>OY759235.1:9490733-10817400 GCA_963662185.1 Eilema griseolum
CTTCGCAATCTCCCTGAAGAGATTGCGGGCGCTCGGACTTCTCAATTTATAATATATATTAAATGATGGATGGTTTAAAATGTAATGCCCTGTTAATCACAGAAGCTTCATAGCTTTTTCTTCATTACGTTAATAACATTTGTATACTTAGATGTAGCGCGTGACGCGTATGTATTATGCGCCTATTATAATACGTTATTGGTCTGTATAATGGAAAAAATATCGTAGTAATTAATTATGAAACTTTGTGAATACGTGTTCCGACTTCTAAAATTAGAGAAATATGGGTTTTGTACATTTTGTGATACAATGATTATTGTTTAGACCCATAGATATACCACCAACCATTACTGTATTTATGTTATAATTGCCAAAACAATCGTATGTTGCACAAACAGCCATAAGTACAACATATTTCAGTGATTTATTTCCCATATTGATCAGAAATTTATCAGTACATGCCGATGAATTTATGTTCTCTGTTTTTGTCGTAGTTTGCAAAATGAAAATTCAAGTTTCATTTTACTAAATATTTTCATCAAGCGTATGAATCATTAAATACTTTTAGCCATTGTTTATGGTAGTAACAATAATTGGTACACGCGAGAAATACTCTCAGTGTATGGCTATTTTTAGGGCTTTTCTACACGTGCTCACCCTCATCGCAAAGCGGAGCGGTCGCGGTCTTAAAATGATACTTGTCGGATATTCTCTCCAAAACAGCTGTCGGACTATTTCCGACACGAGGGGAGTAATCTTTTTTGCTAGATAAATTTTGTTGACTGTTTTGATAGTAGGCATTTAATATTTCTGCAATATGTAGCTTCTCCGCTACTTCTTATCGCCACAGTTTTGTACATAATCCAGGTCAAATAAATATTAGGTCATTATCGTAAGAATTCTTACATAATGCTATCTGTTTGGCCAACGCCAACGTTTGTTTACATTCTTTGTTTTACATACCTTCTTAATTTAGTTTAACGCTCTTACTTTGCTCGATAGTTTTATTCTCACAATGTAATAATAAAAATGTAATAACGTTTACTACATACAGAAAGAGGAGCCAATATGAATTGTTTGAGTTCGCGTCGGGGCCGCTACGAATTTAATCTAACGGAGCCCAGCGCCCCAACTTACTACCCACCACAATTACCTTACAACCCTGATTTCATCGAAGAACTAATCGGATATGAGGATCCATCAATCCTAGATCCTGCGCATACGCAGAGTATCTACGAAAATGAATGTTATATTGGAAATACTTTCGAAAACTATGACGAGTGGGGGCGTGCACGGCGCTCCCTTTACGAAGGCGTCAACTGTTTGCCGGTGAGTGCGCCAGCCTGTGTGGATAGCGCCGCACGCTACCATATGTGAATTACGCCTTAATATCGTGTGTTTCGTGTGTACATAAATAAAACTCTGTAAACTCAGTAATTTTGTTGTGTAATTAACTTACTATACGTTTATTACTCACGCATAATAGATAATGCTTTTGTTTACATCATTATAATTTAATTACTGTTTCACCTAATAAAATTCGGATCAAAGCGGGAAGGGTGTCCAGAATGCATCAGGCGCATATACCACGATCTATTTCCAGACGCGGGCGTCGGCCCTATTCGTGTAAGCCTGGTTCATTTTGAACTAAAACATGCGCGAGCTCGGCCGCGGGGGCTCACTCGTGGCTGCCACCATTGCGGCATTACACAATCGAACCGTAGCCGAGGAAAAACCTCGAACGATCAAATCACTATCAACCTCCGCGGAGATCAGAAATGTAGTGCGTGCTATTAGAGAAGAAAAATATTGTGACGATCGACCACGAAGAGCGTCCGGTGGTAGTGAACGTCCCTTGTCGACCGCATCGGAAGCCTCAGAACGTGACTCTGCGTCTGTGCAGTCCAGCGAGGAGCCGCCCCCTCATGAGAGTACGTAACTCGCGATCTGCGGACGAGTCACTGACGTAGCATATTACTGGAACACAGCCAAACTTTAAAATAGAGAGACGTAGGTGACTCGTACCGAGTGCTTGTCGCGCAGTGTCGCATTTGCAGAGCCTCATGTCCGACTGCGAATATTTAACGGAGCCCTTTGATGAGGAGCAGGAGCGTGCGGCGGCGGGCTTTGTGCACCCCGCTGTACGCTCCTACATGTACTCGCCAATGGGTGAGTTTGTGTCGCTCATGAGACTCCCTCGCGTTCGTAATGCTTTTTATCGCTTATCTCGTGACAGGCGGTGATTCGGACAGCCCCGATGAAGCAACAGTGAAATGCACTACTTGGAAGGAAGGCGCAGTAGCAGCGCGAACTGGATCATCTGAATCAGAGTCCAGTTCATCAAGTGACGGCGATTCTGATGAACACGAGTATGATACTCAAGGTGGTGATGCTGATTATCGCACTTTAACGCCTAGTCGGCGTCTCGATAATTCCACTAGACGGGATGATAATTTTAAGTGGATGCCAACCGGCAATATGGTTGACGAATTGGATGAACCAATTTCTGAACCTAGAGGAGAAGAATATTCAGCAGCAAGTTTGGAAAGACGTCGTCGTACACCGGGTGACCGGCTAGAACGAGATCGTAAAACCAGGTCATCTCTAAATTCCAAACCACCACAACATCCGACGAGCGTACGCGCATCGCCACGCCCGCGTCGTTCTCGTAACGAGGAACCTCCTCCGGAGCTGCAAAGACGATGGAATTCTTACGAGCATTTCCGATGGCCGATGCCAGGTCCAGGCCCAGAAGGAGGGTGGTGGCCGCCGATGTGTTGGTGCCATGGACCTCCCGTACCACCACCATGTTATATGCACGATCGAGCTTGGCCATCAAACCCCTCACTTCCGCCTATGCCCACTAGAAGTTATAAGGTACGGATGTAATAAAAAATAATTCCGCCAATTGGAAGATAGTGCTAGGAACTTACTAAAAGCATTTTGCTCGTGTAACAATTTACCACCTACTCGTTGAATTATACCAATGAACCAAGAACTAAGGATTTAATCCTAGTATCTTAATTGTGTAAAACTAAATTTTAATATAAACTATACTATTTGTGTAAATTCGTGTTTAACTGAATTAACGAGATGATTTTTTGAACCTAACACACTTTGTATAAAACGCTATTTGATATTGCGTGTTTATAAATCATGGTATGCGATGATGACATCAAGTAATTTCTTATGTTAAATATTTTGCATGCTTTATTATTTTATATCGAAATTATGCATAAAATATTGACAATTATATGAGTGACATTCGTTACAGAATGATGCAGAAGACCGTGTGCGACGTCTGGAGGCTGACAAAGAAAGCCTGCAGCTACAAGTTCAAGTGCTGTCAGAACAGATTTCTGCGCAAACGGAGAAGATGTCGGATCTTGAGCGAGCACTGCAAGACGCGCGACAGAGACTTGACGATGCAGATCAGAGATTGCAAAAGGTACTTTTTAAATTTTTATTCACCGACATAGTTGTGACAAGTTTTTTTACACCAATGAAATTTAATTTTCGAATTCTATGCGAGGAAACAATTTTATATCGACGAGTTAATTTTTATTTTTATTTATTGTATTACTTTTAATTAAAAAAAAATACGTTTTTAACTATCTGAAATAATAATACAACAGGTAGGTACCCTACTATTTGATGTCCTATTCAAACTACTTTAGTCTAAGTTAGGTAAGTGGAACAGTCTTGCTTGTTTAAGAACTTCATCTGTAGAGCTTGTCTTGCCGCTTTACAAGTTTGTGTTTGTTCCTCGTTAGTTACTGTGAAAGCTTACAATCAATGAGATTGTAAGCTATGACAGTAAGACTACTGTAACAATGTATAATAGGTTTATAGTCCAACCAAACATTTGCAACGACATAAATTCTGTTATCCATACTGATACATACTTGTTTGTAGTGTCGGCCCATTCGGATTTACAGTTGAATTAATGAATTATGATGGCAAGACGGTAAACTATTTAACATTCAGCACGGCCTGGATCCCGGTGAAACGAAGCTATTGAATAATCATGATCGGTGTGGGTAGCACAATTTCTAGCGTGCCTGAGCCGGTCTCCGTTCACTTTAAACCCTATTCGACTTTGTGCCGGCCTCACAATCACTTTGAACTACAGATTAAATAAGACTCGTACCACATACCTGCGACGAGTATTAATTACGGTTCCGGGGTTAACGAATCTCTCTTTAAAACTTTATGAGGGAATGTTAATTAGGGATTCGAGTTGACTGTAGTTGATGTGATTATAATTTTGTCGAATACAGCTGCTGTCGTAGTTTCTATATGACTTCGTATTAGTATAGTACAATGCAGCTGAATATGAGGTTGCTTATTTTTTTAAAGATATTCATACAATTTCTAAGAGCTGAGGTTTTGTATTGTAATAGGGCAGTTTAGGCAAAAAATAAATTTTGTACTAGCTCATTGTTAACTTTTCTTAAATGTAGGAACGTACCGAAACTTTACATTTATTTGTAAAGATAAAGTTATCGTAAACTATATTTTCGTAGGGTTTAGCTCTTATTTTTTTAATGCCACCTTTCGACCTATATTATTCCCAACCACTGATCTTTATAGAGTTTGTAAAGTTTTATCTATTAGACAATTATATATATTGTACATAGTCCTCTTCCAACATTCTAGAACACCATACCGTCTTATTACCCAACGACGGAGACAGAATCTGTTCCATTCCACCACCACGCACCTCTTTTATAAAGAGACTGCCGACTTATCTTGCACCGTCACTTTATAACAAAATGAACTTGAAATGCCCTATTTTTGGACTCACACACTTCAACGCTAAAAGAGACGGAAGACTGTTTTAATTAATGAAGTGAAATCACATATTTATAATATTGATAATATGGATAGGTACACATCACATACAAACACACACACTTACACACACACACACGCACGCACGCACGCATGCACGCACGCACGCACGCACGCACGCACGCACGCACGTACGCACACACACACACACAATAATTAATCTTATTTTTAATAGCCTTGCGTAATTTTGAGTTTAAGTAAAACCATTGTCGACCATACTAAAGGGAAGGGCACTGCTTATCCTTAACACAGGCTACTTGTAGTCTATCTAGGAAAGCAGCTGGCCACTCACTGTATCACTGTTCTGAATAAAGGAAATATTATTATTATTATAATGTTTTGCTTTCCTTATCTTAGTATCTTTTCAATCACAAACGTCTTATTTAGTTATGCAACTAATATTACATTCGTCAATCCGTCAACATTAATTATAGTCTCAAATTACTTGCATGGTTGGCAGAGTGACGTTGAATCACAGAATAGATAATAGTAAAAGTTCACATCTTTGTCATTGTTCAAAAAAAATCTGTACTTAAATATACATAATTCAATATTAGTAACTAAAGAACGGGCCATCTGGTATGAAGCCGGTGTATTTTTTATCGATTGTATGATAACAGAATCAATGATGTATTTCGGAATTCTAAAATCTATACAAAATGATTTTTTCAAGTGGTCGTGTCGTGGATCGCCTAACGATTTTGTATATTATACCACAAGTAGCAATTTGGGCGACTAGCACCAGCTAGCTTGGGCCCCAATGATCACGGGGCTCCCATGAACATACTTACATATTGTATATTTAACAAATAGCAGGATTCCACAATCACAATTAAGTAAGCGCAATTGCGTGTGTTGTAAATGCAAATGATCTGCGAATTCGTTATCTCGACGCGTAAGCGTGCGAGAATGTGATTCACATCGCATGTCAGCTGTGATTTCAGATTTATGTCATTTTATTAGTCTGTCTCATATACTACATATGTCTATTATAAATAAGAAACGTCTAAACCACTGAACCGATTATGCCTTGTTTGGTAGCATTGGACATCCACTCGGGCGTTACCGCGGGCAACAGCTTATAATATAAATAACATTATGAGATTAATAAAAATCCAGGCAATCTCTGTGACGTGGCTGCAAAGTGTTCGATGTTGTACGTTGGTGACCGCGGATTCGATTGCCGCTCAGTCAAAATATTAAATAAACAAATATATCTCAATGTCTCCATTCTCCTAAGAAGACCTTGAGGAGAAGCTCAGTGGTCTTTTTACACGTCGTCGGAAGAGTTATTGTGGTTCTTCAAACATATTAATCTAATTACAACATTTCCTTTGAGTTGCCTAATAATGTTTATGCTTGAATCTATTCTCCGTTCAGAAGACGGCAAAAGTATTGTTAAATGGATTAATAGAATATATCTACGGGTATGTACAAAGTTTCATTAAAAGTTATCTCCATCATTTGTTGATAAAGGAGCAGTTTATCTGTAGATAAAGTAACTCTAGTTTTTAGGGTATCGTACCTCAAGAGGAAAAAACTGAACCCTTATAGGATCACTTTCTTGTCCGTCAAGACACTTGTCTGTCAGTCAAGACCCTTTTCTCTGGGATGTGGAGGTATCAAGTACAAATTCATATCAAATACTCGGGTCTATAACGTCTTGAAGCTGTGAAAAAATCAAACTAGTAAGTCACCGCTGTCAAAAGATAGGTATAAGTTTAGGTAGTGTAACTTTTTCCTTTAATCCAATTTGTACGGAACCCTCAGTGCGCGAATCAAAATCACACTTGACCGGTGTTTTTTCACAAATGTACCTTATTATGGACCTAACTTCAAATATTGAGTTCTACAGTCTACAGTTTGTGACACATAATAAAAATTTCAAACAGAAATACACCACAATACATCTGAACGGAGAAACAGTTCATTAGTAGTAGGGTAGTACTCTGTGTAGGTACTACTTACAGCGGTCAAGCACAGCTCTATCGCACCTACATACTTAGGTAGTACTTATATTTTATTGGCATATAAGGGTTTTGTTTTGATAGTTTTTGGCGGAATCTACTACTTTCTCTCTGATCTTTCTGTTTGTTATGGTAGTCTGTGTGAACTTAATTTAGCGGGATTCACATGCGGATTTACCTCTTTCCCAATGGGGCTTACAGAGACAACATCATTTCACACGCTACTATTCTGGTATACGACTTTCGCTTCTTGTACTTTTATAATTATCTTTACTTGTTTTCTTGCTTCCGTACATGCGAGAGATAGCACATTTTTTCATTTGATCTTATTTATTATTATATAACAACCGCGGTAGCCTAGTGGTAAGGGTAATGGATTGCTGAGTCGAGGTCTCGGGTTCGATCCCAGGTTTTACCATGGCACACACCAATGACTTTTCGATGCTTCTCGAAGTTATGTGTGTATTTATCGCTGGTTTATAAGTGCCCGGTTAATGGCAATAGACTCGCCACCTATTACATGGGAACTAAACATAAACTGGCGAAATGTGCGTGCTAGCACCTCTGCCTACCCCTTCGGGGATATAGGAGTTTATGTATTATTATCAATGATTGGATATCTAGCTATATTTTATCATGAGTCAAGCCAAGGCGTGGTCGTACAAAATAGGTTCGTCTGAAAATAATGTTAGTATAATACTTTATCTGGGCACATGGCTAGAAGCGCATTCCTATCGATCAAGGTGATGGATAGGCGTCTGTGATATTTATGAGCTATTTGATAAATAACGCATCAGTTTTAATACTGGCATCTGTAATATAAATAGAATATTCTGCCGACGACCTTCAAGAACGCTACACCATTCTTATACTGCTATTTGTATAGTTCTTAACTTAGACAGAAAAGAAGAAGAAATAGTTAATTTAAAGTTAATTAAGGCAATACTTGCAGGAGATTCTCAGTTTTCAAATTCAGAGATCGTCAAAATTACTCGTAATGTATCATACAAGACGATCGGATCATAAGCCCCGAGGAGAAAATGTCTCGTGGAAATATGAACTAATGACTTAATTTAAAGTAATTTTGTACCTGGTAGTATGTCTGAGTAATATTCACTGTACAGAGATGAGAAATAAATTAAACAGATAATTTATATTAAACTATCTACAATATAAATTTATCTCCAAAGAAGGAAGCGGGGCAATAAAAACTAATAACGTCGAACTAGTCGTTAAAGAAAAAAATGGAGCGTTTGTACGAGGATGGCGTTCCACATTCGTATGTGGAAGTAAAATAAACAACACATCGTTTAAATAGTTCTAATTTTGCTCGACATGTACGTCCGGAGCGATGTGTAGGTGTTCCTCACGGAACAGAAAATATGTGGACCTACACATCAAGCGTCGACTACACAGATACGCATTTTTTGATCATCCAACCGGATATAGAGGAGCGACAGCTATGTACAGCATGTAGTAGATATCTCGTGAAGGAGGAGGCGGGGCGAGAGCGGCAGCGGGAGCGACGAAGGATCGCTAGACAAGCTGCCCGCGCACGAAGGCAACTCGGGCGTCGGAGGTCGATGAACGACCTCCGCCCCCCATGAGCGCCGGCCTGGGGGTGACAGGTGAAGCCGCCTGTCACCCTGGCAGAAGCAGGCCACGGCGGCGGCGCGCGTGGCGCGCCTCCCCGTTTCCGGGGACGAGTTGGGGACTCTGTGGTCTCCATACCCGAGAAGAGGGCCAGATCGTGAGAGATGGCCCTGGGTCGGCCGGGGTGCGAGGGATATGCCTGTCAACCTCACCTTCGGCAACCGAAACGACCCACAGGCGGCGTGCGTTTTAGTCGGTTCGAGTCCGACATAACCTCCTCCACCGGCTCCGGTGGGGAGGTATCCGTGGGGATTTTGCGCACGTAAAAAAAAAAAAAAAAAAGCATGTAGTAGATATTAAATTCCTGTTTGATCCAACTTTCATTTGGTACCTACAGCTTATATTGTGAAGCTCGAATCTGCAGATTGTTGAATATGTTCTGTTGCACAGTTTAGTTTGCATGCTATTCTCAGTACTTTGTTTATTTATTTCGTAAATAAACGAATTTTCACATTGATTTTATAATATTGCAACTATACGATTTGACTTACGAAAACGGTACTTGGCAGATCCTTGAATCGAACCCTAATTTATATGCTCGACTTGTTTGTCAAGTAAAGGACAAAGAAAATCTACCAATAATAGTAAAATGTAGTTTGATTAGAATGACTATTTTTTTCTGCTTTGGGAACTGATTGCGAATTTAAATTACGAATGTGGCGGAAAGGTAAATTTACAAGCTTATAAAAATAGTGTTAATTCTTCCATTTACAACTTAGTTACATTACTCATTTGATTTTTTTTTAAATTGCAGGAAATGGTTTTACGTTCGTCACTCGAAACACAAAAACTGGAGTTGTTGTCAAAGTTGAGCGAAGTACGTCTACGTGCAGCGGAACGAGGCATATTAGAACGTTCGCCACCCCCTGAGTCTGTGACTGTGACTGCACTACCTGTGGCCAGACCTGCACCACCTAGAGTATGTATTTTTTATTTTTTCTTATACTTCGATTAGTGGTTAAGCTGACCAGACGATGTAGTGGTAGGTTTGAATCATGGCCACTTTACAGATGTGAACTCGCTAACATAAGCACTTTAGTTTAGTTGGTGTGAAAATACTAGTAATGTAGCCCAGTACTCTTTTTCATAAAATAAACTAAACACTCTATGATAGTAACTTGTACAAAATCTAAAAGCAGCTGCTTGTATGTTTGAGTCCTACCAAGAGTTTTGGAGCTCAAACCTACCTTACCAGATGAGACTGTGCCGTACGTTATCCACTCTAGATTGGAGTCATTCCCGCAAAAGCCAAGATAAGTCAAATCAAGACTCTAAAAATGTTCGAAAATTGACACCATTTCTTTTCAACTGCGGTAGGCACAGATAACATCTCTCCACTTGCTAAGATCCTGGCACGGTACACCTTTTACTTCTTTTCGTTGAAGTGTCTTAAAAGTGTGGCTGCTCTGGTGTTACACACGTCCATAGGCCACGGTAACCACTTTCCATCAGGAGGGCCGTGCGCTTGTCTGCCACCTGGTGCCAAGTGGTTTAAAACAAAAAAAAACTCATAGCAATATTGAAGATTTCATCTCTTCATTTCAATATTGTTCCAGACCCCACCGGCCAACTACGGGCGTCAGATCGAGCGCAACACGCACATGTACTCGTCGCTGCCTCGCTCGTCAGTGGTGACGTCAGAGGCGCGCGTCGCCTTCGGTAAACAGAACCAAATGGTGGTGGCACGCGGTCGCGGACACTCCGTACCGAACCTAGGTCTCTGGGCAAACGCAACACTACTGTACTCACCTGTACACCTGTACGGCATGACCGACCACAATGTACCAGCTTTACTTGAGCGCTATGCTAAAAATACGGGCTGCTGTTTTTCGGTCTATAACTGATAGTAGAATTGGTCGTTTAAATTTGTGTATCTCTTTACATAACCTTTTGGTTTATGCAACTGACCTTAAAATGGAGTATTTATTAAATATCTTTATTTATTTAGCTTACAAAGTAACATTCATAAACATTAAAAACAACGCTTTTTCGTTTACCGCCAGATTCGCAAGGCAAATATCCAATCAAATCCAATCTTTCATACTCGTCATTAATGACTGTATATCGATTCTGGCCCTTAATCTTAAAATAGTGGAACATTACTATTTAATTCTCAAATGTGTATATAATGTACTTGTTTGAAGAAAGTATATTGAATGTAGACCTCATCCACTATGCTACTCGCATTGTGAATGGATCATAATCTAATCATTCTAATTTTAACATCGTATTCACCGCTAATTAAACTCTGGTAGTCAGCAAAAGATGGTTAAAAAAACGGCGGCAAATTTGAAAAATCAACATGTTGCACACATACATCGACAAAACGGAGTTGATAGTATGATTTTTTTTATTTTTTTTATTAGGATTGCATTAAACTACTCTACATGGAACTTTTGCATTAAGTCCTTACAAAATATTGAAGAAAAAACATGAGTTTATACAGTAGGTTTGCTTGCAGACATGTGTTACTGAAAAGAAATTGACCTCTTTGTACTTTACAATACAAACATAATATTTTTTAAAATTCATGTTGTTCAATTAGAATCAGAAATACACTGGAAGACTCAGTGTATTTATTACTCAGAGTATTTTAAAAAAAATGACCTATTACTGTAAACTGTGGATATTTATTTAAAATCAATAATTTAATAATCATACAATTGGTCAGTATTAAAAATAGTCAATTCATTTTGAATATTATCCGCAACTTAATAGAAATAAATAATTAATTGATTGCATAAACTGTATATTTGACAGTACTATTGTAAAACTTAAATATTATTATTGTAAAATTTAATATTTCTACAACTGGTTATGGTAGAATATGTTTGAACAACTGTAAAAACATAAAGACCTCAATGTACCATATTCTTAGAAATAAATAATAATAATTATTATTATTCTTATAACAGTATAAAAGTATCAAGAACTTTTCGAAGACTATAAAATACTAACTGACACAGATTATACTGCTTCATGAAGTTCGTGGTTGAACAACGAACTTCACGCGAATGTATTCTAGCTGAGCAGTTTATTAGATCTCTGTCATGATAAGCGCGGGGGGTGACGGCGGAGGCTCGCCTCTCCTCCAATCATAGATTACCATTAAACCAAACAAGGACGGAACTCACTTTACTAATATGAACGAAAATATTAGTATTACAAAAATAAAGAAACAACTTAACTTACTAATATGTTTTTATTTAGAAACTTGATTTAAATACTAAAAACTGAAATTGAACCATTAGTTAGTCAGTTAGTTAACATAATATAAACTCACGCCTATCCCCGAAGGGGTAGGCAGAGGTGCCAGCACTCACATTTCGCCAGTTTATGTTTAGGTCCCAATGTAATAGGTGGCGAGCCTATTGCCATTAACCGGGCACTTATAAACCTGCGATAAATACACACATAACTTCGAAAAACATCGAAAAGTCATTGGTGTGTGCCATGGTAAAACCTGGGATCGAACCCAAGAACTCGTCTCAGCACCACTAGGCTACTACAAAGTTTAATTGTTTAATATGTGTTTTCATAAAAAGTCGCTACAAGACTGTTTACCTACAGTTAAGTAGGTACCTATTTATCATTCTGGAAGTCTGTGGGAGAGGCCTATGTTCAGCAGTGGACTATGTGTGGCTGACATGATGATGATGATGATGACGTAGGTACCTACCTAACAGAATGGAGTATAGCTCTATTAACAGTTATAATGCCGAAACAAACAGCCCGTATGAATAAAACGTAAAATAACTTTAAAGTTATCACGTTTATACTGCGTTAACTTACCGGTATATGAATTGCTTCTAGCTTCCGCTCCTGTTTATGTCGTACTATTGAAGATATTGTTATTATAGATGTGCTTCATGTTCTGTGTAATAAAATATCCTAGCATGTGTTGCGTGCTGCCTAAGCCCTAATACCCATAAGCCTAGCGTTAAGTTTATAGTGATTTATTGTTTATAGTTGCATGTCAATAGCTTTATGTATACTTATAAGGTATTTTTAATAATGGCTTCGAAATTCGAAAAAATGAAAAAAGAGGTTTATTATGATTTATGGGGTTCCGTATCTCGAGACGAATAAACTAGAACCTTTATAGTATGATATCGTTGTCTGTCTGTCTGTTTGTCTGTGTGTCAAGACCTTTTTCTCAGAAATGCGTGGAGGTATCAATTCATACCACATACTCAGGTCTGTAACGTCTTGAAACTGTGCAGAAATCAAACTTTTAAGTCAACGCAATCAGATTATATTGCGGTTAGCATAAGTTCGTTTCTGAATCCAATTTTGTACGGAACACTCTGGGCGCGAGTCCGGCTCGCACTTGACCGACTTTATTTATACTTGCCAGTCGGTGAACCTGTCAAATAACGGTCGAAGCTCTCAGTTTTCCTCTCGTCGTCGTCGTCGTCAGTCGCTCCCAAAAAAAGTTACATAGCAAGCATACCCGGCCTAAAATTTAATATTTGACTGTCATTTCGAATTGTCTACTAGCAAGAAGTGTAGATTAAAATGCTCTTAGCAGCAGGATGTTTCCCGCTGTCCTCCGTAGCTCTCGTCAATCACGAATTCTCTATTATCTATATCGGTATTTGACATAGAAATACTGATATAGAAAATACATAAATAGACTGACGAGAGGTATAATAATGTCCACAGCGGAGAAGGAAGAGTTGAGCGGGCGAGGCAGTCCGGCGGCCACGCTCCGCGCCCGCCTGGAGGGAGGGGAGGGCTCGCGCGCCTCGCGCACTCCGCCGCGCCCGCGCACGCACCCTATGCCTTGGTGAGTCACTCCGACGCTAGTACTGTGGAGGCACAAGGTGCGACCGACACAACACAGATCATAATGAATGGCAAAGTTATTTCCACGTTTTCTAATTGTTATTTTATGGTATTGTAGTTTTGAAAACGTGACGTTATTGAATTTGAACACAAGGTTACGCCTGGCGAACTGCGGCCTGCAACCTTTTAGTCATATTGGTTTATAGTCAGTTAATTAGACAGCTAAGCTATTAGTTGATATTAGATTGGAAAGGTTAATTTTTCGTGTTCGATTACTTGTACTGCAATAAAAGTTATTCTTCAGCTGTGTTTTTATTACAAACAGTAATCCCAATTGGATTACTGTTTGTAAGAAAAACAATTTTATAATTAAAATATATCGGATAAAATGACGCACATTGGGAGAGGCCTATATCCAGCAGTGGGCTAATTGATTAATTGATTGAATAAAAACAAAGTAAATATAATATTGTCGTAAGTTAATAATCTAGATTGTTCTATCAAAAAGTCCCTGGTTATGTCGGAAGCCGGTCTAAGTCCCGCTAACTTGAAACGATAATCCAGATAATATAAATAATTAAGTAGGTACTGAATACATGACATTTCTAAACAAGTCTGTGGTGTGGTTCCCGGCAGAGTAGAATTAGAGCCACCCCATCTTTTCCCATGCGGTGTCGTACAAGGCGACTAAGGGATAGGGCTGTTTAACATCAGACAGAAATATACAGCCCAGACTCAGCCTCAGATGCATGGCTCGAGTCAACAATAGTGCCCGGAAAACGCCAATAGGCTCACCCCCTATTACGTGGGACCGAATACAATTATTAATGAAATGTAGGTGTTAATTCACCTTTCTAACCCTCCGGGGATAAAGACGTGATTTTATGTATGTATCGAGGAGGTAGGAGAAGACGGTATTTCAATTCAATTAAGCAGTCCGACTTGTCTTTTACACTGACGGCAGCACGAGTGTGACTCTCTTGGTGTTGCACACGTTCATAGGTGTTAATTCACTTCTGCCTAACCCTCCGGGGATAAAGGCGTGATTATATATATGTATGTATGTCTAAACAAGTCCTATGCACATGGCAGGGAAACGACAGACGTTCGCGAATGGGACTGCGAGACGACGTGCGGTTGGCTGGAGAGCCTCGGCCTGGAGACTTACGCGGCGGCGGCCCGCTCGTGGCTCGGCGCCGCGCCCGACTCGCGCGGGCTGCTCGCCTCCGCCTCGCACAACACCATCGAGAAGGAACTCGGTATCAAGCATCCGCTGCACAAAAAGAAGATAGTTCTAGCGCTTACTGATCTATTGGTAAGTAATACTACAGAATACCGCGGTTATAATAACTTCGTGTTGTGTTCCCGGCAGTGAGTAGGGTAGCCAGAGCTCACTGGAGAATTTGTGCTGTCAGTGGGATGACTAAAGGCTTGTCCTGCTTTGTCCTCTACACTGACGGCACAGAGACTCTGTGCTTACGGAGTTGGCAGCGCGAGTGTGGCTTCTCTGGTGTTACACACGTCCATAGGCCACGGTAACCACTTTCCATCATGTGGGCCGTGTGCTTGTCTGCCACCTAAGTGGTATAAAAAAAGTGTTTAATAAGTTATTGTACTAATCTTGAAGACGCTGACAGCTGTCACACAGTTTTAACTAGTACAGCTGTCAACATTCGACATATCAAATCTAGTTTTGTAATACATAAACCAGTTCTCAGATTGTCCTATGTGACAAAAATTACTATGTTTGAATCAATAAATGTTATCTTATCTTATCTTAACTTGTTGCAATATTAATTAACTATATAAAATAACGTCGGTATTTCTGTTCAATTGGCTATTTGATAAGGTCGTCCGGTTCTTCCCAATATTACTTAATTTGTTAGTTTGTTATCATAAAATATGCTTTGCAAAATAATATATTGCCTAACTAAACTGCAACTATGAATTTTTATCATTTTGTAGTCTCAAAGTAAGTCAAAATATAAACAATTAAATTCAGCCCCAAATTATAACTTTTTAGATTCCTCATTAAATTATAATTTACTTTTATTATGAACTATACATGTGTAAACGCAACGTAGACCGAGATAAATGTTAAATTCTCTTACACTCCATACTCTTACACAATTTTTCCATAATAAAAAAATAGTCAAATAGTCCATTGAGCAGTCCGACTGGGGAAGTACCTCCGCCCTATAGAATACCGCGGCCATAATAACCTTGTGTTGCGGTCCCGGCGGTTAGTAGGCTAGCCAGAGCTCACTGGAGAGTTTTTGTGCTGACAGTGGGAAGACCAAAAGCTTGTCCTGCTTTGTCTTTTACACTGACGGCACAGAAACTCTATGTGCTTACAGGGTTGGCAGCGCGAATGTGACTCCCTTGGTTTTGCACACGTCTATAGGTAAACTACATTCCATCAGGTGGGCCGTACCCTTGTCTGCCACAAGTGGTATAAAAAATAATAAAGGTACAAGCTAGCACTAGTAATGCTTTGCCTAAAGCATTACTAGTGTAAAACTCGCTGGGATATTTACTATATTTATTATTTTTGTTTGAGCAACCGATATTTCGGCGCTGTTACAAGCGCCATCCGCACTCGTTTGTGACATTAATTGAACTGCTTTCTGCTAATTTGACATGGCGACTCCGTTCGCTGGGTTTTGGATGCAACCATGACTCAACACTGAGATGATTCTGACAAGCAAGTAAGAACATCATTGTCCGTTCGTTTTATTATAGGACATCGTTAATTTTGGTCCAAAATTGAAAGTGTCGGCCGGCTAAAGAAAAAAAAGCTATATACCGTTAGAATTACTACAATTTTTCATAATTATAGCGTCAAAGTTGAGGGACCACTACCTTCGGTTTTATTAGAGTTTAATAATCTTGGAAACATATATTTGCAATGAAGCTGATTATTGAAAAATAAAAAAAAATCGTACTATTTTGGAACAATGGTTAATAACAGCAAAAAAAATATTATTATTTATTGGGACGTGTCTAGTTCGTTCAAGATTTAGCTCAAAGTAGTTCCCCTGTCTTGGAGGCACCTTTAAATCCAGTACTGGATGTTGATTATTTCCAATCTTAATGTATAGATATCATTTAGCATATTGTTTGTGACATATATCTTGGACCTAAAATGTAATCTGTACGCACAGTACACGTATCTTGAATGTCTTCGATGATAAAAATTCATCAATAAAACAATCCGCACGTGTTAAAAGCTCGTCTCGCGACTTAGGTCCAAGGTAGAATCAAAGAATCAATTTTATTTATTCAGTTTAGGCACATAACGAGCACATATGAACGTCAAAATTTTACAATTATGTAGGTATGTCAAGAAATAATATAAAAATATTAAATAATGTAAAAATAAACCATTGGAAAATGATTCTTTCGCTGGTTCGGTAGATTAGTTCTACTGAGAAGATACCAGCAAGAAACACGGCGAACTACATTAGAACTAGATTATTTTATATATAGGTGTCTCTCAGTATGGTAACCGTTCGGCAGGGCGGGCACGGCGACGCTTACCTGACGCTGGCGGGGCGGCTGGACGGCGCGTGGGCGCTGCGCTGGCTGGAGGACGTGGGCATGTGCGGCGCGCGCGCAGCCGCCGGCGACGCGGCGCTGGACGGGCGCGTGCTGCACCGCCTCACGCACGCCGACCTGCACGCGCACCTGCGCGTCGCGCACGCCACGCACGCGCTCTCCATACGCAGGGGTAAACAACTTAGCGTTATATGTAGCACACGCGGGGCAAACGCAGAGAGGAGGCGGGGCGGCTCAACACCTGCATGCAGGCGGTCTGTTTTGTGTAAACCGTATCATTTTCATTTAATAATCTTGCAGATTATCTGAATGATAAATGAATGAATGAATATAGGTAACTTTATTGTACACCGATAATCAACACAAAATAAATATCAACAAAGTTCACAATAGGTACAAATGGGCGGTCTTATCGCGGACTGCGATCTCGTCCAGACAATCTTTATCTGCACGCAATTTGGTTTATACTATATTACTTCTCCTAAAAAGTTATCACTTTAACGATGTGAATTATCACAATTTATCAAATAGGTAGGTACTACTAGCCATATAGAATTTATTTTAAACTAAGTAATTTTTGAATTGTATCGTTGAGAGTGAGATGTTGGACGTGTGTGTATGGGACGCTGACGATTTGGGTCATCAGAGTTAATGATTTTTTATATGAAAACTACCCAACGCGCCAACAACCTTTTTGACGGCCGCTGCCACGTACAATCATTTACTTACATGTTCGTATTGACAGGCATCCAAGTGCTCCGCGACAACAAGTTCGACCCTGACACGATGATCCGGCGCGCGGCCGAGGGCGAGAGCTCGCTGCCGGCGGACGGCGAGTCCGCGGAGCTGGGCGCGGCAGACGTGGCGCGCTGGTCCTCGCACCGCGTCATGCAGTGGCTCAACGAGATCGACCTCGCCGAGTACGCGCCCAACTTGCGCGGGGCAGGTAATCTATACGACAAGCTCGACCTCGCCGAGTACGCGCCCAACCTGCGCGGGGCAGGTAATCTATACGACAAGCTCGACCTCGCCGAGTACGCGCCCAACCTACGCGGGGCAGGTAATCTATACGACAAGCTCGACTTCACCGAGTACGCGCCCAATCTACGCGGGGCAGGTAATCTATACGACAAGCTCGACTTCACCGAGTACGCGCCCAATCTACGCGGGGCAGGTAATCTATACGACAAGCTCGACTTCACCGAGTACGCGCCCAACCTACGCGGGGCAGGTAATCTATACGACAAGCTCGACTTCACCGAGTACGCGCCCAACCTACGCGGGGCAGGTAATCTATACGACAAGCTCGACTTCACCGAGTACGCGCCCAATCTACGCGGGGCAGGTAATCTATACGACAAGCTCGACTTCACCGAGTACGCGCCCAACCTACGCGGGGCAGGTAATCTATACGACAAGCTCGACTTCACCGAGTACGCGCCCAACCTACGCGGGGCAGGTAATCTATACGACAAGCTCGACTTCACCGCACCGAGTGTCCGGCGTGGGAGACGCCGAGGCGGGAGCTTGTGGCGGCCCTGGGAGTGAGAGTTCTCACGCTCTCCACCTTGCTCGCGGCGATGGTCCGCTGCGCGGATGCGTGGGCGGCCGGCGCCTCCTTCTGCGAGCAAGTAACGCTCGTGAAGGAGGAGGCGGGGCGGGAGCGACGAAGGATCGCAAGCCAAGCTGCCCGCGTACGAAGGCAACTCGGGCGTCGGAGGTCGATGAACGACCTCCGCCCCCCATGAGCGCCGGCCTGGGGGTGACAGGTGGAGCCGCCTGTCACCCTGGCAGAAGCAGGCCGCGGCGGTGGCGCGCGTGGCGCGCCTCCCCGTTTCCGGGGACGAGTTGGGGACTCTGTAGTCCCCACACCCGAGAAGAGGGCCAGATTTTTTTTTTTTTTTTTTTTTTTTTTTTTTATATAGGACACGCCAACTTGACCTCACCTCGCCTGATGGTAAGCTAAAGGCAAAGTCTCAGGAAAGAGGGTCACCATTACAGACACTAAGTGCTACAATGGTGGCACTCAGCTTGGCGGCCTCATCAGATGCTTTTTCACGCCCCGCTTAAAGGCCCCGGGACTGTAGGAAGAAGGAAACACGTGTGCTGGTAATGAATTCCAGGTCTTGGTGGTGCGGCAAAGAAAAGAGTCTCCGAACCGCTTGGTTCTTGCTCGTATATTCTGCACAGTGTGAGGGTGACATCTAAGGCCTGCACGTGTTGTCCTATGTAGGAAAGGAGATGGTGGGATTAGTTGGAAGAGCTCGTCAGAACACTCACCGTGGTAGAGACGGTAAAATACAGCCAAGGAAGCAATATCTCTACGCATCTGCAAAGGCTCGAGGGTGTTCGTGACCTCAGGGTTCCCAATAATTCGGACCGCGCGTCGCTGCAACCTGTCGAGAGCATCTAGTAGGTATTTCGCGGAGCCATCCCAGAGATGCGAGTAGTATTCCACGCAGGAGCGAATTTGTGTCTTATAGAGAAGACAACGCTGCTCCGGCGTGAAAAAACGTCTCACTTTGTTTAAGAGTCCGAGTTTCCGCGAGGCTGTTTTGATGATGCTCTCGATGTAATTTCTGTTATTCAGTTTGCAGCGAATATCCATGCCTAGGATATAGAGATTGTCCTGCAGTGGAAGTGGCGTGCTCTGAAGAGTGGGAAGGGGAAGGAAAGAAGATACCTTTGCTGTGAACGCACAAGCCTGCGTCTTCTTGGCATTGAACTCGACCATGTTCTCGGAGCCCCATTGAGAAATGTGATTCAAGATCCGGTCCAGTTCAGTGACAAGAAGCTGTCTTTTTTCCACGATATCAGACTGTTTGGCCGCAGGTTGTCCGTGATAACTCCCGTGTAAGGTGCTATCGTCTGCATAGCAATGTATGCTGCCGGTGGACAGTGTGGCCCTGGGTCGGCCGGGGTGCGAGGGATATGCCTGTCAACCTCACCTTCGGCAACCAAAGCGACCCACAGGCGGCGTGCGTTTTAGTCGGTTCGAGTCCGACATAACCTCCTTCGCCGGCTCCGGTGGGGAGGTATCCGTGGGGATTTTGCGCACGTAAAAAAAAAAAAAAAAGCTCGACTTCACCGAGTACGCGCCCAACCTACGCGGGGCAGGTAATCTATACGACAAGCTCGACTTCACCGAGTACGCGCCCAACCTACGCGGGGCAGGTAATCTATACGACAAGCTCGACTTCACCGAGTACGCGCCCAACCTACGCGGGGCAGGTAATCTATACGACAAGCTCGACTTCACCGAGTACGCGCCCAACCTACGCGGGGCAGGTAATCTATACGACAACACTCATCCGCGCAGCGCGCCATCACCGTGAACAAGATGGTTTGCGAGATAACTCCCAGGGCCGCCACTAGCTCCCGCCTCGGCGCCTCCCTAGACGAGCACTCTGTGATCGTGTGCAGCCCCGAAACCTCGCTCGCATCACTCGGGACGTTGGCCCCTTACTGATCCGACGCAGATAACCCTCGAAGCACCCGTACCTGCGTCAGTCGGTACGAGAGCCTGCCGTGTGGCTAGTCACTCCCCCATGATGAGTTTTATCTACGTTATTACGGCGTGCCCTGCGCGTAGTTGCCAAAGTCGTTCTTCACATGCACCACACTTTCAAAAAGTATGACAATGTCTGGGATCAAAAATCTGCATGCTAATTGTCAGCCAAATTAGTCCAGACGTTATGAGTGATTATCAATTGACTGTGTAGACTCTTATAGCTATTGCATATTGCAGGTGTTCACGGAGGCCTGATGTTGCTTGAACCACGCTTCACTGCCGAGCTTCTAGCCGCCTTACTAAACATTCCAGCTAATAAGACCTTACTGCGGCGGCATCTCACGCAAAGGTAGGTCATATACATAAAGAGAAAATAATTCGATGCGTCGGAAGTAGTTTATGAGTCGGCCTTATCATTGACAGCGCCCGGGTTTGAATACTAGCCATTACACTATCAAAGTAAACACACAATTTAGCTCAATTAGGTTATTAGTAACATTTACAAAAGAGCCATGAAGGTATGATTCCTACTTCGGTAGCACGCAGCAGTGCTGTCGCAATTATATGGGGATATAATATCAATGAATTACATTCCAAGCTAAGCAGCAATGTTGCGGCAGCAATAGTTAGCTTTTCCGCGACAGTGTGGCGCCACCGCCACGACAAGCCGTAGTGTCGTGTATGGTTATGAAAGTTGCTTATATACATGAAAATCCGCGATGCTAACTCGATCTTTTCCTTTTCTTACTTGTAATATTAAAGTTAGGTTTTAGTAAAAATGTTTAACAAAGGGTATGACACGGCGGTATTTCCGCCCAATTGAGCAGTACGACTGGGGAAGTACCTCCGTCCTACAGAATACCGCGGCTATAATAACTTCGTGTTGTGTTCCCAGCGGTGAGTAGGGTAGCCAGAGCTCATTGGAGAATTTGTGCTGTCAGTGGGAAGACTAAAGGCTTGTCCTGCTTTGTTTTCTGCACTGACGGCACAGAGACTCTGCACTTGCAGGGTTGGCAGCGCGACTGTGACTCCTCTGGTGTTACACACGTCCATAGGCTACGGTAACCACTTTCCATCAGGTGGGCCGTGTGCTTGTCTGCCACCTAAGTGGTATAAAAAAAATGTTATTAACACTGCTGCCCTACTCAGAATCAGCGCGGCAGGCAGCACTCCTTCGCAGCAATGTCGCGGTAACATTGCTATGCAGCACTACTGTGTTGCCGAATTCGGAATCACTCCCTAATTCTTTCAGGAATTTGGGTAAAACCTACAGTATAATTACGTATGCGTACAGCTAAGGAGTGGAACTCTGCCTGGTCTGGCATAATAAAACAGTATATAACCTGTGAGTCTTCAAATCTCAAGTGAATAGGAAATTATTGCTGTATAATAAGTTTTTTTACTGCTTTAGGCCAGGTTACCATGCCGTTTTTAATACCCGAACTGTCACGCCGTTTTATATGTGATTTGTTACTTCTAATACAGATTTAACGACCTACTAGGCAGAGAAGTAATTCAGCAGAAACGCAACGCGGAACAGACGCTTGGATATCAGCCGCTCACTGCAACCACCAAATATAAGGTAATCGACGAAGCAGACTGACACATTCGTGGTTAAATTTAAAGCTTTCATGGTGGTATGATGGTCCTTGGGGACCAAGTCAACCTGCTGATTGAGTAAATAGTATTTTAGACTTAAGAAGACCCAGGTTCCCAACGTCAGAATGGGTTCTGATCATGTTACCTAAAAATCAAATTGACTACGAAACAAAATGCCAAAAGGTCATGTCTAAATTGAAATGACTGACAGACGAGATTCTGGCGTAGTTTTTTCTCTAGAAAACGAAAGGTAGGACGCCCCCTAGCCAGATGGACGGACGACCTGAAAAAGGTGGCTGGGACAGACTGGATGCGGAAGGCGGAGGATCGGAGAAAAAATTCTGCTAGTAACTGAATTTACTAATATTCTCTTTAATCTCATTCATAATAATAAGTTTTAACATTTTATAGGTACCAAAGAAAAGTCAGTTCTCACTGAAACGCAAGAAGAGCAAGGACGACTTGGACTTAGGCGACCTCGTGTGTCCACTGCACGATGACTGCTCAGGTGACATAACCAACTCGCCAGTAAGTCGCCTTACTAACAACACTAATCTGTACATTAGAGCACACAATCTGATATCATCCACATAATACGTGCTTATCTGAAGTTAATGATATTATGTGTGATTTATTTCACTGATCCCGACGTTTCAGTTGCTTTCCAGCCCGTTATCACGTCGGCATACTATGCTAAAAAGCATCTGCAACGTTTGGATCAGTGAATATCATGCAAATATTTTTATTACAAACAAATTAATATTAAAAATTCAAGCACTCGGTATTATTATGTGATATCAGTTATTTTTATTTTGCTTTTAGTTTTAAAATATTGTATAGTAGTTTTTAAAATCAAAATCACATCATTACATAGAAATGGAGGCCGAAACCATTTTCTCTGGAAAAATATTATTGCCGGGCTTTTAATTTGGAATTGATTTTTAACTAGCAAGTTTATTAATCAAGTGTAGGTACTCATCACAGATAGATAATATATCGGTCATTATTGTGTGAGCAGTCATACATCATATTATAAAACTGTGATAACCTGATGTAACTAAATATTATTTTGTAATTTTTTTACCGTGTGGTTCCCGGCAGAGTAGAATTTGGACCACCCCATCTCTTCCCATATGGTGTCGTACAAGGCGACTAAGAAATAGGGCTGTTTAACATCAGTCAGATATATACAGCCCAGACTCAGTCTCAGATGCATGGCTTGAGTCAACAATAGTACCCAGAATAGGCTCACCCCCTATTACGTGGGACCGAATTCAATGATTGGTGAAATGTGGGTGTTAATTCACCTCTGCTTAGCCCTCCGGGGATAAAGGCGTGATTATGTATGTATGTATGTTTTTTCCTATTTACCATAAACTAGATCAACAGTTAATATGTTTAGCAGTTTGTACCAGGCTATATGATATTATAAGAAAAATCTTATCATGGACATTCCCTCTACTACAATAATGGTCAGAAAGTTTTATTCCATGTTTGTATCTAATAAATTTAAAATCAGTGTGTTGGTACATTTGTGTTGTTTCGCCTTACAACAAGTAATACTAGAGGTATGTTTATTTTATATTGCACTTTATTATATTTATTACAAGTGAGTGTGCACCGTAGTTTTGGTGATGTGAATTTTCTATAACAAAATTTAACAAGGGCGGTGGAACGCTTTTGGTGGTTTGGGTAACTATTTAATTTATAATATAGTTTTTTTTTCTTCTTAATTTATGACTAAAATGTTTTAGTAAATTGACGAAAATTATAGATAACAAGTTAATGACAATTTTTTATGACTATGGTAGTATTAATCAAAGTATTGTGTCTAATAATGTAGTATCACATAAAATAGTTTTCGAAAGGTCCTAAGACGAATAAACACACGAAGCTAGTTTATGATAATTTGATAAACAAATGAAAACAATCTCAGAATAAAATATTGTCAGACTTTATGTAATTATTTTTTTGTAGTAAATACAAGAGTACTTTCATGCTTCAAAAGGAAGGCTTCGGATGTGACCGGAACTAACGCAAAGATGATGATGATAAAGATAATCCTGAAATGGCTGAATAGGGATCGGTGAATGAATAGAGATAACATTGATAATAATTTATTCTATAACCTATATGATTCTATTCATAATGATCACAGATTATTATATTGAATTCGTTCAAAGTTTCAACTGAAAAACTAACCGCTAGAAAAATATGGTAATTTTATTCCTATTCATCCATTGATCAGTATTCACTTCTCTTCGCATTGTTCCACTATTTCTGAAAGTATTAATTAAACTTCGTATATTTGATATAAGTGGTTTTCAAGACTCAAGACCAAGGTTCCCAAAGTTGGAATTGTAATATTGTAACTTTTGAAAGGATAGACCACATGACTAACAACGGGTTCGAAATAGATGCGTTTACGGATTTACACTGATTTCAAATATAGAACAATAAAATAGACACGAGCCCATGGAACTAATAAGTACTACGTACAACCGGAATGTGCACTGATCTAGGAAAACGGTCCGAAAGAGATAGCAACTAGGAGGTGCTTGTATCTCACTCTGCTAGGGTGACCAAATATTTTGCAACAAATAGGAATTGACATCTCTCTTAATTTGCGTTTTTATTTCTTGAAGATTCGATTACTAGTTTTCGAGATATCGACGTCAGTCGTAAGATTACCCCCCTTTTAGTCATGCTCGTCCCGTGCATCATTTGTTCCATGATGACGCGTCAACCTATCCACATGGATTACCTTTGGTTTTCCCCTAATCCCCTTCTTAATGCGGTAGGTAATGTCATTGATCCTTGTAATAACCGTATAGGACCCTTCCCAACGAGCTTGGAGTTTTGGAGATTTCCCCTTCCTGCGTAGCGGATTGTGAAACCATTCCAGTGTTCCTTCTTAAAAACCGTTGGTGTTTGCATTTCTATCGTGCCGGGTTTTCATCCTTTCACCGGTCTTCAGATTGATTTCCGTCACGGGCTTAGGACTATCAGGTGGCGTACCGGTTATTGCATCCACTGCTAGCCTAATCTCGCGACCAAAATTCACTTTCGCTGGGGTGTGTCCCATACTGTCATGTACCGCAGATCGATAGAACATCAGGAACAGTGGGATTTTACTGGTCCCAATCTCTTTGGTGTTCATCGACAACTTTAGCCAAGTGATTTTCCAACGTCTGGTTAAACCTCTCGACCATTCCGCCTGACTGCGGATGCGCTGGAGTCGTACGGGTCTTGTTCATTGCAAGGAGTTTGCACATTTCTTGAAATAGAGCAGACTCGAAGTTCTGTCCTTGGTCAGAGTGGATCTCCATAGGTGCGCCGTACCGGCAGACCACTTCCTGAACCAGTTTCCTTGCCACAGTGACTTCTTCCTGGTTGGGTGTCGCAAATACTTCAGGCCACTTAGTGAAGTAATCTTGCATTACTATGATGTATTTGTTACCTTCTTCAGTCATTGGAAAAGGTCCAGCAACATCAATGGCGATACGTCCATCGTAACAATATATTACATCCTGCAAATGTTTCACTGCTGCAACCTTTAATACACCTTTTCACCATGATAGCAATACAAATGGGTAATAAAATTACTTTGAGACTACGAACAAGTCAGCGCATACAACCTATGCTATTAAGGATAGCTGATTGCGACGTTAATGTTCAAAATCCTACCATTGTACTACCAAAAGAATTATATGTTTACAGTTTAGAACCTTGCTATGTTTTAATGATCATAAAATGTTACGTTTTTATTTCTACTTCATGACTGAAGCGAGTCAAGAGCACACATTTTTTTACTATAATATTTAATAATAGTTTCACAAATATCATAAACTACTAAAAAGTATTTTCATGTGTACTGGCAATAATAGAAAGGGACACATTGACCTCGTTCTTGCTGTCTCTATCGGCTCGCTTCCCCGTTCGTTTTAAATACAATTTTCACCCATTTCATTAAAGTCTTATATTGTGTACACGCTTATAGTGAGGGCACATTCCAGTTGTACGTAGTACTTATTAGTTCCATGCACGAGCCATTTAGCTCAGCTGGAGAGGTTAACGGGATTATTAGTAATTTCACTTTTTTTTTAAATGCTCCAAAAATGCAGCAATGTGTTGTTAAGTGAATTGATAGTCAATCTCTTTAATTAACGGCAAGCTTTATCTCAATTAAAAAAAAAACATTTTAAATCTGTATCCGTAAACGCGTTCTCAAGTATAACCGTCATATTTTTAAACAATAATATTTTCAGATGATGAAAGTAAAATCAGCGGCAGCGGACGTCGCGTCGGGTGTCTGTCCCCCGCGTGACGAGGCCAGGACGCACTAGCGCCGCCGCCCGCGCCTTGGACCGACCTCACCCTCATGCAGATATGTTCGTTTTGAAACCTAACTATGTTTGTGAACGTAAACTGTCGACTCTGTTATCGATCAACATCTTGAATGGGAGTTAATTCTATTTTTTTAAACTTTAATATGTTAAAGAAAGTCATCATGTTTAGAGACTAAGGCCGTATACAGAAAGAATGCTGGTAGCCTCTACCAGCGCTTATAGGAACTGAATAACGCAGAGACCGGCGCAGCCATTTACTTGTTCATAACAAGCGCCGAACGCCGCTGTCAATCTTAGACACAAAGCCAGAGCTGGCCGCGGGCGAAGGTAGGGTAGCCAGAGCTCACTGGAGAGTTTTTGTGCTGTCAGTGGGAAGACCAAAGGCTTGTCCTGATTTTGTGTTCTGCACTGAAGGCACATAAAATCTCTGTTCTTACCGGGTCGGCAGCACCGATGTGACTACACTGGTGTTACACACGTTCATAGATCACGGTAAACACTTTCCATCAGGTGGCCCCGTGTATCTGCCACCTAAGTTGTATAAAAAATGTAAAAAACCAGCCATTTAAAATATATGAACAACTATGACAACATACAACTATTTCACTACACTGTAACATTGGCAAATTGTGACAAATCACAGAAGCCATTCAATAAAAAAATTTAATTGAACATTATAACCATGAAGTTGGTAAGAGTGGAAAAACTGGACACGCTCTATATTTTTTGGTAAACAGAGAAATTGATGGTGACGTGTTTATTTCCTTATTCTTCAGTAAACGACCTGTGTGTCATCAAATCATCGTTCGATGAATCCGATATTTTACGTTCTGCCTCTATCTGCTTTCTTTATGCAACGGTTACCAGAATAAACCAGCGCCAATAAGCGCTGGTGTCTACCATAGATTTCTTTCTGTATACGGCCATAAGCATGCTGGCGACAGAAAGTGTCAGATGCTATGGGCTCATAGTATTTTCTTTTCTACTTTTTCATATGCAGCGTGTATATTAAATCTTTTGTACTTTTTTACACAATAACTGAACAAAAAATTGAACATCTGTTGAATATAATGTTTTTACTAGATTACCATTGATGTCATTAGGTGCGTAATGCAAAGGGCTTTAATCACTTCATTTTTGCTCTGTTACAAGAAGGAAATTCAGATCGAGTCACTGTTAACGTGCCAGTTTACATAAAAAATATAGGTTTTAAATAAATTTGGTAGCTTTAGGGTATCACAATTTCTTGAACTTGGCAAAATAAAAAATTGCATACCATTATACGATCGATAAATATTGAAAGTTGTTTTAAATCGATGTCTTAGAGTTATTTTGACAGTGTGTTGGTGCTAAATTCTATAATCTGGCGTGATTGCCGTTAAAAGTTATATTTTAAGGCTCAGTCCTCGAAAGTAAAAAGTGTCCAAGGTATTATAATAACTGTAGTGATTAAAGTAATTATGAAATATTAATATTGAATGCAACTGCCAAAAATCGCGAATGGGAAAAATGTGTTATAAATTATAGAGAACACCGGGTCGTCTCTCATTTACTAACTGTACTATCAGATACTTGCAACATTTAATTGGTTCACAATAAATTATTAAATATTTGTAAATGGCTGACGACCATAGAGTGAATTGAAAAATAACGAATAATTCATCTATTTAAGGGAGTATTTATTTTAACATTAATTTTATAGTTAAGGCAAATATTTTTGAAGACTTCTATATTATATAATTTAAAGAAAAAAATACAACTTTAAGGCGAAATTTGAAGCCATGAGCGATAGTGGATATCCTACATACAATCCAGGTGCTCTATCGACCGAGTCACTCCAGTTTCGCCTTAGTTGTCTTATGTATACTTGAACGAAAGTTGTATATGTTAAGGAAGCAGATGATCAAACTAGCAATAGACATTCCAATTGCATGTAAAAATACATAGTCGATGAGAATAAATACATTCAAAGAATTGTCTGTATAGGTTCTGATATAAAACCGGAAGCGAGTTAGCGTTGGAATATAATTATCCAGCATGCTTGCAGTACTCAAAAGTTCTTGAACGCAAGGAATCCGATATTAAATTTGTTCAATGCAAATATGATTATCTCTTAAAGCTTCCCCAGAACAAATTATCATCATTTACCTACCGTTTTCCCAATTATTTATTAATATAATGCAACTTTCAAATTCTTTTAGTATGTTGTCCATTCACGTCACAAATAAAGATACAATGTAAAAGTAACGTAACGTCAAATTGCATTGAACAAATTCACACAAAGCAGGCAAATAATATTCTCTAGTGGGTTATCGAATATTATACTGTAGTCTATTACAAGTTTGTTACAAATTTTGCAGTACTTAGTGCTTTTTACAAGTAATAAGGTAGCTTATTAGAAATCGACTGAAAGGTGACAATACATTTTTGGTCTCTTTTCCATTCAATTCCGAACTCATTTTCACTTAGATAAGTTGTATGTTCTTGAGGAAGACTTCGTTTGTTTCTTATAAGTGTTCGTATTTATTTGAGAACTATATAAAAATATAATGTTATTATTATAAGCGTTATTCTAATATAAAGTTCATATAAGCGCGACACACGTTCATAGAAACTGTGATGGCGTACAAAAGTTTGAGATGTCGTGAAGTCAAAGGACTATGCCATAGTAATAAGCTCGCCTGCACGAGCTGAGATGTTATAAATATAAAAAATATGACATTTATTCGATAATAGTTTCTGGGAAATAAATATATTTTACAGTTAATTTGGATGCCGAACTCGTGGTCACACCAGTGTGACAATCAGGAATATTTTCTTGATTTTCTTGTTTGTCACACCGTCAATAATTGTTCGTACACAGATTTGTGACAATGGTTTTAATAATTTCTAAAACTAGAGTAGAAAGACATACTGGACACGATATGATAATCCACATTCCTGTTCCTAACACGTTGTGCCAAATGTTATAAACTTGTAAGCCCTATACGATAGTCCCTCGTCTTCCATAGACTTTATAACTTATTAACTAGTGAGTGAATCATTCACATAATATATCATATAAAGTGTTTGTACAATTACGTATTAAAACAATTTTATAATACCCGAAAACATAGTTTTAAAAGTTAATAAACAATGAATGAATACAACGCTTTGATTTTTATTTGTTTATTGTCATTACGATTCATTTTCAAATATTTGCTGTGACTTTACAATGGGTACATCGGTGCTTTTTAATACTTTGAGGCCCTCTGCAAAAGATAAATCACATTTAATAAAATAAATAACAAATCTTGTTATATGAAATAAATATTTTCACGCAACAGAAAGTGACAATATCAAAGACATTTTCAAGAGTATATAATAGACTTTGTCTATCATGATGACGATATTTCATCATGATTTGGTGATCGTAGAAAAAGTCTTAGATAAACTATTGGAAAAGCAAAATGAATTTAAATGGAACACAAATAAGTCTCTAAGTGTAGTCACAAAGCACTGTGTGACTAGTTTACTCGGCTCGGACAGACTATTTGAAAGTGCTTTGCAACCATTGAGGAGAAGATATTATTTAAGACATCATGCTCAGAATGCCACGTGACCGACCACGTGACATTATGCGCGTGACGTCATTAAATAATATCTTCGAAACTTTGTCTATCATGATGACGATATTTCATCAATGTATATTAAATAATAATAATAATAGCGTTCTGTTGACTGCAGGCTATCTTGATTTGGTGATCGTAGAAAAAGTCTTGGATAAACTATTGGAAAAGCAAAATGAATTTAAATGGAACACAAATAAGCCACTAAGTGTAGTCACAAATCACTGTGTGACTAGTTTACTCTCGGCTCGGACAGACTATTTGAAAGTGCTTTGCGACCATTGAGGAGAAGATATTATTTAATGACATCACGCACATAATGTCACGTGGTCGGTCACGTGACATTCTACGTGACCGACCACGTGACATTATGCGCGTGACGTCATTAAATAATATCTTCGAAGAGACCAACCAACGAAAGTATCCGTTACGCTAAGTAAAATTTTTATAGTTACGTCACGCGAACTGTCAACAGATTTTCTGCGTATTGCCTCATGTTTACATTGGACAAAGTGAATGTACTTTTTCCAATGTAAATCCATAGGAAAATAAATTTAGTCAAATACCAACCTTTACCCCGCCCTTTACGGCGTAGTTCTGCTATTCTTTCCACCTCATTCTCTTCATCGGTGTCTCGTTCTCTTCGTAAGACCTCTTCACGCGCCTGTTTCAATACAGATTCTTCTATAAACGTTAATTCTGGAAATGTATAGTTTGGTTAATATCTATGTGAATGAAATGTTAGAATAATAAAATGATTTACAAAGTACATGTATTTATAGTAATTATACAAATAACAAATTTCAAAATTTTGGTCTTTCTGTCTATTTAACTAATCTCTGAAACGACTGAACCTGTTTTGAAAGGATTTTCAGTGACGACAGCTGATGTTAATCCAAATTACGCCGTATGATATCATTTATTCAATGAAGGCAATCCATTATTGAATATTATTAATTTTCGTACAAATCACTTGTTAAAATGATATTACTTGTTAGTCTAGGATCCATAGCGATCCAAGGTCCTTGGAAGATACTGGCCGCTGAAGGCCGCGACTTTGCATCAGGTTCCATTAAATTAGTGACTTGTTGCTTACATTCTTGAGACAATTCGTTCACAACACAAGTACGGAATCGCCACTTACGCATCACCTTCGAAATAAGTAAGGAACTTTAAATGCAACACTCCACTTTTACTAATGGAAAACATTTTTTTTTTACGTGCGTAAAATCCCACGGATACCTCCCCACCGGAGCCGGTAGAAGAGGTTATGTCGGACTCGAACCGACTAAAACGCACGCCGCCTGTGGGTCGTTTTGGTTGCTGAAGGTGAGGTTGACAGGCGTATCCCTCGCACCCCGAACGACTCAGGGCCATCTCTCACGATCTGGCCCTCTTCTCGGGTGTGTGGGGACTACAGAGTCCCTAACTCGTCCCCGGAAACGGGGAGGCGCGCCGCCGTCGCGGCCTGCTTCTGCCAGGGTAACAGGAGGCTCCACCAGTCACCCTCAGGCCTGCGCTCATGGGAGACGGAGGTCGTTCATCGATCTACTAATGGAAAACACTAATACCGCGGCCATAATAACCTCGTGTTCTGTTCCCGGTGCTGAGTAGGATATCCAGAGATCACTGGAGTTTTTGTGCGGTCAGTGGTGAGATCAAAGGCTTGTCCTCCTTTTTATTTTACACAGACGGCACAGAAACTCTGTGCTTATAGGGTTGGCAGCGCGAGTGTGACTCCATAGGTGTTGCACACGTCTATAGGTCACGGTAACCACTTTCCATCAGGTGCGCCGTGTGCTTGTCCTGCCACCTAAGTGCCATAAAATAATCTGCCTAAGTATACGACTAAATAGTTGACATAACCACGACGCTGGACAATCATAACACGCCGGTATCAAATCTATTAATGAGAAAGGAATCAAGAGAATCTGGAGGATGCCCATTTTTTCCATCTATTATTGACAACGGTGCGTAAGACAAGAGAGCTTTATCTCCTTGACTCATTAATAGTACCTACGACTCGCTTGTCGCTTCAGATGAACTGGTAGTGATCATGGACAACGTTATTTTCGTATTAAGTGAAGGAAAAATGGTTTTTCCTACAACGAGAATCTCGATAGACAGCTTTTCGAAATGCCTACCCAATATTACGTATTTACCTGCTACTGCTAATTAACGCATACCTGCTTTTCATACAGCTTTTTGACGGATGTCTCATTAAAGGGCAAAGCTTTATTTAGCATCGTGTAGAGAATGATGCCAATTGACCACATGTCTGCCAACTTGGGTAAGTATGGCACGCCCTTCAAGACTTCGGGAGCTGCATAAGATAAAGAGCCGCAGTATGTTTCGCTTAATAGATCTTTGTCGCGATGCTTCACGTTTCGAGCGAATCCAAAATCGGTTATTTTGACATTGTAGTTTGATGTAATCAGTATGTTTTCGCATTTTAAATCTCGGTGTGCTATGTTCATGGTATGTATATAATTAATGCCCGATATAATCTGTCTCATCCAGAGCCTGCATTGATTTTCTGGCACTGCACCGTTTTGTGTTAAAAAATCTAGCAAATCGCCGTTTTCTGCGAAACGTAGAAAAATGAAGTATTTAGCGCGCCGTTGGAATATATTGGAGACATTTATTATGTGAGGGTGGTTCAATCTGATCAAAACATCTAATTCGCGAGGTAAGAATTTAGAGAGGTAGTCGCGGGGTGCTTGCGCCGTGTCTATTACTTTGCAGGCCAGTATTGCGTGGCGAGTTTCATCGACTACGTGCGTTGCTTTGTACACCTGCAAGCAAATGTAAATATATCATTTTATTTTACTCCAAAAACAATTGTTCAAATTATGTTCTAGTTGTTTATATTTCTAACCTTCGCATAGGATCCTTCCCCAATCATATTTTCCAGGATAAAACCTCTCTCTTGTAAGATCAACAGATCGGATTGTGTTGTGTTGAGGTCGACTTGTTCTGTGGCGGGACACATTTGTTGTCGGACACAATTACTTCATCTTCACTTTTGTCGGTACCATACTGGTTCGTAATTGTGGTGGAAAGAAATTTATGGGGCATATACATTCATTTTTGTTAGTGGATTTATACTGTAAATGTTGAAATTAATTTTTTACCTGTCATGATATGTGACAATAAGGTACAACTGTCAAAATAATGTATTTTTTTTTAATAATTTAAATACTGGCTGTATTTTGACTCAAGCAATATAAAACACATCATCAACATTGTTTGTCCGACTGTGAACTTTGGTAGTTTGGTAAGTAGGGGATACCTACCTTACCTATGTTGCATATAGGTACTTGAAAAATTTTCTAACCACAATAAAGCCCTCCAGAATGACAATTGTGCGTAGTATTTTAGAAGTGTCATATCTAACCAGCCAAGAAGTACCTAACTAGTGGGTACCTAATAATGGACCTTTAGCACAGGTTCGTGCTCCGACGCTCTAAACAAGATTCGGTGAACGATCGAACAACAGAAATTACAGTTGTTAAATCATAGCCGCCATCACTGCACTATATGTATGTAAACTTTTTTATCTATTCGGTGGCTAAATAACTTGTAATCTAGTCGGCCGTGGATTTTGATTCACTAATTTCCCTTCCGCTAACCAACTAACTATACACCATTTATACACCCACATAGGAGGTAGGACATAGGCGGTATTTCCGCCCAATTGAGCAGTCCAACTGTGGAAGTACCCTACAGAATACCGCGGTTATAATAAATTCGTGTTGTGTTCCCAGCGGTGAGTAGGGTAGCCAGAGCTCACTGGAGAATTTGTACTGTCAGTGGGATGACTAAAGGCTTGTCCTGCTTTGTCCTCTACACTGACGGCACAGAGACTCTGTGCTTACAGGGTCAGCAGCGCGAGTGTGGCTTCTCTGGTGTTACACACGTCCATAGGCCACGGTAACCACTTTCCATCAAGTGGGCCGTGCGCTTGTCTGCCACCTAAGTGGTATAAAAAAAAACCTACATACGTAAACATAGATAGCTCATCCCGTTATCAACCCGCAAACCAGTCTAGATCAGCGGTAGTGAACTCGGCCGCTACGCAGTAGGCGCGGGTGCGATCCCCGCTCAACGCAATTTTTTTTTTTTTTTACATGCGCAAAATCCCCACGGATACCTCCCCACCGGAGCCGGAGGGAGAGGTTATGTCGGACTCGAACCGACTAAAACGCACGCCGCCTGCGGGTCGCTTTGGTTGCCGAAGGTGAGGTTGACAGGCATATCCCTCGCACCCCGGCCGACCCAGGGCCATCTCTGACGATCTGGCCCTCTTCTCGGGTGTGTGGGGACTACAGAGTCCCCAACTCGTTCCCGATAAACGGGGTGGCGCGCCAGGCGCGCCGCCGCCGCGGCCTGCTTCTGCTAGGGTGACAGGCGGCTCCACCTGTCACCCCCAGGCCGGCGCTCAATGCAAATATTTGTATACATGAATATTTGCATTGGTCTGGATGTGCATTTGACAGCACGTTAAGCCGTCGGTCCTGGTTGCCATACGAACATCTATGGCAGTTGTTACGGTTAGTTGAAACCCTAAGTCCGACAACTATTCTAACTGCAATGCCTCGATATCGCCTGGGTTGTGGAGGCCAAATGGTAGGTAATCGCTTCACGGAAAATATCGAAGTACAGCCCAATCTGCAGTTAGACTGGTAAAACGGACCCCAGACTCCGAGGTGGAAGCTTCGGATACAGCTGAGATTAACGCTAGTATGACGAAGAATCTTTAAACATAACATAACATAAACTCACGCCTATATTCCCCGAAGGGGTAGGCAGAGGTGCTAGCACCCACATTTCGCCAGTTTATGTTTAGGTCCCAATATAGCAGGTGGCGAGCCTATTGCCATTAACCGGGCACTTATAAACCTGCGATAAATACACACATAATTTCGAAAAGCATCGAAAAGTCATTGGTGTTTGCCATGGTAAAACCTGGGATCGAACCCGAGACCTCGTCTCAGCAGTCCATTACCCATACCACTAGGCTACCGCGGGAAGAATTTTTACTGTTATGAAATAATTCAGTTGGCCGCATGTAGTACCTAGAATCTAGTTACTACATGCAGCCTGTATAGTGTCTAGGCCTTAGATACTATACATGCTAAATTGCGATCTTCCGATGCTTGGCTACATATATTTAAGTACTTCTTAATAAATGTGCTTTGCCTTCTGAAAGAGAGAGAATTGCCGGAACTCTACAGGCGGAGAACTGAGAATTCGCTTACATTATTATCATTTTCGTCTTACTTTTAGCAAAATGTCGACATCCCCAATAGATAATAGTAAAAACCTCAGGAGATTTGTTTGCGAAATAAACGCCATAATTATAATTGATTTTTTTAGCATTCATCAACAATTAAGTCTACCATGTCTACTTCAAAATAAGATAAGTACGTAGGTTGGTACTAAATACAATTTTCTTTATCATTTGATAAATACATCTGTTGAATTTTAAATCGCCTATGACACTGACCCAACTGTTATAAAACTTTTAGAAGTATATATTTCAAGTAAAAATAAAATTTACCAAGATGACGTTGAGGTCGTTGTGGCCATATCTACCACTCCAGAACTCTGATGGCTTGTTTTTTCCACAGACGACAATATATTATGGTCTATATTAGTTTCTTTTGTTGCTTCTTGAACACCTTGCTCCCTGAGTTCTATTTTCTTAATAAGGCTTTCTTTTTCTTCTCTTGCCTTTTTGAAAGCCGTGTTCTCTTGGGCTGTCAATTCTATAACAAACATAGAAGGTAGGTACTTAGGTACCTATAGCAATATGTTGTTATTCCTTTCCTCAGAATACAAAACTAACAGAAGGTTTCTGTTCTGTATTATGAGAATACCAGGCTACATAGGCTCACACTGACAAGCGTCAGTTGTTTGGATGAGCCTAGTTCTCGAAAGCTAAGCGAAGTATGAACCTATGCATCAAGACATAAGATAACTGAAACTGTGACCTGCGATTGAGGGCTGTTCCACGACGCGAGATAAAAAATGTAATTCAAAAGATCAAACGATTCAATTAAATATTCACCTATTCAAAAGAACCCTGATCAAATTTAAGTCGAATTTGGCGGATTGTACAGCCTCGCACCGAATCATAAACACACTTCTCAAGGCCTCCTCTTGAGAAGCGTGCGCAGGATTCATTCGCCTTTAAATCTATATAACATAGGTATTTAAACTATCATGGTCATCCACATTAGTAGGTATTAAAAGTTATCGGGATATTTACCATGTTGTATTGTTCAGAGTTTCAGAATTTCGACGCTGTTGCAAGCACTATGATCACGGAAGAACTGGTGTATTGGCGGTGAACAGTGAAAACGTTTTTAGGAGTAAATATATCAATCTACCCTTTTTCGAGTTATTTTACAACGCGTGCACTACCACTGGTTTCACTCTCACTACAAACTTGAACCCGATCTCGATCACTTTCACGACTCACGATGCTTACTGTGTCCACTCGCGATTTTGTTTCGACTTGTTCCTGGTTGTTTTTCCAAAGACGAACAACTGGATGCCAGACGTTCGGCAGTTAAAACCAATCCTCACGATTGAACTCAGAACAGTACAACATGGTAAATATCCCGACACCTTTAATACTAATATTTATAATAAACTAAGGAAGGATTAACAAAACAAAAGATATTACCTAATAATCTCGAGTCCATTGCTATCCATTCACTATTTATTACATACTCGATCCCAACTCTATTTGCGTGATTGGGATCTAACATCAGCGTCACTAAACGTTTACAATTGTCTGATATAGAATCTTCATATCGCGAGCGAAACTTCCAATTTTTATTAACCTGTGCTTGGTACAGTTGTTTTATGTGCTTGTCCTCAAAAGGCATCGCTCGGTTCAGCATAACATAGACGACCACACCGAGCGACCAAATATCTGTCGGCTTCGGGTAATAAGCACTGCCCTGCAATATCTCTGGGGCCGTGTACGATAAGGATCCACAAAATGTTTCGCTGTGAATATCTAAGAAATTTTTGTCGACGCACATACGGGCGAAACCAAAGTCGGACAATTTGGCATTTTGATTAGCAGTTAGAAGTACATTCTCGCATTTGATGTCTCTGTGTGCAATTTCTAATTCATGCATGTATTGAACTGCGAGGGCAAGTTGTCTTGTCCAGATACGCGCTTGGTCTTCTTGCACTGCCCCTCGTTGCAGTATATACTCCAGTAAATCGCCTCTTTCCATGTACCGCATGAAAATGAAATATTTATATCTTCTCTGAAATATGCTATGTGTATGTACGAGATGTGGGTGATTTAGTTTTATTAACATTTCTAGTTCCCTTGGCAGGAATTTTTTGACGAAGTCCTTGGGTGCTGTGCTGGTATCAATGACTTTGCATGCTAATATCGATAACTTATCATTTTTGTTCGGATTTCTGTATTCTGATAAGTATACCTGTTTTATTAGAAATAGTTATGTCGTTAAATCTGAGTAATTGCTATATCTGAAGCATGAATGTACATTTGCAGACTATTTGTACAACGCTTCAGAAAAAAAAGGACGACCTTTTTCATATTCAGACTGATAATGCCTGTCACGTATATACTTATATGCTTTGCACTGAAATTGGTATACTTTTTTTTTAACGTCCGCAAAATCCCCACGGATACCGGGGCCGGTGGGGGAGGTTATGTCGGACTTGAACCGACTAAAACGCACGCCGATTGTGTGGGCCACAGGTTGCTGGAGGTGAGGTTTATCTGAGACATATCGCTCGCACCCCGGCAATTGCTATATACTTTGAACTTTATTTTTCTATCCCAGTTCAGTGCAAAGTCAGTGCAGTCCAATTGCAGTCCAATGCATGGCAATGTGGATAACGTGCTCTCCGAGGCACGTTATCCACATTGCCATACGAACATCTATCATAGTCGTTACGGGAAGCCGGAGCCCCAACAACTGATTTAACTGCAATGCTTCGATATCGCCTTTGGATTGTGTAGGTCACATGGTAGTTGCTTCACGGAAAATATCAGTTCAGCCAAATCCACAGTTAGACTGGTAAAAGTCCTCAGACTTTCAGGTAAAATCCTCGGATGCGACTGCGATTAACGCTAAGATAAAGAAGATTATACTTAATATAAATATAATACCTTTTTTTATTACGTGCGCAAAATCCCCACGGTTACCTCCCCACCGGAGCCGGTGGGAGAGGTTATGTCGGAGTTGAACCGACTACAACGCACGACGCCAGTGGGTTGTTTTAGTTGCCGAAGGTGAGGTTGACAGGCATATCCCTCGCATCCCGGCCGACCCAGGGCCATCTCTCACGATCTGGCCCTCTCCTCGGGTGTGTGGGGACAACTCGTCCCCGGTAACGGGGAGGCGCGCCGCCGCCGCGGCTTGCTTTTGCCAGGGTGACAGGCGGCTCCACCAGTCACCCCCAGGCCTGCGCTCATGGGGGGCGGAGGTCGTTCATCGACCTCCGAAGCGATAAATATATTAACTAAAGCGGTATCTGTGGTTCAGCGGTAGAACGTTCGACTGCCACGCAGGGGTGCGATTACCGCTCAGTGCAAATATTTGTATGCATGAATATTTATATTTGCATTAACCTGGGTGTTGCTATGTATAATATGTATCTATTTACAAAAAAAAAGTATCTAAGTATGTTTATCCGCAGCCGTCTAGATCCCATAACACAAGCTGGTTAAACTATGCTTACCATGGGCCTAAACAGCGTTGTGTACAATGTTGTAGAATATTACTATAACTGAACAATCCGTCAAAGAAAAATGTATTTATTACCTTAGCGTAAGATCCTTCGTTAACTTTTTTAATCATTTTGTAACCACGTGAAGCTAGAGTTAATTGTTCGGACCCGGTAAGTTTTAATTCTTCTTCGTTACGATGCTGAAAATTGATAATAAACTAAGTAGGTATTAGAATAGGTGTGGGGTATAAGTAGTGCAGAACTGCTAGCTATGCCCACTGTAGTAATCCACTAGATACTCTACTACAGTCTTATAGTAGTTAAATAAAGAATAAATAAATAAATTGATTTATTAGCCACATAAGTTGTACATCAATTTACGATTATACATTCGGAGTATCATCTTAGACCAATTTACAAGTGTTTAGTTGAACACTGATACCCATGCTAAGAAAAAACTTGTGTTATGGCCATCAGAGCTCTCATAAATTATTTCCTTCATTATAGTTTGGCAAAGAACATATTACGTAGATTTGAAGAATTTGGATATTATATTTAATTATTAACTACATATAATTCGATTTTGGTGTGTTTGTGCGCGCGCGTTTCTGTGTATGTGTGTGTGTGTGTGCGTGTGAGTACGTGCGTTTATTTGTTTTGGTATTGAGGTGTGTCTGAGTATGCGAGTGTTTCTAATATACACAGATCAATAAGAGTATGGACACTGTCATTAAATTTTCCGTTTCATCGTAATTTCGTGTAAGTAACCACCTATAGATTTCACGTTTACAGTCCAACCTACCGAGATGGTTACTACAAATTAAAACATTACTTCGATATAGGTAAGTACATATGTAATTCCGAAATTCAATTTCAGTCTTTGAATGACCTTTGTGATCAGATTATTAAGCTTGTACAAAAAAGGAAAGCTTAGTTGGACTGGTTGCCGCCAAGAGCCGATGAAAGAATGCAAACAGCACCGGATGAGGAAGTGAAAGTGGCAAGAGAAGTACCTAAACTAGTAGTAAAAGAGGCTGTAAAAAGAAAGAAAGAGAACGATAGAGATGAATTTGATGAGAAAGAGATGGGAGAAATATTTTAAAAGTTTATTTGAAAAAGAGGACATGCAAGCATGATGACAAAACGAGGATATTATTCGAGGAGGTAAGACACGACTGTATTTCCGCCCAAATGAGCAGTCCAACTGAGGAAGTACCACTGTCCTACAGATTACCGCGGCCATAATAACCTGGTGTTGTGTTCCCGGCGGTAAGTAGGGCAGCCAGAGCTCACTGGAGAGTTTTTGTGCTGTCAGTAGGAAGACCAAAAGCTTGTCCTGCTTTGTCTTTTATACTGACGACACAGAAACTTTCAATGCTTGCAGGGTTGGCAGCGCGAGTGTGACTCTCTTGGTTTTGCACGCGTCCATTGGCCACGGTGACCACTTTCCATCAGGTGGGCCGTGTGCTTGTCTGCCACCTAAGTGGTATAAAAAACATGTCAAAAGTACACAAGTGGTATAAAAAAAAACACAAATTACCCATATGGACATGAATGAAAGTGGTGACGAAAGTGACATTAGTATAAAAGTTATTGTGATGCGAAGTTGAGGAGAAATGGGAGGTATGACAGTGATATTGAACACAGAGAGATATGGCTGGAAATCAGGTGAAAATGGGCAATGCATAATTTTATGAGCAGCCAGAACGTATTCAAAGAGGCACGTCTGGCAGTACATAGAGGAGTACTCGTACCTACCTATAGTTGTGTATGGTACTGAATGTTGGGTTTTGACGAAGAAGTATAAAAGTAATTGAATGCTGTGAAAATGATAAGTCTGTCTGAGAAGTAGGTATAGCTGGGGTGAAGTTGACAGATCAAGTGAAGAACAGCTGAATAAAGGAAGGGTGTGTTTGAAGATGTAGTGACGAAGATAGAGAAAGGGAAGCTTAGATGGTTTGGACACGTGGAGAGGATGGACGAGAGAAGACTGACGAAACAAATTTATGAAGCGAGGATGAATTTTCAACCCGGTAGGGGTCAACGTACGTATATCGATCTGATTAGATCGAAGGCATTTTAAAGGCAAAAAAGGTAGGACACGACGCTATTTCCGTCCAATTCAGCAGTCTGACTGGGGAAGTACCTCCGCCCTATAGAATACCGCGGCCATAATAACCTTGTGTTAAGTTCCCGGCGGTGAGTATGGTAGCCAGAGTTCACTAGAGAGTTATTGTGCTGTCAGTGGGAAGACCAAGAGCTTATCCTGCTTCGTCTTTTACACTGACGGCACAGAAACTCTCTGTGCTTACAGGGTTGGCAGCGCGAGTGACTCTCTTGGTTTTGCACATGTCTATAAGCCACGGTAACCACTTTCCATCAGGTGGGTCGTGTGCTTGTCTGCCACCTAAGTGGTATAAAAAAACATGTCAAAAGTATACAAAACCGGCGAGCAAGAATGAAAACAATGATGAAAGTAGAAAAACCGACTGTAGTCTCTGTCTACCACACTGGGAAAAAGGCGTGACCATGTATGTATGTACCTACTTACCTTATGAGATTTACCCTCCATCTATTCCTGTTTCTTTTGTTTAGCTGTTATGTTAGCTAGAGATTTGATCATTTCGCTGGTCTGAAATTTACAATGATAGGTATTTATTATTATTATATTTATAGTTTTTATAAAACATCTCCCTTTTGGTTAATAGGGGTACAGTAAGAGACACACGGGTCTTAACCAAGTGTGAAACATAGAAAAAGAAAACAAAAGAGTGTTAATGTGATGTGGGTGAAGCAAGAAATTTTATTATTATTTAATACACTAGCAGCATAAGCTGATGCGTGTATATCACTGCACTTGTGTTTTGATTGTCCAATGTTTATCAAGGCTATTTTTAAAAATATTCACATTAGGAGCTTTTTAATCAATAGACGTAATGGTGGCGCCGCCTGTCATCCTATTAGAAGCAGACCTGTCCGTTTTATCTCCCTTTCTTCTGTGTGTAATGATGTACATATTTACATGAATGGCATTATAAAATTCTAAAGGGACCGTCATTGAGCAAAAAAAAAAACGGGAACTTATCACTGAGCTTGGTCGGGTCCTCGATCGTATTTCCCTATGAAGCTTCAAGGGATTGGTCGTGTTAATGGCCAAGAAAACTCAAGTAGGTATGCTTGTTTATAGCAAAGTTATATATTTCGTGGGAGGGAGAGCATATTCTTTAGAAAAGGATCCAAATACTACGCCCTTCCGCCTTTGGAAATCAAACTCCGGTTACACTAGTGATTAACCTCCCTGACTTAGGGTTTGGATCCTAACGTTTATTTTATTGCTTTATATACAGATGTTTACCTTAAATTTACATTTCTGAAAGAATTGGAAAAGGAATAACTACAAAACACATTGGAGCACTGAATCAGATGGCTCCTAATTATTTAGCCTATTTCTAGCCCAAACTTATCATTTATTCGCTTAATTCTTATGAATAGCTAACAACCTATTTTGATGAAGTACATACCCGGTAAACTGAATCCCTCTGAGGTTCCATTAACATTTCGTCTTGTCGAGTAGATCCCTTTCGAGAATTCTCGGAATATTTGCGCCTCTCGTCTTTAGCCCGTTTTAGTGCAGCTGCTTCAACGGCATTCATAGCTATTTGTTGGATGAGAAAAATAAAGAGTAGATATGTTTAGGGTCACAAATTATCTACTTGAGGAAACAACACATTTACAATACTTTAATTAAGTACTTACTGGTTAATCTAGTGTCCATAGCAACCCAGTCAGAATTGATGACCTGCGTAGCGTTATGGCGTAGCCCTGGGTCTGGCTCTAAGAGATGTTTGACTAGAGATTTGCATTCGAGAGTGACTATGCTACCTATTCGAGATCTGAACCGATACTTCTTTCCCATCTGTTGCTCATATAGTTTTCTCATCCTCGTATCATCAAACGGCATCGACTTATTCAACATGACAAATAATACCACACCCAAAGACCACATATCTGTCGGTTTGGGCTGATAAGGTTTACCGCGCAGAATTTCTGGTGCTGCATATGACATGGACCCACAGTATGTTTCGCTTAGCACATTCTGGTCGTCGTCATCCACTACGAAGCGCGAGAAGCCAAAATCTGAGAGCTTAACGTTAAAGTTAGCAGTCAGTAATATATTCTCGCATTTGATATCGCGGTGTGTTATTTCTAATTCGTGAAGGTATTGTAATCCTAATGCGAGTTGGCGCATCCACACTCTCGCCTGATTCTCTGACACTGCACCATTTTTCAGTATATAACCCAATAAATCACCGTTCTCACCATATCTCATAAAAATGTAATACTTGGTTTTCCTTTGAAATATGCTATGGACGTGAATCATATGAGGATGATTCAGCCGGATAAGGACGTCAATTTCGCGCGGTAGAAACTTTATTACAAAGTCCCTTGGAGCCTTTAGAGTCTCTATAATTTTACATGCCAATATTGTTTTGAGACTGTCATTTTTGCCAACATACTCAGATAAATATACCTGTATTGGAATAAATTCAGTCATTATACTATTTGTATAAAATAATTCTACAATAATGTTGTTTACTTTTATTACCTTGGCGTATGCTCCTTCGCCCAAAAACTTTGTTAATTTGTATCCTTTAGAAGTCAAAGTATTTTCTTCAGATGGAGTTGTTTTCAAATCGGTCATGTTAATTTACACATGAGGTAAAACATGGAGTACCGTGTCTTCCGCGTACCAAACTTAAGCCCACCCTTTCTGTTCGCTGGTCGGCTGCTCATTTCAAAAAAGAGTGTAGGCATTTTTAGTTTATTTTTATTTTACAACTAGAATTTATTGTATTTACATTTTTATAAGATGATGATTCTGAACGTCAAAAAACGTCACTTCGGTGTCTACTTGGCGGATACTGCTATTTTTCTTAAAATTATTCTTGTTGGTTTGTAATAGACTTAAGACCTGCAGAAAGGAGCTTTCCTTTCTCACCACTCGACATCAATATACTCGTGATTATTATCAATCATCAAAAATTTATGCACCAGCTCGCAGAACACGATAGATTAGATAAAATAAGTAAAAAGTGTGGCTGTGTGTATAGAGTGACTGCTGCCTGACCTAGGTATATTTTGGAACATGATCCGCTCCCCCAGTCCGCCATCCACAATTCGGTGCATTATGGCTATGGTATGTCAATCGGCAGATGCCAGCACACCCCGACATCTGCTTACACCATTTGAATAAGTAAGTAACGATAGACGGTAGGTATATGCTGATTACAGGCAGAAGTGGATGAATCAACCGGGATAACGCTTGTAGGTACAGCACACGAGTTTTGATTTAGCACACAAATACTTAAGTCTTCTCAGCACCCCCATGGGACGCGAGGTAACCATGTTCGGGTTGTGCCTCCTTGGGCAGGTCTTGGTGCTTCTATAGTACTCTATGTGTGCTCGTGATGGCTCGGCGGTAAACACCAGCCAAGTGATACTGTCTTTCTATCGACACGTTCAACAGCATAAAATATCACGATTTTGAGAAGGAAGGAATCTGTCTTACGATGGAGAAGTCCCGGGTTCGAAACCTAGCTATTACACGACCGACATGAACCCACTCCTAATACAAGCAATTTAGCTTAGCTGGAGGAATACCTACTAGTACTTTCGGTTACTAGTAGGTAGGTACTCTTTAAAATATGAAGAACTGTAAGCGTTCGACTTTTAAGTACTTCAGAGGTTCGTGATTTCGATTCCCGCTCAGTATGCAACTATTTGTATTTGTCATGTCTTTTTCATTGATCTTTAACTCTGGACTAAAAACTAATATTTGTTTATTAGCATTCTAGAACCCATAGATAGAGCCAACGAGACGAGATAAAGAGTGTAAACGCACGGACCGCTACTGAGTTACATTGCAATAGTTAGCGATTATTATCTGTTCTTATTATTTATTTAATTTATTTATTTATTTAAACTTCATGCACAAATGTACACAGGCGGACTTAATGCCACAGGCATTATCTACCAGTCAACGCAATAGGTGGTGCAGAGAATAAAAAGGTAGGTGCATTTAGAAAGGGAACTATGTAAAATATAAATTAATACATAAATATATAAATAAAATATACATACACATAATAATATCTAACCATACATTGATAAATATAATTACAATGAAGTTTCTTCCAATTTATCCAGCAGGAGCTTCCGAACTCCTAATTTAAATGTGTTACGGCTTGTGGCCCCTGATCCCGAGAGGTAGCTCGTTCTAAAGAAATATAGATTGCACAGGAAAGGAAGAGTGGATGAAATCGGATCGATGAGTAGGACAGCGCAAGACGAGGCTGTTTGTTGAACGCAAGTTTCTGTCGTGATTGGAGCCAAGATATTGGAAATAGGGGGATAGGTAAGAGGGAGAATTAGGAGAAGTTAATATAGTATAGAGAGTGGTAAGAGCACGTTGGTTCCGACGCTGACGAATCAGCAACCAATTTAGTTGCGACCGACAACCAGATACATGGTCATACTTGAAGACAAATCTGATACAATTGTTTAGAAGACGGTAAAATATGTTAAGATACTCTGCATTCAGGTCAAAGTAGCAAACATCGCCATAATTAATTATTAGGGAATAACAATACCTGTACAAGCATTGCTTTGGTGTAGGTAGGTAGAAGGTTCCGTAGACGATAAAATGCACGAAGCGAACCAGTAATTCTCTGACACACGTGGGATACTTGGTCTCTCCAGCTCAGGGTAGAGTCAATAGTCAAACCAAGGTCTTTGACTGCCGGGCTCACAGGTATGACTATACCATTGAGTGTGATAGCCGGGAGAGATGCCGCATCCACCCGTCCTCGAAAACGTTGGCTTCCTATAATTATAGCCTGGCACTTACTTGGATTAACAGTCAATCCAAATCGGCTCGACCAGCTGCCAATGTGGTCCAGGTCCTGGTTGAACTTGTTTATGGCAGTGCACAAATCATCCACGCTCGCTTGTGAATACAGTTGCAGATCATCGGCATACAAATGAAACGCACATCGAAGATTTTGAGTCACGATATTTATGAAGATGGAAAATAATAGTGGAGATAAGATACCGCCTAGAGGGACGCCAGCCTCAATGCTACGCCAACACGATGAGGTTTCATCGCGACGAACAGCCTGCTGACGCCCCTGAAGATAACTAGAGAACCAATCCAGTGCATCCGATGAGATCATCAAGTGTGATAAAGTGTTTAAAAGAAGATCATGACTGACCGTATTAAATGCATTAGAGAAATCAATCAATGCTAGTACTGTGAGCTTGGTATTTTCCATACCTACCCTGATATCCTCGGTTACTTTTAAAAGAGCTGTAACAGTGCTATATCCCCAATCCATAAATTATTGCTGTAAATAAAAGTTGACAGCTGTTTGTGCACACAGGCCTCGAGCACCTTGGAAAGGAAGAGTTGAATACTAATAGGTCGAAAATGGATGGATTTGAGATCTTAGGAAGGGGTATAACAAAGGCTTTACGCCAAATGGATGGGAACTGCCCAGAGTCTAGGGAATAATTTATGATATGGGTGATTACCGGCAGAAGGTGGTCCAGGATGGTAATAATCATCCGGCGGCTAATATTGTCAGGGCCCACAGCGCTTGATTTGATGGATAGTATAATCTCTTTGACCTCACCCGATGCAACCGGAGAAAATTCAAAAGACTTATTTATTTATTTATTTATTTATTTGGGACAAAAAACAGTTACATGATAAAGTCTTAAACAAATAATCTTAAAAACTAAAACAGATTTTCAACCATGTAACCAACACAATTGTCCACGAATTGACCATAGACATACACAGACAATTTTGTATTTCGAATGCAATATTTAGTGCATTGGCTGCTTATTGATAAAAATGAAAATGAATAAACATTATTATAACTAAATTTGAACTGAGAGCCAAAAGGGAAACTAAAAATCGAAATCAAAAGTAAGGGTAGTAATCAGACTAATCAATAATGAGACTAAATTATACTTGTGTCTGCAAATTGTTCAATAACTCTATGGCTTTGCGTTTGAACTGCAGGTTAGACAGAGAGAACAAATCGAGTTCCATAAAATGGGTATTATATGTGTCTATAAGACTATGGAGAGGTACACGTAGCCCAGTGTTAGTTCCACTTATTTCTATGTGGAAAAGACGAGGGACACGCACTCCTCTCCTGAAAACAGTTCTTGGGACTATGTAGTACAAATCATTAACCAAACAAGGGCAATCATATCGACTATTGCACAAACCGTACAAGAACATGACATCTAGAAGCATGCGTCTGTACTTCAGTTTCAGAACGTCGTACCGTTCTAACAATTGTGTGTACGGGACTTTAGAGCGAAAGCATCTATAATTCATAGATCGTAAGAACCTTTTCTGCACCGTTTCTAGCCTTAAACTATATTTGTCGTAGAAAGGATTCCAGATAGGAATGGCATACTCCAATTTTGATCGTATCAAGGTCTTGTATAACAACAAAAATGTGGCGGGACGCACAAAGTCACGAGAAGATCTCATTACGAAACCGAACATCTTAAATGCTTTATTTAAAATATTGTCTACGTGTATATCAAAATGCAGGCAAGAATCAAGCGTAATGCCTAAATCACGGACTGAAGTAATTTTATTCAATAGCACATCACTGATTCTGTAACTGAAGTCAATTTTGTTCCTGTTCTTGGTGAACGTAATAGAGTGACATTTTGGTAAACTAAGAAAGAGCTTATTTTCAATACAATACGCGTTAAGTCTGTTTAAATCACTTTGTAGAAGTAAGCAGTCTTGTATATTCTGACAAGACATGTAAATCTTAATATCATCTGCATATAATAAAAATTTCGAGTGGACAAAGCACTGGTCGATATCGTTGATGAACAAGATGAATAAGAGAGGGCCTAGAATAGATCCCTGGGGAACCCCAGATGTGACAATAACAGGATCAGATTCATAGCCATTAACAACGACTCGTTGCGTTCTATTGAAAATATATATGAAGTGAACCACCGAAGCAAATTTCCTCGAATGCCATTATAGGCAATCTTCTGCAGTAAAATATGATGGTCCACCCTGTCAAAGGCCTTCTGAAAGTCCGTGTATACTGCGTCTACTTGGATACGCTTATCCATATTTTCAAATAGATAATTTGTAAATATCATTAGATTAGTCGTGGTGGAACGACGCTTGACGAAGCCATGTTGTTCAGATAAAATAAGTGGGTGAATTATGGGGTATATTGCATCATGCACCAAACCCTCAAAGACCTTTGACAAAGTGGAAAGGATAGAAATGGGACGGTAATTCTCAACTTTACTCTTGTCCCCAGTTTTAAACACGGGCGTAATGAAAGCTCGCTTCCAGATAGAGGGAAAAACGCCATCGTACAAACATTTATTGAAAACAATATGTAGAGCAATACATAAATTATCACATAATTTTATAAAGAAAATTGGTGGTAGACCATCGGGACCGACTCCCTTTGAAGAATCTAGAGTTTTAAGTGCCTTACAAATCGCATCCTTGGACAAATAAATATTTGATATACAGGAGGCGTTATCAGCACAGTTTGTTGAAAGTTCCCATACATTAGGATCAAAAGTAGAAGGTTCATGGACAGAGGAGAAAAAAGAGGAAAATAAATTACAGGTGTCAATGGCGTTGTCAGAAGTAACATTACCAAAGGACATATTGAGAGGAAATCCAGTCTTCCCATTCCTGCTCGAAACAAATCTCCAAAAGTGTTTGATGTTTGTGGGAATACTTTCCTCAACTGAGTTTATGTACTTACGATGGGTTCTGATATATTCCTTATGGGACTTAATGTTTGGATGTGGTAAGTTTCTCAGGTAGTCTATTGTAGGACTCTTGGTATGATGATCCAAAGTGGTAAAAGTGGTGAAATGTCTATTTATGTCATCCACACCTATAGTCGACTGGAACTCAGAGCATCGCTGTTTGCCTATGCCCAACGTCCCCAAGAACTTCCAGATATTAGCAGGGGAAGATGAAGCAATGTTATTGAAGATATAACGGTGTTTGGCATTACGTATCATTAAGTTACACCGATTCCTAGCAACTTTAAAGAGCACCCACAATTCATCTCGCTTGTCCTTACGGTACCTGGAAAATGCAAGATCCCTATAACGCATTGCCATTCGAACCTCCTGTATTATCCACGGCGAGGGGGGCGTTTCATTTTAACTCTCCTGTATGGAGCGTGAGAGTCGTATAGGCTGGAGACTACGTTGTTAAAGATGCGAACTTTTGATCTCACAAACGCAGTCCCAGTTCAACGCTGACGCGTCATTGCGTAATTGCTCAACGTCCATGCGTCCAAAATTACGGAAAAGCAAGGTGCGAGGTCGGAGTTTCGGTGGTTTAAGGGTGTATGACAAAAACAAGAGATCATGTCGAGAAAATCCGCACGCCGAGTGTTGACCGTGTGTCGAGACGAGAGATAAGTTGGATGTCAGTATTACGTCCAACCATATATCCTCAGCTCCCACATTATGGTGACTAGCTTGAAGAGGCAGGCGGTGTAAATTGACGGATTGGACAACATCAAGCAACTTACGGCAACGCGACGTTTGGGGGGGCCAGAGATCCGTGTTGAGATCACCCATGATTATGTGATGTTCGTACTCAGACCCTAAACATTCCAAAATCTGTTCGAGACTGGCGAAGTAATTAACTGCAGGTGGACAGTAAACGACGCCTAGCACAGTTCTTACGCCCCTGACCATAACCTCAAGAGAAATATACTCAGCAGCAGTAGTTAAGTTGGAAGGGGAAGAAGCTAGAATGTTGAAAGGAAAATCAGCACGGAGACATATAGCAACGCCGCCTCCCCTGGTCTCGCTCTCGTCAGCTCGATCAATGAGAATGAAGCCAGGGGGAGAATAGTTGGTGGAAAGATGCGGTTTGACCCAGCTCTCGGAGATCAGGATGGCATGAACATTACAATCCCTGACAGTCTCTAGAAGTTGGCTATAGTGCAATCGCGTCTCTGGCGCGACGACAGCTGTCGTTGTGTGTTTCGGGGTGCAGGAAAGCACTCGGTACAGCAGTCGAAAACTGTTGGTCCATGGTTGGTCCGCCGTCCTGTGAACAAGTTCATTCCCTGTTTGGAATGCGCTCGATGTGATACGTATTGTTTCGTTTCCGTATTTGCGAAATTGTGTGGATCATATTATAAAAGTTGAGGACAATTTTAATAGCCATATTGATAACATGATCGATAATATAGTTTCCGACGAATATTTTTCTAATACAGACGTCAGCGATGAAATGGTTTATTGTTTATTACACACATACTTTGTCATTACAGGTAACCTAATGCGACAGAGCAGCAACATAATTATAACAAGTTCATGCTTATAATCTAAATACTAATTGTCACACAATATTAAAAAATACAAAATCAATACAAGTAGATGCAATAAAATTCAGTCATTTGAAGATAATTCTCGAGCATGATGACAAAATAATGTTCAAACTATAACGTCACAGCAATAATTACTTTTCATAGATAATTTCAAAAATAATAATTCCAATAATAATGTCATAATAATAATTAAGTTAATAATGTCAAAATAATAATTCCAATAATAATGTCACAATAATAATTAAATTACTAATGTCAAAATAATAAATTGTATTCAATTCAAAATTTCAAAATTATATATAATAATGTCAATTTACAATAATTTAATGTCCAATGATGAAAATTCAAATTCAATTATTTATTCATTACTTACATAAATATACCCACTACTATGACTAAATTATAAACACCTCAACAAAGTCTAGGGAACAAGATGACCCCAATTATTTTTTTTCGTGTAAATCTTGTTTTGCAAATAACTGGCAGCAAATAAATAAAAATAGAATAAAGTAGATTACAGAGTTGTTCGAAATTTAAAAATAAATTTAAATAAGTAATGATTTTTGAATATGGAGGGAAAACTTTTAAAAGTGTTTGATTGTGCAGTTTCTCTGAGGCAAAATAAAAAATATTTTTTTTGATTGTAAATAACGTTTATTATCAATAATACGTCTTTTACGTATGGTTTGTGCATTTTTGTGACTGTAGTCATCATGTCCCGTCGTCATTTAAGTCGCGAAGAGATGTTAAGGGCTGTTGGTATGCTGCAAGCTGGACGAACTCAACGGTCAACACCCAACCAAGCGTAATTTGCAGATTATGGGCACGCTACAGGTCTACAGGGGATGTTGCCGAACGTCACAGGGGACGAAATAGGGTTACTACCCCGCGACAAGATCGTTTCTTGCAAAATTCCGCAAGGCGGCAACCCACGATTACTGCTCGTCAGTTGGTCGCAGGCCTCCAGTCTCAGCATCAAGTGGTTATTAGCGATCAAACTGTCAGAACAAGACTACACAAAGCCAATCTTTATGCTCGCAGACCGCTTAGGGTTCCAGCTCTTCGACGTGGAAATCGAGGTCGTCGCTTATTGTGGGCTAACGCACATTTACAGTGGACCCGACCATCAATGGGCACGGGTTCTGTTTTCCGACGAATCTTGCTTCGGTTTTCATCCTGATTCGAGAAGAGCGTATATGGCGAGTTCCTGGACGTCGGAGTCGTCTCCAGAATCCGCAAGAAGTTCATCCTTACCAAGGTGGAACAATCATGGTATGGGCTGGAATTCGCCTTGGTGGAAGGACCGACCTCGTTTGGATACGGGGCAATTTGAATGCAAACCAATACATTCAGGAGGCTATACACCCCATGGTAATCCCTCATCGACAGCAGTTCGGTCAAGATTTTATGTTCATGCAAGATAATTCTGAACCCCAGCAGGTTGGTGCGCGGCGCCGGCAGCGCCAGCAGCGCCGGGCGCCGCCGCCGCGCCACGTACCCGTCCGGCACGCACAGCTTCACCTCCGATAGGATGGCTGGGTTGTGGACCTTACCGCGAATCACCTTGAACACGTAGATGACCAGCGCTATCTCTCTCTCCTGACCTCCAGCTTGTAGTACCCCACCATCCCCAGGACAAACAAAGTAGGGTACAGCAACGGGTATCCGGGATAAACACCATACAATTTAAGATATAAAAAAATAACAAATTTATTCTGGACACGCTCCAGCATCAACCTATATTTTGCCTCATGTGGGGACCAGATAGCAGCATTGCATTCAAGGTGATTCTTAACCAGGGCCTCATACAACGCTCTCAGGGCTGCGATGTTCGTAAAGTGACTCGACCGTCTTAAAACAAATCCAAGATTGCGAAAAGCCTTTTTACAGACGTCTGCAATATGTTTCCTAAACGTCAGGTCGGTGCTGAACCTTACTCCTAAATCCTTGACCTCTGTTATGCGCTGCAACGGCGCTCCCTCCATTGTATACGAATGATGACTAGGGTTACGTGCCCGACTGTATGACATAACTGAACACTTATCTATGTTGAAGTATAATTTATTTTCTAAGCTCCAATTAACGACCCTATCTATGTCCCGCTGCAACAAGTCGTGATCAGTGGTTTAGGTAATCTCTCTAACCAACTTGAGATCGTCAGCAAAAAGTAATGGTATCGAGTGAGTAACTACCTCAGGCAGGCTATTTATCATCAGGATGAACAGGAGAGGCCCTAAATTACTGCCTTGGCTGACACCGGATCCTGTAAAATATGGCTCGGAAAAGCACCCCCCACAATCCGCATACTGACGTCTATCTCGTAGGTAATTCGCGAAGAACGCTAGCGTGCGCGGTGTGCAGCCCACGGCCGCCAGTCGTGTCAAGAGGATATCATTTCTGGGAGAAGACGGTCTCGAACCCCGACTGAGAGGGTTCCTCAGCGCATGCTTGGAGCGGGGCCAGTTTCCGAAGATGTGGAAGACGGGGAAACTGGTCCTCATCCGAAAGGAGGGTCGCCCGGCGGACGAACCGTCCGGCTACCGGCCCATTGTGTTGCTCGACGAGGTGGGCAAGCTCTTTGAAAGAGTTATTGCAAAGCGCCTCGTCGAGCACCTCTCTGGTAGGGGGCCGGACCTGGCGGATGCCCAATATGGCTTCCGCCGGTGGCGGTCCACCGTGGATGCCATCATGCGCGTGAGGACTTTGGCGGAGGAGGCAGTTGCCCGGGGTGAGGTGACGTTGGCGGTGTCCTTGGACATCTCCAACGCGTTCAACACCTTGCCCTGGAGTTGCATCAGGGAGGCACTCGTGTACCACGGTGTGCCTCTCTACCTCCGCCGCATAGTCGGGGCGTACCTGACGGAGAGAGCCGTCATCGTCATGTCGTGCGGTGTTCCACAGGGATCGGTTCTCGGGCCGCTACTGTGGAACATTGGATACGACTGGGTGCTTCGCGGTGAGCTTGCGGACGGCGCCGCCGTCACGTGCTATGCGGACGACACGCTAGTGACGGCGAGCGGGGCTACACACCGCGAAGCGATCCTGAGGGCCACGACCGCGGGTGTCGTGCGGTCCATGGCCCTGTACGGGTGTCCCGTGTGGGCGGACACCCTGAGTGATCGGCACATGCTTCTGCTGCAGCGTCCGCAGCGGAAGTTGGCGTGCCGCATCATAAGGGGGTACCGCACGATATCCTTCAACGCGGCGAGTCTCCTCGCCGGATCCCCACCATGGATCCTGGAAGCGAGATGCCTTTCGGCGCTATACCGGTTCCGAAGGGCGGCGCGGGAGCGGGGTCACGATCCCGAGCCCGAAGAAATTCGGGCCGTGAGATCCCGGCTCCACAGGGAAATGGTGGCGGAATGGGAGAGACGACTTGGGCAACCAAGCGCAGGGCACGCCGTAGTAACGGCGGTAAGACCCATCATGGGGGAGTGGCTAGAGAGGCCACACGGCAGCCTCTCGTACCGTCTGACGCAGATGATCACCGAGCACGGATGCTTCGGAAAGTATCTGCGTCGGATGCAGAAAGAGCCAACGTCCGAGTGCCATCACTGCGACGCGAGCGAGGACTCAGGTCCGCACACGCTCACCGAGTGTCCGGCGTGGGAGACGCCGAGGCGGGAGCTTGTGGCGGCCCTGGGAGTGAGGGTTCTCACGCTCTCCACCTTGCTCGCGGCGATGGTTCGCTGCGCGGATGCGTGGGCGGCCGGCGCCTCCTTCTGCGAGCAAGTAATGCTCGTGAAGGAGGAGGCGGGGCGGGAGCGGCAGCGGGAGCGACGAAGGATCGCAAGACAAGCTGCCCGCGCACGAAGGCAACTCGGGCGTCGGAGGTCGATGAACGACCTCCGCCCCCCATGTGCGCCGGCCTGGGGGTGACAGGTGAAGCCGCCTGTCACCCTGGCAGAAGCAGGCCGCGGCGGCGGCGCGCGTGGCGCGCCTCCCCGTTTCCGGGGACGAGTTGGGGACTCTGTGGTCCCCACACCCGAGAAGAGGGCCAGATCGTGAGAGATGGCCCTGGGTCGGCCGGGGTGCGAGGGATATGCCTGTCAACCTCACCTTCGGCAACCGAAACGACCCACAGGCGGCGTGCGTTTTAGTCGGTTCGAGTCCGACATAACCTCCTCCACCGGCTCCGGTGGGGAGGTATCCGTGGGGATTTTGCGCACGTAAAAAAAAAAAAAAAAAAAAAAGAGGATATCATTTTCGACCAAATCAAAAGCTTTCCTGAGATCAAAGTAGGCTACGTCCACCTGAGTACCAGCGTCCACTGCTGGTACCAAACGTGACATCAGATGCAAGAGGTTCCCTGTCGTCCCCCTACCCGTACGAAAACCGTGCTGCGCGTCGGATAACTGCACGTTCACCTGCTCATAGAGGCTGCTGTGAAGTGCCGCCTCAAACACTTTGGCCGGGGCGCTAAGGACAGCCACTGGTCTGTAATTACACGGTTCCGACCCCCCACTACCTTTGGGCACAGGCACAACACGTGTGATTTTCCAACGCTCTGGAAAGGTGGAACCTTCTATGCATGCATTGTAAAGATGTAGCAAGGGCTCACTTAAAACCATACGAATGTCCTTAAAAAAGAATGCCGGTATACCGTCGGGCCCCGTGGAGCGTTTGGCGGGCAGGCGCGCCAGCGCGGCGCGCACGTCGCGCTCGCTCAGCGGCGACAAGCAGACGCGCGCACCCGGCGTGGGCGCCGCGCTAGCTGCCGCCGCACTCAGTGTGGGCGACTCCTGGTCATAGACCGATTTGAAAAAATTTGCGAACTCATCCGCACACTCCTGCTGTGTCAGAATGCGTCCGTCCCTTTCTAGCTTTAAAACATTCGAGGAGCCCTTCCTACATCGCATATACTCCCAAAAGGCTCGCGGCTCGCTCGCCAGACGGCACTGTACCTGTTCACAATAATGGTCGTGAGCTCGTGCCGTCTCGGTCTTTACTTTAGCCCTAGCCCTACTAAACGCTTCGTAATCACTCTATAGCTTACTAGATTTATACTTCCTATGCAATACGTGCTTATGTCTTATTTCTCTAATAAGGTCAGGTGTATACCAAACTGGATAAATGTACCTACTTCTAATATGCGCGCCTACCTGTCTACGCGGGACACTAAGATCGAAGGCCTCGTATATCTTACTATAGAACACGTTCAAAATGAGTTCAGGATCGTTTTGCTCGTACAGCTCACTCCAATCCATCGCGGAACACAAACTATATAGATAATAAAAATCGACCCTACTAAAATTCCACTGTTTACGTGATAACGAGCCAAGAGAGCACTGCAGGGAGGGCGGGGCAGGGGCGGCGGCGTCGGCGGCGGGGCGCGCCAGGCCGAGGCTCACGGCCAGCGGCGGGTGGTGGCGGTCCACAGGTTGCAGACCTTCGTCGGCCCTGCTCACGCGCACCCCACCGCGCGCGCTCAGCACGAGGTCCAGCTGCCTATCGTTGCAGTTGGGTACCGTGTTGTACTGAGTAACCTCACAGAAGGCCACGAAATATTCAAAGTAATTGCAAACATTTTCACTACATGAATACAAATTAAAATCACCTACAATGAGCAAATTGTTCTTATATTTTATACACAATTTCTCTAATAAATCAAACAATATCATATATTCGCTGTCTTCCGTTCCAGGAGGTATATACACAACGCAACATGTAAATAAAAAACGATTATAAGAGTAAAGTGCACCACAAATAAGTTCAAACTTTCGAACGTTTATGTCCATTTCACCTGGTACCGCAACCGGCCGTAGCTCGAGGCGCGGCACCGCCATCAGCAGCGCACCTCCCTGCTTACGCCCGACCAGCCTATCACAACGCAGTATATGATATCCAGCATGAGTTCCGCGTCTTGTATGGAATCGTTTAAGCCCGTTTCAGTGATGGCAAAAACATCTGCTTGTGATGGTTCCACGAACGATAGTATTTGCCTAGTCTTGGTCCTGAGCCCGCTGACGTTTTGGTATAGGATGTCGATCGTTCTAAGGGGTTGTAAGTTTGGTTGGTATGGTGAGGCGACGAAAAAATACCCACTCGCTGAACTCAACATTCAAGGGCCATACTTCTGGGTCAGATAGCTTTTCATAATTACCCTCGTTTACCCCTATCTTAAAAGACGCGTAGTCCCGCTCGATTTTGGGTTTCAACTTCTCAACAATAATCTCAGCATCTTTTGGCAATATCTTTTTTATAAATTCTTTGAGCATATCTTCTGATGTTGTTTTTTCCAATCTCCAGACATGCAAGAACTTTTTACGTTCTACTGCTTTCAGCAACTCCGATGCAACTTTACCCCCTTTTCTAACGGGGTTCTTTTTCCTATTCGCCCTAACTTCCACCCACGTATCTTGCGCTATGGGGGTGGCGGGGGTGTCAGCTGGTTTCTTAGTCATAGACGCATAACTTACCGATATCGGCGCTTGCGTCACCGGTTTAGGGCTCTCTAGCTGCTGGCTCAGCACCCTTCTGTCCGCCGCTTGCGGCTGGCTAGAGGTGGGCATTACGGTAGGAGACTGGCTACGAGATGCACCAATGGTTTCCTTGTTGTTTACCGAACTGGCAGTCATTTTCTCTAATTTCAAGGTCTTAATTTCTTGTTCGTGTGAAATGCATTTTTTAGTGGCTTCAGTCAGTTCCTGTGTCAATTTAGTATTTTCCAGTGCCAACCCCCTAACCGTGTCCTTAATTTCCATAATAATTTTAGCTTCTAAAGCGTTCAATTTATCCACTATAATTTTATTAAGTGTCTCCATTATGCCAGCTAGGTTTTGCGAACCTTCCAACGCCAATGTCTCGGTAGTAACTTTAGGACTACTATAATCCAAAGACTTGTTTTCCGACACCAGAGTCTCCATCATCCCTTTACGAAGACTTCGTACCGGGGTATCATCAGTTACCCGTATACGCTGAGTAATATTAGCACAAGCTTTGCATTTAAAGTCACGTTTCCTTTGCCCGTCTTTACAAGTAGCCGGGTCAATATCGACACATTTAAAACAAAATTTCAATCTGCAGGCATTGCATTTAAGTAAATCTACTGATGCAATATTTTTATCACAAATATTACAGTTCATTTTAAATGTTCACTCTCAACCGAAGGTGCAACAGAGACGTAGATATAAAAATACGTTAGTGCAACAGAGCGCGATGTGCGGCTCGCCACTTCACACTCACCCACCCACAACTGTTTATTATCACTGATTATTCTTTATGCTAAATTGAGTTCAAATGCTAATAAATCGTCATGGTCAACACATAACTACAGTCACTAGTCACATATATACACCAATAGTCCCCTTTAACACCATATTCACCACTGTACTGTCCGAAATTCAATATTTACAAATTAAATCACCGACAGCGATCCTTACAGATACCGCGCGCATCAGATGACACTTGGCACTCAACTCGTGGTGATCGAAAATGTATATGTAGGTAATTATAATCAAATAAAAATGTTTTAAATACCTGAATCTTTGTTTACATTCTTTATCTCATCTCGTTGGCCTTACAGTAGGTCTAGAATATTATTTTTTTATATAGGACACGCCAACTTGATTTTACCTCGCCTGATGGTAAGCTAAAGGCAAAGTCTCAGGAAAGAAGGTCACCATTACAGACACTAAGTAATGTTACAATGGTGTCACTCAGCATTTATAGCTTAAACCACTTAACAGCGGAATCTAGGACAAACTACCACGGTACCTAAGATAGGTAGGTACTTACCGTGTTTAAGTGACAAGACTAAATAATAATTTATATATTATTTATTTCAACAATTTACAAATATAAAATATAAATCACATCTCCAACTGTTTTTTATTTAAAAACTCGCCGGCTAACGAAATTCTTTGCAAGAACGACGGTGCTGGTGTCAACAAAAGCTCATATTTCCCTACGTCAGAGTGATCTGGATACCTCTTCTCTCGACGTATGCGTTCTAACATGTGCTGGGGTTCGCATTTGGACTTCGACTTCCAATCACTGTTTAAAAAGTCTTGTATGACTTTTGGTAATATCTTGAAAGCTTCTTTCGCCTTGTTCCCACTTGGAGTCTGCAATGGTTCAGGGTCTTGTAAGCTCTGTGGTAACATTATATCGTCAACATCCATTTCATCGTCTACATCTGGCGATGACGTCTCTTCTAGAACCGTTTCTTCTTTCTGTTCTATTGGAGTAGTATTGCTATAGTAAGTACTTATCCGTTCTTTGACTAAATCACGAAGATTTGATTCATTCTTTGTTTTCTCTCTCTCAGTACCGTCGATGTTCACATAGCCTGTTCTGGTTTCAGTCTTAATTAATACTTGATTTTGATCTACTTTTTCAGAGGTCTCGCTTTTAAATTCGGAGGCAGAGCTATTGTCAACTTCTTGTCGTTCGCTTTCTGTAGTTACGTTAGTGGAATTTTCCTTTGATGCCTCTATCATAGTCATGAATTTGATGTTATCTTCTTCCTCTAGTATTTGATATATTCTATGAACTTCGCTTATATTTATTCTGAAAAAAAAAACGGATATTTGTTCAAATGTGTTACCTAAATATCGTTTGTTATTCATTACTTTCCTTCTTCCTACAAGGGTCCTTTAAGTGGGGCGTGAAAAAGCATATGATGAGGCCATCAAGCTGAGTGTCACCATTGTCACATAAGGTATATGTAAGTAATGGTGACCCTCTTTTCTGAGACTTTGCCTTCAGCTTACCATCAGGCAAGGTGAAGTCTAATTGACGTTTTCTATATAAAAAAATCGCGCAGCGGGCCATGGAGCGAGCTATGCTTGGAGTTTCTCTGAAGTATAGAATTCGGAACGAGGTTAACCGATAGAGAACTATAGTTACCGACATAGGCCACAGAATAAGCAAGTTGAAGTGGCAGTGGGCTGGCCACGTTTGTCGAAGGACCGATGGCCGTTGGAGCAAACGAGCCCTAGAGTGGAGACCGCGAGAAGGTAAACGAAAGGTAGGACGCTCCCTAGCCAGATGGACGGACGACCTGAAAAAGGTGGCTGGGACAGACTGGATGCGGAAGGCGGAGGATCGGAGAAAATGGCGCTCATTGGGAGAGGCCTATGTCCAGCAGTGGACTGCGGTGGGCTGATTGATTGATTAATTGATTGATTAATTGATATAAAAAAATAAAACTTAACTTATATAGTAGGTACTGGCTACTGCTTAGCTAATTTTAATGTGCAAAATTATATAAAATATCTCTATACCAAGTTTAATAAATTAGGTTCAGCGGTTTTGGCGTGAAAAGGCAACAAACGAGGAAATAGAAAAACTGAGTTACTTTCGCATTTTAATATTAATTATCGTCGGGGCGGGAGCGGGCCCGGGGCGGGAGCAGGCCCGGGGGCGGCAGCGGCAGCGGGAGCGACGAAGGACCGCAAGGCAAGCTGCCCGCGTACGAAGGCAACTCGGGCGTCTGAGGTTGATGAACGACCTCCGCCCCCCATGAGCGCAGGCCTGGGGGTGACAGGTGGAGCCGCCTGTCACCCTGGCAGAAGCAGGCCGCGGCGACGGCACGCCTCCCCGTTTCCGGGGACGAGTTGGGGGACTCTGTAATCCCCACACACCCGAGGAGAGGGCCAGATCGTGAGAGATGATCCTGGGTCGGCCGGGGTGCGAGGGATATGCCTGTCAACCTCACCTTCGGCAAACAAAACGACTCACAGGCGACGTGCGTTTTGATCGGTTCGAGTCCGACATAACCTCCTCCACCGGCTCCGGTGGGGAGGTATCCGTGGGGATTTTGCGCACGTAAAAAAAAAAAATATTAATTAACGTAAATATGGAGAACCTATTAGGTTAAGATATAGATTGTGTTCGTCATCGAGAAGTTATTGTATATCGATTAAGATATTTTTTTTATCCAGGTCACGCCAACTTGACTTCACCTCGCCTGATGGTAAACTAAAGGCAACTTCTCATGAAAGAGGGTCACCATTACAGAAACTAAGTAATGTTACAATGGTGGCACTCAGCTTGGCGGCCTCATCAGATGCTTTTTCGCCCCGCTTAAAGGACCCGTGACTGTAGGAAGAAGGAAAATATAGAAAAATTGAAACGTTTCAGGCGGGATTTGAATCCGCGATCTTTTCCTTTCAGGGGGAAGCTATACATACTTTGTTTTCAGCTTGAACTCACTGACTTGTGCACGTCATTTTGTAGTTGAGGGAGGTAAATAAGGCTCGGTTTGAGCATATTTGTGTGACCATTTTCAAATGTTATATTATATGCATCTCATTAGTATAAGATTTCTAGCTTGGCCACGGCACCGCACGTGCGGAACTTTGATCCCGTTGCCGCAACCCAAAGGAACCAATTTTCTGAATAAAAAGTACTTTATGTGTAATTTCGGACTATCCCTATCTATCTATCTATCCCTCTCCTAAAATTTCAACTAGATCCGTTCAGCCGTTAGGGCAAAATCGAATGACAAACATCTACACAAACTTTCAAATTTATAATATTGACTAGGATTGGACAGAGCCAGGTAATTGAATATCGTCAATCCCATTCAAGCCGCCCAACGCTACCGTTCGACAACATCATCCTCCTGCCCTTATCCCAAGATGTGTTCTTTTTCCATTCATCTCTAGTTGCAGTCATTTCAACATTCACTCCCTTCTTAACCATATCATCATTCACACAGTCCATCCACCTCATTTTAGGTCTCCCTCTCCCCTTGTAGCCATCCACTTCCACAGTTAGTGCCTTCATTACGACATTACTATCACCCCTACGCATTACATGCCCGAACTTGGTCAAACGAATTTCTCGTAGCTTTTCCGTGATTGGTGCTACTCTCAAACTGCCGTACCGTTCGAAACAATTCACATAAATTCTTACCCTTGTCTAGCGTCGTGACAGCAATACAACATAGACGGATCTATTGGGTGCGCTTCCGTATTGAATACATATCCACCGACATCCACAATACATTCACCGTTAGGGGTGTTGATCACAGTCCCGTGTACTCCAGGGTTATGAATGAAATTGTCAGGGTCAAACAGTAGGTACAGGTATTTCGTCGTTTCGGCCAGGAAGAATGATTCCATGCGGTCTTCTTGCCGATGGTCGCGGACGTCTTTTATCTACAAATTAAGTAAATGTTATGGGTAAAATTACATACATATAATCACGCCTTTATTCCCGGAGGGTAAGGCAGAGGTGAATTAACACTCACATTTTACCAATTATTAAATTAGGTCTCACATAATAGGGAGTGAGCCTATTGCCGCCTTTCGGTCACTATTGTTGAATCAAGCCATTCATCTGAGGCTGAGTCTGGGCTGTTCCAAATTCTACTTTGCCGAGAACCACGCGGCAGATTAACTTAAATATGTAAGCGAAAGATGTATGCCAGGACCGTAGCAGGTGGAAACATATTGTGGTGTCTGCCTGTCCATCGAGTGGCTTCAGTGGATGGAGAGGTCATGGATTCGAAAGCCATTACATTATTGCCGACACAGCGATGTGCTCCTATTCCTAACACAAGTAATTGAGGCTACAAGTGACGGCCTAACAAAAATATTTATCAAAAATAGTTCGACGGACCATGTCATTATAATATATAATATATATATATATATATATATATATATATATATATATATATATATATATATATATATATATATATAATATATATAATATATATATAATATGATATTTTGCTTTGTTTCCAAACCATTTTAACTGACTAGATTCTGGCTGAATGTTTCGTCTCGGGGCTTAGACGAAAGGAAGGGTTGAAACTTGAAAGAACCTCCGCCCTACAGAATACCACGTAAGTAGGGTAGCCACAGCTCGCTGGAGAATTTGTGCTGTCAGTGGGAAGACTAAAGGCTTGTCCTGCTTTGTCTTCTACAGTGACGGCACAGAAACTCTGTACTTACAGGGATGGCAGCGCGACTGTGACTCCTATAGTGTTACAAATGTCCAGAGGCCACGGTAACCACTTTCCATCAGGTGGGCCGTGTGCTTATCTGCCACCTAAGCGGTATAAAAGAAAAAAGTCTCGGATGCAAACGAGAACAGCGCTAAATGTGGATTTAGAACGAACGAACATTGAGCTACATCTAAAGTAAGAGCATTTTGTCTATGTTTACACTAATAGAATTTAACATAGAGAGGACAGAATGAGCATTCGCTCGTTTGGTGTAAATCAACCTTCAGATAATGATGAGTAACTTACAGTAGCATAACCGCACGGTGTCCTCGCGCTGTGCTGGATACTCCTCAAGATGTCTTCACCCATTTGCAACAGTATCGGGTCTCGTGTATCTCTATACAAGTACATGATTGACTCGATAAGTTCCGGTCTGAGTGGGTAGCTCTCTCGCGCAGAGGACGCCTCGCCCGTCCCGAGGTTGTACACCTCTGGCGTGAAGCCATACTGCCTCCATACACTATGGTAGTTGTGTATTATGCGCATAGCGGTGTCGCTTTCACCTAGGGTCAAATAACCAACCAAATAAGTAACGGTGAGTATGGTAGCCAGAGCTCACTGAAGAGTTTTTGTGCTGTCAGTAGAAAGACCAAAGGCCTGTCCTGATTTTGTGTTCTGCACTGGAGGCACAAAATCTCTGTTCTTACAGGGTCGGCAGCACGGATGTGACTACACTGATGTTACACACTTTTATAGGTCATGGTAACCACTTTCCATCAGGTGGGCCGTATGCTTGTCTGCGACATAAGTTGTATAAAACGTAAATAAAAAAAATAACCAATACATACATATATAATCACGCTTTTATCCCCGGAGAGTTAAGGAGAGCTGAACACCCACATTTCATTAATCATTAAATTCGGTCCCACGTAATAGGGGGTGAGCCTATTGCCGTCTTCCGGGCACTATTGTTGACTCGAGCCATGCATCTGAGGCTGAGTCTGGGCTGTATATATATCAGTCTGATGTTAAACAGCCCTATCCCTTAGTCGCCTTGTATGATACCGCATGGGAAGAGATGGGGTGGTCCAAATTCTACTCTGATTTTTAATTTTTAATGGCTACTCAGCTATTCAATTTAGCATGATTGAGATTGGGTGGATAACCAAAGAGTAACGATCAAAGACTTTTTACTAAGACTTCGCTGTAAGTCTGTCTGTCAGTAGGCTGTGTGGCTGTATCTGATAAACAGCTATAACTAAACAGCTGAAATTTTCACTGCGTCGTCGCGTCGTATAGATGTACGCTCGCGGATTCTGCAAGTTTCAGTTGTACTTACTCTCTAAGATCATTGCAATGTTGGAATAATTCTAAAAATCAGTCTCGTACTCTAAACGCTACCTAACGTAGCGTAGTATTTGCAAAAAAACAGACAAGAGGCGTGGATGCCCGCAACAATCGCCCGCTCGACGGACGCAACGAACGGCCTAAAAGTATAGTACCTATGGGTTGGTGACTTACCAATAAGGCTGAGCACACCGGGCCAGTAGGATTCGAGCGACTGGAACACTGGCAGCGTCACGTGGCCGCGCAACATGGTCGCCCAAACGAACCAGTCGTCCTTCTTTAAGTACTTTTCTATGGCCTGTCTTGCTTCGATAAACATTGACATCAGTTCTGGTTTCTCCAGTAAGATTGCACCTTGAAAAATTTTAAACTTTTTAGACTTTGTAATATATGGGTAGATACATAGTGATTCAAAATCTCATTTCTAAACGCCATATTCGAGAACATGGTAATAATAAGTGAGACGAATTATGTTTGATAAGGAGAAAATAGAAGATACCAATCCTGCCTAGTACTGTCCAAACTTTACACTTTTTGGGCAATATGCTATGATCGTGATGATAGAAGAGAGTGTAGAGAATGAAAGGGAAATAATAAGGAAGGAATTGATAGAGTTGATTTTTTTGTTATACAACTGAGGTGGCAGACAAGCACACGGCCCACCTCATGGAAAGTGGTTACTATGGTTTATGAACGTGTACAGCGCCAGGGGAGTCACACCTGTGCTACCGTCAGTGTAGAAGACATAATCAAGACATGGCTTTAGTCTTCCCACTGAGTCATTGGTGTGTGCCATGGTAAAACCTGGGATCGAACCCGAGACCTCGTCTCAGCAGTCCATTACCCATACCACTAGGCTACCAAGAAAGTTAATTAAAGACAAATGTCTAATCACTAATCATAATTATATTACTATATATTATAACAATAGTCATGGTAACTTTGAAATAAGATAAACATTTCATCTTACCTTTGACTAAATATTCGTAATAAGAGTCCACACCCCCACCTATGCCAGCGTCCTGTGCTGTCCATCTACCAGTCATAACATCTATATGATTACCCACCAAACCAATAGTTGATCTATGATGATATAAGGCTTTCAATGCATTACTAGCTACCTGAAAAGAAGTAGTACAAAACTGTTTGTATAATAATAACGATGATGACAAGGTCGTGCAATTCTACCCAATACTGCTTGATACCTTAGCTTTTGCTGAAAATATATGACTTGCAAAATAAAATATTGCTAACTAAATTGAAACTATGACCTTTTATTATTTTCAGTTCTCAAAGTACCGTCAAAATTTAAACAATCGAATTTAGACCAACTTGATAACTTTTTAAATTACTTATTAAATTTAAAATGACTTTTATTATGAAAACGCCCTCTATGCATTTTGTACTACGTGCGAAGGCGTGACGTCACGCCTTTGTAACGACTTTGTATAAAGCGTTTTCGGAAGGATCGAAAAATTTAATTTTCAAAATCAAATATCTTTAAACTATTTGTTGCAATTAAATTTCACTTTAGCAGTTCATTATATATTATTAACCTGATTATTTTTCGAGACAAAAAAATAAATAGTCATTATCCCTATTAATAACCATAAGTTAAGTAATTGAAATTATAGGTGTATACCATACAAAGAGCCCTAGCAACGATATCATCTCCAAGCTTCTGCAGTAGGTTTTATTCTCGAGGTCAGGCGCCAGTCGCAAAGGGTTTTTATCTATACATTTTTATAGCAGACTCTGGCCTCCAAAGTGTATGTTCTAGATGCAATGCAACTGGGATCAGCAATCAGATGAAGAAGAATTATTTAGCACTCTGAAGAAATTTTGAAAATATTTTAATTTAAATTTTTACAATAAACCTCAATTCTTCTAAAAACAAATGAAAAACATGTTTTAATCATACCTCTTCATATAATGGATCTCCAGTTAGTCTGCTTAATGTACCAAATTCAATAATGAATGTGCCCACTCCAGCAGTACAAGTCACACTAGTTTCTCCCGGGGGTACACCGGCCCTCAGATTAATTGTACCATATGGCATGCCCGTGGTAGTATCGAACGCTGCGATTAACCTTTGTGCTACGTCTTCAGCTAGACGTAAGAGTGGACCGTTACATGGCCATCCCGGTTCTAATTTTGTACCAGTCCTGTAAAGCCGTAAAGGTAATGAACAGAGTGTATTATATTCATCTGTTAATATGTATATTGCCCTAGATTCTTATCTCTTTGAATTTGCAATTAATATTTGAACTCCCAATTGATTACTCAATTAAATGATATCGTCATCATTATGTTGGAGACAATCATATCATATATCAAGGACGAGGTGAACTCGGAGCTTAGGGTCCCCTTCATATCCATCCGTCACCCCTATTGTTATTATAGTATTTTTTTTTATACCACTTAGGTGGCAGACAAGCGCACGGCGCACCTGATGGAAAGTGGTTACCGTGGCCTATGGACGTGTGTAACACCAGAGAAGCCACACTTGCGCTGCCGACCCTGTAAGCACAGAGTTTCTGTGCCGTCAGTGTAGAGGACAAAGCAGGTTAAGCCTTTAGTCATCCCACTGACAGCACCAGTTCTCCAGTGAGCTCTGGCTACCCTATTCACCGCTGGGAACACAACACGAAGTTATTATAAACGCGGTAGTCTATAGGGCGGTGGTACTTCCCCAGTCGGACTGCTCAATTGGGCGGAAATGCCGCCGTATAATACTTACCCGTATTCTACTTTTACCTACCAGGGGCGATTCGTTGATAGGGACAAGTGGAACAGCCCATTAGTATAAAGTGTACTCTATAATGAATCAAATTTATAGCTACAAAATGTGAAATATACCATAATACTCACTTATGAGACAGAAGGTGAGCACTCAAGAGTCCTCCTATTATTCTAATATTAGTTTCAAATACAGACACATTGATATCTGCATCAAAGTTTTTTTTTTGCAGCACTATATCAACAACACGGTTAAACTCGGTGTAATTACCCATTATAGCAAGTGTATCTAGGGCATCAATAAGAGTGAGGGAGTAACTACCCCATGTGTCTACACCGTCGCAGCTTAGAGGGCGCAACTCATCATATGGGTATGCATATCTTAAATAACTATCATATGCATGTTGAAACATTGCCCGTACTTCTTCTCTGAAACAAAATAGTACAAAACTTTATTGATTTTATAAATCTATTTAGTTCTTAACATATATACTCTCACTTTTAAACCCCCCGACACAAAAACGAATATGTGTTATAAGTTTATATGACATGTCTGTGTATATGTGTGTGTCTATCTGTGGCATCGTAGTTCCTGAACAGATTAAGCAATTAGATTTTAATTTTTTTGTTTTAAAGGTATGTTATTTGGGAGTGTTCTTAGCTGTGTTTGCAAAAAATCAGTCCAAGATGGCCACCACTATAAAATAACAGAGTGCATATTTTTTCACAATTCTGTCAATATGGGTATCAAATGAGAGGGCTTGACAAGTAGATCAATTTACAAAGTGTAAAATAAAAATTTAATTATAAATTTTAAAAACTGTCACAAAAAAAACACTCTCCAAAAAGTTAAAAATAAATTGTGTTGGTTGGCCCTGTAACATGCGGGGGACCTTGGATCATTCCAATAATATGACAGAGTGCTTTACCAGTTAGGGTCCCCCAACATGACAACACTTGAATCAAAATATAACTAGGTATATTAAAGTTATAGGGGTAACCAACACAATTTATTTTTAATTTTTGTGGCTGTTTTATTTGTGATGTGATGTGATGTGGGTTTTTAAATTTTATTATGGTTTAATAATAAAATTTGTAGTTTTTATAAAATGATGATTTCTTTATTCAAGATCATTTTTAGCAGTGAAATAATACATTCTCATTTACTTAACAGCTAGAACCAAAAACATGCCTGAAAATAAAAATTTAATACTTTTTGGCTTATTGCAAATGTTATCCCCAAAAATTAAGCTCTGTGCAGTGGTGCTTATATCGTTAAGTGGACGGAGCTGGAAATGGTTAAAGAAAACAAACACAATAAAAGAGAATAATAATATTTTGTTAGCACCTGAGCCTCACTATATCCGACTTTTTGTAAACTCTCACTGAAAGACATGTATTACAGCCTAGGTAAACAATTAAAAAAGATAACAGAATTGATTTGTGCTCGTAACTATTCATCATTTAAATTTAGATTTTCACTATGTCACAACATGTAAAGTTTAAGATAGAATTTAATACATTTTCATATTTTAGTATTTTTATAACTATGAACAAATCACTAAAAGATATTTCTTTTCTTGATTTGACAAGACAACAATCATTTTGACATTTACAATTGACATTATTATTGTTGACATTTCTAAACACTGATGTGTATCTTTATTGTTCGTGCGGAAATCGGGACATACGGATTTTTTTATTTAAAAGTCAATATGAAAAACATTAGAAGTGTGTAGAATGATATAAAGCATTATAAACTAATATTTACAAGAATATAACCTTTAGTCGCATTATGTCCAATTCGCAAAATGTCCAACTGTCCAATTCTCAATAGGTCCAGTTCGCAATTGGTCCAGTTCGCAGTTGGTCCAGTTCGCAATTGGTCCAATTCGCAATTGGTCCTGTTCCTAATTGTGTGTGAGTATATGGATATGTGAGCTATGTCAACGGAGTCCCGCTTCGCGGGGCTCCTATTTCTTCTTGCATTACACAAGATACCTAACACGCGCGATTTATGGTTTAACACGTTACCAGTCCAGTGTGCCCTATGGGGTACACGCTAAGCGGTACCGCTGAGTCCGTGTACCAAATGCGGTACACTAGCCACTGCAAACTTGAGGGGCTCTAGGATCCTGGACTTGTAATATTAGTTTGTTTGTTATTGCTGGACTTGTGAAGGGGGTTCTAAAAAACAATAAAAAGAAAAAACATGGCATATTTTTTTTTATTTTGGGATGATGTACTTAGGCAAAGTACAGAACAACTTTTAAATCAAAAAAATATTGGTGAACTTTTACTTTAGAAAAACAATCGATGCAGTATGCCTTTGTACATATTTGGCATTGTGTTGATACTCTTTTAGCTTTCGCACGTGCATACGGAGCACGTGGTTCTTGGTCTATTAGATTATGGTAGCACCCAACGCATCGTCTCCGGATGAAACGAGATCCTCTCTTGCCTATGTTTTCCAAGACATGTGCGTTTCTCAGCGAACTTGAACTCGAAGTCCGACTTCCTGATGGTCCTGGTAAATCAGATCCTGATGATCCTAAAAGTGAACGCGATGCATTTGCCACTCTCCCAAGACCTAAAGTAGTTGTTTGCCGTCCAAATTCGCATTGTAACAACTTTCTTACAATAGCTTCATGTGCTGCTAGAACGGTAAGCTTTTCTCTCCTACCAGGGTGCATCTCATTGTAGATAATTGTAGAATTTATAATAGCTATTGATAGTAAGTCTGCTGCAACCTTTTTATACCATACTATGGTTTTTCTTATAGGAGAGTTGTAACTTGCCATTTGATCCGCAACGTCTATACCCTTTTTACCTTTGTTATAGGATAGGATCATATGAGGTTTCAGCTTTGGTACACGTCCAGTTGATGAAGACAACTCTACCATGGCAAGTCGATAATGCACTGACGTCTCTTTTATCCCGCCATTTTAGCACAGTTACATTTTCATTTTTCTGTTTTACAGCAATCTCACCTGTCGCCAGCTTAGCATTTATTACGTCTTTGGGTAAACCTCTTCTTTTTTTATTGACAGTGCCACATAAATCCGTCTGACGAGATAGTAAAAACTCTGCCAAAGGGACGCTGGTGTAATAATTATCTGTTATCATGCAACGCCCTTCATCTAAAAGCTATTTTGCGAAATGTGAAAAATATATCCGAATCTAAATCAAATAATAACTGTTGACGAGGTGGTTCGTCATGGCCTATAAATGCTTTTCTTGTCAATTGTTTTACCTCAAAACTCCATTCAGACTCTGGATGTGCAGGAGCATTTGATGGTCTTCTTCTTAGCCTTGGTGCTTGACAAGGCTCATTAGGAACATGGATGGACAGGTGAACGGTACTATCTCCAACTTCCGAGGCGGTAGATATAGTTGATTCATTTTGAGATAGAAGCTCTCTGGCAATGGCTTCTACAGATTCCTCGATTTCTTCTCCAACTTCTAGATATGCTACTCTATCGTCATCATCGTCATCATCGTCTTCATCTTCATGATCTAATCCTTCCATGATCATATCTTCAGAATCTTCTAAGATTCTTCTCACATCTTCTTCAGTTATTCTTGACATTTCAAAAGATCAAAAGCAATTCTAATTCACAATTATTAGGAATAGGAATAGAATAGCCATGCGTGACGTGAACGTAATAAATTGTCACTCACGACTGGAAATTATTTGTGAACTACCCTCTTTTCTCTTTGAAAAAGTTTACTTACACACTCACAAGTCCGTGGTACACGCTAGAGGTACACTGTATTTCAACATCACGAGTCCGTGTACCGCCGGGTGTACACGAGCATATCCGGGAGGCAGCGCCATATTTTGCAATATATCTGCGTCAGTTTTGATGTTTGCATCAACTTAACACTAATTTTTACAAAAACGGTAGTGGACAAATGGAGAGATCTAAAACTTTTGTATAGGGACTGTTAACGTGTTAAGAACATTATGAGACTGAAGCGTCAAAAACGCCTCCCATAATCAAGCACGACTCCTATTTTACAAACTGGGCCAATTGCGAATTGGACATTCTGAGAATTGGACAATTTGCGAATTGGACGTTGTGAGAATTGGACAATTTGAGCCCGCTGGACATTTTGCGAATTGGACATAATGCGACTAAAGCGAGTATAAAACAGGATAAAAATGGTTCAAATCAAGCATCGAAAAATTCCTCCCCATCAATGTCGAATTTGAACAGACTAAAACCGCAGTCCGTCTTTGATCTTAATTACCAGTGTGTAAGCATACGTACATACATATAATCACGCTTCCCTGGAGGATTAGGCAGAGGTGAATTAACACCCACATTTCACCAATAATTGTATTTGGTCCCACGTAATAGGCGGTGAGCCTATTGCCGTATTTTGGACACTATTGTTGACTCTAGCCATGCATCTGAGGCTGAGTCTAGGCTGTATAATATCTGTCTAATGTTAAACAGCCCTATCCCTTAGTCGCCTTGTACGAAACCGCATGGGAAAAGTTGGGGTGGTCCTAATTCTTCTATGCCGGAAACCAGAATGTAAAGTTACCCTATAAAGCATTTCGCTCGCACCCCGGCTGATCCTGGGCTGGGCCATCTACGGTTTTTAGATGACCCGATGATAACCCCAGAAAGAGGTGGGAAGGGCGTCCTTGCGTAGGCTTATACTGACATATCACCTCCAGCTTGCGTCCGGAGACAAAACTGACGAAAGTTTCCTTACCCCGATCGTACCTATTTAATTAGAATGTCTTACCACTTCTTAGGCATAGGGTTCTGTACCCAAATGGTATAAATGGCACCACCACCAATGATATTTGACAAGTTGGTAGATACCACAGGCTAGAAGTGTGAACGAAAATGTGTTTTATGCTTGTTTACAACTTATTGGCTACACATACTATGTGAACGAAAAAGTATAATAACAATATAATAATAATAATAATAATTTATTACCAAAAAACACACATACTGTTACATTTCCGGTGGCCCCACACTAGGCCTAGGCCTGTCCTGCGGGTGCCTGAGATAGGTACATGTGAAAACAAGTATTGTGTTTTGATTTATCTTCAACAAGTTTTTTATAAACAAGTTTACAACTTGTTTCATAGGTGTTAGGAGACCATCCCTAACTTTTTAAGATATTCTGAACATATTTTGGCAAAATCGTAGAGTCAGTATTAAAATGCTAAGAATAAAAAATAAAATAATGTCAATCGATCCTATTTCAAGTAGGGATCAAAATACTCTAAGAGATCATTTGTGGTTTGAGTAAGTACTAGAAACGACAGAAATCGCAAAAAAATATTTCCCATACATTTTGTATGGAAAAACAAAAAATCTACTTTAATTTCAATTTTCGCTAATGATACTGCTTCTTGCTACAATCAAAATAGTCTTTATGAAAAAGTCATCTTTGAGGGGTCAATTAGGGGGTCAATAAAACGTGATTTAAGGGAGACTTGATAATGCTACGGAATCTTTCGTGCGTGAAATTTTAATAACAATATTCATAATAATAAAAGAAAATTGTTCTGCAAACTATTATATTGTATAGGTAAGTATTCCTCATATCTTTCTAAATTATCAAACTTTTGTTAAATAATTACCAAAGTGTTCACGACAGAATATCGATTAAATAAAAATAGCCACTCGCAGTCGCCGGCAGAACTCGAAAAGGATTGCTACATAACAGTAATAACAGCATTTGTGCTTGCAGGGTTGTGTATACTATGATCGGCTGGATTCGACAACGTTCGGTGCGATTCAAGAGACGGAGAGGTCTTCACGGAGCTGTTATTATATTACCATTGATATATCATTGGTAGTATCACAGATAATGTAATTCTTATAGTAGTACATATAACTCAATGGTTATTACTGTGTAACGCACACAATGAAGGTACCTATCTTCTTAAATGAAGGACTATTTTGTAAAAAAAAAGTAAGTAGGTAGGATTTAATAATTACTACTAGACCCATTGATATACAAAAAACCCAAGATACACAGTCTCAAACTAAAGTAACACTTGAATCTGTCGCCAATCACACATAAGTAGTTATAGTTATGTTATAAACATATTTTTTGCAAACTCAACCTTACGCACATGTATTAAAGCTCTTTTACAAAGCAGTGCACAAAAAGCAATAAAATTTTACGACCGAAGTCTGCCGGTTGGACAAGACACGGAATGGAGACTTCACATGTTTATACTTTTTATTTTTACACTATGTGCGTTCACTTAGTATTTTAGTAATTTATAAAAATATGTTCTCGACATTTTTTTTTTATACAAGTTAGGTGGCAGACAAGCGCACGACCCACCTGATGGAAAGTGGTTTTTGTGGTGATGGGGTTTTTTGTGGTGATGGAAATTATACTTTTAGCTCAGTGTATATATATTTATGGGTGGAACGTGTATTATCAATGAAACAATTTGTTAACCGTTAAAAAATATTTATATGTATATTTAGTTGAAAAGGTAGGTACATATTGTAGAAACTAAGTAGGTATTTAGTATATGATGATTGCATGGTGGTGGTGAAAGCTTTTGAATTTTGGTATCATGCATCAAATTTAAGTTGGTGGTGATGAGTGATGTTTCTTATGGTTAAAATGAAATAAATACATATTTTTATAAGAAATTCAATTGTAGTGTCTGTTCTTACAGTTTTTATGAATACATATGAATATTTTTACATTATTTATTTAACGATACATTATCAAAATTTTCTGTTTGTTCCAAGTAATCACCAGAAGGTCTGGACCATACAGTAAAAATAACATTGTCGCTTTTTTTCGCCATTTTAGAGAGTGGACAACATATCTACTTATAGTTTATAATATATCATTGGTGATAATCATGAGGACTACCGATAGAAGTGTTAAGTTATCACCACGAGCATTAGCACTACTATCATTAGCATATCGCATGTCCTAAGTAGGTAATCGAAATTTACAGAAAATTAAAAAAAATATTCAACATGTCATCCTCTTCAACTTTTGAAAGTCGATTCAAAACTATGTTATATTGTATGATATATAAACATTAGTTACAAATTAAACTCAAATAAAGTCAAAATGTGAACAAACTTATTATTCTTATTTAAAAAAAAACCAACATTATAAAATCGACTCCATTGAAAACGAACAGGGTCATTTGTATTATGCGACTAATTTAAAGGACGTTGTAATGCGTTGTTCTTACACTGATACGCACCTATTGAAATGTGCTGTACTATATTGGAAAGTTATGTGAAGATTTTAGACAAAATAAATCATAATCACATAATACTTCCTATATTTAGTCATGAAAACCAGAAAAGCAAATCAATAAACTATTTTACTTACCGAAAATAAGATATTCCATCCTTTTTTAAAGCTCTTGATGTACTATTTTTGCAATTATTCACAGAACACTTCGGCATTTTTGTCGTGCGTGCATAAACATGGGCGATGCGAGACTATTTGAAAGGTGTGCTTGATTTGGAATTTAGCACTCCTTTTATGCGGACGGTTTTGATGTCCGGACTGTGTATCTTGGGTTTTTTGTATATCAATGACTAGACCAGTAGTATTAGTCTTACGTAGTATTGTATTCTCTTTGTACTAGACTAGCGCTTACGAACGCTTTAGTTAGTTTAGAATATACTTACGGACCATGCTTACCCAGATGTGTGTAACAGTTATATGAACTTCCTACATAAATATATTATCAAATAAAACTTTTATAGTTTGTTTTGTGCTAACACAAATCATGCTTATTACTATCTATAATATAAGTACTTCCATACTAACATTATGAAATGCAAAAGTAACTCTGTCTAATCTGTCTGTTATGTATTCAAGTATAAACCACTGAACTGATCTTGATGAAATTTGGTTCCGAGAAGGACTATAGGCATTTATTTATATAATTAAATTACATTAACTCAGTGACTAACAAGGTAGAACTTGGGAATAGACATGAAGAGGATGAAAATTCGTCATAGTTGAGGATAACCTGGATGTAAGGTATATGGATAAATTTGGGCTTTGGAAGGGACTCATTTTAAAAATGAAAAATTAATGTTATGCATTTAAAATTAAAATAATCGATTTTATTGTAAATCTGCCGGACTAGTCTCAAAATACTAAAATTAATCATATTATTAAATAACAATTAAGAATATTGATGAAACTTATTTATTATTACAGAAAGGTTTTCATCTTTACTATGGAGGCAGATAACAGAATTTTTGAATAATGTATAGCATGAATGTCTCGTTTAACTTATTGAGAGCAATATATCGAAAATTATGGTCGGCTTGCTGGACTGACTAATATAAAGAGGGACAAAATTAAAAAAACTTAAAAACACCCCATTTCAGTCACAAAAAAGTCAAAAAATAAAAACTACGTTTAAAAAACTAACTTCATAAATAATTTAAATTCAATTCAAAAATACATACTTCATAAAATATAAAATAACAATAAAGATAAGAGAAAAATTACTGAATTTACAAATTTACTGGTCTCATAAGAGTCGGTGCCTACTTTGTCTTTGTGGATGAACTACCTATTATGATGCCTATTATTTAATATCATTGGATGCAATCAATTGAAATAATATGGACTCTCGGGCTAGGCACCGGCTTCTAACAGATCAGTAAATCAGTAATTTGTCTCTAAGCTTTGTTATGCTATTTTATAGTTTTTAGTTTCTAAAGTTGATTATTAAACATAGTTTTTTTTTAATTTACAGACCTGTCCTGTCCCGTTGCCTTCAATCTGATTCGTCATCATTATATTTTTCACGTTTTACCTTTACATCGCATTCAAAAGATAAAGGATCATATTCTATTGGCACGGATTCAGTTTTTGAGAAATTTGATTCTTCCTTTTCGTTTAAATGTAACTGACTGTTTATAACATTATATGCTGGTGATGTATGCGATTGAGATGGCTGCGGTAGATTTGATGAGGGCATTGAAAATTTAACAAGCGGAGTCAGTGGTGGTGGTATTTGCAGTTTCTTGGTAATCGGTGTTAAGGGCGGTGGGCTTTCAGAATTGATTATTATTGATGCCAACGGTGGTGGTTCTAAGTTAGGTAAAATTGAAGAAATTGACGGCAGCTGTGATGTATGGGAAGGTGTCAACGATCGAACTATTATAAATGGTCTGGGTTCAAAAGCCTGCTCTTCTGTCGTAGTTTCAACCTCATCATCAACTATTTGATTCTGGCTTTCCGATTTTATTGCTATCGGTGTGAACGGTGATGGTTCAAGTTTAGGCAAAATTGACGATATTGGCGGTAGTTGCGGTGTAAGTAAAGGTGTCAGCGATCGAACTTTTATAACTGGTCTGGGTTCAACAGCTTGTTCTTCTGCGATAAATTTAACCTCGTCATCAGATATTTGATCCTCACTTGTTTCTTGACCATCGGATGTTGTCTGATCCACAGATGTTCTTAGATCTTGGACTTTTCTTTTTCTATTCAAAAATCTAAGAGGCCTCGGTTTAGTATTAAAAGAGTTTTGTTGAAACTTCTCTTCTTTTAATAAATTATTTATGAATTTTCTGGACACACAACATGCTGCTGCAACACGTTCCCGAACTTTCTGGAAATAGCCATTTTCAATTTTTTTAAATCTGACGGCTTCTCCTTCGAAATACAGTAATACATTAAATATAACTTGCCGTGCATCATCATCTATTCGTGCCATTCTTAAAAGAAAATTCATACATTAGTGATATGTAATCTTTAAACTTTGAAGCATACATTTAGTACGGATTAACGGATATCACTTGCCAACTAACGTTTCCCAGAATTATATTTCGCAGAATAATCATTTGCCAACTTGTGATTTCATTTTGTTTTTATTACCCAACTTATCAGTTGCCAATTTTACGTTTGGTCAACCTTTTAGAATGACACTTTTCAAAATGCCAACTTTCAAGTACCTAGCGAATGTTTTAGTTGGCATAATATTCATGTAGTTGTTTATTGTTTGTTATGTAAATGTATGTAAAAATGTAAAAAAAAATGGTTACGGCACTTCGCCGGCCGCTGCCGCGGCACGCTAGCTTCGCTCGCTCGGCTCGTGCATTGTTTATCATAATACTAACCTAACCTAACCTAACCGATTCTGTTATTCGTCTAAAAGTTGTCTGGCCTAATAAATAAATTGGCAAAAGATAAATGCCCCAAACGTATTTTGTCATTACAATAATCAGCTTAACAATAATTCTACCAAATGAAACGTTGTCATACAAACATTTGACAATCGTTAGTCGTCAAAGTGAAAAATTGGCGTAACGTTGGTTGGCAAGTGATAATCGGGTAAACGATTTTTGGCGAAAAGGCAGGACCCCACGGATTAACTGGTACTCTATGGTTGAGGGTTAAAATACAAAATAAAAGTGCAAAAATGTGATATTAATTAACAAGTTGCCAGTGCGGGTAGTATTGATTTTTAACGAACAAAACATACCTTATAAAATACTTAAACGGTATTACGACTATCTATAACACGAATTTACACGACGCGTCAATTCTTATCGAAACTATAATAACTATAATAATAAATATCTTATCGAATTATAGTTCGTCACTGAACTGACGTTGACAGTAGCGATTTCAGCAGAAAATGTCCATGGCTCTTTCTGATCATTTAAAATTATGTGCGAGTGGGACAGCGCATACACGTAACGTACTCTCACCTACTCACCTGCGGGTTCATCCGCCATTTCCGAAACATTTCCCCTACCATCTACAGCTCGTATTGTTTCGTGTCCGTTCGGCTTCGATGTTTCATCTCAGTTGAGTAGATAGACCTACATCAGTTTGCACTTGAGCCCGGGATCCGCTTATTGATATTTTATATCTTTCGACTCGAGCGACTGTCATTCAACCTCCCAAACCCCAAACCCAAGAGGGAAGAATGCCTACCTATTGTTGTAAGAAATATTGTAGTGCTATGACAGGAGAAATACTAAATGAATAAATGCTATTGAAACAATATAAAATTCAACTATAGTTGTTTAATATAACGCAATAATAAAATAAACTTCATACAAACACAGGTATACATAACCAGCAGAACTAGTATTCTACATGTTACTTCTTTTTTTTTTTGCCTTTTGGTGGTGGCGGTGGTGGGGGCGGGGGAGGTGCTTCAACGACCGGCTCGGGCTCGGGTTCCGGCTCTGGTTCCACAGAAGGATCTTCATCGGGATCATCATATAAATATTCTGCCTGTATTAATAGTATCCAGTTATTGTTATTATTGATTTAAGTATACCGTAAAATATCGAAGTTCAACCAAACTCACAGTTACACTGGAAAAAGCGGATCCCAGACTCCGAGGTGGACTCGGATGCTACTGGGATTAATGCAAAACCAAACCCCCCTCCCCCCTGATGTCGGACTTGAACCGACTAAAATGCACACCGGTTGTGGGATGTAAGTTGCTAGAGGCGAGTTTGGCAGACATATCTCTTGCAAATAATGATGGTCCTCAGTGATATGGCATGGTTCATTACCTAGTGACTAGACTACTAACCAGATTAAATATCTATGTAGAATCAGAATAAAATATACCTGTGTACGTTTAATTACCTTTTCCGAATATAACTCGGGTGCAGTGCTAAACAAGCTTACGATAAATTCTTCGTAAACAATTCTGGCATCACCGTTGATGTCGGCGTCTCGCAATATTTCTATAATCTCGGCCTCATCAAGCGCATACTCAAACCCACCCATTATAGTTCTGAATTCATCGACTTCAAGATAATTTCTATTTTCAGTGTCAAAAAGCTATAATGGACAATTTTTTATGATAGGTTTTTGATTGTAGGATTTGAGACTAGCATTGGAATTTAATGGTGACTAGTTCAACGTATAAGATATAAGGACCAATTCTCATCTATAAGGCAGCGGCGGCCGAAATTTGTTATCAAAAATAGTTGCGAGAAGGTTGCGGTGTCTTTGGTTTCAAATTACTTTAACTTTTTCTCCAGTAGGTACATAAGATTCAAAATGGTTTGTAATATTTTAACCGCGGTAGCCTAGTGGTATGGGTAATGGACTGCTGAGACGAATTCTCGGGTTCGATCCCAGGATTTACCATGGCACACACCAATGACTTTTCGATGCTTTTCGAAGTTATGTGTGTATTAATCGCAAGTTTATTGCCCGGTTAATGGCAATAGGCTCGCCACCTATTACATTGGGATCTAAACATAAACTGGCGAAATGTGGGTGCTAGCACCTCTGCCTACCCCTTTGGGGATATAGGCGTGAGTTTATGTGATGTTGTAATATTTTGCCTCAAAAATCCGCACTCAGTGGGAATTGACCCAAGTGGGATTGAATGATAGGGAGTATTTTGAATAAACAAAAGCTTTGCGCGTCGTTGTACGATTCGGAATATCCGATTTATAGGGCCCAAGTCGGCCTTGCCTGGAAGCTGGTATACCCACTGATTAAAGGACGACTTTCAGGATTGGGAAGTCAGACAGTAGTCATTTCCGTAAAACCGTATAAGCCAAATGGATAAAAAGAAAAGTGAGCAAAACCACGCTAAGATGATACTAGATGTGAATATATGCATAGGTAGGTAAGCGTCACGGTACCTTAAATGCAAGCTGTAATTCATGCTTTATTTCTGGTTCTATCACCCAGGAGTTCAACATGTAGATAATCTGATCTTTAGTAAACAGTCTAGTTATACTTGCTCTCAGCAGTTCCGCTTTTAACATGATGTCATAATAACTTGGATAATGAAAACTTCGTCGATGAAATCTGTAAGTGTGTTCAGATGAATTGTTTGATTTTGTGATGCCCACGGCTACATTCTATCATCGCGCCTCTCGCCACAGGCAGGGAATCTATCCTCAAATGTTGCGACTTGAAACTGTACGCACAGTCAGGTATCAAAGGAACTTTATCCACGCTTAAGCTGTGAAATGAACTATATACTAGTATACTACGATAGTATACCTATAGTAGATAGTAGGTACCTTTTTAGATGACAACCTGTGGCCTAAGGCATCACTTTTAGGCGTTTTATAAAGTTTGGCACAAAATAAGCTAGAAACAAGACCCCGATTATGAATAAAATTGGACCTAGAACATGACTAGTTACAACAAAAAAAAAGGTGACGTTGGTTCTTCAAAAAGGATATTACAGGTTCTTACAGGGTCGGCAGCGCGAGTGTGACGTCCTTGGTGATGCACACGTCCATAGGAGGCCGTTCAAGTGTTACGTAAGCATTATAGGAGGGAGGGGGGCTTTGCATTGCTTATTTTTGATGACATACGGGTGGGGGAACTAGATAAGGATAACGTAAGCAGTAGTTATTTCCTTTTTCACTCATAATATAGCATACATTACCCTAAAAAAACAAACATGAAAAGAAAAATGCATATAGGTGCCAATGTTTACGTAAGCATGAAGGGAGGGCTTAAGAGTTTTCCTTACTTTTGCTGACAAGGGGGAGAGGCTTAAAACAATTGTAATAAATCTGCGTAATACTTGAATGACCCCTAGGTCACGGTGAACACTTTCCATCAGGTGGGCCGTGTGCTTGCCTGTCACCTAAGTGGTAGATAAAAAAAAATAATCCTTCTTGACAGTGGAGTAAAAAGAAGTCACATCAAGGTTTATGGATGGTTTGTATAATTTTACCTTCTTCGGCCGCTTCGTCTACGCTAGACGACCAGAGTATGAACGGACTGAATAATCTGTGTCCTGGAATGTGGTTTCATCAGTGTGCTTGCCCTTGTGTTCGTCGAATAAGCGATAAATTGCATAGCATGCTCCTTGAGGTTCGTTAGTTGATGCGATTTGCGAACTACACCAGTTCGTGTTTGGCTATTTAGAGATAGCGCCAAACTTGATGACCACTCTGAATATAGCAGTTTGATTTTTGCCCAGCTCGGGCTGGCTGGAGGTCAGACAACAATCGTTCCCGGACAAACCAAATTAAGATATACCTATAGTCGGAGAGTGGATTCCAGGTGCGCAAACTTCGTAGTGTAAGTTCTCAATGATGAAACGCTAGTTATACTATCATGTTACCTAATAGTATAAGTTTATAAACCTACTTTTTAAGTGCCAAATACTGCATGAAAGCTTCTATAGACACAGCCATAGTTGGTACTTCGTCTAGCAATAAATTGGGCTTTGCAATTTCGTCAAACCATGTAGTAAGATCTTCTAACTGTTCTTCAGTAAAACGTGGCGTGATGCCTACCAGGGGGTTAAAGGGATCAAATACTGACATTTTATTAAGTTTATTAGATAAAATCTAAGTAGGTACTTACTAAAAAAACTAATTTCTAAAATGCATAACCTAAATAAGTAACTATCACATTTTGGTAACAATTGACAAGTTTTGTACTGTTGAGTGTTGTTGACATGGTATTGTCTGTTGGTTGACCCCAAAGAGGATATAAGAGTGTTGACCCTATTGGATGCCGGATGCCGGAACCAACCGTATATTATACAGTGCGTAAAGGAAGTCAAAGTCATAAAATGAATATTTGAGGAACTAATATTTTTCCTTTTTTTCCTTGTATTTGCTAAATTATATTCGAAAAAGAAATTGCATTGCAAAAAATTTGGCATCTGTTCAGTGTTGCAAATTTTGCAACACTGAACAGATGCCAAATTGAGTATTACAAAACTGTCAATTCCTTGGTTGCTTGGAGGTGTCTCGTATTCTCTACTATATAATAATAATTTATGCTCGTATTGAAGCAAATAGCACAGAGCCATTCATTTCTTTTTATCTAATAGTCTAGGGTTTAAAAATTCATTGGCATGGGTATAATAAATGTAGGTATGAGACATGTCGTATTCATAGTATTTCAGGGATGTACTGTTATATATATGGCCGGCATATATAGCATATATTTCAAGCCGGCCCAAACCTGCGATAAATACACACATAACTTCGAAAAGCATCAAAAAGTCATTGGTGTGTGCCATGGTAAAACCTGGGATCGCACCCGAGACCTCGCCTCAGGACTCCATTATCTCATTCATTATTATCATACACATCATCATTATTAAGTATATTATTATATATATAATATTATATATGTATAAGATTATATATATAGGTAATCAAAGTTTGTTTCAAAGCATTGTTTAGATTTGTTGTGGTTATGTCACTTAGCTACGATTTGACCAAATTTTTGTATTTCACTTTGACGTTTATGAACATTCTTGATCCATTTTGTATTAACCACTTAGGTCTTACTGTATTTATTCATTACGTTTAATTTGTTTCAGATGTTTTCAAAGTACATTTCAAGATGAGATTTCAGTATGGAATGATATTTCTAGTGAATCGAAAAATATCGAAGAGCACCAAATAAATTACGCAGGAATTTCTAGCAGCATTTCGGGTGTTCAATACTTAGACCGATACATTATTGTTCTAAAACATTGCAATTATATTAAATTTGTATAAACATCTCTTGCTTTCATTTTTCCAACTGACTAGCTACTACGGTTCATAAGACAGATCATAGTAATAGGGCAGACAGTGGTTTAGGGGTGAAAGCTAACAAGCAGACAGAGTTACTATCACATTCTATGGATTACCAGTGTGTAAGGTTAGCCAATAAGGCATTTCCCTCGCATCCCGGTTGACCTTGGGCCATTTACGGTTTTAAGATGGTCCTCTCGGGTGTGGGAAGCACGGTATCACTCGCCCCTTACCCGCTGTCCACTATACCCTCTGCTTGTCAAAGAAACACGTGATGAGCACGCACCGATTGGAGGTTTCTGACCACGCGCCTAATTTAGCATAATACTGATGCTTCTAAATCGATACGCTGTAATGAAATTAAATGAGATTTATTCGTAATGAAATGAGATTTACTCGTAGGTAAGTTTTATTACGCTTCAAGTTTACAAACAATTACACATGTAAATAATAATTAAGGTATGGAGTGAATATTTGAGCAATTAATACTTTTCCTGGTATTGACAATACTCCATGACTAGGTACCAAACTAAGTCACTCGTTGATTGAAGTTGAAAAAGTGAAACAAGCTGTCAGATTTTCGAACAGAATTTGCATTAATTGATTATTTATCTAGTAACAATTTGCATATAAAAGATGAACAAAAATGTGTATAAAAGTGGTACGAGGAATGTACTTTTCGGCGCAGTCAAAGAAGATGGTGAAACAAAAATATAAAAAAATATCCAGAATATGTAAGTGAATGAAGAACGTTGTATCGCACGCATTCGAGGTTGATCAGAACGTAGTTAACAGGATACAGATGCTGTTTTTAATGAAATTTGTATCGTATCCATATACTTATGCCTCTTATTTATCATTATAATGAAATGAAATTAAGTATACTGTAAAAACATAAGATCAAGATTGTTCAGCCTTAGTATTACAGGGACACTAGCAAAGAGGATATACTATATATAGCAAAGAGGATAAGGATCGTAGCAGCGCCACACTCAATTGTTATGACTTTCTTAACTATTTACCCATGATGATGTTCTTTATTAAAAATCTACGCATAATTCTCTTCCAAAATAAATAGCTTAAATCCAGTTCAACTTGATCGTTGTCATTTGATTGTGATGTTAAGTCCTCAATATTTACTCTGTGGAGTATGTTGCAATTTCATTAAAACTTAACTAGCCATAGTGCTAACCAAAGACTATATAAGAGTGCTAACAGCACTCGACACACTTGTCGCTTGTCGCACACAAGCGATTTCTACATTTCATTGGTTGAAGTTTGAATAATCATAAACTATAGAGTAACGTAAACTGCACCAGCTGAAAATAATGAAATGTGTGTTGTCCGTTGACGCTTCTTTTGCAATTTGAGGGTGTATTTGGTTAATTTCGACACATATTTACAAGTTTACTCTCTTTTAACAATATGTGTCTCTGATTAAAAATTTATACGCTTCCGCTTTGCTTGCACGTATTATTATTCAGTTAGTCCAACCGAAGCTGATCTGATAGTTCGTTAGTGTTTACGGAAGCGAGGGCAATGGCTTTTAGAATACACGAAGATCAAGAAAATGCCTCTTTGGGGCTTAGAAAAGACAATGTTGATGTATTTGCTAATCAACGGCGTGCTCTTGGTGATCTTGGCCAGTTCGCGTGCAATCAAAGTCGGAACATGAAGATCGTAAGTATCTTGTCAGCATCGACAGTTGGTGTGTGAATTACGTATATTTCTTGTCCTGTATTTGACTGTTTCTAGCCGGTACTGACGAATGTACAATGTAAAGGTCAAGATGAGAATAGAACAATGCGCCAGATCAAAAATGAAAAAAATATCGTACCAATCGCTCAATTTCGCGCCTTCAACGTTTATGAAGACAAACCAACGGAGACAGAAGTTAAGAAACGGGAACCCACCTTCAAGCCGTTTGTTGCTAAAGAGATTAAGAAAGATAGCATATTCAGTATTCAAGAAAATGTTAAAACAATTTACCCAAAAGTTGAGAAGAAATTGGATCGGCATATCGAAGGACATTCAGTTCGGTAAGTGGTTTTTGCATTACCTCGCGATTTCAACTGCGTAAGTCCTGATCGCGTGGTAATATCTGTATAAAAAGTTGCCTATGTTGCACTGGGAAAAAGTAGCATTCTATTGGTGAAATAACTTTAAAATTGATGTGGTAGTTTTTTAGATTTTTCACTACAAACACAAATCTTCCTTCTTTAAATAATACTGGCGTAGAAGAAGCTGTCTATATGCACATTCTTTGCCTATCACATCTCACATTTAGATGGATGAATGATTGATGATGAACCTTTGATATCATTTAACCATTTTTTGTTAATCTCTTATCCCTACATATTACATTATTCAGGCCTGCTCTACAAGAAAAGAAAAATGTGGTGGAGTCACCAATGTCCGTTGTGGATACCAGTATGCTCTCAATGTCTGTATCCAAAGATGAAAGTCAAATACTTGATGATGAAGACGATGACACAGTTACAGCCCAAACTGATCGGGAGATGTTTTTCCATGTGGTGGAATACAGGCAGGACATCTATGAGTACATGAAGGAAATTGAGGTTAGTTTCCTTATCCTCGTCAAGTTGTATTTTTGTCCTTGACACATTTCTTGATTGTGTGGTAGGTGGTAGGTATACCCACATAGTCTGAAGAATATGAATCCGACTAGTATTTTATTCATATACTTAGTTTGATTAGATGGTGTACCCTGAACTCGGAGGTGAAAGCCTCGGATGTAATGTGGACTCAATGCTGAGATAATGATGACATAGTTTGTTTGATTTTCTTATCATATATTAACAAAATTTAATTGGAAGTTAACTAAGAAGTCAACTTTTTTGTGTTAAGAAAGCACAAATAAGTTAACAAGAAAAGATACTTTTTTTAAAATTAGATTGACTTCATCATTACTGCTTTCCAATATTTTTTCACTGTTACAACTTGGAATCTCAATGAAATGTATGAACATAATAAATATCCCAATAAAAGATTTGGCTGTTAGCTTTGTTGGCTTTAAGCAGAATGAAACCACACTGTTCTTGTATCTTTTATCATTCTACATACTGTGTGGTTCTATTCTGCCTAAATACAACTGCATTGCATTTAGTATTAAGTTATTAATTCATTTTTGTATCCTTTATACCAAAAATGCCTTTAATGAGAATATAATAAACATATTTTAGGTAAAGAACAGAGCCAACCCTCGCTACATGCGCAAGCAGCCAGATATCACTCATTTGATGCGGTCAATCCTCATTGACTGGCTAGTAGAAGTGTGTGATGAGTACGGTCAACAGAGTGAGACATTGCACCTTGCCGTGTCATATGTTGACCGCTTTTTGTCCTACATGAGTGTTGTGCGTACAAAATTGCAACTTGTGGGCACAGCTGCTACTTATATTGCTGCGTAAGTATTTATTATTGTTAGTAATAAGTATTATTGTACTAATTCAGGTCATGTTTCTATCAGCAATTTAGGTATTTGTCAGCACCTAGTCGGCAAATGATATATTTTTATGACTAAAGATTTATTATACAAATAATAAAAGATGAATACCATTAAGTGTTATGCAAAGTCAGTAAGAAACCTTGGGGCATTGTAGAATTTCTGCTTAAATCTTAGTCAATTCAAGAAAAAAAAGTAAACAATTTAGTAGAAAATCTTTTACCTTTTTTCTTATTATGGCGAGAGGTGCCCACATCCTACAATTATTAGAGACAGGCGTATAATGAATGAGGGTTGATAAGTGCTACCTCAGTTTTTGTAGTAACACATTTTTTGGCGTGCCGAAAGTCCGCACTGATAAACCCTCTTCCTTCCCCCTCACCGCCGGAGCCGATGGGAGAGCTTATGTCGACCTCGAACAGACTAAAACGCACGGCGCCGGTGAGGGTCGTTGTTGGTTCCTAGAGGTGAGGTTGACAGGTAAATCCCTCGCACCTCTCCCTCCACCTCTATCTCTCTAGATCTTGCCTTCCCCATGTAGTAACCCACAACCATAATAGGACACTGAAGGTCTTAAAAATGTTCATGGGGCTAAGTGCGCCACTAATTTGGCATTCTTTTTTTTTTTTTTTTATATCACTTAATTGGCAGATAAGCACACGGCCCACCTGATGGAAAGTGGTTACCGTGGCCTATGGACGTTTGTAACACCAGAGGAGTCACAGTCGCGCTGCCAACCCTGTAAGTACAGAGTTTCTGTGCCGTCAGTAGAAGACAAAGCAGGACAAGCCTTTAGTCTTCCCACAGACAGCACAAATTCTCTGGTGAGCTCTGGCTACCCTACTCACCGCTGGGAACACAACACGAAGTTATTATAGCCGCGGTATTCTGTACGGCGGAGGTACTTCCCCAGTCGGACTGCTCAGTTGGGCGGAAATACCGCCGTGTCCTACCTCCTCTCTCTCTCTGGCTCATCAACTAATATTTTCAGTAATATCTCAATATTTAATTTACATAGGAAATATGAAGAAGTATATCCTCCTGAAGTGTCAGAATTTGTATACATCACTGATGACACATATACGAAGCGTGAAGTGCTGCGAATGGAACATCTCATTTTGAAGGTGCTATCTTTCGATTTGTCAACTCCAACGTCTCTGGCCTTCTTGTCTCACTATTGTATATCCAATGGATTATCTCAGAGGACATTCCACTTAGCTTCTGTGAGTATACTTACCATACTTTTTTGTTTTACTGTTCAATTCAAATTATAATTATTGATCATGTTTTTTTGTTAAATGTTGTCCACATGGTCTAGATTTTATTTCTTGACTGTGGTAAAAGATATTCTCAAAGCATTCATGCCAGTATAATTGAGGTAGGATTTTGTTTCTTAATATTTCACTTTTTTTTATTTTTAAACTTTCGCATTGTGAATTCATAATTATGCAAGGTATCGGGACTTCTCGCGATTTATGTTCCATGATATAAATCGGGAGAAGTCCTGATAACATAACATTTATCATTGAATGTGATCATAGTCATTATTATCATTGATTCATACTAAATTCAAGTCCTTAACAATTTATTCAGCATTGCTATTTATTATAGCACACATTTAAGAATAAAAATTCAGCCATATGAGATAATATTGACTAAGATGTTTTTGTAAATTATGAATTTCAGATATTAATGCTATTCTTAAGAGTTTTAAATTTTTATTATTTTGTTTTGTTACCTAGTACATTTGCATCTATCTGCTCATCACAAACAATGCAATATTTGCTTACCACAACTGTTGATTAATACAATACATGTGTTCTAATTTTATGAACCATCTGTTATACAGAAAAATATTCTTATAAATTATGTGAGTAATGAAAAAAATAAAAGAATTACTAATTTATTATCTCCAGTACCTTGCCGAACTCTGTCTACTGGAAGCTGATCCATACCTGCAGTACAAGCCGTCCATCATCGCGGCGAGTGCTTTAGCAACCGCTCGCCATTGCCTCCTATGCGAGAACTGTGCCGTTGAAGACAGACCCACGTCTGACTCGGACGATTTAAAGGAAGGTCGCGTGAATCCAATGTGTGCCCTGACTGCGTGGCCCGCAGCACTGTCGACCTGCTCCGGCTACTCTCTCACTGACCTGGAGCCGTGCCTGAGGGAACTCGCTCGTACACATTCGCATGCCACAATCCAATCATATCAAGCTATTCCTGACAAGTACAAGAGCAACAAGTAAGTATTTGAAAATATTCCTTGTTTCATCTTAGATAAGATGAAACAAGGAATATTTTTTTTAATTTTTGTGCTAGAAATATTAAGAAAAACGGAATCAGTATACATAGGTATGAACATATTATACATTGTTTATATACTTCATCAATCTTTGATTTCGGTCCCACGGGATAAGCTTATTGCCGTCTTTCGGGCACTGTTGTCGACAAGCCATGCATCTGAGGTTTTACCCAAGAAATCCTAGCCATGTTTCTTTTCTGACTATCTTCCTATATCTATCCTTCCTTTTCTTTCCAAAGCTTTAGAGCGCCTTATCCACTCGCAACTCAGCTCCTTTCTTAATAAAAACGCGCTACTAAACCCTCTACAATCCGGCTTCAGATCTGGACCATCTACGAATATAATATACTGGATAGTGCTGCCACAGTTTTGGTTAATATCACAGAAGATATACGACTGGGTATGGATAGTGGAAATCTTACGCTTCTATCCTTACTTGATTTTAGCAACGCTTTTAATGCCGTAGATTTGGACATCCTGCTTAGTATACTCTGCCCTGTTAACATATCTCCAACGGCTATTGAGTGGTTTCGTAGTTACCTGTTTGGTCGCCAGCAGCGTATTCGCGTCGAAGAATCATGTTCTTCTTGGTGTGATGTGACCGCTGGTGTACCGCATGGTGGCGTTTTATCTCCATTACTTTTCGTCATCTTTATAAATACAATCTCCGAAAAACTACTTTCATCCAATATAAAAGATAGAATCTTTATGCTGGGGACGTACAAATTTACACCCAAGCTCCTCCAAACAACCTGTCTTACTTTTCTGTACACCACAACAACTTGGAACGGATTTGCGAATTGAGCAAGAACCATGGACTCGTCCTAAATTCGTCCAAAACACAAGTAATTATTATTGGTAGTCCAAGGTTGAGTTCAAAAATAGATTGGACCCAACTTCCTCAGGTTACTATGGGTGGAGCCAGTCGTGCCAGTTAGTGAAAGTGTCAAAAACTTGGATTGGTGTGTATCTTCATGGATAAATCTCTTTCTTGCAATACCCAGTTACAGGAAACTAGTCGAAAATTTTCGCGTCAGTGGGTGCCTTACGAAGGCTACGAAACTTCCTTCTAATTGCCACTAAAACTGCTCTCGTTAGCTATCCTGATCTAACAGAAGAGCAACTAGATAAACTTGAGCGTCTCCTAAATTTTTGCATGAGATTAATTTTTGGTCCCTGCAAGTATGATCACGTGTCTGATTTCCGTAAACAACAAGTGGCTCCCAATTCGACTTCACAGGAATGCCCATATTCTAACATAGCCTATATAATGTATTGTTTAATCTCATCACTCTCTCTTATCTCAAAGAACGATTCCTGTTCCTCTATGACACACATACGAGATGCCTGAGGTCATCCGAGAATTTGATGCTGAGAATGCCAATGCATTGACTTCGCTGACAAGTCTTTCACTGTCAAGGCGGAACGCATTGCTGTTGAAAACCAGACGGGCAAAATCCCTAAATGTTTTTAAATTAATGGTTAAGAACCATTACCTATAATGTTGTACACAGTAGGCTCACAATTATGTGCTCACTCACTATTTTCCCTTTATATTGGTATGAACTATTTACTTTATATATCTATTTGTGTGTTATAGTATATGTATATGATGATAATGCTTTATGTAAATATATTAATCTTATAAAACTTATACATCTCTCTCTCTCTTTCTTCTTTTTAATACACATTCTATTTAGTTTAGCCGATAACTACACCATATCTTTTGTTTTTATAACATTACTGTCCATCCCAAGGTTGCCTGGAAGAAATCGCTTCAGCGATAACGCCTGCCCATTGTACATTGAACTGTATACATGCTACCTACTTGTCCTATTGTAAATCTTTTGGTGTATAATAAAGAAATTATCTATCTATCTATCATAAATGATAATACACATCGCTTCAACTCCATTTCACATTAATTACTAAACTGATTTCGTCTCTTTACTTTTAATGTTATGAAATCGAAAACATGGCTGACTATGCAAGTTGGTTGCTGAAAGGTTTAACCTTTAGCAATCAACTTGCAATATTAACTATTATGCAGTGGTACATACATACATACGATCACGCCTTTATCCCCAGAGGGTTAGGCAGAAGGTGAATTAACCCCCCACATTTCACCAATAATTGTATTTGGTTAATAGGAGGTGAATATTCCGGGCAATATTGTTGACTTGAGCCATGCACCTGAGTCTGGGCTGTATATATCTGTCTGATGTTAAACAGGCCTATCCTTTAGTCGCCTTGTACGACACCGCATGGGAAGAGATGAGGTGGCACAAATTCTACTCTGCCTGGTACCACGCGCAGTGGTAATGACATTAATATTGACAATGAATAACTATCACAGGTTCGAAGCAGTGTCGACGATCGAACCGCGTCCGATGTACCCCGTGCCGAAGTACCAGCCCCCGGCGCCAGCCAATAACGCTATCCGCCCGCCCGCAGACAGCATCAGGAGCAGCTAGTACCAGTGACCTTGCTTGTTTTCAACTAGAATAGTTCAATTGACCTACATATCGGTGGGGTGAGCGACTAAAATACGCTAATTCCGCCTTGGTGACTAGGAGTGTGATTTGAATGCGCGATTTTTTTTGTCTAATAACGTTTAAATTGCAAATAACATGTTTTTTTATATTTAGGCGCTGCGTAAACGGGTCATATAACGGAAATGGGACGGACAAAATGCCCGTGACGTGTTCTTATTAGTAATACAATAAGTTACAGTTTGACTCGATAGCTTTAATGACCTGGCGACTGAATTACGCGAGCAAAATGCAACTTACGGCACCATGCAAGCGTGGATTTTTGTCCGCCGATTGTCATCTGTGTAGCACCTTTTTCGCCACATCTTGTCACAATTTGTTTAGATATTGTGATCTATTTGAATGCTTTTATTTTGCAAGACAGAAACGCGATTCGAACTCAAATGAAGCTTTCGTGGTTTTAATGTTATTTGCTCATTCTGTTATTTCTATCCTTTTATAACAGTTATACTCAACCATTTTATCACTGACGTCATATACAAAAGAAGAAATCATACTGGCCGCTACCTAAATAGCTTAAACACTAGAAGATTGATTTTAAAGAAAAAATCGTTAAACATAGTGTTGACATTGGAAACTCTTTTTAATAAACTAAGCAATATAAAGCTACAGGTGAGGATAGGTCAATTAGTTTTTAAATATGTTTAATCTTGATGGGACCATGACCAAGCCCACCTTGGACAACGCCATAGCGAAGGTTGAGTATGGCTGTTCATACAGTTATCACCATTATAAAAAGTACAAACATTAAGCCAAATTATGGCCAATTGAAAACTAGTGTTGTACTCTATGGCCAAAGATGTACATACTAATGGCATATACACGTAACTTTTTTGCCTTTATTAATTATGCAATTTGAATATTTTGTACTGTTTCATATAAATTCCTTTATAAGTCAATTATTATACAAAGCCTAATACAAAATTTAGAAGCATCTTGTAAACATAAAATTATCGCATAACACAGTTTCACCAGCTATCTCGGAACCAGTTAGGCAAAGCTGAGTGAACACAACACCCACATATCACTATCTCTAAATACTGTTCTAAGTACTTCTAGGTACTTTTATCACATAGTAATCGAAAATCTAATGCATTATTAAATTACTTGTCCATTAAAAGTGGGTGACAAATAAGAGTAAGACCCGATTCCCCTTGAAAATTTTCGGTTTTAGAACCTGCGTTTTACAGGATATTATAAACCCAAAAAAAATCGCGGAACTCGAAAACGAGGAGAATCTCGGCTTACCCACAAATAATGTGTTTGATTGCTCTCGGGAATGGAATCCGAGAGGCACATTTTCACAAGACTTATATTGCGTTGTCCAAATCGATCGATTGTGTCACATGTGTAAGTAATTGGCATATAATGTAAGTTGTTACGCTAGTTTTAGATATAACACTTTCCTATGGAAATATAGAATACTTTGACTATTTTGTTGGCATATTTTTTTCCTAAGGATTCCTGATTTAATGACGAATGTTCTATAAGCATCGAACCTGATATTGGTCATGAGTTGAACAGACTTATAAGTATTAAAAATCCGTACCTACCAAATATAATACAGATTCATATTAGCTGAAACTCCCCTATATAAATATTTATTCGTAAGTTTGTAGGATCTATTTTATGTCAACCCTTCTGTGTTCATTTATATTTGTAGATAGTCTTCCGCTGATTTCCAACTCCATTAGATCGGTGTAAGAACTTTTTGCTAGGTACTCGCATTTATTTCTTCTACACAGACAAGTCAACTATCACAGATCTATTTAGGTGAATTTTACAGGGATTTTGGAACTTAGTTTTGAAGCTGAAAAATCTGCACCTTTTAATTGTGGGGCATTGATTTATGTATTACTCGACAATAGCATTTCCATACTTACATCAATGTTTGTTAGTAAATTATTATTTTTGAGATATAAGGTATGTTTTTAATATTGCTAAGTAGCTTTTAATGTAATTTAATATAATAATATAATCGATATTTTTCTCCAGTTTTTGTAGACGGAGGTAAGTACGAGTGAGTACCTTTATTGGTAATATAATATTTTCAAAATATATTCTATGTTTTATTTACAATCACTCCTGTAGCTAAGATTCCTTCTTCCTTGCATCCGAGCGCTAAAACTGGTTGCATCCATTGGAGCTAGCATTTTAAGGGTACTCTTTTATATATTCCGTTTATGTTGACTTTACGTGTGCGACCTACTGACCAGCCAAACCGAGAGGAAAGCTTATCTAGCCTCTTCCTTCAATCGTCAGGTATTTAGGTTTGTAGGTTCGCTTGAGTCCCGAAGATCTTGGTGGGCCCCTTACAACGTATCTGATTTTTCTCATCTTATTTAAGCGTGTGGTATAAACATAGATGTTGAAGGATTACTTCCTACCACATAAAATATTATTTCCAGTCGTGCAATTAAAGATAATTTATGCTTATACTAGATTATATTATATGCGAGACGCGAGAAATAGATGTTTGCTAGACGAGGTTCGGTCAATTCTATTTAGAGATCGCCTACGTCAGAGCTGCGTTTCTATAGGTCCAGATTGTAGGCGAGGAGATATTCACGATACTCTTTCTTTGTTTGTTTGCGATGATCGTAAAACTACTGAACTAATTTTGATGCGGTTTTCGATTGAAAGGCCTTCACTGTGTGGACCCCGGAGGCCGGACGGATGATCCCATTCGCGACATTTGCGTGTCATTTCATCAAAAAAGAAAAGTTGAAAGGTCTTGATCAGGTTTAATCGGAATCGGTTTAGAAAAAATGGAGATATGATCAGTGTTAAGATAACCGACATGTATGCGAGCGGAGCCGTGCGCTTACGCTAGAGATAAATAAAACTAGTGATCTGTAATTATTTAATTTGTTATTTTATTGAAAATATTTTTATCTATTTGCATTATGTCATGTGCGAGGTCATATAAAATAATTAAGAATTTGTACTGTTGATTTCTTGAAGAACGATTTCGGTGGTCACGGGTTGTGCTTCTCTTGTGTGTATACATTACCTAGCCCTTTCTTCGTTGAATTCGGACCTGAAACAAGAAACAACGTGATATTAAAAATCAATCGAAATAAAGTTCCTCCTTTTTCAAGTCGGTTAAAAATGCAAACGTAAAGGGATTTATGGGGCAACACCAGAACCCCAAAACATAAAGGACCAAGCCAACCACACTTGCGAATTGGTAAACCTGCTGATAGACGGACGAGGCCTTCCTCCAGGATTGGGAGTTCAGACGGTAGTCGCTCCCTTAGAAGCAGTATAAGCCGAACTAAAAGTGGGAGAATAAGTAAGCGGCCCCCGGATACCCAGGTGAAATGATAAGTTTCAAATGCGACTGGGTATAATACAAAGATGATGATGACAAACACAATACCGAAAGAATTAAGAACCTCCTTTTTGAAGTCGGTTAAATGCTAACTTGAAACCACAAATTATTCCTCTTATGTAACTCTTTATTTGTGATGTAAAAAGTTTATCTGCTTATAGAAGCTTAATATGCTAATTGCGGTTTATAGCCAGCCATATTTGAATTTACGGCTGGAACGTGGGTGCATGGCATATTAAACTGTCTACAGCTGCAGGTCCGTAGTTTTTTGCTATAGGTATGTCTAGACTTATGAAAAATTATATGATAAAGAATCGGGTACTCCACAGCGACCACAGCACAGCTTCATTGACCCAGTTAATTTTATATCTCCGCATTGTGAACTGACCCGCCAAAATTTTTAATCTATCGAGTGAAAGTAGAAAAAAAATACATTTTATTAAACAAAAGTTTATAAGTAATTTAAAAAGTTAAAAAAAAATCAAGTCTTCAGTGCAACGGTAACCGTGGAACAAGCGTGTTAGGCGCTTTACTTCGTCATGAAGGAGTATAATTTGATTGTGGTTATTGAGGACTAACAAATAAAACAATATTGCGATGCGACCAAGATGTGACCCGATATTATATCGTGGCCTGTTGGTGGGTCGACCCACCATTTGGAAAACTCTGGTGTAATTAATTAGACCTACAGAATACCGCGGCTATAATAACTTCGTGTTGTGTTCCCGGCGGTGAGTAGGGTAGCCAGAGCTCACTGGAGAATTTGTGCTGTCAGTGGGAAGACTAAAGGCTTGTCCTGCTTTGTCTTCTAAACTGACGGCACAGAGACTCTACTTACAGGGTTGGCAGCGTGACTGTGACTCCTCTGGTGTTACAAACGTTCATAGGCCATGGTAACCACTTTCCATCAGGTGGGCCGTGTGCTTGTCTACCAACTAAGTGGTATAAAAAAAAAAAAAGGATCGCGTTGAATTTCTCTGGCAACTGTTTTACAAATAATTAATTTTCGAGAATAATTGTTTACATTTTGTTTCGGTGCGCTGCGTTTATATAAACAGTACCGTTGGCAAGTCATGTGGAACGTGCGAGAATCGTCTGCGCGCACTCGGTTTCCAGGAAGTTTCTTAAACTAACACGCTGGTTCTCATTTGAATTAGATTTAACCTTCAAACGCTCGCCAATTCTACGTTCTGTCTGATATGTGCGAGACAATTTAAATCTTATTTTAAGTGGCGGTTTGTGAGGCAAAGGACGCGATGCATAAACATCATAAATCGTGATGAGTTCAGTCTGTATGTCGCGACGAGATATTTGTGGCGTAGTACAACTGATAACAGTTGCACGTGTAGTACCTACATACCGAACGATTCACATGCTTTTGTTTTGATTGTGAAGTTTATTGAAAAAAAAAAAGAGATTACGTTAAAACTCTTTATTTATTGTAATTTTTGAATTATATGTACAAACATAAATATAACACAATGGTTACAATAAATAAAGAGTTTTATTGCTAACCATTACAAAATGTATATTAATGTTGCTAACAAATTATATTATTGGTTTACGATGCACACCAATTTGCTATTCTGACGAAAATCAATGATGCTTAGAAAGTTATATAATATTTTACCAAACACTTGAGCACCCTGTCAGGACGCCCCGCCTTTTTTTTTTTTTTTACGTGCGCAAAATCCCCTCGGATACCTCCCCACCGGAGCCGGTGGAGGAGGTTATGTCGGACTCGAACCGACTAAAACGCACGCCGCCTGTGGGTCGTTTTGGTTGCCGAAGGTGAGGTTGACAGGCATATCCCTCGCACCCCGGCCGACCCAGGGCCATCTCTCACGATCTGGCCCTCTTCTCGGTTGTGGGGACTACAGAGTCCCCAACTCGTCCCCGGAAACGGGGAGGCGCGCCACGCGCGCCTCCGCCGCGGCCTGCTTCTGCCAGGGTGACAGGCGGCTTCACCTGTCACCCCCGGCCGGCGCTCATGGGGGGCGGAGGTCGTTCATCGACCTCCGACGCCCGAGTTGCCTTCGTACGCGGGCAGCTTGTCTTGCGATCCTTCGTCGCTCCCGCCCCACCTCCTCCTTCACGAGCATTACTTGCTCGCAGAAGGAGGCGCCGGCCGCCCACGCATCCGCGCAGCGAACCATCGCCGCGAGCAAGGTGGAGAGCGTGAGAACCATCACTCCCAGGGCCGCCACAAGCTCCCGCCTCGGCGTCTCCCACGCCGGACACTCGGTGAGCGTGTGCGGACCTGAGTCCTCGCTCGCGTCGCAGTGATGGCACTCGGACGTTGGCTCTTTCTGCATCCGACGCAGATACTTTCCGAAGCATCCGTGCTCGGTGATCATCTGCGTCAGACGGTACGAGAGGCTGCCGTGTGGCCTGTCTAGCCACTCCCCCATGATGGGTCTTACCGCCGTTACTACGGCGTGCCCTGCGCCTGGTTGCCCAAGTCGTATCTCCCATTCCGCCACCATTTCCCTGTGGAGCCGGGATCTCTCGGCCCGAATTTCTTCGGGCTCGGGATCGTGACCCCGCTCCCGCGCCGCCCTTCGGAACCGGTATAGCGCCGAAAGGCATCTCGCTTCCAGGATCCATGGTGGCGATCCGGCGAGGAGACTCGCCGCGTTGAATGATATCGTGCGGTACCCCCTTATTATGCGGCACGCCAACTTCCGCTGCGGACGCTGCAGCAGGAGCATGTGCCGATCACGGACGCCCCGCCTTGCGAACTAAGATAAACTGAAAGGGCCGGGGTAGTTAGAATGGATTACGTTCCTACCTAATGTTAACGGTAACCAATCAACCTCAAGAAAGAAGTCTGCATCAGACCCTCGTCCGTTAATCAGCAGCTGTATTATCTACAATGTACCAGCTCGCATGTGAGATTTGCTAGGTATCGAAGATCTTGATCATCCGCCATCATTTGTAAAAATAGAATTATTATTTTATATATAGAACACGTCAATTAGACTTCGCCTTGTACACTGACGGACTCATAAACTGCATCAAAGTAATAGACGACTTTGAAATAAATATTTTAACCAAGTATGCATACTTTCTATGCAGATTTAAATTGAAACCTCTAGATTGGTTCGTGAACTTTAAAACAGCGTAGGGTCATATCTTTAAGTTTAAGTTTATGTACTGGAAAGGACCTTAAGACTTTTATTGAAGAAAAAACAGAAATTTAAGAAAAATTGGTTTAATTAAAAAATTGGTTTTAACAATAGACACAAACTTTATGCAAGGGTTTAATTGTGTTTTAATAAGGTGTATTACCCCCACGTGCCCTTATTACGGATTCTAATCGGTTCCGCATAGATTTTATAAGGGTTTTTAAAAGATCTTGCGGAATATTGTCCCATTCTTCTGAAAGTGCTGTTCTTAGTGCTGCCACTGTCGTGGGCGAAGGGTTTCTCGCATATACAGCTCTTTTTAAATTGTCCCAAACATGCTCGATGGGATTAAGATCCGGGCTGCGTGCTGGCCAATTCATTGTACGTATCGCAACCTCTTCGCAATAATGTTGAACTTGTGCAGCTGCATGCGGCCGGGCATTATCCTGCATTAAAGTAAAATTTTCGCCTATGAATCCCATGTAAGGCACCACGTGATCTTCTAATATCTCTGTTATGTAGCGATGTGCTGTCAAACCCCCTCTATTACCGTTTTGACGGACCATGTCTATGAACACAAGTTCGGTTCGCCCGTTCATCGATATGCCACCCCAGACCATACATGAACCGCCTCCAAAAGGAACACGCTCCTCAATGCAACTTTGAGCATATCGCTCCCCACGTCGACGATAGACTCTTCTGCGACCATCTGCACCATATAAACATGTCCTACACTCGTCCGTGAACAATACAGAGGCCCACTGCTCTTCTGTCCAATTCAGGTGATGACGCGCAAATCTTAAGCGAGCTTGTCTGTGAGCTGTAGACAACTTTGGACCATTTGCTGGTCTAAAAGGGGTGATATCCGCTTCCTTTAACCTTCTTCTTATTGTTCGTGCACACACGTTTACTCCACGCACTTCATTAAGCTCGGTTTTGATGTTAACTGACGTGAGGAAACGATTTCGCAGGGAAGTTATAACAATAAATCGGTCATCACGACCTGTGGTTGCTCGAGTTCTGCCTGTACCACGTCTCCTCCTGTAAGAACCTGTCTCTACAAACCTTCTGTATATTCTAGAAACCGTAGACTGGTTTAAATTTAAATTTCTACCAATCGTTCGTTGATCCAAGCCCTCCCGCACCAATGCTACAATTTGTGCCGCTTGTTCGGACGAAGTATCCATATTATGGTTCAAAAACTCTCGATGTGTTAAAAAACTAACCCAACAATTATGCTGGTAACAATAATTCAATTGACAAAACAAAAAAAATCAATGAGAATCAATTTAAAACTTTGCTATAAATAACACGCAAATCTGATACTACAAGTAAATTTTCTTTCCCGGCTATATTCATTTGTTTTACTGCAGTTCTATTTTTAAATTTAATTTTTTTTTAAGATTAAGAGCCAGTCTTTCCATATTTATATAATTTAATCTAAAAAGTTTGCATACTTATTATAAAAAATCCTTTTAGAGTAAACCTGAACTTTGATGCAGTTTATGAGTCCGTCAGTGTATGATGGTAACCTAAAGGCAAAGTCTCAGAAAAGAGGGTCACCATTACTTACACATACCATGTGACAATGGTGACACTCCGCTTTTCACGTCCCGTTTAAAGGACCCGGGACTGTAGGAAGAAGGAAACACGTGAACTGGTAATGAATTCCAGACCTTAATGGTGCGACAGAGGAAAGTGTCACCGAACCGCTTGGTTCTTGATTAAAAAGGAGTTCTACACGCTTCATATACCTACTTACACCAGTATCTAAATATGTTTATAACACATATAAAAAAAAACGAAGTTTATCCATATTATAACTGAAGTGTATAAAAATAAAATAATTGAGTACCGTTGCATTTCTATTTTTCGTCGTAGCGTAACCCTATTCATCAACACGGAAATATCGTATACTATTTATTGACCATGACTTCCTCCCGCTGGCCACTTGGTGTAGGTATCTACCAAGTATATTGATCTTGTCGTTTTATATACGTACGTGTTCGGAAAATATAATACCTACGGATTGATTATTACATATAAGGCTACGTGGAGTATAAGGTTCATTTTATTCGTTGGATTGGATATATGGTGATTTTATGAAGTTACTTAGTCGAAGGGTACAGTATTAAAAAAGTAAATAAGCAAGTATATATTACCTCATTTCATGATATCTGTCCCGATAAGTAGGTAAGTACCTATATCAGAGAGAAACTGTATGTACTTATTTTTATTTTTTTATTCAAATAGCCCATCATATAGTCCACTGTTGGACTAGGCCTCTCCCAATGTTAGGATTATAATGATAGGCTTTGGCCTACTGTTTCCACGCTAGCCAGACAGGTTCATAGCTAGTTAGGTATTATAACATCCACAGTTTCCTTTACCAATGTCAACACGTACCTACTACGTGTCACGTAGGTACAGTCAGCGAATTAAAATACGGTGCTTGAGAGCATACATTGATTGCATTCACCTTGATTTTGATATTGCATGAACCAGTAACCTAGGTACCCAGTACCTCAGAATACAGATTATATATTCTGAGCCTAGTACCTATTATTATTTATTCAGTACCTGAACTCTAAGTAGGTATAAGTATATTTTGCCCCTACCTACCTATTCCGGTAAATTCAGTTGCACATCAGTATGATGATACATTTACAACTCAGAATACTCAGAATAATTTGTTCTGTATTCTCTGATTTACAAAACACATTGTGTAGGGTGGAATCTGATAGAGTATTGAATGTGCCAACATCATTACCTATTATATTTTTAATCTAATGCCACAGAACGAATAAGTACTAGACAAGTCTTTTTATTGTTTCTGTATCTTAAATAACGAGATACATATCTAAATTATATGCAATTTTATGACCGAAGCGAATGACAATAGTGTTATGGCCATCATATCATGCTCTTGCATGTAAAATACAATTCCATAACGAGTTTATGGTACTTCCGGAGCCCCAAAAGGTAAGGAAATTCACTTGCAAACTTACTATTCCTAGCACGATTGTTAAATGACATTGCCTGGCTGTTCCACTAGTTCTCACATGTTTTATGTTATCTAACCACTTCTAGGTACCTACCTTATGTGTTAATTGTAACTAGAGACGAGACTAAAATATTAAGTTTATGAGACAAATAATAATAGCTATATAGATATATTATAGTCGCTACGCGCCATCTCGGTATTATTAGCATAACACATTCAAATAGGTATACGTAACTACTGGCCACCATATTTCTAAAATGTTCCGTAAAATATTAAACAAAAATTGTAAAATCAGGATTTGTTCTTTGCAGATTAAAAAAATCATATCCCTCCTTTGACTTTGCCGCAGTCATTTAAAAAAAAAAACAAACATGTTATTTATTTCAAGTAGGTACCTACCTAATGATCATTTTTGTGTCTGTTCAGTAACTTTTAAGGGCGACTGTACCACCTACTTTGAAATTTACTTTATACGAGAAAATTGAAATTGACTTACGTAGGTGTGGTTAGGTTTCTAAAGTTTCCGCACGAAAACACATAGATATATAGGTATATAGGCGCCATTGAGTCGAAACTATCTTAAGAGAGCCGAAGACGGTAGGTAATCATGAATACACAGTACACACGTGTATCATACGTTTTTCAATACTTGCGAACGTAATAATACTAAAAAATCCTTTTATCTACCTACTCTCATACTGAAATGTAAACATTAAAAATTAAAAACAACTTTAATGACATTGTTTACGCATAGAGCATCAAATATTTTTTTTTAAATTTCGGTACAGCTTCAACTGGACTACTTATCTTATATATAAAATTCTCGTGTCACGTGTTCGAACTTGAACTCCTCCGAAACGGCTTGACCGATTCTCATGAAATTTTGTGAGCATATTGAGTAGGTCTGAGAATCGGCCAACATCTATTTTTCATCCCCCTAAATGTTAAGGGTTGTCCACCCTTAACATTATATGGCAAAACGACGTTTGCCGGGACAGCTAGTATTATATAAAATGTAACAAAATTAACTCTGTGAACTTTGTGTGATTGAGTAGGTACTTGGCATCGGCAAATATGTGTACATAAAAAATATCAGAAACATAAGGTGGAGCCAATTCTCTAAAATTCAGTTGCAAGATTTCATAAATTTACATCAAAACCTATGCTAACCCCGTACCAAACCGATATGTCCAGAAACACGAAAAAGTGCGCATCGGGGTATTATTTTATTTTCCGAAATTGGTTTGAATTCGAGTTATTATGGATAAAAATAAAAATAGTGGATTTTTAGACAACATGTTATCACCTTCTTTGAAGAACAGTATCACCGCATTCCCGCTCCATGCCCTAGGTGTTAGACCTTAGACGACATTAAGGAGGCTTGCGAGCTCTTTCAGGATTGGAGCCTCGCCTGCTTTCAGTAGCTCAGTACTAATTCATCACTTCGGCACCTGTTGTACTTCAGTTGTCTGAGAGCCGCCTCCAACTCGCATTGCTCGATATCAGGTATCTACTCGGTGTAATGGCGCGTGAGTGGGGCTCTGCGGTCTTCATCGCTGTGTCCCGTCGATTTGCTCGTTAAAGGTTTTATGATAGGTTTAGTCACACACATACAGCTGTACAGCTGTAGGTATAATGCGTCTTATCAGACTGTGGTGATAGGTATCTAATGTTGTATAAAGATAATGTTACTGAACCCTTGGTGCGCGAGTCCGACTCGCGCTTGGCCAGTTTTTTTATTGTAATGAGAGTTACACTATATTCCAATCATTCGTATTGGGTGTAGGTAGATTTTAATATTTTTTGTGCGTGGGTATGGTAGGCATCCTCATCATTATGAACTCTACTAGGCAGGCGGTAGACAAATGAGTAGGTAGGTACCATGTAAGTATAGCATGATATAGTTGATATTTGAAAATAGAACTAAGAGCTATTCAGCACAGTTAATTGGAAAATAGCGATGTCAACACCCACTTTTAGCCGAGTTACTACATACTAGGTACCTCTATTTATAAACAACGCTAACGCTAAGTACGAGTTTTGACGCCAACACGAAGAAGGGTATTATACTATATTCTTAATAAATTCTTTTCTTAATAAATAATAATTTATCCACGGTATTATATTACTTGCCGAAATATATGAATACGGGTTTTTATGCATACAAATGGTTTTTATGCGTACAAGTGGATTTTTACACATAACGTCTAAATCTTTGATAACGTAGTGTAGTAGTAAGTGTCGAAAAGTGGCATATTACAGGGAATCGTGACTTTTCATGTTGGTTCCGAATCTTCCTAGTAAAGTCTCGGAGCTTCTAGTAAAGACCCCAGAACTTTACTGAGGCAGCAATTATATCATTGAACGGCATCATCAATATCAATAACTCATCATCATCGTCATCATCAACAATCATCCTCAAGGACCGCAACTTGAATAACATGACATTGGCGTCACTCCATTAATAATCTTTAAGATGTTTACTAGACATTGGCAACATTAAAAAGGAAGCCATTAAAAAAGGAAAGGAGAAGAACTTAGACTTTCTCTTTCCTAGTCTGATCCACTCTGCTGTACACTTGGCTCTGCCCTCGATCAATATCTTTTTTTTTATTTTTCCCGCTGTTACTCTAAGGTTTGCTGGAAGAAAACTCAATATTGAGTTAAACTCGCCTTTGTCCATGCTAAATAAATATCCTTCTATTTTTTATTATAAAAATGTGTATTGTGTATAATAAAGTTCGTTATTCCTGTAATTTAATAGCTATTTCCATTATTTATATTTTGTTTGAAAGTTGATTTCTAGATTTTATAACTCTGTGTTAAACTTTTTTTTTATTGGCCGCTTGTTAAATTAAATACGATCATCAAAAACAGTACTTCCTAAATGCTATCCATTTTGATGGTAAATTTCATATTATTTTTTTACAGCTGTCACTTTTCAAAAATGTAATAAAAGTGTTTGTTAGCATAGTGTTGTCTCATACATCCACAAAAAAAAAATTGGATTTGTCATTCCTAAAAAAAAATGCAAAAATGTTAGTACTGAAAATAGGGTTTCCTCCAATTTCTTAAAAAAAACGGCAATTTCATATGTAACGACCTATCATATACAGGGTGTTACAGAAAGGTGTGGTCATATTTAAGGGTCGTTACACATGCCTGATAACCAGTCGATATGCATCGGCCAATGTACAAATAGTAATAAAGTGATGACATCGTTAGTCGTCTTACAAAATTGTTAAATTCGTTAAAATTTTCGATATTTAGCAAAAGCGGTAGGTCACAACACTATTGTATTTTGTTCTTTCGCGATAAGTTCAATTGAGTTCAATAACCTCTGCAAAATCTCTAATCTCAGCTGTGTGCCTGGTAGCCGGCCTACCAAGCGTAGGTATAGTTAGATACAGGTTACATCAGAGATATTTTGACTATCACTTACCGGGGCGTGTTCTCCTTACAGCGAAACGGTGATGTACCTGATCTGGTACAGTCATAAGAACGCACTAATTTATCACTTCACGATCGCGACACAAGGAGTTTAAACTATCACTTATGTAGGCCACAAAAACATAACGAGTACATGTACACATGAATGGAGTTTATGACGCCACAGTATGCGTGAAACTCCAAGGCATACCTACGTTTAAAAAATTATAGCAACGCGCAACGGCTCGTTGCTCGATGCCGTAACATGCTACCACGCACGCTTCGAAACATATCTGGGGTTACGCTACGTAAATCTCTGATATTCGGGCTTCCATATTCTCTCTGCTGTCACATGCTGTACTGTACACTTTTTCTTCACGTAACCTCAGAGAAAATAGTCGAGCGGAGTGAGATCCGGGGACCTCGCCGGGCAAGCGACTCTCACTTCACCGCCACGCCCAATCCTCTGATCAAAACGCATCTTTAAATACGCGCGAACTTCCCCCTTGAAATGAACGGGTTTCACTCCGATAACCGTTCCAGCTCGCCGGGTATCTACTCGTACTCGGGTCTACTTCAAAATGCTCGAGAATACGATCGTCTAAAGCAGTGGGCGTCGTAGAAGGTCGCCACGAAAACTTCCAGTGTGTTGAAGGCGGTTCACCATCTTCTTAAAACACTCCAAAGAGGGAAACCGCCGACGGTCACCCTCTAGTCTTCCGTCCACAAATATCTCACTGTACAGCCGACGAGCTTTTCGCAAGCTACCATCAGCTGCGCCAACACAAAGCATCATCTAATATTCGCTATTACTAAAAACCGACATTTTCACTGCACAACAGAACAACAACTAGTCTACAAATAAACATGTAAACAACCTACAGAAAAGAAGTCGGCACAAGTAGGTACATACGAATGTTGCCAACCATTAATCTATCTAATTCTAATTATCTAATTTAATACGTAGAATTTTGAAAAATCCACAGACCTTCCTTTCATTTTTAAGGTAAATATGACTGAAAAACCTGCAGTTAACTAATTAATGGTTAAATCAATCCCTTTGTTCAGAACAATATTCTATTTCTACTAAAAAGTACATTGCCTAGGTACATTTTGCTATCTGTTCGCGCTAAAAATCTGAACTGAAAAGTAAATGATAGCTTCGTGCTCAGTGGTTAAGGTCGGCCTTTCTACTGAAAATCACAAGTTTTAATCATACCGAGAGGAGATAGAGCCAGAGTAGAAAGAGGAGAAAAAGTTGAGGAATAAGGAAATAAGTAATACATAAAATTGTCACGATATTTTTCTTTGCATATGACAAGACTTACCTACTCTGCGGGTGACAAGACGCAAAACAAACGAACCGGATTTCGTCTTCTATCTTTTAAAAAGCATAAACGCGTAAAAATACATTTTAATCTACTAATAAATTTACCACTTTTTCATTTGAAATCTACGCTGCTTCTACTATTTTTAACATACCATCTACAGATTTTATAAAATCAGTTATGGCAACATTGATGCCTACTGTTTTACGCACTTTGGCGCCAAATATTATGTCCTTGGCGGCACCGATTGTCCGTGTCAAAAGCGCCGCCACGCATCGCGGTCTCATCAAAGGACTCCGCGGCCGAACGTATTACCTATGAAATTAGGGTAGAGGTACAGGTTTACGTCCATTTAAAAATTTTATTTTAATATTTAAATCTGGATTTTTCAACTATGACTTTGTGCTTCTTTCAAGTGCAGAAACCCCCTCGCATTGAGTTTGGGTTGGACAATGAATGGACTATCGCGCTCAAATTTAATAAAAACCAGAGTTATGTACTTACTCTGAAAAAAAAATCGCAGCTACTATTCAATCTACTCGTTGTCTGTTGTTATGTAAGAGACAACTTTTTCGACGCCGTGATTTTCGTATCATTCAATAACGGGTGGGCAAACAAACATACGACCCACTGACTGAACAACATTGTTATTAAAAAAGAGTATGTAATTCAGTAGAAATACATCCGATACTAAGAATGCAGAAAATAATAAAATTGTGACCATGGTCGAATACTAGTCAGTTCACCCTATTTAGGTATAGGAAAAAAATAACAAATGATTTTATCGTATCAATTATTTTAGGGTACCGTAAAATCTTGTTTCAAAAATTTTGAAGAAACGACTCTTACATTTTATGTTATCCTGGTATTTGAACATATTTTTGTTCACTTTACCATACCTTTTTATGCTTTAAGAAAGGTTTTGTATTAAATAAAAATTGGTACGGAACCAATCATAATAAAGGGCGTGGCGATTTGGAGTGAAAGAGAAGATATTTTAATTTTATGAAATAGTTTAGGGTACCGCAATGAATGTTACTTTAACGAACACTTATGAAGGACCTCTTAGAGTTATGTTATCCGGGTACGACATACCTTAGTAAGTTCTGTGTGCATTTTTGTACACTGCCGTTATTTATGTTGTGCGCCATTGTGCGCATTATCATGACACCTGGTTTCCCAAACGTAACGAACAAACAAATCTCAAAAAAATCCGATAATAAATAACTACGTAACTCAAACTAAGGCAAACGTGTAACGATCACAGTGTTGCGGATGCTGCTTTTTTATACCACTTAGGTGGCAGACAAGCACATGGCCCACCTGATGAAAATTGGTTACCGTGGCCTATAAACGTATGTAACACCAGAGGGAACGCACTCGCGCTGCCGACCCTGTAATCACAGAGTTTCTGTGCCGTCAGTGTAAAAGACAAAGCAGGACATGCCTTTAGTTTTCTTACTGACAGCACGAATTCTCCAGTGAGCTCTAGCTACCCTAACACAACACGAAGTTATTATGGCCGCGGTATTCTGTTGGGCGGAGGTACTTCCCTAGTCGGACTGCTCAATTGGGCGGAAATACCGCCTTGTCCAACCTCCTGCTGGTCTCGAAGGACGAGAGCGTGCGGGGATGCGAGAGGAAAACAACCCTGTTTTCGAACCTGTTGCCATGTTAATTCCGTATGGAAAAGTACGATATCCTCATCTTACCCTGAAAAGGGGCGGCTCCTCAACCAGCCCTTTGAGGCTTTGTCTGCTCTCCACTGTGTCCTATGCTACTCAGGCACACATGAAGAGTCACCCAGCATCCCTTTACAGGGGCATTCCTGCCTCGGTCGGGATTTTGGGAGAGGAGGTGTGCTGCCGTCTTCACGCGCAGTTGCGCTGCGGAGATTCGCAACCAAGCATCTCTATTTATCGTGTACCTACCCAACAACTTGGAATTTTGTTCTATTTAACTTCTCATCAGGTGGGCCGTGTGCTTGTCTGCCACCGAAGTTGAATAAAAACCGAAAATTTATTTTTTGCATAACATTTCAATAAAATTGGGTACGGAACCAATTTTAATTAGTTTAATATTAAGGGGCGTGGCTGGAAATTCGATAGTCCACGACTCCTGGTATTGAATGTAGGTTAACCTTTACCTAAGGTATCTTTGAGACAAGTCTTACATTTAGCATGGATGATTTCAGGAACATAAAAATGTTTTATTATTGCTAAAAGTAAATTTTATTTTATTTTAATACTATTTTAACAAGTTTAAGCTGTTTCAGAATTTCTTTGCCCGATATAAAAAAAAAATTGTTTAGGTACAAAGTAAGTAATATGATATTGAGACAGGGCCTATCAAATCCGATCGTTTGGGAAACCTACTCGGGTTCAAACCGTAGAGTTCATTTGTAACAGCGCGCTGCAGCTGCTGCAGCCCTGGTTAGTTTTTTAGTGTTGTGCGTTTGTCGACAATTTCCACTAGCTTACACATGGTCGATAAAAAAGAAAATTAATTATCTACGTGATACAAAGTAAATTGGTGTTTATACTCCCGCGGAAAATTTATTTATATCACACGTAATGCGTCCCTCGAATATGACCACACCTTTCTGTAACACGTTGTATAGGTAAGAACGCTAAGTACCTACAGACCTACTTGCATGTAGGCATACGCACGTGATCAACCCATTCTGCTAAATTCAGTTGCACATCAGTAGCTGTTGTAAGTACCTTCATGTTTATGATAGATGTATAAAACAGATAGTGTTGAATCTGATGGAATCTATTTATTGACTGCGCAAACATCGTGTGAAAGGAAGCTTTTGGGCCATTTCCTGGCGCTGAATGAAATGGGGCCGTGCGTGTCGTGACGCGTGTTTTTACATCTACATCCGTTTATAATTTTAATTTATTTTTATAATTGTATTCTGTCTACAGGACCTATAACTACATAGACCTATCTATGTGATATATTTTAAAAACCTTCATAAAAGTAGGTACCTACTTAAATATAAGTATTTATTTTTTACATACATACTTACCAATCCGCCGCTTCATTCTCTAGGCGGTTACTGTATCTACTAACGTCACAAACAAATATCTTAATATTCTTAATACATACAAAGTTACTTAATATACCCTACAATTGTGGGTATACATATTATGGCACGCGAACGTTTTAAAGTTACCTAGTATACCTCGGGACACTTATATTAGACCTAAATCGTGAGATAAACGAGGCTCTGATTGGTGAATTTGAGCTCGCCCACCGCCGAAGCACCATGTGCTCTGGCCATTGAAATATGGTTAAGAAAAACGGCTGCATATTTGAAAAATCAACAGATTGCAACACCGATTATAGGTACATCGACAAAACGGAGTTGATAATATGTATTTCTTTTTATCACGTATGTATGAAAACCAGTCTTCATCAAACTAATGATTTGTGTTTATTACCTACACTTTTTTGTATGAAGTCCTTACAAAAAAATTCAAGAAAAAATATGAATTTTTACAGCGTACATAACGCGTGCCAAAATTTTTTTAGATGTTCATGAGAAATAAATCAGGACCTTTAAAGTTACATGCACTGCATGAACATTGAATATCAGACTCAGTGCCCGGTCCCCCCTGGCCAGTCTTATAAATAATCAATTCACTTTGAAAATAATTCGGCAATGATAACATTAGGTAGGTATATGAGTATCAAGAAGTTTTCGAAGACTATAAAATACCTACTAACACTACCTACTACAGGAAAAAACTGATGCCATATAAAAGTTTTGAGAAAGTGATTTGTTCATCTTTCGTTCGACAAAGTCTATCCTCAAAACAAAACACACTCAAGAAACGTGTAGTGCGCATTTAGAGTACATTTTAGGTTCAAGACATATAACTAATCTGGCTATAAATCGGTACTGTTACATTAGAAAAAAAAAATCTTTTTAACTTTTTGATTATTTTGAATCTGGAACACGAAATATATTTTTTTAAACTTTCGATTTCGCGCCCTGCGCCATTTCACATATTTTTTCGTGTTCATTATCGAATTACAATATGGAATGGGGTGTTAAAGAAAATAGGATCACAGTGATCGCCTTGCGAAGTGGGTATGGAGCCGTCGCGTCGTCGGTCATATTCCAGACACTTCAAAAACTTGGTATCAGCCGTATGTTCGTATATCGTACGTACGTAACACTTCGTTTCTCGAAGACTAGAAAAGATCGGGGCGGTCGCGTGCTGTTAGAAGTTAGAACTACAAAGGCTATTAATGCTGTTAAAGCCGGAATTCGTATCGACGAATTCTGGCTTTTCACTTCCATATGGGGTATCGACCCCATATGGAAGTGAAAAGTTTATCGCGAGAAATGAAGATTCCCGCTAGGACTCTGTCACGTTTTATAAAATGAGACCTGAAGCTCGGCGCTTATCGTCGAAATATATATTTACGATTAAAAAGAGTGGATCGATCAAAGCGACTTCTGTCGCGATACGCAGGTGAAAGGCACAAAAATATCCTCTTTACCGATTAAATTTTTTCACGATTGAAGAACACTAAAATAAGCAAAATGATAAAGTGTACGCTCACAGTTCTAAGGATGCTGCTCAAGTGGTCGGAAAAGTACAACGTGGTCATCTTCCTGCGTCAGTGATGGTTTGGTGGGGCGTGTCTTATCAAGGAGTCACAAAACTACATTTTTGTGAAAAAGGAGTGAAAACTTCAGCCAAAATGTAAAGTGTATTGGATCATGTTGTGAAACGTCTCAGCTATACACTTTTATAAATATACCGTTGTCTTTCCAGCAGGACTCTGCTCCTGGTCACAAGGCACGTACTACCCAAACCTGGCAAGAAACCAATGTTACGAACTTTATAAGAGCCGAAGACTGGCCCTCATCTAGCCCTTTAGACTACAAATTATGGGTCAGTTTTAGAGGTTTGACGCAAATTTTGCAAAGCTTTTTAAGAGAATCAATGTCAACGTGTCGTGCATCGAGTCTCTTAAAAAGCTTTGCAAAATTTTCCTTGGAAACAGTGCGTAAATCCATAGATTCGTGGCCAAACAGTTTAAAAGCCTGTATTAAAACCAAAGGTGACCATTTCGAATAAAATCTATTTTGCTAAGACTTTTATAAATAGTTATGTAGGTAGATATACATTTTAATAATATTACATTACTTTATTTAAAAAAAATGCATTTACATTTGTAACAAAACTTACGTCTGGACTAGGTATATGTCCCGAGCAATATTTATATACCTACCTATTACCTAGTTACTTTGTAAGTTATAACTTATAGTTAGTAACATTCTATAGGTGGTTTCTAGTACGGTTCCTGTCGACTATTTAAATAGAAATGCCAGTGCTTAATTAAGACCATTCTAAACAAGGAAACGATTAAATTACTGGTGCAGAATTGCAACAGTTAGCGACTAGTTAACAGTGTTGAACAAGCTTTATGTAAATAGACAAGACCGACCCTATTTCCCTCGCTGTCGTTTTTAGGCCCGCTGAAGTCTAAATTCAACTAGGTATAGATCTACCTACTACCTAGGTTATATTTACTATGGTAGGTATATATTTCTAAAAGGTATTACTGAATATGATCCAAGGCAACTAATGTTAGCGGCATTTATTTAAACGTGAGCACGAACTTTATAACGTGATCCGACTAAGTTTCACTGCTAAGGTCTGTTTCCATTGCCTCTACTTTTAAAAAAATGTGTCGTTGCTTATTTATTTTTCGTGCTCGTACATCGATTATCTGTGGTCGCACATAAGAGATATTAAATATGTAGGAATGTACCATGACCGTTGCAAGGGAGTAGTTTTGGGGATTCAAGCAAACTCCCAAAATTTGGGTATTTATGTACAGAAATTGGCAATTAAATAGAAGGTCGATTTAGCTAGAAAAATAGTGGTAATAACAAAAATTTATCCAGAGCTGAAATTTGGCAAAGATATGAAGGGTTTTATTCTTGAGGGAAAGGTCTTACCGACATACAGATATTGATGACTATTGGACCCCGATTCTACTAAGTTTATGTCATAACCACTGTCATACCACTGCAAAAAAAGTCTTTATTTATATGCCCTTAAAGTCCAAAATTAAATGAATAAAAGTTCACTATATTTTTCATTTACTCTACAAGATGCCGTTTAGATAGATAGATAATTCTTTATTATACACCAATAGATTACAGTAAAATTTGTAGTTAGCATGCATACAGTTTAATGTTTAATTATAGAACTTTAACAACATAAAGGTTAAGTCTTAAATAAAAAGGTTTTTTACAGTGTCTGTGGCATGACAGTTTCTTTGATATAATCACAGATAATATAATATAACATAAAATTTGCCGAATCAGGGCCCTGGGCTACGTATTCATAGTTTATTTTCACTTTGCTTTTCTTTTTAACACGCTTTTATTCAAATTTCATAGCAAGTTTTGCTGTAAGTGTTGAAGCCAGAAGCCTTTTGCATTGGATTCAATTTGCTGTATAAACGACTGTTGGCATAATGGTTAAAATTTACACGGGATTGGAAGTTCTACCCTTTAGGTGTTGATGCCCTTACATTTGGTTAAAGCTACATAAACGGCTGTATTTTTTGATGGCGTTATGGTCATATTTTTTTATAGAATTTTTAAACTTAGACTTTGCGTGTACCCTATCTAATTTAAATAAATATGGTAAGATCTGCTATTTCACGGCCGCCCAACAAACTGTACAGTAGCTCTACGAAATTATACCGTGACGCGTGTAAAAATGAGACCGCACCACTGCGCGGCCCCACGACGTTGGTTCCATCGAAATCGAACTGCGATGCAGTAAACAGAGAGAGACCACACCGGTATTATCCTTTATCCCACGACGCGCGCCTCGCCTACGGAATAACAACTAATCGAGTTCAATGCACAAGGTTGCACTTCGAAGTTCGAACAAATTTAACTACGGCTCTTAACGAAACAATCGCCTCTTTGTACTACTTAGAATGTTATTTTATTAGGTATAATTTATAAACACCAAAACAACACCACTATTAATTATACAAAATTTCAAAACTATTTTTGATTTCTATGTGGCTATGTATTTTTAAAAACCTAAATTAGTCGCCGGATTAGATGTTGTTAAAATGTGGATGCAAATTAATTATTCTAGAACCTAACACAACCACAAGTTAGGTACGTAACACCAACTATAAAGAATTGCATTAGGTATATTACCTGTGGCAGTAAGTACTAATCTATTCTGTGGCCAGGTCAAGAAGTTTGATTGTTTTGTTGGCTTTGGTTAACTTTCTAGATAGCACTATGTTTAATATCTTAGTGAATACCTAGGTAAAATAATCAGATGTAGGCTTGGTAGATATCATTATAAGATAAGTAGATGAAAAGGCTAGGTAGCAATATGATCACAGTTATGTATTTGATCGACAAAATTAAACAGACCATAATTCTTAACAGTTCAACAACCTAATAAATTACCCATTGAAGGGCCATTTATTGTTAATTAAAATATATTGTCAAAAATCACTGTAAGCAGGAAGTACGGGCCTTCCCGCGCGGTGTGAGTGAGCCCCTGGGGCGGAAGCAGCGGCGGCTGCCCCGGCGACAAGCTTGCATTACAAATAACCCCATAATGAACGCACGTGTGTTACCTACTGCCAGAGTCGGTCGATTACTTGCATAGTGAAGCTACTAGGATTAGTAGGATTATCGAATCCTATAATCAGCTCGGCGAACCTTGATCCCTATGACACTGACAGTTATTCCCACGACACAACCTTGTAGTAGCGTCACCGTTATATTATAATCGAATTGGCGGTGTCTAAAAATGATATTTATTAATTTTAGGCAGATATATGCAATTACAATAATATCCCGTTGGAATTATAATAATTATTAACACTTACAAGAAATTATCTCAATCAGACTTTACATTGACGTCCTGCAAAAGTTACTCCGTTTGGAAGATATCGACTAGTGCGGAAAAGTATCGATAAACAAATATCGAAAATGGAAACGAGTGTACAAAATACATCAATAGAGCACCTACGCTCTTAGTGTCAGATTTATAATCATTTAAGTTGTTAGCGATAATAAAATAAAGGAGATTTAACAAATTTATTGTATATACCTACTCAAATAAAACAAAAGCGGTTTATTTATGATTTTTTAATATACATTAATCTGAATCTGACAATGGTGTCACCGATTGCGTCTCAGACTCGGAATCCGAACTGCAGCTGCTTTCTCCTATGTTTATGAAAAACGGCTGGTCTACTATATTGTCGTATCGCACGTCTCGATTCCAATCATCTAAGCATAGCTTTTTCGTCTTTTCAACCACTTTCCTCCAATTGTCCGGAGTCACTTGACTACATGCCTCTTGTAGCAACGTAAGCATTTTATTAGCTGTGAATGGTGGAGTGGTGTTAAGCCTGGCTGCACAACCTGAAACAATAATGGTTTAGATTGAAAATGATGCAAAGTCAAAGAGCGAGATCGGGGTAAGTACATTATAAGTACATAATTTTGTACGTTAAAAGTGTGTAATTGATATAAGCACATGGATAAAAATAAAAATGCAATTTGCTAGTGAAATAAAATAGCTTTAAATAGTACTAGCCGACTAGACAGTCACCAGTGACCTAAATAAAAACATGTTAAAATAAATACAAATCAACCCACCTTTGATCTGCGCCCATATCATTTCGATTGCATTATATTGGCAGTGGTAGGGCGGTAGCCGAATCACGGTGTGCCCTTTTGATTTTGCCATCTCATCCAAGAAATATTTCTTCTTTGTTTGCTGTTTATGAAGGTTCAACAATCTAACTAATTCCTTTTTCAGCATTTGAGTATTAGCTGCCACACCATTGTTTTGCAGCCACTCTATTATTTCGCCTTTATTGTTGTTCGCGGTAGGCGCTTTATTAATTTGCACAGAGTGGTATGGGGCGTTGTCCATTAAAATGTAGTGGGGCTCGTTTAAATTGTCTAATAGTTTTGTGAACCATTTCTTGAAATTCTCAAAATTCATCTCTTCGTGATAATCACTTGTTTTCACGGATTTGAAGGCCCACAAGCAGTTAGGTACAAAACCTTTGGCTGTGCCAGCGTGGCAGATAATCAAACGCTGGCCCTTGCCTTCTGGTGCTTTGGTACAGGATTTCTCTGTGTCGTCTGTCCATGTTTTGGAGACTGAGTGATTGGCGTTGAGCCACGTTTCGTCCAGATAAACCACCTTGTCCCAGTTCTCGATGTTTTTTATTTGTCGTAGAAAATCACACCTCATCAATCCAATGTCCTTCCGCTCCATTATCACTTTTCTTTTGTCACACTTCCCATAACGAAATCCACATTTTTTTATAACTTGTCTGAGAGAAGTGAATCCACCTTTAAATAAATCAGCCGATTTCAGCGACGCTAATAATTTTGTGCAAGTCGGCAGTTCACCTCGAAAATAATAGCCGTAAATATGGTTTCGTATCGCTGCCATGTCGAAATCATCGGGGTTAGTTACGGGTCGTGCCCTATTATGTTTTTTCTTCTTTGGAGTTGATAATTTGTTCTCCTCCATCGACGATTCGCCGAACTTCTCCTTTGTAATTCGGGAAACGGTAGCTTTGCCAATTCCCAAAGCATCAGCAACACGGTCGCGTACGTTGTCAAGTGGCAACAAAGGTCCGCCATTTTGTAGTTCGCGAGCAAAATAGTCACGCAAGCGTACAACAAACTCCCGCGTTTCACTGTTGAGTACAGTTTTTCTCAGTCTTTTCGGCATTTTGAAACACCAACAAACACAAAACAGCAACAATAACAAAAACAGAAAACAACAATAGTAACAAACAAAGGATTCCGTTGACACAAGAAAACACGTGGCGCATACAAGGCGTTAGCACTCGTACTGGCGTAGCGAACTGACAGTACTAGCGTAGTGACAGATCAGATAGTGTTGCTATAACTAAAATTTTAATTCACATTAAAATTATACAGTCCGACCATGTTACCTCTGCATCGGAATATTGGCAACCCCATATACAAATACACGGATACTTGTAAATATAACAAGCATTATAATTATAGTAATGTAGATTATATTTTAAAAACATGTTTATCGATGTGGCTGAATGCAAGTCACGCCTTTGCCTATAAAAAGTTGCGATATATCGACACGACCCGTCACTAGTATGAACTGTCATAGGGATCAAGGTTCGCCGAGCTGATTATAGGAAGAGTTTCACAAAGGGAAGTAGAGTAGTATTTACATGGTAGCCAATAATTAATTATTATTTATTTAATCTGTTGTAATGTTTTGTGAATTTATATTCTGAGTACCCACGAATAACAATATTTATATACAACTGGAAAACAGTAGATACCTATAGCCTATAAATAAGTACTAAATGACTTTAATTTTAATTAATAGTTAGTGCATGTGGCATTCAAAGCTTGTACCTAGGTTTTATGTAACAGTGTTTATAAGTAGGTACATCTTATTTTTATTATTACCTACTACCTATTGTAATTACTGAATTGTAGTGTAGAAAGCTTTTGGCAATATCGAATTGTTCCTATTCAATACTGTTATGTACACACCTGGTAAACTTGTAAATAGTTGTTTGCAGTTTTGTAATGGCAAATTTTACTTTACTTTACCTAGGTACTTTTCTAGGTCTTGGTCCGCTCACCTACTCTTATCTTAATTTGGTTTATCTTTGCGAATATGGGAGGGACTGCCGTATTAAGCTGACCTCACAAGCCTCAGAGGAGAGGAGAGGTTGGTCCAGAGCCATACCGAGTAGGCGAGTAAAGCTGATTTTACCACACCCGAACAGGGCCGGCCGGTGTGCTAAGGATATGTCTGAAGGCTACGGCTCATATTTTTCACAACATTTTCATTAAAAACACGCAACAAAACATTGTAGAGATTAACATCCATAAAGACCATAGTCTTTAAAAAAGAATTATGATGATCGGCACTTTAGACAAAGAGTACTTTTTCTAATGGGTTAAACATTTAAAAACAAGCACATTCATCTTTAAAGAGTCAAACGTAATTTTTTTTAAACCATGGTTATATGCCCATGGTTTTTCAAAAAAAAATCTGTTAATAATGTTTTGTCGCCTCGCCTGATGGTAAGCTGAAGGCAAATTCTCAGAAAAGAGGGTCACATACAAATATTATGTTACAATGGTAACACTCAGCTTGACGGCCTCATCATATTTCATGCCCCGTTTAAAGGACCCGGGACTGTAGGAAGAAGGAAACACGTGCGCTGGTAATGAATTCCAGGCCTTAATGGTGCGACAAAGTAAAGAGTCTCCGAACCGCTTGGTTCTTGATCGGATGCTCTGCACCGTATGCGGGTGACATCTAAGCCCTACCGCGTTGTCCTGTCTAGGAAAGAAGAACAGCTTACAGGGGGAATGCTCTGATCACTGAGAAACTGAGACACGCTTTAAGCATTCAGCTCATATTCATTCAACTCTTATTCTCTCTCATTAAGTCCCGTCCGAGCATTCACATTTTCCAATCAGAATTGCTTTGAATAGTTAGCGTACTAGTTGCTTTTAAATTTCATTGAAATGCCATAAGTAACGGATGGATGGAGAAAGAATGCAAGAATCACTACCCTGTCTCATCCGAAGGGTGTCGTAAGAGGCGACTAACGGCAAAATACGCAGATGATAATATCACTGCGAGAAAAGGAAAGCTCGATATAAAACCCTGTACCAACCCGTCTGGCCAGCGTGGAAACAGTAGGCCAAAGTCTCTCAACATTGAGAGAGGCCTATGTCCAGCAGTGGACTGGGATAGGCTTATTGAACGAATAAAATGTTCATAAGTCGACGGTAGGTAGGTGGGTGATTATGCTCCGAGATGTAGGTTAATTTATCTTGGCATGAGATATTTTTTGCCTTGTTTATTAAACGCCTGATGCTGACGATAAATCAGCGGACTTATGAACTCGCTTCACATAACGTAGGAGGCACACGAGACAAAAACAGCCCTAGATTGAATTGTAGGGTTGCCCCTGAGACTAATAAAGAAACTTTATCCCACGCACACTCAAGCTGTGGAATGACATCCCTGCTGCGGTTTTCCCAATCGCCAACAATATGGGGTTCTTCAAGAGGGGAATCAGAAAGTTTCTTCATGGTCGGCAGCGCGAGTGTGACACCCCTGGTGTTGCATACGTCCATAGGCCATGGTAACCGCTTCCCATCAGGTGGGCCGTGTGCTTGTCTGCCAACTATGTGATATAAAAAAAAATTGAATAACATAGATGTGGGTATAGAACTCACGTGTACCATTTTGCTAGAGATGGGTCAACTCGAGTTGCATCTAGCTCGAATAAACTCGATTTGGATTCTTCCTAACTCGAATTGGGTAAGCACATGATGTAACAGACCAAGCGAAAGGAGAATAGGAGCACAATTCGTTCTTTGAATATCTCCACAAATTTAATATGTCTGCTAACTGCATCGATGAATGTAACAAATTATACCCAGTCAGTTTCTTCCTTCTAACTTGAAGTGTGTATCAATGAGTCAATCAATCAGCCCAACGCAGTATACTGCTGGACATAGGCCTCGTGCACCATTTCGTCCGATCCTCCGTCTTCCACATCCAGTCCGTCCCAGCCATCCTTTACAGGTCGTCAGTCCAACTGGCTAGAGGGTGTCCTACCTTCCATTTTTATGCAACTCGAATTCAATTCGAGTTAGCTGAATTTCAACTGGAGTTGTATTTTCCCGAGTTGACCCATCACTACGTTTTGCTTCCACACGGACTCTTTGTGTAGTTTGTATGCAACTAGAGTCCAAGTGATATGTTACACTACTTTAGTATTACTTTATACGGCTTCACACGCTAGTTCTACAGTATGAAGTACGAGTCATTAAACTGTGGTAGTTCTATGCGTTAGTCTGAGGGTTGTCCCAAAAGCATTTCATATCCCCCGCATCCCAGAAAGTAAGAGGACCTGACTACAAGATAAGATGCTTTGCCCTAATTAGGTACTAAATACTATCGCAATTAACATACATACATACATACATACATATAATCACACCTATATGCCGGGAGGGTTAGGCAGAGGTCGAATTAACACTTCACCAATCATTGTATTCGGTCCCACGTAATAAGGAATAAGCCTATTGCCATATTTCGGGCACTATTGTTGACTCAAGTCATGCATCTGAGGCTGAGTCTCGGCTGTTATATCTGTCTGATGTTAAACAGCCTTATCCCTTAGTCGCCTTGTACGACACCGCATGGGAAGAGATGGGGTGGCCCTAATTCTACTCTGCTGGAAATCACGCGGCAATAAATCGTAATAAAATACTTTCTAAAACGCAAAGCGTCTTTAAAACAATATTGTCGTCGCATTGCAATTTGGAAAGCGCTCATTGTAACTACTTTACCGTTGTCGCTAGTAGGTAGGTACCGAGTGCAGAATGAATAATTGTATCGACAAAGCCATTAAAATTTGTTCGACATCGGGTACACATACGTGACGGCATCCCGCGGCCCCATGTGAAGTATCCAGGCCTCCGTGGGACTAGGAACAAGGTGCAGTCCAACGCAGGACGCTCCAAAATATGTATATGATTCCATTTTGACCGGATGGAAAGCAATATAGTAGAGTTTCACTGACTCGGCGCTTCGGTGATGTGGTAAGTGGTAAGTCAACTAATCTAGCACCCACTAATCGTGCCGGATGAAGAAATATGTTTGAGCACAAGAAGAGGAAAGCCTCGGATAACTTTGTCAATGGTCAGGAAGTCGGTCTTACGATCAAGAGGTGTCAGGTTCTAATCCTTGCTACTCTGACCGATTTGAACTCACTCCAAACACAAGCAATTTATTTAGCTCAAGTGAAGGGGTTTGTGGGAGTAATGAGGCGACTGACTACCCATCACTACTCTTAATACTATCTACATTTGATTGTATTTGTTGCATGTACATTGTGATAACCTTAAATAAAATATTTTTCTTTCCTTCTATTAATTTTTTAAAAATTAAATCGAATACGTCATCTCATCGTGATCTTACCGTTGTTTTTGATTGTGTCAAATAATGTCCTTCAATAGTTTCAATCCGCTTAAAACTTCTGAATTTGGATGTGGCATAAGTAAATGACTCTGCCATTTGACCTCCCAGTCGAATCCCGAGAGGCAAGCCTGAACCAGAGTCTCATTCGTCGACAATCTCGAAAATTCAAATTTGCTCATTTTAACGTTAGGTAAGTATAATATATGCACGTGATAATATCAATATCTGGGCGTTTGCCGATTCTAAAATAAAAATGTTGCTATGCTATAGTACCCTTTATCAATTTCAAATGTTTAATCTGTGCCAACAAATCTACAAGGAATACTAATCGGGGCATACGCAGAGTTTGACCTCGAGGACGTTCCGATTGAAAATAAATAAAATACGGGCGCCAACGCGAGACAGACGCGCGCGCAGCCCTCGCCTACGCAACACCGTATTTTAAACTTGACTCGAATGGCGCCAGACTCCGAGGATTTCACTCTCAACCTGACCGTTATTGGGCGTTATGACCGAGTAAACATTCCCTTTTGGGGAATGCTTTTGTTCTTAAATATTTACCCTGTTTATTTGTAGCCTAAATTACAAGATTTAAGTAAATGTAGTGTTTTAAACAGGTACAGTCAGCGTCAAAAGCAGATGATGGTTGGAAATAGAATATTTCATGAAAATTATTATTAATGATATCTATCTCTTTTTTATTATATGTATAATTGTAAATCGGTCGTGTCTGTACATTGGAGATATTAAAAAAATATTAGATTTATATTTTTAACGACAATTTTATTGGAATGTGACCTGTTTGTTCATGAACGCAAAAATTATTGATCGGATTTTGATGCGATTTTTTTTTCGTTAAAATTGTTTTGATCACACTTAAAATCTTATAGGTACCTACATGTTTGATTGCAATTGGTTGAGTAGAACTGGAGATATGACCAAAAAATGTAAAAACCGACATTGTTGTTGGAGTCGCAGGCAACTGCAAATTATAAGTCTAAGTAGGTACCTATACCTACTTCCCACAAATGTTATGCTTATTACAGAATTAAAGCCTTATATTGTTCTCGATTGCACTCACTGATTACAATGCATTTTTTGTTGTTCTGTACTGACTGAGCTAGGCTAATTAATTAGCCGTGTTTTGGTAGACCTTTATCATCATGCTATTTTCTTAAAATATATTTTTCAATTACATACCGAATAACGTCTGTTTTCCCACGTGAATATTGCAATAGATATGGTGATCTGCGGTCACAACTGGCTCAGCCGTTGTCTCGCCTCCCGCTTCCATCAGCTTTAACTTCGCTGTCAAATCTTGCACATCTGTCAATACGAACAAAATTTAAAAATTAATGAATGCGCAATCTCTTTAAATTCAAGGTGCAGTAATGACGTCATTTGTACGACTGTCGGCAGATTAATATTTTGGGCAGCGCCAAAGAATGTAACAAAAACATTACAGTTCTAATTTTGGAGTAGTAGAATGCATGGAAAACCGTTAACTATTGTTACGCGTGCGGTCCGCTACCCAGGTCAAAATTAGTAGCGCACATGTTCAAACAAACTCGTATTGTTTACATGGGTTCGGGGCGCGCGCGCCGTCACAAAATTGGGCCTTGCTTCGCCTACGCCAGCTAACTCAGATTTATGATTTATTTGTGTTGAAAACCACAGCTAACATTAAATTTTATTATTTCGCTATCTCGCTTGGAAACTGAATTAAGTAACTAATGACCACAATTTTTATTGGGTAGGTACTGAGGTAATAAATAAACACATGGTGATCAAGAAAAAGTGGAGACGAGAGATCGATTGGCAGAGTGGTGCAACTACGTTTTTGATCGCGCCCCGGTTCATTCGTACAGGCCCTTCTATGAACCACCATCAGTTTTCTTTATACCACTTAGGTGGCAGACAAGCACACGGCCCACCTGTTGCGATGTGGTTACCGTGGCCTATGGACGTATGCAACAGGGGATCAAATCTATACCAGTTACTGATGGTCGGAAAATAAATAAACTTATATTTAAATAAAATTAAAAATATCAGTAGGGCTATTAATTATAATTTAGCATAAAAATTATATTTAAAAGCTCTAAGAATAAAATTAGGTGAATAATTTTAAATTTTAATATTATACGATGAAACTTTTTTTACACCTGTAGGCACGTACCTACTCGAATATTCACCTAAATCTAGCTACTCAGAATTAAGTTCTGTTTCTATTTCCAAGCTTTATAACAATCAATCTACCCAGCTATTCATATTTATGAAGGAGATTACAAAACAACCATTTGCAACGAGAACCAGCGCATGTCTACATAAATGAATAATTCACATGGAGAAAATACAGTGAATGCATTAAAATACATAATGTATTTATAGGGAATTACAAACACCATTGTACTAATATTCATAGCTGCAATTTATAGGAATATGTTCATACATAGTTCTTGATTTTTGCAAATTACTAGACCATAAAGTATGCAAAAAATGACGAGATCTAAGAGTATTACAGATTAGTGTTTCTATGTAGTTTTATGGCTGGTGGGGGCATAAAAATTCTCATTTAAGTCAATTCAAGTACGTATTTTCCTGATTGCATCCGAGGCCAATGTGACCTCGAAACTCAGGGTTCGGCTTCTAGCGCTTCCTCTTCGCTCGATCTTGGGCGTCCATGGTAGTGAGACCATTTGCACGCATGTCACTCTCCACGACGTCAAGCCAAGACTCATTGGGCCTACGCCTACCCCTTCGACCTGACGGGACAACATTGCCAGACATTTGATATACATGGCTGCACCAGCCAAGGCGGCTCTCTGGCATTTCATCTGCGATGTCATGGACCTGAAGGCTGCTGCGGATGCGAGAGTTCCTCATGCGATCTTTACGCATGACTCCGTACATCCGCCGCAGAATTTTCATTTCCGCAACAAGCAGTTCCTGATTGTGTCTCGCCAGCAGCAGCCACGAATCACATGGTATACATGGACAGGCCTAATGATCGTCATATAGATCTACCCCTTTAACCTGACTAGCATTTTAGGATCGCATGTGACGCGTCATTTCACAGCACTTGGGTCCACATGGCGGCAATGCGTGTATTGACGTCAAAGTCGATGTCACCAGACACGTGATGTACAGATCCCAGGTACTCGACCAAGTCATCGTGTATTCGCACGGGTGTGGGATCCGCCAAGTATTCTGTCTCCGCCAATTGCCAAGTATCATTTCGAAGTACACAGTACATTATGATTGCAGTTTTAGAGTTATTATTGGGCTATAGTACTAATATAAAAATACATAAAGCATAGAACCTTGTTACTTCGGTACCTATTTATAATGAATAATAAATAGGTACCGAAGTACCAAGTCGGGCAAAATAAACCGGTTTGGATTAGGTATTTTTTGGATGTTTTCTAAATCAAATAATGAGGAAAACTGTTTCCAACGAAAAAATATTCCACTAAAACTGTTATTTACAATTTTCAACACAACATATATTTTTAAAGCTCGTTGTTTTTCAACCTTGCAGCTTTCACGAGAATTAAGTAGATGGCAATTTTTTTGGTATTACTGTTCTATTATTTTATTATGCACCCACATGTTTGGGTGTCCTACCGAGATCTTTGGAGCCGAAGGCGACATATCCTGCAAACTGGTACACCTGTTAATCGACAGATGAGGCTATGGTGCCGGTTTTACTTTGGAGTTGGGCGTTCAGACGGAAGCCACTCATATAAAAGTAATAAAAGCGAAATCTAAAGGAGGAAGAGTAAGTGGATTTTGAAATAATAGAATAGCAGCCTCACCTGACTTAAGAACCCGCCTGATAACCTTCCACTGTCGGGCATGATACAACGACATGACGAGCACCACTACAAAAAATACGATGCAGCCACTTGCGGCTACGCAAAGGCTGGTCGTCTGAAGGTCCCACGTCACTCCACCATCACTAGCAGTCACATCACTATCGTAATCAACATACTCGTACCACTCGTAGTCACTAGATATTTCACTTGATTCATTGTCTTTTAGATGCACTTTACGTGGTGCAGGTGTGTTGAATGGTGGTATTTGTGCTTCACGTAAGGGCTGGCATATAGTATTTCTGTGTATTTCACAGGGATATCTCACGACGTGGCCCTGGGTATGGTTACAGCGTGCACAGGGGACGCAAGATCCGCGTTGCTTGTCCCACCAGCTCACACCACGTTTGCACTCGTCGGTCCCTGCTGCCGACCCTAGTGCCAGTGCAGCTACCAGCAGACATAGTTTAGATATATCTCCTTGCATCACCTATAACAGAATTAAAGAAATGTTAGTAAGCAGGTATTTTAGATAAAGATGTGTCAAACTTTATGACCACCACTGATATTGGATATCTGTGATGACCACTGAGTTCCTCGGTTTGAATTTTTATAAGATAATCCCTTTTCATCTTTTACGATATAGTTCATTTATATAACTCTTACAAGAATATTAATAAATGCAATTACTATAATGTTGTACTCGTCTGTACAGTCAGCATCAGATCGATCTTCGATAGAGTTTATTTATATAACTCTTACAAGAATATTAATAAATGCAATTACTATAATGTTGTACTCGTCTGTACAGTCAGCGTCAGATCGATCTTCGATCGAGTTTATTTATATAACTCTTACAAGAATATTAATAAATGCAATTACTATAATGTTGTACTCGTCTGTACAGTCAGCATCAGATTTATCTTCGATAGAGTTTATTTATATAACTCTTACAAGAATATTAATAAATGCAATTACTATAATGTTGTACTCGTCTGTACAGTCAGCGTCAGATCGATCTTCGATCGAGTTTATTTATATAACTCTTACAAGAATATTAATAAATGCAATTACTATAATGTTGTACTCGTCTGTACAGTCAGCGTCAGATCGATCTTCCATCGTGTTTATTTATATAACTCTTACAAGAATATTAATAAATGCAATTACTATAATGTTGTACTACAGTCAGCACCAGATCGATCTTCGATCGTGTTTATTTATATAACTCTTACAAGAATATTAATAAATGCAATTACTATAATGTTGTACTCCTCTGTACAGTCAGCACCAGATCGATCTTCGATCGAGTTTATTTATATAACTCTTACAAGAATATTAATAAATGCAATTACTATAATGTTGTATTCGTCTGTACAGTCAGCACCAGATCGATCTTCGTTCGTGTTTATTTATATAACTCTTACAAGAATATTAATATATGCAATTACTATAATGTTGTACTCGTCTGTACAGTCAGCACCAGATCGATCTTCGATCGAGTTTATTTATATAACTCTTACAAGAATATTAATAAATGCAATTACTATAATGTTGTACTCGTCTGTACAGTCAGCATCAGACCGATCTTCGATCGAATTTATTTATAACTCTTACAAGAATATTAATAAATGCAATTACTATAATGTTGTACTCGTCTGTACAGTCAGCGTCAGATCGATCTTCGATCGAGTTTATTTATATAACTCTTACAAGAATATATTATTAATAAATACAATTACTATAATGTTGTACTCGTCTGTACAGTCAGCACCAGATCGATCTTCGTTCGTGTTTATTTATATAACTCTTACAAGAATATTAATATATGCAATTACTATAATGTTGTACTCGTCTGTACAGTCAGCACCAGATCGATCTTCGATCGAGTTTATTTATATAACTCTTACAAGAATATTAATAAATGCAATTACTATAATGTTGTACTCGTCTGTACAGTCAGCATCAGACCGATCTTCGATCGAATTTATTTATAACTCTTACAAGAATATTAATAAATGCAATTACTATAATGTTGTACTCGTCTGTACAGTCAGCGTCAGATCGATCTTCGATCGAGTTTATTTATATAACTCTTACAAGAATATATTATTAATAAATACAATTACTATAATGTTGTACTCGTCTGTACAGTCAGCGTCAGATCGATCTTCGATCGAGTTTATTTATATAACTCTTACAAGAATATTAATAAATGCAATTACTATAATGTTGTACTCGTCTGTACAGTCAGCGTCAGATCGATCTTCCATCGTGTTTATTTATATAACTCTTACAAGAATATTAATAAATGCAATTACTATAATGTTGTACTCGTCTGTACAGTCAGCATCAGATTGCTCTTGACCAGCAAAGTACTCAAAATGATCTTAATTCCTTGGCTTTCCCCATCCCTGTTGACTAATTGTTCTGATATTTGGTACACACTTTTAGTTCAGACAATAATATCTACATTTCAATTCAATAAAAGTTTGATTTACTTTTAATTTTTTTTTATGTACCACTTAGGTGGCAGATATGCACACGGCCCACCGAAAGTGGTTACCGTGGCCTATGGACGTATGTAACACCAGGGGTGTTACACTCGCGCTGCCGTCCATGAAGAAACCTTCTGATGCCCCTCTTGAAGAACCCCATATTGTAGGTGCTTGGGAAAACCGCAGCAGCAACTCTTCGGTATTAAAATCATTTTGAAACTTTCTGACGCTGACTGCCGACTCACCTAGTGTATAGAGTACTTCAGAGCGGTTATCAATTTTAATCATGCAATTGCCTTCCATTATTTCTACCATTCTAGATCCCATAACACAAGCTAGATAAGCTATGCTTACCATGGGTCTAGATAGCGTTGTGTAGAATGTCGTGGAATATTTATTTATTTATTTATTAAGTAGACTGCGACCTGCGACTGCGTTTACCAACGACAATAGATAGTTTAATAGTTCCTTTAACGATACATACTACTTACTCTTCTAGGTACCGGTCTAGTTAGGTATGTGTATATACCCTATGAATTTGCATTGTTCACTGATTCGCATTTTCAAGGAACTTGGCGGGGATTTTGATTCAAATGCAATATTATTTTCTAACTGATCAATATCAGAAAGTTCGCAGTGCATGATACCAATATATTTTCAGATCTTATAAATAAACTAGGATATAATAAAAAAAATACTTATAAAAAAAAGGGATAGGGCTGTTTAACATCAGACAGATATATACAGCCCAGACTCAGCCGGAGACGGCAATAGGCTCACCTTCTATTACGTGGGACCGAATTTAATGATTGGTGAAATGTGGGTGTTAATTCACCTCTGCCTAACCCTCCGGGGTAATAAATATAATAAGTATTAATAAACTTTGACCTAATAAGCACCTACCTAATTTGTATTTTTTAATGAAAATGACAACTTAGTGGACCCCACTAAAGTATTTTTAAACTTTAGTAATAATTCAATTTATTTATTATGAATTATGTACAATCATCATCTACTTGTGTTGCTGACTGTACCTTACATCAAAAGTAATGCAAATAAAAATACACCAAATATTAGACAGGAGGATTAGCAGAGGGCACTAATCGAATCGACGTAAAATAACATCGATTAATGTTCAATGACTTATCTTATTAAGAATAGGTTCGCAGCCGAATACTCTGAAGCGAACTCATCTCAAATCGGTTAGCGGTTTGCCGCCGCCGCCGCACGGTTTTGGCCTAATCAAATACAGTTTTTGTTATCTTTCTGTATATTTATATATAAAGTTAATGTAAGACCGAATTTTATAAATATATGTTAGTGTAGGTATATTACCTTCCTGCTTATTCTCATGTATGCTGCCTAAGTATTCACGAAGCACCGCATCTCAATACATAACAATTATTTCTGTTCGTTTGGAAAGCTCACTTTCACCAATAACACTGTCGTACGTTTTTTTATATAAATAGTTGAACTGTAATTTCGTTTGAAATCCATTCACACATTAGTTTTACTCTGATACTGGGGCAGTTTATGTTTTTGTTATGTAAAATAGATTATAATAAAACACTAGATGCACGTCTTTCTGTTGCGATCGCAGCTCGGTCTGCGGAGTGCGGCTTTGCCCTGCGCGGGAGACGCGGCAATTCAACTGTTCTGTTCTGAGCGGTCCCCTATCCCTCCTCCCACGCAGGATGCGCGTACGCGTTACCCGTCAATAGAAAAGGTACGAGAATCTATTCGATGTCTCTACTTCATTGCATATTACATACGTCGGAACTCATTTCTACTATAGTGAAATTATACTTTGATTCTTTATTATCATGAAGTACATGAAGTAGATACATACTTACCTAACTAATTGATCAATACAATGTGTTAGGTTTATTCTGTTTAAGTTTCTGTTAATACAAAAATTATAAGCACTAGGTCCAGAATTGCAGATTTATGGTTACGTTATTTTGGATGCCTTGGGTTAGGAGTGGGTCGGTAGAGTAATGGCCAGGATTCGAACCCAGGAGCTCTCGATCGTAAGAAGATCTAATCGTAACGCCTTAACTATTTAATTACCGACGCTACATTTAGTTAACAATTTATTATTTATTACTTTTGGTGTAGGTGGGTTAAGTAGGTACTTTAGCCTAGATCTTTGGGCTAGATGATCTTACGATTATAATAATATAATGCTAACGATATATTAGCGGCTCTATTCAACTATGATTCATGAATAAATTATTTATTTTACTTTGTATCAAAAAAATATTGTATTAATTTCGAAGAATATCGTAGAACGGATTGTATGTAATTCTAATTTTGTTATCATTATCATTGATATGTCATCGTTTCGTAGTCGGTCGGACTCGAATGTTGTCAAAGAAATGTCTAAAAATCGAGTACTTGCGTTCCATTCTGCAATTCGTTTGGTGATACTATTTATAGCATTATTTATATTGTGCACTCTTTTTATCTCCAGTAATTAGACAAGGAGAAAAAGTGACCTAATTTTTAAATTAAATACCGTTTATCTTGTCACAATCGAATGCTGCAACTGTTCGAAATTCAAAGTCGATTAAATTAACCTCTCAAAAGGCAAAGTCGCAAAAGTCGTACATACATTTGGAAATAAGTATTTTTTGTAGTGAATGATATTTTTAATAAATATAAGATAGTGAAGAATTAATCAGTGAAAGAAAACGAATTTTAGTAATAATAAAGTTAAATATAGGCCGAAACATGAGCGTAATTACCTCACAAAGAAATTCTCATACACGAAATGTTCAAGGTAATATTACTTCTATTTTGTTCAAAAGATTCATAAGTTGTAAGTCACTGTAACTTTTATTTCCATTTCAAGATCCTTCCATCTCCTCCACGGTCCACGTCCCACGCCAAACCTTTATTAAACCAAGAATAACCAATATAAGAAACTACAATATTGGATGGTTTCCTATCGACACAAGTACCAGACACTATTCCTTTGTTTATTTTGCATCATAGTTTGAAATGTAGTTAGATTAACGTTTAGTTTCGTTAAACAACCTTGTGTGCACTTTATTAATTAATATGTGATCATTTCAGATCCAACAATAAATGTATCATCAAGTGTAGAAGCCCTGTCGACATCTAAAGCTTTAGTCATTGTTGCTATAATATTTGTGTCGTCTTTGCTGGCATTGGCTTTCTTATATAGCCAGTTCCCACATTTAGAAGAGTAAGTTTTATGGATTTATATAATATACAAAACAAATATATATAAAGTTATTAACTTATTATGGTCACACTCTGTATGCTACAGGATTGCATAACAATTAATTAGATTTGGCGATAGACAAATCTTTATTGTTTGCTTTTGTGGCCCACCAGTCTACATTTCAAGTAGCAGTAGAAATCTTATTGTGGATATGACTAAATATGTGTTCTGGTTATAATCTTGTTAGTACTAGGGTCTAGGTATGATTTACCATAATTATGTGCTATTGCTACCCGCTTCCACATGTATATACCTCATAATACTGCATCTTTTTTTGGGTGGCACACATGCTATGATAAATCATTCAGCACTGAACTGTTCAAAATGAACTGATAAATTGATGAGTGTGTAATTTCAAGCATAAATTTCTATTCATCGGTTTTATCGTGATATCATGACAATGTCTCATAGCATTTGTATCAGCCATAACACGATTATTCAAGTACATTGTATTTACTAACATTTATAAATGTGTTTACTTTTAATTAATATTATTTATTTGCATTTACAGACACGAGAGTAAACATTTACATTTACCGTGGGACCTTGAGGATGCTAAACAATTAGGTTTAGTGTTAGACCGTTATAAAGACAAGTATTTTTATGAAGTATTATTTGGAGTGTTATTAGTTTATATTTTGTATCCTTTTCAAAAATATTTTTAAAAATGTAGTGCAGAGGGTGTTACTATTGGGAAAACTCATTATTGACTAAAGCGTTGAGATCCATATCTGCAAATATACATCTTTAACAATTGGGCACATATATACTTATATACAGTAAATAAGAGGAGGTAGGACACGGCGGTATTTCCCCCCAATTGAGCAGTCCGACTGGGGAAGTCAGACGCCCTACAGAATACCGCGGCTACAATAACTTCGTGTTGTGTTCCCGGCGGTGAGTAGGGTAGCCAGAGCTCACTGGAGAGTTTTTGTGCTGACAGTGGGATGACCAAAGGCTTGTCCCCTACACTGACGGCACAAAACCTCTGTTCTTACAGGGTCGTCAGCACTGATGTGACTCCACTGGTGTTACACACATTCATAGGTCATGGTAACCACTTTCCATCAGGTGGGCCGTGTGCTTGTCTGCCACCTAAGTTGTATAAAAAGAAAAAAAAAGTAAAGGTGCTTAAAATTACAATCACATACCTCAGTACAAGCATACATGCAATTGGACATGCACTAATTATTGAGTGTGAACTAGAGTAAAATATGGCTTCTATAAACCAGGTGTTACACTTTTGACATCGCAGGAGTATTGAGATACTATATTTACCTTTTTAAATATAAGATCACTGTAACATAACCAATGAAAAGCTTTTTGGTTATGTAAGTATAAAAAAAACAAGTTGGTTGAAGTATCATTTTGAATACTTATTAACCATGTAACTGAATTGTAATTGTATATGCTTTGCATAATTCATACTAACTAATAAATATTCAACAATGTCATGAAGTATGAATAATAATAAATTTCCTTAATATTAATCTCAGTTTGCAAACATTTGCAATACCTGGATCTATTTTTTTAAGTATTCTTTCAGGGTTTCTATTTCCATTTTATCTAGCATTAATTCTAGTTTGCTGCTGTTCAGCTATCGGAGCAAGTTTATGTTTTTTCTTATCCAACCTTCTTGGAAAGAAATTGGTGAAAAGATTCTTCCCCGAGAAGGCAGCGGAGTGGGCAAGAGCAGTCACGAAGCACAGAAATAATTTGCTCAACTATATAATATTTTTGAGGGTGACACCCTTTTTACCAAATTGGTTCATTAATATGTCAGCACCTGTGATTGGTGTACCGTTAGTGCCATTTGCATTGGGAACATTTATTGGTAAGTTGAATTTATTCAAAGGTGATTATTTTTCCTTTGTTAAGATACTATAATGCGAACTTTACTTTGGTGGTATATTCTATAATCAGGCAAGTAGGCATCATACTACTGATAGATGCTTATATCTTGTTTCGTTTTGATTGTTGTCTTTCCTTTTAATTTAATATGTATCCAGCCAGTTTTGTTGTTGAAATTTCAGGCAGCTTATTCCACTCTGAAACAAGATGTTTGCCAATTATCTGAATAAGTGTTCTATTCATCTCATTCAGGTTATCTCAGACAGTTGACCTGACTGGGTGACCTGACATTAATTGGATCCAATAAATCAATCATGTGAAATGAAGTCTTTATACAGGGTGTCTCAGTAAGAGTGCACTTTTCTCATTCACACAGTTCATTTTAAAATAAAAGCAAGTATTTTATGACAGAGTTGTGACATTTTTATTGTATTGTAAAGAAAATAGGTATGTTTCGATTAAGTATGGAATAAAATATCCGGCAAATGACCCCTACGGCCCCGATGACAGGTCATTACTCTTTTCATGAAATTTTCCATGACTTTTGCACAGAGATGTGGCTGTATTACACCGATGACGCGTTGAATTCCCGATTAGAACGCAGGAATTGTTTCGGATTGATTCGCATAAACCCGAGATTGCACAAAACCCCAAAGAAAAATGAAGACTCAGAAAATCCTCATGCAGATCCTCATGAGAAGCAAATGCACCCACAACGAGTAACTGTCTGGTGCGGATTTTGGTCAGGCGGCGTGATTAGACCTTACTTTTTTGAAAATGAGGCCGTAATTGCAGTGACTGAACGGCATTCGTTATAGGAATATGATAACCGACTGGTTGTGGCCTCAACTGGACGGCATGAATCTGGATAAATATGTGGTTTCAGGACGGCGCAATCTGCCACACCGCGCATGAAACAAACGACTTATTGCAGCAACGATTTCCAGAACATTATCTCACGAAATGCTGATGTCAACTGGCCACCAAAATCGTGCGATTTAACGCCGTGCTATTTTTTTCTTTGAGGTTTTTTAAAATTTCGGCTTTATGCGAATAAACCCGAAACAATTCCTGAGCTCAAATCGAAAATCCAACGCGTCATCGGTGAGATACAGTCACATCTATGTGCAAACGTCATGGAAAATTTCATGAAAAGAGTAATGGCCTGTCATCGGAGCCGTGGGGGTCATTTGCCGGATATTTTATTCCATACTTATTCATGTCTTCTTTACAATACAATAAAAATATCACAACTCTGTCATAAAATACTTGTTTTTATTTTAAAATGAATGAGACACCCTTTATAAGATGTTTACTTCAAACAGAACAAATTTAAAAGCATTGGTCTTACCACTGTGAGGTACCCGGTTCGAATCCTGACCATCACATTACTGACATTGGGTTCACTTCAGCTTAGCTGGAGGGTTGCAGGAGTCCAGGAGTACTAGTAATTCCGTTTACTTGTTTTTTTAAATAACTAAGTAAATTGTAATGTTTTTTATTTACAGGTGTAGCCCCACCGTCGTTTGTAGCCATACAAGCTGGACAGACATTACACACGTTGACGTCGACCAGCGACGCCTGGTCGTGGACCTCAATAACAGTCCTCAGTATATTCGCATTAGTGTCGTTAATACCGGTGTTTCTCAAAAACAAGTTGAGAGAAAAGTTCGATTAAAAACATTTTGTTGATTTTAGTTAATTTTATTTATTTTTCTAATTAAATGGTGTTTTGCACATTCCATAACTGTAGTTATTTGGTTCGCTAGTGTTTCATTCACCTTTCTTAATGGAGGTCAGCAGTATGAGCCGACATGTGCAATGAATGTTTCGTTGCCCGTTGATTGCTGCACTGCTGGTCTCCAGTACCACCAGTTATACCATACTGAAAAAAAAAGGTTTTTGAATTGCCGCCTTGAACAACAACCAAGCCAATGAAAAGTTTGTCTACTTTTTAACACAAACAAAGATGGAGATTAATCGAGGTTGTGGGTTCAATTCCCGCTAAGTGCAAATAATCGTATGGATTGATACAATTTGCATATTTGCAAGGGTATTTATATGTATCTAATGTTGCCTGGAAGAAATCGCTTCCAGCGATAAGGCCGCCCATTGTACATTAAACTGTATGCATGCTAACTACAAATTTTACTGTAATCTATTGGTGTACAATAAAGAATTATCTATCTATCTAATGGTCAATTTCCACTGAAAGAGCAGTGGCCAGCGGTGGCCAGCATTTGTTACTAGAAATGGTAGAAACTCGCTCCGTCGCGCTTTCTTTTCTTTGTTTTCAAATGTACTTAATTTTATGTCTCGTAGATAATTATTCAAAGAAGGGCGTTGAGGCTCGTCGACAATCCCATACTCGCGGGCGATGAGGAACCTCTCAGCCTTATGAGGGGCTCGCTCAGATGAAATATTTGACGTGATGCCCACAGCTACATTCTATCATTTGGGTTTAGATAGATAATCCTGTGTCCGAATCTTAAAAAATTATAGCTTACATAAATATGTTTCTTTTAATTGAACTTTTAGTGTCTTGCACTGGTGTTTACATTCTTCTGCTGGTAATAAATTAATTTCTCTTGTACCACTTAGAGCTAACAGGAATGAGAAACTGCATTCTGTGTCAGGTATACGAAATAGGCTGTGACTTTTGTCAACTATGATGAATCGTTCAGTGCTCTGTCCGAATTTCGGAACTACATCGGGCCTTGGTATAACTTGACGTAATAAGTGTGCCACTTTTATATCATTGAATCTCCTGAAACAAAATAATGGTATAAGTTTAAATCGTCGGTAGCTTAGTGGTTCAGGAGTAGCCCTTACGATCTTAGAGGTCCCGGGTTGGAATCCTGGCCATTACACTATCGATGTGAACCCACTCCTAGACTCCTAGCAAAAGCAATTTGCTTAGTTGGAGTAGTTAGAGGGTATATTAGTAATTGCGGTTGCTAATATTTAAAATAAAATCTTAGGAACAAGGCATTAGTAAACTCGTGTTGTGTTCCCGGTGGTGAGTAGGGTAGCCAGAGCTCACTGGAGAGTTTTTGTGCTGTCAGTGGGAAGACCAAAAGCTTGTCCTGATTTTGTATTCTGCATTGAAGGCACATAAAATCTCTGTTCTTACAGGGTCGGCAGCACGGATGTGACTCTACTGTTGTCACAAACGTTCATAGGCACGGTAACCACTTTCCATCAAGTGGGCCGTGTGCTCGTCTGCCACCATTGTGTAAAGTTGTATAAAAAAAAACCTCGGCACATAATATCTTGGATCTAAGTCGCGAGACATAAGAGGCTCTGGCGCGAGCGGGTTGTTTCGTAATAATCTATTGTTGGTAGATTTGAGCTCGTCCACTGCAGTGGCAACCCTTCCTATCATACACCCAAGAACAACAAGATTTTAGGTCCAAGATATATGCACCGAGTTCCGATGTATAATAGACTCGGAGAGAAATAAAAGCAGCTCTCAAGCAACTAAAAAACAAACGCTGACGACGTCGTCACAATTAATTCAACAAAACAATTAATTCTTAATTCTTGGGGAGTCCGTAGCTACTACGTAGTTTTATGCTAACAGGGAACCGGTCAAGTCCCTGCCATCAGATATGTTGAAGCATACATACATACATAAAATCACGCCTGTTTCCCATAGGGGTAGGCAGAGATAACGGATCTCCATTTGCTACGATCCTGACATACTACTCTTGCTTCATTCAATCTCATTACATTCCTCATGCATGCCCGTCGGTTTGCTTTTGCTACGTTGAAGCATAAGCAATCATATAATGGTAAAATATAATGTCAAATATGTCAAAAAAATGAATTGTAGACTAGTTGGAGCTAATATGAACAGATCTCCTAACACAAGCTATTTAGCTTAGCTGGAGGGGTTAGCCGCAAATTAGTGGTATATGCTACTAATGTATGTATAGAGAATACAGAAAAGCACAACTATGGGCAATTTACATTAAAAAGTTAATGAGTCTTTTTTGGACGAACAAGGTGTTGAGACCATACCTACCCTTCCAAAGGTTAACAGCTTAGCTGAAATTGCTAGTATTCTCCCTAATACTAGTAATTATTTCAATTATTGATATAGGTAATTCAAAAAATACTTCAAGTAACACACAAAGTATGTCCAAAAATACACAAAAAAAAAATTATAGCATACCATATATAAAAGTTCTTGTCATCTGATTTTCCATTAAATAAATCATCTGAAGTTTGGTAATATTTATTGTTGACTAGTATCTTTGGAGATTCTTTGTTGAAAATATCACTGTTTTTATTATACATTTCTTGGAGACCTTTAATATTGATAGGTTTCTGATTAGTCTGAAAATTATACAATTTAATATTGTTAAAATAATGAAAATATATTATTTAATATCTATATTTTGACCCATCCATCCAATTATTATATTTCTGTATTTTTTGTCAGTAATTTGTATCATGTACAAAACATGCTGTATTCCTTTATCTTCTAGGTAGAGAAAAGTTCAAGTTCCAATCTGCAATATTTTTTTTTTTTATGGTTACCTCATAAATAAATGGAGCAGTGTGTTGCTGACTGACAGGCTTGGGGTGGTTCACCTCTAATATATTGGTCACAGCACTGCAGGGCCAACAGTCCATATCAACTACCGTGAAGAAAGGATTTTGAATCAAACATGTCTCATGGTAGAAATCTGAAATGCATTAAGATATCTTTTTATATCTACCACTTAGGTGGCAGACAAGCATATGGCTCACCTGATGAAAAATGGATACTGCATACAGCATAAAAGCATTTTATTGTATTTTTAGTATGGGCTCACCTGTTAAAGATGGGAATAGTGATATGAATGGAATAGATATACTTCTGAGTACTTTCAAACCAGGATAAATATACTCTTGGACATTGCACATTACAGTACTGTATATGGTTTTATAGTTATACATAATATATAACGTAAAAATTATTCCGACTAATAACATCCTACATTTTGTGATAATACAGCGTCGTGGGCTGATTTCATTTTCTCGTGTAGACTTTAAACTTTTGAGTGATTGGAAATACGCCCTTTGAAACTCATCTTCACTCATGCCAGCATCACGGCATTGTTTTTTGAGATTGTTTATTGAGTTTGAATACTCTTGCAATACTTCATTCGACATGCCTTATTTTGCTTAGTAAATGCATAGGCTGTAAACAGTTACAGCTGAGAGTTTTAGATTCAGGTTAGCCTGAGCTAAAACCTGGAGCCGGATACAACACAGTATGTAACACAGGCAAATAATAGGTATACAATTTAAAGCACAATCAACAATCCAAGCACTTGAAACCAAAATATTTGTTAATTTTGATGACATTGACATTCTCAGCTGATTGCAAGGGTATGTTCGAGAAGTTAGCTTATATTGTAGCGCTCATTTCAGAGGCCGCTACATTCAGAAGAATATTTATATCGGGGCCTTGATAGCACTGATATTGAGCTCCGTGAGCTCCTAATCGCCATCATTCGCTGAGTGTCAGACCTGTATAGCGCAGCAAAAAATCTATTGAAATGTGTGAACTAATTATGGAACACTACATTCTAGCTTTCAATTCTTATTTAAACTATCTACTTATTAAGTAGGTAGTACTTATAACCCACATATCACACGTTGGTAAATATTGTAGTTATTTCTGTATTTACTTATGACATGCAGTTAATAAATGCAAGTCGACTCGGGTCTCAATAGCGCCTTAGCGGTAATCACCAACGATACACACTCGTACCATAATATCCTATTACGAGTATGTAGGTAGAGCATAGCATAGACTAGAGCCTCGAACCTGCAATGGCTGCAATCTGCTCGCTGTTCGTGGCTCGGACAACCAAGCCAAGCGGCGAGTAGCGTCGACTATTCGTCGTCGCGAATTAACGATCATACCTATATGTTGTGATCGTTTGTTTGGAATAGATGACCCTGGGTCAACCGGGGCGCGAGGGATATGCCACTGGTAATTTCACCACCGGCAATAAATGACCTAAGACAAGACGGTGTACCTACTGCTTATGTCGGGAGTGGTTATGTCGGACACCGACCGATTCTTTAATCGGTTCGTGTCCGACATAACCACTCCCGCTGAGTCCAGCTATCCATGGGGATTTCCGTTGGTAGGTACTTCGTTGACTCTGTACAAAGATATGTGAATCTGTGTACCTAATATCTAACAGCCAGATAAGTAACAATTTCAACTGTGATAGGATATTAATAGTATTACTTTTCATTTTATCCCATTCTTAGAAAATAAAATTAAGCAAACATATAGGTAATACGTACTTATGTAGTATATGATTTCGTTAATCATACTAACTAGCTAGATGGTTCTAATCTTAGGCGAATGTATCGGACCGCACGTAACTATGTAGGTAATACATCAAATTATTGCATCGGTAGGTACCAAATAAACTAAAGAAGAAACAGGATTGTTGTCAGTTTTTTAGATTTTTACATAGTTAAGCATTTAGCAATACATTGTGAAGAAAGATGGATTAATTTCATTGAAAGAAAACAAATAATTAAGTACTAATAAGTATTGGTTTCTTTCACCCAGAAGATAAGATAAGACAAAAGTACTACGTGTTGGGGCCTTCTGATAAGGCGAATTATGTAGCTATAGAATACTGTCAATACGACGATATGCTCTCTTACGACAAGAAGTTTTAAATAAACAATATATTTTTCAATTCCAAACATTATTATATTAGTCACAATTTTTGGTGTTTTCTGATATATTTCTGGCGTCAACATGTGATTTAACATCGATATGGTTAAGTGCAGTTTGTGTCGTTGAGGAATTGAAGTTGTAAATTGGAAAATGCAGGAAAAAAGAACAATAGATGGAATCTGAGGAGACATCATATGGCGGGACATGGCGCTGGCCTTTGTTAGTGTCGGTTATATTTCTAAATGTACGTAAGTATTTTAAAATAATAGATTTGGGATACCTATCTATTGTATCTCAAACTAGAGATTTACTTAGAAGCAGTAGGTACTTATAAGGTAGCTAGACCTTTTACAAAACAAAGAATAACGAAAGGATTGTGGAGATTGGATCTACCCTATACTTATCTCGATTGTTTTGTTCCGTTGTTATGGAATGACCGTCAGCTTATTTCAATGGCATAGTGACGTCACACATTATCGTACATGTAAGAAAACTCTTAAATCAGGATAACATCAAACTTAGGGGTGATTGAGCAAACGGTTCGTCAAGAGCATGATCGTGAACCTACGTATACACGGCATGTTATAAACATCTTTTTAAAGTTCATTCCGAATTCCGCGTTTTAATTGCTGATAAGAAAAATGTCACGTGCAGATATCCCTGCTCTATAAAAACCATCAATAGATATAATTTCGGGCGTATAATATGAAATAGTAGCATAGTAGCTAAGTAAGGGACACGAAATATTTATATTATTATCTGTAGTCCTATTGTAGCAGAGTTAGTAGAAGTAGTGCTTACTTCCTGGTTTCTTTAAATAGAAACTTATGTATCGAAGTTCTCTTTAGACAGATAGATTTAAAAAAGGAGGTATTTTTAATAATGCAAAACGATGCTTCAAGGTTTAGAGAGCATCATCAAAACGGCTATGCGTAAACTCGGGCATCCTGAAAAAGGTGAGACGGTTTTACTCGCCGGAGCAACGGTGTATTCTGTACCTCCAAGGCACAAATTCGTTCCTGGGTGAATTATTGCTCTTCATCTCTGGGATGGCCCCTCAAAGTACTTACAAGATGCTCTGGACAGATTATAGCATCTTGTGGTCCTTATTATTGGGAATTCTGAGATTACCAACACCTTAAAGCCTCTGCAGATACGTAGAGATATTAAATCTTTTGCAGTGTGTACCGTCTCTACTATTTAGTGAGTGTTCCGATGAACTCTTCAAATTAATCCCACCCTCTCCTCCCCTTTACAGGACAATACGCCTCGTACCGGGCTTAGATGTCACACGCTTACGGTGCAGAATATTCCATCAAAACCCAAGTGGTTCAGTGACTCTATTCTCTGCCGTACCATGAAGTCTTGGACTTTATTACCAGCACACTTATTCCCTTTTTTCTAGTTTCGGGACCTCTGATGGTGCTTTCAAGCTGAGGGTCTCTTGTAGTATTGTTGGTGCTTGCAATGGTGATCCTCTTTCCCGAGACTTTGCCTCAAGCTTACCATTAGGCTAGGTGAAGTCATATTGACGTGTCCTATATAAAAAAGCAATCTTGTAGATTTGCAAGGGCTCATTTTCTAGCGATGTTCCTTATTAGGTTCTGAAACTGCAAAGTTGATGTGTTAGCTGTGAGCTCAGTGCTAATTGGGAGGCATAACTCAACTGTAATTATGCTTAAATTGATTAATTAGCACATAAGTAGCATATTATTTTAATATCTACGTAGGTGATGTTATTTTCCATAAGAGATGAATGTTTAAAAAAAAATGAAATCAATTCGTATCTTCAATCAATAAACCTAGGTACACTCTAAACTAGTCTAGCTCATGGATGGTAGGTACAGTAGGTTTCTACCTAATTTCAATATCCAGTAGACGCGTCCGGCCTCCTGGCTTCTAGCGCGTCCAGGCTTCTAACTTCATAATGAAAACAAGTACATATTCCATAAGTAAGTTTACTAGTCATTTCAGTAGTAATTACTGTCACGATTATATGGCTCGACACAATGTGTAGCTAGCATTGAGTTTTCACATCCCAATGACACCGATATAAACAACACTTGTTTATGAAACATAGGTAATTATTTAGAGGTTATAAAAATAAACATAGACAATATTAGATCATACTTATTTACTTCAATGTTAACATTTTTTTCTATTTAGACTAAATACAACAATAAAATTAAGCTTGATCTAATTGATCAATGTTATCGATTCATTTGATCAAATTCATTCGGAATTTTTTTTTCATTCATCTTGAGTTAAATACTGCAATACACAAAATATATAATTGATTCGGATGTTATATTAATATCTAAAGGCCTTGGCAGCGGGAGCCTCGGCAGCGGGAGCGACGAAGGATCGCAAGCCAAGCTGCCCGCGTACGAAGGCATCTCGGGCGTCGGAGGTCGATAAACGACCTCCGCCCCCATGAGCGCAGGCCTGGGGGTGACAGGTGGAGCCGCCTGTCACCCTGGCAGAAGCAGGCCGCGGCGGTGGCGTGTCTGGCGCGCCTCCCCTTTTCCGGGGACGAGTTGGGGACTCTGTAGTCCCCACACCCGAGAAGAGGGCCAGCGTGAGAGATGGCCCTGGGTCGGCTGGGGTGCGAGGGATATGCCTGTCAACCTCACCTTCGGTAACTAATACGACCCCCAGGCTGCGTGCGTTTTAGTCGGTTCGAGTCCGACATAACCTCTTCCACCGGCTCCGGTGGGGAGGTATCCGTGGGGATATTGCGCATGTAAAAAAAAGACGTAAATTTTAATGAAGCATTAGGTAGGTACTGTAGGGGTTAACGGGAATACCTACTAGTAAATAATTTCGGTTATACTTATAAATATTATAAATTTAATTTATTCTGATTAGAAATTTTATTTCCTCAATTTGTAGTAATATTCTATCTTGGTACCTACTAACAAAGAACGATTTACAAGTAGGACGATTAAATAAGTAGGTACCTACGTGTCAATAACCCGAAGCCATCAAAGATATATGTAGAATTTGTTTACAACAGAAATGTGTTAACAATGAATATTAATCCTACAATTACTCTATGTGTCTGTCAATCACAGAACAAGTATAGTTACATACATGGCCCTACCTATCACTGAACAGGTGTACCTGCCTTTGTGGCCGACGCCAACCTCACCTAAACAACGGATGAAGCTCTAGCGCAGGTTTTCCTTTCGTGATTGGTGGGTCAGTCAGGCGACAGTTGCTCCCGGAAAAACCGACATATCAATCAATTAGCCTACAGCAGTTCACTGCGGATTAGGCAGATTAATTAAATAATAGTAAAGTTAAATATGCAGAGCTTGCTCATTATGTAGCAATACCTATAAAAGAGTAGGTCCCAATATATTACCTTGCAGGACCCAAACATTCCATAGGTGTTGCTTCGGTGTTTCGTATAAAAATAGGAGATCACCTAAGTCACCTTGCATCTCGCAAAGCTTAGAAATAATTAAGCTACAAGCTATTTTTCTACGTCGTGGCGTTTATAGTACAACATTGAAGAAAATAATAAAAAACACACTCTAGGCATAAACCTAGAGGGTTTTTGTACTGTCAGTGGAAAGACCAAAGAATCAAAGAATCAAAGAATCAATTTCATTTATTCAGTTTAGGCACACAAAGAGCACATATGAACGTCAAAATTATACAATTGAGTATGTCAAGAAATAATATTAAAATATTAAATAATGTACAAATAAACCATTGGAAAATGATTCTTTCGCTGGTTCGGTAGGTTAGTTCTACTGAGAAGACACCAGCAAGAAACTCAGCGAACTATATTAGAACTAGATTATTTTTCTTTTTTTTTTAAATTTGCTTTAGTTTACAATTTATTTTGTGCGAGCAAGCAAGAGACTTATGTTGACCACGCATTGATATCATTAAGATACTCATCCACTTTATAATAACCTTTACTCATTAACCGAAGACTTGACTAGACCGAAAGCTTGTCCTGCTTTGTCTTTTACACTGACGGCACAGAAACTCTCAATGCTTGCAGGGTTGGCAGCGCATGTGTGACTCTCTTGGTTTTGCACGCGTCCATAGGTCACGGTGACCTCTTTCCATCAGGTGGGCCGTGTGCTTGTCTGCCACCAAAGTGGTATAAAAAAACCTACCTATAGCACTTTGAAGGTTGGGTCTGATTTTTTTAAACTTTTTTGTAAACCTACTTCAATTTAATTTTTATCTAATAATACTATTGACATTGTTATTGATTTTGCAATTATTTTTTAATTGGTTTTTGAATGATAATATCACATAACTCTTGGAATTGATTATTATATTGTTATTTTATTATTTTGTTGATCAATTTTAACATGACATAAGTAACGGTTGACATTTTACATTTTTATTGATTTGCATGTATTTACTTATTATTATCGAAATTTTTGACATTTTTATTGATTGCCATGTATTTAAATTGTTATAATTTCTACACGAATTATGATTGTTGAGAAATAAATGAATTGAATTGAATTGAATATACAACTACATAATTTGGCCTATACAGGATTGATTACCGTCTGGCCCCTCAAGCCCGAGAGGCAAGTTTGCGCCAGAGCTTCGTTAGTCAATAGGTGTTATTACACATAGTTATTTCTTCCAGGTGACCTTACCGAGTCTCGTCTACGCCTATGGTGTAATTCTAGTATACCTCAACGGACTTCAAGTTCCAATATGGCTAGGACTTTCCACTCCAACAATCTATATACTTGTGTACAATTTAACACGTAAGTTTTCAAATTGCCTTCTTCTTCTTTCTCTTCTTCTAGATGTAATATGAAGATGTGAGTAGGTATACGAGTATGTATGTATGAAATTTAAAATATAGGCATGCTAAATTAGTACGACTCTTCTTAACATGATGATCTGTGGTTGGAAAAAATTACGATAGTTTTTTCTGAATATTTGCTCAACACTAAGGTTAAGAGTGTGGACTGAAATTAATATGCTATGCTACTAAACTCAGCAGTACATGTAAGTACAGGGCCTCTCATATGTCAATCTTTCTACGTTACCCAATTTAATATTCAGTGCTTATTTATACAGCAGTGAAAAATCGCAAGCTCCTATACTACTACCTTGCGGGACCCCAAAATTCACCGCTATTTGAACAGTAGGCCTTGCTTCTGAAAAAACAATCGTTCTGATATCTAAATGTAATATGTACAATGTCTTTATTTCAGAATGCTGGTTCAGGGAGACTGCAGACTCATGGGGTGGCCCCGTAGGTTATCGAATTATGGCATTCATTGGGCTTCTGATGGTGGTGTCTAGCATGCTGCTGTGCGCAATCATACCCATTTATTTACATCCGTATGCCTATGGTATCCTGGGAGGTAAATAACTTCATTATTCTAACGAATTGTTAATATTATGAGTATAAAAAACTTTAGATAAGCATTATTTGTACGCACCTTAACATTAATCTTATATTGAAATAAATTTCAAAGGATTTAGTATGCTATTTAACCGTCGCCGTAAGACGGATATATGTATAGAAGAATTTGGATGGTTTTGGGCGAAGGTTCTGTGGTTTTGTGGTCAGAGCGTTCCCTCTGTAAGGGAAAGTTTGCGGATTCGAATCCCGACTGAAACGATTCAATTTTATATATTTCTTAATCGAAGTAATCTTATATTTAAAAATCATAGATACGATACGTATCAGACGAATTTAATTGGTGTGTTTGTGTGAGAGATGGCAGTCGCTTCATAGAAAATGAAAAAAATATGAAGTTCGACTGTTTCGTAGTGGGGCCGACCTCATCGAAGTTTAGTAAAACGCTTGGCGAGGAAGATATATTCTCTTGAATTCACAAAAAAGTACACGATCAAGCTAACGATAATCGGTTATCGAGGCCTATGAGGGCTTGTAGAAAATCAGTTGAAAGCTTTTGGTGCCATCGTAAACGTATGAAAAATAATTGTACTGCTACAAAAAAGTTTTCTAGTCTTTCTGGTCAAGTACTAATTGTATGTGTTTTTTTCAGGTTTAGGTTCATCGCTCATATCGGCGCAAGTGGATGCTGTAATATTTGATACTTACGATTCTAGGATAGGAATAATTCGCGGACTATGCTTTACCGGTCAGGCTATAGGACAAGCACTATTCCCTCATATCATAACAGCTCTAATAGATTGCTATGGGTACTCTCATTCGTACATAATTTTAGCAGGGATAATGCTGCAAACATTACCAGCGATTATGTTACTCAGAGTTGAAGAAAGACACATGAGACCGATTTCATTTTCTCGATACAGTGACACAGCAAAAACCTACGCCGTCTTTAGCAATGAAAGTCTAGAAAGCAATTACTATTCAACCGAATTACAACTACACGATATGAGCAAGAAATGTTGGCAGAGTCCATCAGACGACAATTTACACCGGGATTTAGAACTTGCAGATGGTTATGATTACGATGGCGACGTACTTCCAACAATTACTCCACCACCTAGTCCGGAAGAAAAACGAAGAAATATATTTGGAGTAGAAATATTACCAGAAATACCTGAGGAAAGTGAAGATAATATAAGTGAAACGAGCGAGGATTGTGAAAGTGACGATTCCATTGAAAAAGAAAAAGGTGCGTGTAGAAATAAGAAGCGACTCAGTGTCGCTATCAAGAGACTGAGTATGATAGGTGATAGTTTCGATGATTTTATATCTAAACAAATTAGAAAAGACTCGCAGACGAGTGAACAAGAAGATAATGAGCAAAACGAATATACCGAAGTAGAAGTTACGTATGGTACTGTGTCACCAGTTACTGACATTCAAAGAGAAAAAATATTTAATTCATTTAGTTTTCGTTGTCAGTCTGCTTACGCTAGCATGAGAAGAAAAATGTGGATGCCTTCATATAAAGTATACACGATAAAACGAAGGTTTACCTATTTTATGTATTATATAAATGACACATTTATAAAACCCATGACGAGATCATTGTCATGTTGGAAATTCTATCCATCGTTATTGATGTACTTTTCGAAATTGAGTTTAACATCAGTAACATTGGTATCACTATCAATGATTGCTTCTGAAATGCATCCGAAGATATCCATAGCAGATTCAAACTTCATGATGACATTATATGGATTTACTTGGATATGTTTTCTGATGTGTACTCCCTGGCTGGCGCAAACGCCTAAAAGAAATTTCAAGTACGTCGCATTAGGTGGTTTAATCATGTCCACAGTTGCTTGCTTTGGTAAGTTAAATATAATGATAACCTTATTATATGTAGACGCGTTTCAGACAATAATCATTCAATAAAACTTCATCAAGTATTTTTCACACTGCACGTTTTCCTGATCAAAAATAACCGAGAATAAAGTGGCAGCGATAAATTTAGTTTATCTACTGATCTATATATTATGTACTATCGGTACATTTCTAAAAGGAACTGTAACTGTGGTTATCATGAGATTCATTATCTTTAGTGTATTTGTTACATGGGGTAAAAAGTTAACAAATCAATTCTTTCAAAATTCTTTTTGGACATATTCTCCTTTGCACTTATGTAATTCATTATATTTTTTCCAGTTTTAGCAACAGCTGACAGCCATGATTCATTTTCTATCGGTTGCGTGATAGCTGGTTTTGGATACGGTGCTGTATCTTGCTGCTGGGAGTCAGCGGTTCAAGACTTTGTGGGTGCGCGCAAATGGCCAAAACTCCACAGTCCTTTAGAAACGATTTCTGGTTTAGTTCTCAGTATATTCTTAGTAGGTATTTCATTTATCGTTGACCAAGATGGAGGTTTACAGTTAGCATTATTTATTTTAGCCATCATATTATCTGTAGCAACTTTATTGTGGTTAATTATAGCTGCCACTTATTTATACACATCTAAATTGAAAAATAAGTTGGGTAAGCGCTGAATGATTTGAGATTCAATTGAGTGTCTTGTAAAAGAATCTAGGTGCGACTACAATCAAGGTCAAAACACTTTAAAGGTGCCCTTGTCTAGATATAGTAATGTAGTTGCATCTAACGATTAAACAAATTTTAATTTCCCTTTGGAATTCCAAGCCATCAAATAAGCTCGAGTGAGTTTTAATAGTTGTAACAAATAGTGAAAAGTTGAAATAGTCAGAGTTTGAAAAAGATTTTGCCTGTGTATGTACTGGAAGCATTTTGTCATCTGATCGATGTTACAACATCATTTTATTTTGGAATACTCAAAAGCATTAGTAATTTGAAATATGTAGATAAGTTAAGGAAGTCTTTAAATAAAAAATCTTCTGTAATTTCTTGCTTGTTTTCTACAAGCAGTGAAACCATTTCCTGTCTGGTTTTCTTAATCTACCTACAAGCGTTACTTTAAGAAGAGATTTGTGAATATGAGTTATGAATTTACTAACAAAACTTTCATAAATTCATGTTATTAAATCATATGTTTTAGTACATGTTTGATACATGCACCAGGACCTAGGATTAAGTATAATAATAGCATTGTAAATAACAAAAGTGGAACAGCGACGCGGATATGAAACAGTTTTATACTGCAGTGTGATAATAAATATACATACAATAGATAAGTAGTCGTTATGCGTAATTAATAAATAAATAGATAAATTTTATTGTATACACGTTTAGATGTTTTATTTAATGTTAAACTACAAGATGATGATTCAGCAAATGAAGAAACACCGTAATAGATACCGTGTGATGTGAGATCGGTAGGCCTAACTAAAAAAGGTATAAACCCAAATTAATGACCGGATTTTTGGGCAATTGTCACTCACTTATCCAACAATCGAGTCCGAAGACGGTGCATGAGTTTCGTACGACCTAAACCCTACAGAACCGAAAGAAATCTGAACTATATTACTTCATGGTAAGTAAAAGTTAATCGTGTTTCGTTCCGGCCCGAAATTTCGGATGTACATTTTCAAATATTTATTGCACAAATTAGTCAAATCTTCACCAGCTACCAGGGCCAAAACAAAACCACTATCATACCATAGACACTGCAAACATACAATTTTAGACCTTAAACCAATGAGCTAAAATCGAAAATTAAAAAGCTTTTTGTAGAGTGAATGAAAACGTATAATGAAACTCTTTTCATTGAATTTTGAACTTTAATCAAATAGGAATAAAGTCTAAAATTTAATGCAATTTTTTGCAGTGTCAGTAGTATGAAAATCACTGTTTTGCTTTAGTAAAATCGAGGACCACGTGAGATTGGCTAGGATCAATTAAACATCCATTGTTTCATCTGCAACCTGTAATGTATGCATGTCATTTAACTTGACTAGCACTGTTCTCTGGATTTGCAGGTACCTAATGTTTTGTTTCTTATTTAGAATACATATCTATAAACAAAGACAAAATAAACATGTAAAATCCGAAAGTTGATATATGTGATATAATATGTTTATTCAGGGATAGATGTAGACACATATTGACACTTTTCATAATGAAAAGATAAACGAAAACAACATACCCTGTTGAAACCTTCTATCAGGTACTTACGGAATTTTTTAGGAACCTTAATACTTCAACGTTTAGATAAAAAAATGTTTTTAAATTTTGTTTACCCATTTTCAGCAATTTCATTTATCGAAGAGAATCGCAAAGATATGTCTATGTCGCAGCCAACTGGTATTATCGGCCGTTTAATTAACTGCCTAGGTTCTTAACTAAACGGTGCTGTTAAAGTAACGGTTTGGATGATTTTCAACCATTTGAACAAATGGATGGGTTTGCCTATACGTTTGTTTACCCATTTTCAACAATTTTATTTTACGAAGAGAATCGCAAAGATATTATGTCTATGTCGCAGCCAACTAGTATTATCGGCCGTTTAATTAACTGCCTAGGGCCTTAACTAAACGGCGCTGTTAAAGTAATGATTTGTATGATTTTCAGCCATTTGAACAAACGGATGGGTTTGCCTATACGTTTGTTCGTTCGTTTCGCTTGTTTGTTAACTTTCTTTTTTTTTTCTTTTAATGATTGTTTTCTGCACAGTTAAGAAACAGCAAAAAGGCTTATGCGGAAGCTTGGCTCTGCTCCCGCATTATCCTTATAACCTAATCTATCCAAGTCGGATTATTCAGGTTGGTACTCTATCCTATCAATGGCCTAAGCATTAGCCAGCCAGTTTATTAAGTGTTGTTATAAAAGTTAGGCCTGAATATCATTCAGGCGGTTAATTGAACGGTTGGTTAGGCAAGTTGTCTGTGATATCTACGAGTATGCAGAGGCTTTAATTTCGACTTAATAAAGATTTATTCATATTCATATTCATTTATTACTTGCAAATATGGGTTACATAAGATGTTACACATAGATTAAGTAGTGTCACCATATTTCACCTTAATAGGCATGCAAATCTTATAATACAACAAGTCTAATAATTATAATCATTAATCAATACAGTAATCTGATCAACATTATTTTTAAACAAGAATATGGCTAAGTCGTCGTATTTATAATTCCGACATTTTTTTTCTTTTTTTTTTTTCCTTCTGGCGATTCCGATGTTTCCGCCAATGACTTAGCTCGGGATTTAATTCATAGTTTCGACTTGTCGGAATGTGACTTGTTGTAGTCTCGGATCAAAGGTTTTATGAATGTACAAGAGATGATGTATTTAACATCCAATATAGGCCGAAAGTCATGTAGCACGCTGGAGTACCTGAGTCAAAGCAAAACACACTGGTTGGAGGTTATAGCAGACAAACACAGTTCTACAGGTTAATATTATTTGAGTTAATGTAGCTAGAGATCAAATATATGAGAGGAGAATTAGTATAGGTCAGAAGAGAGTTAAAATTCATGGGTCGAGGGATACGGTTAATGGGGAGGATATCATATAAAGAACCATTCCTTCTTGTGCACTCAAAGAAAATATGATCCGCTGTGTGTTCATCTAAGCCACACTCACAGAGAGAGCTGTCCCTGATCCTGATTTTAGCTAGAAATACATTGGTGCAGGCATGACCTAAACGCAGACGACAAATTACCGAAGTAGCTCTCTTACTAGCTTCACGGAATTGGTAAAACCAAGGTCTAGCTGGAATATCAGGCTGGATGGAGGCATAGTGTCTACCCTTCACCTTACTGGACTTCTCCCAAAGGGTAGTCCATTTTGAGATCAAACAGGGTTTGGCAAGTAAGAGGATATCGTGAGCATAGACTCTATATTGGTCGAGAGCACCATTGGATATTGCTTCCTTGGCAAGGGAATCCACAAAAGTGTTACCTGCTATGCCCGTATGGCTTGGGATCCATACCAGTGAAATCAACAGACCCTTAGTCTGACATCTGAACAATGATTGCTTAATCAACAGTATTAAGGGGAACTTTGTTTTACTGGTGAATTGATTAGCTAGGATGGCCATTAAGCAGCTCCTGGAATCAGTAAAAAGCACCGCCTTGCTTACATTATGAGATTCAACATATAGTAATGCTTCAAGTATAGCTATCGATTCGCCAGTAAAAATGGAATTGATATTTGGAGATTTATATGACAGTATAATTTTATATTTTGGGATCCAAACTGCAGACCCCACTCAAGAAGAGTCAGAAGTTAGTTAGGCTAGCCAATCCTTCCAATGTTGACTGATCAAATAATCCAGCTCCCTACCAGCGTCCACGGAATCCTTACTGATACCTGAATATAAGACCACATTAGGGGTGTAGATAATTGCATCAAATGTGGTTTCAAACAATGGGTTAGTTTTACACTGAAAACAAGGGAAAGGGAGACGAACATAATTCACAAAACTATTAAATAAACAGGGGTGGTTTTTATGTGTCCAATATCCACCTGAAGAAATGTATTCTGATAGTCTATGTAACTTGGGTATTAGGGGATGTAAGGATAGTTGGGACGACTTATATAGGTATCTGTCTGAGAGGTACTGTCTTCTTAGAAATAGAGGGGGGTCTACACACTCCAATTGTAGTGCATTTATCGGTGATGATCTCATGGCACCTACAATGAGGCGCATGCTTTTGGCCTGGATCTTATCCAACAAGCTTAATGCTGCCTTCATGATTATGAGGTGAGCTTAATGATGAGCTTAATGCTCCTCCAAGAGGAAGCTTCCATAGTCAAGGTGGCTACGGATAAGGGCGTTGTACATCAGCTTTTGACAATAGGGGTGGGCTCCCCACCAGGCGCCAGACACTGCTCTTAAAATATTAATATTTTTTTCACATTTATGGGAAATGTAGTTAATGTGTTCTACCCCCGATAACTTTGAGTCCAGAACAAATCCTAAAAACTTAACTGTGTTATTTACAGGGAAATTTTGATGATCAAGAGAGATTAAACAATCAGGGATGGATCTACGACGGCTGAAAATTACCACAGAGCTTTTGGGAACTGAGAGTGATAGACCATGGTCAGTAAGCCAAATAGAGAGATAGGAAATTGCTGAGTTCAATCTGGACACAGCATCCGCCATATGATCCACTGCTACATAAAGAGCCAAATCATCTGCATATTGTAAGATGTTGCAGAAAGATGTGACTGAGAGATCCAAATCAGCTGTGTAGATACTGTAGAGGAGAGGACTTAAGACAGAGCCCTGTGGAAGGCCTCTCCAAGTAATTCTGGAAGAGAGGGTTGAATTTTGAACTCTAAGACTAATGGTTCTTGCAGACAGGGAATTGGAAATGAAATTTACGATCTTCTCTGGAACACTCAGATTGAGCAGTTTTTGCCTGAGCACAGGAAGAAGTACATTATCATATGCAGCTGCAATGTCCAAGAAAACGCCCACGCAATACTGATTTTTAGATAAAGCTATTCTAACGTCAGTAGTTAAAATGCTGAGGCTATCCATTGTCCCCAGGCCCTTGCGGAAGCCGAACTGAGTTTTCGATAGTAAGCCCTGGCTTTCCACCAGCCACTCTAAACGATTTTTTATTAAGTGCTCTAATATTTTAGACATAGTACAAGAGAGCGCAATGGGGCGGTAGCTAGAGGGATCATCGCTGCGCTTACCTGGTTTCAAGATCGGTATTATGATTTGAGATTTCCACTCTTCCGGGGGGAAACCAGAGCAAAAAATGTGGTTGAGTAAATTTAAAAAGAAGGTTTTGGTAGTGGTGCTGCTTTTGAAAATGAATGAGTAAGGGATGCCATCTACCCCAGGAGAAGAATCCTTAAGGGACCCCAAGACGATCGAAAGCTCGTCGTACGTATAACAAGCATCTAAAGGGTGTGAAGCCTGAGGACTGGAGGGAAAGAATTTTGAAGACTCATCAGCTGTGGGAGCTGTTGGGGGAGCCAATCTTTGCTCGAATTTCTGTAACCATCGGGAGGGGTCATTCGACGTAATATTGCTGTAGGTTGTAGAGTACCTGAACCTTCTAATATCTCTCCATACAAAAGATGCGGGGGTACGAGGGGCTAATCTTTCGCAGAATCTGCGCCAACCATCCTTTTTCTTTTGTGACAGGAGCCTAACTGTTTGTGCAGCTACTTTTTGGTAGTTTAAATAGTTATTAGTTGACATATTATGCTTATATGCTCTTTCAGCCTCCTTTCTCATTCGGCAGGCAGACGAGCAGGCCTCATCCCACCAAGGAGGAGAGGGGATGTTGTTCCTGGGGGCCCTTTTAACAGGTATTGCCTTGTCAGCAGAGTTCAGAAGAGCTTGTTTAAACAGGGTGTAAACAGTCTCAATGTTATCTGAGTTAGGCGCAGGCAGGAGAGAAACCTCTTGTTCAAGATAACTGGAGTATAATTCCCAATTGGCCTTTGAAAGGTTATATTTGAGAAGGGGGTTAAATGGTGATGATTCCCTGTGGCTGGCTAGTGATGTGACAATTATGGGGTAGTGATCACTCTGTTGTGAGTCACTTGATATCTGCCAAGTCAGGCAAGAGGCAAGGGACGCTGAGCAAACAGTCAAATCTACAGCACTAGGGCCCCTTTGGGTTAGAGAGGGCCTACGGGTGGCAGAGCCATCATTTAAGATGCAGAGATTCAACGTATCTAGCATCTCTATGAATGGGGATGCTAAAACATCACAATCTTGTGAACCCCAAGAAGTATGATGAATGTTGAAGTCACCTAGAATAACAAGCGGATAAGCTATAGAAGTTAAAATGTCATTCATCTCAGCCAAGGAAGAAACATCTGGATAGGGGATGTAAACAGAGAGAAAAGCAATGTTTGCCACTGTAATGGCAACAATATTGATACCATCACTATGAGGAGGTAAAGTCAAAGAATTAAAAATAATTGTTCTAGAGATTAGAAGGGCAGCTCCAGCATACCTATCACCTCTGTCATCCCGGAGACAGACATACCCAGGCACCCTGAAATGGGAACCGGGCTTAAGCCAAGTCTCCTGGATGGCAAGGATGAGAGGTTTGTGCTTATTAATTAAATAAATTAAATGACTTTTCTTACTTCTAATGCTCCTACAATTCCATTGGAGCAGAGGAGGGAATGTTACTGGTGAAAGTTAACAGCTGAGTAAGTTTTGATCTATATTTATCAGGCAGCTCAGTATCATCAAAGCGGGTCAACATGTTAATAAGTGTGGAGAGTAATAGATCAAGGAGGTTATCATTCGCAGGAACGTTAGCTTCTGCATCAGAGATAGCAGCACCATTAGGAAGAGACGATGGGGGGCAGCGAGTGATAACATTGTGGGCCTGCCTGTCATAGCCAGGGCCAGAAGCGGGTTTGTTCTGCCTTTGGGGCATGATAATTGTTTTTCGGTGAGATACTTGAGACCCTTGAGACCTCCGGACAGAAGACGGGAAAGACTGCTGAGCACCAAGTTGAGGACTCAATGGTTGAGACATTCTGGTAGTGTCGGCAAAGGATTTTTTCACTTGGGGGAATCTGGCAGATGCCTCCATATATGAGATATTCTCCTGAGACATAGTAATCTTTATCATCTTCTGCCTAGAGTGTTCTGGACAAGAGGGATCTTTTGCTGAGTGAGGCCCTAAGCAAAACATGCAGGTGGGGGATCCTGAGGCACATGATGTACCCTCATGAGCTTGGGAGCAAATAAAACACCGTGGAGCAGACCTGCATTGTGTAGTGGTGTGGCCATAGCGACAGCATTTCCAGCACTGAATCAGAGGGAGAACGTAGTTCTCAACGGGGAGAGAGTTATAAAAACAATAGACGTGTGGGGGCAATTTTTGTCCTGAGAAAGTGACTACAATAGTCTGAGTGGGAATGTATGTGGCTGTGTTGTTCTCATTCAGTACTCTTCTGTTAAGCCTTCTTGCTTTCATGATTGAACCATATCCTGATGGGACCTCAATGGATAGGACCACTTCTTCTAGAGTCCAATCTACTGGAACCTGCCTTACTATGCCCATTCGAGAGCTTGCAAAAGAGGGAATAGAACACAAGTATTTGGCCCTTGCTAAGGATGGATGAGAAAGAAAGTTGTTGGCATCACTAGCGTTCTTAAATTCAACGGACACTCTGTTGCGACCCACTCGCTTAACACTACCATCAACTATGTTGTTAATTTTATTGGCGAATAAGAAATGGCCGAACTTTATGGATCGGAACACTGTTCCAGCAGCGGCATCCTCGGTATCTCTTGTCACGTGAACCAAAAAAGGACCTGAATCTGAGTCTAAGTACTTTGCTACCTTATCCTGAAAATCCGGATGGATGTAAGTACTTTGTATAGACGGCGTAGCTTGGGAGGGGATCGTAATAGTTTTTTTGGCAGGGACAGCGTCTTCCTGTGAGGTATGGTTCATACGTTTCTTGGCTATGATGGATGTAGGTGTATCATCTAGCACAACGCGAGAACTACTGGGGAGAGGCGTGCCCGGCCGCTGGCCGGGGACGTTTCCCCCACCGGGGTCTGGTGGATGGTTATCCATAGGACAATCTAAGTGTTAAACACCGTTACTTACCCTGAATATGAATACTAAGCACACTTAGACAACACAGAAGCACTTAAATACTCCAGCAACACAATATTGTCAACAAAAAGATTTTTGGCAAGGACGAACACTTGTAGCAAGCACGCGTTCCAGATCCGAAAAAAATCATTCCGACATTTCCACATAAAAGAGTAATATTGACAACAGCATAATGATGTCATAACTTAATATTTATACAGTCAATTTATTATAATGTCAGTTTAAATTCAGTAACTATATTCAATGTCAATCAATTTATTAAATACTACAATACTAATATATAATCAGGATAAATTAACATACAAATGGCAATAGATGTCAAAGGCAATGAGAGTACAAAATTACAAAACGTCTTTCAGATATTCGTCTACAGTGTAGTATGCTTTCGTAAGGAGTAACTTTCTTTTTAAGGTGCTCCCTTTTCTAGGTTAAGGTGCTCCTTTTCCTGTATATAATATTTCAGATTCGATTTGGTTGCAGGTTGCGTCAGAATATTTCACACAATGCGTACTGTACAATGCTTGATTCCACTCACTCACTAATAAATGCTCAACTCTGTAACGAATGTTACATTACAAGTGATTGATCTCGGTGCGTGAGCACCTTTATAGTAAAATGATTTGAGTAGGTTTTTCCAGTGTCTACCTATCTGAATTAGCATCGAGATTAAAAGTAGGTTGGGAAACTTTGTTTACTGTAATTGTGTACATGGCAAATAACAGTTCGTAATTGTTATTGAACATGGTTACGTTACGTTCTCTCGCCACTTATTATTATACTTCGGAGATTAAAAAATCTCCAAACTATAAAATATTTGCAGGCACAGGTTATACACGTAGGTAAAAATAAGTTTCTTATTAATATCTAACATAACATAAACTCACGCCTATATTCCCGAAGGGGTAGGCAGAGGTGCTAGCACCCACATTTCGCCAGGTCCCATATAATATCTATTATTTATTAATAGGTGTTTCAGTACCTACCTTGGAAAATGTAGGTGGGCAAGTAATTAATTTAATCATAATATAATAAAGAAAAGTAGTAAATTAAGAAAAGTAGGTCTAGGCTAGGCCAAAGTAATGGAGAAGTAGGAAATGTATTAAGATCATGATTTTTTTTAAACTTTCGTCCAGCCTAACCGTTCATAATGAGTGTAATGGTGGGTAGGCGCTCAAAAAATGTTCCCCGCATAGCTCTCGACGCTCGAAGACTAGTCAAGTCGTGACCACGGGTGCTGCAACGCATCCGGAACGTCGGCAGAAATAGTAAGTTCCAAGATATAATTCGCGAGAAGTCCTGATATCTTGTATAATTATGAAGATCATGATTGTCAAAAAAGGTACTCTATGCCTTGATCACAGAACACACTTGATAATAAGAATTAGATCAGAATGTCTCTCTGACTAATTATTAAATTATTTTTACCGGCTAGGTAGAACATGAATGTTGACTTATGTCAACTAAGTATTTTGTTTAACTAAGGATTTGCGAGATGCGCGATGGTACCTTCGAAGTAAATGGTTTTAAACTGATTCATCAGCCTTACGTGCAATTTTTTTTATACCACTTAGGTGGCTCGCGGCCCATCTGGTGGAGAGTGGTTACTGTTGCCTATGGACGTGTGCAGCACCAGGGGGTTACACTCGCGTTGCCGACCCTATGAGCACAGAGAGTTTCTGTGCCGTCAGTGTAGAACACAAAGCAGGACAAGACTTTGGTCTTCCCACTGACAGCACAAAAACTCTCCAGTGAGCTCTACCCTTCTCATCGCCGAAAACACAGCCATTGCTCAATGCACTTAGACTACTGTGCTATTTTGACTATAAGAATGTTACATCAGACTGATAACAATGTTACATCTGACAGGTAAACATATTACATCTGACTGGTAAAAAAGTTACATCTGACTGGAAAAATGTTACATTTGACTGGTAAAAATGTTACAATCAATCAATCAATCAGCCCACTGCAGTCCACTGCTGGACATAGGCCTCTCCCAATGTGCGCCATTTTCTCCGATCCTCCGCCTTCCGCATCCAGTCTGTCCCAGCCACCTTTTTCAGGTCGTCTGTCCATCTGGCTAGGGGGTGTCCTACCTTTCGTTTACCTTCTCGCGGTCTCCACTCTAGGACTCGTTTGCTCCAACGGCCATCGGTCCTTCGGCAAACGTGGCCAGCCCACTGCCACTTCAACTTGTTTATTCTGTGGCCTATGTCGGTAACTTTGATTCTCTGTCGGATAACCTCGTTCCGAATTTTATCCTTCAGAGAAACTCCAAGCATAGCTCGCTCCATAACCCGCTGTGCGACTTTTAAGCTATGGACCAGCCCCACTGTAAGTGTCCACGTTTCGGCACCGTAAGTCATAACAGGTAGGAGGCACTGTTCAAAATATGATGCACGAACTTTTGAAGCAAAATACGGAAATCAAAGAGTCAATGAACATTCGTATCACAACAGTATGAGGATATGAGGAGTAGAGTAGACATCTTGGAGTCCGAGAAAAAAGAAAATCGCAAGCTTATTCAACACCTCGAGGAAAGACTAGACAGTATGGAGCGTATGCTGTACTCTAAAAAATTTGAAATTAAGAACATACCAATAAATGTGAACGATAGTGAAGAAAACCTCAGCACGATTGTATTGAAGACTGCACATGTCATTGGTGCTCCCCTACAACGATCAGAAATAAAGGAAGTTTCTTGCATTAAGAAAAAGGAAAAACCATCTAGAATAATTGTTGAGTTAAACAGTGTAGCTGCAAAGGAAGGCATAATTAGGAAGACAAGACAGTTTAACTCTGATAACAGACAGTGCAAGCTCAGTTCTTCTCACATAGATATGGACGGTCCCCCGATACCTATTTACATTTCGGACTTCTTACCACCCTTAACTCAGCACAACTTCTATCTGGCTAGAAAATTTGCAAAGGAACATAATTATATGTACTGCTGGACCTCGTCGGGAAGAGTTTTCCTACGTAAAGCGGAAACTGATAAACCAGTCATCGTTCGTTGTGAGACCGATCTTGTGAATTTGTTAAGGAAAATATGACTACTAAAAAGCCCTTGTCCTATTAGTATATCAAAATCTGTTTGTTGTTTGCATGTATTTTTCGTTGTTTTTTCTCAATTTAGTAAATACCCACACACATTCAATTACACTCCACTAAATTACGAACGCACATTTTATCATTTCTCATTCAAACATTTACACACCATTGATTTTTTATACTGCTACATACAATTTAAATACTATCATTTCATCATCACCATCCTTGCCTACTCCAGTCACTCAATTACAAAAAGAAGAAAAAAATATAACTATCTCTCAACTTATTGTAATAATCCCATACACCAACACCTTAAATATAAAATTCGCAGACTTAAATAATATAAACAATATAGAAAATTTTAATTTGGCAGAATTGCACAACTGTGAACCCGAAATATGTAAAACCACTATCTCTCAACCAAACTCTTTCTTGAACATCTTACACCAAAATATCCGAAGTATAAATAAAAACTATTTAAAATTAGATTTATTACTTAAAAGAATAGACTTCCGATGTGACATAATAATTCTATCTGAGGGTTGGCTCTCATGTGTTGATAACTTACCTATTAAGCCAGAATACTCCAGCTTCGCATCAACCAAAACCTACAATCAAAATGACGGTTTAATTGTATTTGTACACAATGACCTCCAGTTCACTATAGAAGAACCAGTAATCTCCGAGGCCAACTGTTTTCTTATCAAGACCAAAGACACTGCCATAATTGCAATATATAGACCTCCATGCTTTACAATTTTGGATAATTTTCTTTCTACATTACACCAACTATTAAAAACGCTCTCTAGTTTTAAAAATGTAATCCTTGTGGGTGATGTCAACATCAATATAAGGATAATAGACGCAGACAAAACAACTTATCTTGACTTACTGTCTGACTTCGGTATGATACCTACCCATTATGAGGAAACTAGGGGACCTAGCTGTTTAGACCACGTGATCATTAAAACAAAAGCATCTTCACACACATTTGTTCTGCGAACAACACTTACTGATCATGTGTCAACACTTTTTTGTCTGTACACTGGGAAGCAAAACAATTGTGACAAGAAAAAGTCTATTGGAAAAATTAACTTCGAATCACTATATAATGATTGCAAAAATATTGATTTTAGTCAGATGTACAATGATAACGTAAGTCCAAATGATTCTTTGATTGTCCTGATAGAGAGTCTACAAAAAATAATACTGAAGAACACTATATACATTAAAATTCCTAGAAATAAAGTCACAATAAAGCCCTGGATAACACCTGGGCTTTTGAGATGTATAAGGACAAGAGACAGAATGCACTTCCAACTAAAGCGAGACCCTGACAATACAGTGTTGAAAATTACATACAACAGATACAGAAACTTCTGTAATGATATAATAAAAAAGTGTAAGAGACAACATGAGAGCAACACACTCAAATCTGCTGGCAAGGACAATAAACGAATATGGTCGGCTATTAAGTCCATTAACAACCTCAATAAACCTAATGCACTACCTACAGAATTATTGAATACTAAAGATTCCCCGCAAAAGTCGGTCAATTACGTAAAACACTTATTTTGTAAATGTAGGCTTGGAACTTGCAAAAAAGATCCCTACGAGTCTCCCCCCACTTCCAAAAGATATAATAAAAAACCGCTCAATGTGTAGCTCTTTCGGTCTTTTAGAGACAACCGAGGAAGAGGTTGAAGGACTTATTACCAACTTACGAACTGATTGCGCAACAGGATGGGACAATATATCTTCTAAAGTCCTTAAGAACTTGAAAGTTATTTTAGTACCTCCTCTCACTTACATCTTTAATCGATGCCTAGTAGAAGGTATTTTTCCACAACCGCTGAAAAAATCTGTCGTAGTCCCTATCTACAAAAGTGGTACCAAGGATAATGTAGCAAACTATTGCCCCATTTTATTACTTCCCACCATTTCGAAACTATTGGAAAGGATCCTAAACAACAGACTCGTGAAATTTTTAGAAGATAAAAACCTACTCTCAAATAACCAGTATGGTTTTAGAAAGGGCAGATCTACAACTGACTGCATACACAATTTTACTGAATTTATTGTAAATAAATTGGATAAAAGATTAAAATGTCTAACCATTTTCATTGATCTCCAAAAAGCATTCGATACCGTCTGTCCGCGAATGTTAATCTCAATCCTCGAAAGGATGGGTATCAGAAATACACAGCTGCAATTGTTCCAGAGCTATCTGCAGGAACGATTTCAGTCAGTCCGAATCGGTGACACTTTGAGTGACGAATACCCTATTAACATTGGAATCCCACAGGGTAGTATCTTGGGTCCTACTCTTTTTCTTTGTTACATAAATGACCTTTGTCAACTAAATATAAAGAATTGCCATGTGATTTCTTATGCTGATGACACTACTCTGACATTTTATGGAAACACATGGGATGAAACTTACAAAAGAGCCCAAGAAGGATTTGACCTGGTAACTCACTGGCTTGCCCTTCATAAATTAACGTTAAATGCCACAAAAACTAATTATATAACGTTTTCAATATACAACTTCAAATCACATCGCAATAACTGTAATATTGTAGCTCACACTTGTGATCAAAACATGATTAGAAACTGTACTACATGTCCAACAATAAATAAAACCAACTCAACAAAATACTTAGGTCTGATAATTGACCGTAACTTGTCATTCAAAGACCACACCCTGCAGTTAGTTAAAAAGATTAAGAAACTCACCCACATTTTTAAAACGCTCAGGTACATTACGGATTGGAAGTTGATTAGAACTGTGTACGAGTCTCTCTGCCAGTCAATTCTATCGTATGGAATCACTGCTTGGGGAGGTTTGAACAAAACTGACTGCATAAACATAGAGATAGCTCAAAGGCTAGTACTAAAAGTTGCTCTCTTCAAGCCTCGTCTATACTCCACAGATAGTCTCTACAAGGAAGCTAATGTACTGTCGGTTCGGAAGCTCTATATATTAGCCACTATTTTGAAGAAACACAACTCACTAAATGGGCTAATAATCAAAAACAAACCAAACACACGACGTAACTATGAAGTATGTGAGACAAATGCAGTGAAAACATCGTTTGCCCAAAAATTCTTTAATTTTAGGCGTAGTAAATTGTACAATAAGGCAAATCAGCTGTTATCAACTTTCAACCTATCAAAAGTAGAATGTAAAAAAAGAGTAACTGAATGGCTATTGGGACTGGACTATGAAGAAACAGAAAAACTTCTCACTGTTTTATCCTAGTCTAGCATAATATTTTTCTATGAATAAACATACAAAGCACACAAATAAACTGGTACATACTTTCAACACAAATTCACATACGCACACACACAAATCATAAATAACACACAAACACACATACGCGTACGCGCGCACACACACACACTCTCACACATTCACACCACACACACACACATACATAGTCTACTTACTCACCCACTACTGCATGCATAGATGTAACTCACTCACTCATCACTTCTTAATTATGTATACTCGAGTTCGAAATTCTTAACTAAACAGAACTGTTGATGCTCTTGGTACAACTGTATAAAACACGATTTTCGAGAGGGGGGCCAGGAGTCCATAGCACAGGGTATCCTAGTTTGGGTTCCTGACTCCCACAAACTATAAGTAAAATAGGGTTGGATTTTGCTAGTAGGAATAATTGGGTTTGGTTACGGCTCGACGGGGTCCTCGCGTTTTGCTCAGTGAAAATCATCGGGCAAAACATGTAGGGCCTGATTACGGTTCGGCTAGGCTCGGTTCTTGTTGCTGGCGGGATCCACTCTGTTGTTCTAGGTGCTAAGAAAAATATGTGTTTCTATAATATAAATTTGTTAAACGTATGCATATGTAGAACTTATTGTGGGAGAAAATAAAAGCATTATTACCTTTGTTTTGAGGCATTGCGGTAGGGGTGAAGAGAAAACTCGACGTAGTTTGCGAAATGCTGCCCAACCCAGTTGGATCCTTCTGGCTAGTTCTTTCTCGAAGTTGTTTTTACCGAACTGGATAACCTGCCCCAGGAAGATATATTTTTGAACAACTTCGAGTGTCGCCCCTTCGATGGCAATCGGTCTCGGTGCAACATGTTCGTTGAACATAATTTTGGTTTTATCCAAGTTTACACCGAGGCCGACGCGTCGAGAATGTTACATCTGACAGGTAAAAATATTACATCTGACTGGTAAAAAAGTTACATCTGACTGGAAAAAATGTTACATTTGACTGGTAAAAATGTTACATCTGACTGGTAAAAATGTTACATCTGACTGGTAAAACTGTTACATCTGACTGGTAAAAATACTACTTCCTACTAATATTATTGTTGTGAATGTTTGTTACTCAATCACGTCCAAACAGCTGAACAGGTCTGACTGATATTTGGGAAAATCAGTATGGAATGAATTCCGGTTCCGTTCATGAAACCCATTACTGTTCATTAACTGTAAGAAAAAGGATTACCACTGTCTCAGCATACTGCAGTCTACTAGGATAGTTCAGCATTCTAAAGCTAAATAGGGGATAGGCTCTAACTACGAAACTTGGATACTTTATGTGAAGTGGCAGATTTTGAGTAGACGTACATGTATCTGGAAATAACTGCGTGGGTGTGTATTCGTAATGAGTGTATAAAGTCTATAGATATAGTATGCAAATGGTGATGTTTTTCTTGTAATTCACTTTGGTTTAATTTTGTTTACCGTCCGCAGTACGCCCCACTATCATTATCTCTCTCCTTGACCTTGCCTCAAAAACCTCCATGGACGTTTTTACATCTCGACATTTATACTTTGTACGCATTTCTTCGGTTACGATAGCCTTCATAGAGAATGTCATTGGTCGGACTGGGTCGTCACTGGCGATCGACCAATTATAAATCAAGTCTGTCGCAGTGCTGTACTCGACCCTGTATACTTAATAGAGAATTCCTGATTTGAGCAGGCTTAGCAAATTCATTGTTATTCGACGAAATTCCCACCAAAAGTTATGTCGGTCGGACTCGTACCGACTAAAACGCATTGCGCCTGTGGGTCATTGTTGGTTGCCGAAGGTGAGGTTGACAGGCATATTACTCGCATCCCGGTCGACCCATCACTCTTGTTCTGGCCCTCCTCAGGCGTGGAGATTACAGAGTCCCCAACTCGTTCCCGGAAGGGGGGGGGGGGGACTCATGCCTCCGCCGCGGTCTGCTTCTGACAGGGTGACAGGCGGTTGCACCTGTCACCCCCAGGCTTGCGCTCATGTGGGCGGAGGTCATTCATCGACCTCCAACCCTCGAGTTAGCGAACTATCGCCGCGAGCAAGGTGGCAAGCGTGAGAACTCTCGCTCCCAAGGCCGCCACCAGCTCCCGGAGCTAGGTTTATCGGGAATTTTGTCTTTTTTTTTATATCTACTTTTTTACACAAATTCAATTTGTAATGTCTAAACAAATACTCATAGACTTTTCAATTTGCATATATTTCTTTCCATCAATTCCGTCATTGCAGTCTATTTAATAGGACGCATTCTGTATTCATACAGAGCTAAGTAGGTACCTATCTACAAATTGATTAGCTTACTTTAAAAGTAGGATTAACGTATCTTAATATTTGAATAACCATGGCAGCTGGGAAGCAACCGAAACCTCGCAATCAGAGTAACACAGAGCAACAGAGAACAACACAAAATAAATCGCGATATAATCCTGTAGATGTCATTGGTCGTCACAGCATACATGTAGCTGCTTATAGCAGCTACAATCCGTTGAAATAGTTTTCTTTCCATGTGTAAGTATTAGCGTTAACTTCCGATAATCACCATTAAGATGTTGGGAAACAATTTGATCGTAGAATTACACCGTAGATCTGACTGTAAACTAAACCTATAGCAAATATGTTTTCACTTGTCATTAGTGAGTTTTCTTCGTAGTACACAATTGTATCACAACAATACGTAGCGAGAAGTCGCAGGAAATAAGGTGTCAACTCTATTTACACAGTGTCGACCTAATCTTACATGATGTGGGTAAACGTTACGTTAACAATGATGCTTCACTGCCATATTTACGACGAGGCATATTGTGCCGACATTCGCGAGACAAAGCTCCCGAGATAAACGAGTGTCAACGAAATTGAAACGAATAAATGCTGCCATCTTTCGAATTGTATTAAACGGAAATGGCTAACGAATTCATCGACCTGAAAGGATATTTGTTGGTGGTAAGCTGTTTTACTGTTTATTTGAATTAGAAGTTTCTTATTTCCATTAATTATTTAGTTGTTCAAATGAAGTACCTATCTAGATAAATTTATTTACTTAAATAACCCTCACTAGATAAAATCATCACTGCAAAGGGATAAACAAAAGACATTCTTATATCATCAGAACTATCAACTAATCGGTGTATCCGTGTTATGTTACGAATATTTTAACTTTCAGGTATTATTATCAATACCACTTACATCATCAGCGATCATTGACTGTGGTGGTAAACCTTTCCACTGCCTTAACTCCACTCACTTCATGATATGTGTGGACTTGGGCGGTGGACTGTCGACCACTATCGACGACTTCGTTATACAGTGTCCACCTACCACAATGTGTCTGAAAGACAATAAGTTTGAATGTGAGTTTCCTAAAATTGAAGAGACTACCACACCACTTTATGTGGTACGTATTCCTGAAGAAAATAAGAAAAGTGTATTGCCTCAAACTATGGATAATGTAATTACTATGCAGCCACCGGAAACCACTAAAGTTTCAACGGTAACAGAACAAAATACAGTTACGAAGTTGCCAACGCTGGAAGAAACTTCACCTTTTATTAATGAAATATTAGAAAATTTAAAGGAGGAATTTGCCAGCGGGAATGAAAAGTTCTTTGAAGGAGACACTATGACATCAACGACAACAGTAAGTTCAAGCAATAGTATAGATCAAATAAAAATAAAGGATGCTAAAATAGATGAAGTAACTTACACTACTGAATATTATAACAATTTTCAATTAAAGTCAGAACCATTAACTGCTAATGCAGTAGAAACTACTGAAACAGGTATAATACAGGGTATATCAAATTTAACAGACATTTACCCGTCGGCTCATGCATTACCAACTGTAAGTACAAATAACGTTCTTAAAAATAATTCAAGTAAACAAATTGGTTTACATCTAACCAGTGACACTGCCATCAATGACCTATCTAAATTTAATCAAACAGAACAAAACAATGCTATTAAGCCTAAAAGGACTTTAGATGTAATTGTCAAAAATTTGGAGATGACTACGTCACCCTTGCCCTTTGGTGTTGATGAAAGCCTTATGATAGATAAGCATTCTGAATTTAATCATCAATTAGATTACGTAGTTTCACTTCAAAATTCGTCTACGCCATCTACCTTAATTGAAACTGTAAGTGAAAATATAATCAATGCACTTAAACAAAGTGAACGTGTTTTTGAAACCAGTACTAACTATAATTTAAGTAATAATACTGAATTCCATGTTGAGCCTAAGACCAAATATAATAATTCATTTATAGATGATCATACAAATCAAAATATAAGTAAAGTTATACATTACAGTCAAGAGTTTAGTACTAAAATACCGAAGAATACTACTCAACATGAAAATATGACTAATAAACAGACCTTATTTAGTCCGATAGAAATAACTACAACGAAATTACCCACGACAATTTTCAAAGATTACGAAATAAATAATTTAAATGAAGTAACCACAAAAGTAAGTTCTGATATATTTTTGAATCATTTTAATAATACTCTAGTAAAAGACGGTAATGTTGTAAGTACAAAAGCTAGTACAGAAATAAATATTTTTAATGATGATACCTCAAATATAAGCATAAATACAACTAAGGCAGATTTTAAAAATAAGTTACCAGAATTTGTAACCGAACAAGAGGTGATTAGCAACGATATTGCCCATTTCATTAATAAACCAGGTATTATAGAGTATATAACTGCTTCAGATTTCATGCTTAGTACGAACTTCAAACAACCACAAACAAGTAAACTTGGTACTACTACTTTTCAAACATCTATCTCAGATAACAAACAAACCTCTGTAACGGAATCACTAACAAGAATAGATGACCAAGTTATTCTTCCTGAATACAATTTTACTTTAAATCCGCTTATTGAGAATAGCACCAGAAGTGCTGCAAAAGAAGATGCTGTAACATATTTTAGTTCAATAACAGAAGAGTCAGTAAAACTAACACCCTTACCACATACATATGAAGAAACCACTACACTGCCCATAGAAAATACTACAAAAAGTATATCAATCGAAGCTTTAGAATCTACTATATCACTCCCCCTATCAAATACTACACAAAATATAACGTCAGCACCAAAACTTACAGGTGTAACTGGTATTACAAATGGTAATGACCTCATCACTGCAGGAGAAAAAAATAATGCTACGAAAGTTGAGTCACAAACAAAGTTTAGTTTTACAACGATAGATTCAAATTTAAATAATACTGTTTTAATAGCATCAAAGTATTGGCAAAACTTAACTACATTAGGTTTAAGTAATACTACCACCGTAAACAAAAGTCACATTGCTGTCAGTGAGTCACCAAAATTGGCCACAACTCAAGGTTCAGACAATGTCGATAATATTGTAATTAACGATACATTCATCAACTATACTGAAGACATAAATGCATTAAAATCAAACCACGGAACAGAATATGGAATTATAAAGAATATCAGTATGAAAACGGATGCAGGTACTTCTCAACATGTTGGTAATGTATCACAGCTACAGAATAGGGTTAATGAGTCGATATTTGCGATTCAAAATGATGGTATGAATTTCGCAAATGTAAATCTAAATAATAATTTAGATGAACAAAATAAAACATTTTACATGAAAGCAGTGCAAGATAAGAAAGCATATCAAACTGAACCAGCTGGTTCTAGCACGATTGTCAGCGTAATAACGCCACAAAGACCTGAATATGTAACACAGGGTATTTTACTATCAGAACTGAGTACAGAGGCTCCATTAAATACAGCTACTGTTACAGAACATCAAGACTATATTTACCTTAAGAGTAACATGTTATCAAAAAACAGTAAACTGAATATAGTTAGTACAAAAACTGCAAAAAAATCTAATAATCCTAATAATATTGTCGCAAGCCCAATGAGGACAAATGTAGAATCCCCAGGGCTAGTACATGAACCAATTTTTAATCAAGTCACTCCACTACCTCATAAGAGTGCCATTAAAAATAAATTGGGTATTAGTAAAATAAATGCAGTCAGTACTAATGCAGTCAGTACTTTGACAGTGTATCAAAACATATCCAATAATAATATTGAACATGTGATTGAAATACCTCATGGTGTATCAGAAACAACCTCTAGTCCTAATATAAATTACACACCCACCAATCAAATCAACAACGATTCAAAAATAGCGTCTGTTAATGCAAAAAAATCCGCAGCAACAACAAATAACACCTATAAAAATAATAATACTTCGCCTTCTTTTAACTGTCTAAATATCACTAGAGGTAAATACGCTGATAGTCAAGATTGTAGAAAGTTTTACACCTGTTTAGGCAAACTTCAACCCGTTTCAGGCATATGTCCAAACAATACAGTATTTAGCGAGATCAACAAACTATGTACAAAAAATTTATCACATTGTGTCAGAAACAATCAGTTCCACTGTGTGTATGAAGGACGTTTCAGTGACTTATTGAAAGATAATATTTTTTATATCTGTGTTAAAAATAAATCACGTAATTTTGTGAGATATACGTTACGGTGTAAAAAAGGGTACCATTTAAATAAAGCTATTGTGAAATGTGAGAACAATACCGAGAAGAATGAATCAGCGATTTCTTCTTCCAGTAACTCCAATGTTAGCAACGATCCAAATGGATCTTTAGTAAATTCAGATGTGAGTGAAAAAACTGATTTTGAATGTAAGGATCAGGGAAATTTTCCATATTCAAAGGATTGCAGGAAATATTATGTGTGTACTAAAAATAGCAAAGACGAATATCGACGAAAGATTAAAACGTGTGCCAGCGACGAAATGTACGATAGCGAAAAGAAAAAGTGCGTGTCTTCTGAGAGTGAAGAATGTTAGATATGATGTAAGAAATAGATTAATTATCAAAACATTAGGAGTGAATATAAAAAGTACTCAATTTTGTTACTTTAGTTTTTAGATTAAGTTGTTAAAATATAATTAAAGAGCTAAAGTATTTTGTAATATAATTTATTGCCTAATTCATAAGTCTTAGAATGTATAATAAAGATCATCCTAATAAATTAATAAAACCATTATAGTGTTATTTTTTCGTAATATGTACTTTTATAATTCCAACCAATTTTGAAAGTAGTTTAACAGAACATGAAGACCCATGTGCGGTTTAGTAAACGATTATAAGCTGATTCCCTATTATAAAATACAGGCGATGAATTATGGTCTAATACACTTCCTTACTTGTGAGACGGTAAGCTAATAGTAATGTTCAATACAAAAGTAGACATACTGACATCGACTGACCTAACTCTAACTAAGACATTCTCCTAGTAAGTATTGCTTACTTTATGCAGAGGCCAATTTTGAATTTAAGACAGGTTTTATGTAACCAGGCTATAACTTCTCATATTTTTGTAAATAGAATCTTTAATATTGTATAATTTTTTACGTATATATAGATATATAAACAATAACAGTAAATCAATGGTCTTCATTTCAGTCTTCAATTATTTAAAATTTTCATCTTGCGTACGTGGCTTGCGTTTCGGTATGTTATCAATCAAATATTGATCATCAATATCTCTGTCTAGCGTAATACAGAAATGATTAGAGAATATTGTACACCGTAGTGAATCTTGGCCTCTTATCGGCTGTCGAGGACAGAAGTAGGTAGCTCGATTTGGAACATTGTCTTGTGTTACTCTCAGTTTGTAATTCTTACACTCAATAGATGAGGGCGGCTGATTTCCAAGAGAGTCTGCAAAGTTAGTGCCCAAGAATTTTGGAGGATCTTTAACATTGTTAGTATGGTACAGATCAGTTTGTGTTTTAGTAATATTCTCCATAGGACATTTGTATTTGTTGGGAGAAGTACATGTCCGTGTTATACCATTGAAAACTGTATTGCCCGAACACTTGAAATTGACTGCTTGTAATCGATCGCCGTTGAGCACGCATAAGATGTAACCTTTACAGCCGGGGACATTGGGGTTAGCGACCCTTTCATTGCGTTGACATCGTATTCTTTTCGTCAACGCTGGATCTAAGTGGTTGATGGCATCTTCACAGACAGCTGTGGATTCTTCATTACAAAATGTTCCTACTGGACAGATGAACGCAGGTCCTGCTGGTTTTGTATCCTCACATAATCTTAGTTTGTTATTTCGTTCGCACGTGAATCCGTATGGTCCACAGTCATTGGCCGTTGGGTATGCATTCCATCCATTTATACCACTTGTATAAATTGTTATCTGAAAATAAATAGATGGCGGCAAGTTTAAAATCGTTGAGAATTGACAGCCTATTCTGACACTATTCATGTTTTCCCAACATGAATAGTGGTCTAGACTGAGAAAGATTGAGACCAATTCTCTGCCAATCAATGCTATAATTGACTGCTTTCAAATTTGGAAGTTTGCGTCTAGACAAAATATACCTCATTACACCTCATTATATGATTTATTTATTGTAGGTAACTGTTTACTGATTCTGAATGGGTGGCTTTAAATTTTATGACACAATAAAGATAGTACTTGTAAAAATTGTATATATCATCAAAATATTTAGGAATATTTATTGGGAATCCAAGGTCATTAACTTGTTAACATATTTATTCTAGTATATTCTAACTTTGTTATGGATTCCTAAACAATATTTCTCCTTTCCTACACAGGATAACTGGGCAGGGCTTAGATGTCAGCCGCATAAGGTGTAGAATATTAGTTCAAGAACCAAGCGACTTTAGTCGTTTAAATAGTAGGTAGGACACGGCAGTATTTCCGTCCAATTGAGCAGTCCGACTGGGGGCGGTGAGTAGGGTAGCCAGAGCTCACTGGAGAGTTTTTGTGCTGTCAGTGGAAAGACCAAAAGCTTGTTCTGCTTTGTCTTTTACACTGACGGCACAGAAACTCTCAATGCTTCCAGGGTTGGCAGCGCGAGTGTGACGCTCTTGGTTTTGCACGTGTCCATAGGCCACGGTGACCACTTTCCATCAGGTGGGCCGTGTGCTTAGCTACCACCTCAGTGGTATAAAAAAAGACTTTCCTTTGTCTTTCCTTTGTGACTTTCCATTAAGGCCTGGAATTCATTAACAGCTCACGTGTTTCCTTCATCCTACAGTCCCTGGTCCTTTAAGTGGGGCGTGAAAAAGTACCTATATGATGAGGTCGTCAAGCTGAGTGTCACCATTGTTACATGGTATATGTATGTAATGGTGACCCTCTATTCTGAGTCTTTGCCTTCAGTTTACCCGGCGAAGCGAAGTCTCAGAAAAGACTTTGACTTTGACATTGCAGCAGTCTATAGACCGTATGATTACACTAACTACACTCTTAATAATTTATCTTTAGCGGTGCATAAAAAAAATTGCGACGAAATATCGCTTTTCTTCTTCCACGGCATAACTAAACTAATAGAAGTTACGTAAGTATTATAACCATATTATAGCCCCCTGCTCAACTAAATTAGGCACTCTAGTTCAGTAGTAATCAGGTAAGCCTTTTCATTTTTGCCTTTATCCCCGGAGGGTTAGGCAGAGAGGAATTAACACCCAAATTTTACCAATAATTAAATTCGGTCCCACGTAATAGGGGGACATAGCCTTCTGCCGTCTTCCGGGCACTATTATTGACTCAAGCCATTCATCTGAGGCTGAGTCTGGGCTGTATATATCTGTCTGATGTTAAACAGCCCTATCGCTTAGTTGCCTTGTACGACACCGCATGGGAGGAGATGGACAAATTCTACCATGTACATAATAAAATAAAAACAAAGAGTTTTGATAAGGAAGGAATAAATTAAACACTTACATACCGTGAGTAAAACTTGAACGTAATATTTCATCATTTTTCTTAGACACTACTGATGTATCTTTCATTCAAGATGTCTAAAATACGACTAACGGACAGAACTGTTTTCTTGAACTGTGCAGTTAGAAGGTAATTAACACCTTCGGACTGAATATACAGAAATGGGCGCATTTGTTGACACTTTGTCACCGATAGTACGAAAACGTAGTTTGTTTTTAACGGTACACCTGTGAGTATAGGGGCTTCGAAGTAGGTGAATGGGAAAATGGCGTAATGATAATATCATGGTAAAAACTCAAGGGCATGGGTGTCCATTAATTTAATCAATCAATCAGCCCACCGCCGTCCACTGCTGGACATAGGCCTCTCCCAATGTGCGCCATTTTCTCCGATCCTCCGCCTTCCGCATCCAGTCTGTCCCAGCCACCTTTTTCAGGTCGTCGGTCCATCTGGCTAGGGGGCGTCCTACCTTTCGTTTACCTTCTCGCGGTCTCCACTGTAGGACTCGTTTGCTCCAACGGCCATCGATCCTTCGACAAACGTGGCCAGCCCACTGCCACTTCAACTTGCTTATTCTGTGACCTATGTCGGTAACTTTAGTTCTCTGTCGGATAACCTCGTTCCGAATTCTATCCTTCAGAGAAACTCCAAGCATAGCTCGCTCCATAGCCCGCTGCGCGACTTTTAAACTATGGACCAGCCCCACTGTAAGTGTCCACGTTTCGGCACCGTAAGTCATAACAGGTAGGACGCACTGTTAGTAAGCATGATATTTTCACTCTCGTATAAATGCCTTAAGTAGTAATGGATGCATCCTAATCTACATTACAATTGTATATTATTATAGTTTGTCGCTAACTAGTCCAGTCAAGCTGGAAATCAACCCAGAACGTCTCCTACTCAAGAGGATATCTCTAGAGGAACTTCTATTTTATAACTAAAACATAATAAAACTACAGTTATAATAATACCTAAACACATTTATTTCTAAAGGATACTGTTATGTATAAATGTACGAACTAGTCTTCTTCTGACGAGGAGTCGCTATCACTTGAACTGGAGCTCGAACTCTGCCGTGACCTCGAATCTTGGATGACCGGGGTACCCGTTTTGGCTCTGTACAACAATAAATATTTGATTTAGTTTAGGTTAAATAAAAAGAAATGAATATTCTATAACATTTACATAGCGCAAATTGTGGGTTCTATAAAGCAGCAGATACACAGACTCATATACGTCTTTTTCTGTGGGTTCTATAAGCAGCAGATACACAGTCTTATATAGCTCTTTTTCTTATGTAAATACCTAGATGAATAGATGTAGGACACGGCGGTATTTCCGCCCAATTGAGCAGTCCGACTGGGGAAGTACCTCTGCCCTACAGAATACCGCGGTTATAATAACTTCGTGTTGTGTTCCCGGCGGTGAGTAGGGTAGCCAGAGGTCACTGGAGAGTTTTTGTGCTGTCAGTGGGATGATCAAAGGCTTATCCTGCTTTGTCCTCTACACTGACGACACAAAATCTCTGTTCTTACAGGGTCGGCGGCACGGATGTGACTCCACTGGTGTTACACACGTTCATAGGTCATGGTAACCACTTTCCATCAGGTGGGCCGTGTGCATGTCTACCACCTAAGTTGTATAAAAAAGAATGTAGCAACAAATATTTGCACCGAACAAGAATCGAACTCACGTGACCTATCGACACGTGTCTTTCAATAATGAAAACTAATGTACATAACTTCATGATAATAAAATCGGAGGATACAGTTTAGTTATAGCCACATCTAACTACAACCAACAAATAGGGTATCAGATAGAAAAAAAAAACAATATAGGTAATAAAATAAATATTGAACCAAAAAGGCTATATTCTTCTCACTGGTGTGTTCAAAGCTTTGAGGTGAAGTAATGATAACAGAACAACAAAAAAATATCTAAAAAGGCGTTCTAAACACGCTGAAAAATAGTATCACTTACAAGTTATAAGCTTCTACGACGGCGAGCGCGGATGGCTGTAAGGTTGTGGCGAAACTGGACCGCTTCTGTGTCAAAAGCTGTTCCACTTCTTGTTCCGGCCGGTTCAGGATTGTGCCCAACACTTGCACGCTAGCAGTCATTGCTTCCTCGAAACCGCATTCAGCTAAGTAAGTCACTGCAGTCTGTTTAAAAAGACATATTAATAAGCGTCATCATTTCCAAATGGAAATGTGAAGAAGACCCTAAATTATTATTTTCCCTTCCCACCGACAATAGTGTTTAATATAGGTATTTAAACTATCATGGTCACTCACATCAGTATCAAAATAAACGGGATATTTACCATGTTTCATTGTTTTGAGTTTCCGATATTTCGGCGCTGTTGCAAGCACCATGATCACGGAGGAACTGGAGTAGTGGCGGTGAACAGAGAAAAAGTTTTTTCCTAGGAGTAATTATATCGATCTACCCTCTTTCGAGTTCTTTTACTACGCGTATCTGCACTACTATTGGTTTCACTCTCACTACAAACTCGAACCCGATCTCGATCACGTTCACGACATACGATGCTTACTGTATCCACTCGCGATTTTGTTTTAGCTTGTTCCCGGTTGTTTTTGCAAAGACGGACCACTGGATGCCAGACGTTCGGCAGTTGAAACCCATCCTCACGATTGAAATTTTTATACTTTTTTATTTCAATTGCTTCCCTAACCAGTCTTGGTACATAGTGGCGTTCTGTCGAGAGCATCTGAGGGTTATGTAGCTCGATCCAGCTCGGAAACTCAAAACAATGAAACATGGTAAATATCCCGTTTATTTTGATACTGAATAGTGTTTAATACTGATTCCTTTCTTCTAAACCCTATCGGGTTGTCTCAATTGCATCCAATGGTTTCATCATGGAGTCTGGGTCCGCATATTCCAGTCTAACTGCGGATTTGGCTCATTTGGCTGAACTTCGATATTTTCCGTGAAGCGACTGCCATCTGACCTACACAACCCAAAGGCGATATCGAAGCATTGCAGTTAGACCCGGCCCTCGATTATACTAAAGCAAAACCACTGTTATACCATAGACATTGGAAAAAATAGCAATAAATTTTAAACTTAATTTTTATACACTTAATGTTCAAAATTAAATGAGAAGAATAAGAATAAGAATCCATATTTCCTTGAATATGGTTGGTTACAGGTGTACAGCATATTCTGCAATTTGTGGCGTGCAAATATTAAATTTCTATTCCCTATTTTTACATGCATTACCTCCCCACACATTTGTAATTAATAATTTCTTAATAGGCTAAGTTCCAACTCGTCTAAACTAAAATTCAATGTTAGAACATAACATAACATAAACTCACGCCTATATCCCCGAGGGGTTAGGCAGAGGTTCTAGCACCCACATTTCGCCAGTTTATATTTAGGTCCCATTGTAATAGGTGGCGAGCCTATTGCCATTAACCGAGCACTTATAAACCTGCGATAAATACACACATAAGTTCGAAAAGCATCGAAAAGTCATTGGTGTGTGCCATGGTAAAACCTGGGATCGAACCCGAGACCCCGTCTCAGCAGCCCATTACTCATACCACTAGGCTAGAATCTACTTGTTAATGTAATTTTATTCATTATTTTCATTACACTTTTATTTACTCTGCAAAAGGATTTACAGTTTTGGTCTTTAATTCCATTGCTTTAAAGTCTAAAATTCAATCGTTTTTTTAGCAGTGATCGTGGTATGACAGTGGGTTTGATTTAACAGAATCGAAGTCCAGCTGTTGGACTTTTGAAAGGTCTAACTACGAGTAACGACTGCTATATATGTTCATATGGGAGCTGGTACCGACGTCTAAAGGTGCTCTCCGAGCCACGATCAGACCAATGTAAATAGCCATATTCATGCATACTAATATTTGCACTCAAAATGCATTATATTATGTATAAAATACCGCGGTAGTCTAGTGGTATGTGTAATGGACTGCTAAGACGAGGTCTCGGGTTTTATCCCAGGTTTTACCATGGCACACACCAATGACTTTTCGATGCTTTTCGAAGTTACGCGTGTATATTTCGCAGGTTTATAAGTGCCCGGTTAATGGCAATAGGCTTGCCACCTCATATTGGGAGCTAAACATAAACTGACGAAATGTGGGTGCTAGCACCTCTGCCTACCCCTTCGAGGATATAGGCGTGAGTTTATGTTATGTTATGTTAAAATCCATTAACTCATATATAGTTTCTGCGTCCCGTTCCACTCACCGCGGCGATGCCATGTTTTCCAAGTGCAGCGGCTTTCTGCGCGACTTGTGCGAGCGCTGTCGGTTGTCGCGGGACACCGGCTGCTTCCTCGCGTCTCAAGCGCTGCAGCGCTGCACTCACCGGCTCCCACGCGGCATCAGATACGTCCGTGGTGTCCGAACACATCGTGATTATGTTGCTCAGCGCTGAAGCGGATAACCTGCGCAGATGGTGTTCATTAGATACCCAATCTATTTATATTCCATTTTTAATTATAGTTGCGGCACGCTATCATGGCCATTTTGACACGACTGGTTTTGCTTAATTTCTCTTTTTTGGTGTTGTTGGTGTGATGCCAATTGTAATAATAAAAAGATTTGGAGTCAGTTGTAATGATACAAAGTAAGTGTGTAATCTCCTATTTAAAAGAAATAAAAAACAAAATTGGTTTTGTAAATACATTACCATAAAAGTTCGGGCGCCTTGGAGATACACATGCCTAGGATACCTAATCAGCGGATATTGGAAACTTTTAATCTTCCGGTGGTGAGCTAAATGAAAGCCAGAACGAGAGAGGGCCCTGTGTCGTCGGGGGTGCGAGGAATATGGCTGTCAACCTCACCTTCGGCAACCAAAAACGACCCACAGGCGGCGCGCGTATTAGTCGGTTCGAGTCCGACATAACCTCTCCCATCGGCTCCGGCGGGGGGTATCCGTGGGGATTTCGCACGTAAAACTAAAAAAGTATTATTATTTAATGAACGTAAATTGACATACTTCTGCTGAGGCGTTCGGCGATCCATGGTCTCTTCAATTTCGTCAGTAATTTGCCCGTAGTTTAGTATATCAGTCGCAGCAGAGCGCATTTTTGCCTTCACTACTTCATCTGTAATATAAATATTTTTTAAAGACTCATCTTTTCTTTTTATACCACTTAGGTGGCAGACAAGCACACGGCCCACCTGATGGGAAGTGGTTACCGTGACCTTTGGACTCGTGCAACACCAGGAGCGTCACATTCGCGCTGCCGACCTTGAAGAAACCTTCTAACCTTGTTCTCTCGCGTTATTGAGAAAATTCCAAACATACATACATACATAGTATGTAGGTGATAGCCAAGATATTTAAGGTCATAGGCCATCAGACAATAAAAGCACTCACTAAATATAACTTAGGTACCTTGATGGTCATAACAGCTGACCATAGCGTCCAATAGCCTCTCAACAAGTCGCACACGTTTAGCGTGACCGAATATAACTAACTGGGACCAGGCTTGTGCCAATCGGTCTCCTGCGCCACCCACTTCCAGAGTTTTTATAATCTGTACATAAAAAAAATTAATTGTAAGAAAAAACCGAGAGAAATTTATTGAAATAGAAATTAATGCTTATTTGTAAATCATCAAATAATTGTCAGTTTTCATGTATTAGGACAATAAAATTGCCATTCTATTAAATTTTGATCCATATATTTTAAAAATCGTTAGCATAATACTGTTCAAATGAAAAACAGTATTCTGCTAAGGATTTTTAAAATATGTTTATACTTACGTATCTAAATTATATCTAGGTAGGTATTGCTCGGAACAACAATAAGGTAGGCCGAAGAGGACATTTAAATGTAATAAATACCATAACAATACTATGGTCAGCAATAAACGAATTTGATTTTCATAAAAAAACATCATATTATACGTATATTCATAATAAATTTTGGACCAAAAATGTGCTCAAAACGTGCTCTATACAGCAATAATTTTGCCTATCGGTGGACTTTTTTTTGTGTAGCGATAATAGTCAACACTTCACAATGATTGACGTCATATCACATATTGTCACGTAATAAAAAAACTCAATTGTGATATAATTACCATTTTGTATCATTTCAAATAGTAGTCGTTAATTTCAAGCGTTACAGACATGTCAGGATGGCCGAGCGGTCTAAGGCGCCAGACTCAAGGTTCCCTTGCTCACTGAACGTGAGTGCGAGTTGTTCTGGTCCTCTCTGAGGGCGTGGGTTCGAATCCCACTTCTGACAAAACTTTTTGTCATTTTCTTTACTTTTTTTATTGGAGTTTTAATACAAATTATGTTATACTTTTAAGAAATTTCGGTAAAATAAGCCTCTGAATAAATTAAAACATACCTCTTCCATGACTGACGGTTCTGGCACATACACATTTGGCACCAGTGTATCTAAAAGCTCGGTAGTTTTCTCGAATGGGGCATGCCTGGAAAAAAAAAAATTTTTTTTTAGAGGAAAGAGCTCGAACATAGTGAAAAACCACATCTTAATTTTTTTTTTAAATAGGCTATTTGACTACATATTTTATTTTACTTTTTACTCTTGAAAAATACCACTTTATATAATGAACTGCTAAAGTGAAATATTCTGACGACAAACAGATTTGTAGATATTTGATTTTGAAAATTCAATTTTCGCGCCGCCCGAAATCCCTTCATACAAAATCATACTTGCATGTCACAGTTGCGCTCTATCGGTCTACTTTGCGTTTACATGTACATAGTTCAATTAAAAGTAATTTGAAATTTAACGAGGAATCTAAAAAGTAAAAATTTGGTCTGAATTTAATTGTTTATATTTTGACTTACTTTAGGAATTGAAAATAATGAAAAGTCATAGTTTCAGACTGAAATACTGCAAAATAAGATATTACCTATCTAAAACTTTCAGTTTAGTGCTTGCACCTCTGACTACCCCTTCGGGGATATAGGCGTGAGTTTATGTTATGTATGTTAGTTAGGCAATATCTTATATTGCAAGGCATTTTTTTCAGAATAATTTCAGTATTGGGCAGAACCGGATGGATGACCTTGTCAAATAGCCTATTGAGTGATGAGTTCTAGTGTGATACCTGCAAGCGACAGTGACATAGTGCCTGTAATAAATGCTCTCTTTGTATGCATCTCCCACTAGTTTGTAGTTGTCACCTTTCAATAGTAGTGTGTTTAGTCTTTCTGCCATCTTTATGTCCTGAAAATAAATGTTAAAACGAGTTAATAATTAATGCTTTAAGATGTAGTGACTAAGATAGAGAAAGGGATGGTTTAGACACGTGGAGAGGATGGACGAAAGACTGACGAAATATATTTATGAAGCGAGGGTGAATGGGCAACGCGGTAGGGGTCGACCTAGACATACGTAAGTCAATCAGATCGAAGGCATTTTAAAAAAAGGACATGTCAAGAGTACCCGAAACCGGCTAGCATGTATGAAAATAATTATGAAAGTTGAAGAAGTGGAAGATACATATGCCAGAATCGTAGGAAGTGGAAAACTGTGGTCTCAGCCTACCCCATTTGGAAAGAGGCGTCACGTTACTTCACGTCACGTCTCTTGTTAATCTCATCTCTCACTATGTATATATATTATGTTTATATATTAATAAATAATAATAATACAGCCGCCTCCCCCAAACTCTGCTGTTGTTGAATAATAATGTCTATTAGGCCCACAAGTTTTATTATTAAAATTAGAGGTAAAATTATTAAATGTCTACCATAACAATATTATCTAGAGTTATACAACAGTATCACATACCTGTAAATGATCACTGCATACACCCATGGCTGTGATAAAGAAGTTGATGTCAGTAGATTCCTTTGCTTCTATGGTTTCCCTTTGTTCCAAATCGTTTAGGATTGTAGACAATATATCGATGCGTGGGCCCCCTGTAAATATTTTCAAATATTTGTCGTGATTGGTCTTACATAGCTTTCAATGGGATATAGGTATATTACTTGTCTGTAAATAAATCTGCCACCGAATTAATCTACTATAGCCTGACAAATTCGTTGGTGACACTCCCATGGTCCGCGCGGGTGGTGGGGGACGTAATTATCGATGACCGTTACACACGGTACTAATTACGTTACGAATATGTCTAAAGATATCCCTGTGAAATATCTTACATTGTCTAAATTGATTGATGTTGTTTTTTTATATAACTTGCTTTGGACAGCGACTTTCCTCGCGTGAAGCGTTTAAAAAAACTACTACTACTTGGAAAAAAATTAAAAAATAGGAGCATTGTACATTTGTAAGTAGTTGAAAAAATCTGAGAAATAAAACATTTTATGGTTTGTTTTAATTTTTAATACCAATCTTAAAAAAAAAAAAACAGATTAAACATACATCATTTAATCAGAGTCATCACAGTCCATGTCGAGTTCCGAACTATCTTCGCTGTCGTAATCCGAACTATCAGAATCATCGTTTAATGATATAATAAACCTGTCCAACTCATTGTCACATATACGATCGTCGTTATAGTATTTGTCCTCATTTTTAATTATGTGATCATCGCATTTTTTCCATTTTTCAGCAGTGTAATTAGCAAACAAGGTTGCAAGAGCGTCTTTCTTCTGATCTAATGTAGAATTGACATAATTCCTTGCCAAGTCGCCTTTTATATCACCCCATACCATCTCGATTGGATTGAGGTCGGGATGGTATGGAGGTAAACGAAGTACTGTGTGTCCACCCTGATTTAGAATTTCATCCACTGTATATTGTTTTGGTAATGTTTGACTGTTAATTAAAATAATTAAATCACATTTACGCAACGTTTCGTCAAATGGAACATTATGTTTTGTTAGCCAATCTTGCATTACCTTTTTTGTACAACGCATTGTTGGTTTTTTTTCAATTTGTTTACAGTGGTACGCTGCGTTATCCATGACTATCACAGAATGACTTGGAATATTAGGCAGCAGTTGTTCTATTAACCATTTTTCGAAATTTTCCGAGTTCATATCTCCGTGATAGTCACCGCTTTTGGAATGCGATTTAAATATCAACAGGCCATTTTTAACGAACCCAGTTCGTCCACCAGCATGTACAATAATTAACCTAAGTCCTTTGCCAATATTTGTCAATATTCCACGTTCATTGGTAGATTGCCAGCAGTTAGACACAGTATGCGATTGATTGACATATGTCTCGTCGAGATAAAATATTGCTCTACCTTCATTTCGATATTTTTTGATAGCTAAAAGATAGTGCCACCTTAAAGACGTAATGTCAGGGCGCTCGATGAGCAGTTTTCGTTTGGACTGGCATTTTTTATATGTAAAACCAAGCCTCCGCAAAGTATTTCTTAAATACTCCCGAGAACAGTCTAATATACCATCTTCCTTTAAATCAGCGTTTATTTTTCTTAAAGTAGGGACCTCTTTCTTAACGGTGTAATATTGTGTTATTTTCCTCCGAATAACACCTTCCGTAAAGTTATCAATTATAATACGTTTCTTTGCAATTTTGTTTTTCTTTGGAGATTTTAAAGTAGCAGTACCATCATTTTCACACAGCAATTTTCCTTGGCGAACAATATTCCTAACTGTAGTATTCGATAAACCTGTTACATTAGCCACTAAGTTTGCCAAATTAACATCGTTTTGATATTCAAACGAAGCTGGATCATCTTTGCGATTTTTAAAATAGTTATATACATTGTAAGTAATTTGTTTATCTTGACGTCCAATAACTTTGCTTATTGGCGGACTCATCTTCATATATTAATATCGTGTGTGTTTTGTGACGTGCGACCGTACTCAATATGTGTTGCCGTCAACAGCGACGACGCGCAACTGAATGACGGCTCTGAGAGCCAGCCTCCACCCCGCGCTCGTCTCTTACTCCCCCCGCTGTCTTTCATCCCCCGCGCCCGCAGACCATGGGAGTGTCACGAACGAGCTTGCCAGACTATAATTGCCGCAAAATAGGAAACTGCGCGCAACGATTATTACAAAATGGGTGATTCATTCGATTCAATTAATTGAATTACGATCAATTTTCAATGAAGCCCACACTTCAATAAAACATAAACTGACTTACGTTCTTTACAGAATAAACATAGTAGGTAGTAGTACGCCGATAGACCCGGCTCGATGCCTAATGCCCTGAACTCAGCTATAATTTGTAGTGCCAACTCTTGCAGAGCTTTGCCGCCTCCCCACACCGACAAAGACCGCAGGCAGGCTGACAATGTCTCGTTGTTTGGAGTTAAACCCTGTAAAGTATTGTTTTAAATGAATATAGTAGCAGATTGAAGACAGCCTCCGTAGTTGAGACCCACAACCGATGGGGCCTTCTATAGGCTTGGGTCAATCGGGGTGCGCGAGGGATATGCCAGAGGCTACCTCACCCTCGGCAACAGATGGGCCCAGGACAGCCGTGCGGTTTTAATCGGTTCGAGCCCAACATAACCACCCCGCTGGTCTCGGCGCGGGTTATCCAAGTGGATTCCCGAACGTAAAAAAAGAAGCCTCTTTAGTGAACGTGACAGCTAAGCAGGAGGCGCGGCGCTGCTCTGTGCAAATATTTGTTTGCATGAATATCTACTTTATGAGCCTCAGAGAGCAAATTAAGCCTCGTGGGTAAACGGAATTTTAATTTAAAAAAATAGACCAACTTCCAAAACAAAAAAAGTAATGAAAATTAATAAATAATTGAATATTTTACATTATAGACTTCATTTAAAATACACAAATGCACACTTTTTAATGATACATTGAAATGAAAACATTCTGTAAAACAAAGCAGAGTACTCCCAACACCTACTGATGACCACATTACAAAAGACTTACCTGTCGATTCATATCCACAAGCAAACTTTTAAGTGCCTCTATACGAAGGGCAGTACCTTCGCGCAAGTATCCGACGCAATTTAACAGTGAATTATAAACACTGGTAGATAATGGGATGCCCTTTTCTATAGCCTCCTGGGTCAATGTGTATGCTCTTTCTGCCTAAAAAAGTTATAAATATTTTTTATTAGTTTATAAAAAACTAGCCTTCCGCCCGCGTAATATTTAAAGTAGTTTTTGCGTTCATTGTGAATAAAATAGATGGATATCATATTATATGGTTGACTTGAAAAATATTTTTTTTTGTAAAGAGAACAATAACAGTGTAGTATTTCTGTAAATTATTTGTTGACTGGTAACATTATTAGCCAGATAACTATCCTCTTTGAGATAGCTGGTAGTTACTGCCAAGATATACACTGTGCACAAAATTTCAGGCTTCCATTAAGCTTGAAGCAATAGGCTGGGGAAGTACCTCCGCCCTACAGAATACCGCGGCCATAATAATCGTGTTGTGTTACCGGCGGTGAGTAGGATAGCCAGAGCTCACTGGAGGGATTTGCTATCAGTGAAAAGATCAAAAGCTTGTCCTGCGTTGTCTTTTACACTGATGGCAAAGAAACTCTCAATGCTTGCAGGGTTGACAGCGCGAGTGTGTGTACGGTGACCACATTCCATCAGGTGGGCCATGTGCTTGTGGACCACCTTAGTCGTATAAAAAAAAAGGCTATTTGACAATCATCCGATTCTTCCCAATACTTAAGCAGTATTGGGAAGAATGTTAGTTTTATCTGTAAAAATATGCCTTGCAAAATAAGATATTGCCTAACCAAACTGAAACTATGACTTTACATTATTTCTAATTCCCACAGTAAGACAAAATATAGTCAATCAAATGCTGTTCCAATTTTTAACTTTTTAGATTCCTCACGAAATTTTAAATAACTTTTATTATGAACTAAATACATGTAAACGCAACGTAGTCCGAGTTAAATGCGATATTCTCTTGCATTTCATACATATGCACTACGCGAGACGAGCGAGTGACGTCACTCACAAGTACGATTTTGTATTGATGTTTGATTGTTTTCAAGCAGCGCGAGAAATCGAATTACCAAAATCAAATCTTTAAAACTATTTGTATTAAGAATTTTTCACTTCAGCAGTTATATATATTATTATATTTATTATACTGTGGTCACAATTCAAGAATTAAAAAAAAAGTTAGTCAAATAGTCTAGTGCTTGGATTAATTCAACTGATTAAATAAAAGTTTATTGTATTATTGTGAGCCAATTATGAACCAACCTGAAAATACTTGGCCATGCCTTGGATGATGGCACAATATGCTTCAGGAGTCTTGGGCTCGATGGATGTAAAGATGTTATCGGCAAGTCCGCCCAGCCTAGCAACAATTATGTTTAACAAGGATTAGCAGGGTGGTCACTTAACTAAATATAGATGTATTGTATATGTTGTGTTAAGTAATACAAGCCAGGACAACCTTAGGATAATAATGACACTCCTCAATATCTTGGATAGCCTGTAAAGCCATTGGCCCGTCCTAGTTATTGTATCAAGACCTGTTCATACAATAATTAGGATGTGTTAAAAGTCTGGGGGGAGGGTGTGTATTATGAACTAAATTGTGGAAGAGAAGATTGGAGAGCAGATCCCAGATACTGATATTCTTTTGATCATAAAATCATATACAATTGGGAATATTATTAATCAACTTCTTCATTGTTCATACCTCCAAGTAGCCGATTGTCTCTCCCGAGTGTTACTAGCAAACCACTTTTCTTCAAGCCACTCCATAGATTCGGGTTCCCTTTCATTGTAGAAGCATATCAGTTGCAGCAGCTGTAGCTTCAATTCACTATCCACACTCTCTGCACCACCAAGCAATTGGTATACCTTCAGAGAGTCCTCTAGCAAGGCATTCTGGATTGTGTACCTTAAGTCGTCTTCTGTAACCTAAGAAATATATAAATATATATTTAGATTGGATAAAATGCATCCAAGATGGTAAATGATCTCCCCTTACAGGAAATTTCTAATCAAAATGTATGGGGAAAGTAAGTATACTAATTACATACTTTCAATTCAATTAAATACTTAGAAATATTTTAACTTATTGACAGATTCTGTGGTGTGGCATGCATATGGATGGATCATGGGATTGGTTTAGTCATGCCTCGGAGAGCATGTTTAGTCCAGGTTGCCAAACTAACTATGGCAGTTGTTATGGGTAGTTAGAGCCCTAAAAATTCTAACAACAGGTCTAACTGCAATGCTTCGATATCATCATTGGATGGTAGAGGTCAGATGGTAGTTACTTTATGGAAAATATCTCAGTTCGGCCAAAATTCATACTTAGACTAGAAAAGCAGAACCCAGACTCGGAAAGCTTCGGATGCAAGTGGGATTAACGCTAGGATGAAGTAGAAGACTAAGATATATTTTAACATAATTTATTTTCATTTAAGTCCATGCTAACAGTACATTAGACTATGTAGTAACCGGTGACCGAGTTTTTACAAAAAAAAATTAAGTAATCATCTATAAACTGGTGAAAGGAAATAATAATGTTAACCGACGAGCATGCATGATGAATGTAATGAGAGTGAATGAAGCGAGAGTAGTATGTCAGAATCATAGCAAATGGAGATCCCCTATAATAATAATAATAACTTTATAACCATCAACAAATTTTGCATTACAGTTACAGTGTACACAGGTATAATAAATATCTTATAGTGCAAATGTAAAAATTGTTTTCAGTGATTTATTAGTTGAATCTCTGCCATCTAAGCTAAGATTTAACTTGTGTTATGGATGACAGGATGGGAGACAGGAGTGATTTTATGTTTGTAATAATGTAATGCATTAGCATGTAGGTACTATTCATGTAGGAATCATGTTGTATTATGCACAAGTTCCAATTGCTTTAGTGATAGTTTTTGCTTTTTTTTTTTATACCACTTAGTTGGCAGACAAGCACACGGCCCACCTGATGGGAAGCGGTTACCGTGGCCTATGGACGTATTCAACACCAGGAGTGTCACACTCGCGCTGCCGACAAAAATTGCTTGTTTTCTTCTAATAAATTATAATGTGTTGTTTGCGTTAAATATATGAATGGTTATTACAATTAAATGATAGTTTCAGTTTACTCACTTTACTTTCATCATTATAAATAGGCTTAGGCGCAAATGCTTCTATTTGAGGATCTGCATTAAAATATGGCGTTTTAAGTTTGGTTGGTGGATCCCACTCTCTGGTTGTGAATAAGTTGGCATGTTCATCTCGTATCCATGCTGCAGCTTTACGACCAGCTTCAGCTGATAACGCATATGATCTCTTGCGAAAATTTGACAAGGGTATTAGGTAGGGGTCGTCATGGTATCTACAACACACATTTAATATGTTTTTACTTAAATACATAATTCATTGCTAACGAAGATATATTCAATGATGTAGATAAGAGATACATTACTTGTAGTGTGCAGCTGTGGGATCTGGTCCTACAGTAGCGGCTAAAGCCTGTAAGATATCAGTGGGCCCTCTAGGAATGCGAGGGGGAGGCGTAATTCCATCACTTGATTTACTAATCTGTGGAAGTTTTTGCCCTTCTATAGTTGTTAATGTACGACACAGGCATGCCAATCTCGTCCATTGTCTGTAATTAAATTGAATTTAGGTAGAAAAATACTGAAATTTTCTAACTAGACCTAACCTAAAAGTGTATAACTGGTTCATACCGTGGAACAACGATGTTAGAATACATTGACAATGTATTAAAGGCTTTTATATACTATTGAGTTAAAAAATAGTGAATATAACTTCGTTTTGTGTTATTCTTGAAGTTTTTTAGTTTTGAATTTGAACATAACATAACCACAAAATCTTTTTATTTTGACGTTTGTGTTTTTTTCTGCCGATACAGTGATAGCATTGTTTTGGCTACAAGGCTTTTCATATACATTTTAATTATTATTATCTTATTTTTAAGAAAGAGAACAGCACGAATTACGTATTGAATAATGATCTAATAATTTATAAAATTAGTTTAAAAGAATAGGTTTTACTTGCCTGCAAACCGCAAGGACTGCTATGTTCTTACCCGCCAGGAAAAACCGAACCCGGATCTTCTTATTTCTTTAGGCGAGGCAAAACTGAAAAATGGCCCCCCACTCACTTCTTTCGTACGGAGATCGGATACTGAGGGGGAGAGGGGGGGGGGGGTATTCAAGTCCTAAACAAACCTATGACTGGAATAGATCTGTATATCCCGCACTCCACTTATCCCAGGGCCATCTTCTCGCTTGAAGGTCGGTGAGCGACCTCCGACATCCACGCCTCACGAGTTTTATGGTTCGGGAGATACTTGAGTCTCTATTGTGCTCTCTTCGCCATCTCCTTCTCGAGCATTGCTTGTTCGTAGAAGGAGGCGGTGACAGCAGCGCATATGCGAGCGCCCCGCACCATCGTCGCTGCGTAGCCACCAAGCGTTGTTCCAGAGGACTACTTTTCTTAAGGCCATCTTGCGGGTCAACCTCGGAACCTTCCACACCGGCTTCTTGTGCAGCCCTCAGTCTTCGCTTGGATCAAAGTGACGTATGCAGACGTTGGCCTCTTCTCTCCCTATCCCGGAGATACAGGTGGCATCAACCAGTACAGCAGACTCCCACATCACCTCCCGAGCTAGTCCTTCACGATGTGTCGTACCGCCAATAATACGGCGCGCCTTTCACTCGGTCGCCCTAGTCGTTCTTTCTACTCCACCATAATATCCTGGAGATGCCGGAACTTCACGGCATTGACTTCTCGATGTTCGGGACTCGGGACCTTTCTTGGCCTTGGTGGTAGTAGCACCACACGCCCTGAGGAGCATATTATCCACATCATTGCAAAGTATCCAATCGTATCCGGTGTTCCACAGAGGTGTTCCCAAGAACGGTCCCTGTGGAATACCGCATGACAGTTCACGCCGTTCAAGGCTGGTAACTGGTGTCGGTAGACAATGTGTCTCTTCATCAGTTAGACCCCTAATGCAAGATGTTGAACGCGTTGGCGATGTCTAAGAACATCGTTAACATTATCTCGCCCCGGGCAACTGCATCCATCACCAGAGCCCTCACGCGCGCAATGACGTTTACGGTTGAGAGTGGCTCGATGAGGTAACATCACTATAACTCTTTCAAAGAGTTTGCATACCTTGTTAAGTAACACTATGGGTCGGTAGGCGGACGGAGAGTCCGCCGGGCGCCCCTTTTTATACATACTGCTCCCCGTCTTCTTCAGATGCGGAAACAGGTTCCGCTACAAATATGCATTGAGAAAGCTCTCTCAGTCGGGGCTCGAGAGCATCTTCCCCTAGAGCCAGTACCCACAGGGCCGTCTTTAAACTATTTGAGGCCCTGGGCACATTAGGATCATGGGGCCCCTAGGACCTTGAGAAAACACTATTTAGTTACAATAGATAAAGAAAGACAAACAAGGTTCTAAATTTATTTTTATTTAGTTACTAACTATAAAAAAATAGGAAATATAAAAAATAATCTACAAAAGTAACTCGCTTAACATAAAATCCTTAGATTAATTCTATGTTGATTGCAAAGGTACCCTTCTAGATTTAAGATGAGCAAAATCGTTAATCACATCTTCAAAATCTATGGTATTGAGAATATCACATTCTATGGACATCAGCGACAAACTAGTTAATCTCTCTTGAAGCATTGTACTTCTTAATTCATTTTTTATTCGTTTCAATTTGGAGAAGGAGCGTTCTCCGCTGCAGTTAGTTACCATCATACGTAAAAATATTCTCAATGCAATTTCTACGTTAGGAAATGTGTCTTCAATTTTGTTTTGCTTTAATAGATTATATACTTCCTGTACACTGTTAGATGCTTCATTTTCACTCTGAACATTTTTTAAGTATTCTTTTAAATGTTGACATTCTATTTCTAACTCTTTTTCATTTACATCTTCGTGATAGATTTGAGAAAATTCTTTGCATCCTTGTCGTATCTCTTCGGAATTCAGAGTTTTTAAGTGAAAAAATAAACTAAAACGTTGACTGACGGTCTCATATGAACTTTGTCGCTGTTTTAGATGAACATTCAAGGTATCGATTATTGGGAGAAAGGTTTCTACGTTGAATCGCTCTTTTCCATTCAATTGGACTGATGGCGCAGAGCCATCAAAAAAAATCAGCCGTGAGCTTCTACGTTTTGTTCTTTGAGATAGATCTTTGTAGTCAGATTCTGGGTTATTTTCTTTGGCAAATGATTCGAAGTTATCAAATTTATCCCTGAGGTTAGTAATAAAATCATAAAGTGAAGTCAACAAATTGGTTGCAACGTCCAGTGTTATTGTTTCTTTCTGAAGATAATTACTTGTTTTGTCTATTCTTTCCAATATGGTGCTCCAGATTTCCGTCAGTATAATAAATTCTAGATTTCCCATTTTTCTAGACAGACTAAGGGCTTCGTCTCTTGTTTCTCGTGCCTTTTCAGTATCGTTTGCGATGGTGATTAAAGCTTCTAATATTCTTTTATAACCCCCATGCAAAGCACTTACTGCATCAGCTCGGGCTGACCATCTGGTTTGTGAAAGACTCTTAACAACTTTTTTTGAACCTAAATGTTCTGTTAATATATTCCATCTGTGGGTAGAGCCCGAAAAAAAGTTGTACACTTTCTGAACTATTTCAAAAAACTGTGATGCCTCCGGTACACACCCAGCAGCATGGACACCTACCAAGTTTAGTGAATGTCCTGCACATGGTATAAAGGTGGCAAATTCACATTTTTCCTTGATTCTTGTTTGTAGACCACTATACTTTCCCGACATATTTGAAGCATTGTCGTAGCTTTGTCCTCTGCAATCTTTTATGGGAATATCATGTATCTCTAAAAAAAATAAGATGGTCTCCGCTAAATACTTAGATTTATGCTCTTTAATAGGTATAAATTTCAAAAACCTTTCAACAGGAACACAGTCTTTTACGTATCGAATGATGAAAGTTAGCTGGTCAATATGAGACAGATCGGGCGTACTGTCAACGCTTATGGAAAAATATTTTGCTGATTTAACTTCATTTATAATTTTTTTAGAACCTGTTTTCCCATTACTTCAATAAACTCATTACAGATATTTGCTGATAAATAAGAAATGTTACCCTTTCCAGGATTCCCAAATTTTTTTAAGTGATCTGCAAGAAATGGATCAAATTCACTCAATAATTCCACACAACCCAAATAATTTCCATTGTTTGGAGATCCTAGGATTTCATTGTCGCCGCGAAATGGAAGCCCTCTCGATGCCAAAAATTTTACAACAGCTACAATCCGTTTAAGTACGTTTCTCCAGTAATCCACTTCATTTTGATGTTGAGATAATAACTCTATATCTACTCTACCAACCGCTTTACTTCGTGCCAGATAAGTCATCATAGATTGCTTATGCGCTGGGCTATTTTCATGTGTTAAAATTATGTGATTAATATGCTTCCAATTTTATTTTATTTTATTTTATTCTTTCAGAAAAACTTACAGCTAAAATACAGATTAAAAACAGTTGTAACATAAAATGGCCAATTACAAGTTTTTGCAATTAAATCAGATACTATAAAATGTACAAGACGGTAGATAGTATTGCAATAGTAATAAAATAATATCACATTATACTGTTACTTCGCATTACACTGTATCAAAAAATTTCCTGCTCAACTTGACTTTAAGTTGATTAGTGCTGGTGAAAAATAAATCTAAATCGTACTCATGGCATAATGAATTGTACGCTCGACACACCCTGATTAGGTAGGAATTTTGTCTGTAGGTGCAGGTTGTTAGTGGCACATATAGTAGCCTTGGTTTCCTCAGACGCACATATGATACACATAATCCAATCTTACTTAGCAATTCAGAACAATCAATAGAGTGATTTACTAGTTTAAACAGAAGAGTCAAATCAGCTATATTTCTACGTTCGTATAATGGGAGAATGTGGAACCGCCTACATTTGCTCAAATAATTAGGTAAATAGGTACAGGATCTGAATTGGATGTAACGCAAGAATTTTCTTTGGATTGCTTCCAGTCTATTAATATAAATATCATAAACAGGATTCCATACCTGCGAGCAATATTCAAGGTGACTGCGAACAAAAGCACAATAAAGTATTTTAATTGTTTTGATATTCCTGAAGTCGACAGAGATTCTACGAATAAATCCCAAAGATTTGGCGGCCTTTTTGACAATAATATCAATGTGGTCATCGAATGATAATTTTGAGTCAAAAACTACACCCAAATCCCTAATGACATTTACTCTTGTTAGAGGGGTATTGGCCAAGGTATAGCTGAAATAAATAGGGCTCGGCTTTCGCGTGAAGGTAGGGGAAGGTGGGGTAAGACGGGGACTTTAAGGTAATTTATCAATAAAACCCTCTATTTTTTATTACACAAAACGGGAACTTTTATTACGAAAACAATCAGTCTTTCTTTTCTTAATTTTAATCAGTCAAAACAAAAATATAAAAGTCTTCTCATAAAAATATCATCTTAAAAAAAATAACATAATCTCCCCGTCTTGCCCCACCTATAGGGCAAGATAGGGTACCCCCTAGGGTAAGATGGGGATATGACATATTCAATCAATTCAATCTTCACAAACAGGGCAGATATGGACGGCTTCATCGTCGTTATCGTCCACTCCTGCACAGCCACAATGCGCCCACTTACCGCAAGTCTGAGACTCAGAATATAGGCCGTGACAGTACAGACATTCTGTAGTATCTTCACCATCCGATGTCTGAGATTCTTCGTCAGCTTTCTTGGCTCTTTTATTAGTTTTTTTCAATTTCTTATTATTTGGTTTCTGTTTTTTATTGTTTTGTCTTTCTTCTAACTCGGCTTTGTAAGGTGAAGCAGTGATAATGGCCGCTTTTCCTCTTCTTCTAACTTGTCTTGTCCTTTTTTCTATGCGTGGATAAGGCATTAAATGTTTTGGGCTAACCAAATGAAATGCTGCATTATCCAGAGCATCATTTACTATTGTTTGATGTACTAAAGATGAGGTTTGAGGAGTTGCTTGAGGTGCTGCTGTGTTCGTTGTAGAATTTGAGGCGGTGGCAGCTTGGTTATCATGAGCTGATGATATCACTGATGGTGTGACTGTCAGTATTGGTTGTGATATTGCTGCTGGTGTCGAAGATATATCAGAGACAGGTTCTATTTCAGCGTCCAATATGATATCGGTGACCTCTGCAGCAATGAAGTCGTCTTCAGTAAAAATATTTGCATTGTAGGGCAAAATTCCACATGCTTTAAATGCATTGATTGCAGTTGGCATTGTTGCTGCTCGAATGAACGCTTGCCCGAAGAGTTCAGCTACTTGAAATTGGGTCACTATTTTGCCAGGATTTGACCTTAACCATGCTGTTATGGCCTGATCATAAAATATACTCAACGGCCGCATAAAACCAACATCTGCTGGCTGAAGTTTGTGCGTGGTGTGCGGTGGGAAGCATATTATTGTCACACCATGTTCACGTGCTTCATCGATTAGCTGCAAATTCTGGGTGTGAGAGGCATGGCCATCTAAAATAAGCATGACTGGGTTGGTTTTAGAAGCGTTGGTGATTTTAATGAACTTCTGAAACCATCTTAAGAAAATTTCGGCGGTAATCCACCCAGAATCTGAACATTCAGCCCATGAGTTCGGTGGAGCTCCATTGAGCAATTCGGGTTTCATACGTTTTCTGGGATAAATAAACATAGGTGGAATGTATGTCCCTGAAGCGTTGAAACAAATTTCAATAGTTATAGTAGTGCCTCGTTCGGCCGACGTCAAAGCTCCCACTTGCTTTTTACCAGTTGCAGCGATCACCTTGGACCGCGATTTTGGCACAATCGACACTCCTGTCTCGTCACAGTTATAAATCTTGTCCAGAGTAAAAGGTATATCATCAAATGACTTGCCTAGCAGTTCGAAAAACTTACCAACAGACACTTTATTAAACCCAGCAGCACGAGCCGCTGATGTATTTTCTGGCTTTCGCAAACTCAAGTCGGGATGGCGGTTGAGGAATCCACGCAGCCAGTCCTTGCCAGCTTTTTCCTTGAAATAATTAAATTTATGTTGTTTGTTGTTACGAACTGCTAGTTCATAGGCTAATTTCTGCAACTCAGAAGTTGACAAGCCAAATAACCTTCCTTCCATTTCCTTTAAATAAGTTACAAGTTCTTGTTCTTCTTCTGTGGAAAAAACAGTTGAAATTGGACCCAAGGGAACTTTAACATTTTTAGAGTCGTTTGTTAGCAAATTTCATTTGATCTTCACTCCACCCTCCTCTGTTCGTTTTTCTTTGGTAATTTCGAACCATATTCTACAAAAAAAGTAATTATTTTAAGCTAAATAGTGACGATCATATTTAATTATGTCGAAATACAAGAAGTGACTCATGAGCGGGTAAGATGGGGTACCACCCCATCTTGCCCTCAGGTAGGTACCCCTTCTTTCCCAAAGTAGTCTCGCAAGATGCGAAAAATATTTTGAGGTTGTAAAAACAACAAAGCCGGGACGATTTTATGAGTTTAGAGTAGTAAAATAGGCAACTATCAATAAAAAAATATAACACACATCTTGTATACCATACATTATGAACAGTCACGCACTTAGTAAACATCAAAAATTAGATAAAACCGCTCAAAATTAAAAAAAATACTTGCGATATTATATCGTGCACACTATCGACCAAACTGTTTGTGACACTAAAAACTCTTACTTAATGCCATTAGATGGCGTTAAAACAAATTTTCTGGCGACATTGTATAATCTATTTTTGTATGGTCCCCATCTTACCTCGCTTCCCCGTCATACCCCACCTTCCCCTACACAGGTAACATTTAGAAATATTCAGGTCCAATTTGTTGATTTGACAGTAATTATAAAAATGTTTAAGGTCAGTTTGTAAATTATATGCATCTTCTAACTTTCGGATTTGGGACATAATCTTCATGTCATCTGCAAATAAAATAATTTTAGAGTAGCTGAAACATGAAGATATGTCGTTAACAAAAATATTAAATAATAGAGGTCCCAGTAAGGAACCCTGAGGAATTCCCTAGGGAATACTCCTGGCACGAGAGGAATATCCATTAAGAACTACTGTTTGACACCTGTTCTCAACATAAGAGGAAAACCACCTGTATAGATTACCTCGGATCCCGATACCTTGAATTTTGCGGAGTAGCAACGTATGATCCAGACGGTCAAAACACTTGCTAAAATCAGTATAAACAATATCTACCTGACTGGGTTCTGACATGGACTCGGTCAAGAAATCACTACATAGAAGAAGGTTGGTAGTACACGAACGCCCTTTCATAAACCCGTGTTGTTGTTCACTAATATGCGGTCTTAGAGAAGCATAAAGCTGTGTGTGTACAACTTTCTCCAACATTTTAGCAAACAAGCACAGTTTGGAAATGGGCCTGTAATTCTCGACTGAGTCTCGCAGGCCCTTCTTATAAGCTGGTGTTATAAATGCGGTCTTCCAGATTTCAGGCACCAAACCCTCGTTCAAGGATCGCTGGAATAGAATTGTGAGTGGGGTGGCAAGGCTTTTAGCACAATTTGATATAAGTACAGGCGGTATATCGTCAGGGCCCGCCGATTTATTTAAATTAATTCCCTTGAGTAAATTAAAGACATCATCCTCGCGTACCTCTATAGAACCTAAGTCGATCAACGTTTCAATAGTATTGTCGGTACTCTCCGAGCACGATAAAGGGGGGTGTTGGTCACTCGAACGTTCCAAAAAATTAGCGTGAAAGTAGTCACTAAACATAGTGCACACGTCGCCGCCATCTGTGGCCGAGCGTTGACCGTACCTTAGTTGCGATGGGTAGGTATTAGCTTGCCTTTTCGACTTCACATAGGACCAAAAAGCCTGTGCTGATTTAGTTATGCCATCCTCTATTTTAGCAATATACTGGTTGTACATCTCAACTTCAACCTCTTTGGCACGTTAACGAAGAAGAATAAAAGAGTTTTAATCCGATATATTCCCGTACTTCTTATATTTTTTATGAAATTTAGCTTTTTCGCGCAATATCTTAATTAGGGGTTTCTTGTACCATAAAGGGTATTTAGTACATGGAGTAGAAGTTTTCGATGGAATATGTCTTGATCTAAGTTCCTTAACTACACTATAGAAAAAGATAGTAGCATCCTCGAGCGTTCCCTTTTTAAGTTCCTGATCCCAGGAAATACAACTAAGTTCACTATTATAAGCGTCATAATTACCCGCATGGTATATATATTTAGTGTGCGGTTGAATAGGCAAGGTGGGGGGCTCATCAAGAATCATTATAATCATTACATCCATTCCGAGAGCAAAGATTAACATCAGTTGGGTTAAATAAGCAGCATGAAAAACAAAATACAGAGCATTTGGAAGGCGAATACAGCAACCATTTTCTTTCGACGCTTTCATTGTTCTTTAATTTGCGAATAAATAATGCTTTGTTGAAATATCTCGTCACTAATTTATTACCATCTTTGTAGGTTCTGGATGCCTCGGAAAAGTCAGAATCTTTATTTTGAAAATATACTGGTCCCTTACGAATTAAAATTTCGCGATTTATTTCAACAAACTTTTCGTGAAAATAATCGGCGGGATCGTGCGATATTAATTCTTCTGTGTTGGAAAACTGCTGTTCAATTGACACAGTTGGAGTTGTCGGTTTTAGTGAAGTTACTGAAGTCGTTGCACTTTCGTCGTAGGAATAGTCGCTTTCTGATTCAATCTCTTTTTCAAAATTGGAACATGAAGGTTTAGAAATTCCCGCAATTTGTAATTGAGCTGAGTCATCATGTGGAACATTTATGAGTTGATTGCTACTTACAGAAGTTTCTCCAGTAGTAGTAGTAAAATATGATGTTAATTTTGGTAACTTTTCAATTACTTCTTTCTGATGTAGAGCTTTTTCCTTTTTTCAGATCCACTAGGATATGACCGTTTCGACATTTTATATTATAATTCAGTATTTAATTAATTTTATAACGAAAATATTCGCTAACACAAAACAGACAAACGACGATTTAATCAAACAATACTATTTTTTTGTCAGAGCTCAAGCACAGTCAGTAACAAACTAACAACTACAAACAAAACAAACGCCACAACATCGCAGACAAATACTTGAAGGGAATTCCCGTTCGTCAAGTCAAACGACGATCGGGAGTCGGGAATTCCCCTTTTTTGTCTTTGGTATTACGTACGAATGACGTTCGAATAGGTTTCTTAAAGACATAAACCACACCGCATCAAATAATTCTTCTTTTTTTAATTTAATAATTTTTCTTTTAATTGTATTCTTATACTTACATATAGGTATTTAAATTAACCTAAATATACTAATATCGGAAAAACTCATTTTTGAGAGAGAGTGGAGTACTTATACCCTGTTTATTTATTAGTTTGATCTTTCTTTTTGACGGATGTCAAATCTGAAATCGATATAACTTTGCAACGACGAACAATATTTTCTTATTTTAATAATATTAAAAATTGATAATAATCATAAGAATAGACACACAACATAAGAGTACCTGTTAAGGACTCAAGCATTTTCCGAAAGTCTTAAGTGGTTTTTATTGCTTCGAAGTAAAATTTAAATAGAAAAACTGAAAACAATGGTACCTACCCAATGTTTTTATGTCTAGTGCAATAAAATTGATTGACGAATGAATTTATTTATTTTGAATAGTTTAAAACATACATACAGCCACATATTTAGCCAACACATTTTTACACCAATAGATATTTTCTGTTTCCCATCACTGACCCATCTGTCAAAAAGTTCAAGCTATGTTGTACAAGGTATAGCTATCCGCATGCGGCAAACTAAAGCTAATATAATAAGCGTAGGTATTGTAGTAAGTCATTATCATCAGATTGTTCAAAATTAATGTTTTTCGGTAATACCTAAATATCGGTTATCATTTGGTAATCTGGCAGGAACTAGGGGGCCCCATTCGATCGCGGGGCCCTGGGCACGTGCCCATAGTGCCCAGTGGGGAAGAGGGGCCTGAGTACCCACGCTCGACCTGGAATGTCGTCGGGTCCCGGGGCGATGTTCTTGGCAACCTCCTTCTATCTAAGTGACCTCAGACAAGTCGTCGTCATCCACAAACGGTGCCATGAGCGGTCGAGGCAGAGGCAAGACAGTCCATCGCTCGCGGTGGGAACAGGGAGCCAATAACGCCTCCAAGCAGCTCTGGCAGAGACACCGGGTCAACGGCGGGATAAGACCGGGACCTGGGGGCAATTTGCCGCCCCATGATGCTACCGCCCGGGGCCCGTGCCCCGGCTTGCCCCCCTCTCCCCCCTCCCCCCAAATTCGGGCCTGGGAAAACCTGTGCTTAAGCGTCATTCGTCAACATCAAGAGTGGTGTACCACCTTGCACGTGAAGTTGGCTTGAGATTTACAGATCTGGGTGGGGTCTTAAACATCCCATACCTACGTTCTAATACTTCCCAGTTTTTATGTAGTCGTAGTGTCACCTTATCGTACTTCCCTTTTTACATTTATGGAAGCGTATTGAATAGTGAGTACCTACTCCTCCATTTTTTAAATATAAAGTATTTCAGAAATAAAACAGAAGAACACTTTTCACTTCGCAAATTGTTTTATATACACGACTGTGAATAAGTGTGCCCAATAACTTCGTAATTCTTCTTATTATAGTAAATTGACACGCTAAACCTACATGGAAAAATCCTACATTATGTGGTAAGGTAGACAGATTAATCATCACCTTGCTTTAGTCCCATTATTGCTGTTGGATCAGATGTTGGTCTTTATTCTTCAAATAATATTTGAAGAATAAAGTAAGGACTCCCATAGATGTTCGTTTATTAGTATGACTGTGGTATGACAACTGGGATTGACAGCTTAACGTGCTCTCTGAGGCACGGAAATAACCATATCAATGCAAACAGCCATATTTAGGCATAAAACTCTTCCTCTCTCCAAGCACTGTGCTGTGCCCGGCAGGTACCAGAAACAAAATTTGAACCTGAACAATTGTACTACTCGTACATTATGGAATGCAATAATTGTTTTGAGTAAGTATTAGTTAAAAGATTCGCACTGAGCGGGAATCGGTCCCGTGACCTCTGTGTAGCAATCGACCGTTCTACCACTACGCCACAGAGGCCGAGATAAATAGGTTAATTTATTATCACATTGGTCCACTGCTGGACATAGGTCTCTCGCATATGTCCAGCAGTGGACTGCGGTGGGCTAATTGATTGATTATAATGATAGGTTAAATTTGGATAACTTTGAGGTTTTAAAAATGAGTAAAAAGAAGTTTTTACCAACATTTAATAAGGTATACAATGTTTATAGGACACTTTTACTAAAAATTACTAAATTAATAAGAATCATCATCATAATATAATTTACATTTTTGGATACAGCATTATTTGTAGTGTTAGTATTTGGCCGAGTCTCGTTATGGATATTGATCTGGGTAGAATTCTCCACAAGAGGTGTTGCTGTAGAATTTACAGTTATATTACATGTATTAAGACTTATATCCACACACATTTCTAACGTAGAGTTGAAAGTAGTATTTAACGGACATTCTATTAATCTAGCTGTTGCCATATCACTCATTCCCATTATACATGAGATGTATGACGTAGGATTACATCTATCGTTTTCCGGGTTTGTATAATTCTTTACAGTGGTGCAATTGAAGTTTGGATAACATTTATAATCTGTAGCGTTAGTACACTGGTGTTCTAAATGACTATATATGGATCCTTGAGGGCAGCTGATCTTGAATTGAGTGAAGTTGGTCAGGCCACCGACTAGACAAAGTACAAGGCCCCTACAGTCGTGATTTTCATCGTTAGGAAATTTTCCAGGTTCTGTGCACGGCGTAGTTTGACTCACTCCATGACATAATCCCTGAAACGAGAACGTGAATCCTTATCAAGTGTAACTAAAGACTTAACTATTATCTAGATGTAAGACTTTAATGGCTTTCAGAGTAAAGATAACGATGATATAATTAACGACACAGATTCTGACAAAAAGTTAGGATAGTGAATATTGTATGAAACAGCATGAGTCATATTATCAATGAATGATAATGAAACATTTGGTTTTGCAAATAAAAATCACAGATTAAACATTTTAGAATTTTAGAGTGCTAATTCCGGCAATGTTTGGTTTTAAGAATATCACTTGCAAAACGTATCTAATTGCTTCACTAAACTTGTTGCTGGCTTGCTTGAGCCATATTTTTCGCACTACAGATAAGTTATTTCTGCCAGGGAAGTACGACTCTTACCTTATTATTAACAGTAAGTAGTGTTGATATACTTACTAGATAATGCCATGTAGGAAACAAGCACACCGCCCACCTGATAGTAAGCGGTTACCGTGGTACGGTACCAGAGGCTCGATTCAATTTAATTACGTGTTTAACGTGTAATTTACTTAGAAACTTAAGTTAAAAAGGTTTTATTTTAAATTATTTTGTGAAAATCTAATAGAAAACAAATCAAACTATGAGTGATTCTGAAGGGTTGTCAAAGGTGACCCTTTTAATCAAATTGAAATCAGTCGTTTTAGAAATGTAGCATTACTAAGTCAGACTAGAAAGGTAATTGGTAAAAAGAAAAAAAGAGGGTCTCTTTTTTACGGTACTCTCATAATGAGTAAGTTAAGGTAGTGAGTGGTAGGTACTTTCCGAATACCCAAGTCAGAAAATGCCGTAGCTACTTCCCTGATCGAATTGGTCTATACCTACCTATGTGCTGGGTAAAGCATTGCTCTTATACCTATAATATAACCCGCTTACATGAAATTTGCACCAAGTGTCGATGTACCGTCATCGACGTTAGGTCCAAACCTAAAGTAGACGGATTATATAAAACTTCACAGTCAAGTACTCAATATACTGTACTGAACAAGTTAGTAAAGATGAGAAACTCAAATTGGTTTGACATTCATGTTAAATTAACAGCCGGGTTAGTTGATCAATGGTTTGACAGGCCTTTCAGAAACCGGTTAGTTAATCAAAATTTGGATACCAAAAAACATGAGTACCTACCTAATTATCGAAGTTGAATAAGAGAGTCTTAGGTACTTACTATAAATAATAGAATCACCACATAAATGTATCGTGTTCGCATTGTGTCGTCGACTATGCGCACAGAAATCTAGACAGTTGTTTACTATAAGAAACATAAAAACGTTATCACAGCCGTACACTGTAGAGCATTACATTCTCTTTATCGTAGGGATGTACCTACCTTGTTAATTAAGTTTAACTACCGCTACGTAGTGATGAGACTGAGTTATTCTAAGTATTCCTTCTAGGATGAGAAAAAAGGATTAGGTAAACAAGAAAATATCAAGATGAAGAAGAAAATACCACGACTAGGTCGTATTTGTAATGTGCTATTTTGCCGTTTCAGATGGTACCAAACACGACATATTTTTCTTAAATTTATTTTTGCACACAGTACCTACTTTATGGCCGCCTATAACCAGCGGACGACTAAGATGCCAGCTTCTAACGATACCTCATTTGACCAGTTCTAATAGGTGGTTGAGTAGCTATGAGGGAACAGATGAACCTACATACATACATAATATTTATAGCCTGTCAAAATCATAACCCTCCTTTTGCTACGTCGTAGTCGGGTAAAAATATAGCTACGTAGTAGGTATGGTAATAATATTTTCGTAGTCTATTTCAAGGTTGTTGGTGGCGCGATTCTCATGCCACCTGAGCTAGTGGACTGTATTTTGCGGGGTGGTGGCGCGATTCTCATGCCACCTGAGCTAGTGGACTGTATTTTTGCGGGGCGTGAAGCTAACATGTTTCATATGACACTTTACACAACAAACAAGATAGGTGATCGGGTTGCCGCGGAGGTGGTTTAGGCATTGAATGCAACCCAAGAAATTAGGAGAGGATGCACTAACCTTTATGACGCCACGTGCTGTCGGGGCCGTTGCACCGGTCTTCTCTTCCTGGCTCAGGAGCTGCTGCCCACATCACTAAATCACTTGAGGGACACACGAGAGGCACAATCCGATCGGTAAAGGTCTATGAAAGCGGTTAAAATCCAACAAACATTATTAATTTCTAAGAGTCGCGCGCGCCGCCCCCTATGATGCTTGCTAGTTCGATGCGGAAGTCAAGATGCGGCTATTTCAACCATTGGCGGGGCGAAAACTATTGTTATCTCACTTTAGAGGTAGTGCGGGAGGGAGATGGGTATAGGGAGCGTGTGCTCAGCGTCAACCAATTGAGACGATTTGAATTTACTACTACTGGCGCCACCACGGGGGGTGAAGCTAAATGTTTCATATGACACTTTACACAACAAACAAGATAGATGATCGGGTTACCGCGGAGGTGGTTTAGGCAGTGAATGCAACCCAAGAAATTAGGAGAGGATGCACTAACCTTTATGACGCCACGTGCTGTCGGAGCCGGTGCACCGGTCTTCTCTTCCTGGCTCAGGAGTTGCTGCCCACATCACTAAATCACTTGAGGGACACGAGAGGCACAATCCGATCAGTAAAGATCTATGAAAGCGGTTAAAATCCAACAAACATTATTAATTTCTGAGAGTCGCGCGCGCCGCCATTGCTGATTCTAGTTCAAAACGGAAGCGAAGATGCGGCTATTTTGACAATTGAGCGGGGCGAAAACTATTGCTATCTCACTTTAAAGGTAGTGCGGGAGGGAGATGGGTACAGGAAGCGTGTGTTCAGTGTCAATGATTTGAATTACTACTATTGAGCAAAAAAAATACAAATTCTACCATCGGCGCAACCATTCCCCCCGGCTTGAAGGGTTACCTTCAAACGAAAAATGCGGAACAAATCTAAAGTCTAATCTAAATCTAGGTTTGGGAAATAACAACTAAAATATAAACCTAGGTTTGAACTCGTGCCTACTGCTGGTTAGGCAGAGGGCAGAGGCGAACAACCGGGCGCAGATACGATCCGGTTGCGGTTTTAACCCGTACAACACGAGTTATCCCGCGGGAATCGGGAAAAACTTCCTATACTACTCCTAGAGGCCAATGTAAAGGAGGCGCATTCTCAGTCATAAGGACTACCACCGTACCTACAGTAATTGGGTTGGATGGAGTATTCCATTTTTGACGCGACTGCAGCGTGTGCAAATAATCGGTTCTCCAACGATTCCAAAACGATTGGACTAATTTATCTAAAAGAGCGTGACGAGTTAGAAGGTGCATTCTATCGTCATCAACATCTATTGCGGGCAAATATTTTAGAGGAGTCGTATTTAAGAAGTGAGCTGGCGTCAACGCTAATGGCTCTGACGGATCGCTAGATAGAGTCCGACACAGCGGACGCGTGTTCATCACCGCCTCTACTTGAGCGAGTACGGTACTCAACTCCTCGAACGAGAGAATCTGTTCGCCTATGACGCGAAACAGATGCGACTTAAGGCTTTTGATATTCGCTTCACAATTACCACCAAAATGGCTAGCTGCGGGTGTGTTAAAGTACCATTCAATGCGATTTTCGGCTAAGATGTGAGCGAATTCACTTTGGTAGTACTTAGACCGTAAGAATGCGTGCAATTCCGAAATACTACGTCGGGCCCCTATATAGTTTGTACCGTTGTCCGAATACATACACTTAACCGGACCACGACGCGACAAAAAACGTTTAAAAGCGGACATAAAATTCTGCGTACTTAAATCACCGGTCAACTCTATATGAACAGCGCGAGTTGTCATACAAATGAACAAACAAACATAAGCTTTCGTGGAGCGAATGCCACGACCACGAGCAATAGTGACTTTGAAAGGCCCAGCAAAGTCTGTGCCGGTGTGTACGAAAGGTTTTGCGGATTGAACAACACGACAAGAGCGATGATCGGCCATTTCAGGCGCGATAAAACGCGGGCGGAGTTTAAAACAAGGTACACATCTGTGTACTCTAGCGCGAATCAAATTACGAGCGGAAATTATCCAGTGTTTCTGTCTCAAAATAGACTTTAACAAATCGGGACCAGCGTGACAATTCACCTTATGATGATAATCTACTAACAATCTAATACGTGGTCCTTACGCGGGAGAACTACTGGATGCCTTTGTTCAAATCCTAAACTTGAATTTCTCAAACGACCACCTACTCGAATGAGTCCATCTTCCAAAAATGGTTTCAAGTGTCGGAAAGAACGACTACAAGGTTTGTTAAATTCTAAATTTTTAAATTCAGAAGCAAAATAACACTTCTGCAACTCGCGAAGTATGACCAATTCAGCTTTATCTAAATCAGCGGCGGTTATATGACCGCGCGTAGGTAAAATTCTCAAAAATCGGCCTACATAAACAACACAACGCAACAGTCTCGACCAAGACGAGACGCGATTAGCCAACCACAAAATAAGGGACTCTTCACGCGGGACCGATACAACAAGCGAGTGCTTCTTCTCCTCGGGTGGTTCGGAAACCGTAGTGGGATTGAATTGACTAACTGGCCACTTATCTAACGCGGCATGAATCCAGGACGGTCCACTAAACCATAACGGGTGATCTAAAATTTGCGAAGGAAGCAATCCACGAGAGAGACAATCGGCTGGGTTGTCGGTGCCAGCAACGTGAAAGAGATTTTGTGGCGCTAATTCAGATTGAATTTTTGCCACTCTATTAGCGACGAATGTGTCCCAACGATGGGGCGAAGAGTGGGCCCAACACAAAGCAACTGTTGAGTCCGAAAAGCTAAAATTCTACTAATATTAATGCGACACGGAAGTGCTAGTCTTAGCACTGCCATCCAAAACTACGCGGAGTTTAGTAGTAAGCTTATCCTCTCTAATAACTCCGTGGTGCGGGATAATGTACGAAGGCTGGGTCCCGCCAGTGTCCGCAGGCGCAGGGTGAGATGTAACCTTTATCTAAATATTCGTTAACAACCTCATCATAGGCTTGCTTTAACTTTGGAGACGCCTGCATCTTTCGTTCTAAACAAAGAAAGCGTTTTTCAGCGGATACACGGGAGTCACCGAGCGAAAAAATATCTCCCTTGAAAGGAAGCGCGACAACATAACGACCCTGCTCATCACGAGTAGTCGTGCGACAATAAATCTCCTCAGCCATCTTGTCATCAGGGCTTAGGATAGGTGGGACATTGACCTCTTCAATTTCCCAAAACTTGCGGATGGTAGACTCCAGTGGCGGCTCGACGGTGCAACAGAACGAAGCAGTCGAGTGACTAAAACTATCTATAGAAGCGGGTGCGGAACCAATTATAACAAAACCAAGAACTGTTTCCAGTGCGTGTGGAGCGGGGTACGTCGGTCCCCCTTGAACCTTACGTGATAACTGGAGGTGCGGGAGAATCGAAGCGCCGATCAATATATCGACGACTCCAGGAACAGCGTAAGTCTCATCTGCTAAAGGCAAGTCTTTAAATTTCGTTAACAAAGACGTGTCAACCGGGACGGTAGGCAACTGTTCAGTTATTTTTATCTATAACGAGCGAATCCATGTCAAACCATATATTATTATTAAAACGAGATCCAAACCTTGTTTTAACGGTGCCATGAACAGCTGACTGTAAACCTCCAAAACCCTTATTAACATTGAAACCAAGACGTTGACAACAATCTTGAGTAATAAAATTACTTTGCGAAGCGCCATCTAATAGCGCTCGAACAATGTGCGGTTTGGTTTACCTAATGCATCAACAATAATGACGCGAGCAGTCGCGAGGACGACAGTAGTGAGCGCAGCATTAGCGGACAAGGAACACAAGGTGACGTCATTTGCAGCGGTCTCCGGGCGGGCCGGAGCGCGCGCGAGCGCGGGCTGCGGCTGTGGCGCAGGCCGCCGTGTGCCACCGCTCGACGAACCAACTGTGCTCACATTGGATGCGGCATTACTATTTTCAAAATGAAGTAAAGTGTGGTGTCTCGCTGGACATTTGCGACAACTATTGCTACTATTACATAAAATAACGCGGTAAACACCGCGTTACCGCGTACCGAGACAATTAAAACAAAAATTATTAGCGCGAACAAATTTATAACGATCACTAGGCGATAATTTTAGGAAACTCGGACACTTGTACAATTGCGAATGATGAGTATTACACAAAGAGCAAACAGGTGACTGTACACGTGCTGGTGCGGTATTAACATAAGTATGAGTTGACTTCAGTGACTTCGATGACGCATCTATTTTACGTTCGGAACTAACAACTTTCTTCGCGCCTTCATGTTTCGATGAAGAGCGTTGCAATATTTTTATATGCTCGCGAACAAAACTTTCTAAGTCTTCGAACTTAGGAATTTTATTGCCGCGATGATCCGACTCAAATAAACGAATGGTTTCGGAATCTAATTTCTTTAAACCCATATACAAAAATAAGAAGTCGCAGAGGTCATCGATCTTTAGGTTCTTTACGGCGCGAACAGATGATGCGAAAGTATCTAGAAACTTCTCTAAGTTTTGATCGTTACATGCCGTAATGGATTTCAAATCAAACATCTGATCCAAATATGCGTTAGCTACCGATCTTTTATCCTCATACTTAGGTTTCAAAGTATTTAAAATTAAATTATAATTTTCGGCACTAAACGTAATTCCAGCGCAAACGGTTATAGCTTTACCAGTTAATTTTTCAACGAGATAACGCAATTTTTCGTGATCTGTCAACGAAACGTTCTTATCTATTGTATTCTCAAAACTATCTATAAATAAACACCAATTGCGGATGTTACCATCAAATTCGGGTATTTGAATTGGTGGCAACTTAGGTCGGTCGCGAGTGGGATTGGGTCGGTCAGACGGTTTCTCCAAACTCCTAGCGACGCGTTTGATACGACAATACAAATCGTCAAACGACGACAAGGCCTGATAACTCACTGAGTAATCGGGATTTAAATTTAACTCTAAAACGTTGATGTCATGTACTAAGGATTCGAAATCCGCGCGTAAACTATCCAAGTTTTCTATAGAACACAAGAACGAATCTCTAATAGCCAAATCAGAGGTTTTAAGTGCATTATTACAAATCGATTGTACGCGAGAGTAAATCATTTCTCTTTTAGCGTATAAAAGTTTCAATTGAACTTTACTATCGGTACTACCAACCTTTGGGGACATTTTTACAACTAAATATCAAACTAAAGTGCGGTAAACAACAAATGAAATGACTTAATCTTAGCGGTATAGTACAGCGACGCGGCGCGAACGATATTCCGTAGGTAGGTAGATACTTATAACTGCGAGTGCAAGCTTGAACAAACGCGCATAGCAACAACCAGATCGTACCTACGCGAGCTAGATCGCTGTCTAGGTTCAACTATTATTTCAGGGATTAAGTATTGCGTAATATCTATTCAAATTAAAATACTTTCGTATGAATTTGAATGAAATGCGAGCGAGGTATAACCGCGTACCTACCCATGTAGGTATTAGGTAAATACGATGCGAAACTAGCGGCGAACGGACAACTCAGAAATTGAAACAAATAAAAACAAAAGCCAAATGCGTTAGGTATTACACTGTGCCTATGCACTAGGGTGTCTAGGATACCTAAGATCTAAACCTAAATGCCTAGATGCGGGGTTTTCTACTAAAATAACTAGGTATTTAGGTGCGGTGCGTTTATTCCCAATGGAATAAATAACAAAATGCGATCTACGACTAAGGATCCGGCTCGATAAGGACCAAAAAGAATGGTGGCGAGATTCTCATGCCACCTGAGCTAGTGGACTGTATTTTGCGGGGGGTGAAGCTAAATGTTACATATGACACTTTACACAACAAACAAGATAGATGATCGGGTTGCCGCGGAGGTGGTTTAGGCAGTGAATGCAACCCAAGAAATTAGGAGAGGATGCACTAACCTTTATGACGCCACGTGCTGTCGGAGCCGGTGCACCGGTCTTCTCTTCCTGGCTCAGGAGTTGCTGCCCACATCACTAAATCACTTGAGGGACACGAGAGGCACAATCCGATCAGTAAAGGTCTATGAAAGCGGTTAAAATCCAACAAACATTATTAATTTCTGAGAGTCGCGCGCGCCGCCATTGCTGATTCTAGTTCAAAACGGAAGCGAAGATGCGGCTATTTTGACAATTGAGCGGGGCGAAAACTATTGCTATCTCACTTTAAAGGTAGTGCGGGAGGGAGATGGGTACAGGAAGCGTGTGTTCAGTGTCAATGATTTGAATTACTACTATTGAGCAAAAAAAATACAAATTCTACCATCGGCGCAACCAGTTGTCATGGGATCGAACAATCTACTTACCTGATAAAGTTTTATTATTGCTCTAGCCAATTGAAATTCGTCAAAATTTTAATTACAAAGACAACTAAATATTAATTATAGACATTTGATACAGTAGGTAATAGGTTAAAAATGAGTATACGGAAGCAGGCACTGGTACCTAAGTGTTAAGTAGGTATATACTATAAGCACAGCTGTATGTTAATACTGTTGATTGACGGCGCTTGGTGGATCCTGCTACACATATTTATACTTTATACTTTTCCACTGTATTTTATTTTTCACCTGACTGGTTTCGCCTCACGGCATTTTCAAACCTTTGAGAATGTCTTGAGGCAAAACAGGTTTAAGACTGCAGTGAGGGCAAAACCGGTCAGGTGAAATATAAAATATAGTGGAAAAGTTATCATCGGACAGCAGTACTAAAGCCAAAATTACAATAAACGAGATCTACCGGACACCCACAAACAAACTGACGAGCAAAGAGCAGATATCTGGGATTATTTTCATTTCCGCAATTATATCTCTTCAATGACGACCTCCGTGGCGTAGCGGTAGAGCGTTCGACTGCTATGCAGGGGGCGCGGGTTCGATTCCCGCTCAGTGCAAATATTTGTATGCATGAATATGTATATTTGCATTGGTCTGGGTGTTTCTATGTATAATATGTATGTATTTACGAAAAAAAAGTATCTAAGTATGTTTATCCGCTTTTTAGATGCCATAACACAAGCTAGTTAAGCTATGCTTACCATGGGTCTAGATAGCGTTGTGTAGAATGTCGTGAAATATTTATTTAATTATTCCGCGGCATAGAGTATAAAGTTCACATCACTACCTCTACGTCTGTTTAAGATAAAATTGATAATTCTGTTTGTTTAAAACTTAGTTTTATCAAGGGGTTCTATTGTTATGGTAAGATCTGTCACTTTCCTTAATGGTGGACGGTGTTGTTTGTCAGCGACTAGTCATAGGTACCTTTAGGGCCGATTACATGTTTATCGGTATCGGCAAGGAAAATGATCCTATGTCAACTGTCGGCACTGTTAGAAACTACTATTTTGTAAAATCCGCTGCAATAGTCGACTTAGAGAACCATACTTCCATTTATTAGTTATACCTACATGTATACATACACTTAATCCCGCCTATATCCCCGAAGGGTTAGGCAGAGGTAATTAACACCCACATTTCACCAATCATTGTTTTCGGTCCCTCGTAATAGGGGATGAATCTACTGCCGTCTTTCGGGCACTATTGTTGACTCGAGCCATGCATCTGTGTCTGAGTCTGAGCTGTAGGTATATATCTATCTGATGTTAAACAGCCCTATCCCTTAGTCGCCATGTACAATATCGCATGGGAAGAGATGGGGTAACCTAAATTCTACTCTGTCAGGAACCATGCGGCTAGGTATACCTAATACATATGATATGAAAGTGTGTACACATGTAACACTCTGTATGGTATCAACAATCTGTGCTCAAAGTATAATTATGAACTGGGTATCAATTAAGTAATCAACGCGGAAGTTTAGCAATTCTCTCTTTGGATTAGAGGGAAGTAGTAACCTATTTTTAGTATCTTCCTAGTACACAGTACACATGGTAAAAATAATAATAAAAAAAGCAGTACACGTGCTTGATTCTGAAGCTGGTGCCCAATTAGATGTTGCCTATTTCGACTATCGGAAGGCCTTCGATAGTGTGGACAACGACGTGCTTTTGATGAAATTCGCGAGGGTTGGATTTACTCCAGATCTCCTACAATTTTTCGCGGACTACTTGAGGAACCGAAAACAATACGTTGAGTACGGGGGCTACAATTCAGACTGGTACAGTACCTACACGGGAGTGAGTCAAGGTAGTAATCTTGGACCACTGGAGTTTATCATCATGATAAATGATCTATCAGAAGTGGTCCAAGATGCGAAATGCTTGTTATTTGCAGACGACTTGAAGTTATCTCACCGGATTGCCAACGAGCAAGACTGTGAGCGTCTCCAACGAGATATAAACAGGGTGGTAGAATAGAGTTCAAAAAACGGGTTGTGTTTTAATATTTCCAAGTGTAACATAATGTCGTACACACGTGCGGTGGTACCTATTCACTACAATTACGATATGGAGGGGGAAGCAATTCCGCGTGTAGAACAGGTGCGAGATCTCGGAGTGTTGTTCACTAAAGAACTCACGTTCAAAACACACATAGTGGACGTATGTACAAAGGCCTTTAAGAACCTAGGTTTCATAATTCGGGAGACTAGGGATTTCGAAAACACCGTTGCCGTGCAAGCGCTGTATAACGCGTTAGTAAGAAGTAGGTTAGAGACGAGTGCTATTATTTGAAATCCCTATGAAGCTAAGTATAACTCCATGGTGGAAAAGATGCAAAATAAATTTACTAGGTATCTTTACCTCAAACAATATGGGGTATACCCGTTCTACCCACTTATGTATCCAACTACTTTCGTGTTGGGGATGGTTGAATACTATAAGCTGGAGGTAAGACGTAGCTTGGCTTTGGCCAAGTACGTATTTCTGGTGTTTCGTGGCAAAATGACTAACCCGCAGGTGTTGGAAGCATTGAGGCTGCGTGTTCCTAACACCAGGCTGCGGCTGGCGCCAAGGGAGCAGACATTTGAAGTTCCGATACCCCGGACGAACTTATTGAAGCATGCTCCTTACGTGCGAGCCCTGAATATTTTAAATAGCATAGCACAGAACGTAGATATATTTTGTTGTTCATTGGCGGAATTTGAGCGGGTGACACTCCAATGTTTAGAGTCACGAAGTTATTAATGTTGCCTACTATAAGTTAATAAATATTACAAGTATTATATATAAGTAATAATTATGTACTACATTGTTGTCTTGGATACAATCTGTAAAAACAATGTATGGTTATATTAAATAAATAAAAATAAATATCATTACAGTATACCTTCACCTTTTCACGTAAAGTATTTCACGTAAATGTAATAATAAACACCTCAACAAAGTCTAGGGAACAAGATGACCCTAATTATTTTTTTTCGTGTAAATCTTGTTTTGCAAATAAATGGCAGCAAATAAATAAAAATAGAATAAAGTAGATTACAGAGTTGTTCGAAATTTAAAAATAAATTTAAATAAGTAATGATTTTCGAATATGGAGAGAAAACTTTTAAAAGTGTTTGATTGTGCAGTTTCTCTGAGGCAAAATAAAAATTATTTTTTTTTATTGTAAATAACGTTTATTATCAATAATACGTCTTTTACGTATGGTTTGTGCATTTTTGTGACTGTAGTCATCATGTCACGTCGTCATTTAAGTCGCGAAGAGATGTTAAGGGCTGTTGGTATGCTGCAAGCTGGACGAACTCAACGCGACGTAGCGGATGCTGTCAACACCCAACCAAGCGTAATTTGCAGATTATGGGCACGCTACAGGTCTACAGGGGATGTTGCCGAACGTCACAGGGGGCGAAATAGGGTTACTACCCCGCGACAAGATCGTTTCTTGCAAAATTCCGCAAGGCGGCAACCCACGATTACTGCTCGTCAGTTGGTCGCAGGCCTCCAGTCTCAGCATCAAGTGGTTATTAGCGATCAAACTGTCAGAACAAGACTACACGAAGCCAATCTTTATGCTCGCAGACCGCTTAGGGTTCCAGCTCTTCGACGTGGAAATCGAGGTCGTCGCTTATTGTGGGCTAACGCACATTTACAGTGGACCGACCATCAATGGGCACGGGTTCTGTTTTCCGACGAATCTTGCTTCGGTTTTCATCCTGATTCGAGAAGAGTGCGTATATGGCGAGTTCCTGGACGTCGGAGTCGTCTCCAGAATCCGCAAGAAGTTCATCCTTACCAAGGTGGAACAATCATGGTATGGGCTGGAATTCGCCTTGGTGGAAGGACCGACCTCGTTTGGATACGGGGCAATTTGAATGCAAACCAATACATTCAGGAGGTTATACACCCCATGGTAATCCCTCATCGACAGCAGTTCGGTCAAGATTTTATGTTCATGCAAGATAATGCACGGTCACACACCGCGAGGGTAGTGGTCAATGCGTTAAGCGAGCACAATATGACGACGTTGGAATGGCCTGCTCAGTCTGCCGACCTCAATCCCATAGAGCATGCCTGGGATTTGCTTGGGAGAAGAGCTTTCAGTGATTCTTTGGAAAATCTAAACACTGAAGAACAACTTTTTTTACACCTTCGCAGTGTATGGAGCCATATTCCACAGACGATGATTGACAATCTCATACTAAGTATGCCACGCGTTGTCGAGCTGTTGCTAATGCTTTAGGAGGTCCTACAGATTATTAAAAACGTTTAAAGTACGGTTAATTACTGTATTTCTTACTACCTCGTTATTTTTGTGCCTAATCATAGAAGGTTGTAATACTCAATATTGGCACTATTCAATTCTTTCTTAAAAAAAAAAAATTGGTATGAAAATGTTTTTATTAAAATTAAAAACGGTATAAAAATACCCTTCTATTGATATAAAACACTCACTATTACAAGAAAGGGTTTATAAATAAAAACTAGAAATGTCCTTGTTCCCTAGACTTTGTTGATGTGTGTATGTATGTATTGACAAAAAAAGTATTGCAACATGCAAGCAATGCAATGCAATGCAACATTGTAAATATCCCGATTATTTTGATACAGATGTGAGTGACCATGATAGTTTAAATACCTATATAGTATCTAGGTATTGTTGTATGTTTATCCGCATTCCAGACTCCATAACACAAGCTAGTTAAGCTATGCTTACCATGGGTCTTTTTTTTTTACGTGCGACACTCCGAGATGTCGTTCGTGTACATACACCCCGATTACTAGTAATCGAAGTCTGGGAAATGGGTCAGACAAGGGGGGAAGTTTGCTGTCGTGTTATTTGTGAACGGATCTTGATTATTTTTGACTGAAACATCAAAGACAAGATCTTTCACAGGTTATTGTGAAAATAAAAATCATACTCCGTAAAGGTTAACTTCGTTATAAGAAAAAGATTAGGAGGAAGTAGGACACGACGGTATTTCCGTCCGAACTGAGCAGTCCGACTGGGGAAGTACCTCCACCCTACAGAATACCATGGCTATAATAACCTCGAGTTGTGTTCCCGGTGGTGAGTAGGGTAGCCAGAGCTCACTGGAGAGTTTTTGTGCTATCAGTTGGAAGACCAAAGGCTTGTCTGATTTTGTGTTCTGCACTGAGGGCACATAAAATAAAAATAATCTTTGTTCGAATGTGACTCCACTGGTGTTACATATGTTCATAGGTTAATTGCTGTAGTGTTTTTTTGAGAAAGGATCGTCATTATCTTTTGATGAAGCATCGAGCTATTTAAAATAAGAAGATACGTATCGTTTTTCTTTTATTTCCAGCCAGTTAAGGGTACAGAAAAATGTTGCAAAGGGTGCTCTGGAAGTCTACTGTTCAGAGAACTACTAGTAATATTTACACATTTTTATACGCCTATGCTATGAGCAACATAAATTACTTACAGTCTGTAAGTAATTTATGTTATTTATGTAAGTACATGCACGTTGCAATAACGGTTCATTTACAATATTTAAGCTTGTTGAACGATAATCCAACAATAGCATTATCTACTAGCATTATATTAGCAGTTAGATTAGAAATTAATATTGATGTATCTACAACGTGTTACAGAAAGGTGTGGTCATATTCGAGGGACGCATTACGTGTGATATAAATAAATTTTCCGCGGGAGTATAAACACCAATTTACTTTGTATCACGTAGATAATTAATTTTCTTTTTTATCGACCATGTGTAAGCTAGTGGAAATTGTCGACAAACGCACAACACTAAAAAACTAACCAGGGCTGCAGCAGCTGCAGCGCGCTGTTACAAAGGAACTCTACGGTTTGAACCCGAGTAGGTTTACCAAACGATCGGATTTGATAGGCCCTGTCTCAATATCATATTACTTACTTTGTACCTAAACAATTTTTTTTTATATCGGGCAAAGAAATTCTGAAACAGCTTAAACTTGTTAAAATAGTATTAAAATAAAACAAAATTTACTTTTAGCAATAATAAAACATTTTTATGTTCCTGAAATCATCCATGCTAAATGTAAGACTTGTCTCAAAGATACCTTAGGTAAAGGTTAACCTACATTCAATACCAGGAGTCGTGGACTATCGAATTTCCAGCCACGCCCCTTAATATTAAACTAATTAAAATTGGTTCCGTACCCAATTTTATTGAAATGTTATGCAAAAAATAAATTTTCGGTTTTTATTCAACTTCGGTGGCAGACAAGCACACGGCCCACCTGATGAGAAGTTAAATAGAACAAAATTCCAAGTTGTTGGGTAGGTACACGATAAATAGAGATGCTTGGTTGCGAATCTCCGCAGCGCAACTGCGCGTGAAGACGGCAGCACACCTCCTCTCCCAAAATCCCGACCGAGGCAGGAATGCCCCTGTAAAGGGATGCTGGGTGACTCTTCATGTGTGCCTGAGTAGCATAGGACACAGTGGAGAGCAGACAAAGCCTCAAAGGGCTGGTTGAGGAGCCGCCCCTTTTCAGGGTAAGATGAGGATATCGTACTTTTCCATACGGAATTAACATGGCAACAGGTTCGAAAACAGGGTTGTTTTCCTCTCGCATCCCCGCACGCTCTCGTCCTTCGAGACCAGCAGGAGGTTGGACAAGGCGGTATTTCCGCCCAATTGAGCAGTCCGACTAGGGAAGTACCTCCGCCCAACAGAATACCGCGGCCATAATAACTTCGTGTTGTGTTAGGGTAGCTAGAGCTCACTGGAGAATTCGTGCTGTCAGTAAGAAAACTAAAGGCATGTCCTGCTTTGTCTTCTACACTGACGGCACAGAAACTCTGTGATTACAGGGTCGGCAGCGCGAGTGCGTTCCCTCTGGTGTTACATACGTTTATAGGCCACGGTAACCAATTTTCATCAGGTGGGCCATGTGCTTGTCTGCCACCTAAGTGGTATAAAAAAGCAGCATCCGCAACACTGTGATCGTTACACGTTTGCCTTAGTTTGAGTTACGTAGTTATTTATTATCGGATTTTTTTGAGATTTGTTTGTTCGTTACGTTTGGGAAACCAGGTGTCATGATAATGCGCACAATGGCGCACAACATAAATAACGGCAGTGTACAAAAATGCACACAGAACTTACTAAGGTATATCATGTCGTACCCGGATAACATAACTCTAAGAGGTCCTTCATAAGTGTTCGTTAAAGTAACATTCATTGCGGTACCCTAAACTATTTCATAAAATTAAAATATCTTCTCTTTCACTCCAAATCGCCACGCCCTTTATTATGATTGGTTCCGTACCAATTTTTATTTAATACAAAACCTTTCTTAAAGCATAAAAAGGTATGGTAAAGTGAACAAAAATATGTTCAAATACCAGGATAACATAAAATGTAAGAGTCGTTTCTTCAAAATTTTTGAAACAAGATTTTACGGTACCCTAAAATAATTGATACGATAAAATCATTTGTTATTTTTTTCCTATACCTAAATAGGGTGAACTGACTAGTATTCGACCATGGTCACAATTTTATTATTTTCTGCATTCTTAGTATCGGATGTATTTCTACTGAATTACATACTCTTTTTTAATAACAATGTTGTTCAGTCAGTGGGTCGTATGTTTGTTTGCCCACCCGTTATTGAATGATACGAAAATCACGGCGTCGAAAAAGTTGTCTCTTACATAACAACAGACAACGAGTAGATTGAATAGTAGCTGCGATTTTTTTTTCAGAGTAAGTACACAACTCTTGTTTTTATTAAATTTGAGCGCGATAGTCCATTCATTGTCCAACCCAAACTCAATGCGAGGGGGTTTCTGCACTTGAAAGAAGCACAAAGTCATAGTTGAAAAATCCAGATTTAAATATTAAAATAAAAAATTTAAATGGACGTAAACCTGTACCTCTACCCTAATTTCATAGGTAATACGTTCGGCCGCGGAGTCCTTTGATGAGACCGCGATGCGTGGCGGCGCTTTTGACACGGACAATCGGTGCCGCCAAGGACATAATATTTGGCGCCAAAGTGCGTAAAACAGTAGGCATCAATGTTGCCATAACTGATTTTATAAAATCTGTAGATGGCATGTTAAAAATAGTAGAAGCAGCGTAGATTTCAAATGAAAAAGTGGTAAATTTATTAGTAGATTAAAATGTATTTTTACGCGTTTATGCTTTTTAAAAGATAGAAGACGAAATCCGGTTCGTTTGTTTTGCGTCTTGTCACCCGCAGAGTAGGTAAGTCTTGTCATATGCAAAGAAAAATATCGTGACAATTTTATGTATTACTTATTTCCTGATTCCTCAACTTTTTCTCCTCTTTCTACTCTGGCTCTATCTCCTCTCGGTATGATTAAAACTTGTGATTTTCAGTAGAAAGGCCGACCTTAACCACTGAGCACGAAGCTATCATTTACTTTTCAGTTCAGATTTTTAGCGCGAACAGATAGCAAAATGTACCTAGGCAATGTACTTTTTAGTAGAAATAGAATATTGTTCTGAACAAAGGGATTGATTTAACCATTAATTAGTTAACTGCAGGTTTTTCAGTCATATTTACCTTAAAAATGAAAGGAAGGTCTGTGGATTTTTCAAAATTCTACGTATTAAATTAGATAATTAGAATTAGATAGATTAATGGTTGGCAACATTCGTATGTACCTACTTGTGCCGACTTCTTTTCTGTAGGTTGTTTACATGTTTATTTGTAGACTAGTTGTTGTTCTGTTGTGCAGTGAAAATGTCGGTTTTTAGTAATAGCGAATATTAGATGATGCTTTGTGTTGGCGCAGCTGATGGTAGCTTGCGAAAAGCTCGTCGGCTGTACAGTGAGATATTTGTGGACGGAAGACTAGAGGGTGACCGTCGGCGGTTTCCCTCTTTGGAGTGTTTTAAGAAGATGGTGAACCGCCTTCAACTCACTGGAAGTTTTCGTGGCGACCTTCTACGACGCCCACTGCTTCAGACGATCGTATTCTCGAGCATTTTGAAGTAGACCCGAGTACGAGTAGATACCCGGCGAGCTGGAACGGTTATCGGAGTGAAACCCGTTCATTTCAAGGGGGAAGTTCGCGCGTATTTAAAGATGCGTTTTGATCAGAGGATTGGGCGTGGCGGTGAAGTGAGAGTCGCTTGCCCGGCGAGGTCCCCGGATCTCACTCCGCTCGACTATTTTCTCTGAGGTTACGTGAAGAAAAAGTGTACAGTAGGTACAGCATGTGACAGCAGAGAGAATATGGAAGCCCGAATATCAGAGATTTACGTAGCGTAACCCCAGATATGTTTCGAAGCGTGTGTGGTAGCATGTTACGGCATCGAGCAACGAGCCGTTGCGCGTTGCTATAATTTTTTAAACGTAGGTATGCCTTGGAGTTTCACGCATACTGTGGCGTCATAAACTCCATTCATGTGTACATGTACTCGTTATGTTTTTGTGGCCTACATAAGTGATAGTTTAAACTCCTTGTGTCGCGATCGTGAAGTGATAAATTAGTGCGTTCTTATGACTGTACCAGATCAGGTACATCACCGTTTCGCTGTAAGGAGAACACGCCCCGGTAAGTGATAGTCAAAATATCTCTGATGTAACCTGTATCTAACTATACCTACGCTTGGTAGGCCGGCTACCAGGCGCACAGCTGAGATTAGAGATTTTGCAGAGGTTATTGAACTCAATTGAACTTATCGCGAAAGAACAAAATACAATAGTGTTGTGACCTACCGCTTTTGCTAAATATCGAAAATTTTAACGAATTTAACAATTTTGTAAGACGACTAACGATGTCATCACTTTATTACTATTTGTACATTGGCCGGTGCATATCGACTGGTTATCAGGCATGTGTAACGACCCTTAAATATGACCACACCTTTCTGTAACACCCTGTATAGGTATATGTGCATGTGCGGAAAGAGGAAATGCATGACGCACCTACCCCGTTTGACCTGGGCGTCGGAGGTCGATGAACGACCTGCGCCCCCCATGAGCGAAGGTCTGGGGGTGACTAGTGGAGCCGCCTGTCACCCTGGCAGAAGCAGGCACCTGGCGCGCCTCCCCGTTTTCCGGGGACGAGTTGGGGACTCTGTAGTCCCCACACACCCGAGGAGAGGGCCAGATCGTTAGAGATGGCCCTGAGTCGACCGGGGTGCGAGGGATATGCCTGTCAACCTCACCTTCAGCAACTAAAACGACCCACAGGCGGCGTGCGTTTTAGTCGGTTCGCGTCCGACATAACCTCTTCCACCGGCTCCGGTGGGTAGGTATCCGTGGGGATTTTGCGCACGTAAAAAAAAACCGTTTGACCTTATCATGTAGGTATATTGTGAATTATTGTGGATTGTGGTATATAGAGATCAATACAGCTTATAGCTCAGAATCTGAAGCTATGAGCACGATGGCATGCAATGGCATACATGGTTAATGAAGTTTTTGTGAGTTACATTACAATATTTAGAATCTATATGTGCATATATAATCTATAGAAATAAAACCGCGGTAGCCTAGTGGTATGGGTAAAGGGCTGCAGAGACGAGGTCTCGGGTTCGATCTCAGGTTAAAACCTGGAAGTGGTATGGTATGGTAAACCATGGCACACATCAATGACTTTTTGATAGTTTTCGGAGTTATGTGTGTACTTATCGCAGGTTTATAAGTGCCCGGTTAATGGCAATAGGCTCGCCACCTATTACATTGGAATCTAAACATAAACTGGCGAAATGTGCCTCTTCAGGGATATAGGCGTGAGTTTATGTTATGTTACGTTTATTTAGAATCTATCTTTAATCAAGTGGTTCAAAGTTAGGTACATCTTAAATCTTCATTATCATCACAGCGTTATCCTCAGTCGTCTTTTGTCTTTGGTTTCGCTTATAGTAGCAACTTTTTGGGAGCGACTGCTGTCTGACCTCCCATCCACGACAGGAAAGCTTCCTGGAATGGTGGCCAGTCTTCTGGACTATCCATGAACTTTTTATCTAGCGAGGTGCAGTCAGTTGACAAACTAAATATGAAAAAAAAAGAGCCGACAACCAGGCCCGCGATTCTACTAAAGCAAAACCACTGTCATACCACAGACACTGCAAAAAATATCAATACATTTTATACTTTATTTCTTTACCATTAAAGTCCAAAATTAAAGAAAAGCCAGAGCTCACTAGAAAATTTGTGCTGTCAGTGGGAAGACTAATGGCGTGTCCTGCTTTGTCTTCTACTGACGGCACAGAAGCTCTGTACTTACAGGGTTGGCAGCGCGACTGTGACTCCTCTGGTGTTACAAACGTCCATAGGCCACGGTAACCACTTTCCATCAGGTGGGCCGAGTGCTTGTCTGCTATCTAAATGGTATAAAAAAAGAGTTTCATTACACTTCTTCATTTATTCTGCAAAAAGTCTTTTAATTTTGGACTTTAACTGCATTGTATTGAAGTCTAAAATTAAATAAAATAAAAAAAGTGTCTGTACATTTTTATTCATTTCATACAAGTTCTTGACTTTTTGTTTTCTTAACTTAATAATAAATTGTAGATAAACTATAACGTTACTTTATTTCGGACCTTGATCTATAAACAATGTTAGTAGTACACACTTAAAAGCTATGTTAGTAACAAAATAACACAAAATCCCAAAAAAAATCAGTTCATATACCGGCCCCGCCCTCCTGACGCACAGGGAACATGCATATGTATACGCATCCAATGCGCCATGATAGCGCAACACGGCTTCTCACTGATGACCTTCAGAATGCCGTTGACGCTCCCACGCACCCTGAGCATCATAGATGCCATCCTCTTTCGCAGGATGGTGCCAAAACAGTCAGTGCGCGCTTCGGTAAACATTCCTGATGCACTGCAGTAACGTGGGAGCCCCAGCAACACTCTGAAGACATTGTTGTACTGTATTCTAATAGCGTTGTATGCCTTCTGCGTATAGCGAACCCACAGGGAACACGTGTACATGGACTGGCAGAAGGCTTTAAAAAGAGTTATTTTAACTGCCGGTGTACAACGCGCGAACCTGCGGGCCAACATCTGACAGCCAACGCCCTCCGTTCTCTTTCTATATCAGCGTCATCTTTTAAATCGTCAGTGACTATGTGCCCCAGGTATTTAAAATTGGAGACCCTCTCCAGGGCTACACCTCCCAGCATAACCGATGGAATATGTGGTAGCTTTTTGCGCTTCACCCTAAATACAAGCGTTTTACTTTTTTGCACATTATAGCAAAGCCCATGCGTTTCAGCATAAGCCTCGCAGACTGCCAATAGCTTCCTGAGTGCAGCTACTGATGGAGCCAGCAGCACCATGTCGTCTGCATAACTAATACTATTGACACATTGACCGTCAATAGAACAGCCAACGTGTGTGATGCCGAGCTCCACGATCAGCTGGTTTATGTACAGGTTGAAAAGCGTCGGAGACGTTAACCCCCCTGTCTCCGCATTCCAACCTGTACTCCTCAGATAATTCGTTGGCCCATCTAACCTGATTTATTTGGTGGCCATACCAATACTGAAATACACCGGTTATAGCGTCAGGAACTCCCACTTCGCGCTATCAAATGCCCTGGTGAGGTCCAGAAACGCGGCGTATACCGGCGTACTCCTTTCAGTATAGTACCTAACAGTGTGCTTGAGAGACAGAATAGCACATTCTGTTGATAACTGTGACCGAAATCCGAACTGCGCGTCATGTATTTTAAGATGGTTACTAAGCTGCCTCTCCAACACACTGTCAAGCACCTTAGCCGTGACAGTCGCCAAAGATATCGGTCTGTAATTGGCCTTGTCACTAACGTCACCAGTTTTATTTTTCAATATTGGTACAACCACCGTTTTCATTAACTCAGCGGGTAGGTAGGAGTGGCGAATACAGTTTGTGAACAACAAAGCCAGCAGCCGTGAGAGATGCGGTCCGGCGTACTCAAAATGTTCTATACTGAGACTGTCGTGTCCCGGCGATTTACCCCGTTTCATGTTTTTAATAAAGTATTAAAGTAATCGGGATATTTACCATGTTATATTGTACTGAGTTTCCGATATTTCGACGCTGGCTGTTGCGCAACAGCGCCGAAATATCGGTAACTCAGTACAACACAACATGGTTGCAACAGCGCCGAAATATCGGAAACTCAGGACAATACAACATGGTTGCAACAACGCCGAAATATAGGTAACTCAGTACAACACAACATGGTTGCAACAGCGCCGAAATATCGGAAACTCAGGACAATACAACATGGTTGCAACAGCGCCGAAATATCGGTAACTCAGTACAATATAAGATGGTAAATAACCCGATTACTTTAATACTAATGTGAGTGACTATGATAGTTTAAATACCTATAACATTACTTCCCTTGCAGTGCATGTATCTACATAATAAACTACACAAAAGAGAAATACTGCATGTAGATAATCCGCCATGATTGAGATAAGCCAACAATTCATAGAACTATCGGATTAGTTAGTTTACAATACTTGAGGGTATAAATGCTCAGATCGGCGTCGGGATGATTCATAACCAGCAAAATGGCGAATAAGATCATCGTTGCCGTTTTTGTAAGTATTTCTTCTTCTTCTCCAATTAATCCCAGTCGCATCTGAAGCTCTCACCTCGGAGTCTCGGGGTTCGCTATACCAGTCTAACAGCAGATTTGGCAGACCTTCAGTATTTTTCGTGAAGCGACTGCCATATGACCTCCACAACCCAAAGGCAATATCGGCCGCACAAACAAGACCTGGAATTCATTACCAGCACACGTGTTTCCTTCTTCCTACAGTCCCGGGTCCTTTAAGTAGGGCGTGAAAAAGCATCTGATGAGGCCGCCAAGCTGAGTGCCACCATTGTAACATTACTTAGTGTCTGTAAAGGTGACCCTCTTTCCTGAGACTTTGCCTTTAGCGTACCGTAAGGCGAGGTAAAGTCTAGTTAGCGTGTCCTAGATAAAAAAATAAAATAAAAAATAAAATCGAAACATTGCAGTTAGACCAGCTGTCGGAGGTCGATGAACGACCTCCGCCCCCCATGAGCGCCGGCCTGGGGGTGACAGGTGGAGCCGCCTGTCACCCTGGCAGAAGCAGGCCGCGGGGGTGGCGCGCGTGGCGCGCCTTCCCGTTTCCGGGGACGAGTTGGGGACTCTGTAGTCCCCACACCCGAGAAGAGGGCCAGATCGTGAGAGATGGCCCTGGGTCGGCCGGGGTGCGAGGGATATGCCTGTCAACCTCACCTTCGGCAACCAAAGCGACCCGCAGGCGGCGTGCGTTTTAGTCGGTTCGAGTCCGACATAACCTCCTCCATCGGTTCCGGTGGGGAGGTATCCGTGGAGATTTTGCGCACGTAAAAAAAAAAAAGTTAGACCAGCTATTGGACTTTTTAGGGCTCCAACTACCCAAAACGACAGCCATGGATGCTCGTATGGCACTCGTATGGTATGCTCTCGGAGGCACGATCAGACCAATGCAAATATCCATATTCATGCATACAAATATTTGCACGTTCGCGTTCACTACCGCTACGGCAGAGAGCCTGTCGAATCCCAAGTCCATCACCGTCCGAAGTCTATATCTTATAGTATCTAATTAATTCGTGATCCCTTAAAATCATCAAAATCATCAAAAAAGAATTGAATTAAAGTGCGGAAATCCCCGAGGAACCAGAGCTCTACTAGTTATATCTGACTCGAACCGACTAAAACCGAACGCTGTCATGGGTCATTAGTTGTCGAGGGTGAGTTTGCCTTTGGCATATTTGACCCAGGGCCAACGAGATTGCTTTCTCGGAACTAGGGACTTACCTAGTTAAAGAGAACATTAAAACTACAGAGAAAATACATATCCTGCATTTTATTCTGTGACGTATCCGCCTCGCATTACCTTTATGGTTGTTGTACCACGACGTTTAACCTTCTATCAAATTCAAATATTTTTCCAGTTGCTGTTCGTGTTTGCATGGCAGGCCCACGCTGCGGTTAACTGCACTGCAGCTGGTCGCTTCGCAGACCCCAGCGACACGACCTGCCAAAACTACACGCTCTGCGTGCTTCAATCTGCCACGAACACCTACTTGGCTTATAATTACGTCTGTCCAACTACATCACTGTTTAATCCCGCTACCGGGCAATGTACTGCCCCCACTAATTATGTCTGTAACGTTACATCCACGAACAACGAAACGTCCAGCAATACTACCAGTGTGTGTACCGCTGACGGTTTTGTTGCTGACCCTAGTTCTACAAATTGTTCTTCGTACATACAGTGCGTGTTAATTAACGGAACCTACGAAGAAACATCCCTCGATTGTCCAGATACTACGTTTTATAACCCGAATACTACTTTCTGTGAGCCTGACTACAACTGTACCAGTAGCGTCACCCCCCCGTTCACTTGTATCGCTGCAGGTAGATTCGCGAATACTACGGATACTACTTGCCAAACTTATTTCTACTGCGTATTGCTGAATACTGGTGCTTATACACAGTACAACTACACTTGTCCGAGTACTTCAGTGTTTAATCCAACATCTTCTGTGTGTACTACATCTTACGACTGTACGGGTTGACGCTTATAATAATAGTGCCCTTCTAAAATTAACTACAGTGACAACTTTTAGACAGAAAAATACGAATTTATTGTTTTATTACATGGTATTATTTAAATACAGTTTGTTTTTTATTTGTCCTTAATAGATGATTTACTTTAACTTTGACAGTTGTATGAATACTTTTGTGTGTATCTACGGATATACCTAGATATCATTATGGTGGAAGATTTGAGTAAATTTACGACAATTTTTTATACCATTACACCCTTTCATAAATATGTCCGTGTTATTATATGCCACCTAGGAATGACACGGACATATTTATGAAAGGTTATAACATTTTGAGTAAGTATGTAAGTAATTTCTGAAATAAGAGTCTTCATATCTTCACTATCAAAAGTTTGAATGATGGTACATATTACTAGAAAGATAATAAAGAAATGTTTGACGAACAGTAAAAGAGGAAAAACTTAGCTACGTATATCAAAGTTTATCAAGTCAAAAAAAAATGCTTACCTGAAATTTACATTGAATGATCGTCATTGCCTCATTACGTAATTATTGTACTAGATAGTGATATCATTTACCCGTGTGATCAAATCAAACATTTTATATCATTATGTACGCATTTACCATAAAACAAAACAACTTCAGTGGTGACAGAGAGCGCTTGACACTGAAAAGTAATGGAAGTTCAAGGCTTTGTATTATCTATTTTAAAGATGTCGTTAAAAAGCATATTTTAAAATCATCATCATTATAAGTAAACAGTATTTGGAACACAAGCCATCGTAATCATAAAGACTGAAGTAAAATGATGCAGTGTAATTAAAAATACTCCTTTCCTTAATAAAATGTTTATTGCATACGAATGATTGAATGATATATTGTAACGTCTGTAACTAACAATTAATTGCACGATTGGTAAAAGTGTTGAAAAGTCCAGAATGCATGGAAAATTTATTGCGATTGTTTTTCTCGTAAGTACCTAATCATTATTTTTGTGATGCTATGTTGAAGTCACTCCGTTTTGTTATACCGTATTGGATTCTCGCTGGATTTTCAATAATAGACATAGTTGATTGTTAATTGATTACAATAATATTGTTTATATATAATACTGTTTTATTCACTGTTATACATACATACATAAATAAAATCACACCTGTTTCCCATAGGGGTAGGCATCACGGATCTCCATTTGCTACGATCCTGACATACTACTCTCGCTTCATTCGCTCTCACTACATTCTTCATGCATGCACGTCGGTTTAGGGTACTCCTGACCTGCCCCTTTTCTCAAACTTCCCCGATTTGGTCCAGGTATGTGCGCCTAGGTTTTTCCCTTCCGAAGGTACCATCCACGCTCACCTCATACACCTGTTTCGTTAGTCTTCTTTCATTCATTCTCTCAACTTGACCAAACCATCTCAACATTCCTCTATCAATTCTCATCAATATATCTTCTCACTCCACATCGCTCTCTTATCACGCTATTTCTCACTCTATCTACCAAGGTCAAGCCACACATACATCGCAACGCACGCATTTCTACTGCATTCACTCTACTCTGATGCTTTTCTGCCACACCCAACTTTCGCTACCATACATAAGAGTCGGCACTAATACTCCTCCATGTACAGCCAGTCGTGCCTTTTCGGACACTTTCCAGCTGCTCATAAAGTTGTGTAGTACCCCATTCACTCTATTTCCAGCTGTCACTCTCTTTTCAACATCTTCTTTATGCTTTCCATCTCTCGTAAACAATGTTCCTAAATATACTTATTCACTTGTTCCACTCTTTCTCCATCTATACAAATCCTAAACTCTGTCACGCATTCATCTCTTTCAAAAACCATAACTTTTGTTTTACTAACATACACTTTCATTCCTTTCCTCTCAAAAGCTCCATGCACAGTTGTTACCATCTCCTGCAACTCACCTGCCGATGACGCAAATAAAACCTAATCATCAGCATAGAGAAGACATTTGACGAGTAATTCATTTATTTTTACACTACATTCTTTATCTTTTAAATCTTGCAAACAACTGTCCATGAATATGTTAAACAGCCATGGTCCCTGTCTTACCCCCTTTTGGATGCGAAACCATTCGGTGTATGACCCATGTATCATCACGTAAGCTCTGAAGTCCTCATAGAGAGACTTCAGAGCTCGAATAAGGTTGTTGCTCACCCCATACATAGACAATACCGACCAAAGTTCACTCCTTACTACTTTTACTACTTATTAACCCAACACATGTTGAAAAGACCGCACCACTGACTTGCTACAAGGCCATGTCCAGCCTTCAGCATCTCCACTATCACCTTATCATATCCCGCTGCTTTTCTAACTTTCATACTTCTTAATGCATTCACAACTTCGTTCATACTTCAATATCACTTTTATCAGTATCAACATGGTCATCCATCACCGAGGTTAGTGCATTTACACCATCCTCTCTTTCAAACAAGTTTTCAAAGTAGTCCTGCCATCTTTTTAACACACATTCCTCACCTTTTACAATACTTCCATTCTGGTCTCTGATAGCGTTCAGCTCGGAGCTCTGCGTTTTTCCTCTGGCTGAACGTAAGGGCTTCCAAAAGACCTTAATATTCACCTGGAAATCCTCAGATAACAGTTCATCAAACACGTCTTTTTGTTCATCTTTCTTTCTGGCATTCGCTCATATCACTAGCCCTTTCAGTCTTCTATATATATCTTTCGCTTCATCCACATCCTCATTTGTAGCTTTCTGCATTGTCTCATCCAAATTTTGTACTTCTTTATCCCTCCATGCATGCTTCACCTTTTACACTTTACTTCTCTTACTTAATCCACATATTTGGGAAGCCACACTCGCAATCTCATCTTTAAATTCTTTTCATAACTCCTCAATCTCACAAATACTATCAGTGTCATGAAACCTTTCAGTCAATTTGCTTATATACTCCCCTCTCACTTTATCTTCTTGCAAATTTTCTACTTTTATTCTTTCTAGAATACTTACGGGCTCACGCCTTCTTTGTTATATCCACACAAAATCCATCCGTCATGACATTGTATTCACAAATTAATTCTATCAAACTTTTTTATTATTATTTAACTTACAATGATGACGATATGAGGAAAGTTTCTCCAATGCAACTACAATGTTGAGTTAAAGTTACCTTTGCAAAATGTATTGCTAAAACTTATCCTTACTATTTTACAGACACTAAGTGCAATATGGCACACTTATGCTGCTTCTACAAAACCATCTACATTTAATAGCAGTGTTCAAATAAGTCCACACACAACAAATGTTTCAAATACAGTATTTATAAGTGAGTCCCTGGGTACTTCGTATGACAAACAAGCAACCTTGCATACTGCAAGCAAAGAAGCTACTACATACAGTGCTAATTCCAGCAATTTCACAACAGATAATTCCAACAACTCAACTTCAATTTGCACATGTGAAAGTTATATTGTAGATCCCAGTTCTGTGGATTGTACTGCTTATATACAATGTGTGGCGGACGAGGACGGTACTTATACGGGTACCCATTACACTTGTCCTGATGGTACTTTATATAATCCAAATACAACATATGGTGAAGACAACTACAAGTGCCCCACAACTGATAATTCCAACAACTCAACATCAATTTGCACATGTGAAGGTTATATTGTAGATCCCACTTCTGTGGATTGTACTAATTATATACAATGTGTGGCGGGTGAGGATGGTACTTATACGGGTACCCATTATACATGTCCTGATGGTACCTTATATAATCCAAATACAACATATTGTGAAGACAACTACAAGTGCCCCACAACAGATAATTCCAACAACTCAACTTCAATTTGCACATTTGAAAGTTATATTGCAGATCCCAGTTCTGTGGACTGTACTACTTATATACAATGTGTGGCGGGTGAGGACGGTACTTATACGGGTACCCATTACACATGTCCTGATGATGCTTTATATAATCCAAATACAACATATTGTGAAGACAACTACAAGTGCCCCACAACAGATAATTCCAACAACTCAACTTCAATTTGCACATGTGAAAGTTATATTGCAGATCCCAGTTCTGTGGACTGTACTACTTATATACAATGTGTGGCGGGTGAGGACGGTACTTATACGGGTACCCATTACATATGTCCAGATGGTACCTTATATAATCCAAATACAACATATTGTGAAGACACCTACAAGTGCCCCACAACAGATAATTCCAACAACTCAACTTCAATTTGCACATGTGAAAGTTATATCGCAGATCCCAGTTCTGTGGATTGTACTACTTATATACAATGTGTGGCGGGTGAGAATGGTACTTATACGGGTACTCCTTACACATGTCCAACTGGTACCTTATATAATCCAAATACAACATATTGTGAAGACAACTACAAGTGCCCCACAACAGATAATTCCAACAACTCAACATCAATTTGCACATGCGAAGGTTATATTGTAGATCCCAGTTCTGTGAATTGTACTGCTTATATACAATGTGTGGTGGACGAGGATGGTACTTATACGGGTACTCAATACACGTGTCCTGATGGTACCTTATATAATCCAAATACAACATATTGTGAAGACAACTACAAGTGCCCCACAATAGATAACTCCAAAAACTCAACTTCAATTTGCACATGTGAAGGTTATATTGCAGATCCCAGTTCTGTGAATTGTACTGCTTATATACAATGTGTGGCGGGTGAGGATGGTACTTATACAGGTACCCATTACACATGTCCAGATGGTACCTTATATAATCCAAATACAACATATTGTGAAGACAACCACAAGTGCCCCACAATAGACAACTCCAACAACTCAACTTCAATTTGCACATGTGAAGGTTATATTGCAGATCCCAGTTCTGTGGATTGTACTGCTTATATACAATGTGTGGCGGGTGAGGATGGTACTTATACAGGTACCCATTACACATGTCCAGATGGTACCTTATATAATCCAAATACAAGATATTGTGAAGACAACTACAAGTGCCCCACAACAGATAATTCCAACAACTCAACTTCAATTTGCACTTGTGAAGGTTATATTGCAGATCCCAGTTCTATGGATTGTTCTGCTTATATACAATGTGTGACGGGCGAGGATGGTACTTATTCCGGTACACGTTTTACATGCCCTAATGGTACCTTATATAATTCAAATACAACACTTTGTGAAGACAACTTCAACTGTCCAATATGAATACCAACCGATAGGATTAAAATTGATAAAATTAACTAACTCGAATTTACAGACAATGGAGGATACAATGGAGGTTGGATTATGTTAGTATTAGAGTAGTAAGTAGTTGCAGCACTAGAAAAATTTAAAATGTGTAGTTTGAAATCAGTTTCAGATGATATTGGATTGTATCGCTTAATAGATATAAAGACGAAACATGAATATCGATTTAGACAGTCTTATTCTTTACTTTAGCACATACTAATATGTCAATACTACAAATTCTACAATGCCAAATGCATAATATGACACGCACAAAGGTTCACTCCACAAAATGTGCAAGCTTTGGCTGCGACCGGGATTGGATCCATAACAACTTTCGACTGACTAAATAGTTTCAATAAAAATAACTTACATATTTGTATAGTTTTATTTGTTATACATATAATAGTAGTGATTTTATATCAAATAGTGCCATGTATATTACGTTACAATGCTTTATTTTATTTAGAAGACTTTACGGAAGTGAGATCATCACCTATACAAAGTTGCATCGCAATTTGGATGATTCTTTCAAAGTTTACCTCACAAAGCACTTATAAAAATGCCTTATAAAATAAAACATTCAAGTGTATCATGTCATAGGAAAATCTCAATCTTTTGAATGGATTTGAATGCGGTTTTCCCAAGCACCTACAACAATATGGGGCTCTTCAAGAGTGGCATCAGGTTTCTTCCTGGTCGGCAGCGCGAGTGTAACATTCCTGGTGTTGCATACTTCCATAGTTCACGGTAACCACTTCCAATCAGGTGGGCCGTGTGCTTGTCTGCCACCTAAGTGGTATAAAAAAAAATGGAGAACTCACTCGTTCTACACTGAAGAATCTTATATCCAGAGAAATGTTTATGGGCTAAATTAAGCGGGCCAAAATTCATAAAAATGATTGCAAATCCTTGTAGATCATTTTTTGCAGAGCTTCCCATTTAAATTTTAAATTCATTCAAGCAAATAACGTATTTGGTCATTGCTACTGACAAACGTGTTATAATAAACAATAGCTCTCTTATTGTACTTAATTGTAAATTATGCTAGAACATCAAATAAAAATGTTACATTTTGTATATAAGTTTCGTGATAACTATTGCAATATCTACTATGCCATCATCATCGCGATCAATTTTACTTTTATGATTTTTGTTTTGAAGTCTTAGAATCTGTTTTTCTTTATCATGACGCTGTAACAATCACGCCACTGCGAGTGTTATACAAATGTTATATTAATCTATTTATTATTGCTTGAAAGAGAAAAATGGGCAGTAACTATGGATGACATTATTAACGTCGTCGTGTCATTAAACTAGAGTAATAAACAAATATATAGCAAGGTAACTTATTTTTATATATCTATAGTAGGTATCTACACTATATATCTTAGCGTAGTAATAACATATTCATTTGATGTCAGGTGTATATCACTTTTTTATGCGAGTGTTTATTTCTGATACGGGACAAGGAGGAGTGCTTCCGAGCACGATTGGATAATTTGATGATTTTTCTTTTAGTTCGTTCCATTGCATCAAGCTTTCCTTCGCTCATTAGTACTCCTGCCAGTTTCTTTGCGGTTAGTAGATTCTGTTTCAATTTGATTGAATAGTCAGCTTCAGTAGTTTCCATCAAGTTTGTGTATGTGTGGAAGCTATCAGGCAATAAACTGATGTTGGTGTTACTTTTTGTAACAATAGAAAGGTATCGTCGAAAGTAGTTTTCTCTAGCTTTCTTGATAAGTTCAGCAGAGATTTTTGGTTTAGTTTTTGGGCGTTTTTCACCAACTGTTACTGTAGTAATAGTATAATTTTCACTGTTTTCTGTATTTTCTATGATAGGCTTTAGGTTTTTCGGATCGTTGGTTGTGAAATTTACGTCGAGATATCGTTTCTTGCTTTCACTATCGAATTCAGGAAATCGGGTTACTAAAAAAGTGGAGTCATTAAAACGCCGTACTTGGTAAGTTTTTACACTAATTGAAAATGTTGTAAAACTATTGAATATAAGCTGTATAAAAAAGATATATCGCGTAACCAAAGAAATCATTAATTTATATAAATTATTTTGCAGAAGATATCTGTCATTGTGGCAATCTGCATCATAATTATTTTGGCATTCCATATGAAGTTTGTGAAGTGGTGTTTATCTTTACCATAGATATCTACTTCATAATCATACTTCATGCGTAGTATAAATATATTTTAAATATTTAAATTAAATAGTAAATCAAGTATATTTGTAGGCACAATAATAAAGAAACAATACTAATGACAATTTTTAATATGTTATGCCAGTGCTCACCTGTGCTGCGGAAGTGAACACTAACGGTGATGTCTCAGACTGGATTTTCCTTCCTCCCTGATCCACTCGGTCTCTGGCGAGATGACGACTTCGAAGATTCGGTATTCCCGCCCGATTGAGCAGTCCGACTGGGGAAGTACCTCCGCCCTATAGAATACCGCGGTTATATTAACTTCGTGTTGGGTTCCCAGCGGTGAGTAGGGTAGCCAGAGCTCACTGGAGAATTTGTGCTGTCAGTGGGAAGACTAAAGGCTTGTCCTGATTTGTCTTCTACTGACGGCACAGAAACTCTGTACTTACAGGGTTGGCAGCGCGACTGTGACTCCTCTGGTGTTACAGACGTCCATAGGCCACGGTAACTACTTTCCATCAGGTGGGCCGTGTGCTTGTCTGCCAACTGAGTGGTATAAAAAAAAAAAAAAAAAAAAAAAAAAAGGATGCGATTGTTGAAAACTACTGTTGCCATCAGCCACAGAGAGTATTATTTTAGATAAATAATATATAGGTCAAGTAAATAAATTAAATATCACTTTACCTCGTGTGATGCTAAGCTAAATATGAAGTCTTGAGAATCATTTTTTTTTCATTTTTTTATTTATTTAGTACATGGAAAACTTACAGCATAAAAACATGAATAGCGTTGGATTAGGGAATAGAAAGCCAATAACAAGTTTTCGCTTATAGTCGCTGCGTAGGTAAAACATTGTAAACAAAAACACGCATTGCACAAACATTATGGAAGAAAAATATAGAAAACTACACAATACATCTACATAGTCAACACCAGCAACATAGTAAGACAGCCTCTGTGGCGTGGTGGTAGTGAACGCGACTGCTACGCAGGAGGCGCGGGTTCGATCCCCGCTCAGTGCAAATATTTGTATGCATGAATATGGGTATTTGTATTGGTCTGGGTGTTCCTATGTATAATTTGTATGTATTTACAAAAAAAAAGTATTTAAGTATGTTTATCCGTATTCTAGATTCCATAACACAAGCTAGTTAAACTATGCTTACCATGGGTCTAGATAGCGTTGTGTAGAATGTTGTAGAGTATTATAAAAAAAAAAAAAAGTACATCAATTTCTGGGTTTGAAAAATGCTAAACTCAAGCACCTTCTTGCCGCGGGCACACTAGTCGAGAAAGGGGCAATATCGTGGTGCTTACATAGTCTGTTAAAGTTACGAGTAGCCCTCACTAGCTGTTTTGCTTGTAATTTGTAGAAGCATTCGGAATTCGTAGCGGTGGATTAAATCGAATTGACTTAATTGACTTACATGGTACATTGAATGAAAGTATTGATAACAGCTCGGGACAATTGATATCATTGTTAATTATTCGGAGGATGAAGGTGAAATCAGTTATCTCACGACGGTTGATAAGAGATAAGAGATGAAATCTCCGACAGAGATGGAAGTAATTACTAGATTTATATGGAATGCCCTGATGGAAGCATAGGTATTTGATAAAGCGCCTTAGGATATTTTCAATAAAGATATAATGAAGGTAGCTTGGTAGCTTGGTAGCCTCAGACTATTTAGTGTAGTTAAGTTCTTCAGAACAAATGGATTTCACAATCAATGTAACATTCCGCCATGTGTGTATACTTAAAAGGTAAACGACTTAACACTAAGAATCATGGTGCTTTAGCAATCGTCTCTCAGTAAAAAGTGAATGAAAATCACACAATGGACGTCGAGAGTCAGCTCCCATAGCGCGGAATCAAGGTCAAATTTGTCTAGCAGATCATCTAAATACATTCTGCAACTCAACATGACAATACAGAGAAAATAAAACCTTAATGCTTAGTTATTATTAAACTCATTTTTGACTGCTATTTGTGATACTTATGCCAATATGAAGGAAGAGTATGGGATAGTTCTCGGTGCTGTTATTGTTTTCAATGCCACCAAGCTCACGCTTCTTAATTGCTATTTCCGTAAATGAACAAGAAAGCGATGGAATAGAAGTAAAAGAAAAAATGTGTACAAATATATCATTTACCTAGGCCATAATTAGCTTTTTAATTTGTATGAAGGCCGGCTTGAAGAGAATTAAGTTTTTCTAGTAATAGTTTGAAAACGATTCAATTTAAATCATAGAAGATGTAATTTTTTAAAATTATTATTTCAACAAACAAAAAACCTTTTAATATTTATTATTGAAAAATATTATACTTGGATTTCTATCTACCCTGTACCTTATGCTGCCTTACCGTATTCCATGCGCTACAAGCTGCTACAAGGATCTTTAAAAGCTTAACATAATTTACAAAATACGGAAACTTCAAGAACCCATTTGATTCATAGCTAAATTAAAATGCTTCTATAACATACTTCATACTTCAGCTCCACTTTCTCTGAACCCATGAACTCTCTTTATTTCTTGTGAAGTTAAACATTTTACTTATAAGGAGCTACTTTTATTGTTTTAGACGCCGTACTATGAGATGGCAGGAAGTATGGTACCGATATTTTTCTTGTTAATAAAAGTCAAACGCATCTTTTCCATTATATCAAAACCGTAAATCCAGCAAAAGCAGACCCAGGGGGGCTACTCGTCGTAAATCTGCGCCGCCTACAATACACTAGATTCGCATTGGTGATCAAGTATTGAACAGGCCACAGGTATCCCTGTACTTCTTGGTCCCCGGCCTCTCAAACAGACGTGAAGGAACATCGTTCGGTTTTAGTCAGTCTGAGAGGTCCACCTCATCATTAGTTGCTGTGGAGCTTTCGTAGAGACATAAGTCATTTTGAGTTGATTTCGCCAACGATAGGAAATCTGATCAATGTGACCTAAATCGCTTGTACTGCTCTTGTCTTCTCAATTTCTGTAATATGAATATTGTAATTGGCGTACAATAAAGAATATAAAAAATAAATAAATCGCGTCATCACATTTTATTCAGTATTTGAACCGGTGAAAAAGAGACTTCTAAAAACAAAAAAAAAGTCTCTTAAAAATATATAACAGTTCGTAATATGGCTTTCGGAAGTCAAATTAAGAAATACTTTGAGTATTTTTTTTAAATTTATTTATTTAAAACTTCATGCACAAATGTACACAGGCGGACTTAATGTCACAGGCATTCTCTACCAGTCAACCCAATAGGTGGTGCAGAGAATAACAAGGTAGGTGCATTATGAAAGGTAACTAGGTAAAATATATATTAATACATACATATATACTTAAATATATAAATAAAATATACATACACATAATAATATCTAACCATACATTGATAAATATAATTACAATGAAGTTTCTTCCAATTTATCCAGCAGGAGATTCCGAACTCCCAATTTAAATGTGTTACGGCTTGTGGCCCCCTGATCCCGAGAGGTAGCTCGTTCCAAAGAAATATAGATTGCACAGGAAAGGAAGAGTGGATGAAATCGGAACGATGAGTAGGACAGCGCAAGACGAGGCTGTTTGTTGAACACAAGTTTCTATCGTGATTGGAGCCAAGATATTGGAAATATTTATTTCACTTCAGATATATCCGGATCCTTATTCGTCCGTGTAGTGCAAACACAATAGATGCTATACTTACTTATTCTGCATGATCCATTCAACCACTATTGTTTGGTCAGATGTTAAAATATATACCTACACTAACATCATTGCACGCTTTCTCTTATTGACCACTATAGAGGCTCAACTTAACATAAAGAAACAGTTTCAACATCTTCGTCCTACCATAATTATGATTCATTTTAGAAGGATTGTGTAATTTGCTCTCGAAGTGAAAAGATGGTAATGTGATAACGTTTTCCTAAGCCCGGTAGTGTATCGGTAACTTTCTTGCTAAACGTTATACCATGTTCGATTATTCTGATTGAGCGTAGGCAACGTTATATACAATCCATTCGCTCAACAATTGGAATACAGACATCAAGAGATTTCGTGACGTGATTTCTAAGCACTATGTTTAGTTGCGGTCAAACGATCTGTCCGAATTTTTCATTCTTCATTCGAAGCGATAAATTTTATTAAAAGGTTGATCGTGTGTGCTGCTCGAAGAAACGATTACGTTGTTATTACTTATCTACCTTTTCAAGTGTAAATCGTTATATCATTGAAATTTTGTATGGATCTCTGATTTTACCTGCTATCATATCGTATGTATCTAACTTGCAATTTATATTTATGGTATGTCTATAGACCAATCACGGGTTCAAAGGGCTCACGTCATTGGTCAATCAGTTCTTCTATTGGTTTATTGGTCGATGCGTATAGCACGCGTATAACACAAAACCGTTTGGTTCCCAACAGAGTAGAATTTAGACCAACCGCTTCTCTTAACATGCGGTGTTGTATAAAGCGGCTAAGGCATAGGGCTGTTTAACATCAGACAGATGTATACAGCCTAGACTCAGCTTCAGTGGCATAGCTTGAGTCAACAATAGTGTCCGGAAAACGGCAATAGGCTCACCCCCTATTACATGGGACCGAATTCAATGCTTGGTGAAATGTGGGTGTCAATTTAACTCTGCCTAATCCTCCGGGGATAAAGGCGTGATTATATGTATGTATGTATAGCACATATACAAATTTGCTTTCACTACATCGACTTTGTTCAAAATGTTTGCCGGTGTCTGAATTTGATTGTCAATTGGGATATAAGTTAGAAGATCCGGGTATACAAGCACTCGATAGCCTTTTACGTAACACCAAGGCTTGACGTCCAAACTGTCGCACTCGCAGTTGTATTTCTTGTGGCGTCAGCCTTCCTACTCGCTAACGATGTCACGTACGTGAAGATTGCAGTAAGTAGCTTACACAATCCATATCTATACCTAATGCAGTATCATCTGTCGCGTCTGTTTGTCTTATTGACGATTAAATTACCACACTCAGACTACACACATATACTCAGAATACTCAGATACTCTACGCAATCGCAAACACCCATTCCATTATAATATGCATACCAATATATTGCTCACATTATACTCGCATCACAAGTTGCGTTAAACACAAAGAAAGTAAAAATAATAGGGGAGGAGATCCTGGTATCCTGAAATACAGACCTCAAGTCTAGTTTAGGCACTGGTCTGGCAATATACATTGTAATATTAGTTATAGAAACTACCTACTAGAATGTTTAAATTATCGCTTATGTAATTATTGTGGTATGAAAAAGAAAATGTATTATTATTATTATTAATTCCTCTTTTCTCACGCGACTTGGTTACAGAGGTATGCAAAAATTATATTAAAAAAATAAATAAAAAAAATACTTAAGACTCCGAAAGAGACTTGAGCATGGGGTTTTTCAAAGACAGTCGAAACGGTTCTCAAAGAAGTCTTTATCAGATTTGGGCCTGTCTAAGGGTTAATGTGTATTGCTTGACATTTATTGAAGAATATATGTGCTCAGGCCAGGGCAAACCCGAATCAGATTTCTAGCTTTCGGTAGGCATAAAGTTGCGCGTTACATTTGAGCTAAGTGCAATGTACGTGTTCATGCATAGAATTTTATTACAGACCATTATTCTGTTTTATCACATAAAGTTTACTAGGAATATGATAATCTTCTAGAGATTAAGATTAAGAAAACTAGTAGCGTTATGGGTTTTAAAAAGAACATTATGCATCATTTTATTTCATTTCTCTTTTACATGTACTAGTGGTGGCACCCGGTAGTGTCCGCGTGAAAAACTACACTACCGATGTGAACCCATTCCTAGGACAAGCATTATAGCTTAGCTGGAGGGATTTTTTTCTTTTTTTTGTCTAGGTCACGCCAGCTTGACTTCACCTCGCCTGATGGTAAGTTCACAAAGTCTCAGGAAAGAGGGTCACCATTACAGACACTAAGTAATGTTATAATGGTGGCACTCAGTTTGGCGCGCCGCTTAAACCGCTTAAAGGACTCGGGACTGTAGGAAGAAGGAAACTCGTGAGCTGGTAATGAATTCTTGGTGGTGCGGCAAAGAAAAGAGTCTCCGAACCGCACAGTGTGAGGGTGACATCTAAGCCCTGCACGTGTAGTCCTGTGTTGGAAAGGAGAGGGTAGGAATAGTTAAAAGAGCTCATCAGAACACTCACCATGGTTGAGACGGTAATATAAAGCCAAGGAAGCAGCATCTCTACGCATCTGCAAAGACTCAAGGTTGTTCGTGACCTCAGGATTCCTAATAATGCGGACCGCACGTCGCTGCAACCTGTCAAGAGCATCTAGTAGGTATTTCGCGAAGCCATCCCAGAGGTGCGAGCAGTATTCCACACAGGAGCGATTTTGTGTCTTATAGAGAAAACACCGTTGCTCCGGCATGAAAAAAGGTCTCACTTTGTTCAGGAGTCCTAGTTTTCGCGAGGCTGTTTTGATGATACTCTCAATGTAGTTTAGTTAGAAGGAATATTAGTAATTTGGGTAGCAACCACATTATACAACAAAATTATACAAAAAAGAAAAAATACTAAAACTTTTAAAACACAGGTGCCTAAATTATCTCTATACTAACTATCAACCATATCCATTAAGCCGTTTTAGGGTAGAACTAAAACATCTATATAAAAAAATAGCTTTAAAACTGAAACCCGACTACTGAAAAAAAATTATAGCGTGATTTTTCAGTAGTCAGTCGGGTTTTTGTTTTATTTTTAACTTTTTTTAAATTTGTTTTTTAAACTTATTTTTTAAACTTATATATTATTTTAGGGTAAGTTAAAGGTATAATTTACACATATTTGAAACGTGCTAATTAAGCCCTTTCTTAATTAAGTTGATACCTAACACAAGATATTTATTTCAAATTTATTTTTAACACAGTAATGATGCCATAGGGAAGATTTATTAAAGTATTGTGTTTAAAATAAATTTGGCCGCTAAAAGGCGCTACAATAAATTCAGTGACACATTATATAGCCTATAACCTGCGGACAACTAAGACCCTTTTAAGGATACCTCATTTGTTCAGATTTAATAAGTGGTTGAGGAGCTACGAGGGAACAGATGAACCTACATACATACCCTCCTTTTGCTTTGCCGTAGTCGAGTTTTTAATCCCACGATATTTTTCTTTTTCCCATAATCAAAAAATCTTCTTGCTATGCATGACTCTACTATGTAGTCCTATGGCCATCATTCTCATCTTCCACTTAGCACATTCCAGTTGGCTTTAATCTCGGAGCCAGGGGTTCATTTACTCCTTCTGATTTAGTTTATATGACTTCAATGGGAGCGAATGCTGTCTGACCTCCTAATATCGAGGAATTTACGCCCATGCCAGTCCTTCATCCAATCATCAAAGAGGCTGTGAGAGAGGAGCTTCCAAGTGAAGATAGCTTAATCCCGAAGGCGGAGGCATTGGTGGGACCCTATATACCCTGTTGTATTACTAGTCCAACAGTACTTGAATTAAACCGTTGCGAACAAATACCTATATACAGATTTATAGAGCTCTTTGATTTCGGTGAAGCCAAATGCATATCAAGTAATTTCGTAAGCTCCACCTAAAAAGACAATAGCTGTTACTTTATCCTCAATTTTGGTGCAACTAAAACCACTGACGCAACTTTGAATAACAATGATTAAATAAATTATAGGTTGCACAAAATCGAACACTTGAGAAGTATAATTCGAGTAAAAGTTCGCTCATATTCAAAGCATGCACGGCCTGCTCTGTTATTTGCGAAAGTCAACTATTAGTATCTAAAGCGCGTCCTACTCTTCGAAATTTTACAATTTCCCTGAATAACAGCGTATCTTTGAATACTAAATAAATGATTTCGTAACTCTTAAAGGTTTCAAAAATGTTTACACATTATTGACAAGTATGATTTTATTCGCAGGCCTAGGGGTGACGGGTGGAGCCGCCGCCACCCTGGCAGAAGCAGACCACGGCGGCGGCGCGCCTCCCCATTTCTGGGGACGAGTTGGGGACTCTGTGGTCCCCACACCCGAGGAGAAGGCCAGATCGAGAGAGATGGCCCTGGATCGGCCGGGGTGCGAGGGATATGCCTGTTAACCTCACCTTCGGCAACCAAAAACGACCCACAGGCGGCGTGCGTTTTGGTCGGTTCGAGTCCGACATAACCCCTTCCACCAGCTCCGGTTTGGGGTATCAGTGGGAATTTTGCACACGTAAAAAAAAGTATGTTTTTATTTATTTTTTCGAATGTTGTTTGTGGTATTGTTTGTTAGTTGCATCGATTTCTGTCAACATCTTCCAGGTATTCCGAAGCCCAAATCAACGCCCCTTATTTGCCGGTGATCTTCAGATCAATAGAAGAGGTTCTGTCTTTCCTTTCGAGGTTGTAATATGAGATTGATGAAGATCGTAAAATGGAAAGCAAACCCTGGGATTAAAGGTGAATGACGCGGAATGAGGATACGCCAGTGTGTAATACTGTAATAATCGTTTAGTAGGTTATAAGTTTATATTTTTTTTAAATTTTCTCATTCCTTATAATTTGGGTAAACGGCGCTAAACTTTGAGAACATCAAGGTGTAACGCAATCAAAGGTGACTATGCAATTTGAAAGATGATCATGTTTTTGAGGGTTGTACTCAGCAAATCCAATCTTAAGAAACGCTCCTCAACCCGCAGATCAGTAGCTTGGACCAAGCTACTGTCTAATGGATGATTGTTTTAATTCGTAAGCTTATCAGTTTAAGTTTAAGTAAAGGTGTTTTTCGAAGAAATATTTAGTTGTTAGTCGTTAACCTTTTACGAGTTAATTGTAATCCTTAAAAGCCTTTGACAGTAATGCACTGTCCTAAAAGAATTCCATTTGTAAATGGACATAAAATTTAAAAAGTCATTTCACGGGAAAGTGCTATAATTATCCTACTTGAAATAACCCTTTGTATTCTTTACGTCTCTTTTATAGTGTACTTTAATTATTTGGCTTGGGTTGCTCCCTATAGCGCAGCAGCTCGGTGTGGGCGTTGCGGCAACGGCACGGCGCCGAGGCGACAGCGAGGCGATGTCTGCACTGCTTACAAAGTTACAATACAAACATCCTCATCTCGTCAACTGCCGCTTTGTATGGGTTCTCTCGCATATAGAGTATATATTTTTGTAATTCATAGATAGTTCTGAGTATCTTGTAAACCCCTTTGCATATGGACTAGATTCTAGCGGGTACAGAAGTTACTTTCTTCGTTGTAAAGTAATACATTTGTATGTATGGATACCCTGGCGTAGCTTTCTTCTCCAAATTAGAACATATTGTGTTTGCTTATCTGTCATTATGTTCTTTATAATTAAAATTGGCTGAAACAATTTTGATAGAAATACTTATACTTACTTACCATTTGTTTATAATAGTGCGAATGTCACTATATGTAATTGGTAACACGCCAAATTGTATGTTGTGTTAAAAGTACCACAATCACATGTTTTACTTTGACTAGGTATAGAAGTAAAGAAAACTTGTTTAATGCTTGTTATAGTAAATTATCACAAGGAAATGCCATATTTCCTGCAATACCGATAAATAAACCGTTAATTAAAATACAATTACATCTCGCTGTACAAGTGTATTTATCTCCCGTTCTAACTAATTTTTGCGGTTTGTTTGCGGAAAACCCCTAGGTCCATATTAAGTAATTTAATAGTAAGGAAGTTTTAATCTATTGCTAATTGAAGGAAATGGTTGCGTAACCGAGGGAGAAACCATATGGAACGTTCAAATTGTCTTAAATTCATTTTTTTTTTCAAATAGTGCAACTTTATTACTACTTTGTGACGTCAAATTCTGCTTTTGAGAATTTACTGGAATTATTAATGTCTTCTATATACAGGTGTAAGGGAAGCGCTCCAGAAAACGAAAAAAGGCGATACTGACGAATTTTTTCGATAACACTACATATATTATTTAAATCATAATGGGCCCGATGACTGAACATGCTCTCATATGCAAGACCAGACTTATGAACAGACAAATATTTGCACTAAACGAGAATCGAACCCGCACCTGGTGCGTAGCGGTCGCGTTCACTACTGCCACACCATAGATGCTATCTTATGCTCTTGATGGAGCCAGCATATTTATAAAGTCTATGTTTAATTGATGTGCCTGAGGTCCGTCAAATATAACGTTTCATAGTACACCTGAGTGCGGAATGCGCGTGCACATCAACTTTTACTTCTTCCGCAAATGGTTGCGGAAAAACGATATCTCATAAATAATGCTTATTACGCTTCAATTCGGCATATACATTATTTTGTAGATAATTATGTTAATTTATTATCGATGAATTGTATCGCGTGGTTTTGAGGTACACGCCAGTGAGGTGATATATTTTATTATACTTATACAGTCCTCTTATTAGAGAGTCCTCTGACTGTCATGGTGGTGTACCGGTAGTGAGTGCCAAGAGGTTCGATAAAGAGTGATATCTCTCGATTAAGCTGCTATCACACACAGTGTACTGGTGACTTTTTGTGCTGTCAATGGGCAGACCGCTTACGTGGAGTGGCGGTAGTGAACGCGGCTGCTACACATGAGGCGCGGGTTCGATCACCGCTCAGTGCAAATATATGTATGCATGAAGATGGGTTTTTTTATATAGAATACGTCAATTAGACTTCGCCTTGCCTGATGGTAAGCTGAAGGCAAAGTTTCAGAAAAGAGGGTCACCATTACTTACACATACCGTGTGACAATGGTGACACTCAGCTTGACGGCCTCATCATATGCTTTTTCACGCCCCGCTTAAAGGACCCGGGACTGTAGGAAGAAGGAAACACGTGAGCTGGTAATGAATTCCAGGCCTTAATGGTGCGACAGAGGAAAGAGTCACCGAACCGCTTGGTTCTTGATCGGATGTTCTGCACCGTGTGCGGATGACATCTTAGACCTGCACGTGTTGTCCTGTGTAGGAAAGGGGAGGGTGGGACTAATTGGAAGAGCTCATCAGAACACTCACCATGGTACAGACGGTATTTGCATTGGTCTGGTTATGCCTCGAAAAGCACGTTGTGCCGTCAATCCCAGTTGCCACACGAACATCTATGGCAGTCATTACCGGTAGTTGAAGCCTAAAATGGCCAACAACTGGTCTAGCTGCCATACTTAAATATCGCTTTTGGGTTGTGGAGGTCAGATGGCAGTCGCTTCACGGAAAATATGGAAGTTTAGCCGAATCCGCAGTTAGACTGGTAAAGCGGACCCCAGATTTCAAGGTAAAAGCTTCGGATGCGACTGGGTTTCACGCTTAGATGAAGAAGAAGTGGGAAGATCGAAGACTTGTTCCGCTTTGTCTTCTACACTGACGCCACAGAAACTCTATTCTTACAGGGTCGGCAGCACGAGTGGGACTCCATTGGTGTTACACAAGTCTATAGGCTACGGTAACCACATTCCATCAAATAGGCCGTGTGCTTCACTGCCACCTAAAATGTATAAAAAAGAATTTCAATTTGATATATAGAATGAAATAGAAACTATTGAATGACACAAATTTAAATATGGTCAATTCATATAAAATATAGACACGCCGCGTGGTTCCCGGCAGAGTAGAATTTGGACCACCCATCTCTTCCCATGTGGTGTCGTACAAGGCGACTAAGGGATAGGGCTGTTTAACATCGGACAGATATATATAGCCCAGACTCAGCCTCAGATGCATGGCTCGAGTCAACAATAGTACCCGAAATACGGCAATAGGCTCACCCCCTATTACGTGGGATCGATTACAATTATTGGTGAAATGTGGGTGGTAATTCACCTCTGCCTAACCCTCCGGGGATAAAGGCGTGATTATATGTATGTATGTATAGACGAAGTTGTCAAGATCGGCGTTATATGAGATCTGATGCCCTATTAACAGTGAAAGTGTTTTGAACTCCTGAACTGTGACCTCGCTTGAACCCACTCCTAACGCAAGCAACATTTTTTTTTTTTTTTTTTTTATATAGGACACGTCAATTGGACTTCGCCTTGCCTGATGGTAAGCTGAAGGCAAAATCCCAGAAAAGAGGGTCACCATTTTTGCTATTTTAAAGCAATAAGTATGGCTACTCTCCTTCTTCACCCTAGCGTTAATCCTAGTCGCATCTCAAGCTTTCCCCTTGGTGTCTGGGGTCCGCTTTACCAGTCTAACTGCGCATTTGGCTGAACTTCGAAATTTTTTTTTTTTTTTTATAATAATAATTTATTTCTAAGAATATGGTACATTGAGGTCTTTATGTTATTTCACTTGTTCAAACATATTCTACCATATCTTGGTGTAGAAATATTAAATTTTATAATAATAATATTTAAGATTTACAATAGTAATGTCAAATATGTCACTCATGCAATCAATTAATTATTTATTTCTATTACGTTTTACAATGAAAATATTTAAATTTTACGAAAATAATATCAATTTTCTATGAAGCGACTGCCATTTGACCTCCACAACCCAAAGGCGTTATCGAAGCATTGCAGTTAGACCAGTTCATGGCCTTTTTAAGGCTCTAACTACCCGTAACGACTGTCATAGATGTTCGTATGGGTACCGGAACCCGGCGGCTTAACGTGCTTTCTGAGGCACGACCAGTCCAAGGCAAATACCCATATTCATGCATAGAAATATTTGCACTGTGCGGGGATTAATCCCAAGTCACACGGTATGTGTAAGTAATGGTGACCCTCTTTTCTGGGACTTTGCCTTCAGCTTACCATCAGGCAAGGCGAAGTCCAATTGACGTGTCTTATATAAAAAAAAAACCTATCTCGTGTCTACTCTTACGTTAACTAAATTGAAAACAAAGGATATAGCTTAAATGGAGGGGTTAGCGGGAATACTAATATTTTATTTGTGCAAATTAACTTATTAAATAAATATTTATGAAAAATGATAATTATAAATAGTACCTAGTTCTATTCTCTCGACGCTCGAAGACTAGTCAAGTCGTGACCACGGGTGCTGCATCCGAAACGTCGGCAGAAATAGTTAGTTCCAAGATATAATTCGCGAGAAGTCCCGATACCTAGTATAATTATTATGAGTACCTAGCTCATTATAGATATATTAATTTAGGTAATGCTTTTAATAATAACTGTGGGTAAAGCTCGGGAACGAGCTGGGGACTCTGTAGTCCCCACACACCCGAGGAGAGGGCTAGATCGTGAGCGATGGCCCTCGGTCGGCCGGGGTGCGAGGGATATGCCTTTCAACCTCACCTTCGGCAACCAAAACGACCCACAGGCGGCGTGCGTTTTAGTCGGTTCGAGTCCGACATAACCTTTCCCACCGGCTCCGGTGGGGAGGTATCCTTGGGGATTTTGTGCACGTAAAAAAAAAACTGTGGGTAAAGTATAATTACAAAAAATAAAAAGAATAAAACGTAATAATTTTATTATTCTTTGTAACATAATAAATATCTGTTTGTCACGATTAGTAGTGAGCTGGCAGGAATAACGTGCGTGAAAAGGGTATAAGTGCTCTGTGACGTATGAAATAATTCATCTACTTTATTATTATCTGACGCACACTAATAGAACATTCCTTACACTCTACTCACTGATGGTTGTAAAAGAGACGAATGGGGTGATGTGATCATGTTATAGGCTCAGATTATGGAAGGCTTCTTCCTAATTGTGTACTTTTTACTTTTCTAATAAGAGAACATAATACTGATTTATAAGCTTTTCGTTGTAAGTATAAGAATCCGATAAAGGCACTTAAGTGCACTTACTACATGGTTAAGACTGGATTTCACCAATCAGCGAAACGCGTTTAACTCTATTTAAATTGCATCAACATGATTTATTCAACGAACTGGATTGCATAGGGTATTTAAAACGTGAAACCTTAGTATAATTAAACGAATTGTTCAGTGATATCGAACCTAAGATCAGATTTGAAATATGTTTTGAACAAAAACATTAAAAAGCTTAATCATTCGGAGTTGTTTGGTTATCATAAAAATTAGAGGGAGTAGGGTAGCCAGATCTCACTGGAGAATTCCTGCTGTCAGTAGGAAGACTAAAGGCTTGTCCTGCTTTGTCTTCTACACTCAGAAACTCTGTGCTTATAGGGTCGGCAGCGCGACTGTGGCTCCTTTGGCTCTCACAGCTCAGGTGTTGGTTCAGTAGAGTAGTAATTGGTATATATTTGTTAAATAAGTCAAAGTAAGGGATTCCAACCGATATATAGGGGAAACCAGGTTGTTTGTGTGTGAGTGAGTGTATTAGAAATAAGTAGGTAGTATGAACCTGATAAACTGATTCAATTAATTCAGTAAGTAGTAATTCAAAGAGGGCAATATACTAATGAATCATTTAGCTAATTATAGACAGGATACTCAACCATGTTCTAAGCCTAAGTTTATAGTAGAGTGTTCTGTCAGGGTGTTTGTGGTATTAGTCAGCCCATGTCACTTACCCCTGGGGGTACAGCAGTGTCCCCTTGTCTCACTTATCATTTCAGATTCAACAAACCATGCATGCAAGGTGAATAAGAAGACTGTGAGTTGCCCATGTGTGACACACGTCCTTAGGCCACGGTAACCACTTTCCATCAGGTGGGCCGTGTGCTTGTCTGTCACCTAACTGGTATTAAAAAAAAAAAAACCATGTGAAAAATTTGATGGGTTATGTACATTTAAAATTTAATATTCTGATAAAAATACTAATTAGATTTACATTATATAACGATGATGACTAAATATAATAAAATAAAAAAAATGTAATGATTGATGAACTGAATCAATGCACAAGCATCTACGAAAGAAGATTGGAAATCTTTTAATAAAATCAAAAATCATTATGTTTTTTTCCCAAATAGGAACGGACCCTTTCGAATAAGGGTTTCAAATTCCTCGTGATTGCCATGAACATTTGAAATGGGTCAGCAGGTACCAGTGCTCCCGCCGAGACACGTAGCGGTGGCGGCTTGGATGGTATACACACGACGCGCCTGCGCTCATTCGCTTTTTGCCCACCTTTCGACTCACGCGCAGCCTCCACTATTGTTCGCCACGCGCATTTCTCTCACGTGGGAACTGTTGACTTCTTCGTGCTTTACCCGCGCCTTTATTCAACGACAACTATACAGGCGGACGCACGTTATGATAATACATATCGTACATTTGTGCTATCGGTACAAGGGTGACTTTGTGATATGAAATTTGAGGATTGTCGGTATGTATGGTGATGCGGACGTTACCTGGTGAAAGTTAAGTGATGATCAAATAGACATAGTGATACGGATCTTGTTTATTGATAAGAGGAGACATGGCCGTCACGCCGGTAAGTGATAAGGGATTTTATATACTGATAAATAAGTAATAATGAAGGTGTTTTAGGAGAATCTTTTTACAATGTATCGGTCAACTAAAAACATTTTGTATTAAAATTAGACATTTAAAATACGTAATATGCTTAGAACGGATGTAAATTGTTAACTTCCACTTTCTTGTCGGTACTTATAAACATGATTAGTTACACTTATCTACAAAAAATAGAAATTTGTATCTTTTATGTATGCTTAAAATACATTACGCAAATACTTAACTACATCCTAATCAAATGTCTTCTACCTAAATTGATCTGCTATGAATGTACGTATATATATATATATATATATATATATATATATATAAATATATATGTATGTAATGTAGTGCTATAAATGTGTTTACAAAACATTTGATACATTTATAGCAGATTTCATCGATAACATTATAGAAATAGCAATGATTAAAAAGTAAAAGAAAACTAATTATCATGGTACCTATCTATAAGTACTTATACGAACCTAGTTTTCTTTGAAGGATTTGAAGCCCGCGGCATGTGCCCGCTTAACGGCTATAGACAAGCCCCCTATTACGTGGGAATAAAAATCGTTCGAATACTTCTACTCCATCGGAATTTAAAGGCCAGAATATATTTTCACTGGTGCAATGCAGCCTTGATGATAAATTTTACAATTAATAGGAATCAATATCAATTAAAAAGAAAACTAAATTACCTTATCATTATCATATTTAATCCAATGAATTTCATTAGTTCGAATATGAGATCTCACTTTAGTTGAACGCTTCGTCACTCTAAGATACACCGAGATACTGTTTTGTTGTAATTTAAAATAATAAAAATGTTAAACGCATGTGAACCAATGTTTATATTTTAGTAGCTTCATAATTTCAATCCGGGAGCTTCTTGAAGTGATTAACTTACAACTTGAATAGCTACTTTATTTCTTACTTGATGATACTTATTATCTATTAATCTTTTCTTTCTCCGATAGAAATTATTTTCTAGCAGAATGTTAATTAATAACGCTCTAATGAAGCTAACATGTATATTTGTAACCATGGTGGCTATACTGCATTTCTGATCGTTAGATATTTATAGCCACTAATAAATAAGGAGAAACTTAATTCAAAAAGTTTGAAGTTTTTAAACATTTCGGAAGTTGTGTTTATTAGAATTAAATAATAATTCTATGAATGTTTCCCTTTTTATATGATTTAAATGACGGTGGTTGGATGACCTCAGGCAAAGCATTAATCCATCTTAATTTTTTTTTCAATTAAAATGTCATATGCTATCGAAAGAATCGCTGTCAGTGTCATTTAAAATATAATAAAAGTTAACAAAATTTATTGTGCGCTGCAAATCCACAAATAGATCAGGACTCTTTCGATTTCTAGGATTATTAAGCATAATATTTTGATAAAGTAGGTTCGTTAATATTAAAATAATTTAACATATCATTGCTACTTACATGTAAACACAAAAAACCCTGACCACAAGGTCTTCTTCTTAGAGTTGTTAGCTGGATGACGCTCTGGCGCAGGTTTTCGTCTCGGGATTGGGAAGTCAGACAATTAATAAATAGGCATACTGGGAGCAGGTGAGATTGGCTCCAAAGGGTTTGATGGAGTCCTATGTTATTATACTCACATTACATTGTCTTGAATTAAAACATACATTACTTATGTGCTAACTGTGCTGAGTAATGACACATTTTCTCTTGCGCTAAATAAACCAAATCATGAAAAATGGGGAGCAGATACTGGGGTCCAAGCTGCAGGACTTCAATGCAACCACAATAACTCGCGTTTCCTATTGGTGAAACTAGCTTTTAGGTTGGCTTTACCTGTGAAATTTTGTCCAACATACGTAGTTTTCACTCATTGAACAAAATCTGCTGACGCAGTTACAACATTGCATTAAATGCGTTTATATTTTAAGAGCGAAACCAGTTATAATCACAGGAAAAATATTAAATAAGATTTCAAACAAAATACATTCCTAACTGGTAAATAAAACAAAACTAAAATAAACAAACAGTCATTAAAACAAAGAGTGTTATATAGACGGTAAAACGGGTAAAACAACTTCGTCAGCGTATCTGTGAACAAGCTCGCTTTCCATTAGCTTTTACGAGAGTACCAGAATGACGGTAGTTCACGCATAATTAGCATATACGTACGAGCCTAATAGCTAACAGATTACGTAACGATCGTTAAAGTTATCGACTATTTTCTATCCAAACAAGTTTTTGAAATGCCATCTTAAATAGACTGAAGATGATAGATGTGACGAGCAAAAAATGACGACGCAAAGAAATTGAAATATTAAATTCAAAATAAGATTAGCGTACGTGATGATTTTGTGTTAGTATGTTGCGTTATTACTGCTTACTATTTAATGTAAATAATAACATTAATTACTTATGTATGTATACTTTGCAATTCATTATCTCTTTGCAAAACATTTCTTGATATCGAACATGGGCCGATACCCGATTCATGTCACGACGATATTTCCGTCCCAATTGAGCAGTGCGACTGAGGAAGTACCTCCACTCTAAAGAATATCACGGCTATAATAACCTCGCATTGTGTTCCTGGCCACTCACTGGAGAGTTTTTGTGCTGTCAACGGGAAGACCAAAGGCTTGTCCTGATTTTGTGTTCTGCACTGACGGTACTGAAAATCTCTGTTCTTACAGGGTCAGCAGCACGGGTGTGACTCCCCTGGTGTTACACACATACATAGGTCACGGTAACCACTATCCATCAGATGGGCCGCGGGCTGGTCTGACGTTGTCATCTTGGCATTATTTCCAGCTGTATCCGGGGCTTTTACCTCGGAGCCAGGGAACGGCTTACTCCTTCTCTTCCTTGCTATGGCTTTGTGGGAGGACTTCCGTTTGACCGTCCAACTCCGAGAGGAAAGCCTGGAATAGGAGCTTGTCCCTAAACCGGCAGGTTGACTTGATTCCGTAGATCGTGGTGAAGTTTTAAGCAGCGTAAAATATGCAGCTACCTAAAATATACACATTATACACCTATTAATTTATCGACAGTTTTCCGGAAATAAATCATTCCATACTGTATGTATTATTACATAATAGATAGCTTTAGAGCAAATTACTAATACCTTGATATTTTAAATTACAAACGTGATGCAATCACCGGCAATATTGAATACTAAGCTTCAATTCGTAGTCGTAATTCCAATTCCCTCAGAGCTTTCAGAATAATCTCATAAGACTTTGGTTGTATTCCCAATAAGAAACCAAGTCTAACCGAAATTATGCAATCGTTCTCAAGATACACGACTTAGCACCTCAGGATAGCGTCACCGGTATTCCAAAGTAAACATTTAACCCTTTTTTGTGACACTGATGGGATTCCAAAGACGGATTTGAAAGCTCTGATAAGTTTGTTTGGTTTGTTGTTGACACGGAAAGACTTTTACGGTTAAAGGTCTGTATCTAGTATACCGTATCAATCATTACAATAACCACATCGTATCATTAAAAATACGATTTACGTTAATTGTTCTATGAACAGGCCCCTTGCAAAACTACTATTATACCACAGACACTGTAAGACATGGCATTAAATTTTAGAATTTATTTATTTCATTACACTTTATCATTCACTCTGCAAAAAGTCTTTTAATTTTGAACTTCAGTAAAATTGATTTAAAGTCTAAAATTAAATGATTTTTTTAGCAGTGTCCACAGTCCTTGTCTTGTTTTGCCACCTTTGCTCTCTCGCTTGCTGTGGGATACTTTCTGAGGAGAATTGACCTTCTGTAATATATCAATGATTTTATATTAAAACTGACATTCATAATGGTCACATGAAACGGAAATCAGTGTCAGTGGGAAGACCAAAAGTGCTTTGTCTTCAACACTGACGGGCAAACAAACTCTCTATTGATGCAGAGTCGGCAGCACGATGACTCTCTTGGTGTTGGACATATCCATTGGCCACGGTAACCACTTTCCATGAGGTGGACCGTATGCTTGTCTGCCACTTAAGTGGTATAAAAACATATCCATTGACTGACATGTAGCTTTTTATGATTTATTCCACTATCTACTCGGTATTGTCTTCATCATAATATTTTGATGGCAACAAAGGATAAAGTTATGATACGATTACCTTCACTCAATTTTTATTTCTTTATCGTGTATCTACTTCAATACTCTATAATAAAGATTACTGATCAAATTACACATTGAATTGACTATAAACGATTTGAAGAAGGGTCATTGTTACATTTCCTTATCCTTTCACTATAAGGCTGGCTGCAACCATTGAGTTATCTGCTACAGATATTCAATTAATTAACTTTGAGGAAAACTAGTTTGCTATCTGATTATCTATTGACTATTATGTCTAGCTATGATTATATAATGTTATATGATGCTCTCTAACCTTTTGCTTAAAAAGCAATTTCATTCACACTTGGGGTCATTAGTACTACTGTGTCTACATTTGCTATCGTTGAGTATACATCACCTTTGTTCGAGTGATACGATTATTGCTGACTATGACCTCTGAACTTAATGAGGTTGAAGAGCAATTTCATGAGTTGGAATGCGTCATTCGAATACTGAACGTAGATAACATACAATCTAGAAACCTTATTATGACTCAAATAACAAAACGTAATTTGACTAACAAAATAAGTAGACTTATAGCCTCTCTCGGAAGTAGCTCAACACATTCCACATTACTAATCAGTATTTTAATTATTTCTTTATTTGTTTCTTTATTATTGTATACCTTTTTTATCGTGTGATATGTCCCCCCAGATACACTAACACCAGAGCCGTTGGGAGAGGTTATGTCGGACTCGAACCGACTAAAAGCACGCCGTCTGAAGGTCCTAAGTTTCCGGTGGTGAGATTGCATATATCTCGCACCACCGTCGACCCAGAGCCATCTCTTTCAAGCTGGCCCTTTTCGGTTGTGGGACCATGGAGTCCTTATCCAACCTCCGGGGATAGGGAGGCGCGCAACTTGCTTCTGCTAGGGTAACAAGCGACTCCACCCGTCACCCCTAAACCCGCACTCATAGGGGAAGGAGGTCATTATTATTTTTTACCCCTGTTCTGCATTGTTGTAGACTCTTTGATAAAACAATATACAAATCCTGAAACATATTACATTCTAAGATTACGAAAATACTTGTGCATATTATTTATTCATATAATGCAAAAGTCATTTGTACAGTTAATGCAGTAACTTCAGAGGCCGACTGTACCTAATGACGTAACCAGTCTGTAAAGAGTCCGACCTTTATGAACAGCGAAAGTAAATCCCGCAAATTGACTCACATTTTACATTATATTCGCTAGGATTATTTAGGATATTTTGCACATAAATATTAATGTATGCAATAAAAATCAATTAATGCATTCCAGTATAGTTAACGCCCATGTTTTGACAGTAGCTACGGCGCCGAGTGAAATCTCAGAACTGGTTTGATTCGCTCTTGAGCTTTAAAGATGAATAAGATGTGCACATTACCGGATGAATAATACGATACGATGTCGTTATTGAAGAAAGTGATCATAACTTCCTTTGTTTCTGCATACATTTAGGTACCTTTTACGACGATAGTCCACATAAATAGATGACAGTAAACAAGTATTGTATTCACATTGGCCCAAAAAGCTATGTTTCAAAATGTACCTATTTGGTTAGCTGGTTAACATGCTAGACGAGATATAGGGATATAAGCTAGAAAAGCTATATAGCGTGTATCACTTCATCTCTCTTTTTCGCCTGTCACACGAAGGCTCATAGTACGTCATGGTAGGTCAACTCTTATATAAGTAGTGACTCATAAGATTGAGATTTTTTTAATACCATTCAGGTGGCTGACAAGCACACGGTCCACCTGATGGAAAGTGGTTACCGTGGCCTATGAACGTTTGTAACACCAGAGGAGTCACAGTCGCGCTGCCAACCGAGTTTCTGTGCCGTCAGTGTAGAAGACAAAGCAGGACAAGCCTTGAGTCTTCCCACTGACAGCACAAATTCTCGAGTGAGCTCTGGCTACCCTGCTCACCGCTGGGAACACAACACGAAGTTATTATGGCCGCGGTATTCTGTAGGGCGGAGGTACGTCCCCAGTCGGAGTGCTCAATTGGGTGGAAATACCGCCGTGTCCTACCTCCTTAATACATTGATCCATTATATATTATCATAGATTAATTCATTGATATAAGAATCATCATCAAAATTAGACGAATAGAAGAATAATTCGCATCTATAGCGGATAAAAGGCTCACTCACATGGAGAAGGAAATGATAGTATGTGCTCCTGGCGAGGTTTCTTCTCATGCGATGTCGTACAAGGCGATTAAGGGCTAATTAACATCAGACAGATTATATACAGCCAAGACTCCGCCTTGCTTGCTTAGCTCGAGTCAACAATAGCGCCCGGAAAACGGCAATAGGCTTACCTCCTATTAATTGGAACAGAATACATGATTGCTGAAATGTAGGTGTTAATTCACCTCTGTCTAACCGGGGTAAAAGGCGTGATTATATGTGTGTATGTTTCGCAAATAGAAGAATAAACACATAATCTGCTAATCATAACACAATACCTTTATGCATCGCGATTAAAAATTTATAAAGTGCTAACAAGTAATTATAAAAGCATTACTTATTGCATTTCGAAATTATTAAAACCTTTTTTCCTTGGCTTATCATTATAACAGTGTATTACCTAATCTACTATTCGCACAGGATACGCAAGAAAATCAAATTATATCGTTTTTATATGCAATTACGAACCAGCACGCAACCCAGTGTGGTCGTTGAATTATACAATCAGCAAGCCATGTAATTTATCAATTGAATTGTAAAGGCATTGAAACCAGAAGTATCTTAACTTCAAGATCTTTTATATTGTTGTTGCTGACAATAGGGGCTGAAGAACTGATGGTCGTTGGTGTAAACTAGTCCTAGAGTGGAAATTGGGAATAGTCTAATAGTAATGGCTAACGATATGAAAAGATTTGAGGTAAACTGACCGCGGAAGGTAAATCCTTTCTAGTTTATCTATTACAAAATCAGCTACAGAGTTTATACATATAATCACGCCTTTATCCCTGGAGGGTTAGCCAGAGATGAATTAACACCCGCATTTCACCAATCATTGTATTCGGTCCGACGTAATAGGAGGTGAGAGCATATTACCGTGGCGCTATTGTTGATTCGAGCCATGCATCTGAGCATGTGTCGGAGCTGTATATATTTGTCTAATGTTAAACAGCCCTATTTCTTAGTAACATTGTACGACACAGCATGGGAAGTGATGAGGTGGCCCAAATTCTACTCTGCCGGGAACCACGCACCTATATAGCTTTGTTATAAGTCTTATTTAGTAATTAAAGAAAATGTTGAACTTTTAAAATGGTATATTTAAACAATTAATTTCCTGTAGAGACACTTTTCTCGTAGAAACACTTTGTCAAGAGAAATGAGTTATGACAGGAAATCATATTGCAAGATCCGGTTCGCGTCATCTTAGAAAATATTTAACTATCGCCGTACTTAGGTACATACTCGACGTACTTACATCTCCAAAAATAACAGTCACTCATCGTCAATTTCGTCATCCCCGGCTGTCACCTCATAGCCCGTGGTCCGCTTACTCCCTCCCTTTTAGGCTAGATAGATAATATTCAATTCTACGACATTTTACACCGTGCTATAAATAAGTTAGTAAGCATAGTTTAACTAGTTTTTGTTGTGAGATCTAGAATGAAGATAAACATACTTAGTTACATTCTTTTGTGTTAATACAGACACATTATACATAGAAACATTTAGACCGTGCATTGTACTGAGCGGGAATCGTGTCTGAGGATGACAGGTGGAGCCGCCTGTTACCCTAGCAGAAGCATGCCGAGACGGCGGCTCAATGTGCGCCTCTCCCCCTTTTTCTGGGTAAAGATGGTGACGCCGTATTCCCAGGGGGCCTTCCATGACCCTGGATCAACCGGAGGGCGCGAAGGAACCAAAGCCTACCTCACCTTCGGCAACTGATGGCTTGAGGCGGCTGTGAGGTTTTAGTCGGTCCGACATAACCACCACCGCCAGCTCCGGCGGTGTGGTATCCAAGGGAATTACCACACGTTAAGATAAAAGCTGAAATCGAACCCGCGCGACGCTCCTGCTTAGCAATTAAACACCACCTCTACGCCACAGAAACCGTATAGTCTTATGCAATGATCTTATATTTTTAAAATAAAATAAATAAACGTTTATCGTAATTTTATCGCGATGTCAAATATTACACTGTTATTTGAAAGTCATACTTGTTTTATTCTTTATGTTTGCACTCACTGATTAGTGCATGTTATGTTGCACTTGTGCAGCTTATGCTTGCGCTAGGACAGATAATTCGCCTTATTTTGAGACCGTTTTTAAGTGCCAGTGCCGTACATGACTAAAATTGGTTATATTGATTGATATTTAAACTGGTTTATAGCATAATTTTCTAAGAAATTTAAAAAAAGAAATTAGAAATTATGTCGCAGCATTGAGGTGAATACTTTAAGTATGTTTAATAACAACCTTGATTATGAATACATAAGTTTTAAATTAAAGAATATGTAGTGGAGGTACAGTATCTGGTTTCTGATTTGTCATCATGTCGGAGAAAGGAGTAAAAAAGCCAACTAAGATCATCTTACTTCAGCTTTGTAAAGCGTTATCTATATCGCATATTGTTCTGATGCGGAAGATCCGCAACGGCAGTAGAACACACATAGCGAGGCAAAGTCCCTTCTCAAGCTGAGAGGTTCCACATCACCTGTGAGTATGGGATTATCGACCAGCTTTGTAAAGCCGTAAGACGGATATATGTATAGAAGAATTTGGATGGTTTCGGGCGAAGGTTCTGTGGCTTTGTGGTCAGAGCGTTCCCCCTGTAAGGGAAAGATCGCGGGTTCGAATCCCGCCTGAACCGATCCAATTTTTTCTATATCTTTATCAATTGGAATAGTTAGCATACTAAATGCTTTAAAATTTCATTCAATAGCTTTGTAGAGCTATATCTATGTCGCATATTGGGCTGACGCGGAAGATCCGCGATGGCGTTTCCGTCTTGTGTAGTGCTTTACTCTTCTTCCCGGCCCCGACAACGCAACGCAAACCTACTATACAATGCGTTCGGTGTTTTGGTCATCGCGTCGTAGCCGCAAGTGCATCCTACTTATATTTTTTTAAGCGCCTGACGTGCGTGTGAGTCACTTTCCATTTCGTCGCCATTACTTACTCACTTTAATCTACAAACAAATACTCTCGCGTCAATAACCGCGTTTTTTGGCATGCCTCCTTTATTTCCGTTTGTTTGTTTTAATTACGTTATATTGACACTTGTGAAAATTATGAGTATTACTTTGTATCTATTAGCTATTATGTAGGTACCTGTACTATATTCATTGTTAAAATGATTTTTAGGTGTAAAATCTATTTATTTTTAAAATGTTTTCTCTAAGTAACCATTGCTTAAGTATTTTGGAGTAGGTATGGTTTCTTAAAATAATTTTTCATCGTTAATATCTGACTATAAAGGCTTTTATTTACGTTGTTTATTGTTTTTTCCGAGGAACCGATAAAAAACAATAAACGTGATAAATATTCCGGCGAGTTTTACACTATTATTAATGGTGAATGACCTTGTCAATCTCAAATCATACAAAATGCAAACATATTGGTTTGATTTTGTGGACTCTGTTTAACCGATTCTGGTTTTTATATTTCAACATCATTATCATCATCTGAGCACCAACCTTGGTTGTGTCCAAATTTTGCACTTTGGACCTGGGGTCTACTTTTTCGTCAGCCTCTGTGGCGTGTCGGTAGTGAAGTGAAGTGGGTTCGATTTGCATTGGTCTGGTCGTGTCTCGGAAAGCACGTTAGTCGTCAGTCCGAGTGCCATACCAACATCTATGGCTGTCGTTACGTGTAGTTGGAGCCTGAATAGGCTTTGTTCGGGAATGTTTAAAATAAGAAGATACGTATCTTTTTTTAAATGTTTTGTTTTAAGTAAACCAGATTTGATTAAGCGGTACCACAAAAATATGGCAAAGGATGCTCGCGAGGTCTACTGTTTATAGAACTACTAGTATTTTAATCTATGATTGATGAATGGCCGTGTGAATTTGGACCACCCCATCATGCGGTGTCGTACAAGTCGACTAAGGGATAAGGCTGGCTAACATCAGACAGATTATATACAGCTAAGACTCCGCCTCGGATGCATGCCTCGAGTCAACAATAGTGCCCGGAAAATGGCAATAGGCTCACCCCCTATTATGTGGGACCGAATACACTAATTGGTAAAATGTGGGTGTTATTTCACCTCTGATTAACTCTCCGGAGATAAAGGCGTGATTATATGTATGTGTGTATTGATGGATTTGAGCTCCTTCGCCACCGAAGCACCACGTGCTATGCTTACAAGCCTCCAAAGAATTCGTACTGCGTACATTTGTGTCGTGGCTGGAGTCAAGATATGAACTGGTAACTACATATATAAATTTGCCGGTACCTAGTCCCCCTAAGGCATTTGTGAATCATTGTTCACATTGCTGCTGTGAACCCGTAAGTCAAGTTCTTCGTGAAAGCGCCGGCACTTCTCACAATGGATAGGTACTAAGCGGTACATCTCAATGTTGAAATATCTCGAGTGAGTCGAGTGTTCTATGGCTAATGTGTAATTTCATGTAATTACTATCATGTATTGTGTTTAGATGTGTGAACTTTCGTAATGAAATGGTTTGATTTAATCGCGTTAGTGCTTTATGTATCACTTAATGAACTACAATGTAGCGATATGACATTTAACGACATGGGAAGTGTTATTCTAGCTAGAATAGCTCTTAGATTATATAGAGCGTATCATCTAAGTTCTAGCTAGTAGAAGTAAAAATTATTCTATCTGACTCTTATCTACCTACCGTCTAGAGTCTAGAATCTAGATTATGCTGTAGGCAAGTAGGTTGGTACCTGGAGGTGCGAAATAGTGTGAATAGTGTATTATAATACTGCTCTATGGCGTAGCGGTAGAAGGTCCAACTGCTACGCAGCGGGCTACCTAACTAGTCTCACAAAATGACCTCCGCCCCCCATGAGCGTAGGCCTTGGGGTGACGGGTTAAGTCGCCTGTCACCCTGGTAGAAGCAGACTACGGCTGAGGCGCGAGTTGGGGCTGCGTAATCCCCACATCCGAGGATGGCCTATTGTTTCCCTACTGGCCAAACGTTTTATTTCTAGTTTTCCTTCTCTCGCAGTGATATTGTCTGCGTATCTTTCTATTTTACATAAAAAAATATTCTAATCCTAATCGTACGAAAAATCCAGATGATTTTCATGATTTTCGCATTTATATTAGTTAGGTCACATTTTGCACGTCACTATTCATACATAATGTGTCGGAATGCGGGCGATAACTTCCTGCATTGAACCATTTCACATAATCTGACATTACATCGTCAACAAATCACGGAACGTGGTGAATGGTGAATGCTCGTATTCATAGTGCGACGACAGCTATTTAATTGCCGTTTGAAATTAATACTGACACAGATTTATTGCGGTCTATTGTTGTGATTAAATCAGTGTTGTCATGCGTTTGATTTAATTTTACGGGTATGAATTTCAATGTCTAAAAAATTCACACCAAACAATGTAGACTATTCACGGTTACTGTCAAATATACCTAGTTTCATTTGTATTTACTAATTACTAACAAGCGCATTGGGGCAAAATATAAAGGTAGTTTTGATATCGAAAAAAAATGTCTTTAAATGAAAATATTACTGCAATAATATTTTTTAAACCTACCTACAAAATAAGTGAAATCATAGAGAACAATGCATATTATAAGTCTTCTATATTGGGCTCTACCCAAACCTCTAGCATCGTAGGTACAGTCAGCCTCAGAACGATCTTGATTACAATGTTTTACTGTCCAAACTAAAGATTTGTGCCAAATATCAGAATGGAAAATCAAGGCATTGAGATCATTTTGAGTACTTTATTGGTCAAGATGGTTCTTATGCTGACTGTACCTACCAAGACTTTCATTTCTAAAAATAATTGTAATTGTGTTTATAATGCAATACGGAAAAGCGTGGACAAACTGAATTGGCCACAAAATCACATCTCACAACACAAGTAACTACGGGAAGACCTTTCACCTTTAAGTAATAATCATAAGAATATTCCACGCACGACCTTAATGCTTTACCATTAATTTATGGAGTTACGTTCATTTGTAAAACAATGTCTTGGTAAATAAAACATAGAAAGTTTAAACGTACTATTATTACCTAATGTCATTTGCATTTCATGTTACTTTATAGTGCAGTTAAATGTGAATAAAATAATAAAATGTTTTACAACACACTATATATACAGCACTATCTATAACCAAAATAAGCGCTGTGCTTACTTTGGGTCTAAATAGAAAGGGCTGTGTTACTAAGGCGATGAAGTGGTGTCGTCATCGTGAAGTTTGGTGGGCCCCTTGTCCACTCATGGTCATTACCTACCTACTCCTTGATAAACGAACTCATATTGTAATAAGCGTTCCAGAATCTGGATAAGAAAGGCTTCAAGCCTCACTTATTTTCACCTGCTAATCTCTATAATGGGGACCAGATAATATAAGAAATGTCAGAGGAGGGCCTTTATTTATTTACTGGGATATACCCCCTCCCCCGATGGCGAGTCAGGGGTGGTTTTCGAGCGAATCGGTAATAAAGATAAAATTGGTGTGTCAATCTTTGTCCCTTCACCACGCTTCTTTGCCTATTCGTCTATTATTTTAATAATATAGAATCTACTTTACATTTCTGGACTGCCAAAATATAATTATCGCAGGCCATATTCCATTCGATTCATGCCAAAGCATCGTCACGTGTCGGCGGGCTGGAATAAATGCTTGGAAAATACCGTACTTTGCCCATCACTGTGCTAGAAGATGCACCTGCTAAACGGACGAGCCCCGCTATTTCTTTCGAGGGTAGGTCGGAGACCAATACCTGGCATCAGCTTCCTCTAGTATCATTATACCTTTTAGGCAAGCCCGCCGCTTTTGAGTACTTCTGACCTGCCCTTTTTCAATACATATCTATTTTGGTCCGTGTATGTATCGCGAGATTGAACATATAATTCACATAGAATTATGTGGGTGCAAAAAAGAAACTAACGTTTATGTTATGAAATACGTTGACGATTGTCATACAATATGTTAAATCCCATGCATTTGTCATTATATTCAACCATATGCCGGTCACCGAATTGTCGCTTGTCTAGAGGGACAGGACTACCAGATACTCGGACTCCCAGATAGTTCTACGTTAATCGATTAAGATAGGACACGGCGGTATTTCCGCCCAATTGAGCAGTCCGACTGGGGAAGTACCTCCGCTCTACAGAATACCGCGGCCATAATAACTTCGTGTTGTGTTCCTGGGGGTGAGTAGGGTAGCCAGAACTCACTGGAGAATTTGTGCTGTCAGTGGGATCACTAAAGGCTTCTACACTGACGGCACAGAAACTCTGTGCTTGTAGGGTCGGCAGCACGAGTGTGGCTCCTCTGGTGTTACACACGTTCATAGGCCACGGTAACCACTCTCCACCAGGTGGGCCGTGTGCTTGTCTGCCACTTAAGTGGCATGAAAAAATACGATTTTAATAGTTAGCATACTAAATGCTTTAAAATTTCATTCAATAGTTCTACGTTACTCTCCACGCGGCCAAAGCTGAATTCTTTTGTTCAAATACAAATAATACGAGTCAATACCATAGTTCACGGACGGTCACGTACGTCAAACAGCGGTATAATTATGTCTTTCTCTATATTCATCCCGACAAATACAACACAATACCTCGTAACCAAAATTGATATTGGTTTTCTATGGGTAATATGCGTATCTTATGATTACACCGTATCGTTTCATATTATCAAACGTGTATCTTTTTGTTGATTGGATCTTGATTGTAGTCATCTGGGTGCATCTGTCAATCATTGAACTCAGTAGGGCCACACCCTGTAAGACACAATAGGCGCTAGACGATTTTCGCAGTTTTTGGGATTACACATCGTTGGGTAACTTGTATATTTAAGCCGTTGTATGCCTATGTATTCATCGGCACAGGTTCATCGCGATTGAGTATACACCAGTGTGAATGCTCTAACAAGTTCTGACCCAAACCGCCCTCAACTGTGAGCCGCTAAGTAGGTACAATGTGCTATTTGACGAACGAGGCTCTGGTGCTGATTTTCCTCTCAGGGGACTGCCAGCAGTTGCTTCTGTAGAAACCCGTAGAATACCTGATTCTAAAGTGGAACCATTAATTGCCAACGGGATCGGCACGTGGATGATGATGTCTGTACTTATTGCGTTGCAGATTTATAAAATAAGTTTTCAAATTACAGTATCCACATATTATGACCAAGAGTAAACCTGAATATATTTTTATTTTCAATAACTCATATACGAAATTATAAAAGATTTAAATTCTGAAAGTATAAAACTGATTTCTGAAATTGGATATATGAATGAAATTTTAAAGCATTTAGTATGCTAACTATTCAAAACGATTAAGAAATAGAAAAAAAAAATCTGTCGAGACGGATTCGAACCCACGATCTCTGAACGCTCTGACCAGCGACATTTTGATCGCAACTCTGACGCGTCCAGCATCAAGAGCACCTAAGTACCAAATTCACCGACCGCGGCGTTGAAAGGGTCGCATGCGCAAGAGCCCTAAATGTCGTAATAGTCATAATTAAAGAAACATTCAAAGTTCAATGCTGCGTGAGACGCGCGGGGCAGGTTAATGGAACGCCCACAGACGCATGTGTTGTTCACTCTCATTTTCTAAATTGTTGAGGCTTGCCTGGCGCAATAGTGATATAATTTATTGGATCGCTTACGGAGATAGTTGCATTGCGTTATTTATAATAAATAGTTCAATGGTAACATTAATTGATCGTTTTGTACCATAATTTTTGTTCTGGGAATATCGGAATATAGTATGCTATTAAATTTAATGAAACAACAGGTATTCATGGAATATGACGAAATCAAAGTTCTAAGGTAAATGGTGTGTAATTAATTATGTAACTAAAGGTAATAAACTGACATTTCATGTAATGTTAATAATAAACATGGAATGAAACATTACGTTTGTAAGTGTTATAGGAGAAGTAATTTATAGCTTACATTATGTAAGCAAATTCAGCTGCATCTGCTTATAATAAATACGCACATTTAATGCACTATTTGGCTTTTAGGTCATTATTTTTAACCGACGTCAGAAAGAAGGAACAAAGAAGGACTTAGTAAATCGTTAATTAGGCTACTGGCTGTCCACCATTGAATAAGAACAACTTTTATCTTTCTTGGGTTCACAAGAATATATGATGCGTCACACACACGGTGATTGCCATGGCAGGTGCACAGTACCAACATAACAGGGCCCATCCTAGAAAATAAAACGGTATAGCTGCCTGAAATTTATAAAGACTATAATTTCTCTAACTACATCACCTTTTGCACTAGAACTTTGCAGCAGAAGCAGGTACAGTACAGACAGCATCAGATCAATCCTTTTTTTTAAATGGTTATTGAACCAAAATTACTAATAAATAAATAATAAATAAATATTCCACGACAACGCTATCTAGACCCATTGTAAGCATAGCTTAACTAGCTTGTGTTATGGAATCTAGAATGCGGATAAACATACTTAGATACTTTTTTTTGTAAATATATACATATTATACATAGAAGCACCCAGACCAAAGTAAATATACATATTCATGCATACAAATATTTGCACTAAGCGGGAATCGAACCCGCACCCCCTGCATAGCAGTCGAATGCTCTACCGCTACGCCACGGAGGTCGTCATTCTTCCTCTAACCCCTCCAGCTAAGCTAAATTGCTTGTGTTAGGAGTTGGTTCACATGGGTAGTATAATAGCGAGGATTCGAACCCAAGACCTCTCGATTGTAAGGCCAACTCCTTAACCACTAATCTACCGACGCTTCTACGACTAGCAAAGTACTCAAAATTATCTTAATACCTTGGTATTCCCCCCTGTCTGGTGACTGATTGTTCTGATATATGGCACACATCGTTAGTTCGGACGATTATACAATTTGAAAATTGAAGTGAAAAAAACTTTAATGAGTAAAGGTTATTATAAAGTGGATGAGTATCTTAATGATATTAATGCGTGGTCAACATAAGTCTCTTGCTTGCTCGCACAAAATAAATTGTAAACTAAAGCAAGTTAAAAAAAAAAGAAAAATAATCTAGTTCTAATGTAGTTCGCTGTGTTTCTTGCTGGTATCTTCTCAGTAGAACTAACCTACCGAACCAGCGAAAGAATCATTTTCCAATGGTTTATTTGTAATGTACAAATAAACCATTGGAAAATGATTCTTTTCAAATTTAATATTTTAATATTATTTCTTGACATACTCAATTGTAAAATTTTGACGTTCGTATGTGCTCTTTGTGTGCCTAAACTGAATAAATGAAATTGATTCTTTCTTTATTATTATACGAGTCACTCAGGCAGCGACAAGCACACGGCACAGATGGAAAGCTACTGTCACGGCCCAAGGTCGCGTGCGACACCAGGGCTGGGGAGTCAAACTCGCGCTGCCGACCCTGTAAGCACATAGAGTTTCTGTGCCGTCAGTGTAGAAGATAAAGCAGGACAAACTTTTGGTCTTCCCATGACATCACAAAAACTCTCCATGAGCTTTGAGCAAATGAGGTTATTATGGCCGTGATATTCTGTAGAGCAGGTACTTTCCCAGTCGGACTGCTCAATTGGTCGGAAATACGATCATGCCCTACCTATGGCGTTAAGATCATTTTGAGTACTTTGCTGAGACCGATCTGATGCTGACTGTACCTACCGGCTTGTACATACATAAATATAATCACGCCTTTATCCCCGGAGGATTAGGTAGAGGTGAATTAACACCCACATTTTACCAATAATTTTATTCGGTCCCACGTAATAGGGGGTGAGCCTATTGCAGTATTTCGGGCACTATTGTTAACTCGAGCCATGCATGTGAGGCTTAGTCTGGGCTGTATATACCTATCTGTCTGAGGTTAAACAGCCCTATCCCTTAGTCGCCTGGGAAGAGATGGGGTGGTCCATATTCTACTCTGCCGGGAATCACGCGGCTTGTGAGTGTCGTTATCTCGGCCCTGCATGTCTTGGTGGTGATTCAAGGACCCTATTAATCAATAAATAATTTTTGTTATCAGTCTGATTCGGTTTATTAATCTATTTTATGCACCCACTAATAAGTATACATTATTCAAATAACTTGTCCGCACAGACTGGCTATCTATCAACGTCGAGACGAAAGCGCTTATGCTATATAGAAACTTAAAAATTTGAGAGTAACATATTTTTGTATCGCAGCCACCCATTAGAGATCATTCACAGAGTTTCACCTTCTTGGATGTTCAAGTCACGCTACCTCACACTTTTTGCTGTATCTACACAACCTTTCTGTTTGTATACAAATTATGCCCAACTTAATAGATGACTTTATTTATTTGTTAACAAGTAGTATCTATATATAGCATGTGACCGACCGAGCTTTGCTTGGGGCATACCTTTTTGTATATGCCTATTGCGAAAAGAAAGCCTGCAGTAAATTGGATAAGTTTTTTTTTGTTGAGTTCGTTATAATCAGGACAATGTTATGTAGTTACTGCGCTTGTTTGCGACACTAGTGGTTTCGTTTCACATAAATTTAGATTTAATTTCAATTTAGTTTAATTTAGTTTAATTTAATTTAGTTTAGTTCAATTTAATTTAGTCTCAGTGTCGAACAATTTACGTTAATCATCAAGTAAAACATTTCAATGTATGTAAGAGAGATTTTAACCTTGCTTAACCTTAAGGATATGCTCATCGAGTACCGTTATAAAAGCCAATGAAAGTCATCGGAGCTATAAAATATAAGAGAAACATAAATTTTGCACAGGGCTACCAACTAGCTCCGCTCAGTTGAATGATACCCTTATTTAAAACTGTCATAAATCTCCCTAAAATGTAAGACATGTTCGCAGTTGTACAGTAAGCAGAACAACACTAAATTTCGATAATTCGTGGTACCTATACGTGCCACTGATTTTTATCACGCAAGCTGATTTGTGAATAGTAGCAGTGTAGGTCATGTCTTCAGGGGTGATCGCAAAAATAAGATATTTTATTTTTAATCATGATATTTGATTCTATTCTTGTGTGTTGCCGATCAAAGTGATGGGCTGACCCATGATTAGCGAAGATAAAGACCACAAAAAACAGGGGCTACCTCTCGGGGAACCTTCACCGAAAATTATATGGCACAGGAGAACGGTGTTGTATTGACCATTAGGTACCTACACATGATGCATCACTAGGAGCATGTGTCCTAAAAAAGTGTATAAATTCTTTGTTGCCAAACCTTTCTAAAATCCTAAAACAGATACTTATTCCACTTCCATATTCATAAGGGCCTAAAAATTCCATAAGCGATTTATCTAATGGAATGCAGCATCAAATTGGTTGGTGGCATGTCCCAGAGTTTTGATTTGAGATTATATTATCCTATCTCTGAGTCGATTTATTGTAGTCTGTACCAATTTGAACGGTTCAAATATAACTTATTTACAGTCACATAACATAACATAAACTCACACCTATAACCCCGAATGGGTAGGCAGAGGTGCGAGCACCCACATTTCGCCAGTTTATGTTTAGGTCCCAATGTAATAGGTGGCGAGCCTATAGCCATTAACCGGGCACCTATAAACCTGCGATAAATACACACATAACTTCGAAAAGCATCAAAAAGTCATTGGTGTGCGCCATGGTAAAACCTGGGATCGAACCCGAGACCTTGTCTCAGCAGTCCATTACTCATACCACTAGGCTACCGCGGTTTGACACAATTACGGTTACAGTCATAGTATGTGGAATATTTTTATTTATTCGAATCTTCAATTGGAGCATTTCAATCATTTCACACGCATGTTCCATTACTTATTTAAGACCCTGAAAATGAGTAGGATACTCATCCACGACCAATTCAGGCACTGTAATAAGTATAGGAATTTAGTGCCAGTCATTATTTGGATACCATATTGAAGATTAAAGATATTTTGTTAGTAGGCAACCCTACTTGTGGAGAAATTGTTGGAATGAACGTGTTCCTCGGCAAGGGCTAAAGGGCAAGCGAACATCAGCGTTCGGTCACTTGTTAGTTTCCATCTCACGAATTACACAGCCTCCTATTACTACTGTTTCATAACATTTACAACATCGCTTCGGAGATTTACGCTGTGAAGATTTAAGATAGACAAAATTCTTAGGATTGTTGTCATAATTCGTACACTCTACTTGTTTTGTGGTACATCCTAAATGTAGTACCTACCACGTAACAATGTAATAGACAATAATTGAGATCGTAATCGACCATAATAGCGTTACTCTGATAACGAATTAAAAGAGGGTAATGTTATTAATAAATATGTAAAGTACTTACCTAAAGACACTCATTAACGTGTACTTTAAATCTAGGACGGAAGTGGAGGGAAGATCATTTAATTAATATTATCATTATTATTCTATTCACTTGGTTTGCTGAAAAACACATTTAGAGCTGTCTTCATAATAATAATAATAATAATAACCCCGCAGGTGCAGCTTGTGGCGAGCTGTTGGTGCGTGGCGACACCACGTACCCCGATTCTCCCGAGGATTAGGATTTATTCCCCCTCACCTTGTGTGCTTGCCTTTATTGGCCGGCCATGAGTGGAGTTGCAAGAGCAGAACCTATGCTCCAGGTTGGAAATGTAAAATGTCATAACGCCGGGGGCACGCTGACTGGTATACCGGAAACTTGCGCCCCGCAGACTCACCTCTCGACAACCTTAGCCGCTCAACGGATGTTGCTCCATGGTCGCACTATATGTGGCTATTTTAATGGAGCCCATGCAATGAGTTGGCAAGTCACCACCTGCCTTTTTACAATTTTGAGACATTTTGTCACGGCAGGCGTCCGTTAGTCTCCCCCCATAGCCCATTCACCAGTCCATCCAATTCTCAATCCCATAGCCCATAATTTAGTTTCCATCGCGGCCAGAGCACCCCACAGCAATAGTCTCTGCACCTGGCGGGGACCATCCCCGGTGTATCATATTGAGCGCTCGGGGATGATATCCGACATGTGTGTGTATTCCCAGCATATTAAATTCTCATAAAAGGGCCTCTACGTCTTGGCTTCGGCCCGACACACGCCTTCCAAAGGCCCGTGACACCATAGTCCCGTGAGTCAAGGTACTGAGAAACAATAATAATAATATATCTCTTTATTGTATGTACACAGAGAATGGATACAGAAAAACAAAATTTGGTACAGTTTTATGGCATAACAAAAGGCGGCCTTATTGCACAAGGCAATTTTCATCAGGCAGTTCTTCAGTAAGTAGTAATATTCTAGGAGGGGAAGGAGTAATAGAACCCTGGGTCTGATATGAAAGCCGCGCATTTTAAAGGGACATGAGGATGATAATGATCATTATTAATAATATTGATTGGCATTTCTACGATGTAATTATTTTATGTAAACACAATTGACCGTCTTGTTTAGTTTAGTACTGTGCAAACCCTAGTGGTTTATAAGTGCTAATTTTAACTAAACTGTATATTAATTTATTTATGTGATAGTTTTATTAAAATAAAATAAATTTAATTTACACCATACAGACAGAAAAAATTGACTTTAAAGATACTTAAATGAAATTTAAAACTAAAAACTAATGTGATAGTAAATAAAAAAAAAATAGCAATAAATAATAATATCAAACAGTGTAAATGTGACGTTAAGTTGACTTAGACATTCAGTTTACGATCTAAAAGGAGTGATGGTTACATAAACAAGATCTTAATTCGCTTCCAATGTCTTATCTTAAGAGTTAATCGAAAGCTACTCGACTCCCCGAAATCGAAGAACTAGGGATTTACTTTATCGGTCTTCTGAGAATTGTCGGCTTTTTAATAGAGACTTCAAAACTGTTGAGGTGTAATTTTCAATTACACCTCAACTAACAAAAATAACTATAAGACGAAAAATTACTTAATACAGAACATAACTACCGCGGATTTATGGCAGTCTTAGTTCATTTAAACTTTTTTTAATTTCACAAGATAAATGTTGGTATCAACCTAATGTGACGATTGGTCTTAGTATTAAAAGTGTTATAACCTATGTGTCTCGCTCTCTCCAAAATTGCTTTTTTTGATAAAGACTAAGATACAAAAAACTAAACAGACGACCTATTTATCCAAAACAACAAACTTGAAAGCCTCAAAAAAATTACAAATTTGACTTTGACTTCGCAATTGGAAAAAAGGAAACCCTACTCATCACGAACGTAATATGAGTTCATTACAAGTATATTCTTAGTTAAATGACAGTCTATTGTTGTCCTATGTCAACAATAACGTGAATGAATGTGTGATCTTTAGTCCTCCCATACCGCGGCGTCGAGGGTGGGAACTTATGGAGAAAGCAACATTCGTGACTAAACGAACTAACTTGAGCACTTAGCGTGTCACGCTGATCATTCCTTAAACAACTTATCGACTCTTTAGTTTTTGAAGCATTCATTTTGAGTAATCAATTATTCCAAACTTGCACTTATAATCTTATAATCACGACACTAGATTAACGTAAACAATGCATAATGTTAGAAATACTATCATTTCCATGGTCAGCAATCACATAAGTCAACTCAGAAGCAAAACCACTGGCCTAAGGTAAAAGCCTCGAATATTACCAGGAATATTTTATAGATGGTGATGATGAAGTCTAAAACGTGTTCTGACACCATACGAAATAAATTGAATTGATGTACATTGTAGCAGCTTAATTTTTTTGTTTGGTAAAATGCATGTCAGTGGAAAGACCAAAAGCTTGTCCGGTTTTGTCTTTGACACTGAGGGCACAGAAACTCTCAATGCTTGCTCTCTTGGTTTTGCACGCGTCCATAGGTCACGATGACCACTTTCCATCAGGTGGGCCGTGTGCTTGTCTGCCACCTAAGTGGTATATAAAAAAATATTTAAAAAAAGTACTACGTCAGTTTTTCACGAAATATATAAGTAAGCTGTGGAAAGCTCCGTGACCACCAACTAAGTCGATGGGGCAGCTTTCTTTAAATTGAAGTGGCTATGGCAGATATATCTAATCGACTAAAAGCGTACTACTACCAATGGTACGGTACGGTAGAACCTAGGAAGGTCAACAAGTCGTCATATTAAACAATTTTAATGCTAACTAAATTTTATTTTTACGACATACCTACCACTATGGTCCCTTAGTTCACACGTACATATTTTGCCAATCATATTTTTCATCCGGCGTTATTATGGTAAGCATAAACTCCAATTAAACGGTAGTCGATAAACGCTGTTCCATTATACAACTAAGCAGAAAATCAACAAAATTGTTAACTAGATTTCCGGTGTTGCTGCTCACTGTGATCACGAGGCGTAGATCAGATCCCCCAAACGGGTTCGGCAATAGCCCATTACAATTTGGTACCCTTTTAAAACCACCGTCGCCGCCGCCTCAGTTTGTATCCTTACTACCAGTGCCATTTCATCTAGGACCAGGGGTCCTCCCTGCAGGGACACAACTCAAATGTGGGCTATCAACATCAAGCTGCACCAAAACTTCCGTAGTCGATAAACGCTGTCAAAACGCTGTCTTTATACAACTAAGCAGTAATCAACAATTTTTAACTAGATTAACCCAATTCTAGTTTAGTACCTTTTCACTTTCGTTTGTTTTCTTTATCTGTGAGAAATACTATCAAGGTTTTATGTCATATAAAGAAAGCATTGTTGCGTTTTGGCCGGCAATTAAGTAAAAGTTCTTTCAACAAGAGCAAAAGCGTGCGAACTCCAGTTTCGACTATATTTTGGATGATTGATGAGATCCATCAATGTTAAAATTAAACATAAGGGAATTTTGTGTTTAAGTACCAATTGTCCATTAAGTATAATTGAGTTTTTGGCTACAAGTAAATCACAAAATATATTGAAATTAAAATCAATCAATCATCAATGTAATAGCCCATCGCAGTCCACTGCTGGATAAAGGCCTCTCCCAATGTTGGGTGGCTTTGGCTTACTGTTTGCACGCTGGCCAGACGGTAAAGGCTTGTACAGTCTTATTTCGATTTTTCCTTCTCTTGCAGAGGATATCGTCTACGTATTTTTCCGTTTTTACGGCACCCATTGGATGAGATGGGGCGGTGGTCCTTGTAATCTTTCTCCGTCACCACACGGATGGAAAATTAAAATACCACATTAGTATCAAATAATCATCATCATCATCATGTCAGCCACACATAGTCCACTGCTGAACATAGGCCTCTCCCACAGACTTCCAGAATAAAGGTCGCCGGGAAGCGCTGGATGCGGGCTGCTTTAGTATCAAATACTTATTCAAAAATATAAAATTTATAATTGTATGAATCACCGATTCGAAGTTCCATTAAGATTAATCCCGTAAATGAAGAATAGGTGCATCTATTGCAGGTGAGGTTAGCTTAGGTCTCAAGAATGCTGGTAGGCCTTTTACACCCTCGACATGGCTCTTTACACTCCCATGATGAATTAATATTATCGAAACAAAATATTATAGGTACGGTGCCCGTACCAAAGTATTGTGAATCAGCCGAACTCAAGTCTGTAACTGTCTTTTTCATTTCTTAATATCTGTCGTCCGAAAATATTCAACAGCGGTGATATCTATCATCACGCGGCCTTAGTAGGTTTTGCTCAACAACAGAAGGTGGTCTAACCTTAACCTCAGTTCTTGTGTTACCTGGGACAACCTTGACTTTGTAGAGGTTAATACCTAAATCAAGCATTGAAAAGTAATCCATTTCGTATCTAGCTCCAAAACCTGTTTCTCATTGACATAAACTATTCATAATTTCACTTTCGTCCAATTCCATAAAAAAATGAAGTTACATGATAGAAATGGCCAATAATAGTTAATATATATGTATTATAATTTATACATGACATCCTGACTGATATTAATGGTACACTTTTCTTTAGATATAATGACTATTATTATTGTAAATTATTTATTCATCGATGGGCACACATGACTGGGCACTCGTCGATTTTACTTTTTAACACGTACATATTTAAATAATGCACTCATGCGCATGTGGACAGAATTAAGTAAGATTTCGAAAATCGAACGCAATACGAGTCCTGAATTGATGATTGTCGATTTGTTCGCAAACTAGTGCCAAAACATGTGTTTGTGCGTGAGAGACGTGATATTAGTACTTGAATAGCCAGGTACTCAGGCGCACCCAGATTTTACTGTCACTTGAAAGGTTTAATACTTATGCAATAGTGATGTATGACATTAGTAGATGGTGCATTATACATTGTAACTTGTGTAATAGGAAATCATAAAATAGAAAACACAAGTTGTTGTTGTTGTAACTTTGTTCTCACGACATTGACCTCGCAGAAACATTACATGAACATCTTGTCGGGTAACGAACAGTTTTTGGTGATATCTTTTATTCTAAGAAGATAATATTATTAATTTATGTTAGTGGTGCATTATTGAAATGAGACCGCAAAACAGGTAATATTTAAGTTTCAACGGTAAAGAGAACCTACTCGCCTGTATATTATTAAATAGACATTGGACATATTTTTTTAAATTGTGTTCTATTGCGTTGGCAACAAGTGTGTTGAAATATTTTATTATTGGCTGTATAAACAATGACAGTTTTAGTTTAACTACTGGTTCAGCAGATATTATACGAGAAGGTACATAAATTTTGACTAATAGCTAATTTTTGTATGGACGTATACTTTAACTTGGGCTGGGCTTTTTTATACCACTTAGATGGTAGACAAGCACACGGCCCACCTAATGGGAAGTGGTTACCGTGGTCTATGCACATGTGAAAAAACTGGCAAATCTCATATTCCTTCGTTGACACAATATCTTTGAATTCAAATCGGATCTATCTTGTTTTGTTCAAAAATTCGTATGATTAGTAGTGATAGTGTAATAATTTTATGAAACTTATACAATACTTTCAAAAGTTTATAACGTCAGTATATTCTTTATACCGGTAGTAATAAACCATAAAGTTAACCTCTTTAGAATATTCCCTGGATTCTAATAGCCAATGATTATCCATGAGCACTATGAGCAGGTTACTTTTTGCTATTTACATTGTAATATAAATTTCTAGCAAAAACATCTAGATCATAATTCAATTCAAAACGTGGCGTCTTCCGATCGCGACCATTGACGGTATATTATGTGAAAAGAGAAAAGTGCAAAGAATGGCAACTCGTGGGAAGAGTCGACAATGGCCCCGATATGTCACGAGGAGTGTTTCACCATATTTTCTAATTGTTAAATTAAATAGAGGAGTTTAGTACAAACCTTATTACGTGAGACTTATCTAGAATAGTTTGCGAAATATTCAAAATTTACTCTACTACTACAGGGATACATATGTGTGTCTCATTCAGTAAAAACTTTAGGAGTCACTCCGAAGCAGACAGGCGCAAATTTGTTTCAAAACATATACCGACGCGAATTAGTTTAATTTATTCCTTATACTAATATCAGGACCTTGATTAGTGTCGGTAATCCATCTATAGTTATAAAAACATTAAAGCCGCTGCCACTTTCATAAAGTGGCAGCGGGAGCGACAAAGGATCGCAAGCCAAGCTGCCCGCGTACGAAGGCAACTCGGGCGTCGGAGGTCGATGAACGACCTCCGCCCCCCATGAGCGCAGGCCTGGGGGTGACTGGTGGAGCCGCCTGTCACCCTGGCAGAAGCAGGCCGCGCAGGCGCGGCGCGCCGGGCGCGCCTCCCCGTTTCCGGGGATGAGTTGGGGACTCTGTAGTCCCCACACACCCGAGGACAGGGCCAGATCGTGAGAGATGGCCCTGGGTCGGCCGGGGTGCGAGGGATATGCCTGTCAACCTCACCTTCGGCAACCAAAACGACCCACAGGCGGCGTGCGTTTTCTCTTCCACCGGCTTCGGTGGGGAGGTATCTGTGGGGATTTTGCGCACGTAAAAAAAAAGGCTATGAAAGTTATGATAGTAATATTTCTCGGTGTTTTGTCTACTCTGTTTATTTAAGTTAAAAAATAACTTTTGTTTGGTTTCAGATTTTTCCGGTGTTGCTGCTCACTGTGATCACGAGGTGTAGATCAGATCACCCAAACGGGTTCAGCAATAGCCCATCACAATTTGGAACCCTTTTAAAACCACCGCCGCCGCCGCCTCAACTAGCATCCTTACTTCCAGTGCCATTTCATCTAGGACCAGGGAGGACCCAGACACACAACTCAAATGTTGGCTATCAATATCAAGCTCCACCAAAACTTCCGATTGATTTCAAATTTCCTGCACCATTCTACAAACAATATAATTTTAACTTTGTTCCACCACCACAACCATTTACAACTACACCCTCTCCGTCTATGTTCCAAAAAGTATCGGGATGGCTATTTCCATCGCAACAAACTAACACTTATACAGAATCAGCTATATATAATAATAATAACGTAGCTCCATTAAAAAAAGATTGCAATCCTTGCAATCTAGTGCCATGGTTACCAGTAATTAGATACAATGTAGGAGCTAAAAATATACAACCAAATCCTGTGTCCACTTACGGACCACCAAATCCTACCGCTTACGCCGATTCATTAAAAAGTATACAAAATTACCCACAGCCATTTAGTGCGCATAATCAAGATAGAAAGCCATTACAATTAACACCAGGGATTCCACATGCTAACTATGGCCCTCCAACACAGAACTACAATAGAGGTTTATCTGGCCCAGGTAGTCCTACATATGGGCCACCTAGTGCTACACACACGTCAGATATATTATCTCCTAATCCTCCAACTGCCACATTTTCGCAACCAAGTTCATTCCACAATAATGCATTTAACTCTCAATTTTTATCAACACCTTCCCAAGAAATACCAAACAGTTTCTATAACACACCCAGTTCAACGTATAAAGCACCTTCTTCATCGTATGAAACACCTTCACCAGTGTACGGCACTCCCCAATTTTTAACTACCACGTATCAATCGGTTACACCACAATATGATCCTGATACACTTAATAAAGAATTACCGCAGCAAGGTGAAGTAGAATTACTTGAAAATGTATCTACAGTAGCGGAACAACAAGTCCCAAAATATAGTACTCCAACGGCTTTTAAAAATTCTTATGGCGAACCTATAACTAATACCCATTTATTTGATATATCTTATCCTATATCGGCCACAGCAGCTGAGTCATCAAAAGTGAAAACACACGTATTACCAAATGATACTAAGGGACCAACAACAAACGTGTCATTTGCTCTATCCAATCCAGCTCCATTTACTTTGAACAGAGGCAGAAATATTCACACATTACAACCTGTAGCATTTCCAAATCTCAGTGTATCTCCTCTGCCACCAATATTTAATGCTCGACCTTTTCGACCAGCAACACCGCAGTTTACACCTAATATTGTTCATGGCATCAATGAAATGCAACAGTCGCATACTAATGTGCACATACAGCAGAGTATTCCTATTTCCGAATATACACATTCTGTAGAATATCCGCCCACTGTTATTCAATCACCCATCATTGAAATAGATGCACCTACTATTTCAAATCACACTAAAGGCTATAGAAATATACCTAATAGTTATGTCGTTGATGAATACAGAGATATATCTTCTCAAGCTTCCGAAAGTGTTTCTGCAACAAAATCAATCTCAGACGTTAGCTTCGAAAGTACTGGTGCAGAATTTGGTAATGATCTGTACGATTCTGGGGTACCTTTAGACTTAAATCAGCCATCTCGCTTTCCTTCCAATCACAGGCCTAATTTTGCGGATTTAAGAGGTGTAAATGACGAAGATATTGACAAGTATCGCACAGAAAATAATTTACAAAATATCGATTCCCCTCTATTATATCTTAAACCGAGTGCTCCTCATAAAAATCATGGCAACTTTATACTTGCTGTTTCTTCACCTATTCCTGAAAACGAGTACGAAATCTATGATGACATACCAACGACTGCTCCACCTCTTACACCCACACTTACAAGTAGTTGGGATGAAAGTAGAAAATTTTATAAAGAAGACCTTAGTTCAACTAAACAAGAAAATAAATACAAACCTAAAATTGTACAGATAATAGTACCTTACACAACTGGTAATGAAGAACAAGAAAGTAATAACGACTATGTACAAATGGCACACGATTGGCCTTCCACCCCAAACGATGAATATCAAGCCCGAAAAGTGCCATCAAATACTAATACTCATATTAACACGGTGACAGAAATTTATAGCACAGAGCCCACCACGACAACTGAAGAGTCCATACAAATACCAACAGATGTCACAAATTCCGAACAATTTAATCCTACTGATTCGCCAAAAGACCTTTACGATGTGAAAGAACCGCCATTTGATATTATTAAGCTTCAGCACACTATCGATGATTGGACGGAACAGGAATATTCGAAGCAGTATAAAACTCCACCAAGGACAAGAAATAGTGAGATTTATGCAAAGAAAATACCAGATGACTATTTTACTACCACAGTACCAGCAAATTATGTTACAACAGCAAGTAACTATAATAACGATTTTTATGATCACGAAGGCTCGAGCAGTGTTCTACATTCAGTGACTGATGACGTTAACAACAAAACAATTAAAACGTCTCCTAAGGAATATAACACTATAGAAAGACCGAAAAGCAAACAAATTAGTGTTAAAAATAAGCAACCTAAGGAAGTAGCAAACAAGCTTCATATATATACTGCGGCATCTTCATTCCGTACTACAAGTAGCACTACGACTCCAGTCCCTTGGGGTAAAATACAAACATCGATATCACCCTTTACGAAAGAAAAAGTTTACGTGGTTACATCGAAACCTTGGAGAGAATCACGTAATAATACAGATGAATGGTATGAAGTAGAACCTTTTCAATCAAACAAGACTATTTCGAATACTAAGTCTTCTGCGTCCAGCAATTTTCCGTTTAGGTCTCCAAGGTTTATGAACCGACCTTCATTTGGCTTTACTTCGGGAGGAAAGATTGAATCTGATCAATCCTATGAACTTTCTAAAAGCTGGTATCAGAGTAGTGAGTATTCGTCTTAATAAATACGTATACAACAGTTAAAATTATCTAGAAAGTTCAGTTAAGAAATTAAATGTATATGCTATTGAAACCCAATAGCATATACATTTAATTTCTTAACTGAACATTATCGTTGTAATCATTATCTAATCGAAAGGATACAATAAAATTAATTGACAGTCAAAATTCAACCGAGAAAAATAAATATTGCAACCCACTTCCATCATTTTGTAAAGTACCGTCAAGATGCATTTTTTAAAATTTATTGATTGAAATTGTTTCAGTAAATCAGTTGGAGACCCAAGACCACAAAAATAGTACGTCCTTGTATGAAGCTACACATAACACAACAGAAAGCTACAACTAGAAAAAAGGGTAATTTTTTTGAATTATTTACTAAATTTCAGATTCATAGTAACGTGTGATGTTTTTTCAATGTCTCAAAAGTTCTTTATTTAATGTTAACTAACTATGTTAAGAATGTTGTTTATAAACTGTACTGTACAGTGTAACATGTTATACAACATATGCTTATACTGAAATTATTAGGTTGTTCAGAATCAGTAGCATAACTGTTGGCCCATCACGAAATGAATAATGTTGAAAACGCAGATAAGAAAATGTGTAGTGAGGTACTATGAAGAGCACTTCAATATCTATTGTTCCATACTTCCCGACAATTATTTCTACTTCTTGGTCACCAAGCACTGAGCAGACGACATGGGGTATTGTAGGAGGTAGGACACGACTTTATTCCCGTCCCAATTGAGCAGTCCGACTGGGGAAGTACCTCCGCCTTGCGGAATACCGCGGCCATAATAACCTCGTGTTGTGAATGATGAGTAGGTTCTCCAGAGCTCACTGCAGAGTAGGCTCACTGCAGAGTTTTTGTGTTATCACATGTCAGCGGGAGGACCAAAGGCTTTGTCTTATGCACTGCACTGATGGCACAGAAACTCCGTTCTTACAGGGTCGGCAGCACGAGTGTAACCCTCCTGGTGTTGCACACGCCCATAGGCCACGGTAACCACTTTTTATCAGGTGGGCCGCATGCTTGTCTGCCACCTAAATTGTATAAAAAATGGGATGGACAAAAGTAATTATTGAATTTTATTTACATTACAATTATAAATTGCAGCATCACTACTAATCCAGATTATTAGTTGACAAAGTTTTCTATGCATACTTTGAACGGTACAGCAATGCATAAAATATGAACCTACAAACACGAGGAGTGCTTCATATTCTTTATATCTCGTCCTTAGATAATATAATAAATAGCTCTGTAGATTAGATCTATTAATATTTATGTGTTTATCAATAAATTAACATTTTTCAACCCATTCACAAATACGATGAACTTATTCTTAGCATAACTAACTGATGTCTTGAACTGGTATGCGGTGAAGACTTACATACTAAGTTTTCTTTTGAATATTCAAGTAACAGGTTAATGGAATTTCAATGTTTATAATGGCTGTAGACTCTGTAGAGGAGTAATAGCATAGTTGTTGTATAAAGAGGGGTCAGCAGTGGATAAGATAACGTACATGTCGATGCAACTTCTATTTGACGGATAAGGCTCAGGCACAGACATTCCTAATGGGGTGGAAAATCTGACGAATTTAAAACAAGAGGTGTAAGCGGACCCCGGATTCCGAGGTTATATGAAACCGGGAGCCACGCTAAGATAATGATTAATATCCTGCGAAGTAGAAAAACTTTTATGTGCTCTACTGTTACTATACAACTGTGTAAAAAATGGTGTGACTATTATTTTTTGTTTTTCTTTTAATTTCAGGCACAACTACTGCGACTGCAAACTCGTATAGAAACTGAAAGTGATATTTCATAAACTATAACCGTGAACTAATAATTAAAAACTAAAGTGATAGTGATTCTAAAATAAACGATTCCAATATGGACATATAGAAAAAATGTATCAACGGAATCTAAAACTCTGAATGTGCATTAAGAGCAAATGAAGAAGGACACTAAACCAGTGTCCTTTTTTATTTGATCAGATAGATTTAAGTGAAATGTACTTCGTCTTTAAAATAGGTGTATTGGTAACCAAAGTGACATTCAACGAGAAACTATATTAGTTATTCTTTGCATATGAAATGAGTGAATCTCTACTTTATTTAGACTAAGTACGGATAAGTAGGTAGGTACGATGTGATCAGAAGAATTATATTTTAGAAAAATGTAGACAACCCATAAAATATTTCTCTATATTTAAAGATGTATTCAACCTTCTGTAATATACATAGGTACATTATTATTATTTCATGTATTGTTACCATCCTTTAACGGGCACACTTTATGTGTTAGGTGAATACACGTGGTCCTGCAATACTATGTATTATTTTAACCAAAACCATTCTTCATAAATAATTTAGTATTTTTCGTAATTTTCCTCACCATTGTTACAACCATGTTAATATTTTTTGGTCACCCTATTCGAACCATTACGTGTATTAATATCCAAAAATGTAATTATTGCACTTTGCTGGGTTATTGTAAATATGGCAATGTAAATAAATTTAATTAAGTAATAAGATCTTTTCAATAAAAGAAATCTTTGAATCATAGCATTATTTTTAATATGTACAACATAAAATATCCACAAGAAATATGTGAAGACACCGCAGACAAACTAACTTATTTCTGGACATAATTGTAAAATTTTGACGTTCATTATGTGCTTTTTATGTGCCGGAACTGAAAAAATGAAATTGATTCTTTGATTGAAACTAACTTATCTTTCATATTGCACATTCGATATTTAGCAAATGATAAAGGGTATAAATATGACAATCATTCTTCAACAAATGTTTGATTGACCTACAATTTCTTTACTTGGAAACATTGAAGAAACCTTGTAAAAAACATAGGTCCAAAAAGAATATCGTACAAATACAAAACGTGAAAAACGGACGGATACCAGTCAAAAACCAACGACATCATATTACAGATATTAAGCTCTAATATAGATAGTTACTAACTGTTATTTAATGTGTGAAAATATATACACATCATGACTTCGTCCTACGTTCTGCAGCACAGTATTGTAAATAGAATACCAATAGGTGGCAGATGGTTGCCAAACCTATGATAGCATTTACACAAGGGACCAATTTCAGATCCTTAAGAACGGATATCACCAATCGTGATAGCCTCGTAATTATTTTCACTGATTAAATCTGACGTTAATATATATTTGACTGTAATCTGAGAATGGAATGGATTTGAGAAAGAAGTAGGTGGGAATGTCAAGAAGCCGGTCTCCACGGCTAGAGGAGCTTAGGTGTCAACTGGCCGTTCAGTCTTAGATCTGTCTTTCCATCGAATGTAAAGGAACTCTCCACTCCAAGTAATTATCGTTAACAATGTGACGAAGTTCAGCACGATGATCGGTATATTGTAGGATCCTGATACTTCTCGTACGCGAGCTGAAAAAAGAAAAACATTTCTATTGAGCAATTACAGCGAAAAGGCCAAGTGCAGGTGAGGTCGATTGTTCCAACGGACTATCTATTATCCTACTTCTGCTACAATAACTACTCCCTAGCATGTAGATTTCTCACCGAGGATGAACAACGAGGTAATTTTCGAAACTATGAAATTCTACTCCATTTTAGAACACTAATCCTTAGATCCTTCGAAAATTTAAATAAAAGTAATGGATCATAGTTGCATTATTTTTTTTATTTCATAATTTTGTTTTAAGTAATATTTTTTAATACCATTTAAGCACACGGCCCTCCTGATGGGAAGTGGTTACCGTGGCCTATAGACGTATGCAACACCCTCGCGCTACCGACCACGAAGAAACCTTCTGATACCCGTCTTGAAGAACCCCATATTGTAGGTGCTTAGGGAAACCGCAGTAGGGAGGTCATTCTACAGCTTGAGTGTGCGTGGGATGAAGTTTCTTTCATACCGCACAGTGCGCACCGCCTCAGTTCGCAATATAATGCGATCTTTTGCTCTTTCTTTCATATTAAGCAAGTAATACTAAGCTATTAGAACAGATCATACATGGATTATGGCAAGAAGGTACCCGTGGCGATCACACAACATGAAAATCTTTATGGTTCGGTTTCGTTATAGCCGCATCAAAACGGACTTAAAAGAAATTAAAATACTTACTGAGTAAAGATCCTATAGTAAAAATAGTGATGCCACTGAAGAACATCTGAAGGCCCGAAGCGAAGGCCAATCTATGGATAGGCACGTAGCTTGGTATCACTAAGTTGACATAGACAGTCCTCAACGCTTTGGTGATGCCCAGCGCCACAGCCACCACCAGCATACCAGTGAAGGATGTCGTGAATAGCATCACTGAAAAGTTAAACGATAATTACTTTTAAACATTTCATCCTTGCGTAAGTCCCATAAGAGGACTTCACATTTTTTTTATACCACTTAGGTGGCAGACAAGCACACGGCCCACCTGATGGAAATTGGTTACCATGCCCTTTGGACGTTTGTAACACCAGAGGAGTCACAGTCGCGCTGCCAACCCTGTAAGTACAGAGTTTCTGTGCCGTCAGTGTAGAAGACAAAGCAGGACAAGCTTTTAGTCTTCCCTCTGGCCACCCTACTCACCGCTGGGAACACAACGCGAAGTTATTTTAACTGCGGTATTCTGTAGGGCGGAGGTACTTCCCCAGTCGGACTCCTCAATTGGGCGGAAATACCACCGTGTCCTACCTCCTAGGAGTCCCTTGGTTTTTTCTACTACGGGAACGACTGCTGTCTGAGCTCCTAGCCTGAGTTGTGGTTAGTGGCCAACCAATTTGTCTGTACAACCAGAGTTATTCAGGTCATCAGTATAGATCTCCGTCTTGAGCTAAGTGCTATTGACAGTCGGGTGCGACTATTAGCGTACCATCCGGAACATAGAAGCACTCAGATGGTATTCCGCTAAGCAGCCACCCATCCAAATGCCAAATGGCACCGCGCATAGGTAGCGTAACCCACTAATCACACATCAATAAAAAAATTAGATTTGAGTACAAAAGAACAGCCAGTCGATGTCATCATTCATGAAACAAACAGTTGACACAAATACAATTAATTCTGTTTGCATTTGAATAATGTCATTATGTAGAGCATGGGCTGTTTACGAACATTTGTAGGTATTTGTGTCTTTATCAATATGTACTTATATTAACATGATGATACCGACATTGTTTATACTACTAATATTATGTAATTTACGTAATAGCGCGCGAATCAGATTGTCATGTTATATTTTTATATATTTTTTTATACACCTTAGGCAGACAAGCACACGGCCCACCTGATGGAAAGTGGTACCGTGACCTATGAACGTGTGTAACACCAAAGGAGTCACACCCGTGCTGCCGACCCTGTAAGAACAGAGATTTTCTGTACGTTCAGTGCAGAACACAAAATCAGGACAAGCCTTTGATCTTCTCACTGACAGCACAAAAACTCTCCAGTGAGCTCTGGCTACTCTACTCACCGCCCGGAACACAACACGAGGTTATTATAGCCATGGCAAAACTTAATCAATAAAGGGAGATTTGGTGTTTAGAATACTTATTATAATAATACATTTTCTGTTTAAAAGGTGATTGTGAGGAGAAAATGTTCAAAAACTCTTCTCCATACGGACAATATTTTTTATCATAATCTTGAGATAGCTTTTTCTAAAAATATCCATATAGCTACACGTTAATAATTAGGACACGGCGGTATTTCCGCCCAATTGAGCAGTCCGACTGGGGAAGTACCTCCGCCCTACAGAATACAGCGGTTATAATAACTTCGTGTTGTGATCTCGGCGGTGAGTAGGGTAGCCAGAGCTCACTGGAGAGTTTTTGTGCTGTCAGTGGGATGACCAAAGGCTTGTCATGCTTTGTCCTCTACACTGACGGCACAAAATCTCTGTTCTTACAGGGTCGGCAGCACGGATGTGACTCCACTGGTGTTACACACGTTCATAGGTCATGGTAACCACTTTCCATCAGGTGGGCCGTGTGCTTGTCTGCCACCTAAGTTGTATAAAAAAAATTACCAATAAAATGCCCTTATTGTCAAAAGTGCATACCGAAATACCCCCTTCTGCTATCACCTATATATGATTAACAAAAATAAACTAGTGAGTTATAATAGCTCCGAATATAGAAATTAATAGGTTATATTTATATACTTACTGGTTCGGACGAAAATAATCAGCAGTAAACTGACCATATACATTATACGAGGTGACTTATTACACCATTCTCCAATAAATGGTGACACAAATCGAAACAATGTGTCTGAAAATCCGATAACTGACATTAATTTTGCTATGTCACTAGTTTCAAATTGCAACATGTCATGCAAGATGAGAGGCAGCAATAGCGAAAAGTTGGTCTCCACACATGCTGCTATTGATAACCCGCAGATAATGTTGACGAATATTGGATCAGTTAAAAGTGTCAAATCAAAAAATTTGACGAAATTGGCCATATAACTTTTGCTTTTAATCTCAGTTTTATTCTGTTGATTACTGACATTTTTCTTATTATCCGTTTCATTGAAAATGTTTATAGAACTGCCGAGATTAATTTCTTGCGACTCCCACCATTTGTAACGTGCCTCAGACAAGGGCGTCACTGGTGCTCTTGAACGTATATCTGGATGGGAGATTGCATTTCTGGTTTGTGCACTACGGCTACTAGTCAGGGATCTCATGGAGAGACTTTTTATTGGAAGTGCTCCATTCTCTACGGATGCTTCTAACTGCGTCAGCGACTGAACACCTGAAACGTATAAACAATTTAATATTTACATGTCGACGGTTAAAAGGAAATAGGGGATAAGCGACAAAAGATGAAATGTTCAGGAGAGCCGTTCAAAGTTTTAAATTTTAGAAAAACTGACGTATTTTTGTCATTTATTAAGATATTGTGAAAAGCGAAACAGTTATAAAATCAGATAGAAATGGAACGTTACTGGTATTCTTAGTTTTAGTGATTTGACGTCATTTAAAGTAGTTTTTGTCGCTTATAACCACAGCTTATAATTTTTGAATTAGGAAATATGGCATAAGATACAAATGACAATATTAAAGGATAAGAAGCATATGCGACATTCCAATTTATCATTTCGCAAGGTAAAAGGGTATAAGCGACTAGACCGTTCAATCAATATTTTAGGAAAAGAAGGATAAGGTACTTTTCATAGTGGTTGTATAAAAGGTACAGGGGCATTAGCCTACTCAGCGTCGTCGGCAAACTGTATGCGAAAGTGTTGATTGAGAGAGTTATGAAAGAAACCGATGAGAAAATATGGGATGCACAAGCGGGTTTTAGAAAGGGAATGGGATGTACGGATCAGGTCTTTTCATTGCGAAGCATAGCCGAGAAATTTTTGGCCAAGAGTCAAAAGGTCTATTGCGCATTTGTGGATTTGGAAAAGGCCTATGACAAAGTGGTGAGGAATGAACTTTGGTCGGTACTGTCTATGTATGGGGTGAGCAGCAACCTTATTCGAGCTGTGAAGTCTCTCTATGAGGATTCCAGAGCTTGCGTGAGGATACATGGGTCATACACTGAATGGTTTAGTATCCAAAAAGGGGTTAGACAGGGATGTGTAGCGTCACCATGGCTGTTTAACTTATTCATGGACAGTTGTTTGCAAGATTTGAAAGATAAAGAATGTGGTTTAAGAATGAAGAATTTACTCGTCAAATGTCTTCTTTATGCTGATGATCAGGTTTTACTGGCGTCATCGGCAGATGAGTTGCAGGAGATGGTAACAACTATGCATGAAGCTTTTGAGAGGAAAGGAATGAAAGTGAATGTTAGTAAGACAAAAGTTATGGTTTTTGAAAGAGATGAATGTGTGACAGAGTGTAGGATTTGTATAGATGGAGAAAAAGTGGAACAAGTGAATGAGTTCATATATTTGGGAACATTGTTTACGAGAGATGGAAAGCATGAAGAAGATGTTGAAAGGAGAGTGATGGCTGGAAATAGAGTGAATGGGGCACTACACAACTTTATGAGCAGCCGGAAAGTGTCCGAAAAGGCACGACTGGCTGTACATGGAGGAGTATTGGTGCCGACTCTTATGTATGGTAGTGAAAGTTGGGTGTGGCAGAAAAAGCATCAGAGTAGAGTAAATGCAGTAGAAATGCGTGCGTTGCGAAGTATGTGTGGCTTGACCTTGAAAGATAGAGTGAGAAATAGCGTGATAAGAGAACGATGTGGAGTGATAGAAGATGTAGTGATGAGAATTGAGAGAGGAATGTTGAGATGGTTTGGTCATGTTGAGAGAATGAATGAAAGAAGACTAACGAAACAGGTGTATGAGGCGAGTGTGGATGGTGCCGTCGGAAGGGGAAGACCTAGGCGCACATACCTGGACCAAATCGGGGAAGTTTTAGAAAAGGGGCAGGTCAGGAGTACTCTAAACCGACGAGCATGCATGAAGAATGTAATGAGAGTGAATGAAGCGAGAGTAATATGTCAGGATCGTAGCAAATGGAGATCCGTGATCTCTGCCTACCCCTATGGGAGACAGGCGTGATTTTATGTATGTATGTATGTATGTATGTATAAAAGGTAATAGGGCACAAGAAACACTCGGCATTCAAAACAATACCAGGATATACGACATTAGTAACACACAATGTCGCTACGAAGCAAAGAAATATGGATGAAAAGCCACCCCAAAAGTAATGAAGTAGTGCAACCAACACAATCCTTCATCAGAAAAATATCTAAAACAGATATTACACGACACCATAATTGGGTCTCTAACTTCTAAAGTAGGGTGAAATTGCTTGGGAGTAAATTTTCACAGAAACATACTAAGGATCTATTTTACTAAGAAGCCTATTACAGTATACCCTGCTATAATTTTACACTAAATGGTAAATTTAAAAGATATAGCTCGTCATTTCATATTTGCTAACGAGCAGATAGTGTGATGTTTCTTGAAATAAAAAAGGAGTTTTTTTAATACTTTTTAATCAAGAAAAATCAAAATTAACCCCCTTACTAATAAAAACACGAATCGTATTTATATTAGTAAACGGAAGTAAGGTATAACCACCAGTGTCATATTAAAATCAATTTAGGTAATAGAGCATAACCGACTTGGCTATCATTAAGAGCTGAATGGAAATAGGGGATAACCGCCAGAGTAATATAAGTATGCATTTTGTATATAGGGCACAAGCGCCATAGCTCTGTTAAATTACGAAATGGAAGTAAGCTTTAAGCAACATTTGTACTTTTCAATTGAAATGCTTAAAAGGCATAAACAACCAAAAGCTTGGCACCCTTGTGAAGTAAAAAGGTATTACCGACAACAAACCCAAAATAAATAATTTTTGTAGGGGTACAATCACCTTTATAGCAAAAGTAACCAGAATTTTCGTCGGTTAGCAAAAATAACACTATAAATTGTATTTGTTTTGCTTGGGCATAAACGCCAAAAAAGTCATCGTAGAGCCATGGGAGTAAGCGCATTCGAAAGAGCAGAAAATTTTAAGTCCAATGGCATAAATAACTCATTTTTGACCAAAATGTCGCTTATGCCCTATTTCCTTTTACCCGTCGATGTGTAACATTGTTTGTAAAGGCACAAAATTAGTTTGGTATATAATTTGGTTGCGAGTGAATAAATGGCCATATATATAAAAACATAGGTAAGCCTACATAGGTAAAATACAGTTCCCGCGCATTGGAAATATCTTTCTGTAGACTTTAAAATTTCACCCAATAAACAGATAAGATGTCCAGACTATATTAAGTCTAGATGCCCTTTGCATTTATTTGTTACACAGCTGTACCTTACCGATTGTAAATTAGACAAATAAGGACGACTATTAGAATAATCGTCTAGTCACTCGACTGACACCAGTTTCTGTCCTGAGACTGGGGCGATTAAAACTAATTACTAATTATGCTACGCCAGCATCAATACATACTTCAATAACTTCAAAAAAAGTGTTACCAAGGACATTAGACGACGTTGTTACACTTCCATTAACTTCTACTTCTACTTCATTATTCAGAGGCTCTGCTGCTTCTTCAGGCTTCGGTGGATCAATTAAGTACCATTTTGCTGGTCTAAGTAGGCATGCTGCCAGAAGTGAGTGAAGGCAAATGGCGCTCAATATGAGTATAGCGTATCGCCATCCGTAGGTGTATATTAGTGTACTGATTAAAAGAGGCATGTATATGGCACCAAGACCTGTTATGGACATGCCGACACCGATTGCTCTGCCTCTCTTTTCCTTAAAGAATGAGTTTATTGCTAATGTGAATGCGCTCATTATTGATGCTATACCCATTGCTGAAAATGAAAATAATATAAGGCAAGTACATTTTCTATAAGACAATGAAATAGTCAGTTAAAAATTATAACTGACAAAAATGCTCTTTTATGGGACACCAACGGGTTGCGTTGTGGTATGCAGTTTTTATTCGGTTAAAATTTAACAAAAAAAATCTGTTATTCCTAAAATGTTTTAGTAATAGCATTTGCAATGTTTCCACAAAGAACTAAGAAAACAAGAGATATCATTTGTTTTGTGCTTTGCCGAATGTTAAAGATACAATCGTTGATTCAGGCTAATTAGATTGTGTATATAAATTACATGCCGAAGATAGTAAAAGTATACTTACAGCAAATAATACTGTAAGATATCATGAAATGCCAGAAATAAGTCGATATTGAAGTTAACAATAGTCCGACTGAAATGCATGTGGCCCCAAGAACAGCTACTTTCCTGTAACCAAACCCCTTGAGTGCTGGCCCCCCGAACAACGACAGGAGCATTCCTATACTATGATTTAATACAATTACTAATGTTATCTGCGTAGTGGTCAAGTCTGTGTCAGACATGGCTTCTTGTAACACCAGTCCAAAACTAGTTATTAAGGGAAGTACCACCACCTGAAACATAGTAAAAGGACGATAAGAAGGTGAGATAGTAAGACAAGATAGTAAAAAGATAAGTATTAAAACTAGTGGAAAGTTTAAGTATTTAAGGTAAGAGAAAGAGTAAGAATACAGTAGTAACCAACATGTATCTAATACTAAATAATGGCTGGATTGATTTTTACGAAGAATCTTTGGGCGAATGACTTCAACCAATAACCTATAATCTTCTCTGAATGCTCTGCCAGATGGATTAATACCTCAGGTAATTGAACATAATGGTATATTTAAACAGTATTCAAGAAAACTTCAATGTCAAGAAAGCGGTTAACTTGTAAATCAAAGGAGCAACCGGTAACTAATTCTATGAAATTCATAGTTACCCTGCCCTGTAATGCATTGTTTGTATGGGTGAAATTTGATGAAAGGATTTAATGAGCGTCGATAATAGTCCAGTAACGAGATGGGTTCCTCAATACGGATATGTAACCCAGAGATGTCTTTGTGACTATCGTGATCAATCTATCAGTTCTATGTACCGAAATTTAGCCAAACGTCTACTTAGGTGGCAGACAAGTACACGGTTTACCTAATGAAAACTACTTTTTAGAACTGGACAAATGAGGTATCATTAGAAGCGTCTTAGTTGTCCACTGGTTATAGACTATATGACGTATTATTGAATCTAATGTAGTGCCCTCTAGCGGTCATAAAGTGCTGTGTTAAAAAATAAACTTGAAATAAATATATTGTGTTTGGTATCATCTGAAAGGACTTAATCAGAACATTATAAAAATGTATAAATTATAGGTGTTGTCCTAAAATAATACAAATAAAATATTAAGTTTAAAACTAAACCTCGACTACTGGAAAATCACGCTTTAAAAAGTAATAAATAAGAATATATCAAGGATAGCCGCGGTCTTATGCCACTTAGTCTAACAAACAATACATTCTATGAAAAAGTAACATCCTTAATATTTTCTTGTTTAATACTTTTTTTAAAGAGTGATTTTTCAGTAGTTGGGTCTTAGTTTTAAACTTATTTTATAGAGAGAATAAGCAACAGTGGCCGCAATTCTGAATATTCTCCCTAACCCTTCCAGCTGAGCTATGTTTATATTATTAGACAGTATTTAGAGTTCCATGTCTACATTGTTTGTATTAGGAATGAGTTTATGTCGATCGTGTAATACCTCGAATCCTCAATTATTTAGCAATATGATAATAGGTACTTATTAATGATAATGATCTCAAACATACTTTGTTTTGTGTTTCAAGAGTAATTAAATGATAAGACATCTAAAATAATATTTTAAAATTGTAAAGTAGCCGTGGCTGTACATTGGAGATGATGATGATGCTTCCGACCCATTTCGGCCATGGCGACCACTTCGACTCCTAGTCGGCTCGGCGCTGATGCTTCAGACGATCTTCGCGGTGAACTCTTGTGTACACTGAGGGTACGTGAGAACACCACCTATATAATTGTACTGAATGACAGCAGGTGGGCGGACTTTCAGCTCATCGCGTTTATCGTCGAGGTTTGCCTTTCGCTGTTCCTCGAAATCGCTTACTTGTCTTTGCACCATCCTGCGCCATTCTGAACGTTGTGCTGCCAAACCTTCCCATTGAGACGGTTCAATGTTACATCTTTTCATATGACGCTTCTGAACATCTTAAACCTGAGGAGTTGGCCGCCATGTTTCTGCTTGTCCTCCTCTAATTCAGAGTAGAAGATGCGTTTCGCCACTCTCTCCTACGCCATACGTGACACGTGACCGCACCACCGAAGCTGCTGACGCATTAAGTAGGCCTCAGTGCCACCGACATTAGTTCGTCGCAAAACTTCGGTGTTACGCACTCGATCGGACCATCGGATCTTCATGATGGAACGTAGGCACTTGAGGTGGAAAGATTCAGAGTGCGTATGTGGTGCCATACACACACCACGTCTCGGATGAATATAAGAGGTTTGACAGCACAATTGCCATGTAAACAGATATTTTGGTGGCCAGCTTAAGGTCATGTGAACAGAAAATCTTGGAACGCAGCTTGCCAAATGCCGCAGCTGCCACAGATCCTGCTGCTGATCTCATCATCAAGGTCACACTTGGACATTATAGTACTCCCCAGATAGCGAAACTTGTCAAACTGCTTCAGCATGTCCTGATCTAGCTGTATAAAAAGTGTCTCGTGACCATGTGTGTTCAGGGACATCACCTCCGTCTTCTTGACACTGATTTTTAGGCCGAACTTGCAGCAAACTTGGTGAAAACTGGACATAAGCTGTTGCAGGCCATCAGGGGATTCTGCCACAAAGCATAAGTCGTCATGATTTCTGTAATCATTGTATTCAATGAGAGACTTTAGTGCGCACCTTAGGTCTGGCCAAATTGAAAAGACTGCCATCTGTGCGGAAGTGGATGCGGACCCCCTCAGAAAGAGTTCGTAAAACATCCCTGACTACTACTGCAAAGTACATGTCGTCATGCAGGAGTCTAAGAAGTCTCACAAACTTCTCCGTGCACCATAGCATCCCTAGCACCATCCAGAGAGCTTCGCGAGGCACACTGTCGAATGCCTTCTCCAGGTCACGATAACCGACATCCTCGCGGGTGGAACCGCCGGTATCAGCTAGAAAAGGATATAAACAATGTAGGCAAATAAACAGTTCTATGTTCATTGACTATAACATATCAATCATATAACAGATAACATTGTTATATGATTGAATTGATAATAAAATTGTCATTCATAAGACCGTTCGGACCACCTCTTATCTGACGAGTGGCTTGTAGAGCATTTGACTGATGAGTCAGAGGTCGCGGGATCGACTTCAGCTCAGTACAAATATTTGTAAACCTGAAAATCTCAGTTTATCAGTTATCATAATTTTTATTTATTTTATTTTTTATTTTTATTTATTCGGGAAAACAAACAGTTACACAATGTCCTTAATATAAAGTCTTAATATAACATAGTTGTAATTATGTAACCTACAGCGTTATCCACATATTATTACATTAGTATTACGGTTATCTAAAAAGCAACATTCATTTTTACAGTTTTAGTCCAAATCAGTTAATTTTTTTAACAGAGCATTTCTAAATTCATTATGCGACAAAGTGAATACATCCAAATCTATAAACAATTTATTATAATTATTTACAATGCGATTTAGAGGCGCACGTACTCCAGCATTCGTGCGACTAGTGAAAACGGCGAACAGTGGGCGCGAGCGCACTTCACGTCTGATGACTGTCCTAGGCACAATGTAGCACAAACTATTTGTTAAATAAGTGCAGTCGAATCTGTTATTGCATAAGTCATACAGAAACATGGTTTCTAGAAAGATACGCCTGGATTCCAAGTCCAGTAAGTTCAAGTTCTCCCTGGTACGATGGCAACGGTACCGCACTGCTTGAAGGAACTTATTTTGTACTCTCTGCAAACTACCTTTGTATTTTTGGTACAGTGGGTTCCATATCAATATAGCATACTCCAGCTGTGACCTGACCAAAGATTTATAAAGGTGAACGTATGTATCAGTATGTCTAAAACCTATGGTGGACCTCATAACAAAGCCATACATGCGATAAGCATTATTAACTATTTTATCAATATGTTGATCAAGGTGGAGCTTTGAATCCAGTAGCACCCCGAGATCCTTTACCGTAGCAACATTACTTAAAGTGGCATGAAATAATGAGTATGTATTCGGGACTACTATTTTCTTTTTTGTAAATGTAATTGCAATGCACTTTGATATGTTCAGTTTTAATTTATTCGCACTACAGTAATCAGAAAGGCGGTGCAAGTCCTCTTGCAACAAATTACAATCATTGTTTTCGGAAATAGATCTATAAATTTTAAGATCATCTGCGTAAAGCAGAAAATTTGCATTTCGAAAACAAGATGAAATGTCATTAATGAATAGAACAAAGAGTAAAGGGCCCAGGATGGAGCCCTGTGGTACACCAGAGGTTACATTAATTGGATAAGATTCATGACCCCTGATCACAACTTTCTGAGATCTATTTGGTAACTGACAACGTGACCTGAATTGAATTGTGAATTGTTTGTTGAAAATGTAGTTCATTGGTTCAAAAATTTAGCCAGCGTCACCTAAACTCGAAAATTCTCAGTAGTTTCTCGGCAACCGGCTCATGCTCCACGAAAAAAAGGCGAGAAATTTGATACCTTACCTGTGATACAGAATTAGATATATTTCTGTCAAATATCGTTCAATAGCTCATGATCTACATCTAACCATCAATCTCGGTTGCATCCAACCGAAGCTTACACTTTTAAGACCGGGGATAGCTCTCCTCCTTACCAAGGTTTGGTTTATTTTAGCTTTTGCTGAACCGATTATTGTCTGTCCCAATCGCTAGGAAAGTATGTGCCAGTGATTAGCAAACATACGAAATTGTCAATAATTTGCAAAAACTTTCACATTAACCACAAAGTTCAGATAGTTCTGAAAAAACTTTTACTACGTGGCTTTTATTTTGAAATCGCGTTATCTCTGTAATGGTGATCTGTACAAAAATAAATGTTAGGCCAATTTCGTAGATAATTAAATGATATACAACTTTATTCAACTGCTTTTGCGATAACCGCTGTTTACCAGAAAAATGCTAGAAAATGAAAATGAATGAAAAAGATAATTACAAATGAATGAAAATGCAAATTTGACCTTGGAACTTGAATAAAAAATTGTACAAATCTAATAAATGGCGACTTTGATATTTCTTTTACTGTAGTGAATTTAAAACCCCCAACAATTTTAAGCTCTCTGCAAATTTATGCATATTTTAACTTGATTATAGTAATAAAGAATATTACAAACATACAAATTGTAATATCCTTTTTTTTTTTTTTTTTTTTTTTATATGGGACACGCCAACTTGACCTCACCTCGCCTGGTGGTAAGCTAAAGGCAAAGTCTCAGGAAAGAGGGTCACCATTACAGACACTAAGTGCTACAATGGTGGCACTCAGCTTGGCGGCCTCATCAGATGCTTTTTCACGCCCCGCTTAAAGGCCCCGGGACTGTAGGAAGAAGGAAACACGTGTGCTGGTAATGAATTCCAGGTCTTGGTGGTGCGGCAAAGAAAAGAGTCTCCGAACCGCTTGGTTCTTGCTCGTATATTCTGCACAGTGTGAGGGTGACATCTAAGGCCTGCACGTGTTGTCCTATGTAGGAAAGGAGATGGTGGGATTAGTTGGAAGAGCTCGTCAGAACACTCACCGTGGTAGAGACGGTAAAATACAGCCAAGGAAGCAATATCTCTACGCATCTGCAAAGGCTCGAGGGTGTTCGTGACCTCAGGGTTCCCAATAATTCGGACCGCGCGTCGCTGCAACCTGTCGAGAGCATCTAGTAGGTATTTCGCGGAGCCATCCCAGAGATGCGAGCAGTATTCCACGCAGGAGCGAATTTGTGTCTTATAGAGAAGACACCGCTGCTCCGGCGTGAAAAAACGTCTCACTTTGTTTAGGAGTCCGAGTTTCCGCGAGGCTGTTTTGATGATGCTCTCGATGTAATTTCTGTTATTCAGTTTGCAGCGAATATCCATGCCTAGGATATAGAGATTGTCCTGCAGTGGAAGTGGCGTGCTCTGAAGAGTGGGAAGGGGAAGGAAAGAAGATACCTTTGCTGTGAACGCACAAGCCTGCGTCTTCTTGGCATTGAACTCGACCATGTTCTCGGAGCCCCATTGAGAAATGTGATTCAAGATCCGGTCCAGTTCAGTGACAAGAAGCTGTCTTTTTTCCACGATATCAGACTGTTTGGCCGCAGGTTGTCCGTGATAACTCCCGTGTAAGGTGCTATCGTCTGCATAGCAACGTATGCTGCCGGTGGACAGCATGTCGTTGATATGCAGAAGAAAGAGAGTGGGAGATAATACAGACCCCTGCGGTACGCCAGCATTTATTTGCAAGAACTCCGAAGCCCGTCCATCACATAGGACGCGGATACGGCGCTCCCGCAGGAAACTAGCAATCCAGTTGCACAGTCTAGGAGGCAGACCAAAGGCTGGTAGCTTGGAGAGAAGCGATTTGTGCCAGACTCTATCGAAAGCTTTGGCGATATCAAGACTAATTGCCAGTGACTCGCCGTGCTTGTCCATAGCCTCACCCCAAAGATGGGTAACGTATGCTAGAAGATCACCCGTTGACCGTTTCGGCCTGAAGCCATATTGCCGGTCATTAATTAAGGAGTGATCCTCTAGGTGACGCATGAGCTGTTTGTTAATGATGTGCTCGAAGACCTTGCACAGCACTGAGGTGACGGCTATGGGTCGATAGTTGGCTGGCTCTGAGCGATCCCCCTTCTTGGGGATCGGCTGTACATTCGCCTCTTTCCAAGCCGAAGGCACTGTACCCGAGCTGTAGGACAGTCGGTACAGCCGCGTAAGCATCGGAGACAACTCCGCTGCACATTTTTGTAAGACCACCGCTGGAATACCATCCGGGCCACTGGCTTTCCGGACATCGAGTGATTGAAGCACCGCACGAACATCGCATTGCCTGATACGTATTTCAGGCATTACGTGGTCACCATTGGGTAGTGTCGGCGGCTGTATACCGCAATCATCGACTCGGGAATTGGCCGCAAAGAGATTTACTAGCATATTGGCTTTCTCTTGCGGTCCATGGGCCAGGGATCCATCAGGGTAGCGCAGCGGTGGCAGCGAAGGCTGACAGAAGTTGGCCTGCACGGCTTTGGCCAGTCGCCAGTATCCACGGCTGCCCGTGGGATGTGCCACTAGCTCTTGACCAAGCCGCGCAATGCGCAGGGCATCCGCTCTGACGTAAGCCCTCTTGCAGACCTTAGTGGCTCTGCTGTACGCCGTCTTGAAGTGGCTCACATTGGGATCGTGCGTGGCACGCGCCCTTACCCAAGCGCGATACGCGGACTGCTTTTGATCAACAGCCCTCGCACACTCGCGCCCGAACCAAGGGCGCACTCCTCGGGCACCGGTGACATCAGTGTACGGGATATAGTATTCCATACCCAGACCGATCTCACCGGCAACAGCAGTAGCACAATCCGAGGGTTTCTTACCTTCAAAGCAGCGTTCAACCCACGGGATGGACGCAAAATAGTTGCGCAGCCCATCCCAATCTGCTGACGAGTAGTGCCAGAGACGCCGCTTCCCCTGCACGGGTCGTGAAGGCGCTATAATTGGCACCTTGGAGCAGACCAGACAGTGGTCGGAATTGCCTAAAGCGGCTTGTACCGAAACACTGTACAGGTCTGGGTGACTCGTCAGCAGAAGGTCTAGCAGAGAGGGTGCTAGGCCCGACCTTCTTGGTATTCTAGTGACCTCGTGTACCAATTGGGTCAGGCCATGCGCCAGAGCAAATGCATGGGCGGCTCTTCCCGCATGGTCTGTTTTGGAGGAGCCCAACCAGGTTTCGTGGTGGGCGTTAAAGTCCCCCAAAAATACCACTTCGGCGTTCGGAAACCGTTCCTGCGCATCATCTGCCGCCTGACTCAGATATTCAAAGAGTCGAGTTGTCTCAGCATCTCCTGTATGGGAACGGTAGAGGCACACATAGATCTGACTCGTAGAGCCATGGTCTACGTGTACCCATAGGGTTGAAAAGGATGGGTCCTCAAGGCAGCGCAAACGGCGACAACAAACATCCGCCCTAACAAACATGCACACCCCGGCTTTTGCACGGAAATTTTCCTCGATAACATAGCCGGGGTAAAGCAAGTAGGTCGTGTCATCAGGGCGGCCTATTTGTGTCTCCGTGAGAAAGAGCATATCTGGTTTCGCCGTCTCAAGGTGTTGGTGGACGGCGTTGAGGTTCGCATGGAGTCCACAGATGTTAGTGGACTCCACCTCAAATAGCGAGCTTGTGGGAGTTTGTAGAGCCGCTGTGTTGCCCAATACTCTTAAATGCGCTGCCATGATGAAAAGGAGAAAAGGGCGTGAAAAAAAGAGGTGATTGTCGTCGCAGCACCGCGTGACAAAGTGCGGGATATTGGTTTTGTCTATGATTATGAGGCATGGCGTGAGCCGACACGCCGTACGGAAGGGCCCCCGTACCCCCCCGAATATGGTCGCCTGGCCCCCACTTCCGGTCACCAACCGGCACGACGAGCCATACCGGGATTATGCGCGGTCTGGTGAGGCAGCCTTCCAGGGTGGTTAGTCCCAGTTGGGCCTCTATACAATACCGCGGGCGGCCAGCGGCACCACCGTTTCTACGGGTCTCCCTGACCGGCGCGTCGCCCCGCACCATCCTCACTAGACTACGCCAAGACCCACTGGTCCCACTAGTGCTGCGACCACCATCACCCCTACCCGGCTATGCATTTGCTGATCCCTGAACGCAATCCAACCGAAATTGAATTACTATGAAGGGTTTTTCGCAATATTGCACGGTGGTACCAACCCGGTCGAAATTTGTGACAAATTTGTGCCGTCAAATCTCTACCACCAGTAGAAAAACAAATATTCTTTTTTATGTACGCGTTGTCATCCTAGTAAGTCACCTAGTTACTTGTGTCACTGATAAATTGACATAGTAAGGAAATATGGCGCCGTATTATCCCAAGATTTGGGTGCTGAATACAGTAAGAAGTGAGATTATTTACGTCCCCAATTAGAACATATCCTGTGTTCTAATCTCTGGAATTTTTCCTTCATTTTCAGCTAAAGGTCTATTAGATCTATAATGCCGTGCCTCTTTATTATCTCATCAATATATCATTCTTTATTACCTCATATCTTCCAAACAACGAGACAGATTTCTTCAATAAACAAATTGTGAGATTCGTCTCGGTAACCCAAGTGTTCCTTAGATGATAGGTGACTCGAAAAAAACCAACATGGCCGCTGTAATTGGTTATACTTTAAAGTGGAAAAAAAATTGTATACTGCAATATGGACCAGATGAATACCGGACTACTGCTGAATAGATCGAAACAACTTCGTTAGCAGGCAGTACCTATTAATTTCCGTATATGATCGGCAAATAGGTGGCGTTTGCTATTAAACTTGTTCCGATTTTATCAGCATAAGACAATTGTTTTATGTTTAATAATTATTTTTTTATCATTGGTGACTATCAAACGTGACTACGTTTGACATCTATTTCATCTCACTGCTGGTAAGTGATGGTGTGACACGTTTGCCTAGAAGAAACCTAACAGATCGATTGATATTGATTATTGATTGACAAATACCTGATGTAATTTATTTAATTTATATTGCGGTTATCGCAGTCCCATAGTCCTCATAATCTCTTTTACTGGGTTTATTGTTATGTTTATCTTATCGACTTTTTACACATTCTAGTTACAAGGAGCTCAATAAAAGCAAGATTATAATAAAGACATGACTTGAGACAGTGTATGTTTTATTCCACTAACTTCATACGCACGTGGCGTCCGTGTATCATGAAAGTTTAACTTGGGAATCTTCAAGTCTCCAGCGAATAGGTTCTATCCGGGAAAACATGTTTCGTTGCATAATACCTATATTTACTAGCATAGCAGTTGCAACATATTACTTGACCCTATCAATAATAGTAATAAAAAAGACCATTACCCACCCATTTTGTTTACAAATATTATCTTACTTCAGACATGGGTCAGGGCATTTTATCTAGGCTCTATAACAACCACCAATGCTTATTTTTTATTGCGCTGAGGCTCTTGGGCGGGTTTCAAATCATTGATAAATTTACCACTACGCACGAGGTCACATGTCGATGTCAAACCGATTAAAATCATACGGGCTGTACTTATTAGCCACTAATCCTCGGCTGACGAAACCCAGTTTCCCATTCAATACTGGTCAGAGTTTCAGAATAGCAAGCCAGAGTTCTGCTGTACCAGGCTCTCCTGCTCGTCTCTGCTGTACCAGGCTCTCCTGCTCATCTCTGCTGGTTTTATAATTCATAATGAAGGGACTTAAGTCTCCTACGGCCCCGTTCCCCCGCCTCCTTCTCGAGCATTATTTGCTCACAGGAGTCGGTGGCAACTGGCAACCCATGTGCTCGCCCTACATCATCACTGCGAGTAATGTGCTGAGCAAGGGAACTCAAATGAAAGGTATTCATCTCCTGAGTATCATAGGAAACATGAGGTGGATTTTTGATGCTAAAATGCATGCTGTCAAAATTCTTTTTCAACCAATTTTATCGAGTAGGCTGTCAAAATGTAGGGAATAACAAGAAGATTTCACAAATATATAATTTCATGTCATAACTAAAAAATCCAAATAATATTAAATATTAAAAAATAAAAAGCTCGACTACTGTGTAAAGGATAGAAAGTAGTTAGATAGCAGGCGGAATCCATTAATTTTCTTTCGTTTTATGATTGGCAAATGGGTACCACTACCCTCTGCTATCAAAGTTGTTTCGATCTTTTAAACAGCAGTCGGGCTTTTTTTTTCACTAAGCTCTATCTAATAAACCATGGTATCTAGACAACTGACATTCTCACAGATGATGTATTTTTTGCCGCTTTAACCACAAATACAAAAAATTTAATAAAATATTTTTAAGGGGGGCTCCCATAGAACAAACGTCCAATTTTTTTATAAAAGTTTTGTCTCCCCGCAGAGGCTACATAAGCTACATTCCTACATTGCGGGACCAATACTGCTTCGAAGTCACCACGAAATGGCAAACCATAACTATTATTTGCCCACTATGTGTAAAACATAGCTTTATAACCTTAAAGAATATTGTTAAGTAACCTCTCCATCTAATTGTATTAGAACGGAACCCAACTCTATGGTAATGTTTGGTAGATATGTGTTGTCTACTACCTCGGTACGACTAAATAAAAAACAAATTCTTTTTCATTATCGCTATGAAAAGCAATTTGTTTTTATTTAGTCATACCTATTTGTTTTTTGTTTTGTATGTTATCTACTACAAACTCACAGTAGGATCACAGATTAATAAATAGTTACTACATGTAGGATACACACTTTCAGCACAGTATTAATATCTATTTCAGCGAGTGTTGAGCTCTTATTTATTTTTATGTTATAATATAACACAAAGTCACGCCTATATCCCCGAAGGTGTACGCTGAGGTGCACCCACATTTCGCCAGTTAATGTTTAGGTCCCTATGTAATAGGTGGCGAGCCTATTGCCATTAACCGGGCACATTTATATATTATAAACATATACACATATAACATATTATAAACCTGCGATAAATACGCACATAATTTCGAAAAGCATCGAAAAGTCATTGGTGTGTGCCATGGTAAAACCTGGGATCGAACCCGAGACCTCGTCTCAGCAGTCCATTACCCATACCACTAGGCTACCGCGGTAATTTTTTTTATGTTATTATTTCAATTATTTTGTATGTACCTAAATTATGTAAATTTTTAAACAATAACGTAATCAGAGAGAATAATATAGTGTTATTTGGTTGTGAATTGTTGTTACCTATCAGTTTTAGTATTCGTTTGGTGCAAACAAAACCATATTATAATATGCTTGTAAATTACCCGCACCTATTTAGATAACACAGATCTGAATTCATTCCGATGACCCCAGTTGTTCTTTTGTATAGGTACGATTCTGTCAATGACCTTTATACCTAAGTAATTAAACAAAGTGCATACTAGTTACAAACAGTTACGAAATATTGATACCTAATGTCTAAATGACTAATAATGGAAATTTCTTTATGATATTGGCAGATGTGTTATTACCTCAAGCAGTAACTTTGTTTGGAATATGATCAAATAAAAATATGTAATAATTAGGTGTCAGTTTATAGACGTTTGTAAATTCTTCTCGCTTTTAATTTAAAATATTCATTGATAACTTTAAGTCAGTCTTCAATTAACGTATATATACTAATGTTTATTTATTTAACCTGGTTAAAGGTTATATTGCGGAGGTGAGTAAAAGATGGTTTACCAGTTGGAACAAGATTAATTTATTTACTATTTACACACTCTTATATACTAATTATTCTACATGATTTTACTGAGATTAAGAGTGGGGTTTTACTCATATAAGTTTAGTGCTGACATTATTGTTTATTGATACGTGCTGTTTATATAATATTATTGCCGAGTTATAGTGTACTTTGCCTATGACGCATAGCACGTCATAGTACTCCCCCCTTTATAAAAATTCTAGTTATTATTTGCTGTGGTGCGTCGACCTTGTCCGTGCACGCTGTTTGCTGAGTTGTCTTTTTCTGCAGTTGTTTACACTTGTTGCATTTCCTTGATTATTTTGTTTATCTTTTTGTCCATGACTTTGTTAGTTTTCCGTACGAGTCTGGTGATTGTTATTATTATTGCTGCTAGTATAATTATAGCGATGAGTACTCCGATCCAGATTTTTATTTTTTCAATTTCTGCTGCCATGTGTGTGTTCTTTTCTGCCTTTGCTGCCAGGTTATTGTTCTGCACCATGTTTATTTGCTCCTTTTCGTGGGTTTGACTGCTTCCCATCTTGTGTGTTGTTTCTTGTGGCTTGCTGTGGAGTGACTTTTATTTTCCTTTTGCCCTTTTTATATCATTGTTTGAAACGGACCGTGGGTCGTGATATTCTTCCCGAACGTGTTCTTTTTATGTTTTGAATTGGCTCTGCCTTATCTTGCTCTCGATTTTGAGCTTCTATCTTGTCGTCGCTCGTCGTGAATGCTGGCTTTAGCCTGTCAATCGACACGTTCACTTCCCTGCCGTTTCGCTTGATCGTGACTATTTTGTTGTCGCGTTTGACTACGAGAAACGGTCCGTCGTAAGGTGTTGTGAGCGTAGGACGTAGCTTATCGCATCGTAGAAATACGTGTGTACAGTCGGCTAAGCGTGGGTGTACGAATATGTTTTTGTTTGAGCTTTGTCGTTGTGGAATTGACGTCATGTGCGTTATGTTATCTTTAATTTTCTCCACAAACTCTGCATACGTTGTGTTTTTAGAACAGTCGCCAAAATATGCTGCTGGTAATTTTATTGTTGTTCCGTAGACCAATTCGGCTGCTGAGTATCCAGTGTCTTGTCGAATGCTGGTACGTATCCCGAATAATACCGATGGTAATTCTTTCGTCCAATTTTCGGTATTTCCTCTTGCCATCAAAGCTGCTTTCATGGTTCTGTGCAGTCTTTCTACTTTGGAGTTTGATTGAGGGTGATATGGTGTAGTACGGATTTTTTGTATACCCAGGAATTTGGTTAGGCTTCTGAATAGCTCAGACTCGAATTGTCGTCCTTGATCCGTTGTTATATAATTGGGGCATCCAAAACGTGTGATCCAGCCATCGTATAGGGTTTTGGCTACAGTTTCTGCTGTGATGTCCGAAATAGGATATGCTTCTGGCCATGACGTACAACGATCGATCATAGTGACGATGTATCTTTTGTTTTGTGATGTCGGTAGGGGGCCCACAATGTCTATGTGTATGTGGCTAAATCGTTCTGCTGGCATAAATTTGCCCAGGGGTGATACTGTGTGCCGCTGAACTTTTGATTGCTGGCATTGTAAACATGTTTTGCACATTTCGTAAATGTCTTTGTGCATGCTAGTCCAGATGTATTTTGCGGTTATCAACTTTTTTGTTGTGTTTTTCCCTGGGTGGCTCATGTTGTGAAAACTATCAAAAATTGTTTTTCTGAACTTTTGTGGTAGGTATGGCCTTGTTGTACCGGTGGATATATCACAATAAATTTTGGTATTATTGTTTTGTACTGGTACCTGTGTTATTTTTAGTGACCTATTTTGTTTTAGTTTTGTTAACTCCGGGTCACAGTCTTGGTATTTTTTTACCTCTTGCCAGTTGAGAATTTGGGGTAGTTCTATTGTTTCTATTACCCGTGATAGTGCGTCGGCTACCACGTTTTCGCTGCCCGTGACGTGCCTTATGTCTGTGCTGAATTGTGCAATATATTCTAGGTACCTTATTCTTCTAGGGGATTCATCCACTGATTGCTTCTTGTCGAATGCATGAATCAGTGGCTTATGATCAGTGTATATTGTAAATGTGCGACCTTCTATTAGTCGTCTAAAGTTTTTTATTGCCATGTAAATACCGAGTAGTTCTCGATCGTATGTGGAATATTTTGTTTGTGTCTCGCTTAACCCTTTTGAAAAAAATGATATGGGTTTCCATTTTCCTTGAACTTTTTGTTGAAGTACGGCGCCTACACATTTTAAACTAGCATCTGTCATAATGGCTAGTGGTGTGTCTGTTTCTGGAAATGCGAGTGTTGTGACATCTCTTATGTCCTGTTTGCAGTGTTCGAATGCTTGGTTAGCTTCCGTATTCCACTCGATTGGCGTATTGTCATTCTTTTTGCAGTTTATTAAGTATTTGTTGAGCGGAGCTTGGTGTCCGGCGGCGTGTGGGATGCTACTTCTGTAGAAATTCATCATTCCCAAAAATCGACGTAGCTCCTTTACCACCTTTGGCTTTGGGTATTCGTTTATTACTGTTTACTTTATTGTTGTTTATCAGATAGATGGCGTTAGCTGTCACGTCAACATCGAGTCCGTGTTATTCAACTTTAAAAAATATAAAAACAGTTAATAGAACTATATAAGTTATATAAATATGTGAAGAACTATCTAAAGTTTCAGTGACAATGTTATCTAGTCAATTGTGAAACAGACAAACCAGGAAACACGATTATAAAATAACCGGGAACATTATACTTCATAAAGTGTGAAACCAGTGTGTATCTATCATTAAACGTATCAGAATCAAAACTATAAACTATAAGTGATCCAGTGCACCAATTAACTTAACGAATAACTATTAAACTTGAGAACATAAAACCATAAAGTGTTCAACAAATCAACTTCTCAGTGCAAAAATATTTTCTGCATGAGTCATACTAACGATACTATTCAGTTCAAAATAAAACTAGTACGCAAGCAGTTGAGAAATTTGATGATCTTGTTACCTGTCTCTGTGGCGTATCGGATAACGCGGCCAGGAAAACCCATATATAGAAAGTCGTGGGTTCGAGTCACTCAGCAAGATATTCTTTTTGTTTCATAGAATCTTGCTTTCTTAAACTTTGTTTTGTTTGTGTACTTTTATTATCAAGAATTCAATTGTGTTACTATAAAAAATTTATCGTTACATTTTTTATAGAAAAATAATACAATAGTTAATAATAGTAAAAATAAGAAAATGGAGAATGTAACTGTTCGAAATAAGCTAACAAGAACGCAATCGGAAATGAATTTATCATATACAGCAGGCCAAGACTTATTAAATTCTACTATGTTGGACTCCAGTATCATGAGTATGCAGAGTGCAACACAACATATTGATCAGTCAGTTGCTGATGATTTGAGACGAGAAATCAATATAATCAAACAACAATTAAAAAGTGCTGACAACGAAATTGAAAATCTGAATCACGAAAATACCAAACTAAAACAGGACATACAGGCACAGCAAAGACAAATAGATTTACTTAAAAAAATAAGCTGCACTACTCCACAGCGTAAGACCAACTCTTCGCCTATCTCGAATAAAATATTTAACATGAGAGTAAATACTCCTCGGCATTCTCCCATACATCTCGCAAAAAGTATTTGCACAAATACCTTAGAACCAAAATGGCGCAATATACAAACAACACAGATAAAAAAAGCCAATAACGATACTGACACTAGGGACATACAATGCCCGTTAACTGAAAGTGCACCAGTTAGAACCCAAAGTAAGAAGCACAAAGTAATTATTCTAGGCGACGGTCAGGGACGAGGTCTACGCAACATACTGCAGAATCTGCTTGGAACAAAATACGCAGTGTTCTCATATCTAAAACCTGGTGCTGTACTTAATGAGATCTTGTCAAACTCCAGTAGTGAGACAGGTGTTTTGACAAAAAGCGACTATGTCATTGTATTGGGAGGCTGCTTCGAAAAAAACCCATATGATTTCGACATCAACCTACATCGATGGTTGACTTCAACCGCCAATACGAACGTGATCATAAGTGAAGTGCCCAAAAACAAGTTTTTGAAAGAAGATAAATTAAACTATCAACTTAGATTTATTTGTAAGAAGTTTAAAAATGTGCTATACATGAACATGAACTACTCTGTATCTATACCAAATAGGCGGTATTATGTATTAAATCTTGCAAGGTCACTACTAAAAGAAATATTATGTTTAAACTATCACTATCAAGTATCACAACACGAGCAAATGTTAAAAAATAAAAACAAAAATTCTGTAGATCAATATACTCAGGTCAATTTAGATCGTGAACAGGACCTGCTAGTCAATAGTCTAAATAATGGTGAACCCATAATTGAACTGAGTAACGACCATAGCTCTGGTCCTAACCTAATCACTAATTTATTTCGTGTATAATTTTGTTACGATACTCCATCAAAACATTGATGGATTAGTAAACAAAGCTGACATGCTCTCTGTTTGTATTAATAATCTGACCACGCAAAGCATTTCTATTGACATACTGTGTATAACTGAACACAACATGATAGAGGGCGATGAGGTGTATCTTACAGTGCCCAACTACAAACTTGTTTCTTATTATATGAGAAACAGTAGACATGGAGGTTCTTGTATATTAATAAAAAATCACTTGAAACACAAACTTCTTAAAGATATATCAGAACTTTCAATTCAAAATACTATAGAATGCTCTGCCATCGAAATACTGGAACATAAAATTATAGTTCTATGTATCTATAGGCCACCAGACTATGCTGTTAGTTCTTTTTGCAGTTTCTTTGCAGTGTTAAATAAAATATTCAATAAAGTATGTTTCAGTGGCAGGAAGGTTGTTTTGTGTGGAGACTTCAATATTGATATTTTAAAGCAAAACAGGCACTCTACTAAGTTTATAGAATTTTTAATGACATATAATTTAAAATTACAATTTAAGCAAATAACGCGATCCGCCAGTAAGACTTGCATAGACAACATAGCCCACAATGTCAAAGCATGCAGGGGCACTGTCGAGGAGCTAGCACTATCAGATCATAATGCACAAATTATCAAGGTTCCAGTCAAAAAAACTTGTGTTTTGAAGTATTGGTATATTTTAAAACGAGATTACTCTATGGGTAACAGAATGATATTTATGAAATACCTAAAACAGCTTACCAACAATGATGTCTATAATTGTATGGATGCAAATAGTGCATATAACCAATTCCATGACAACTTTATTATGCTGTACCAACTTTGCTTTCCTTTAGTAAAAAATCGCATTCATAACATATCAAAACCAAAATGGATCTCGCGTGGTATAAAAATATGCAGCAAACGTAAGACCAATCTTCTGTGGCAATACAGAAATAATAGAAATGAAATTAATAAAAAAACATTTAAAACATATGCAAAGAGGTACAAATCTATAATTAGGATGACAAAAAAATCACAAAACGATTACTACATCAAGACTGCACCCAACAAAAGTAAAGCAACATGGAAGGTTATAAACGAAACGAAATATAGACATCCGAAGGAAAGTATAAAACAAATAATGAGTAATGACGTAATAATTGATAATCCTAAAGACATCTCGAAATCATTTAATGACTTTTTTCTTGACATAAATAATCATGACATACACACTAATACATATAATAGTTCTTCAAACAAAATTACATTCATCTCTAATTCAGTCTTTATGGCACCTACTATTACAGACGATATTTATAAAATAATAGTAAATTTGAAGAACACGAACAGTACCGGCTGCGATGGCATTTTGACAAACATTATTAAAGATGTCGCTCACATTATATCCGGACCCTTAAGCCATATTATTAATCAATGCATAGAACAAGGAAAATTTCCAGACAAACTAAAAATATCAGTGATAAAGCCAATATTTAAAAAAGGTGACAAATCAAATATGAGTAACTATAGGCCCATAGCGTTAATACCGATTTTCGCTAAAATATTCGAAAAGGTGATACACAAATGCCTATATACCTTTTTTGAAAAATTAAACATTTTTACACCTTGTCAATATGGGTACAGAAATTGTAAATCAATAAATGTAGCAATTTATAACTTCTTAAGTAAAGTGATGACTAATCTGGACAATGGACTACCAGCTGTGGCACTATATATGGATATGTCGAAGGCTTTTGACCGTGTTGACCATAATATTTTATTAAGTAAAATGTATGCATATGGTGTTAGAGGTAATGTGTACAATCTTATCAAATCTTACCTTTCTGACAGACAGCAATTTACAGAAATAGGATGGGTCAACCCTAAAACAAAAACTGAAGAAGTCTGTACTTCTGAAACTGGAATTGCTAAATTTGGTGTTCCACAAGGGAGTATTCTGGGTCCTTTACTTTTCCTTGTATATATTAATGACATGCCTTCGGCAACACAACACGACATTACGCTGTTCGCTGATGATAGCACTGTACTCTTTGCTAATGACAATACAATAGATTTAGAATCGGACATTAATCAATCTTTAGCACGAATTATAGACTGGCTTAAAATTAATAACTTAACGATTAACCTTGACAAAACAAAAATAATGAATTTTAGAATACGGGTTTGTCGCACAACACCTTTAACAATTCGTTACTTAAATAGCGACGTTGAAGAAGTGGAGGTCACTAAATTTCTGGGGTTACATATTGATAACAAAATCAACTGGAAAATACATGTGGAGTACGTGTGTAAACAACTAACACAGTTCTCATACGCACTTCAGAAATTAAGAAAGGTTGCAAATACATCTACTTTAGTAACAGCCTATCACGGCTACGTTAGCTCAACACTCAGATACGGGGTGATATTCTGGGGTAACAGTACAGACCACGAACGTGCGTTCATTGCTCAAAAGCGCTGTATCAGAGTCATGTTTAATTTTCACTCACCAGACTCTTGCGAACCATACTTCAGAAACATGAATTTATTAACACTTCCATGTATATATATACTTGAGGCCGCAGTATTTGTGAAGAGTAACTCTGAACTATTTGATTATCGTACACGTGCACGGCATCAGAATAAATTACACGTAGTCGCTAGCAAAACACAACTAATGCATGAAAGTATATTTTGCTTGGCCCCGCGGATATTTAATAATGTACCAGAGTGTATTAGACTTATTCCAGAATTAAAAATATTCAAAAAGCAACTCCGTGTATTATTAGTGAAGAAATGCTACTATTCGTTAAATGACTTTTTGTCAGATACCTCATTACTTCAGTACAAAGTCCCATAATAGTGATGTGTTCAGTATACACTCTTGATGAGAATGGTATAAAATGTTTATTGTAACAAAGTTAAGTTAATTATTTATGACATTTACTATTGTTATATTACTGAACTGACATTATAAACGGATCTATATATAATAATTAAGAAGATATTGCACTATGACATTGTTAATTTTAAATTTTTAAGTATGTATACTAAAATACTAATATGACATTTTGATTTATATCCTAGAATCTATAAAAATGACAAAATAATGTTATGATAATCTAATAATTTGAATTTTCTAAGCATGAATATAACATATTAATTAATTCACTTCCCAATTTAGCTTGTAAAATTGCATGCCCACTATGGTAAAATATGGTGAAACCTACCTGCTACCTATAACAACTATATGTAACCCATATTTGCAATGATTATAATAAATAAATAAATAAATAAATAAATAAATAAATAAATAAATAAACTCGTACTTTCTCAGACGTGGGGGTGATTCCTTGGCTCGTTATATGATAACCTAAGAAATCTATCTCTGTCTTTTCGAATTCGCATTTGCTCGTATTGATTGAGATGCCGTTTTTACTTAGGCGAGTGAATACTTCCTCTAGTTGAACGTAATGTTGTTCGGTATTTTGACTTGCTATGAGTATGTCGTCCACGAAAACATATATATAGTCCAGGTCTCTAAACAGGGAGTCCATAAACCTCTGGAACGTTTGGGCTGAATTTCTGAGGCCAAATGGCATGTAATTCCAGTGAAATAAACCCATTTGCGTGATTATTGCGGTCTTTTCTGGTTCCGCAACAGGGATTTGGTGGAACGCCTTCTTTATATCAATTTTGCTGAATATTGTTTTTCCACTTGCGATGTATGTAAAGTCTAACAGTCTTGGCAAGGGATATCTGTCGGGAACTGTTATTTTATTTAACGCGCGGTAGTCTCCGCATGGCCTCCATTCCCCATTCTTTTTCTTTACCATGTGGAGAGGCGATGCCCAAGGACTACTGGAAGGTTCTAATATTCCTAAGTTTATTAGCTCTTGGAATTCCTTTTTTGCTGCCTTATATTTGTCGGGTGGTAGTGGGCGCGCGCGGGCATAAACTGGAGGACCTTTTGTTATGATGTGATGCTGTATTCCATGTTCTGTGGGTTTTTTAAGTGGTGTTGGTCTAGTGACGTTTACGTATTTCTCTAGCAGGTGCTTTATATGTTCGGGTAATTTCGCGTCGATGGATCTAATTGAAGGCATGTGTGTTGCTCTTGCAATTTTCGCATGCGTCGTTAATTTTGTCTCTTGGTCGATCAGCCTTTTGCCGTATAGATCCACTAATAATCTGTGGTGCTCTAGGAAATCAGCTCCTAAGATAGGCATTTTTACATCGGCGATTACAAACGTCCAAGTAAAAGGTCTGCGTAACCCCAGATTTAGCGTTAATGTGCTTTCGCCATAAGTTTACTGGTGGTAGAAACTTGGTGGCACAAATTTGTCTCAAGTTTCGACCGGGTAGGTACCACCGTGCACTATTGCGAAAAACCCTCCATAGCAATTCAATCTCGGTTGTATTGTGTTCAGGGGTCAGCATGTGCATAGCCGGGCGGAGGTGGTGGTTGTCGCAGCACTAGTGGGACCAGTGGGTCTTGGCGTAGTCTAGTGGGGATGGCGCGGGGCGATGCGCCGAACAGGGAGACCTGTAGAAACGGTGGTGCCGCTGGCCGCCCGCGGTATAGTACAGGGGCCCAACTGGGGTTAACCACCTTGGGAGGCTGCCTCACCAGGCCGCGCATAATCCCGATATGGTTCGTCGTGCCGGTTGGTGACCGGATTTGGGAGCCCGGCGACCATACTCGGGGGGGTACGGGGGCCCTTCCGTTCGGCGCATCGGCTCTCGCCATGCCTCACATTCATAGATAAAACCAATATCCCGCGCTTTGTCACACGGTGCTGCGGCGGCAATCACTTCTTTTTTCACGCCTTCTCCCACCCAAACTCATGGCAGCGCAATTTACAGAAAAAGGCAACACAGCGGCTCGTCACACTCCCAAAAGCTTGCTATTTGAGGTGGAGTCCACTAACATCTGTGGGCTCCATGCAAACCTCAACGCCGTCCACCAACACCTAGAGACGGCGAAACCTGCCATGTTTTTTCTAACGGAGACGCAAATACACCGCCCTGACGACACGACCTACTTGCTCTACCCTGGCTATATTCTTGAGGAAAGTTTTCGTGCAAAAGCCGGGGTGTGCGTGTTTGTTAGGGCGGATGTTTGCTGTCGCCGTTTGCGCTGCCTAGAGGACCCATCCTTCTCCGTCCTTTGGGTACACGTAGACCATGGCCCTACGAGTCAGATCTATGTGTGCCTCTACCGTTCCCATACAGGAGATGCTGAGACAACTCGACTCTTTGAATATCTGAGTCAGGCGGCAGATGATGCGCAGGAGCGATTTCCGAATGCCGAAATGGTATTTTTGGGGGATTTTAACGCCCACCACGAGATCTGGTTGGGCTCCTCCAAAACAGACCATGCGGGAAGAGCCGCCCACGCATTTGCTCTGGCGCACGGCCTGACCCAATTGGTGCACGAGGTCACTAGGATACCAAGAAGGTCAGGCCAAGCACCTTCTCTGCTAGACCTTCTGCTGACGAGTGATCCGGACCGGTACAGTGTATCGGTGCGAGCCGCGTTAGGCAACTCTGACCACTGCCTGGTCTGTTCCACGGTGCCTATTATAGCGCCCCCACGACCCATGCAGGGGAAGCGGCGTCTCTGGCACTACTCGTCAGCGGACTGGGATGGACTTCGTGACTATTTTGCGTCCATCCCGTGGGTTGAGCGCTGCTTTGAAGGTAAGAACCCATCGGATTGTGCTACTGCTGTCGCCGGTGAGATCGGTCTGGGTATGGAATACTATATCTCATACACCGATGTCACCGGTGACCGCGGGGTGCGCCCTTGGTTCGGGCGCGAGTGCGCAGAAGCTGTTGAACAAAAACAGTCTGCGTACCGCGCTTGGGTAAGGGCGCGCGCCACGCGCCATCCCAATATGGGCCACTTCAAGGCGGCGTACAACAGAGCCACAAAGGTCTGTAGAAGGGCCTATGTCAGAGCGGATGCCCTGCGCATAGCGCGGCTTGGTCAAGAGCTAGTGATGCATCCCACGGGAAGCCGTGGCTACTGGCGACTGGCTAAAGCCGTGCAAGCCAACTTCTGTCAGCCTTCGCTGCCTCCGCTGCGTAACCCTGATGGATCCCTAGCCCATGAGCCGCAAGAGAAGGCAAATCTGCTGGCTAATCTCTTTGCGGCCAACTCCCGAATCGATGATTGTGGTACGCAGCCACCAACACTACCCGACAGTGACCACGCGATGCCTGATATCCATATCAGGCAACGCGATGTCCGTGCAGTGCTGCAATCACTCGATGTCCGGAAAGCCAGTGGTCCGGATGGTATTCCAGCGGTAGTTTTGAAAAAATGTGCAGCGGAGTTGTCTCCAATGCTTACGCGCCTGTACCGGCTATCCTACAGTTCGGGTACAGTGCCTTTGCCTTGGAAAGAGGCGAATGTTCAGCCGATTCCCAAGAAGGGGGATCGCTCGGAGCCAGCCAACTATCGACCCATAGCCGTCACCTCAGTGCTGTGCAAAGTGTTCGAGCACATAATTAACAAACAGCTCATGCGGCACCTAGAGGATCACTCCTTAATTAATGACCGGCAATATGGCTTCAGGCCGAAACGGTCAACGGGTGATCTTCTAGCATACGTTACCCATCTTTGGGGTGAGGCTATGGACAAGCACGGCGAGTCACTGGCAATTAGTCTTGACATCGCCAAAGCTTTCGATAGAGTCTGGCACAAATCGCTTCTTTCTAAGCTACCTGCCTTTGGTCTGCCTTCTAGGCTGTGCAACTGGGTTGCTAGCTTCCTGCAGGGGCGCCGTATTCGCGTCCTTTGTGACGGACGAGCTTCGGAGTTTCTGCAGGTAAATGCTGGCGTGCCCCAGGGGTCCGTCTTATCACCCACTCTCTTTCTTCTGCATATCAACGACATGCTGTCTACCGGCAATGTTCATTGTTATGCAGACGATAGCACTTTACATGGGAGTTATCATGGACATCCAGCGGCCAAGCAGTCAGATATCGCAGAGAAAAGGCAGCTTCTTGTCAATGAGCTTGACGGGGTCCTGAGTCACATTTCTCAATGGGGCTCTGAGAACCTGGTTGAGTTCAATGCCAAGAAGACGCAGGCATGTGCGTTTACAGCAAAAGTATCTTCTTTCCTTCCCCTCCCCACTCTTCAGAGCACGCCACTGCCGCTGCAGGACAGTCTCAATATCCTAGGTATGGATGTTCGCTGCAACCTGAATAACAAAAACTACATCGAAAGCATCATCAAAACAGCCTCACGAAAACTCGGAGTCCTGAACAGAGTGAGACGATTTTTCACGCCGGAGCAGCGGTGTCTTCTATACAAGACACAAATTCGCTCCTGTGTGGAGTACTGCTCGCATCTCTGGGATGGTTCAGCAAAGTACTTACTAGATGCTCTCGACAGGTTGCAGCGACGTGCGGTCCGCATCATTGGGAATCCCGAGATCACGAACACCCTAGAACCTTTACAGCTGCGTAGAGATGTTGCGTCCATGGCTGTATTTTACCGTCTGTACCATGGTGAGTGTTCTGATGAGCTCTTCCAATTAGTCCCACCCTCCCCTTTCCTACACAGGACAACGCGTGCAGGTCTTAAATGTCATTCGCACACGGTGCAAAACATCCGATCAAGAACCAAGCGGTTCGGAGACTCTTTCCTCTGTCGCACCATTAAGGCCTGGAATTCATTACCAGCTCACGTGTTTCCTTCTTCCTACAGTCCCGGGTCCTTTAAGCGGGGCGTGAAAAAGCACATGATAAGGCCGTCAAGCTGAGTGTCACCATTGTCACACGGTATGTGTAAGTAATGGTGACCCTCTTTTCTGGGATTTTGCCTTCAGCTTACCATCAGGCAAGGCGAAGTCCAATTGACGTGTCCTATATAAAAAAAAAAAAAAAAAAAAAAAAAATAAGTTTCAATAGTTGACCCGTTTGCGGCATACAGTTTGTAGTTGCTTGGGTTTTTCTTACCCTGTGCGTTTTGTAATACAGAAATATTTGCTCCCGTGTCTATTAAAAACCTATAACCACTGTTTGAGTCGGTTATAGTTAGACGGTTGGCGGGGTGTATGGCACAGAGTCCCGTCTTATTCTGCGCTAGTTCTCGTTTCCCGAATTTTTATCGGTTTTATTTATCCACGAGCACGGCTGATCGCATTTATATGCTTTTGTTTTGAATCGTCTGTGATAATAACATAGCCGTGTACGTGACCGTGAGCGTGATTGCGACCTTGCTCGGAATTTGCTGCGTTGCATCGGTCGGCGATTACTCATACCGCGGAGCTCGTTTATTTCAACTCGCATAGCTGCAATTTGTGACGTCAGCATTGTTATTAAGTTAACGTCGGCGGATTCCTGTGACGAGTTGTTTGTTTTGGTTTTATAGCGCATATTTTCATAAATTCGGTCCGCCATTTCGCATAATTTTGTGAGGTCGAGGTCTTCGGAGACTGCCAATATGGAGGTGATTGATACCGGAAGCTGTCTGAACCATAATAATCTGATGGTATCTTCGGTCATTTTGTCGCAGCTGGCTTCTTTCATTTTTCTCAACAGCTGTGATGGTGTTGAGTCACCTAGGTCCATCTCCGAAAGCAATTTGTGGAAGCGTCGTTGCTCGCTTTCCTCATAGCACGCAATTAATCTTTCCTTGATTTTAAGGTACTTGTCTGCGTTTGGCGGTGACGTCAGGATGTCGCTGACTTGATGTATGACCTCTTTTGGTAATTTTGCGATGACGCTGTTATATTTATATTCGTCACCTTGTTTTTGGGAGGCTACGATGGCCTCGAATTGCGCGAACCATAAGCGCGGTGAATCTGTCCAAAACGCTGGTATTTTCTCCGTAATGCTAATTGCAGCCACCACCTGGCTGTCGCTGATTGATTCAGCCGATGTACCGGGGTTTTTTTGAGGTGTCCCTGGAATTATCGGTGCCATTTTTCTAGCCTCTTGATATTTCAGCTGGTTTGGACCCGCTTGTGGGAAGTCAACTGAAATGTGCTATTTCGCTATTTCGCTGATGGTGGTGGTCAGTAAGCTGGTGGGCTGTTGGGTAAATTTTTCCTTATATGGCTCCACCGTTTCTGTGATAGTTCCTAGGTTTGCTGCTGAAAACCTTTTCAGGGCTGCAGTTGGCCTGCAATTATATCAGCACTAGGAAATCACGTCGGGGTCACCAATATTGCGGAGGTGAGTAAAAGATGGTTTACCAGTTGGAACAAGATTAATTTATTTACTATTTACACACTCTTATATACTAATTATTCTACATGATTTTACTGAGATTAAGAGTGGGGTTTTACTCATATAAGTTTAGTGCTGACATTATTGTTTATTGATACGTGCTGTTTATATAATATTATTTCCTAGTTATAGTGTACTTTGCCTATGACGCATAGCACGTCATAGTTACATTTTTGTAAATTGCTGGTCATTGAATTTAGTTAATGAAAGTCTTGAATTTTCTATTGACACAGCTGTCTATCGTAGTATCACAGGCGAAAGTCATTAATAAATAATTGAAAAATTAAAAACCCGACTGCTATTTATTTATTTATTTATTTTATATTTCTATTATCTATATTGCAGGCGGGTACACCTTTCCCAATCATAAACCGAAAGAAACTTCACGGGTACCGCCTGCTATCAAAATTGTTTCGATCTTTTAGACTGCAGTCGGGTTCTTTTATATTTCAATAAGTAATTTATTTTACTTTAAACTTTATAGTTATGATATGATATATATAATTATATATATATAAGCATATTTGTAATCACCTTTTGATTCCCTTCATGTTGCTAACCTACTCGATAAGCTGAAGTAAAAAATATGTGCGTTATTACTTCATAGTAATTAGGTTGAAAAATATCTTTCATTTGAGACCCCATTCATCAAAATCCTTCCAGCCGTTAGGCCTGTAGAGGGAAATAAAGAAAACTACATACAATCATACGCGCGTAAAACAATACCCTCACTGGCGAAGTTCTCCTTTTTGGTGCCGATCCTGTTATTAGAAATTTATACCGCAGTTATAATAACTTCATGTTGTGTTCCCAGCGGTGAGTAGGGTAGTCAGAGCTCACTGGAGAATTTATGCTGTCAGTGGGATGACTAAAGGCTTGTCCTGTTTGTCCTCTACACTGACGGCACAGAGACTGTGCTTACAAGGTCGGCTGCGCGAGTGTGGCTTCTCTGGTGTTACACACGTCCATAGGCCACGGTAACCACTTTCCATGAGGTGGGCCGTGTGCTTGTCTGCCACCTAAGTGGTATAAATTTTTTCGTAAAACTTTTTCTATAGAAGACGATACAAAAAATGATTTTTTTTCTTTAAGTTCGGTTAAATTTAGTTAAGTGTTTGTAATAACAGAATAGTCCATTGACAGCTGATAATGAGATTCTGATATTTTTTCAAATAGAGCAAAGTACCTAGGTACCTAAGTTTAAAAAACTAGAGTTGAGAAAGATTTTATGGTAGTAATAGTAAAGTAAATACAGGCTGACTTTATCCTTATCTGACTTATGAAATGTGGGTCGTTTATGAGTTGAGATCCACTGCCGGTGATTGACTCACTGGTTGTGAATTGTAATATAAATAAAAAAAATACAAAGATAGTATAATACAGGCAGGATAAGATAATGAAATAAGAGAACAGTACAAAGAGAGACAATTTTTAAAATGAGTACTAAATAAAATTATAAATTAGTAGGTGGTAACAAGTACTTACATTATTCAAAGCATACGCGAAGGTGACGACCCATCCATAGCCCCCATCTGGGGGCACTTTATTTGTTTCTATATTTGACATCTTGAAATCTTAACCACTGTCACATATCTTATAACAAAATTATATCCATAGAGTACGTTTCATAAACTATCACGTAAAGTCACATTCACTAAAGTGATCTATCAAAAACACAATAAAACAATCTCCTACGTAATAAACAGTAAAAATCGTCTTTGATTGATTGTTGACCTTTCGTACAATTACAAATTTCTTAGCAACAAACTAAACACGTGAATGTTCGAAGCGCTGTCTGTATGTTGTGTTTGTGCCAACAACTGTGCACATACTTAATTGTTATCGGGTTGACTCTAGTAAATGTCTCGTTATCGTTAAATTATATGACGTGCTGATCACACGTACGCGGTATCTATCAGACTAAAATGTCGAAATTAAATTAAAACTCTTCTGATTATTTAGATCATAAATTGTTATTAGGAAATCTTTTTAATCGTAATTTTATAAATCCACATACACTTTAATCTACTAAAACATCGCTATATTCACTGAATAATCTCATAGGAAAGTTTTGGTTACAATGTTTAGTGAATTTTAACCGAATATTTATAATATAATAGACAATACACCTAAGGCTAGATTGGCTAGGTCAAATATGTGTTAAATAATATTTTAAGGTTTAAAGAATGGCCATAGATACCTACTTTTTAAATCTTATTTATATTTAAAGGATTATGATTGTGTGATTTTTTTTACGTGTTCAAAATCCCCCCGGACAACCCCCTACCGGAGCCGGTGGGAGAGGTTATGTCGGACTCGACTTGACCAAAACGCACGAAGCCTGTGGGCTGTTTTTGTTTGCCGAAGGTGAGGTTAACAGGCATATATTATACCTCGCACCCCGGCCGACTCAGGGCCATTTCTCTCGATCTGGCCCTCTCCTCGGGTGTGAGGACCACAGAGTCCTCAACTCGTCTCCTGAAATGGGGAAGCCCGCGAGGCGCGCCGACGCCGCGGCCTGCTTCTACCAGGGTGACAGGCGGTTCCACGCGTCACTCCCAGGCCTGCACTCATGGGGGGCGGAGATCATTTATCGAGTGAGATGATATTAGAATTTCATCACTCCTATAGTCTATGACATAACTGGATCCACTTAGAAACTATCGGATACGATCGTGCTTCTACTTCACTGGTGGAATCGGTTTGACTATTAAAACTCGACCCTAATCGGCGTGAATGTACTCAGTCGAGATTATTCAGGGGTGCGGGTTGGGTAACCTCCACGTTGGCTTACCTGTTTCTTTTCCCTCTGGACCGCGGTCCAGGGGAACGGAAGCGGGGAGGCTGGTGCACCCTGGACGACGGTTAGTAGACTCTGACTCCAAGGAGAAGGGGCTCTGCTAGCCGTCGACCAATAACCCGACAAGCCCTTTTTAGGGCTAGCTGACCCTGAGGGGGTCGTGGTATGGCGGACCTGCAAGGCCCGCGGGAAGGGATTCGTAGAATCCCTTCCATCCCAAACAGCCCTTTTTAGGGCTAGCCTGTCGCTCCCGGTATCCCTCTGCTTTCAGAGGGGACATGGGGGCGACACAAGGATCCATGGGATCCAGGGACGGGCCGGCCTACTGCTCGCGCAGAGGCTGGCAGGCATTCGTGCCACCGTCGGTGCTGGGAGAGTTGGCTGCTCTCCCGCGTCGCGTAACCTCCAGGATATCGACAACGACCTGAGTGCTAGCCACACTTGGGAAGCCGATATTCTGAAGGCCGCGGGGCTTGCCTTAATTGGCCGGCCCGCGACAAGGAAAAGTCTGAAAAACCCGACAGCGAAGTCGCTTAAAACCTACGGATACCAGGGGACCTCCGTAGTATGTACCCCGCTTCCCGGAATGGCCGTCACCCGGAAACATGGAAAATTTATTATTAACCTTAAAACCCAAACCAAGCAGAACAGTCTGCGCGGAGGTCGCGCAGCACCACGACGCGGAGGTCGCGTCCCAAGCCGCGGTGTCGGAGGAATTCGACACCGCCACGGAGAAGAGTAGGGCGAACAGCCCGGTGGGCCTACAGACCCGGAAATCTGTACGGCGGAAGAGGAGATTCAGGAAGAAGTCTCTTCCTCCTCCTTCACCTCCACCACAGAAGACGGAGTCGGACTTGGAGCTCACCTTGACCGACTCCTCTTCCACTAGCAGCAGTCAAGACGGTGACGTAACGCTGCATCCACCACCGCCGAAGCAGCTAGCGGTCAGCCGCACGCAGCTGCAGCGGGGTGATAGCCTCAGGGCCCCGGAGGATGTGGAGGCGCCGCCGAGTTCCTCCACCTCGGCGGCGTCCTTACCCTTAACTCGCGCCGACATAATGTCGAAGGAGGTAATAGAAGCCCTATAAGGTTGGGCCGGGGCCCGCACCGATTCTCCAACGCCGGAGGAGCACCGGGTCACGCAGGCGACGACGCGGCTTGTCGAGCTCTTCGACCTCCTGAGGGCGGAGCTAGCCGAGCTGCGGATCGACAGGGCTCATTTAGGCAGGAGGCATGTGGAGCTCCTGGAGAATAATGAGCGGATGGCGGCCGAATACCGCAAGGAGATGGGGAGGATGGCGGCCGAACTGGCGAGCCTCCAAGCGGTCGTCGCTGGGCTGCCGGCGGAGCGTGTGACGCGGTCGGCGCGGAGGCGACTGGTGGCGCAGCCAACGCCGCCGACGCGGCCGCTGTTGCCCGTGCGGTCGAGGTCGCCGCTGCGGCCGGAGTCGTTGGCGCAGCCGACGCCGTCGGGGCGGCCTGCGCGGCCGCTATTGCCCGTGCGGTCGAGGTCGCCGCTGCGGCCGGAGCCGCTGGCGCAGCCGACGCCGTCGGGACGGCCGGCGCGGCCGCTGTTGCCTGTGCGGTCGAGGTCGCCGCTGCGGCCGGAGCCTCTGGCGCCGTCGGAGTCGCCGCAGCCGGGGCCGCCGAAGTCGCCGGCCCGACCAGTTCAGCCGGAGTCGCCGGTGCTGCAGCCGGCTCGGCCTGCGGACCCGTTGGCGCTCTGCATGGCGGCAATAGCTGCCATGGAGAAGCGCCAGAAGGAGGCGCTGGCGGAGCAGCGGGCGTGGCGGGTGGCGCAGGAGGAGCACACCCGGAGCTGGCTGGAGTCCATAATGGACTCGGGGAACGAGAGAACGGGGAAGAAGTCCCCAGCCCTAGCCCCGGCCCCAGCTCTGGCCCGAACTTCGGCGGGTATAGCCGCCACGAGCTCCTCGCCGGAGGGGGGCTGGGAGGTTGCCGGCGCCTCCAAAAAGCGGCGCAAAGCGAACCGAAAGGCAGCCAAAAAGGCCAGGAGGGCTGAGGCTGCTGCGAGGGGAGTGCCGGGGAGGCTGCGCGTCCCCCGCTCAACCGCCGTCGTCCTTACGATGACGGCGGAGGCGGCGGATAGGGGCGTGCAGTACGCCCAAATTGTCACGCAGGCGAGAGCCTGCGTTGACATGAAGGCCCTCGACATGCCGGGCCCCATCCGGGTGAAACCCACTCGGACGGGTGCTCGGCTTCTCGAGATCCCAGGCGCTTCGAGCGGTCCCCAGGCTGATGCCCTAGCGGCTAAGCTTAGGGAGACGCTTGACGCAGCCGACGTCCGGGTGTCCAGGCCCAACAAGTGCGCAGAACTGCGCATTTCGGACCTGGACGACTCCATCACGGCGGAGCAAATCCGCCTCACCGTGGCGGAGGCCGGGGGCTGCCCCCTAGATACGGTTAAGGTCGGAGCGATCCGCTTCAGCCGCCGTGGACTGGGGGCTATAGGTGCCTGTCGGTCGGCCACGTGGGGGTGCAGTGCACGGCGGCGGTGACGGTCGGTGACCGCTGCTTCCGCTGTGGCCAACCCGGCCATACGGCCGGTGGATGCGAAGCTCCGCTGCACTGTTTTAGGTGTGCAGCGGGGGGCAAACCGGCCGACCATAGGGTTGGCAGCAAGGCCTGCACCGGGGGGGAGCCGAAGACGCAAGGCGGGAGCTCCACCCAAAGTTCGCGGCGGGATGCGGAGATGGTTCCATAATGGATCCTCAGCTCCGCATCCTGCAGGCGAACGTGGGCCACGGTGCCGATGCTCAGGGTCTTCTGCTCCAGAGCATGGCACAGTGGTCCGTACACGTCGCCGCTGTCGCCGATCCGTACACCCACCGGCACCTGGGGCCTGCCTGGGTGGTCGACCTGGACGGGTCGGCGGCACTGGTGTACAACGCCGCTATGGGTGCCCCCCCCCCCCCCTGTTGTCGTGGCAAGGGAGCATGGCATCGTAGCGGCGCGTGTGGGGGAGATTGCGGTCGTGGCCGTCTATTTCACGCCGAGCCTACACCGACGCATAGGGGAGTACCGGCAGTTGCTGGAGCGACTGACCGACGTCGTCAACGCCTGTCATCCTCATCCGGTTCTTGTGCTCGGGGACTTCAACGCCTGGTCAGTGACCTGGGGGTCCCGGCACACGAACCCACGAGGTAGGGCTCTGGAGAGCTGGGCCGCTAATCACGGTCTAGTTCTCTAGAATCGCGGGGCCGAAGCCACGTTCGTGACCGCGGAGCGCAGTTCGATTATCGACCTATCGTTCGCAGGCGCTTCGCTGTCGCACCGTGCGCGGGACTGGCGTGTTGTTGTGGGGGTGGAGACACTGGCGGATCACCGATACGTTCGGTTTGATGTCTCCCCCCCCGCGGGTGATGCGCCGGTCATACCGGCCCCACGCGAGCCACGCTGGGTGCTTGGGAGACTGAATCGGGAGGTCCTCCTGGAGGCCGCCATCGTACAGGCCTGGGCCATTGCGCCGGACAGGCCTGTCGATATCGACGATGAGGCGGTGTGGTTCCGGGAGGCCATGACTCGTGTCTGCGATGCGGGTATGCCTAGGGCACCACCCTACAGTCCGAGGCGTCGGGTCTACTGGTGGTCTGCGGAGATCGCGAGGCTACGGCAAGCCTGCGTGATCGCGCACCGCCGGTGGACCAGACTCCGTAGGAGGCGTAGCCGAACCGCAGATACGGAGCCCCGAGTGGCGGAGCTTCATGTGGGATACAGGGAGGCCAGAGATGCCCTCCGAGCGGAGATTAAGCGGGCGAAAGCCGCGGCTTATAAGGAGCTCATGGAGACGCTGGAGCGGGACCCATGGGGGCGGCCTTACCTTATGGTAAGAGGAAAGCTGCGCCCCCGGGCCCCGCCGTTGACCCGGGTTCTCCAGCCAGCTCTGCTCGGTGGAGTGGTCGAGTCCCTGTTCCCGGCGCGAGCGGAACACGTTCCGCCGCAGATGACTCCGCCACCTCGGTCGCCTGTGGCGCCCAGTGTGGTAGTTGACGACGAAGTCCCCGAGGTCACTTGGGTAGAACTGGAGCTGGCGGTGCGAAGGCTTAGAGCCAAGAAGAGCACCGCCCCGGGACCCGACGGCATTCCAGGCCGCGCGTGGGTCCTAGCTCTGGGAGAAGACGGTCTCGAACCCCGGCTGAGAGGGTTCCTCAGCGCATGCTTGGAGCGGGGCCAGTTTCCGAAGATGTGGAAGACGGGGAAACTGGTCCTCATCCGAAAGGAGGGTCGCCCGGCGGACGAACCGTCCGGCTACCGGCCCATTGTGTTGCTCGACGAGGTGGGCAAGCTCTTTGAAAGAGTTATTGCGAAGCGCCTCGTCGAGCACCTCTCTGGTAGGGGGCCGGACCAGGCGGATGCCCAATATGGCTTCCGCCGGTGGCGGTCCACCGTGGATGCCATCATGCGCGTGAGGACTTTGGCGGAGGAGGCAGCTCTTAATGTTGCTTCCTTACCACCCCCTGCATGTCTAGAATCCTGCCACCTACGGCGGGCACGATTATGCTTTCTTCTTAGGTTGTCCAACTGGGGGCTCCACCACTCATACCGGTTATTCTTGGCTGGTTTTTTTCGGCCGAGGTACTCGTCTGCAGTTCGGATTAGTATGTTGGTATAGCCCTCAGCCAGAGCCTCGGCTGGTGTGTCGGTACGAAGTCGTCCCATGCGCGCGGCTATGGCAGATCGGAAGCCGGGCCAATGCACCCCCCTGTCCCTGTAGTGCACCGGTTCGTGACTCAGCGTGGTTCGATCGTTGAGAGGCCGGCTATGATTGGCGGTCACTATGTCAAAGGTGATCAGTCTGTGATCGCTAGAGCTCTGACAGTCCCTCACCGCCCAGTTAATGATTTTGACGTTCCGGGTGTGCAGCGTAATGTCAATGTTGGACTCCCCCCTGGTCCATTGAAAGTGGACAACTGGCCCTCCACGTTCGCAATCTGCAGGCCGTGGGCGGCAATAAAGGCCTCAACCAAGTTGCGGCGTTGTGCCGTTTCTCTTCCTCGGCCGACGTAATGTCGAGGGAAGCTGTGCCATTGTGGCGAGTGCGCGTTACAGTCCGCTCCAATCACAATTGGTTTCCCGGGTGCAGCACTCATGATATTGTCGAGCTGGTGCAAGTGAGGTCCTACATCCTGACTGTATTGAAAATAGGCAGAAACCATTGTTATATTTTGTGGGCCGAGTGTGACCGCGAGGCAGTGATCATTGCTAAGGTGTGTCAACACCGTACAGGCTCGGGTATTGCTGTGTAGGTTTACGCCTGCCATCGGGGTTGTGCCATGTTCGATAACACCTAGTGAACCTGGGTGTTGCTCCTGTATTAGTAAGATGTCGAGGTGGTGATCCTCTGCAATCGCTGAGAGCTCCCTTGAGGACCGTATGGACTTGCCTAGGTTAATCTGCCCACACTTGATGACCAGCTGATTATCCATAGTTGGTCATGGACATGGTTCGGTTTTCCGCATATTTCCGCGCAGGGCAGCCAGGTGCGGCCGTCCGATGATTGGTGGCGTCTCCGCGTCCAAATTTGTGGCAGGTGGCGCATCTGGTTGTCTGGCTGGTGCACTCAGGTTCCCGGTGGCCAGTTATCCCGCACTTGGAGCAGGTAGGTTCCGTCATTCTGCAGTGTCTTTCTGGGTGCCCATATTGCTGACATTTATTGCAGCATGTCACAGCGACGTAGTCAGTCGCCTCAATCACCTGCCAGCCAAGGAATAATTTTCCACGCTCTACCAACTCCTGTCGCAACTCTGGAGTGCACTCGAACACAGCAGCAACGGCCGCGCCTCCCCGTCTTGATTTTTTAAAAGCACCTCTCATTTCTTTACCCAGGGACTCTCTTGTCCACTTAGCATGTTCCCGAAAGTTCTGGTCATGTAGCGCACTCTTAATGCCCTCATATGACGGATCGCCGTCAATGGGACTAAGGCAGACCAAAGGTTGACGACGGCTGAGCTCGGTGACCCTCAGTGATGGCGGAGCCGCCTCTTTGAGACGGTTGGCAGCCTGCACAGTGGTGGTCTGGATAACCACTCTCGCACCTCCTACCTTCCTTAAGTTAGCCACTTGGGCGCCTATAGTAGCTGGGTTTATAGCTCTCTTTAGTTCTGTTTTTGTCTCCTCGGCGGTTTTGAGCGTTCCTTCTTCTGCTGGCGCGAAAGCGAGGGTTGGTCCCATGTATGCAGGCATCGGTATGGGCGGTGCCTGTCGACCGCATCTTAAAACCGATGCGAAGTCCCTTTTGGGAATGGGCGCATAGCCAGCTGAGTTGGGCACCTGTTCAGCTATTCTTGAGACGAAGTTAGTTCGCTCAAGAAGAGCCACCTTGCCTTCCGCAGCTGCCAAACGTAGAGCCAATTGGGCCACTATTGAGGCCACGCGTTCAGTGCTGGCACCAATTATGGTCAGCTCTTCCTTGTTTAGTTTGCTGCCTTTTGAACGGACCGCGTCCATAATACTGCGCGTCTGCGCAGCTGCAGCGCTTTGCAGCTGATCCGGTGTTGCAGCCATCAGTGGGTCCGATTCTAACTGTGCCTTGCCTCCTGGTGTAGTAAGTGGTGCCTCAGTTCCCTCCACGATAGTAGCTCCGGACGGTGTGCTGAGGATTCCACTAAGTGGGGGAGCCTCACCTCCACCAAGACGCTTAGAGTGAAAGTTGATCCGGCGCCTGTTTTGTTCCTGCAAGTCTTCAGGAGATGTAAGTGGTCGTTTTTCCCGCGCCGGTAGTTGTAGGGCGGCCGGAACTGCAGTCAAAGGGGTGCTGAAGGTTTCGGCCTGACTGTGCGTGGGGGTACTGAAGTCCTGGGGTGGGGTCCTGCTTAGTGACGCTCTACCGGACATAAATCCCGATGCTAAGCCACGTTCTGATAGCAGCCGAAGTTCATCCTCCAATCGCAAGCGTCGAGTGTCATCATCCTCCTCCATCTTGATGAAGGGGGAGTAGAGGGGGTAGATTCAATTAATATACCCCAAACGCACGTATAAACAAAGAAGAGAAAACAATAAATAAATAAATAAACAATTAGAACCCGTATAATGTATTGCGAGCACCAGCACAACACATGAGATAAAAGTCCGATTATTTAGTTCTAGGTCGTTCACTAGATGGCGTTGTTTAGTTTTGCCGTTTTCTAGATCGCGGTATTAAAATACAGCTATAGGTAACTGAATCGGGAGGTCCTCCTGGAGGCCGCCATCGTACAGGCCTGGGCCATTGCGCCGGACAGGCCTGTCGATATCGACGATGAGGCGGTGTGGTTCCGGGAGGCCATGACTCGTGTCTGCGATGCGGGTATGCCTAGGGCACCACCCTACAGTCCGAGGCGTCGGGTCTACTGGTGGTCTGCGGAGATCGCGAGGCTACGGCAAGCCTGCGTGATCGCGCACCGCCGGTGGACCAGACTCCGTAGGAGGCGTAGCCGAACCGCAGATACGGAGCCCCGAGTGGCGGAGCTTCATGTGGGATACAGGGAGGCCAGAGATGCCCTCCGAGCGGAGATTAAGCGGGCGAAAGCCGCGGCTTATAAGGAGCTCATGGAGACGCTGGAGCGGGACCCATGGGGGCGGCCTTACCTTATGGTAAGAGGAAAGCTGCGCCCCCGGGCCCCGCCGTTGACCCGGGTTCTCCAGCCAGCTCTGCTCGGTGGAGTGGTCGAGTCCCTGTTCCCGGCGCGAGCGGAACACGTTCCGCCGCAGATGACTCCGCCACCTCGGTCGCCTGTGGCGCCCAGTGTGGTAGTTGACGACGAAGTCCCCGAGGTCACTTGGGTAGAACTGGAGCTGGCGGTGCGAAGGCTTAGAGCCAAGAAGAGCACCGCCCCGGGACCCGACGGCATTCCAGGCCGCGCGTGGGTCCTAGCTCTGGGAGAAGACGGTCTCGAACCCCGGCTGAGAGGGTTCCTCAGCGCATGCTTGGAGCGGGGCCAGTTTCCGAAGATGTGGAAGACGGGGAAACTGGTCCTCATCCGAAAGGAGGGTCGCCCGGCGGACGAACCGTCCGGCTACCGGCCCATTGTGTTGCTCGACGAGGTGGGCAAGCTCTTTGAAAGAGTTATTGCGAAGCGCCTCGTCGAGCACCTCTCTGGTAGGGGGCCGGACCTGGCGGATGCCCAATATGGCTTCCGCCGGTGGCGGTCCACCGTGGATGCCATCATGCGCGTGAGGACTTTGGCGGAGGAGGCAGTTGCCCGGGGTGAGGTGACGTTGGCGGTGTCCTTGGACATCTCCAACGCGTTCAACACCTTGCCCTGGAGTTGCATCAGGGAGGCACTCGTGTACCACGGTGTGCCTCTCTACGTCCGCCGCATAGTCGGGGCGTACCTGACGGAGAGAGCCGTCATCTACCCAAGTGCGACCGGCGTCGGTCGGCGTGAGATGTCGTGCGGTGTTCCACAGGGATCGGTTCTCGGGCCGCTACTGTGGAACATTGGACCCAGTCGTAACTGGGTGCTTCGCGGTGAGCTTGCGGACGGCGCCGCCGTCACGTGCTATGCGGACGACACGCTAGTGACGGCGAGCGGAGCTACACACCGCGAAGCGATCCTGAGGGCCACGACCGCGGTTGCTCAAGTCGTGGAACGGATCCGGCGGCTGGGCCTTGAGGTGGCTTTGCATAAATCCGAGGCCATGTTCTTTCATGGACCTCGGCGCACGCCACCACCTGGTTCCAGCCTCACAGTGGGAGGCACTCTCATCGGCATCAAGCCCCAGATGAAATATCTGGGGCTCGTGCTCGACGGCCGGTGGGACTTCGGGAAGCACTTCCGAAGTCTGGGCCCCAAATTGGCGGGCACAGCCAACGCTCTGGCGCGGCTACTGCCCAACCTGAGGGGCCCGGATGACTCCTGCAGGAGACTCTACGCGGGTGTCGTGCGGTCCATGGCCCTGTACGGGTGTCCCGTGTGGGCGGACACCCTGAGTGATCGGCACATGCTTCTGCTGCAGCGTCCGCAGCGGAAGTTGGCGTGCCGCATCATAAGGGGGTACCGCACGATATCATTCAACGCGGCGAGTCTCCTCGCCGGATCGCCACCATGGATCCTGGAAGCGAGATGCCTTTCGGCGCTATACAGGTTCCGAAGGGCGGCGCGGGAGCGGGGTCACGATCCCGAGCCCGAAGAAATTCGGGCCGTGAGATCCCGGCTCCACAGGGAAATGGTGGCAGAATGGGAGAGACGACTTGGGCAACCAAGCGCAGGGCACGCCGTAGTAACGGCGGTAAGACCCATCATGGGGGAGTGGCTAGAGAGGCCACACGGCAGCCTCTCGTACCGTCTGACGCAGATGATCACCGAGCACGGATGCTTCGGAAAGTATCTGCGTCGGATGCAGAAAGAGCCAACGTCCGAGTGCCATCACTGCGACGCGAGCGAGGACTCAGGTCCGCACACGCTCACCGAGTGTCCGGCGTGGGAGACGCCGAGGCGGGAGCTTGTGGCGGCCCTGGGAGTGAGGGTTCTCACGCTCTCCACCTTGCTCGCGGCGATGGTTCGCTGCGCGGATGCGTGGGCGGTCGGCGCCTCCTTCTGCGAGCAAGTAATGCTCGTGAAGGAGGAGGCGGGGCGGGAGCGGCAGCGGGAGCGACGAAGGATCGCTAGACAAGCTGCCCGCGCACGAAGGCAACTCGGGCGTCGGAGGTCGATGAACGACCTCCGCCCCCCATGAGCGCCGGCCTGGGGGTGACAGGTGAAGCCGCCTGTCACCCTTGCAGAAGCAGGCCGCGGCGGTGGCGCGCGTGGCGCGCCTCCCCGTTTCCGGGGACGAGTTGGGGACTCTGTGGTCCCCACACCCGAGAAGAGGGCCAGATCGTGAGAGATGGCCCTGGGTCGGCCGGGGTGCGAGGGATATGCCTGCCAACCTCACCTTCGGCAACCGAAACGACCCACAGGCGGCGTGCGTTTTAGTCGGTTCGAGTCCGACATAACCTCCTCCACCGGCTCCGGTGGGGAGGTATCCGTGGGGATTTTGCGCACGTAAAAAAAAAAAAAAAAAAAAAGTCGAGATTATTCAACAAAAGTGGGTACCAAGTACCAACCCAGTTGGCGTGCGTATGGTTTAAGGTAAGGTACCTACACGTTTTGCAAGACACTGACTTAATGCTTTTTCAAATTTCAAAGTAGAGTATGACATAACCATCAAGTACAGCAAGGAGATTTTCGATTCAAAGAGACCTTAATCGAAATCACGATTAGAAAAAGTAGGTATTATGAATATCATATATATTCTTCAAATATTTTATATTCTTAGCGATTACTGTGTGTATCATGTACGTATGTGTTTGTAAATTGATAAGAAGTTATTGAGGTCAAACTGAATAATGACAAATAATTAAAAGTGGACTAAATCACCTGATTAAATTAAGTTTCATTTTATATTTAGATGGAGCAATATATGTTCGCTCCCTTTGCGGTCGAGACAATGGGTAGTTGGGGTACCGACGCCAAGAATCTGGTGAGCGAATTAGGGCGCAGGTTGAGGGACAAAACCGGTGACTCCCGCTCCGGCTCGTACCTGGGGCAACGGTTGGCCATAGCTGTTCAACGGGGCAATGCCGCCAGTGTCATGGGTACCTTTGCACCAGGTACGATGAGGGGCGGGTTAATAGATTAGACTGTCACTCTGACTGTACAAAAATGTGGACAATATTTTAATTGTATAATGTAATAATTAATTTTTATTAACATCATTATTTATGTTCAAGTGTCATTCTATAAATTTGTCAAATAATTATAATATATTGTATTGTAAATAAAATATATTTTACTTTAGTAGTTAAATTATTTTAATTGATAAAATAATAACTGAATGACATGATATTGTTAATTTAATAATATGATTTAAATGATGATTACATTTACGTAGACTCTTTAAAAATAATTATAAATTATTACTTTTGAAAAACAAACAATATTTTTCCCCTTTTGGCCCAAAATAAAAAAAAGTAGTTAAGATCACACGGGTTTTGGCGGACCTATGATTTCTCAATTTTCTGTCAGGTTGGTTTACTTAATACTTCTGTTAATAAAACTGAAATCAAGTGGATCCAACCGGACAGTTATCACGATGTTGTGCCAGTAATCATCTTGTAGGTAACATAATATGCGATGTGATAAGATAACAAGCCCAGAGAGTCTTCACTAGAGTGTGCTTAATTTACCAAGAACTTCTTTTATACTAATAGTAATTATCACATATAATATTACTTAGTATTAGTACCTCTACATAATCCTTCTACTATTAATATTATTATTCACAACTCAATGTCATAACATAACATAAACTGACGCCTATATCCCCGAAGGGGCAGGCAGAGGTGCTAGCACCCACATTTCGCCAGTTTATGTTTAGGTTCCAATGTAACAGGTGGCGAGCCTATTGCCATTAACCGGGCACTTATAAACCTGCGATAAATACACACATTACTTCGAAAAGCATCGAAAAGTCATGTGTGTGCCATGGTAAAACCTGGGATCGAACCCGAAACCGACTGAGTTAATGTTATGTTATGTTATGTTTTTTTCCCCTCCGCCTTTCAGTAAGCTTATCTATTAGTTTCATCGTCTCGGATGTTTAAGTTATTTGTTTCTATATCTACGTGTATTGAACTCTTTAATAACCATAATCTGTGATAAAACAGTCACGCACTAATTAATCGTTATTTTATTATGATAAATATCTGTACAATCTGTCAGTACATTGGCAGACTGTACGCTACAGATATTTATCACAACTGTAACAGAAACAATGCCAAAGAAATATTGAACACTTCTATATAAAAATAAACGGTTAGATATAGAGAAAGAGTTAGACGTACGGAAGCGAACAGAAACTAAGGGAACCCAAAACTTTGCCTTGAGGTACTCTGAATCCGATTTCAGTTAATATTTAACGGACGACACTAACGAACTTCATATTTGTCTTAATTATCATTAGCAGAATGTGTACAAAAAATCCCCTCCTTGGTATTTTCCAGAGCAATAATCACAGTCCATAATTTTGTCCATCAAGTATTAGACGGAAGTAGATTCTGCCGTCTGAATCGAGTCTGTAAATTAGGAAACCTCTTGAAAGCACAGTAATTCATGAATTAAATGGTATGAGAAGATATGACGATATGATTTAGTATTCAAGGACTTGCCTTTCTTCTTTATTGACTACTTTAGTTCATTAATAAATAGGAAAAAGATACCAATCGAATTGAGACACTCCTCCTTTTTGGAAAAAGTGTAAATGCTCAAGGAAGAGGAAGTGAAGAAAATTAAAATAAGACACGATTAGGTTTATGCAGGTTTTAAAGCGTCACAAATATTATTAATAAAGCAGTTGTCCTTGTAAAAGATTATTGGAAACAATTCACAAAATAATAGTTTCTCCAATCTGTGCACTAAACTAATATTGTACTTATATATTTAACATTGAAAGAAGTAACGGTAAAATTAAGATTCACAGTTAGAGGAACCCTTATCAGTTGCTAGTTTTGGCGCCTAGCAAGAAATGTTGTAGATTCAGGAATCGTTTTAGCAAACTTATAAATGTTAGTTCGTAGGCTAATTTAATTTTAGCAAGTGAGTGCTTCGTAACATAACCTGTTTAGTTGTTGCTAAATTATAATTGAAGAAGCTCTAATTGTTTCATAGAATAATTGAAATGATGCATCTTTTTTGTAAGTATTTGCTCACCTATTAACATTCACCATATTTCTAATATCACCACCGAAATTATTTTTAAACATTCTTGAGATTGTTTCACTGTGTTTTATTTATTCTCTCTTTTTAAACTAGCACAGCTGATTTACGCAGCTTACTTCACTTACACACAATCATTACTTTATTGTTACCGGCATATGTTCAACTGCAGACCAAAGCTTCATATATTTTCCATATATTGTTCATTATCGAGGACTTCTTTCAATAACACACACATTTTATTTATAAACTCGACAAAAGGCGTCCATTCCTGTCGCTTAGATGCGTCCGTGCACGATCACTGTTGGCTTGTTAACACTGTCACTGCTCAACCGACATGGTTTATTCAGAATCCGGTCCCTATTAACCAATAATGTGTCATTGCTTAATACACATATAGGTCATTTTCGTGATCCGTTCTACTAATTTTAAGCTTCGGTTTTTGCCTAGATATTTTAAACACTTTAAACCCCTAATACAACATGTACAACTATAAAAGAGTAACCATAGTAATATATTAAGAATATCTTTAATCTTTGAACACGCTAATTTCTAAAACAACTAAAAGAATTTTGTACACTATGAGTTTTATTTAGGACACTACCGAATTCAAAGTAGCTCTTGTAATATCAGCAGATGTAACTGCACTAGTAGATGTTTAAAAGGCGTCCATAAAAAAAATTGTTTCGTATACCTGTGATGACATACTACCATAAAGGCGTATCACACGCATACCGCATGCCTCTGTCAGTAGGGTTTATTTTTATTTGACTTTTGGGTAGAAAACATGGGTATAACAATATTGGGGTTGCTTTGTAATTTGATTTGGGTGAATATATGTATCAGAACGGTTTTCGTTATACTCTTTTGGTGGCAAAATATAAGTAAAAGTTGTTAAAGTATTATATGTTCGAACATGTCTGGTTAGACATGTTTCTAGGAACATCTGATAAAATATACTTCTACTATATACACTAGATTCTAAGAAACTTGCAGAAAATTTGCAAGCTTCATTAATAACATGAAAGAACACCGCACTACAGGCAAAAGATAGTATAATAGCAATAATACTCCTCAAAAGTCTAAGCAACCGCGGTAGCCTAGTGGTTTGGGTAATGGACTGCTCACACGAGGTCTCGGGATCGATCTCAGGTTTTACCATGGCACACACCAATGAATTTTCGATGCTTTTCGAAGTTATGTGTGTATTTATCGCAGGTTTAGAAGTGCCCGGTTAATGACAATAGGCTCGCCACCTATTACATTGGGACCTAAACATAAACTAGCGTAATGTGGATGCTAGCACGTCTGCCTACCCCTTTGTGGATATAGGCGTGAGTTTATGTTATGTAATGTTAAGTCTTATCATTTTTGAGAAAATTTACAACACAAATAAAAAAGAGATTTTGCTGTGACTTCATCGGAAACATCAGCTATTGGAAATAGCATCTAAAAGAAAGTAATAAGATATATCTACTTATAAATGAAATGGTTGATACGCTCTCTATTGTCTTAGAATTTCACTTAAAAGTCATTGTGAGTGAAGCTAAAAGCTTTAGTCTATCTCATGCTACATGTTTCAAAGCAGGCGCATGTAAAAATGAATATAAATTATTGTGATTGCTGCCTAAAAACTAAAAACTCGCAAAATCGCAAATTTGCTGTGAGTTTTTAGGCAGTAATACTTTAATCTTGCTCGTACTTGGGGTCGTGTACTCGTGTTGGGGTAGACGATGAATAAACTTCGCTTTGAGTGATTGTTTTTAAGCGTCAGTGCCGTATGAAGACGTCTTTACAAGATATTGACTATGGATACGTTAGTGAAAGGATTCTTCCTTTTCATCGAATATCTGATTATTCCGGCTCTTGCCAAATGGTTTTTTTTTTAAATTGTTGTAGTCTTCTTCAATGGAGTAGAAACTCCAGTTGCATTCAAAATTCTTATGTTATAATCACTCTCTCCTCCTTTTTATTGGTTTGTTGTGCCATTAAGAGAGTGACTGCCATACCCATCCTCGAGAGGAAAATCTGCATTAGTCAATCAATCAGGCGGCTTGAAGTTAAGTCTGGCTTGGGCACCGAAGTAGTTAAAAGAACCTTCGACCTCTATATACACCCATACACCCAATTTTCAACTATGATAACGTTCCATTTATAAAAGTTAGGTTATTTTAGTAAAGGAATGAATCGTAATAAAACGTCACATCCACCGAAAAGTAATAACCATTTACTAAAATATAAATAAACAATACTATTTAAGCTTCGTCTAGTTCTTGTTCAGCCGTCTGACGCCTTGATGTGATGTATTTCTCAGTACCCCACGATATTGCTGTCAACACTGTGAAGATATTCAGGCAGTAAAGAGTGACCGCTGTTGAAGTGTTGCTTTGAATCCATCCTGAAACACCAATGATTAATGTGTTTACTTACGTAATAACAACGTTCCAAGTTTATATCCATTTCAAAAGGAAACAAGAAAAGCTAGTTCACATATGTAGGGATCTAATTTCCAAAAATCTGTCTATACTTAGAAATTCTCGCCTTATAATTTATTTTTTAAATATGGGTCACGTCAATTATACTTTGCCTCGCCTGATGGTAAACTGAAGGCAAAGTCTCAGAAAAGAGTCTCATACATGTACTATGTTACAATGGTGACAGTCTATATGCTTTTTCAGAAGGAAACTGCTGGTAATGAATTCCAGGCCTTATAATATATTTTTTATTGTATAAAATATTTTAAGCTATCAAAATTTAAGGCTTATGGACCGCGTTGTTCAATACAAGTGTTGTCAAGATCAAAGCAAAAATGTACAGATATGTTATAGAATATCTTACCAACAATAGGACCAAATGTAGCACTGACTATTGCAGCTGTGACTAGTTGTATCCCTGTGGCTCCAGGTAATTTGTTTAGCGGCACATGAGTCGGTATGACCAAAGCCATGAAAACAGTTCGTAGGCCTTTCCCAAATCCAACAATAACAGCTACCAACATAACGACATTGTACGTTTGCCAGTGTGCTAAAACTAAAAGAAAACATAGTTAGTATGGTTATCTATATTCAGTACTTACCAGGCTTTTGATTTAGCATGTCCCTGTAATAGGGAAGAAGTGTGAGAGTCCGATTTCTCTATCGTACATTGTACTTTATTAATAGCCTAAAACCATAGCTTCACTATTAAAATTAATATATACAACCAATCAAAATGTAGACAAGCGCAGCCCAATACAGAGAACGCTCTACTACACCGAAGCAAATTGATCTTAGCCGGACTTTCACTCTTCTTCTCAATCATATGCCTGGCAGAAACTGTGAATGTCCGGGGTGCGAGAGAAATTCCTAACAGGCCTACTTACACCCCAACATCTGAAGAAGACCGACATAAGCACCTCGGGGTAGGTACGTGTATTCGTGACGAATGCCACACATAAAAAGGTACTGTCAGTGTTTATAATAATAATGGAATTGAATAAGAGATGGCTAAACTAAGTTACAGCGAAGTTACGATACTTTCAAACACTAATTTTAGTATCGAATAATAAGTCGCTAGGTTTAACATAGGTACTGATAGTATAATAATAAGCGTTTCCAAACTATAAACAGACGAACAATTTGTGATGGTTATCCATGATAAAATTAGGTAATAATGTATTTACCTACTCTTCCCATGGCCATAGTACATACTCCTAGCAAGTAGAAGGAATTGTTATGCCATCCAATTTTTCCAGCAACAAATGGCACACAGAATCTTACACATACGTCAATTCCGCCCAAAATTGACATAAACAATGCCACCTCTGACTTTGGTATCCCAAGGTCGCCGAGAAAGAAGGGAGTCAGAATCGAAAAATTTGTTTCATTGAAATTAGCTAAAGTCATGCCTAACATTAGGTTAACAAAAGTGTAATCTTTCAATAGATCTAGGTCAAAGAATAATGTAAATTTTTGACAAAAGGTAAGTTCCTTTTCTTCTTCATTTTTATCGAGAGTTTTCTCGTCGTTTTCAAGAATCACTTTTTTATTTCCATTGTCATCGATTTGAGGTACTAGTAACCTCACTTTATCAGGGTTCTCATCACTTTCTTTCAAATATTGTTCTAATTTTACTGATGCTTGTTTTAACACTTCGCTTTCATAATTAAAATTATTTGACTTCCGCCTGTTCTTAGTACGATATGACTGATTACTATGGTTATCTCTTAAATATTTTCTGTCTTCATTTTCTTGATCTTGATGTTTCATTGAAACGTTGCTGTGGTTGTCTCTATTATATTTTTCATGTTCCTCCATACTACTAAAAGATTTAAGTCTCTTGCCATCCTTAAAATGTTTTTCGGCTTTGTCAGCTATAACTTTTGCGTCCAATGGATTAATTTTTTCTACAACCACTTTTTCATCAGCCTTCAAATCTTGAGGAGCCTTTAACGTCGGGCAGTCTTCTATCTCAGACTCTGGTATTTGGGTTTCTAGCGTAATAGAAGTTTTTCGTTTAGGTTTGTAACTGTCCCGGTCTTGAACCAAAGACCCTAAATTTGCTGCTGAGTTTTTCTTTGATTCATTTAAGTACAGCATTGATGATTTACGAGATCGGTTCTCAAGCAAGTTGGTCGTTGATGGTCCCTTAGAGTGCAGTCGAGAATTTAATTGAGAATTTCTATTAGAACCTTCCCTTGAAGATACTTTGCTTTTTGATTGCCGTGATTGACTAAAATAGCCATCGTTAGAGCGTAACATCATTGGTATTCCAGGATCCGTGATTTCATAGCCGGGATTTACTGGATCATCTTCGTTGAAAAGATATTGACTTGAAAATGCACTTAGGTTTTTGAACATAGAAGAGTGGCTAAAGTATCCATTGCTTTGTTTATCATTTATAATTTGAGGTTCTTTGGGTTTTGACTCTAGTGATTTATCTAGAATTTCATCTTTTTTATTTGGTTTTTTCGCATGCCATTCTACAGGTTGCAGCAAAAGTCCACAAACTACAGCATGCAAAGCCACGCCGCTCAAAATAAGCACTGTTCCAGTTTCACCGACATTAGAAAACATTACATTTATTATCTGTGGCCATATTATTGGACCTAAACCAGTTAATGACCAGGTTAGACCCGTTGCCAATCTTCTTCTATTTTTCCAATAAACGTTCAAAGCGAGGGCATTACCTGAACTACTTATGCCATAAGAAGACCCTGAAACAATACCCAATTTCAAAAAGTAAAGTAAAGTATTAAAAAGCTTTCTGCATAAATAAATAAATAGTATAAGACATTTTACACTTTGCCAGCTAGACCCAAAACATATTAATAACTAGCTTGTGTTATGTGTATAGAATGCCGTTAAACACACTTAGATACATTATTTTTTTGTAAATATAGGTATACTTATTATACACAGAAACACTCACATCAATGCAAATATTCATATTCATACACACAAATATGTACACTGAGCGGGTATCGAACCCGCACCCCCTGCATAACAGTAGAACGTTCTACCGAAACACCACAGAGGCTGATAAATTGACTAATACCATTTAAAATCTTTATAAGCTCTATGATGGCGAGCAGTTCGGTGTATAAAATATAAAAAATGACGGATGTAGGTCTTTAGGATAACACAAGAACTCTTACCATATAAAATTGAAAATGCAACGAAATAAGTAGCAAAGTTGTAAGAAAACGTAGTTAGCAGCAAGGCAGTGAATCCAAGAACTGCTCCGGTAAGTGACACTTGTCTGTAGGAGAACGTTCTGAATACTGGGCCGTTTGCTAAACCTGTAACGTTCAAAATTCAAATATTTATAATTAGATCATCTAGGTGAAAAATACAAGATAAAAGTATCCACAATCAAAATATAAGTAAAATATAATGTGTTTTCATTGCTTAGATCAGCGGTATGTATGGTTAGTAATATTGCTGATGACGGCAATACTGGAACTAGATTACGCGCCACAAAAAAGTCACTTGGCCGTGGCGTGGCAGTCGCAACATGTAATGTTACCAGTATAGACTTTTTGTTTTATCTTTCATTGTTCAGAAATGAATGTACTTAGGTAGTTGAACTGCTGAATTTAAAAAGTTATAGGAGTGGAATCTTCAGCCAAAGTATATCAAGAGACAGTCTTGGATCATGTTGTGAAACCTCTCAGTAATACACTTTTTAATGTAATTAAATAAATAAATATTCTACAACAATCTACACAAAGCTATCTAGATCCATGGTAAGCATAACTTAGCTAGCTGTGTGAGTTATGGAATCTAAAATGCGGATAAACATACTTAGATACTTTTTTATGTAAATACATACATAGAAACACCTAGATCAATGCAAATAAACATATTCATGCATACAAATATTTGCACTGAGCGGGAATCGAACCCGCGCCCCCTGCATAGCAGTCGAACGTTCTACCGCTACGCCACAGAAACCGTGAGATTAGTGGCTTTGATCTCCTCCGCCCCCGATCCTCCAAAAAAACGCATACTATACATATGATAGTGTACATGTACACGAGAACTATAATTTACACTAGTACATCATAAAAAATGTGCTGGCAACTCTAAACCTTCCCTGTCATGGCCTGAACCAACCAGCACACAGTATGGCCGAGTATGGCGGCGATGTCATTTTTAGTTCAGAGTTTTGCCGCGGGTCTTATTTGCTGGCGCGCACTCTATATTATTGATTATGAACAGTTTCTACATAACATATTTTCAATATATTTAGGTCTGTAGGTGCCTACATATGCAGTGATAAGGTGCAAGTCATGAGTACTGTGCGTGGGACGCAAGTGTCTGTATCCAAAAGCTATAATACAAGCTTAACATTCATTATACCTAGTTCAATACCTATCATCTATAACAATAATATAATTACTTCGTAACCTTTTTACACTAGCAATAAACGTTGTTATCATATCACTCTGCAAACACGCTATAATGTAGCTCTTTGATAATAACATTTATAACACATGATCAAGTAAATATACTTAGAAATATACCCTTTATAACTTCCTGAATCACCTAGGAAATGTTCAGTTGTTAGTTTGTCCTTCAAATTAAATACACACTATAATGTGTGCGACTATTGTAAATGTTATGCCGGGTACACACGAAGCGCATTCGCTTCGTGTGTACCCGGCATAACATTTACAATAGTCCGTTAATAAATAAAAATAATAAAAATAAAATACCGTTAATAACGAAAAAACGAAATGGATCACGTCATTATCATAGTGAAAATAGGCAAGTGAGATTTCTTTTCGAACGTTTCACCCGCGATTCCTGCATCATACTATGACATTTAGAAATATATGGAACCACACTCACTTGCGAATAAATATATCTGCTCTTCTGAAATGGTGCTATACATTGGAGTAGTAGAATAAATGTTACTAAGTTATACTATTAATGCAAGTCGGAGAGTGAATCCTGGACTCCCAGGTGAGATTTTTTGATGGCGAAGAGGTTTGGTGTTAAGTTGCAATCACGGTTACTTTTAGTCAGTACATAAAGTGAAATTGTATGGCATGGGGATGCCATACATTATCCATAATTACTAGAATTGTACAAGAGTAATAGCGCCTTACTATACACATGACCTCGTGAGGTAATGATCGGTAGATTCTAGTAGTTTGTGTTCATTCGATTGGTGTGTACTTTACTTTGAGTTATGAGTATTTTACACTAGATGATAGTTGAAGAGTGGGCCGGTATGGTATCGGAACGTTACCATGCAAGGCGCGTCACGCACCGACGACAGAGCACATAGTCGTGTGCATGTTGACTATTGTAGATGTCTGAGCGTTGGTAATGCCGAGATGCGCGAATTTGTCTCGGAATAATAGCCCGAACTGCTGCAGTACTGGTAGCATTGATAACTGTAATGCAAAATGATTTAAACACAATTAGTTTTACAATACATACCTAATAATATATAAGTACCTACATATAAAACAAATAACGTGTAATACATATAATTTGATAAAGTTAAGAAATAAAAATATTCTTTTGAGTCTTGTGACGTGATCAAATCACTTAAACAAATAACTGACACCAAGGGCCTTTTTGGTTTAGTTTTGACTTCGTACCGACTGTAGTTTCCACATAGTTTTTGCGATAACCGGATGCGCCTCTTGCCGAAAGGGTAGCACCATGGAGAAGGAAAATCATATTCTATCCTCTGTGGGTAACATCTAGTAGCACGGTGTTGATTGCCAACATTTTTTGTTGTTGCGTTTACGTTACGTTTATTGGTTGTTGGTGAGGTGGTTTGTACTCTGCTCTACCTGTGATTTGTTCAGAGCTGCCCTATCACGGAACCACCACCGAACACACTATTGTGGTATATTTTGTTTAGAGGTGTAGTTTGAAGAAGAAGGAAAGAAGAAAGTAATTATTTATTCATACATTGCGGCTAGTACTGTAGTTGATCCTGGAATGGATCCGAGTACCTATGTGGATATAGTTATATCAAATAAATGGACAATCTGTTTCTGTTTAATTTCTGGCACATCTATAAGACTGAGGTGACAAGAGCAACTCGTTAGTCGTGATTAACAGATAACCTTATAAATTCATACAATATACGAATATCAATATCACCAACCAATAAAATAACCAGTTTAATGGGTTTTGTTTTGCTACTCACGAACATAGATACGTGTGTAGGCCCAAAATGTAGGATCTCTTTTAGCATTTTTTTCGAGACCTTTCTGGGTTAGTAAGTACCTCTGAAATGTCACGCAGGCTTCTTTTTACGGTTTAGTGATATTGGTATTGGTATATCATCTCATTTCCGAGCACGGGGATCGCCGTTCGGTTTATTCTTCTTCACTTCGCATTTTGCACGAGGTTCACGTCTAGCAGCGATTTTTAAGGGGTATTTAGGGTACAGAATCGGAAAATAATATTAATTTTTCAATCATTTTTTTAAGCGAAGTTGAAGTAACAAACGATTCACTACAACATTGGATTATCTGATTCATTATGTGCAAACTGTTATCATATTTTTTTTATCTAGTAGTCAAGTAAGACGAGGTCATCCCAAATTAGCTCAATATAAATACTATGCTTACTTACTCATATTTATTATGCTTTTAATAATTTACAGTCGAACAACTTAACACCTTTTTTATTTACAATTAATCACTATGATTGCTCTGCAATAAATTGCCTTATGATAAAATAAATCAATGATGAATTTTAGACTTAAAAAACTCGAAACGCCTTGTTTTTTTTTTTTTTTTTTTTTTTTTATACCACTAAGTTGGCAGACAAGCACACGGCCCACCTGATGGGAAGCGGTTACCGTGGCCTATGGACGTATGCAACACCAGGGGTGTCACACTCGTGCTGCCGACCATGAAGAAACCTTCTGATGCCCCTCTTGAAGAACCCCATATTGTAGGCGCTTGGGAAAACCGCAGCAGGGAGGTCATTCCACAGCTTGAGTGTGCGTGGGATGAAGTTTCTTTCATACCGCACAGTGCGCACCGTCTCAGGTCGCAATGTGTGGGGATGAATTCCCTGCCTATGGCGAGAGGTGCGATGATAGAATGAAGCTACGGGCATCATGTCAAACAATTCATCTGAGCACAAACCATTGTATAGGCGGTAGAACACACACAGTGAGGCAAAATCCCTCCTAAGGCTAAGAGGTTCCACTCTACCTGTGAGTATGGGATTGTCAACCAGCCTCAATGCCCGTCTTTGCAACGAGTCGAAGGGGTCAAGCTGGTATGCAGGTGCTCCAGCAAAAAGGTGACAGCAGTACTCCATGTGAGGCCGGACCTGTGCCTTATAAAGAAGGAGTTGCTGCCCCGCAGTGAAGTACTGCTTCGCCCTGTTGAGCACTCCGAGTTTTTTTGATGCCAACTTAACCTTGTCCTGCAAATGACTTCGGTATTGGACGTCGCTGGAGATATCGACACCAAGGATCCCGATACTCGAGGAGATGGTAAGCGGTGTGCCCAGGAATTGCGGCGCTACAATGAATGGGGTTTTCTTAGCGGTGAATACACATACTTGTGTCTTAGTGGGGTTGAATTGGACTAGGTTTAGTCGTCCCCAATCGGATACTCCAGAGAGAGTAGTCTCGATTTTAGACACAAGTTGTTCGCGACTCTTCTCCACCTCGGACTGAGGGATATTTGCACGGCCCGTGTAACACGTGTCCCCGGTACTGTCGTCCGCATAACAATGAATGGAGCCATCAGACAGCATGTCATTGATATGCAGCAGAAACAGCGTCGGAGACAACACGGAGCCTTGTGGGACACCAGCGTTTATGTTCATGCGGTCCGAGCAGCTGCCGTCGACGACAGCTTGGATGCTTCTGTTGGACAAAAAGCTGGCGATCCATTCGCATAGTCCCTCGGGGAGTCCATAGTACGGCAACTTCGCAAGAAGACCTTTGTGCCAGACCCGATCGAAGGCCTTTGCTATATCGAGGCTGACCGCTAGTGCCTCACCCCGACTCTCGATGGCTTGCGACCACCGGTTTGTGAGATACACAAGAAGATCACCGGTTGAGCGACGGTGGCGAAAGCCGTACTGTCGGTCGCTCAGTAGATCGTTTCCTTCAAGGTATCTCAGGAGCTGTGTGTTAATGACACGCTCCATAACCTTCGAGAGTAGGGAGGTTATAGCGATAGGCCTGTAATTGGTCGGATCTGTCCTGTCACCTTTCTTAGGTACAGGGTGCACGAATGCGGTCTTCCACGAGGCTGGGACCTGCCGCGCGGAGTAGGAGAGTGCAAAAAGGCGTGTAAGTACAGGGCACAGCTCGGGGGCGCAGTGTTTAAGCACCATCGCCGGTATCCCATCCGGCCCACTCGACTTCCGAACATCTAGGGACTTAAGCTCACGCCGGACCGCCCGTTGCGTGATTTTAACTTCAGACATGGAAGCACCACAGCTGGGGATTATGGGTGGTTCGGCGTCCCAGTCGTTCATAGTCGAGTTTGACGCAAAGAGATTACCCAACAGATCGGCTTTCTCCTTAGCGCCATGGGCCAGACTACCATCGGATTTTTGCAGCGGTGGAAGGCAAGACTGGCAGAAGTTTCCCTCGGCAGCTTTGGCGAGCGACCAAAATGCACGACTGCCAGATGGGTAGCGCGCAAGCCGCTCGCCAATTCTGCCGATGAACTCAAACTTAGCCCTGGCCGTAGCTTTTTTACTAGACCTCGAGGCGGCATTCAACTTTCGCTTCACTTCAGTGATATTAGGATCTTTATTGGCTAAAGCCGTGGTCCAAGCCCTGTATGCAGATTGCTTGTGGTCTCTTGCTTCTCTGCAGGGCCTATTAAACCAAGGGCGTTTGCTCTCTCCTGTTGCGATCCAGCGGTTCGGAATATAGCATTCCATACCCGCTAGGATCGCATCAGCTACTGCTGTTGCACAGGAGCTGGGATCATTTGAAGTGAAGCAAAGCCGCCTCCACGGGTACGACGCGAAGAATTCTCGCAGTCCATCCCAGTCTGCCGACTTGTAGTGCCAGACATGCCGCCATTGAGGTGGCCGCGGTGGTTCAGGCCGCGTGAGAGTCACTTGCGCCCGAACGAGGCTGTGGTCCGAAGTACCAAGTGGTGCTTCCACAGTTACTGAGTATTCGTCCGGGCGTGAAGTCAGCAGAAGGTCCAGTATAGAGCTTCTATGGGTCTCTATTTCTGGCGTTCTAGTAATAGAATGCACCAGTTGAGAGAATCCGTAGCTCAGTGCAAAGTCATGAGCAGCCCTTCCCGCAAAATCAGTTCTAGGAGACCCCAGCCACTCTACGTGGTGAGCGTTGAAGTCCCCCAAGAATACTAAATCTGCGGTAGGGTATTGCTCAATTACCTTGTCCGCAGACCGCTGCAGATGCTCAAACAATTGAGCTGTACCCAAGTCACCGCTATGAGACCTGTAGAGGCACGCAAAGATACGGGTGTGGCCACCGTGATCCGTACGTACCCAAAGAGTTGACAGGTCCCTGTCTTCAAGGCCTTGAAGACGGCGGCAGCAAATATCATCCCGGACGTACAAGCATACCCCGGCGCGACTCAGGAAGTTATGCTCGAGTTTGTACCCCGGGTACATTAAGTAGGCTGTATCGGCTGGGCATGATATTTGCGTCTCCGTCAGAAAAAACAAGGTGGGCTGCGCGGTCTCTAAATGTAGATGGACCGCGTTGAGGTTGGTGTGTAGGCCCCTGATGTTACAGAAATCCACATGTATTGTGGACGATGGTACCGCTGTAGTAACCTTATTCTTATTTTTTCCTTTCATGACCTATGTGGGGGGTGGGGGGGAGGAAGGTATAGAGAGTTTCTGTGCTCCCAGTGCAGAAGACAAAGCTAGGCTTCGTACCACCACTGACAAGCTGGGGTTGTGTGAGTGGCTGGCGCGGCGGGCGGAAGGGCCCCCGGTCCCCTCCCAAATACTGTAGCCGAGTCCACTCCGGTTTCCTCCTCCGGCACGACTACAGCATCGGGCACTTTACACAGGCTGCTGGTTCAGCCTCCTGGGGCGGAGATTAAGTGATCCCCAGGTTCGGGAACCGTACAACCTGCGGGCGGCCAGCGGATAACCGTTTCACCGGGTCTCCCTGACCGCCGCGCCAACATTTCACGCCCCTACAAGTCAGTGGTGTCAATTTAAGCCTACGGTCTATCCACTGACAGCACAAAACCTCTCCAGTGAGCTCTGGCTACCCTACTCACCACCGGGAACACAACACAAGGTTATTATAACCGCGGTATTCTGTAGGGCGGAGGTACTTCCCCAGACGGACTGCTCAATTTGAGACGGGAGATACCGTCGTGTCCTACCTCCTTAATCCTTGTCCTTTGCTAATCAGAAGGCTTTGCAGAGAAACATGATTCACATGGACCATTTCGTCCATTAGTGAACATCAGCCAATTGCAGGTTGATCTCCAATAAAGGAAAAGGTAAGAGGTGTTATTACTGCAGTTGCTCAGGGTGTAATAAGAGGAGGTTTTTCAGCCAAGCACTGTAAGCAATGATTCTCTTATCATGAAGGTTGTATTCAGCATTGTGTCTATCACTCGCAAGCTTATTTGAATTGGCTTTTCAATTACGAAAGGGGATCGATATTTTCCATGAAACGCTGACCTCCACAACCATTAGCGTTATCGAATTTCTGTAGTAAAGTTGTCAGATTGTTTAGGGCTCTCAACTATCCGTAACGAATGCCACAGTTGTTTATATGGCAACCGGAATAAACAGTTTAACGTGCTCTCCGAGGCACGGATTACGGCAGGTACGGATGTTCAACCTTGTGTTAGATTTTACAAATAGACTTGGATAGTATAAACGACCTGTTCACGTATGTTTATTACATTTTACTGCGGTGTATCTATGTTATAATCTATTAATAAAGCCTGCCACACAATTGCCGGTTTTATTGATAATTCGATAGAGTACGTTTTATATTACATTCATCCTTTAAGTGGTTGATAAAAATGAAGTACATTTTGTTTTATTACATACAAAACAACTTGTTTGTACGTTTGAATTAAAAATACACGTGATAGTATCATGCTCAATGGAACAGTACCTAATGAAAAAATGATTGGATTGAAATTATCAGCACTTATATAGCCAAACGAATACCAATATGGAATTAACCATTTCTTCAGTAAACTAGACGTGAATTGGTAACCTACTTAGTGGAAATCAGTTTAAGTTCAAACTATATCTTTTGATCTACCGGGTCAACACTTTATTACATTTAATATTTATACTGTATGTATGTATATTGTTATTAACTATCACTAAAACTAAAATTAAAAAGCGAATCTCATGGAAAGGGATCTTTGTCCGCACTTAGCGTCCTTTTTTGGGTTATTGTGCGTGAAGCAAGCCTCTTGGGATTGTGAGGATCCCATAAAAACCAACCTAAGATAAATCAAAGAGTACGGGTCCACGGGTTTTAAGGTGAACAGAGGATGAGAGAAAAACATTGTGGATAGAAAAACATTCAGGTTGTGAACAAAAATAGTTGAAGTTGAAGATAATGATGTTTGGTGACATCATTTATTTCACATGAGAACTAAGACGTAAGTTCAGTGATTTGTAAAAGAAAACATACTTATTAATGTAGCTGCAAGATACATGTTAAATATTAGGTAAAGTTTTACACAGAATTCGTAGTTAAGATCAAGGTAGAAAATATTGCAATTGTTAGCAAATAAAGACAAAAACCAGCATGTTTATTTTAGTACTTATTAATATTCCTCGATTCGCAAATATTTTACTATGTCTAGATGTAGTTTAAAGGTTAGTATGTGCTAACCTTAGAACAAATTAGTTTTTGGTTCTAAATAACGCACATTCACTAAGGAATTACTCATAGAGGCACTAAGTATTTAAATCTAAATATTACCACTAATATATAGATATAGCCACCACTTTAAGTTATAATTTTTTATATTTGCAAAGTTGCTTTCAGTCTTTTATCTTACAAGTGAAGATTTTCGTTAAATTTCTTGTGTCCAATCAAGTAGTTAGATATAGAATCAAAAATAAAATGTTCTTTACTCACGTTTGAAATTCCAGCTGCAAGCACGATCATCCATCCCCAACCACCATCAGGTGGAATAAAATCTTCATTCTTTTTTAATTTGGATTTCACCTGTTTAACTTTCGTCATTTTCGAAATAACAATTTAAATCAACCCACTGTTGTACCTACGCGTATGATTCGAACTTGACTGACACAGAACTGATATTTTTTGTGATGATATTAATGAACTAAAATTGTATATAGCAAATTAATCAAATCAGGCCATGAGTTTCCGGGAACAAAGACACTTGTTCACTATGCAAACACATAAACTTAAATGATTAAAGCTGCCCATTGTGGGCTTGTTTCATGGCTAGTGTTATCTACATACGTACTGTGTAAAATCTCTGTTATTGTAGTGCATCTACCTAACGAGTGAGTGCTATAGATAGGGTTACCAGATATCACGATTTGGTCGGTATCGGTATTTTTTAGAATGTTTACCCGGCATTCAGAAATTAATTAAAAATGGTTATCATCATTCTTTGATTTGTAATAATGCTTTAAAAAAGCTAAACGTAAAATTTAGTGGGCTTTTAGAAATGATGGAGAAAATGGGAAACCGAAAACCGAAAATGCTTAGGTTGACTCTCCTTAACCTTAGCTTACACTCTCGTCTAGGTAGGTTAAAATCAATCAATTTGAAAATAAATGTAGATTATGGTATGTATCCTTCGCTTGGTATGTATCCTTAACACGGGACAATTTTCGTTGCCTGTGTTACTACCAATCACTACCACACTACACGGGTTTTTTTTTTGCCCGTGTTACCACTAACTGCTGCAATAGTAACACGGAACAATTTTTAATTCCCATATTACGACTGGCCAATCTTACAGGTCATTGTATTTAATTTTAGACCCTTATATTGAAATTGTGACAGTAGACAATATTAATAACTTATGCCCATGTTATTATGGGATGGAAGGCATGTGAAACGCGTAGCGTACCTATCTGTAGAATACTTTTGAATGTGGTTATGCAAATTTTGTTTTATAAAGCCTCTATAATATATACCTACACAGGTGGGAGAGGTCAGTGGTCTTAACAATGGTGCCGCACATTGTCAGGTGTCTTCAATACGTATTATTTTTAATAGGTAGCCAATTCTTTTTCTATGCTGCTCATGAACCCAGTTACACTCAAGGACGCCGGCCTGGGGTTGACAGGTGGAGCCGCCTGTCACCCTGGCAGAAGCAGGCCGCGGCGGCGGCGCGCCTGGCATGCCTCCCCGTTTCCGGGGACGAGTTGGGGACTCTGTAGACCCCACACCCGAGAAGAGGGCCAGATCGTGAGAGATGGCCCTGGGTCGGCCGGGGTGCGAGGGATATGCCTGTCAACCTCACCTTCGGCAACCAAAACGACCCACAGGCGGCGTGCGTTTTAGTCGGTTCGAGTCCGACATAACCTCCTCCACCGGCACCGGTGGGGAGGTATCCGTGGGGACTTTGCGCACGTAAAAAAAAAAAGTCACACTCAAGGAACGCATTCCATAAATGACTCACCTACTGTAAATAAATCTTAAAGTGCGAAGTACGAACTTACGGACAAAAGCAACAAATAACAATGAGACCCTAAGTTGATACATAGTACATAGGTGCACTGCAGTCAGTGTTATGTACCTAATTATAAATGAGTTTGTAGTCTCGTGGGCCTTCATTATCTAATATCTATGTACATTTTGTTAAGGAGGTAGGACACGACGGTATTACCGCCCAATTGATAAGTCCGACTGGGGAAGTACCTCCGCCCTACAGAATACCGCGGTTATAATAACTTCGTGTTGTGTTCCCAGCGGTGAGTAGGGTAGCCAGAGCTCACTGGAGAACTTGTGCTGTCAGTGGGATGACTAAAGGCTTGTCCTGCTTTGTCCTCTACATTGACGGCACAGAAACTCTGTGCTTACAGGGTCGGCAGCGCGAGTGTGGCTTCTCTGGTGTTACACACGTCCATAGGCCACGGTAACCACTTTCCATCAGATGGGCCGTGCGCTTGTCTGCCATCTACCTAAGTGGTATAAAAAAACATATAAGCAAAATGATACGCAGTAGGTATGTACTTTTTAATCATGTGACGACTATTCTCATGAAATTATTACACATGGTTATTGATAGGTTAACGCCCGTATTCTAGAATTCAATTCCGAATCTCTATTTATCTGAGGACAGATTGTATAAACAATATATACTATACAATCTGTCCTCAGAGCAATCTTGATTCAGGACTGAGTATCAAAATAGAGTGCCGGCCTTAGACGTAGTAGGTACTATTCTGTGCCTTAGATCTCAACCTATATAGACTTTATAAAGAGGAATGAAAGTAGAAAGAAGTATGTTACTAAGATGATTCACGTTGTGTTGTGGTCGTTCTAGGCCAAACTCATATGCGTTACATTAAGACTACCGGACGTCTGTGGCATTAGCAGGCACATCCTGTAAGAGAGTTTCAAACGATCGAACGAACTAGACACCTGAATCCGCGGTGAGATTTCAATTTCTCATGCTGTTAGTGACGTCGAGCTCAAGTCGATAGTGATGATGTTTGTGACAACGTGACGTCATAAAAATCACAACGTGTGAAATTGAAATCTCACTGTTCAGCTGTCGAGTTCTTACGATCGTTCGAAATGTTCTTACAGCATGTGCCTGCAGACCGCACCGACCAGTCCTAGTGCGATTCTGTTGCAAACTTTCCTATCGATATTTGAGTTCAAACGGCAGTCGTTCCCGCAAAGGTATATAGGTAAAGCATACGAAAACAAAGCCGGTCTCCAAAGTGCACGCTTTTCATGACCCAATGTTATTTATGACGAAATACTTACAAAAAATTATATATGTAGGTATAGTACAATAATATATGTCACAGTCACATAACATTAACACGGTAAAATATTTATTGTAAGGACTTTTTAGTTGTAGATATGGTAACCCATAAGCGGTACTTAGCGGTACAGTTAGTTGTGCGAATGATAAATGTACCTACGTACTATCTACGTACGTACCTACTTATATATAAGTAAAGATGCAACGGCAATATGTAGATATTGATATAAGTCTCAGCGTGATCAGTCAGATCACGCTGAGACGAAACCAATTAATATTTGGAACTTGGAGTGTGGTCATTTTAGATGACTTATATGAATGACATTTTTTTTTTGTGTTTGTTATGCTAATAGGATAGCAAATAACCACATATTCTGCGCTTGTCCTATATAATGGCAAGCGATTACCGTGGCCTTTGAATGTCAGCAAGAATGACAAAGATGACGGCCATAAAGGATGAACAAGTCGTTTTATAAATAGACCCCATAGCCATCACTCGTACATCACAGCTATCAGCTTTAAGCATCTACTGATGGCTTTTCTCATTGTTATTTGTTAACTTGTTACATCAGCAACAAACAACAGCGGTAGCCTAGTGGTATGGGTAATGGACTGCTGAGACGAGGTCTCGGGTTCTACCACAGGTTTTACCATAGCACACACCAATAACTTTTCGATGCTTTTCGAAGTTATGTAGTAAGTATGTTAAGTTATGTAGTAATTTATTAATCGCATGTTTATAAGTGCCCGGTTATTAACAATAGGCTCACCACCTATTACATTGAGACATAAACTGGCGAAATGTGAGTGCTAGCACCTCTGCCTACCCCTTCGGTGATATAGGCGTGAGTTTATGTTATGTTGTTACATTCAAAGTAAAACAGCCGTCGAATTGAGGACCACCTCCTTTTTGGATGTCGGTTAAAAATGAACACTTGTTTTGCTTATAAGAACGAATAAATTACATACTTCAAACATACATATACTAACGCTTGAAAATCCCTGAAGGGTTAGGCAGTGGTGTAAAAACACATTAACACCCACATTTCGCCAACTTTTACTGGTGGTAGAAATTTGATGGCACAAATTTGTCACAAATTTAGACCGGGTGGGTACCACCGTGCACTATTGCCAAAAACCCTCCATAGTCATTCATCCACTTACATCTGTGGGCTCCATGCAAACCTTAACACCGTCCATCAACACCTGAAGATGGCGAAACCAGCCATGCTCTTTCTAACGGAGACACGAACATGTCGCCCTGACGACACCACCTAGGTACACATATAAATATTTCCGCGCCTCACGGCAGAATGTGCTGCTGCAAAACAATATTTCAACACCTCTAATGTAACCATGTTCTATGGAAATAAAGTTTGAGTTTGAGTTTGAGTTTGAGTTTGAGTTTGAGTTTGAGTTTGAGTTTGAGTTTGAGTTTGAGTTTGAGTTTGAGTTTGAGTTTGAGTTTGAGTTTGAGTTTGAGTTTGAGTTTGAGTTTGAGTTTGAGTTTGAGTTTGAGTCAGAGTTGTTAATATTTTAACGTCTGTGCCATAGAGAATATTCTGATGAGCTCTTCCAATTAGTCCCACCCTCCCCTTTCGGTATCTCCGATCAAGAACTAAGCGGTTCAGAAACTTTTTCCTTTGTCGCACCATTATGACCTGTTTCCTTCTTCCACACCCTTTACAGTCCCGGGCCGTCGTTAAGTGAGCGTAAAAAGGTATATGATGAGACCGTCAAGCTGAGTGTCGCCATTGTAACATGGTATATGTTTGTAATGGTGACCCTCTTTTCTTAGACTGCCTTCAATTTACCATCAGGCGAGGTGAAGTCTAATTGATGTGTCCTATTTATATAAAATAAATAAAAAAACTACGATTTTCGGTCCCACGTAATAGGGGGCAAGCCTATTGCCGTCAAGCAGGCACTTAGTCATGGGCTGTACGTTTACTGTAAGATGGAGAAGAACAGCCCTATGAGTCGCCTTCTACGATAATATACTGGTGGTAGAAACTTGGTGGCACAAATTTGTCTCAAGTTTCGACCGGGTAGGTACCACCGTGCACTATTGCGAAAAACCCTCCATAGCAATTCAATCTCGGTTGGATTGTGTTCAGGGGTCAGCATGTGCATAGCCGGGCAGAGGTGGTGGTTGTCGCAGCACTAGTGGGACCAGTGGGTCTTGGCGTAGTCTAGTGGGGATGGCGCGGGGCGATGCGCCGAACAGGAAGACCTGTAGAAACGGTGGTGCCGCTGGCCGCCCGCGGTATAGTACAGGGGCCCAACTGGGGTTAACCACCTTGGGAGGCTGCCTCACCAGGCCGCGCATAATCCCGATATGGTTCGTCGTGCCGGTTGGTGACTGGATTTGGGAGCCCGGCGACCATACTCGGGGGGGTACGGGGGCCCTTCCGTTCGGCGCGTCGGCTCTCGCCATGCCTCACATTCATAGATAAAACCAATATCCCGCGCTTTGTCACACGGTGCTGCGGCGGCAATCACTTCTTTTTTCACGCCTTCTCCCACCCAAACTCATGGCAGCGCAATTTACAGAAAAAGGCAACACAGCGGCTCGTCACACTCCTAAAAGCTTGCTATTTGAGGTGGAGTCCACTAACATCTGTGGGCTCCATGCAAACCTCAACGCCGTCCACCAACACCTAGAGACGGCGAAACCTGCCATGTTTTTTCTAACGGAGACGCAAATACACCGCCCTGACGACACGACCTACTTGCTCTACCCTGGCTATGTTCTTGAGGAAAGTTTTCGTGCAAAAGCCGGGGTGTGCGTGTTTGTTAGGGCGGATGTTTGCTGTCGCCGTTTGCGCTGCCTAGAGGACCCATCCTTCTCCGTCCTTTGGGTACACGTAGACCATGGCCCTACGAGTCAGATCTATGTGTGCCTCTACCGTTCCCATACAGGAGATGCTGAGACAACTCGACTCTTTGAATATCTGAGTCAGGCGGCAGATGATGCGCAGGAGCGATTTCCGAATGCCGAAATGGTATTTTTGGGGGATTTTAACGCCCACCACGAGATCTGGTTGGGCTCCTCCAAAACAGACCATGCGGGAAGAGCCGCCCACGCATTTGCTCTGGCGCACGGCCTGACCCAATTGGTGCACGAGGTCACTAGGATACCAAGAAGGTCGGGCCAAGCACCTTCTCTGCTAGACCTTCTGCTGACGAGTGATCCGGACCGGTACAGTGTATCGGTGCGAGCCGCGTTAGGCAACTCTGACCACTGCCTGGTCTGTTCCACGGTGCCTATTATGGCGCCCCCACGACCCGTGCAGGGGAAGCGGCGTCTCTGGCACTACTCGTCAGCGGACTGGGATGGACTTCGTGACTATTATGCGTCCATCCCGTGGGTTGAGCGCTGCTTTGAAGGTAAGAACCCATCGGATTGTGCTACTGCTGTCGCCGGTGAGATCGGTCTGGGTATGGAATACTATATCTCATACACCGATGTCACCGGTGACCGCGGGGTGCGCCCTTGGTTCGGGCGCGAGTGCGCGGAAGCTGTTGAACAAAAACAGTCTGCGTACCGCGCTTGGGTAAGGGCGCGCGCTACGCGCCATCCCAATCTGGGCCACTTCAAGGCGGCGTACAACAGAGCCACAAAGGTCTGTAGAAGGGCCTATGTCAGAGCGGATGCCCTGCGCATAGCGCGGCTTGGTCAAGAGCTAGTGATGCATCCCACGGGAAGCCGTGGCTACTGGCGACTGGCTAAAGCCGTGCAAGCCAACTTCTGTCAGCCTTCGCTGCCTCCGCTGCGTAACCCTGATGGATCCCTGGCCCATGACCCGCAAGAGAAGGCAAATCTGCTGGCAAATCTCTTTGCGGCCAACTCCCGAATCGATGATTGTGGTACGCAGCCACCAACACTACCCGACAGTGACCACGCGATGCCTGATATCCATATCAGGCAACGCGATGTCCGTGCAGTGCTGCAATCACTCGATGTCCGGAAAGCCAGTGGTCCGGATGGTATTCCAGCGGTAGTTTTGAAAAAATGTGCAGCGGAGTTGTCTCCAATGCTTACGCGCCTGTACCGGCTATCCTACAGTTCGGGTACAGTGCCTTTGCCTTGGAAAGAGGCGAATGTTCAGCCGATTCCCAAGAAGGGGGATCGCTCGGAGCCAGCCAACTATCGACCCATAGCCGTCACCTCAGTGCTGTGCAAAGTGTTCGAGCACATAATTAACAAACAGCTCATGCGGCACCTAGAGGATCACTCCTTAATTAATGACCGGCAATATGGCTTCAGACCGAAACGGTCAACGGGTGATCTTCTAGCATACGTTACCCATCTTTGGGGTGAGGCTATGGACAAGCACGGCGAGTCACTGGCAATTAGTCTTGACATCGCCAAAGCTTTCGATAGAGTCTGGCACAAATCGCTTCTTTCTAAGCTACCTGCCTTTGGTCTGCCTTCTAGGCTGTGCAACTGGGTTGCTAGCTTCCTGCAGGGGCGCCGTATTAGCGTCCTTTGTGACGGACGAGCTTCAGAGTTTCTGCAGGTTAATGCTGGCGTGCCCCAGGGGTCCGTCTTATCACCCACTCTCTTTCTTCTGCATATCAACGACATGCTGTCTACCGGCAATGTTAATTGTTATGCAGACGATAGCACTTTACATGGGAGTTATCATGGACATCCAGCGGCCAAGCAGTCAGATATCGCAGAGAAAAGGCAGCTTCTTGTCACTGAGCTTGACGGGGTCCTGAATCACATTTCTCAATGGGGCTCTGAGAACCTGGTTGAGTTCAATGCCAAGAAGACGCAGGCATGTGCGTTTACAGCAAAAGTATCTTCTTTCCTTCCCCTCCCCACTCTTCAGAGCACGCCACTGCCGCTGCAGGACAATCTCAATATCCTAGGTATGGATGTTCGCTGCAACCTGAATAACAAAAACTACATCGAAAGCATCATCAAAACAGCCTCACGAAAACTCGGAGTCCTGAACAGAGTGAGACGATTTTTCACGCCGGAGCAGCGGTGTCTTCTATACAAGACACAAATTCGCTCCTGTGTGGAGTACTGCTCGCATCTCTGGGATGGTTCAGCAAAGTACTTACTAGATGCTCTCGACAGGTTGCAGCGACGTGCGGTCCGCATCATTGGGAATCCCGAGATCACGAACACCCTAGAACCTTTACAGCTGCGTAGAGATGTTGCGTCCATGGCTGTATTTTACCGTCTGTACCATGGGGAATGTTCTGATGAGCTCTTCCAATTAGTCCCACCCTCCCCTTTCCTACACAGGACAACGCGTGCAGGTCTTAGATGTCATCCGCACACGGTGCAAAACATCCGATCAAGAACCAAGAGGTTCGGAGACTCTTTCCTCTGTCGCACCATTAAGGCCTGGAATTCATTACCAGCTCACGTGTTTCCTTCTTCCTACAATCCCGGGTCCTTTAAGCGGGGCGTGAAAAAGCATATGATAAGACCGTCAAGCTGAGTGTCACCATTGTCACACGGTATGTGTAAGTAATGGTGACCCTCTTTTCTGGGATTTTGCCTTCAGCTTACCAGCAGGCAAGGCGAAGTCCAATTGACGTGTCCTATATAAAAAAAAAAAAAGAAAAAAAAACAACAAGAAGAGATGGAGTGGACTTATTATAACTACATCAAGAATAAACACGGCACTAATAAAAAAATGTTTTACAAGTTTCTATGATTCATACGATTTATGTCAAAAATAAGAAATGTCCAACTAGGATTAAACTCCAAAACAGTGGATCCGTTCATCGCTTTAGTTTATCGAACTTTAGTATCCGAGGTACAAATATTTCAAACTTATAGTGCCATCTTTTATCGAGTAGTGACCAACTGGTAGCGTAAAATATTTCTGGTTTTAGCTATTTGCTAAAGATGGCTCTACTATTTGATTTAACCATTATCTTTATTACGCTTATACATTTCAACCATAAAACATTTATCAGTTTATCATATCAAGTACTGTTGGAATTGTGAAATTGTGCCCTAATTCCTTGTTATCAGTCATCATTAACGTGATAAATTATGTGAAGCACTGACTGTACCTACCTACCTACTAGCTGCAGTTCCATATAGCTAAGATCCTATTGTTTACCTGGGTTTATACGTTAGCTCTCGGTAGGAGTGCTATACCACGATTACTATGAAATATGAAAAAACCCGACATCCCGATTGCGTGACAATAGCCATGGCCTGCCTTGGCCATTTTGGACCATTGTGTGCTGGACGATTTAGATATTTATAAAAGTAAGCAAACCTGCCTCTCCCTTATTAGGGAGTATCGCGTTAAGGTCCTCGATCAAGTACCCGAGCTAAAATACTTTATTCCCACGGATACCACCCTCGTCGGGCCCCGCGATGGTTATGACGGACTCAAACCTACTAAAATCGCACGCCTTCACGGATCTCACAGGCCGACAGACAGCCGTACCTGTACCCTTTTTTTTTACGTGCGCAATATCCCCATGGATACCTCCCCACCGGAGCCGGTGGAAGAGGTTATGTCGGACTCGAACCGACCAAAACGCACGCCGCCTGTGGGTCGTTTTAGTTGCCGAAGGTGAGGTTGACAGGCATAGCCCTCGCATCCCGGCCGACCCAGGGCCATCTCTCACGAAAACGGGGAGGCGCGCCAGGCGCACCGCCGCCGCGGCCTGCTTCTGCCAGGGTGACAGGCGGCTCCACCAGTCACCCCCAGGCCTATACCGGTCACCCTCACGCCTGCCATCGGAGAACCAGCCTGACCCTTGCCTGCTGTCTACAGTTTTAGAGGGACACTTAGAACACCTCCGAGCATCCGGAAACGCCCACTTTAAGGCCACTTTCGCTTCATTGCCCAGAGTGCACCGCGTGGAGGTTCCGGATCAAGCTCCTCAATACATTTGATAATTATTAGGACCATAAAATAGATGTGATTGACGCCTATTACCGACTTCTAAGTACCTACCTACTGCACGCAATACAAGTTGGTAGCGCCTATAGCAATGAACCGTGCAATAAATCGCATAGCTTCTCTTTTCTAATTTTATTATAATTAAATAAGTGCAATGTATTCTTTTTGCCCTGACGATTTAAATATTAAGAGTTGCTGAGCCTCGTCCACGCTCATGTTTTTCGCAACAAAACCTAAACAAAGCATATAGAGATTTACATCACTATGGTTTATCAATCACATTTTATTTTTATGATGGCACAAAAATTGGATTAAGTTGCTTACTGTAAAATGTTTGGCACCTTATAGAAAGTATTCTTTATTTTTTCTATAAAAAGTGCCAAACATCGTAAAACATGTTATGAAAACCATAAAGATATAAAACTCTATACTTAAGTGTTTTATTTATGGGTTTGTTGGGTGTTTTAGTGAAAATATTGTGATATAAGACTTGTCCACTTTTTGTATGGACGTTGGTTTTTTATTCCAAATAAAATACATTGTGGTTCAAATTACACTGATATATTATAATAACTAAAATTAAGAATCGTGCATTACTTAGATAATAATTTTTATACACTGCATTTAAGAGAAAAACTAAAAGTTATTTTATGTTAGTAGATATTTTAATTCGAGAATGGCAACACAATATTATTTTTTTTAATAGCAATTATCGCTGTCATCACTTGATCACCGCTGTCAACTGTCAGTTAAAGTCACTATCGAACCATGGTCGAAATCTCTGGTTTCCCTTAATAACGCATGAATCTCTCTTGAACCATGCCCATTTTTGTAATGTAAGAGATCTATTGTACATTTACTGTGCAAATTACACTTTTATCACTATATGGGACTTCTTACTAGGTCATCACAACTACAGGATCAGTTTTTAACTTGAATTTGGTAAAAGCAAATTGTTGTTTTGGAACGGCTATTGTTTCAATAGCTTGTAGCTATGTAGGTCTCAAATATTTTCGATCAACAACAGTCATACTTTGACAACCAGTCGACAGATTACATTTTAATAGCTTTGTAGATGCATTACAATGATGCAGAATAAGTCTCATAATTTCGAAACACGATATCGTTCACATGAAGTGTTTCGAAAGTTATAAATAGAACAATAATACCTAGTTATAGTAATTAGTTATAAATAAAACAATAATAGGTAACACTTTTACTTTGAACATGGTGTAATCTACCAATTTCTCTTTATTTTTGTAAAAATCTATCAAAAAAATCAAACAAAACAGTCCACAGAAGCATTAACAGAACTGACGTCCATGTGTCAAAACGCGTGACACGTAGGTGACAAGTAGTCAAACTTACTTTTTTTTGTCAGACAGGCAGCAAACGTTTTGTTTAAATTCAGCCTGAAAACACACCAAACTAATAACGATGTATTCTCAAAATTGCAGAAACTTAAAATTCTATTTATTTATTATAATATTAGGTAAATATAACACTATACAATTATATTTGGTTCATCGCTACTGGATTTTTTCAAGAATAAAAAACCATTTCTGGACAACTCCTTTGCCTACTTGCCTACCCATTATCATAGAATATATAATAGGCCCATAGGAGAATTTATGCAATGCTATAATATAATAAATAGGTCGTTACATATGAAATTGTCGTTTTTTTTAGAAGAAATTGGAGGAAACCCAATTTTCAGCATTATTATTTTTGCATTTTTTTTTAGGAATGATAAATCCAAATGTTATATTTTTTTGTGTATGAATGAACAGCATTAATTTATCAAGCGGCCAATAAAAACAATATTTAATACAGAGTTGTAAAATCTTGAAATCAACTTTCAAAAAAATATGGCAATAGTTATTAAATTAGAGGAATAACGAACTAACGAATCTGCGGCAATTTTCTAGGTGAAGACCTAATATTGTCTTCGACTCGATTTTAATAATCGAGTACTTTCATACCTAACGTCGAAATTAACCAATAACTTAACGATCACAAATGAGAATAAATTCTGAAGATCTACAAACCGAAATTAAAACGTTTAATCTGAATTAAATAAAATTAATTCTGAATTATACAAAATTTGATTTTAATTATAAAAAAAATAAGAACGAGGCGCAATTAATAAAATAATTTCGATTGATTTTATGTTCTTTAAAATGTCCACTAATATTTAAATTGTTTTTTGATAATGTAAACCTGATTCCATCGATCAACAAGGATTTCTGAGGTTTCAAATCGTTTCGCGTTTGTGACTTATAAGTGACGAACAGCGAAGCAATCATCGTGGTATTTACATAGATAATCGAGCGGAAGAATTGACTTTAAAAACGCAAGAACATTATGTATCACTATCGGGAGTTGCACCACACCATACTATTGAGTTTTGGCGCCAACTCGAAGAAGAGTGCATCGCGGTATTGTTTTACTTACCGAGTTATGTTATCACGGGCATAAATCTTCTAAGAAAAAAACTTGCATGTATGTCTATGTTGTGTATAAAAATACTGGTTTTAGCCAACATACACAAAAGTAAGAAAGTGGCTTAATACAGTGAATTGTGACTATTCGTGAAGGTTCCAAATCTCCCTAGAAACCTATAGTAGTCTCCACCACTTTATTGAGGTTGCAATCATCATTGATTTTCATCATCATCTGCATAATCACAATCATCATCATCATCATCATAGTTATCATAAACATCATCAATTCATCAACATCAACGTCATCAACAATCCTCCAAATGAAGATATAACACAAAATAAGACTTGGCTCAAAGGTCTTGTAACCAAGACAAAATAAAAAATAAAACTAGCACTGTTTTATTCTGTGGACTGTGTTTAGGAATATAGTACGCACCACCAACATTGGCGTGCAACACGCCAATGTTGGTGGTGCGTACTATATTCCTAAATACTACATACAAGAAGTTGCCGATTCACAAATACTGTTACAGAAAGAGACCGGTAGCGTTGTCTTTTGTTGTGTGTCGTATAAAAACATAAGCGAGAAAGAGAGAGCAGAATTTAAGTAGTTCATCGTACATGTCCGCTCTCGTGCTCTCGCTCGCAATATTGAATTGACATTCATGAAGTTGAAGAGAGTAAAATCAAGTAAAATAATCATATCACAAAAGTGATGGAAACACGTTGGGAGAACGAAGTGACAAACTATTGTTTTGTTTTATAAAAAGAAACAAGTGCTGTGTTTAAATAGAGAGGTGTTTATAAATTATTTTCGCTTAACGCGTAAGTTCCCCAACGTTTATAATTTCAGTAAATTATTTGCTGTCGGGATAAATTCTCTCGTCCAATTTTTCTTTTGCAAACTCAGTAAACTGTATAGTGCAAGTCTTTGTTATCGACATTTGTATGTGAATTAATGCAATAATTTATAAAGTTACTCTATGGAAATTAACTTTGGAACGGTAAGTGGATAGTTTAAATTTTTTTTTTACGTTAATAACATTTCTTCATTTTAAATTTAATTTAACTAACTGGCCTACTTACGAGTGCCGTAAAATCAGATTTCAATGTTCGCATTAGTAATAATTATTAGGTGGACGTAGCTTATTCAGTCGTACCTACTTATTAAGTTAGTTTCAATAATGAACCTGGACTTTGCTAAGCATCAATAAGGAAATTTTAATTTCTAGTCAAAACTTTTCGTAAAATTCTTCACCAAGACTGACAAAAAAATTGTACTTTACCCGCCACTAATTTGAAAAAAAAATTACAAATCTTTAGTAGTTTCTACAATTGTTTCGTAGATAAGTAAGTAGAAGACAGCAAGATATTGTACAGCATTATGTGGTACCATCATAGTACTTAACAATAATAAATATACTTAATAAAATTTCTTTATTAAAGCATCTTTGGCTCAACTTAAGTATTATATTAGTAAAAATAGAAATGTTTATTTGACTCAAGTATTTAAAACATAAGACATAATGTTGATTACTCAATGGAGGAATGGATAACAGAATAAATTTTATCTGTAATCCATAGTAGACTAATTAATACCTGTATTATGGAAGGCAGCAGATATAGTAGCATTTTAGTCATATATTTGGAAGGATCTAATCCATCCATAATGGTACTTAATAACTTATCATAAATTAATTGCAAATAAAGAGAACAAAGCCCATTATTGTGTACATGGCTTTCGGATGAATTTTTATAGATTATATCCATAAAAATTCAGACTCATTAATTCCCAGAAAGGTAGATAAGGAAGTACCTATGTTACACTTAACAAAGATTGAAGCTATTACGGCAGAACTGCTTTATTTTTACTATGAACAGAACTCTTATTCTTATTATTGACATATAGGCATATATTAAACTCAAATCTTGACAACTGCATTCATTTAAAAAGATCTAAAATAATAAAAATTATCACCTAGTTATAAGTAATTCCACATTGAAATGCATTGTTTTATTTCCATCAATAGTGGTGATCAATACAATTGTATATTTAGCAGTAAATTTAATATTGCAATTTTTGCTGATAGTATTTTTTTAATTGTGTACTATGAAAGATTACTCTCATGACCCTCAAAGTAGTATTCAAAGCGGGGCGTGAAAAAGTATGATGAGGCCATCAAGCTGAGTGTTACCATTGTCACACAGTATAAGTAAGTAATGGTGACCCTCTTTTCTGAGACTGTGCCTTCAGCTTACCATCAGGTAAGGCGAAGTCTAATTGGACATGTCCTATATAAAAAAAATATGTTGCTGTCCTGAACACACTAGCTAGTGAGACTTTTTGCAGTAATGTGCTGCTAATGAAAAAGCCAGTGGCATAGTTTACCACTATTGCCTCACAATTGGACCACATAATTTCTAACATAAGAGTCCAAACCAGCAACACAACTGTGGTGGTCAGCTAAAGAGAAGAACATATTTTTATGCTCTCTTTTAGAATAGCTAGATTCTTCAATTCTCTAATTTCAATTCATGAGCAAGACTTCCAGCAACATTATTAAGAGTTGTGCTCATGTGATATTATTGAGAGTTTTGCTCACCTTTGACCTATTACTAACCAAAAGTCTGGGCGACAGTATCGAATTATTGTCATAACTCGATGTACCTATGTGCTTTAAAATATCTAAAAACTGTACAGTATTTATCACACGCAAATCGATCTAGCGGTTCAGTTTACTATACGGTAACGTAACTATTTCTCGTAGCGTGTTCACCCATTAGTAGAGGGCATACATATGTCTTGCACCGCTATCTAATATAATGCCAGTATCCCTTACTTAGTACCACCTTCTTCTCGTACCTATACTGTGTATGGGTTGCACGCCACACACAGTAGGTACGAGAAATTGTTATAGGCGCACTGTACCGTCTAGGCCGCACCGATAAATATGCTTGAAATCCAAAAACTGCTGTAAATTATGCAGTTTGAACGGTAAAGTGCTATCATAATGATTTTTATAGAGTGTGTGCCACGGGCCGACGCCGACTAAAATTGCGGGTTGACTCGTTGCTTCACCTTCGTGTAGGTAGCAGGCACCTAAGTACGAGTAGTGCTAATTTTGCGTCACTTCAGACGGTCGGAATTCTGTACAGAAACCTCGGAGTGCGAGTCCGACTCGAACTTAACCGGCTTTTTTTTATAAAGTACCAAAAAAATTAAATACTGCTCTATTAAACTCTAATGTCCCGCAATTACTTTGCATAGACGTTCGTCTGTTGTCTGAACTTTGGACACTGCGACAGGACACGGCGATATTTCCGCCCAATTGAGCAGTCCGACTGGGGAAATACCTCCGCCCTACAGAATACCGCGGTTATAATAACTTCGTGTTGTGTTCCCGGCGGTGAGTAGGGTAGCCAGAGCTCACTGGAGAGTTTTTGTGCTGTCAGTGGGATGACCAAAGGCTTGTCCTACTTTGTCCTCTACACTGACGGCACAAAATCTCTGTTCTTACAGGGTCGGCAGCACGGATGTGACTCCACTGGTGTTACACACGTTCATAGGACATGCTAACCACTTTCTATCAGGTGGGCCGTGTGCTTGCCTGCCACCTAAGTTGTATAAAAAAAAAACAGTTTGCTTAACTAAGTGCCGTCACACTTAACGGTTTAGTTAGAAGAATCACAGTCTGTGGCAGTTTGTAGACGGTCCATGTGTGCTTATGTGACATTAAGAGAAAGCTAGTTAAAACTGAGCCCTAGATAAACCGTGTGTGTGATTGTTTCTATACATAACCCGTAAGTAAATAAGCATGGCAAACGTGTGGGTAGATTAACCTCGCAGATCTCCATGGAATGACGCAATAAGGAATCCAAAATAGTTCTATAAATAAATACCTGCGTATTTAGATTACATATTAATGATATTATGTAGATTGTTCGCTCACTTTTGAAGATTTCTGACATTTAAAGACTAGACAGCAAGGATGTAATGACGTCTACGGCAAGCGATTTTATAATAGAAAATCGATTAAGTGCCATGTTTGTAAGCAGTTACTCGTGTTTGGTCTAGATTATTTTAAACCAGATTATTATTATTTTACTGACTTTATAAATGAGTATCATGCCTGCTGTGACCTGATGTAAGCACTCATCATACCCCATGTGTGCGTTGTCAAAACGCCATTTTTGTTCTTTTATTATTATTTAGTAATTAGGCCTTTCAGAAAACCTATACAGGGAGGTCATGCTACAACTGGGCGTTACACGCCATTTAATTTTAACAAATTCGATGAGGTAGCTACGACCATTTAAAAATAAACCAGAATTAAAAAACTATTTTCGTAATCGAGCAAAGAACTAGTTGCTCGGGCGTTTAAACTTGACAAAACCAATATTAGATAGACCGTATAGATGTCTCAAACAAACAATGCAATGTTGAGTAACATTTATTAATAGACGGTGGAGCGCCTTAATATTTTCGTAGCCTTATTTCTACTACACTCGTAATTGGCAGTATACCTAGTTATGACTTGGTTATCATTTTGTATCTACCTAAAATGTGGTGAGAAAGTAATATGCAATTGCATTAATAGCATGTTTAAGGTAATAAATAACATTATTCAATTATACGAAAATTTACGTCCAGGACAAAGGGGTATCCCCATAAAGCGTGCTGCTTGCCATTCTTGCTAAGAAGATGAAAATGCTGTAGTGGATATTGTCTTTGTGAGTGAATTGAAGCAGAATTGAGTGGAGTCAGGCATGAAAAGGGTGTTGTCACGATAGAAGGGGGAGCCCCAAGGAGTGCTGGTTTTAAATCGTAAGGAATGGATGACATGCGTGCTAAAGCCAATGATCTCTTACAAATATACCAACTCAAAGGCTCGAGATGGTGCAAAGTGGAGGAGGTAAAGCCAGGAAGTAGACACTGGGTTCGTGTAGATGATAGTGATGATGATGATTTTACTGCGATTTTCTATTGAATTGAAATATTTTCACAGTCGAATGCCTGTGTGTTAAATTGGAACGGGAAATCCCGTAATTACCTATTTGTAAAAACGCGTTTCACGTTTATATTTTAAGTACACTGATGTGTGAAGTACGGTTTAAGTAGTTTATTTAGCTATTAGCTATGCCCGATATGGTCATCTGCCGCCAAAGTGTCCGTCTTTTCTTACTTAAACACGCCACCGCAAGAAAACGAACTAAAATTTTTCCCATATTTATCAGACTAGTTTAGACGACCGCGACAGCCGAACTTATGTTGTTAAATGTATTAGTCGTAATTATGTATTACTATGATACGTGGTTATCTTTTGATGACTAAACACTATTATTATTAACATGAGAGATAATAACATGTGAGACCATTATGACATGATACCGAAGATAGACCATAACAGTAAAAATTGACGATTGTTCATCGTCAATTTTTACTTTTGCCAGGTGCTCCCGCTTTCTCGTGCCTTCAACGAGGTTATGACGAAGTGGTTATTTCAGATTTAATGCAACTAAATCCACAGGGGCTCCAACATCAGATCTACCAAATCTTAAATCCTTTTAAACTTTCCTTATAGACTAGTCGAACTTGACATCATTCATCGCATAACAAAATTAGTTTTACTTAGTCCACAATTTGATCACGTACTGCCCTTGTCCTCTTTTAATTCCCATAAAGTGGATGGCTCCTACTACATAAGCAGTGGAAACGTGAATAATGATACCATTTTCTCCAACACTTAAGTATTACGTGATGTCATTCGTCCATGGTTAGGGTATTATTTGTACCTAGGTATCTACACATAGCTATCTACTGCCTTGACAAGACAAGACAGGCTGTAAGTGTAAAAGCATTCATTTTGAACGGATAAAAGAGTCAAAATAAAAATTATTCAACTTATGTGGCAGACGAGCACATAAAAAGTGCTTACCGTCGCCTTTGGACATGTGTAACACCAGGGGAGTCAAACGCCGACCATGTAAGAACAGAGAGTTACTGTGCCAACAAGTGAGGAAGCACAAAACCTCAATTGTGAGCTCTGACTACCCTACTCATCGCCGGGAACACAATATGAGGATATTATGGTGGCGGTATTCCGTAGGGCGTAGGTACTTCTATTGTGGAGGGCGACATCCACCCTTCCAATCTATGAGTACACCAGATGCGGAAAACAGAAAAAAGGTTACTGTGGTGCACATTGTCAGAGGTTTATTTCAGCAATAGACAGGTCTGAGGTAATCAGGTTATGGATTCACTTCCCACCGAAGCCATGATTTTGCAAAGGTTGATCTACCCCTTAACTCTGAGAAGCACAGACCGGTAGACAAACCAGTATACTTTTGCAGACTCATCATAATGTCCTGCGCTTATCACGGAATACACAGATTGATGCGTAAACGAAAATGTATGTAATGGAACCAATAAAAATGATAGTAGGTTTCTACTGATAATGCCGTATCGGTATTTGATATGATATGATAACCCATTACAATCAGGACTTGATCATTTCACCCAATTTGTTCAGATTACATTTAGAACAGTTAAGATAGCGACAGTAAGTAGCCCAATGACCGAGATTTTGATATTGATTATAAAACAATGTATGCGTATCTATAGCAATTTATAACCATGAGTCCATTAACATACTACTGTTATGTACATAATTACGTTTTATCACCATATTAAATGGGTCTCTCGCCCTTTGAATGTTCACTGGGACGCTTAAGAATGTTTGTTATGATATGCCTGCCCCTTTATTCGTTTCAATGTGTGGAAGTTTTAGATTTCGGCACTAAATACCATTTACGTAACTACTGAACAATGATTTTCTTACTGAAATGATGTAAAAACTTGCCTATGCTTGTGAGGTAATCACGCTACAGCAGAGGAAATTGTTCATTATAATTATGTTGATATTTGCGACAACGTTTACCTACTACGACTTTTAAATTTTCTTTTACCAGGCGTTCCCTCACAATTTAGATTTTACAAGTCGTTTCATACATTTGTTCTCTTTAGCATTAATACCTCAAACAAACAACAAATCCAAGGTTATATTATTTTCTATGTGTAATTACTATCAGGTAATAGCAACACTGTATTGATACCGAAGTCACTGACAAACACGCATGTCTGAAGTGGTCGGGCAAAAAGCAAACACTCGATTCGACAAGGTTAAAAGTGTACCACAAAATAAATATAAGTAAGCCTTTTAGATATATAGATGGTTTTTTATTTGAGGAAATCATGGCGTTACTTGTTGTTATATAAAACCGAAGACGCTTCTTTTTTGTTAACGATTGCATTATCGAGTACTATTGTCTCATTTGGTGTGTGGAAATCCCCACGGGTATATCTTCATCTAACGAAAATATCCCTATGTCGAAATCAAACCTTACACTATATTCCACAAAAGAATGTGGCCTCAATGCTAGTGTACTCCTTGTAGTGAGCTGATGTTGAATCTTCTGTGGGACCGGGGTCTAGTCCTCTCTAGGTGTTTATAATAAGTACTAAGGTAGTCCTTTCGACTACCTTAGTATTTAGCACTAACTCTTAGTTGGCAAAAGCCGCCCTCATTTCAATGACTTTCCCTGAGAGCTTAACGTAATTCTGCAGCGTATACATAAGGCGCCCGGTAGATATACTTAAACACATGTGATTGTGGCCATACCTACGCGTATTTTTTCCACTTCAATTATCTTTCCTTAAGGCATAGATTCTTTCAAAGCTACATTTCCAGGTTTCGCAGCGAAGATCCAGAGACGCACCTCCCTGACGCTATTCCCGTGCAAAGTGTTGGTATTGTGCATTGACACTATTGACAGACATCGTTAACATTATTTCACCATAAGAAACTGCCTTCTCTACTAAAACCTAGTCTAACATGTATAAAATAGAAATCAAGATTTAGAATATATTTTAAACAATAGATTAGACATGTCCGTAGTGTTATGTAAATTTTACGTGATTCCCAACGTTAACCTTTTATCAATATTTAATGATATGTTTAGTTACCTGTTACCATATTATGTATGAATAACTTTGTTGTATATGAGTAGATTTATTTTATTTTCAATGTGAGAATTTCTGTATCGTCGTCATTCATCATGACGATCATCACAGTGCCAGGTTTTTATTATTTCTACTCTTTCTCTTGGTTTATCATTTTCTTGACTATGGTGCGAGTGTCTTCATTTGGATCCCTCAACACTTAGAAAATAGCTTGCGCCAGAGCGTCGTCCGTTAATCATCAGCTGAACCGGCTATCTGGTGTGGTTGACTTTGAACGGGAAGATTTTGCTGGGATCCCCATATTCCTTGACCTCATCAAGCTATTTGTATAAAAAGGTAGAAAAAAGCATATTAAGATTATTAAGTATGAGAAATTATAATGTTTCTTATCACAAAACTATCTTAATGTTTGATGTCTACCATAGTGGATTAATTTATAGCACCCAAAGAAAAAGACTAATATATAATATAACCCTCTGGGGCTAAAGGCGTGATTATATGTACTTATGTACATACATATAATCACCCCTTTATCCCCGGAGGGTTAGGCAGAGGTGAATTAACACCCACATTTCACCACTCATTGTATTCGGTCCCACGTAATAGGGGATGAGAATATTGCCGTATTCCGGACACTATTGTTGACTCAAGCCATGCATCTGAGGCTGAGTCTGGGCTGTATATATCTGTCTGATGTTAAACAACCCTATTCCTTAGTCGCCTTGTACGACACCGCATGAGAAGAGATGGGGTGGCCCAAATTTTACTCTACCGGAAACCACGCGGCCATTATATATAATATAATATATAACAGGTAATACACAGTGAAAGAGTTAGTTCGACTGTGACAATACTGTGCTTGAAACAAGACCATTTCCAATATCTAGGCTTTGTTCTTATTTCCGGTATTTATCAAGATAGTTCTATTATCCATCGTGCTGATCAAGTTGACATAAATGCCGCAAAGCAGCGTTTTTTTAAATAAATCACTGAAAGAAGACAAATGCTCTCGAGTGACTAATGACATTTCCTCTTTATTATGACTATACCTATAACGTTGTTGCTTATTGTGTTCACGCTAATTATTCCGCGATAAATGTGGTATTAATTGCATTGTTCGTCATGTATATCTTCTCGGAATTGATAGATGTTACCGACTGACCAGTATATGGATGTAGGTTAACGTTCTTTATTGTATCCTTGGCTTTAAAATATCTGCTTAACATTGCCTTCACCATAGTCTCAGTATAGTATTTCTTTTTATACTATGTCATAGTGTGGCCATGTTGAACGAATAGATACTCATGAAAAAGCTGTCGTGAGCGAGCTCGTAATCTACTTTTTGCGTGTTGTCTGACAGGGTTTCGGATGTGTACTTAAACGTCGAGATAGGGAAAAATATAGCAAACTTGCTCTGTTGTGATTTTTTCCTTTACTTTAATATTTCTTAAAAAGTTTTTCGGAAGTCCAATATGGTTAGCTCACGAATATCACAATGCCACAATTCACCTGTCTCTAAATATTGATTTATTTAATATTTACATAATATACAAGGAAGTTATCTAAATTAAAATATATAAAAAAAACCAGAATATATATCTAAATAATCCTGCAGGTTCACGCGTCAAGATTTCCTCCCTACCTGTCTCTTATATTTTAATATTATCGGGATTTATTTTTTATGATATTTAAATACTCAGCTATTAGCTTTCTTAGTTAAATGCAGGAGTCGGAGTGCCGGTACTATGGTGAATATTGGACCTGTGCCTATGTATCCATCAGTGGACTGCGATAAGTCAATTGAATGAATGAGCCTCAGAAAGTAAATCTATACTAATATTATAAAGCTGAAGAGTTTGTTTCTTTGAACGCTCTAATCTCAGAAACTAGTGGTTCGAATTGAAAAATTATTTTTGTATTGAATAATCTGTTTATCGACCATGGTTCTAGGCTATATATCATCACGCTGCTACTTATGGGAGCGAAGCAGTGATCATAAATGTCAACTATCCCGGCAGATTTACATACATTATTTTGAAGTTTTTTTTATACCACTTAGGTGGCAGACAAGCACACGGCCCACCTGATGGGAAGTGGTTACCGTGGCCTATTTGCGTATGCAACACCGGGCACTATTGTTGCCTCGAGCCATGCATCTGAGGCTGTCTGGGCTGTATATATCTATCTTATGTTAAACAGCCCTATCCCTTAGTCGCCTTGTACGACACCGCATGGGAAGAGATGGGGTGGTCCAAATTCTACTCTCCCAGAAACCACGTGACTACGAATACTTACCTACATAATCATTTCATTTATTTCCACCTAACCTAAAGCGATCTCTTCCATACAACCTTGGTATTTTTATATGGATCTTGTTGAGTTAGACAGTTAGTAAATAAATTAGTTGTCATTCTGCTAGGAATGTTTATATTAAATAAATACTCTTACAAATACATATTAGCGAGTAAGTAGCTGTGGTAATATAGTAAGCTGTAGATACCCGAGCTTAGTAATGCTAACAATAGGAGGTATGTAGTTTATTACGAACGATCCATAACCATAGTACCTACTCTGATGAGTACTTACAATACCTATTTATATTCAGTAATTATAGCTATGCACTGATGGTGTTTCGCTGTGGGGTTTGCATAACTATATTGATATTTTACTTTGCTTCACGGCATCATTGCTGTGTCATATTTATGAATAAGTAGCATCACCTTGCGGTTTCACCCAGGTAAGTCAAGATTCCAACCAGAGTTGCCAGATTTCTTATGGAGCAAATCGGAACTTTGAAAGGTTTTGAGTAAAAAGCGGGAGTATTTGTCGAAATCGGGACATAGTAAAAATCGTATTAAATCTGTTGTTTTTAAATATTTATCTTTGTATTTGAGTTTTCCTTTTTCTCTTTAATAAATGTGAATAACTTTGCACAGGATTGCTCTAGATTAAACTGGATGAGAAATCGGTCTAGTAGTTTTTAAGTTTATTCGTAACAAACAATTCTTTCCTCTTTATGTTATTTAATATTATGAAGTAGCTCAGATTATGAAATAGATTTCTTTGAATGGCCAAAGATATAGTAAACGCTCAGTAATACAATTTAACTGTGATAATATTTTATGCAAGTCCTTTCTGACAGCCATTAATTATTGTTAATTATGATTATCTAGAAAATTATAACAAAGTCAAAATACAAATTATACTTATGTACATAATATATGTACTAGATAGTGTTAGTGCTCATGGTCAGTCTTAAATTTCGTATTCTATGCTTACCCCTTGTAAGGTTATACTGAAGTACGAGGCTGTCAATTGTAGCTTGCTCTTGAAACTTAATTTATGTCAAAATCTGTCGATACGTTTTGTCACGAGCAAAAAATAATTGAAATTCAACACAATCTGTGCATAAGGTTCATAGGTTACTTGCGAGGTAAGTAGGTAGTCGATAATATTATTCTACAATTATTTTCACCTTTGATTTCCCAAGAGTTTATTTTTTTATTTCATGAGATTCAATCAAATATACGGACTCAATTGAATCAGTGTGAAATTAAACCAAACAAGCGATAATGCCACTTGGAGATATTGGAGTATTCTTTTCGATATCGATGCATGCTGTCAACGAGTGACGGACTAACTACACGAGGCGTTTGTGTGGGTCGACTGACACGTGCTACTAACGTGGCAGCCTCCTACTTATGTCTCCTAACATAATATTTCACACTCGATGATATGTTCTGTTACCGAGTACATACTAGCGGTCTGTTCGAGCCTCGAATCAAAACACAGGCTATCGCTGCGTTGATAACTCGTCATGCGGCGATGGCTCTAACTAAACTAAACATTACTGCGATTGATTGTGATAGACGTTGTTTTATCGAACTTGTTTAATAGTGAATTATTGATATAGTTATTTAACAATAATAAAGATGTGCTCAAAATTATAGACTGGTTACTTTTTGGTTAGAACCTTTGTTAGACTTTATTTCATAAACGTAGAGAGGTAAGCTTTTTACGTTTATATATTTTTTATATAATGCTTCGCTTGTCTGTGATAAAGCAATTACATTTGCGTACTTATTTGTTTGTAATACCGGTGGAAACACTCAGAGGTTACTGACTTTGTCTACCCCTCTCTCTAAGAACATACGAAAACCTGACTGAGAACGCGAAGCTTCTTCATTTATGCATATGGGAAATCCTCGGATATTATCTCACCAAAGCTCGTCATTTTGTGATGGCAGAGTTGTTATGATAGGATCCAGGTTTTTGTTTCGTAGACTTCATATTCGTGGGAGGGGAGTAAGAGAACGAAAGTACGTAAGGTGTATTACGTAGATACTTTCGTTTATTTATTTATGTGAAAATAACAAAAGGTTGATTTGAAGTTGTACCTTACATGCTACATTAATGCATCTAAATTGTAGTAGGCTAGGCGATACTGATGACGTTATGAGAATGATACGAGTATAATAAAGTTGTAAACTCAAAACGCAGCAGAAGACACTCGTTTGTATATTCTTTGTAATAGGTACAAAAGAACATCTTTACGATTTGAGGAAATCGTATGTAGGTAGGTACGAGTCGAGCTTCATAGAGTGCGTTTTCTTCTAGCAAATTAGAGACATTTTTATTAAAAAAAATGAAAATGATTGAAAAAATGTTGAATATTCAGATGAGATGACATTCTGAAAAATTTTAACATTGCTATTTCATAAGTATCGTGTATAAATTCATATGCATTCATTTCAAAGCTTATTTTTTAATATTACCAACGGATTTTTTTTTGTATTCTAGGTACATATAATAGATAGGATAGATCGGCTGCTACCTGTGGTTACTTCCGCTTGGAATATTCTTTTTTTTTTTACGTGCGCAAAATCCCCACGTATACCTCCCCACCGGAGTCGGTGGGAGAGGTTATGTCGGACTCGAACCGACTAAAACGCACGCCGCCTTAGTCGGTTAGAGTCCAACAATAATATTCAATGGAATATTCATTGAAATAAAACAATTTTTGGGACTATCATGATTTATTTGGTATTATTTGCATTTAGCACGACGTTACGGCACCTTTTCAGCAGCCGTGGTCGCAGGATGACAATGATGGAAATTTTCCCATAGTTCAGTTGCATGTGTAAGCTATCTCAAAGTAGGTACCTGAATTAAGATGAGTTGTTGGTTTCACTATTTATACAGAATGAGCTCACTGTGTCGTTAAGTCTTGTTGTAGGTATTTTCCTTTTTCCTGGGTTAATTAATTACAGTAATTGTATTTCAATTATTGAAATAATCGTTAAATATAAAACTGTACATATAGCTTGTTAAATGTACTCTTTGTTTGTTTTAGGCAAGGTGACAAAGGCTGAAAATGACTGTGGAGAAGAGCAAAGGCCTAGACCTGAAGCAGATACCTCCGGCGACTAAAAAAGTCGCGCCTGATGGAGGATGGGCGTGGATGGTTTGTCTGGGAGTCAGTTTAGTTAATGTAAGTAAATTAAATAGATTTTAGTATTATTATTCATCATTATACACGTAGGACATGAACAGGGCGCCACACTTCTATTTGTGTAAAATGTAGAATGAGAAAATGGACTGATTATAATTGTTTTCTTCGGATTAAACCTGGGCTATTGAACGCTTATCGTAATATAATAAATTATCTAAACTCTTTAAGAGTTCAATGACGTATATCTAAATGGATTACGTACGGAGTTCTACTCGTAGTAGAAGCGCACCTACCATTCATACTTCAATCAAAGTTCTGTTTAGATAGAAGTTGAAGAACCCACGAATAATTGAGAAGTTCAAGGGAAAGTAGGTACATATGTACTACGGCATTATAATAAATTTCAACATAACAACATAACATAAACTCACGTCTATATCCCCGAAGGGGTTAGACAGAGGTGCTAGCACCCACATTTCGCCAGTTTATGTTTAGGTCCCAATGTAATAGGTGGCGAGCCTATTGCCATTAACCGGGCGCTTATAAACCTGCGATAAATACACACATAACTTCGAAAAGCATCGAAAAGTCATTGGTGTGTGCCATGGTAAATCCTGGGATCGAACCCGAAATTTCAAAATGTGTTAATACACCATCGATGCCCTTGTTAGTAGGTAGGTACCTGGCGTTTCAAATACGTTGCGTATATCAATTGATTTACGTATCTATTAAAAAGTTAGCAGACAGATGATACATGCTTTGTTTGCATTAGGAACAATGTATCCATCTGGTGAATGGTGATATCATAAAATTGATATAATGCTTTTAATTACGGTTACTTTCACACAGACGTGTATAGCGAATTACTCTTTCCATGCTTTCAATCTAAGATACTATAGTAGCTCTTAACAGAAAAAGCGAAGCAAAACTACCTTTTCTCTAAATAAATAGTCGTATCTTGAAACCTGACTGAGATTCATTCGATGACTTCAGATTCTATATAGTTTAATATCTGTCATTTATTTATTATATACTTTATTGTACTTGTACACTATTAATAAAATATATTATTTTATTACTAAAGTCTATAACAAGGAATCAGTAAGTACAATGGGCGGCAATCGCTTTAAGTGATTTCTGCCAGGCAACATTTGGATGGTGATTAAAGTTGTAGGAATGACTGGTAGTTGTTTGGCGTACTTTTACAATACAAATATAATAAGTAATTACCCGTGACCAGAGGGCTGGTTTATTCCTTGCGCAAAGGATTGGTATTGCCATTCAACGTGGCAATGCCGCCAGCCTTCTGGCCACCTTCCCGGTTGACATCGATGGGGAGGAATTCTTTGACGCCTGAACCTGCAGGATTATTTAGATATATATTCTTTTTTATTTATATTTTAATTTCGATAACTTCCGTGTATATTATATAAGTAAGTACATAGGTATATTATGTCTAATATATAATATAAAAAAATAAAAAGCTTTTCTTATATCTACTGGTAGCTTATTCCAGAGACAGACTGCCGTAACTGTGAAGGATTTCACTCATTCATGAAATATTTGTCAATTACAACTGGGTCTGTTTACTTGTATTTTTTTTATTTTATCAGCAATGAAGACTTGTCGCTCGGGTCAATGTATCGGCAAGAGAAAATGGGATCAAACTTTTAAATATTCTAAGTCTATAGTTGGGAAGTCTAGACATTCTTAAAGTCCCAATAAACGAAATATACAGAGGTCAAAGTCCTGTGACGGCTAGTACCTCAGGACGTGACTTTACATATAGTATGAAGCTCAGTTTTGGGTAATTCCCATTTTAATAAAAATAATTTACTTTCAATAATAATAAAAATACATGAAGTCTTAATTATTATCATAAACTCATAATTAAGTTCGTAATAATTATTATTAAAACAAGGAAATAATACTTATTTTATAGCTAACAGAAATCTAACAGGCTATAAATATTTGTTTTTGATATTTAATTTTAAAATGATCTGACTAAACAATTATACGGGAGGGGCATCAGAAGGTTTCTTCATGGTCGGCAGCGCGAGTGTGACACCCCTGGTGTTGCATACGTCCATAGGCCACGGTAACCGCTTCCCATTAGATGGGCCGTGTGCTTGTCTGCCAACTAAGTGGTATAAAAAAAAAATACGGGACCAGAACCAATAGAATTATGTTTTAATTTTTGATACTTGATTTGCATTGTACTATGGTGCCTACATACCGAGTGCTTACGAGATCTTGATGCGTCGAGTCTCGAGTTGACACAGTAATTACGGTTATCAGTATCACACGCCGCCCCGGCTTGTCATATGTACCTACGACTCAATAAGTATCTAAATTAAACACTCTAGCAACATTTAATATTTATTTATAAAAATGGCAATTTAATACGCTTTTATTAGCTCGTTCTTATTAGCTTCACCGACTTAAATACCTCTGACCCTAGAAAGTACCTACTTTAGGTAAGTATTGGATATAAGTTTGAATTGTACCATCCACCTATAGAAAAGGAAATCGAAGTTTCCAGCAGAAAAAATCTAATAATAGGAATAAATGCAAGATTTCCTGTTTTCTGAGTGGTCATCTCAATGAATAATAAACAGATAATCTGCACAAGGCCGATTTATTATTGCGTGACCGGGTGTATAAATTCGCAATGAAACACGCTATAACTTGTGACTTAATATCTTGAACTCTTTGAAAGAATTGAGTTTTTTTTATATCTAACCTTAGACAGAGGAGAAAGGGTTATTGTTCTATTATTAGGGATCTATACTTATATACTTTAAGTGTAAAGTAAAAAATAGTGACGTAGTAAGTACTGTGTGTAGTATAAACGTATACTATAATTACTTACTTTGTTATTGTAGGCTGATAACTGTTAACATTTTGAGTAGTTTTGCAGCAGAACCTTGTTTTCGAGAAACGGTCTATCTTTTCTATGTATATAACCTTTAGCACGGGTTACCGCAATGGTTGGAAGCTAACACTATTCTTTAAAAAAAAACAGTTACAGCAAAACGTTCTTAGAAGACCTTCTCTAACTTTTTGACATATTTTGAACTGCATTCACAGATTTTGTAAAAAACTTACAGTTGGCAAAAAAAATGCAAAAAGTCCAAAACTTTTTTTTGGGGTGTTTAATTAATAACTCATACGAAGTTTCTCAGCTGAAACTAAGTATAACACACAGATTTTCGAATGAAATTCGAAATTTGAGGGTAAAAATTCTTTTTATTTACTTTACAGTCAATTCTACCCACTTCCTGGCCATAACAAAAAGTTAGACCATCGTAGAAATTTGTTTCTGTTGCCGAAATGTATGGGAAACGTTTTTGGCGATTTCTGTCTTTTCTAGTACTGAAAGCTAAAATGGTCCCATAGAGTTTTTTGATCCCCACATGAAATAGAATCGATAGGCATAAAAAAAAAAATTTGAACTTTTTGTTTTTTTTTTGCTAACTGTAAGTTTTTTACTAAATCTGTGAATGCAGTTCAAAATGTCCCAAAAAGTTAGGGAAGGTCTTTTAAGAACGTTTTGCTGTAACTACAACGGTTAAGGTACTTGCCCTTACTGCCCCGTTTCAAAAATACACCCTGTATAATTTTTAGAAGTTGGTTCAATTCTACTTTTACACATTTGTTTACATACCCACCTATAACAGGTAAAGGTTATAAAAGCATATTTAAAAAAAAAGATTAGGTAGCTATAACGAATTTCAAATGTTCAATTTGGTTGATTTGATATGCAGACGGAAAGTGGTAGCAGCTAAGCAAATTAATATTAATGTAAATCGCAGCAATAAACCACGACCTTGGTCTTGAATTGCTTTGAAAGTATATTGTGTGATCTCTTATAATGAATAGCGTATGATTTTGACATTGTCTATCCACGTGGTGGTGATTTACAATTGTAAAAGTTCAATTAATTACAATAGTTGGTAGGTAGGCATTCCATGTTACTTTGTGCCATTAGATAATTCATTATTTCATATCCGTTGAAATAGATAAGTAGGTACCTAGTAATCGCTTGCGTTTTCTGTTTTGGGGCTGATGTATACATATACCTATCTTCTCTATAAGTACATATTATTTAACATAATGATTATTCTTATTAAGATAGGTAGGAGCTATTTTGCTCCCTGTTATAGAGGTACAAAGTAACACTTTTCGAATAGAAGGGATGAAAAGTCTAAAACATATCGGCGTACTCGCAGTGTTATAGAAATACCTAATTACTTCTTGATATACGAAAACATTATGTAGAATCAAAGAATCAATTTCATTTATTCTGTTTAGGCACACAAAGAGCACATATGAACGTCAAAATTTTACAATTATGTCAAGAAATACTATGAAAATATTAGATAATGTATAAATAAACCATTGGCAAATGATTCTTTCGCTGGTTCAGTAGGTTAGTTCTATTGAGAAGATACCAGCACGAAACTCAGAGAACTACCTATATTAGAACTATATTATCTTTTTTTTTAAATGGTTTAGTTTACAATTTATGTTATGCGAGTAAGCAAGCGACTTAGGTTGACCACGCATTTTTATCATCAAGATACTCTTATACTCTATAATAACCTTTTTTCATTAGGGATTTCTTTCACTTCTATTTAAATTTATTTAGTGGCATGTCAACCAAATCCTAAGGAATATTATTAAATATTTTTGTACAACTGCCTACAAACTATTCACCAACTTTATGAAGCTTCAGTTGTGGTACAGCAAGTTTGTTTTTATTTCTCGTATTAAAATTATGTAAGTCAGATTTGTTTCTAAAAGACCTAGGTTCTATCTTCCATATAATATATTCTCGTAAATATATTGAGAATCAATTGTTAAAATATTAATTTCTTTAAATAATTCTTTCAGCGAGTCACGGGCTATAGATTGCTCGTATCACTCGTTTCTGTAGTACAAATATAGTCTCAATATCGGCAGCTGAGCCCCACAGCAGCAGACCGTATGACAAACGCTATGAAAGTAGCTAATATAAACTAATCGTGCAGTTTCCTCATCAGTCAGATCTTTCTAAGTGCATAGACGGCTGAGCTAAGTCTTCCTGCCAAGATTGTGATATGAGAACCCCATTGCAGTTTACTATCTAGAGTTATTCCAAGAAAATCCTGTGGTATTGACTATTTAAAAAGATTCATTATTCATTATAATATTAGGATCTTTCTGTCTTTCATTAGATATGGTAAACTTTACACATTTTGTCTTTTTCGCATTGAGCAGCAAGCTGTTACTTGTAATCCAATGCAATATGAAATATGCATTTGCAACACAAAGAGTTTTATTCACATCGTCAAGTATGTACTAGTTTGTCTTTCAGTCTTAAAAATTAATAATGTGTTATCACTGTTATCAGCAAATAATACAATTTTACACAGATTTGTTGCGAAATAAGGAAGATCATTTACGTGTATTTAAACGACTTGTATTTTTGTGTTACTTTGTATTGGTTGATAACCTAGAATAATAGGAATACCTACATATATTTAGGTAAGTACTTGAATAGGTACTTGTGTCCCGGTATTCTAGTATTTGGTCGTGATGTCTTACTATCTATCAAGTCTCTTCTTATCTCTATCGGTACCTATATTGCAGACAAGTTTGCAACATACATTATTATCTTATATCGTCCTCATTTCTCTGTTAATATTGCGAAATGAAAATGCCTTGCCTAGATCAATATCATATCTGGGGACAATACATCATATCATCTAAGTAATTATAGATGTTGCTTGAGTATTTAGTAGGTATCATCAATAGTCAAACATCACAGCAAAGAGTGTGGCTGACCAATTGTCAGGAATTTTCCCATGTGTATCATCACTATCAGTATTATACAATCGTAAATAATAGGTAGGGGCAAAAGTATTTTCGTATTTTGAATGTATTATTAGTAGTCAAATTTCTTTGACTGTACTGAATGTAACGGGCTGGTTTTAATACCATGAAATTCATTCCGCAGTAGTTGACATTGTAAAGATGTAATAAACTTTAAAAAATCTAGTTCCCGCAAATTTTCAATTGTTTTTCAAGCAAGCAAAAACTTCGATACATTTTAAAGTTTTAAATCAAAAAATATAAAAGCGACAAACGCCGCGAATAAAATTTGTGCAGTTTACGACCTAATGCGGTATCAATTAGAGTTGCACAAATATGGTTCAAACGTTTCAAGTCGGGAAATTTTAGAGTGAAAGATGAAGTTCACTCTGGACGTCCTGTCACGGATAAAATCAGTGCTATCTTTTTTTTTATATACTACTTAGGTGGCTGACAGGCGCACGGCCTATCTGATGGAAAGTGGTTACCGTGGTCTATGGACGTGTGTAAAATCTTTGAAAAAGTCGAGCAAGATCTACGTATTAGTAGTTACGATATTGCTGAAGAAGTGTATGTTGATCATAAAACAGTTTTACGTCATTTACAAAAGTCTGGGTACAAGAAATGTATGTATGTGTTAATGTATTCCTATTTCCTGGGGTAAACATCTTACCTCTTACATACATTCCTCTTACATTAAAATCTCCACTTTCATGTACACTAGACCTTACCTGTCGTATTTCAATTCGTGAGGTGAGGTAATTCGGTTTGCTGGAAGAAAACTCAATTTTCAGTTTAGCTCGCCTTTGTACATTACATCTATTATTCTGTATAAATGTAATTTTGTGTGTGTGTGTATACTATAGTACAATAATATGATCTTACAGAGAGAAACCTAATGCAATGTATTTCCATATGCGTTTCTTGTTGAAACATTACAATTCCAAACCATTTTTTAAACGGTAGATTCTTTCTTAAACGCTTGATATATATAAGACGATACGCTTGATATTTGAAATAAGAGCAACCGTTATTCTTGTAAATTCCTACTAATCAAAATATTTGTTAACATTGCAACCATACTGATCTAAGCTAATTGTTTTGATTTCAGTTTTCGACGCGTTCCTTGGAACCGTCGTTCGGTCTCCTCTTTAAAGATCTGCTCGATGACCTAGGAGTCCACACCACGGGTGCTTCTGTCATCGCCAGTACTCTAGACTCGGTGGTTAACTTCTCTGGCTTCTTCGTGGGACCTGTGATTAAAACCTTTTCGTATAGGAAAGTGTGCTTTGTGGGCTCAACAATATGCGCTCTTGGCTTGCTCTTCACTGCACCAGCTAACAGCATGGGTCATATTATAGCTACGTACAGTATTTTGGGAGGTAAGTGAGATATTTTTAGTAACTTACCTAACCTAAGTGGTACACTTAGGTGTACTACTCATTTAGGTGTACCACTTAGGTAGGTACCTCTGTAATTTAAGTGTAACCTATCTGGTAACCCAACCTCGAGAGGTTCACGGAGCTGCTATTAGAAATGCTATTTAGAACTTCAAGAACTGGTAATTTTTAGTCAATGGATACTCGTGTTAAATGTAGTATTAGGTATCGTCTGCAAAATTATTATCCATTTTTATTTTTTTGTACTCGTAATATGTAAGTATTTCTAGTATCACGTATCTATATCAAAAAACCTACATAATTGCAAAGTCTAAGTTAACACAACGCAACACATCAATTGATGTATTGAACCGTAGTACCTACATTAATTAGTGGTAATGCCATTTCCAACATCAAGACGGACTAGGCTATTTTATTAACAGTGTTGATAAGTATATTGTTGATTACACGACAGACAAATAACATAATACCTTCTTCAAAAACATATTTTCAGGCAACTATCGACCCATAGCCGTCACCTCAGTGTTGTGCAAGGTCTTCGAGCACATAATTAACAAACAGCTCATGCGTCACTTAGAAGAACACTCCTTAATTAATGACTGGCAATATGGCTTCAGGCCGAAACGGTCAACGGGTGATCTTCTCGCATACGTTACCCATCTTTGGGGTGAGGCTATGGACAAGTACAGCGAGTCACTGGCAATTAGTCATCATCGAAAGCCAAAGCTTTCGATAGAGTCTGGCACAAATAGCTTCTTTCCAAGCTACTTTACAAGGTTTGTCTCCCAGACTGTATCGAAAGCCGGACGCGACGCAGAGGACGCGAATACGGGAGCGCCGTATTCGCGTCCTCTGTTGCTGATGAGGTGCTTGAAGATTCGGGCAACAAGAATTTTCTCGAACAACTTACTCGCCTCGTCCAGCAGCACTAATCGCTAAGGAAGGCTGCGGCCGAAATAGCAGGCTGCCTAGACCTCTGTAGGAGTATCAGCTGCCCGCTTTTCCAGCAATCAGGGAACCTTCCGGACTTTAGGCAGGCATCCAGCAGTTCCCTGCATTTAAATAAAACTCTGTACCAACCCGTATGGCTAGCGTGGAAACAGTAGGCCAAAACCTCCCAACATTGGGGGAGGCAAATATCCAGCAGTGGACTTCGATAGGCTAATTGTTACAAACACGGACACTCAATTGATTCTTATATAAGACTTGTATAATTTCAAATAATGTATTTATAAGCTAGCACTTATTACAAAACTGTTCTACGATTTACCTTGTTTACTTACTGTTTCTATTATTCTAACCTTATTAACAGTAAAGTTGCTTACCTATTATTCTGATGACTAGTAGCTTGTTATGTCACTTTCGTGTTATTTACTGGTTTGCAATTATTCAGTAGTACACCTCTAATTTATTGTAACTTACAATGTTTGCAATAATACCACCAGCTGTGCACAATAATATTCATTAGTATATTATTGTGCACGGTACATTAGTAACGAGTAACTTCTTGCTAATCTTTACTTCTATACTAATATTTTTTTTTTTAAATGTATTGATAAAACTGAAAAACTACTAAACCGATTTCAAAAACTCTTTTACTATTAGAAAGCTACATTATCATTGAGTAACATAGGTTATATAATATTTTCATAAAAATTAGGGATCCCATCTAAAACTCTAATAATGTAACCAAGGTGTAAAAAATGACCTTAAAATCTTTATTTCACGTGCGCTGTGAAAACTTAATGATAGAACAAAATAATGTATTACAAAAATGTGTGGCTTAAAAAGGTCTTCAATAAAGTCCGCGATATCATATATCTAACTCTTAAGGATTACTCACAAAAACAATTTTGTGGTTACATCAAATCGCCGCAATTTGCCAATGTCAAGTAAATATCCATAAAATTATTTTGTTACATTACTGTACATTCCAAGGGTGTCTGGTAGAAATAGATAAGGCTGCCCATTGTGCATTCAACTGTATAAACATGCATGCTACCTACTAGTCTCGGCTGTAATAGATTGGTATACAATAAAGTATTATCTATCTATCTATATATCTATCAATTTTCATAGAACAGTACCAACCGTCAAAAAAAAAAAAAGAATTTCCTTTAGAGTCACCACTCACCAGATTCCCGTTCGTTAATCAGTAGGTGTACTGATGCAGATGAGTTTGATTTGGGTCCCGAAGATACAGTTAGCCGATTTGGTTGCTACCTACCTAGTATATGCGCATATACAACGGTGCAAGTGAAAGCATTACCTATGTGATTACAAATTCATGAAAAACCGGATTGCACCGTTATCATTCTAAATTAAGACTTCACATATCTAATTTTGCTCACTCGCGATCGCTGTAAATGCAATACTTACCTGTTTAATTTAATTTTAGGTTTATCATTCAAATACGTCAAAATTATACATAATAATACATTTGCTAACTGGAGCCCTAACCACCGGTAGCTTTGTCCATGTATCCGATGATGTGGTTGGTGATGGTGGAGCACTAACTTTATTTTTTTATATGTATTTGTTTTATAAGTATATTTAGAAATATAATTTATATGTTTAGAAAATTAATAAAGTGGAATTTACCAAGTAAATAATGAAATAAATTTTAAAGAATTGAAAATAATAATAAAAGTTCCATTCACAAAATGTTTACTTGGGTCAGTGTGTTGGTTTACTATAGGTGATTTAGATTGATTGATTCCACGGCATACGTGGACTCGTGCACAACAATTAGTCTCGGTGCTTTGTTAACTTGTATTTATTAGCTATTGCAATTAGGAAAGAAAGTCATATGTGCTTCCTACCACCATTATAACATTTCATGTAAATTATTAAAAATGTTCTACGTTAGGTCGCAATTTCATGAGATTCAATTCAGTAACTTACGTCAACTGTAAATTGTTAAATTGTTTACGCAGTAGTTAATTAACGTAATTATTATTTCCACTAATTAAAACTTCCTTTTGATGACGTTCCTTATTGTAGAATGGCTACAATTGTGAGTTTATGTTGATATGCTTCACTGTTTCAATATTTATTCCAAATTCAATCTTGAAGTAGGGTAGTAGGCATCAAATGAAACGATAACCGCAAAGTGATTATGACTACTGACCGATGTAATCATCGACTATCTAGCGTTTAATGCAAAATCATGACTTATAATTCTTATACAACGTAATTAAGATAACGTATACCTATACTATATTTACCACCGACTTCACGTTGTTACTTATCCCTGGGCAGCGTTGGGCAAATTTTAATTGCAATTAACTCAACTGCTGCCAAAAAAAAATTATCCAAGTTTGGTAGCAGGCGGTACCCATTAATTGTTCTTTCGGTTTATGATTGGCAATAGGGTCGATCTTTTAGACAACATCTGGTTTACATATTTAGATATTTTAGATAGTAAGTCGGGATTTTTGTGTTTTAATACATTTTTAAGTGCAACTAAAATTTTCCCAACACTTTCCCTGTGTGGTAAATACAAGGTGATGCCCATGTCAACCTCTCCTGCAAATTGGTATATTTACTGATGGAAGGACGAGACACAGGCAAGAATAAATTCTTTTAATAGGTACTATGATACAGGCGTAGGCTACCCTCTTGCGATCGAAGGGTAAGCCAAAATAAACCTATAAAGGGAGAGGAAGTAGGCGGTTGTTTGTAGTCAATCTTTGATTCCACGATACTATGATGATCGTATCGCGAATCATGGGGTCGTATGGTGTTCAGTTTATAGATACGTGGCAACTCCAGCGATTTTTCATCAGTAATCCACTTTCAACACAGTACATTATTTTAACATTAAAAGCAAACTGCATGGACTTGAGCAACCAATGTTTACTTTATACGGTAAATCCATAAAGGATACGCGTATCATAGTTTACATGTACAATAAAATTAATAAAGTGTACAATGAAATTGTGACTGTGTAATATCTACAATACATGACATGTATTGATAAAGATAAATGTAAAGGTCAATGAACTACGAACAACTATCGTGATGAGTTGTTTCGTGACGTTCCCGTGACGTTACGAGGGTAAGATGTGTTCAGAGTAGTGTACAGTTTTTGAGATATTGTCCTAAAGTTCACGTAATAAATATAACGATTATGCTAAGTAATCACTAGTCTCAGTTTAACTTTTGTTTAATTTGTCTTTGAGATGAGTTAAATATAGAAATTCTAATTAAATTGGGCTACAAAGTCGGTGTTTTTTATTTTGGTTTTGGTCCATTTTAAGGAGCCATGGCGATTTATCCTTCAACTAAGTAGTTTGAGGATTTAAAAATTTTGATTTTTTATAGAGTTCTATGTAAAGTAGAGACATATTTGCCAGGACAAAAACTTATTACAAAAAAATTAGAACTACTCATAATTACAAAATCATACAATTTCGAAGATTGTAGCATATTTCCTAGGCCTTGCTCGAAAACTACAGAAGAATAGTTGGTTGGTTGGAATAGCTATATTTCAGGCGCGTTTGTAGAATTAAGACATACCTAATAACTGCAAGACATTCGTATGTCCTATACGTATGACATTATGTTAGCAATTAATAAGTACTTACTACGTATGAGTCACTGACCCCAATATTTTATTGTAATGAACAACTGTTTACAATGATATATGTAAATTATATATATTGCCTGAAGTAGCGTACTGAATTATACCTATGTTTTTTAGGTGAAAGATGCTAAAATGCCAACATTTCTTAAAATTCTAGCTATGTTTAATGTTTTTAGAAAATGTTGGTTTTAACAATACGTGAATGATACAGACTATAAGTATATCTGTGGTCGGACGGATATCTGTGTTCTTTGCTTAACTTTCGAACATGATGTACAAATTCGAATTCCGGATCCCATCATATTACGCAGGAATTAAAATACATATTCATTTATTTATACACTTTATTGCACACCAGGTAAAACAATTTACCTTATTAAAGGAACTTGGTACAATCGGTGGCCTTATCGGTGTGTAATACTCTAAAGTCATTTATTATCCTTATTCTTATTAAACATGTCCATAATAGCTACCCAGTATCAGTACCCACCTCACCTCACTGTTGAGACGTATCTTAGGGAGGCTTCACATGTAAAAAGTTTTGTTAAGAAGTACCTACGAGTATATACCCATAGTACCAGCCTAATATTGATAAACTGGGTCACGCATTGATTATTACTCTGCTTGGCAAGTAAGGTTTCGATTCCCGCACTTTGCGGCGTGGGAAATGAACCGAGACTTGAACCTTCAATGAGATCAGAAATCATGTAATATACTATCATAAACTAAAAAATAAATAGTTCTTTTATGAGTAATAAATTAAATTATTGCCAGCAGTATCCGTAAAGTGTATAAAATAAATCAATGTTATTACTGTGTAAATCGTTTTATGTGAAAGCAATATAAATTTGTTTCGAGTGAGTCATTCAAAATAAATCATATGTACGGAACAATACCTATCTTATCTATTGTAGACAATGTACTGTATTTATTTGTAGGTCATAACCTTCTTTGTTGTTTTATAAGAAGACTGGCTATGCCCCAAAGTTTCACCCGCCGTACTTGTCGCGATTCGCCCCCAAACTGTTCTTTCTCAGATTTTTTTCTTATAACTCGGCTCCTTTAAGACATAGCGTGATAACCAAAGGCCGAGATAACCGACAACCACGGTTTTCCCAAGCGCCTACATTTTTTTTATAGGACACGTCAATTAGACTTCGCCTCTTCCGATGATAAGCTGAAGGCAAAGTCTCGGAAAAGAAGGTCACAAAGAGGATTTTTCATTGCATTATATACATATAACGAACAATATGGGATTCTACAAGAGGGCATTATAAGGTTTCTTCAGGGCCGGCAGCGCGAGTGTAACGCACCTGGTGTTGCATACGTCCATAGGTCACAGTAACCAATTCCCATCAGGTGGGCCGTGTGCATATCTGCCACCTAAGTGGTATAAAAAAACCACGCGGGTATAGCCGCGGCTATCAGTTAAGTAGTTGTACAACATTAGTAGGATAATATAAAAGTCTAAAATAATCAGTAACGCTTTTTTAATGTTTTTTGGCAGCTACGTTATTGAACATAACTGCTGTGAGTAGAATAATGACTGAACACTGAACACTGAACCTTGGTATAGTCACTATTAATATAGACACGCGAATCGTGAATTTGTAAACTTGTGCAGTTTCGAATATGTTGACAAAAAAAATGCTATTTGATTAGCTACAATGGTACCTACTTGAATTCTCGTGTTAGGAGAATCCTCTGTTAGGAGAGGGCCAGATCGAGAGAAATGGCCCTGGGTCGGCCGGGGTGCGAGGAATATGCCTGTTTACCTCACCTTCGGCAACCAAAAACGACCCACAGGCTGCGTGCGCTTTGGTCGGTTCGAGTCCGACATAACCTCTTCCACTGGCTCCGGTGCGGGGGTATCCGTGGGGATATTGCGCACGTAAAAAGGGGAATCCTCTACTTACTAAGGTACAGTCGACAAAGGAGATACGGTTTCACTTTTGTTATTGATGAGGTAGAACACGACGGTATTCCCGTCACAATTGAGCAGTCCGACTGGGGAAGTACCTCCAACCTACAGACTACCACGACTATAATAACCTCCTGTTGTGTTCCCGGCAGTGAATAGGGTAGCCAGAGCTCACTGGAGAGTTTTTGTGCTGTCAGAGGGAAGACTAAAGTCTTGTCCTGATTGTGTCTTTTGCACTAACGGCACAGAAACTTTCCGTTCCTACAGGATCGGTAGCACGGGTGTGACTCCTCTGGTGTTGCACTCGTTCATAGGTCACGGTAACCACTTTCCATCAGGTGGGTCGTGTGCTTGGCTGCCACCTAAGTTGTATAAAAAAAAGTGCAACCGTACCTTTGTCGACTGCACCTCGGGTCGCAATTTTAATGGGTTTTTTTTCTCTTTATTAACCATAAGGTGAGAGCTTGAACTCGCAGTGACCATGTCACCCCCATAGGGAACTACTAATTACGATAATCATTTAAACCTAATCGTTTCTAGATTTTAAACCTAATTGCTGTTTTAAAAAGTGTAATTGCAAAACTTAAAAAAAGTAAATTATAGTTCATGTTCATGTTTATATGTGTACACTGTACGCATCTAGGGATATCCCTAGATCCGTACTGTATTCACAGGTCTAAGAGGGATGTAAAATATATCTTTTTTATGTCCTTTGAAACTATAAACATGATTTGAAATTACCCATGGGGAACTATAATTTCCTTTTTATAAGTTTTGCAATTACACTTTTTAAAACAGCAATTAGGTTTAAAATCTGTCAACCTCACCTTCAGCAACCAAAGCAGCCCACAGGCGGCGTGCGTTTTTGTCGGTTCGAGTCCGACATAACCTCTTCCACCGGCTCCGGTGGGGAGGTATCCGTGGGGATTTTGCGCACGTAAAAAAAAAAAAAAAAGGGATATCCCTAGATCCGTACTGTGTTCACAGGTCTAAGAGGGATGTAAAATATATCTTTTTTATGTCCTTTGAAACTATAAACATGATTTGAAATTACCCATGGGGAACTATAATTTCCTTTTTATAAGTTTTGCAATTACACTTTTTAAAACAGCAATTAGGTTTAAAATCTGTCAACCTCACCTTCAGCAACCAAAGCAGCCCACAGGCGGCGTGCGTTTTTGTCGGTTGGAGTCCGACATAACCTCTTCCACCGGCTCCGGTGGGTTGGTATCCGTGGGGCATTTGTGTTAACTTAATGGTAATCTAACGTCTATACGCGTTATAATTGCATTTAAAACTCTCATTGTCAAGTAGAAGTGTATATTTGTGCCTATTGTCGGGGGTATACACATTTTATACCTTCTTATATTAATTTTACACTTGTGCACTAGACTTAGCCTCTCGTATTGCAATTCCTCTGTGCACTCCCGGGTTTGCTGGAAGAGAACTCAACTTTGAGTTAAGCTCGCCTTTGTACATTACATCTCATCTTGTTATATTAATGTAATATATGTGTGTGTACAATAAAGTATAAATAAATAAATAAATAGAATAATGCTTCAGGTAGCTTTGTGACACATTTTACTTATGACTTAATTTTTGATTCCAGGTTTCGGAGTGGGCCTTGCATCGTCATCATCCTTCGTATCGTTAAACCACTATTTCTCTAAGAAGCGTGGTCAGGCTGTGGGCTTGTCCATGGCTGGTACTGGCTTCGGTCTGATGGTTATGCCTCAACTAGTCAACCTGTTGCTAAGCGAGTTTGGCTTCAGATGGGCAGTCGTTATATTGGGAGCGTTAGCCTTTCATGCAGTCCTTGGATCCTGTTTGCTCCAGCCGGTGAAGAGACATCTTATAGAAGTGCCGGTTGATTGCGAAATGCAGACAGTTAAGGTAAATATTATAAATTGCTTTGATGAGCTATCACTGGCACAAATAATAAATAATCCACGACATTTTATGCAGTGCTATCTAGACCCATGGTAAGCATAGCTGAACTAGTTTTTGTTATGGGATCTAGAATGCGGATAAACATACTTAGATACTTTTTTTTTAAAATATACATATTATACATAGAAAACACCCAGACCAATGCAAATATACATATTCATGCATATAAATATTTGCACTGAGTGGGAATCGAATCCGCGCCCTCTGCATTGCAGTCGAATGCTCTACCGCTACGCCAGGAAAGAGTGTCTTTTCTATCTTATAAACTTTGTTTGGTACAATTGTCATAAATAACTCGTATTGTTAAAGTAAATTTTGTAATAAATGCGCGTATTTTACGTTTTAAGGAGAATTTATACGAATCTTTAAACTAGGTAGTTAGAAATATGTACGTCTTAAATAAATGAAAATACCACTGACGTATAGAGTAGCGACGCTGTGAGATATTTTTATAAAACTTAGGTAATGCAATTTTATTACATAATTATGTCCCTTATTGTTGATTCTTGTATTGAACGATTTATGACTATGCGTGACAGACATAATTGCGAGTTTTAAAATAAAAGACATATTTAGTATACTTACCTTAAAAGTCAATCGCGAATAAGACGTAGGCAGTGCTGTCGCAAAAGTTAAAAATAAGTCTTACATCAACACAACATTCGTATGATTCTATGTAAATATACGAGTGTGTACATGCGGTTCGATGCGAAGCACCGAAAACAAAGAGCCATATTTGAATTTAAAAGTAGTTGAGTAACCAAGTTTTGAATATTCAACACGTTTTATGACTGATTTTGATCAAATCTAGCAACTACCAATCTTTATCTTGGAATTAGTAAATAGTAAATCGTTCTCAGTCAACTTTTATAAATAATCGTAACTAACCTTTACCCATTCATTGAAACTTCGAATAATGCATTCAGTTAGCCTTAGGCAAAATTTAATTCGGTATTTAGGTAATCAGCGGTTTAATTACCGAGTTACCCATCCAGATGAAATCTCTCATTCCCCAGAATATAACCTAAAAATTGTGCCTCTAATACACAGAGGACAGAATTTGATTAAGTCTCTAATATTATTTATACCTACCGTTAAAACATCTTTACCCATTCATTAAAACTTCGAATAATGCACTAAGTAAGCCCTAGGCAAAAAAATATTCGGTATTTATGTATTCAGCGGTTTAATTACCGAGTTACCCATCCAGATGAAATCTCTCATTCCCCAGAATATAACCTAAAAATTGTGCCTCTAATACACAGAGGACAGAATTTGATTAAGTCTCTAATATTATTTATACCTACCGTTAAAACATCTTAACCCATTCATTAAAACTTCGAATAATGCACTAAGTAAGCCCTAGGCAAAAAAATATTCGGTATTTATGTATTCAGCGGTTTAATTACCGAGTTACCCATCCAGATGAAATCTCTCATTCCCCAGAATATAACCTAAAAAGTGTGCCTCTAATACACAGAGGACAGAATTTGATTAAGTCTCTAATATTATTATACCGACCAATAAAAAATCTAATCTTCCTACCCAGTTTAACCCCTATGTAACATTGAACTACACTAGATAAACTTTCCTTGTTCCAGGAAATGGAGTGTATAATGGAGAGTGACGAAGAAAATGAAGATAAATTCGAAATAAACCCTCTAGTATCACATCCGTTACCAAAAATAATCAAACAACGCTCCCATGGAAACATGAACCATCCTTCAGTGAGAACGATAGGACTGCCTCGCGCGAAGACCTGCGACAAACCGTTACCTGAGTTTGAACTAGACAAGAGAAGTAGACTATATCCAGGGTTAACAACTGCAGCGTCAGTGGCAGCGATGCCGAGGGTGACATCTAGCGGCAGCATGAGTGAAGCGGCTAGAAAAAGAAAAGTATCAGTGATATCAAATATTTCTAATATGGATTTCACTGGCAGTTATTTGCAGTTGTATCTTGACGTGAGTATATTTTGATAATATCGTTCATTATATTATTCGCAGATAGTTGCTTGAATTAGATGTAGGTAATGCAAAAGTTGAACCACACCATACTCAATTCGGTTATGTATAGGTAAACACCAAACGTAAACAATCTTGATAGGTATGTCTTTTTAAACTGTTTTATGTAAAACATACATATAAACTCACGCCTATATCCTCGAAGGGGTAGGCAGAGGTGCTAGCACCCACATTTCGCCAGTTTATGTTTAGGTCCCAATGTAATTGGTGGCAAGCCTATTACCATTAACCGGACACTTATAAACCTGCGTTAAATACACACATAACTTCGAAAAGCATCGAAAAGTCATTGGTGATTGCCATGGTAAACCTGGGATCGAACCCGAGAACCCATACCACTAGTCTACGTAAAAACTCAGTTTATTAATACCTTTCTGTATAGAAACTCATTTTATAGACTAAATACCGAAATTGTCTCACTAGTTAGTTAGCCTAGTTTGTGTGAGGGATATGCCTGTCAACCTCACCTTCGGCAACCAAAATCGACCCACAGACGTCGTGCGTTTTAGTCGGTTCAAGTCCGACATAACCTCTCCCACCGACTCCGGTGGTGCGGGTATCAGTGGGGATTTTTGCACGTAAAAATAAAGCTGGTTTATTTGTTTAATACGTGTTTTTATAAAAAGTCATAGTAACCTAACCGGATGGAGTATAAATATATGTATAGGTAAAATATACGATAAATATATTATGTATAATATATTATAAGACAGAAATATTGGGTCATGAACTTTTAAAGCAACGTCAACAAAGTTGTTTTGTTTTTTTGTTATCTTTCATATCAAAGCTTGCAACCGGTAACAATAGGTTATGAATTAAAGTACTAAGATGAGTGTTTATTTATAATAAAAAATATTTATTATGAATAATTAATATCAATAACGAGGTCACGCGGTAGATAGTATAGAATAGTTATGTAATACAATTTCGGTAGGTAACCTAAAATGTATGTGACGACATAAAGATTACAAAATTCAAGTCAAGCATAGTCCTTAGTATATTCCCCCATTATGTGGGGCTGAATACAGAGATTGATGACAAATGGGTGCTTAGTCACTGCTGCCGTAACGTTCTTAATCTCTCTCAATATTATGATAGGATAAGTCTTTTCATATATACTAGGCACTTTTAAGAATAAGGACTCGAGTTCTGGTACACATGGTATTTGGTCATTTGCATTCTTATTTCTGTTACCAGGCACGGGGCAATAGAAACAAGAATGGAACATAAAATTAGATACTGCTTAATGATATTATATGCCCCTCCCCCACTAGGGCTGTAACATTTTGTACATATTGCACTGGTGTAACGGTCTTGGCAATTTCATACTCATTATTTTGTTAGTTAAAGTAAATCTATCCTTACAATAAATAATATTCTATAATGTTCTTTAGGTACTGGTTCCTAAAGTGTGTGTGAGTATTTTACATATATATGTATAAAAATGTTGTTTTTTGTGTGTTGTTGTTATGTATATGTTTCTACCATCCATACAATTAATAACACCTGTGTTGTTTGATCATAACATAAATGAATAGTAAAAATCAATTACAAATAAAATTTGGCTTAACTATTAATTAACTAAAACATACATACATACATACATATAATCACGCCTTTATCCCCGGAGGGTTAGGCAGAGGTGAATTAACACCCACATTTCACCAATCATTGAATTCGGTCCCACGTAGTAGGGGGTGAGCCTATTGCCGTCTTCCGGGCACCGTGTTAACTTAAGCCTTGTATCTGTGCCTGAGTCTGAGCTGTATATATCTGTCTGATGTTAAACAGCCCTATCCCTTAGCAGCCTTGTACGACACCGCATGGGAGGAGATGGGCTGGCCCAAATTTTACTCTGCCGGGAACCACGCGACATAATATATGTACAATATATAATTCATACAATTAATATTGATAACACTTTTTGTGTTGTGTATCATAATCATAACATAAAATGATATTAAAAAGGCATCGTAACGAAATAAGCAAGTAACTAAATCACAGTGAACAAATATCGGTCAATAGTGATTGGTAACATTTTTGATGAGTTGTTTTTATACATAACATAAAAGAATTGTAAAATGGTATCGTAACGCCATAAGTAAATAACTAAACCACAGTTAACAAATACTTGTCAATAGCGATTGGTAACAAATGTGTTGTTTTTTATACTTAACACAAAATAATAGTAAAAAGGCATCGCAATTCTTAAGCATATTGTGCCTCGAACACGAAAAATATTCGTATTCGTAACGTAAACGTATCGAGAGAATGGAGCATTGCGATTGGCTGCCACCCTACTGTGAACCTGTGTGTGTGTGAAGCCTACCAATTGCAATGCCCCGTTCTCTCACGATTTTTACGTTACGAATATGAATATTGTTCATGCTCGGGGCACTGGGTATTAACAAGTAAACAACTAAAGTACAGACTGTATTCACCAAATGCTATCAATAACCAAATGCCAACAAGCCGTAGAATAAATTCTGATCTCAATTCAATAATTTTTCTCTCAACATGTTTTTTAACTTTCGCGTCCCATTATAGCCATAATCCAAGACTTACAATAATGTTAACTGTAATATATTTTTATATATATTTATTGTTTATTTTTTTATATTCCCGTGGATTGTTAGATGTTTATAACTATTTAATTCTCGTTAACATTATTTTATACTAATTTATCTGTATCATATTTTGGTCTTTATTGTTTTTTTATCGCGGTTATCTACCGTTAACAAATAGTCATTTTCTCTATCATTATGTCGTTACATTATCGTGGTAATCTAATGCTAATAATTAAAAGATCATCATAATTTATTATTACAGACAGCTGATGACGAAGCCATACAAATGAAGCCGATTAAAAAAGCCGAACCAGTTGAAGAGAAAAAAGGCTTTATTAAAAAGTTTATATCACTAATGGACTTAGATTTACTTAAAGACTGGTCATTTTTGAACCTTTTACTCGGGCTCTCGCTGTTTTGGAGCGGAGAGCTGCAATTTAGGATGTTGACACCATTCTTTATACGAAGTTTGGGCTACAATATGAATGATACAGCGTTTTGTCTGTCCATGACTGCTATAACTGATATTTTGGTGCGGTTGATCCTGCCTCCTATATTCGACAGGACGACTATTTCAAAGAAAATGATTTTCTTCATATCTGCATTCTTCTTAGCGGCTACTAGATCAGGTAATTGTTAGATATATTGCTGATAAGCATAAGACTGACTTCCATAAGTACTGATTAGTATTTGCCAGTACCATTCCTTATCGAAGAGTTTTTATTTTTTAATAGTGGCGAATTTCATACCGTAATTTTTTTTTTCACCCGTATATTATAAAAAATTGAATGTAATTTGCAGCAGTTACGGTTTCTCAATTCCAGATCCCTTTGCCGCTGCAAATTCTATTAAATTTTTTTCAAAATTTCCGCGTGTATTTCTGATCTCGTTCTTGCTGCACCTTCTTTTCCATTGTTTTTATACAAACCTTGACCACACTATAAACAACACAAAACAAAAAAGGATTATCCAATATGATACAGTCGTTCGTAAGTTATGTGAGTTTAAACATTTGAGAGGTTTCATTTTTATTTATGTGAATTATTTTAATATTCTAGTGTTAGCTGAACAATCAGAATGGGTGCCTTTGATGGTCTGGTTATCGATCTGTGGATTCTTCCGAGGCATGTGTCTCAGTAACTTCACCTTGACGATATCTGAGTACTGTCCACTGGAAAAGCTGCCTGCAGCCTTTGGCTTACACATGGTTAGCAAAGGCGTTTTTGTGGTGGCCATTGGACCGATTATAGGTAAGAAAGATTATCTCAGTAAAACTACAGGGAAGAGGTGTTGCCGTCTCCGTAGTCCAGTATGCACTACGTAGAGGTTTCCATACAAGCACTACTATCTCTTAAGTACTGTCGGCAAAGTAAAAATATGTATCGTATACACCTTTATATGCAAAAGAGTATTTTATTCCTTAGACTATATGTGTGCAGACAGCCGGGGTGCGTGGGATATGTCTCAGATAATCGTCTCCTCCGGTAACCTGCGGCCCACACAGTCGGCGTGCGTTTTAGTCGGTTCAAGTCTGACATAACCTCCCCACCGGCTGCGGTGGTAGGGGTATCCGTGGAAATATTGAGCACAAAAAAAAATACTATATACAGAGCTAACTCACACAAAACGCATTATCACTCCGTTTTTTTGAACTGTATTTTGTTAGCAAAGCTATGCTTGTATAGTATATGGTCTAAAACTTATTAAATATAAGTACAATGAATTTTACAAACCTATATTATGTAAACGTGTTGTATACCATGGAGGTCAGAATTAACCTTCGCCATGGTGTATACGTATCTCCTTGTCTGCACCAGCATTATGTTAAATAGGCTATTTGACAAGCGCTCGTCGCTTCTTCCTAATACTGCTTAATATGTTAGCTTGTTCTGAAAAAATATGCATTGCTAAATAAAGTACTGCTTAACTAAACTGAAACTATTACTGTTCATTATTTTTATTTCCCAAAAAAAGTCAAAATATAAACAATTAAATTCAGTTCAAAATATTTATCTTATTAAATTTCAAATTACTTTTACTAAAGACAATATACGTGTAAACACAACGTAGACCGAGATAAATGTGAAATTTTATTGAGTACGCGCAAACGTTTTCGGACTTGAATTTCCATAAAATCTTATAAACTATTTGTCGTAAGAATATTTCACTTTAACAGTTCATTATATCATTACCAAATGATACTTTTTCGAAAGTAAAAAAAAACAAATTCAAATAGCCTATTAAATCGCGTTAAAATCCTAATCTACTTTCAATAACGAAATATAAGTAATACCTAATATTTCTATTCACAGGATACGTAAGGGATTACTCAAACAGCTTCTCACTATGTATCCACGTACAGAATGCTCTCATCATGTCCTGCGTCCTCGTGTGGGGCATCGAATACGCTCTGGCATTCACCCGCCGCAGGAAAGTAGTGCAGATTTAGTGATCACCTACGGTACAATACAGGATCACACAGTTTAAAACTAAGAAACTATCACAGAAATATATTAGGATAGAACGGACATGTGAGCGAAAAACGCGTAGGAAATATAGAGGCATTTCATATTTCGTTTAGGCTCGTAATTATTTCTTTACAGTGACAAAGTCGCCACACGTGACTACATGCAGGTGTACACTGCTTATAACCGTTCCATCTATTATATTTCTGTGGAAACCATGATAATTTAGATTGTCCTACGAATTGTGTAAAGGCAGGATTGAGTATGATAGAATACTAGCTCATGAAGTATCTGGTGATGTAACAAGTATGTGGTAATAAAAAATATGGTGATGAATGTTATTTAAAATTCTAAGAGACGGTATAAGAAATATAGAACCCAATCTGTTATTGAAGGAAATAAACATTATATTCAATGGCATCGGTAGATATGAAATTTAGATAGGTACCATGTATGTATATATTATTATATAATAATAGATGAGGCTCAATATTTCTTATACCGGATCTCGTACTATATATATTTTTGTTATTTTTTTAATGTTTATGAATTACTAGTTATACAGCGAATAGCGGCATCGATAGATTCACAAAGAGATCATGACTTATTTGAAAAGTACTTATCGACTTATGCGAATTCCTCTTTGTTTAATTCTGTGCATCTAATGAGTACTTAATACGTACTTATCATTGTTATAATTATTTTTATATAATATATAATCGCCTCTTGTCTATAATATCTTTAAGAAGTACACTAAAGTAATGAAATAATAAAACGCCAAATATGTTTGCCCAATTTTGACGTAATATTTGTAAGTACATGTTATGTATTGATGCTGGTACAGTACTTTAGACATTTTCTATTCAGTATTGAATCGCCGAAATAAATTCTTCGCGTCATATGTTTTTATCCTAAAAATGTTCGATATTAAAAAAGTAACTCATGTTTATATTACACACTAAACATAGAAATACAATAAGAATATAATTTATTAATATCTTTTGATAATTTTATAGATATTTCTAGAGAGTTTTATATGTTATGGAAAATAGTAAGTCTGTTATCATTACAATTCCATATGATGTATTTAGAGACATTTTGATAAAATATTGATGCCATATTAGATTGAAATAGCTAAAAATGAATTCGTCTATTGTACTGTCGTTTGTTAAAACGTCTTGACATTGCCTAGAGGTCTTAGTGCGACCGTCTACGCTTGTAAATAACGTAATTGTAAGCGACAAACTTCCACTGGTCGTATTTATGAGTTGTTGCTAGTTTTCCATATCAAAATTGTGTATTTTCTTCCGATCCGCGAAGTACATTAAAAACGACGATTGAGTACACAATACGTACTCATAGGTACTCGCTGAACTAGATTTAGTTCAACAAAAACGACTTAACACGCAAAAATCTTTTTGACGGGCGTTTAAAATGATAATAATTATATACACGGAAGTTTTTTAAATTGTATATGTTTTTGTGTAATCAGAAAGGGTTACTCATTAGAGTCCTCTGAAACAATTAATGATAAAAGAATACAAGTGCCAATAGTTCGTAGAAGTGCCAAACCACGATCTAAACATATGTTCAAAAGAAAGGTTATTCGTAACCTAAGTCCCTCGGGAATGTCTTGATTAGTCTATATCTAAATTAACTTGAATAATTAATAACAGCAATTTGAGGTCTAAATCGATCAGCTTTCGACTGTCAGGCGGATATTAAACGTAATAAAATAGTTAAGTTTATTTTTGAGAAGAGTTTATTTAAGAATTTAAAAAACAATGTTCTAAATACTATAAAATAATTATGAGAATTGTTATTCACAAACTTACGTTTTGTTTTCTAATTATTACATGAACGTGTTAACATTATAATCAATGAGCGCATAATATTAAATTTATATTTATAGCTAATACACATGACGTAAACGAAAAGCAACAACAAGTTTTGATATGGAACACAAACAAACCGACCTATGGCAATATACTATAAGAAATTATTTCCTCTTCCATTGCATGTGTCAAAGTTTAGTTATAAATCGCTAGAACCAGTGAATTTTAGATAGTGGAACATCTAGTTACATAGAATGTAACTTTATACATTGATTTATTAACAATTAATATTTTTAGATGGCTGTTTGTAGTTATGGAAAGTTTTGTAGGTGTGTATTTTTAGAAGATATTAATTTATACAATATAGTACTAGGTAGTGTTATATTTGAAAGACAATCGAGGGGTTTTTAAAGTAAACATGACGACAGTTGTAACCAACTGTGCCTAATGTCAGTTCTATATTTAATTTTCTTATGTCGTATGTATAGTCTTTGTACTTTATTTGTCTTTTATTTTTGATATTACGTCATAGTGTTGAGCAGTTGTTATCATGCAATATATTATGACTCGAATGTTCCTACATTCACGCCGAGAGGAATACTTACCAAGCTATATACAATGTCATTGATCGCAATGATGTACAGATGAATTGAGATTTTTATTACATTAAACACAATGTAGTGTAATTATACACTAAATGTGTCAATTGACTTGAAGTTACATTAGTGTTTGCAGAAGTGAGACACACAATTTTGCCTAGTTTACCTAGTCTAGAAAATGAAATGAAATGTAAAGGTGAGTCCAGATTAAGTAACATTCTGTATTCGTAATTATACGTTTCGGGACTTTTCGCTATTTAATCATGAGCATAAATGTAAATGTAATAACATAAAAGTAAATTAACATTAACCGTCGCCGTAAGACGGAGATATGTACAGAAGTATTTGGATGGTTTCGGGCGAAGGTTCAGTGGCTTAGTGGTCGGAGCGTTCGGTGTAGGAGAGGGATCGCGGGTTCTAGTCCCGCCTGCACCGATTAATTTTTTTCTGTATATTAATCGAAATAAAAGTAAATGTCAAGTTGTGACCACGGGTACTGCAACGCATCCGAAACGTTGGCAGAAATAGTAAGTTCCATGATTTAATCGCGAAAAGTTCCGAATCGTTGTATATTTATGAATTCTGTATTCATTAAAATTTCGATGTCAATTTATTACGTAATCGTTTGTTTACTTGCCTGCACTTTAAATAATGTGATATTGGTTCGAACTTCTTTATTCAGGACAATTTATTCCATGACCGAGTTTATTGCTCACTTTGAAGTAACCATACATAACAACATTACCATGACCTATCAATATTCCAATTTTGTATATTTTTTTCTTTTTTTAAGATTATATTGTATAGTTGAACATGAAATGACATTATTCATTTATTTCTAAAATAGTGTGTAGTGGTTAACCATTTTGAGAAGATATTTGTAGGAAGTATCTCGCCGAGAGCACTGAAACGGTCTGACCCACATTTTGTCAAAAATTAGCCATATTGTTATTTCTTTACGAAACGTTACGAAATTTGTTTATTTCACTAACCATTACTCCTTTAGGCCACACATGCCAAAGGTTTTACTGTCAGGAATGTCCAAGGCCGTGCGAAGAAAAGAAGGATAAGCTAAAAGACAGAATCCTGGGTCTGAAGTGAGTCCTTGAATAGAAATCGTGGCCCAAAACTGTAAAGTGATGATAGCGACTGAAGACCATTCAACTAACGTTAAATCAAATGTTGGTTAGGCCGTTCTTGCGATCGCAGTTTCATAGTGAAATAATAGTACCTAAGTGATTTTAAACTGTTGGTACTTAAAATGTGGTTAAGTACTTAAAACTAAGTATTTAACTCAAATTTCAGTTGTGACCATGCTGAATACTCACATCAAATAAGAACTAACTTTTAAGTATTTGTTAATCAAATTGTAGGCATCATATTGTGGGGTTTTTTTCACGATCATAGAATATTCTCATACTGGTTAAACTCTTCTAAGATTCGTACAATCTATTACATATTATATCCTGTAGGTATATCTCTACAACACATTATAGTACATAGTAGCCATAACTAATACGAATGAATAAGTGAATGGAAACGACCTTCATTCTAAAAGAAACCATCAGAAACAGCCTTGTATTACCGGCATATTTTTGTAAAATAGTGTAAGACAGGGTAAACTCATGACCTTTTTATGTTTACACATTCATACTCTTGTCTTCCACTACATAATATATTATAATTAATACTTATTTAATAATGTGCGCTTTCGCTGTGTGATTTAATTGACCAAATACTAATAAATGTGTATTGGCTAATGTTTGGAGGATTCGTTTACAGACGTGTTTACATATCTGTTGATGAGCTAAAACTAGCACTCGGAGCGATATAGTTTTCTTCTAAAACGACAGTTATCGGAAATAAAACAAACAGATTTGTAAATAAGTCAGTAAACATAAATTTCTCTTAAGAGTTACTTGTACATTTAAAATACGAATGTTTATTTTAACGTATCGTAATTAAATTTAATTGAAATTGGGATATACGTGCCAATTCTATGTATAAATATGTTATTTATATTTAACTAAATGTAACGTTAACAACATCGTGACTCCAAACATTACATGTTTTGTTGTTGTCTGTGTATAGTGAGGCAAATGTTAAAAAATATGTAATAATTTCATAGCAAAATAGTGTTACTTAAACGAAAAATATATATTATATTTTGTAATCCTTTAGTAAAGTGTAATACTTTTACGAACACACTCATGATCCACCGCCCCGCTTGGAACCCCTGGTACCGTGAGGGATATATTATCTTCAGCACGACTGGCCCAGCAGAGTCATAGGTCGCTAACACTAAAATGTTTGACCTACCGAACTACCAGACCAATCTACTAGTAGTACCGTGGAGAATATCTATCCCTTCCACAAAATTCTTATAACACTACTGGTCCAGTAGTGTCGTAGGTCTCAAAGTAGGTACATTAAGTATGTGTGTTCTCCATAGCACTACCAAATTTATTACCCACGGTACCACCAGTAGTGTAGTGTGGTGGGGCAGGAATAGATAATGAATTTATATTATAATCAGGTAGATATATTTCTCAATACTATTGAGATGTTAAAAGTATACCATGTATGTGACAGAAGTCAAATTGTTCCCTTTCGCACTCACTGATTTGTGCGCGTTCTGTTGCACTCACGCTTGCGTTGAGATGAGCCTTATTATCCTAGCTTAGGCATGAATGAAACAGCAAAGGAATCAGGATTTAAGTAAAATAGTACTTATTTACGCGATTATGCCTTATATAAAATAGTACTTATCTACGCGATTATGCCTTTTCTGTAAAACTACAGGGTTGAATGCGGCCTTACAGTGGACGCGTTTAACCCTGTATCTACTTACTTATTTTTAATATAAGGTCAATGCGTCTATTTAGGCTTAGTTTGGTTTATTTACTAAGCTTGGGTTGTGTTTGTATTGAATACGTAATTTTACTTACAGCGCCTTTTAGTTTAAATGACATATTATTTTACAATTCCGTTAGAATAACTTGCATTTATACTGATTTACCCATGATTACACACTTTTTATTTAGTGTAATATGACATTTTGGGTATTTATCGGTGTGATTTTTTTTCTATTCTGTGTTGAGGACCTTGCAAATTACATGCGAAAAGACATAGCGAGAAATATACTTTAGTTCAAATACCTTACTACTCGTACTTATAAGTTAGCTATTATTGCCAAAATGATATCAATTTTGGTGGTCGATTGTTGAAGATACATTAAGTCAAAATTATATCTATTTACGAGGTGTATTTCATAACCGACATTAAAAATGTTTTTTTTTATACCACTTAGGTGGTAGACAAGCGCACGGCCAACCTGATGGAAAGTGGTTACCGTGGCCTATGGACGTGTGTAACACCAGAGAAGCCACACTCGCGCTGCCGACACTGTAAGCACAGAGTTTCTGTGATGATTTTATGAATTCGATTGTAGGTTCCTTTATGAATCCAATAGATAGTTATACCACTGTATATGCATAATAAAATCAAAAAGTACAAAATGAATTAGTTTTATTTTCTTACGCTGAATATATTTTTCACGCGAAACGCGTTTATAGCAATAGGTGAAATTCAGCCTCGATAGGTTTTGCTTGATTTGGTAATCTAAATGTATCTGTTATTCCGGTGGTATAACTATATATTCATGAACATTTCAGATCTTAGGATACTTATCCTTTGTCTATGAAAAAAAGTTTAAACATGCGGGTATTGAGGTATTTATGTTAGTAATAATAACTCAATGCATGCCTGTCATTATGTACAGTGTGATTTTACCATATAAAACATAGATTAATCAAAACTTAAGGCGAAAACTTATAGTTTTCTGCCAATGAATATTTTATATTAATAATTTTATGACAATGATAAATGTTGTTGAGTTTTATCTTTGATTGTTTTGGCTAGCTTTGTTTTAGTTTCCGTTGATTCTAAGTGTGCCTGTGGGCCTAACAAGACGTGCTACAAGCGCCGCGTACCGCGGTCCTGAGGGAGAGTTGTGTAGCTATACAGTATATATAGCTCTATCTCTCTCCCTCTGGCTCGTGGCCACGATCGCTTATAAGTATGCATGGTAGCCATGCTGTTCACTGAAATGTATTTTTAAGCGATATTAAATCAATTGTAAAAAAATAATATTTGGGCATAACACCAGAAATCTGGATGAAAAAGCAGCTTACATTTTGGTGAGCAAGCAACTAATAATATGAATGTTGCGAGACTTAGTCTGTATGTTATTAACCTATTTTATTAATCATTATTATGTAAAATTTATATCAGAACATTTTATATATAAAAAACTTATCAAAAAAAGACGAGGAATAAATGAAGGGTGGTTACCGAGATACATTGTTTTATTTTTCTTCCAAAACACGTACATTGTAACATTCCTTAATTAAGCCACTAAGCATTTTTTTTTATACCACTTAGGTGGCAGTCGTGCACACGGCCCACCTGTTAGGAAGTGGTTACCGCGGCCTATGGACGTATGCAACACCAGGCGTGTTACACTCGCGCTGCCGACCATGAAGAAACCTTCTGATGTCATTCTTGGACTCCATATTGTAGGCGCTTGGGAAAACAGCAGTAGGGAGTTCGTTCCTCAGGTTGAGTGTGCGGGGGATGAAGTTTAATGGGGTTTTCTTAGCGGTGTATACACATACTTGTGTCTTAGTGGGGTTGAATTGGACTAGGTTTAGTCGTCCCCAATCGGATACTCCAGAGAAAATATTACACAAGTTGTTCGCGACTCTTCTCCACCGCAGACTGAGGGATATTTGCACGGCCCGTGTAACACGTGTCTCCGGTACTGTCGTTTGTATAACAATGAATGGAGCTATCAGACAGCATGCCATTGATATGAAGCAGAAGCAGGGTCGGAGACAACAGGGAGTCTTTTGGGACTCCAGCGTTTATGTTCATGAGGTCCGAGCAGCTGCCGTCGACGACGGCTTGGATGCTTCTGTTGGACAAAAAGCCGAAGATTCATTCGCACAGTCCCTCGGGGAGTTCATAGTACGGCAACTTCGTAAGAAGACCTGTGTGTAGACCCGATCGAAGGCCTTCGCTATATCGAGGCTGACCGCTAGTGCCTTACCCCGACTCTCGATGGCTTGCGCCCACCTGTTTGTGAGATACCTACACAAGATGATAAATTTCGTAAATAGTTATTTATGAAATTTATCCATCACTTACAAATTGCGTCATACTTTATTCCGGTCTTTTTCGTAGAAATTGATTCACATTGCACATCAATTGAAATTTTTTGTACCAATTGTACCTCGAACACAACAATAACTCTCGAACATACCTACCTAATAATAGTAGGTACTATAGTAGTAGTTCGAACATCGTGTCTCGTCTCGAGCCTTGAATCGAAAGGCCTGGGACCCCAGACAACTAAATTTATGCAAAGTCTCGGGAAATCGGAGATGAGATGTCCCGGGACCCAAACCCTAATTTATACTTAACTTTGGGCATTACAGGCTGATCTGTAATATTGTGCCCATCCTATTAAGAACCTAAGTAATCAATGCCTAATAACACTTGCTGGATATTGATGGCGCTTGATGGAACTTGCTACACATATTGAATAAGATTGTAAACCACTTGTCCATTGTGAACCTTTCAGTGAACGCCGTGAGTCCAAACTGGTCATCTTCTAAATAAATAAATTGTAGAAAGTAGGTACAGTACAAGTGCTTTATTCAATCCTAATATTCTGGGAAAGTATAACACACACAAATCGAGGTGCCTACTTATAATAGTTTTAACAGATTTCAAAAAAGGCTAAATTTTATTACATGCGTATATTATTTTTATGTACTGTTTGTTGTTATTGTTACCTACTCAATTCGATGCGCATTTATTTTATGTATGTTTGTTACGCGATATCAAAGCCATTAATGAACGGACTTCTATTTTTCTTGCGGTGTTCGATAGGGTAGGTAGGTACTATACTTTCAGAGTGGTCCCATATCCAAGAAATCCAAATCTGATGCTAAGATCCTGGAGAAATCTGAAGAAACCCTCAAAATGTATGTTTGTAACGCAATATCAAAGCCAATTTTATTTATGAATAGATTTTAATTTTTCTTGCGGTATTTGCGGTAAGTATAGGGTATATTTTCGAAGAAGTCCCGATACCAAAAAATCCGGTTCTAACAGATCAGTAAATCTGTAAATTGAATTATTTTTCGCTTTTCAGAGCCACATTTTGTTTTCTGCAGTCAGAATAAGATTTTTGTTACAATTTAATTTTATCTTAGTTTTTTTTTAATAGGTCCAACCTTAGACTAAGGGGTCAACTATCTTTATAGGTTGATCCTACGTGGAGGACTGTGGCATGACATGTGTGAACAGTACCTACCTACGTATGCTTAGAAGTACGTATGTAATATTATCTGATAGTAGTAGGGATTAACTTATTTTTATTGGTTTCCCATTCGTTCACGCTTCAGGTAACACCTAATTTAGTAACCGGATACCATTTAAGGCGTATTTCCTTTTGACGGAATACAAGTTTCACACATGGTCCGATGTGTTAGACGATATCAGCAAGTTAAAGGTAGTAATACAGTGTAGGGTGTTAGCCTGTCTAATGAACTGGAAAATCTACGCATTAAATATTCTCAAACTATAGCTAGTATTGTGGAAATGCCTTCGTCGTTTATCTTAGTAAACAGCATGTCATCGTTTTTTTTAGCTATACCTAATAGATAAGTGGTTGTTTGCTATGAATAACGACGTAGGCGTTTCTACAATTAATTTATAGTTTAAGCAGTCTAAGGGTATGTGATATAAGCTACAACCGTACCTGCTAACTCACTGATAAGCAGATGACGTGACTTGTACTGTTATGCAAAGTAAAATAAATAAAAACTGAGTTTAAGACAATACCAAATTGAGGTGTGATCTCATTTAATTTCTCTAAGTAAGTACCTGTTAAGTTGTTATCTGGCAAAGTTGGTTGGTTTGCCATCCAATCTTTATAGTCGGGGATCGTTCTTATCTGTACCTACCTACCTATTGGAGATATGCACAAAGAAATATTGTTTTCACTGGCTCTTATTCTATTGGTAATTGCGGAAGCACTAGTACCTACCTGCCTATTTTTTATAGTGCATACATCCCCACGGACTTACCATCCGAGGCTGATGGTGGCCGGAGGTGAGATTCCCAAACGCATTCCCCCGCACCCCGGCTGACATAGCCCACACTCGGTTTCGAAATAACCCCCTCAGATCCACTATAGGTAGTATCTCAGGTCATAAAGTCATAAAAATCATCAGAGTTGTTTCAGTTTAAATACTTATAAGAGTTGCTCGTAGGATTTCACTCCACCTGATTGTAAGCTGTAAATCTATCGTTGTATGGGCCAACGCACCAACAACGCTAAGAGTCTTCCCATAAGCTAAAACTTCACGCCACGCACGTTTAAGCTGTGGAATGACCTCCCTGCTACGGTTTTCCCAAGCACCTGCAATATGGGGTTCTTCAATAAAGGCATTAAAAGGTTCTTGCAGTGTCGGCAGCGCGAGTGTGACTCCCCTGGTATTGCACACGTCCATTGGCCACGGTAACCACTTGCCATCAGTTGGACTGTGTACTTATCTGCCACCTAATTAACGTAAAAAAAGCCTCCATTATCGTAAGGTAAGAATGCGTGAATGTGTAGATAGATAAGTACCTACGTTAGATGTTACTGTTTTAATTTATTGCGTGATATGATGGAAATATTTAGATAAGTAGGTAGGTACCTGCGAGTGTGCCTACTGTGCGTCTTCAGCGGGGTATGCACGGATTGAGGCGTACTGTGTCCGATTTTTCAATTGTAAATGAATTGTTGACTTGCACTCAATTACCTATCTAATTTATTAGTTCAAGATCACGCTCATAAGTACAGCGAGGGATTCCTCAATGTTTTAAAATTACTTTTTGTGTTCATAGGACTAGACACTTAGTGTCTGTAATGGTGACGCTCTTTCCTGAGAATTTGCCTTTAGCTTACCATCAGGCCAGGTGAAATCAAATTGGCGTGTTCTATATAAAAAAAGCCTTTGCTCGCGGACTCAATCGCGTTAACGTAGAGTTAGTCAATCCTTGCGGAACAGTATTTTTATATGAAAACATGTATACCTACATACCTATGCAGAATTTCTTTACGTACCTACTTACCCATACATACATACATACATATAATCACGCCTTTATCCCTAGAGGGTTAGGCAGAGGTGAATTAACACCCACATTCCACTAATAACTGTATTCGGTCCCACGAGATAGGGGATGAGCCTATTATCGTATTCCGGGCACTATTGTTGACTCGAGCCATGCATATGAGGCTGAGTCTGGGCTGTATATTAACTGTCTGATGTAAAACAGTCCTATCCCTTAGTCGCCATGTACGACACTGCATGGGAAGAGATGGGGTGGCCCTAATTCTACTCTGCCGGCAACCACGCTTCAAAACTTACCCAGTAGAGACGAAAACGTTGGAAACAGATTCACTTTCGCATTAATATTAGATATCTATAGATAGTATGAGTTAGGATCGTGGTTACGCTGATAATATGAGGTCATTAAGAATTGAAACACGTTGCACACATTCCTGTTCTTCTTGTTTATTTTTTTAATATTGTATTCAAACCGGTATCTTCATAATAATAATTATTCAATGCGGCGCATATTTTTTTTAATTAAGTACTACTCGTAGATCTTGAGCCTTGACTTATCGATAGGTATGTAAATGTAATATTGTAGGAGATGGGAATTATTAGATAGTCATTCAACACTTATGAGCTCTAAAATTGCCTAGGAAAATGATAAGAAAGATTTTTGAAAAAGTCGATAAGTATTTGATGGATGAAAATCCCTTGATCTAAGCACGCGAGTCGTGTACCTACTGCATTTATCAGGTGATCAGAAGCCCATTCATCATAGGTATAAAGTCAAACTTTTAAGCGTTAGACTAGATATTCTGATGTACCAACAACTGGAAAATAGGACATATTTCTTTTTTAAAGAATATTAGTAAAACAATTAAAATAGGTAGCTAGGTAGGTACCTACTTAGTTGTTTTCGAAAAGTGATATGAATTGAAATAAGGAAACAAGTTGCTTAGGTTGCTACGAGTAGGACACCTAGTCTGTTGTTTGTATGTACATAGGTACTTCGGTATCACTTGTTTGAACTCACATAAAAAAATTAAATTTAACACTAATTGATTTATTTGTAGGTAACTAAACTTTAAAACAAAATATTAAGTAGGTAAGTTGGTATAATATACCTATAAGAATAAACCTTAGATGACTTGGATTTTAATTGTAAATAACAGTTAAAATTGAGTCAAGTCCGACTCTTGGACAATGCTCTTGCAAAATTTCAGCTAAGTAAATCTGATCATCCGTTTTCAATTCGAACAAAATATTGATATCTGTAGGTATTATAGCTCTCGACTAGAACACAGTAATCTTTTTTAAATTCAATATAAATGTGAGTAAAATCAGAATGACAATGTAATATAAATAAGTAAACAGAAATAAATGTGACCGGATATTTCTAGCGATCATCAACTTTGTTACATATGAAAAATACTATGTACCTAATCTAGGTACCTACTATAGAATTTCAATTCAATGATTATGTACATTAGTACCTACCTACCTAGGAGGTTATATATCTACTTATGACTTTCGGTTAGCCTTTCAAAACTGACAAATGTGGGCTGACTGCTGAGTCTGCGTACAAATTTTTGCTACCAACGCAATCAATATTTTTTTTAGGTACGAGTAGGTACATCAGTCTACATATCACACTCAGCAAACATTAAAAATTGCATATTATGCAATTAGGCACATTTTTGTTAATTACAACTTTATTGATGTTAGTTCGCGTTCATGTGATACCTATTCATAGTCTGCGGGATTACTGCGTGCTCACGACCGAATAATTAAACCAGTACAATAACCACCGATAGCCAATCAACAACCATAAATTAACTACTTGTAAACTATTTGGTTAGTGTATCGTGCTACGATAAAAAAGAAAAAGAAAAAAGACATAATTCACCGTAATTACTTACTTATATTCCCGCTAACCGATCCAGCTAAGCTTGTGTAATTAGGATAGGATAGATAGGAATTAGGATAGATAGTAGAACATGGGGTTCTTCAAGAGGTATATTAGAAGGTTTCTTCATGGTCGGCAGCCCGAGTGTAACACCTCTGGTGTTGCATACGTCCATAGGCCACGGTGACCACTTCCCATCAGGTGGGCCGTGTGCTTGTCTGCCACCTAAGTGGTATAACTTTTTTTATACACCCACGAAATTACTGACGGAATTATAACCACCATTAATGCAATTACATAACATAACATAAACACACGCCTATATCCCCGAAGGGGTAGGCAGAGGTGCTAGCATCCACATTTCGCCAGTTTATGTTTAGGTCCCAATGTAATAGGTGGCGAGCCTATTGCCATTAACCGGGCACTTATAAACCTGCTATAAATACACACATAACTTCGAAAAGTATCGAAAAGTCATTGGTGTGTGCCATGGTAAACCTGGTATCGAACCCGAGACCTCGTCACAGCAGTCCATTACCCATACAAAGAATCAAAGAATCAATTTCATTTATTCAGTTTAGGCACACAAAGAGCACATAGGTATAAACGTCAAAATATCACAATTAGGTATGTCAAGAAATAATATAAAAATATTAAATAATGTAGGTAAAAATAAACCATTGGAAAATGATTCTTTCGCTGGTTCGGTAGGTCAGTTCTACTGAGAAGATACCAGCAAGAAACTCAGCGAACTATAGGTATTAGAACTAGATTATTTTTCTTTTTTTAAATTTGCTTTAGTTTACAATTTACTTTGTGCGAGCAAGCAAGAGACTTATGTTGACCACGCATTTACATCATTAAGATACTCATCCACTGTATAGTAACCTTTACTCATTAAAGTTTAATTCACTACCACCAATTTTTTTTTTCACTACCACTAGGCTACCGCGGTTATAAGCATATAAATCAATTACATTTTTATCGAATCCTAAACAAGTGTGTGTGTCACACGCACAATTAGTAGGTATAGATTGATATCAGATAATATAATAATATAGACGCATTTTCATGCGTCGACGATATTGTTGCCAAGCGAACTATGACCTATTCTATTTGGATTTCTTATTTGAGCCTTTGAGACTTTAATAAATATGTAGGTATAAATATTAATAATATTACATTACTAAATTTAAATTTTTATTTCTTTTTTTTTTGCATTACATAAATAATTAACTGTTTAACATCAGACAGATATATACAGCCCAGATCCAAGCCTCAGATACGTCGGCTTGAGTCAAAAATAGTGCTCGGAAGACGGCAGTAGGCTCACCCCCTATTACCGAATTTAATGATTGGTGAAATGTGGGTGTTAATTCACCAATGCCTAACCCGTCGGGAAAAAAGGCATGATTATATATATGTAGTATGTATAATAATTAAGCTGTTTAAGTTTTTAAGAGAGACTGCGAAACGATTATGATACAAATTCTACACATGATAAAAATACTTTTCCTCACACAAAGCACCCTGCATCTTGCTCCGCCGTCTCGCAGCCCCAGTTAAATGCCATTCTTTTTATAAACACTGTTAATAATTAAATAAATTAAGATAGAAAATAATATAAAAATGTCGATAAGAGGACAAAAAGAACTTGCTTCGTTAATCTATTAATAATGTAAATATAATAGTAATATTGAACTCGCGACTTATGAATCACGAATGATATATGTAGTTTACCTAGTGAAATATATATCCGATTACATTCATGTACACGCTTCCATTGAAGACGACTGGCTATATTAAGTTAAAATAAACTGAATAGTTCCTAAATAGTGATTTCTTAATTGGTAGTATATTCATAAAGTTTATTTTCATGACAGACTCAGTGTGGCAAGGACGTCCGCGTAACGCTGTCGTAAGCGTGTCTAAGGAAACGCACAGCCTTTGTAGTATTTCGTGTATAAGAAAATAGTTTCACTAGTCTACTTATATTTAGGTACTTGTCACTTTTTAAAAGTATAACTAAATTATATTTATCGGTGTTCAAATAAAAATGGATGAAGCTTTCGTGCACCTTGAAGGTGAAAATAAAAAACATAAGAAAGGACTAATACCCCCTGATGGAGGTTGGGGATACGTCGTTGGAATTGGCGTTGGATTCACTTTTGTAAGTATTTAAAAACAAAAATTATTTCATAAGTACAATTTTCGTACAAAATATTGTAATTGTAAATTTCTTATCAAAGTACGGTACAAATTGAATCTTGCTCAAATTAAAATGTTATGAATGCGTCCACTATTATACATAATTATATTAATTAGTCATAATGCTAAATAAGGTCAACGTGAAAATATATGGAATGTACAGTCGCCGTCGATATTAGCTTAACACATTCAAAGTTTAGCTCCTAAACTAAAACTAAGACAAAATTTTTACTTTAGATTATTTTTGTAATCCACGGAGGATAACCTTATTTTTTTACGTGCGAAATATCCCCATAGACATTATGTCGGACTCGAACCGACTAAAACGTACGACGCCTGTGGGTCGTTTTTTGCATTCGAAGGTGAGGTTAACAGGCATATCACTCGCACCCCTGCCGGAGAATAACCTCTGAGGATTAACAAAATAAAAGTACATAATTTACTTTTTTTTATACCACTTAGTTGGCAGACAAGCGCACGGCCCACCTGATGGAAAGTGGTTACCGTGGCCTATGGACGTGTGTGTGGGTATGTGAACACCAGAGAAGTCACACTCGCGCTACCGACCCTGTAAGCACAGAGTTTCTGTGCCGTCAGTGTAGAGGACAAGCCTTTAGTCATCCCACTGACAGCACAAATTCTCCAGTGAGATCTGGCTACCCTACTCACAGCTGGGAACACAACACATTTATTTAATGATTTATTTTTAAACTAAATTACCATTTGTACATTAGTTGTATTTAGCAACTTCTGAAGGCGACTGTACTATCGACATTTTTTTTATCAATAAGATTATAGTACATACTGGTTTTATTTTGTAAAAGTGATAAATATCATCATAATAATTAATGGTACATGATCTCGGGACCCGTGTTCAGGTCGAGAGATAATTCAACGGATCGTTCCCAACTTGACATACTCCATGACCTGATGTGGAACTAGCACTTTGATTAATATTGATATTAATTGTTAAACCCTGGGGATATTTCATTACTACTTAAATTTGAAAACTCGTTACCCATTTTTTTTTAAATTTTTATTATTTAACTACTAACCGCGGTAGCCTAGTGGTAGGAGTAATGGACTGCTGAGACGAAGTCTCGGGTTCGATCCCAGGTTTTACCATGGCACACACCAATGACTTTTCGATGCTTTTCAAAGTTATGTGTTTATTTATCGCAGGTTTATAAGTGCCCGGTTAATGACAATAGGCTCGCCACCTATTACATTGGTACCGAATCATAAACTGGCGAAATGTGGGTGCTAGCACCTCTGCCTACCCCTTCGGGGACATAGGCGTGAGTTAAAAAAAAAAAACATAAAATATTATTTAATTACATTTTTTTGTAAAGTTAATGATTATTATAATAAATATCTATCAATAAATATAAAAAAATCTGTGCCGTTTGATAATAAATTTATTGAATTAAAGTTGAATACCAATTCGAAGTTGAATAAAAATTGATTGTAGTACCTAATTAATGTAATTATTATTCACCCACAAAATCAGTACTCTCAACAAGTATAAAATATATTGATACTACAGTCAGCAACATCAAAAGATCATTTTGACTAGCAAAGTATTCAACCTACTAAATAATGATGTTAATACATACATACATGTAATCACGCCCACGAGGGTTAGGCAGAAGTGGATTATCAATCACATTTCACCAATATTTGTATTCGGTCCCACGTAATAGGGGGTGAGCCTATTGCCGGGCACTATTGTTGACTCGAGCCATGCATCTGAGGCTGAGTCTGGGCTGTTTATATCTGTCCGATGTTAAATAGCGCTATCCCTTAGTCGCCTTGTACGACACCACATGGGAAGAGATGGGGTGGTCCAAATTCTACTCTGCCGGGAACCATGTGGCATAATGATGTTAATACCAAACTGTTTTATGTATTTAAATTTGTAATATTGTCTGAGCTAAAGGTGTGTATTAAATATCAGCACAATCAGTCAACAGGAAGCGGGAATACCAATTAAAATCATTTCGAGTATCTTTATACCTCCCCGTCAGAGCTGGTGGGAGAGGTTATGTCGGACTCGAACCGACTGAAACGCACGGCGCCTGTGGGTCATTGTTGGTTGCCGAAGGTGAGGTTGACTGGCATTCCCTCGCAATCCGGCTGACCCAGGGCAATCTCTTTCAATCTGGCCCTCCTCGGTTCATTTTGAGTACTTTGCTCGTCAAAATGATATTTTGATGATGCTGACTGTACATATATCATTCATTAATTTACATTACATGTTCATTAATTTGTAAGATTATGTTTTCTTAATGAAAAGAGCTAGTAATAATTGTTTTTAAATAGGTACATTGTTTAAGAGACTATCTTAATGGGTCTATGAGACCCATCATACCCTATTAAGATCTTTTAGGCCCGAGCTAATTTTACCTGGAAGCGGCTTTTCAAATTTTTTGTGTGTGTTTGTTACACTGTCAATTATGAATGGCTTTTTATGATGCCTGTTTTGTTTGAAAGAGAATACTTCAAGGGTGATCCTATGTCCAGGGAATCAGGACCAGATGATGGGATTCTGGAGAAATAGAAACTCCTCAAAATGTAGGCCAACATACTGTTTCTGTTGCATTTACCTAGTTTAATGGGTGTCTTCCCCGTGGCACTGCCCAATGACACTACTGGTAGTATCAAGGGAAATATTCTTTCCCCATGGCACTACTGGTAGTGCCAAGGGTACAAATTATACCCAATGACACCCTCGGTAGTGTCAAAGGTAATTTTCGTAATTGTAAAGTAATACACATAAAGATTTCAAAGATTAAGTAGCGATGGTCAGGCCCAAATGGAGTTTTCCTTTGTTTCTTTTTAGAGGAATTTTTGAATCTTCTCTTCCTCTTAGCGTTAATCCCAGTCGCATCCGAAGCTTTTACTTCGAAGTCTGGGGTCCGCTTTACAGGAAGTCATGTTCTCATGATGTTGAGCTGGTGATAGAAGTCTTAAGTCAACCATGAACGATATCGGTGGATCCATGAAATGGTTATAATTTACTACAAAGAGAAAAACAAAAAGTTGAAGGTATCCGTGGGAAATTATCGCACAATAAAAAAGTATGTTTATCCGCATTCTAGATTCCATAATCAAAATCATAATAATCATAATCATTTATTTGTGGAACATTGGTTAGTAACAGATCTTATAATAATGTTAGAATGTCCTCTATATTCTACCACATTGCGTGATGTACAAATATGCAGCAATACATCTTTGATCAAAATTACACAGGTTACATGTTAGTACATCAGTACCGTTACCTATTCTTTCTCTGACTTTTCACATTAATACTCAGATTTTATTGATAAAACTTGATATCTTCGAAGAATTAAAAGCTTTTTATGACAAAGTCAATTTGTAAAGAAAAAAAAACATGATTTCGCATTATCTGAAAATCTTTGCGACTGAGATAAGGAACTGATTATCAGATAACGTTATTAAATTTGTATTTTATGAGCATAAAATTAGCAATAAAAATAGAGTGTCTGGGGCCACACCAGGATCTCCGTGCCAACCTGATGAACAGACGAAACGTCTTTTTACATGCGGATATCCCCCTCCCCTCTACCGGAGCCAGTAGGGTGCTGCTGTCTTTGACCATCAGTTAGTCCACCCTCTGACATATTGCTCGCACACCCGGCTGACCCAAGGCTGGAACTAGGACTTCCCCATCTTTATCCAGAAATACAGACGCGGCTCAGGAGCAAGTTTTTTTCTCGGGCTTCGATTGTTGGACGGCAGTGACTTCGATAAAAAGCAAAAGAAAGGTAAGGTAAGGAAAGTAAAGGAGAACGGACCCTAAGCTCCAAAGTACAAACTTTGGATGCAATCTTGAGACTATGAGACTCGGGGTCTCATATGTAATATGATAAACAATACTAAGAGAACCATGAGGGTTCAACTAGTTAAGAAATAAATACAAATAGATATCGATTCGAATCGATAATAAATTTATTAAGAAATAAATAAAAAGAGCAAGAATATTATCGAAGAGCCACAGGGATAGTTGACACGTGGGCGATGCCCGGTGTCATCCATGAGTTAAATATCTAGTCTAAACAGCTAGTAAGTTAATATACATGACTAATTGTTAATTTCATATTTGTTTTTCAGATGTTGGGATTTGGTTCTTCGAATGCTTTTGGTATACTATTCCACGATTTTTTCCTGGAGCAAGGAAGCGGCAGCGGTCTCCCCCTAGTAATTGGAGTTTATAATGGAGCCCTTTCAATATCAGGTATGTAATAGAAACAAATTATGGGTAAGAGGAGCATACCACATATCTCGTGGTAGGCGACGACGTAAAATATTTACTTTAACTTCTAAAGACTGACCAGACTATGAAAGAAATGTAATGAAAAAAGTAAAAAAAACCTGTTTTCTGGTGCTTTTTACATAAATAAATGTTAATACAGTTTCCGCATGCAAGAGCTTCATTGGCGTACATTTTCACAATTCATTTTGGAAAGTATTATATTCGCCTCTTGCGTTTTCTGGGGTTTGATCATTATATAGCCTGGATTAAATTATCTAGATACTTCTGATTAAGGATTAGGCTGGGTCCATTTATGGTAGCGCAGTGTGCATCGAGGCGATAACTTAAAATTTGATATAGAAAATTCACCTTTATTTCAATACCGTAATGCCCATAAGAGAACTGTTGAGTTCACACGCATTCTGCGGAATACGCTCGTTTGCGAGCGATCAAGGCTGATTGGTGGTAGGATTTAATTGTGAAGAATTTGACGCCTCGATGCACTTCAACTTAACCTTACGAACTGACCCTAAAAATTCTGAATTCCTTAAGGTTTGATAGATAGCACGATTGAAGTTATTCAGAGTTCTCAATTTATATTCGTTTAAATCATATTTCAAAAGATAATCAGGATTTGACATGGAGTAATTATGTTTCATCGAATTGCGGCATAGTCTCAGGCGAATTAAAGTCGACATTTCATTTAATAAACTTAACCTGATTTCTAATGCTTCAATTAGGACTAGTTTAAATTTCGATGCGGCTCTAGTTACTTTACTTTTACCAGTTAAAGACAAACAATGTAGCACGCACATGTCTATATCTAAGTACTGTTTAATTGAGAGGATTAGGCAAAGAGACCGAATCCATACAATGTTTCAGTGACCTACATTTTCGATTCTTAATCGATAGTTATTGATTTGCTTAATAACGTATATGCAGTGATCGAATATCGCTACAATCAGATGTTTGACCATTAGGTATGAACATTTCGAACTACAAGTTGAAAATATTGAATTGACAATTTAGCAGTTAGTAAAATTAAGTTATACAGCTTTACACTAAAATATAAATCGGTAGAAAATATTGTCGATAGGTAACAATGACTATTATCACTAGGTTTAAACTATTCAAGCTTAAACAAATTGTCTCTTACTTGCCATATGTATACAGTGTATTTATTGAATACAAAAAATGGATCCCAAGAGAATCCAACAAGATTCAATGATGTTAGTTGACGCCTATCAATTTCCACTTTCACATTGCTACCGATACCTACTAACCTTAATTAAAATAACACCACTTCCGTGTTTTACCCGAGAAGTGTGGTGAGAGCTATCGCTTACCGACGTAACTTTTGTCTTATATGGTTACCACCAAAAAAAAAAAAACTAGATCGAATCTAGATAAGTCATCGTCATCTCAGCGTTGTACCTAGTTTGCACTTAAGTTGTGAAGGACTCGGCGCCCGGGGATCACTTTCTGGTAATTACTCCTGTCTTTCGCAGGCTAATCGGCATCGTTTGAAGACTATTGTCACGCATGTCATCCCTTAAGCATGACGTCAAGCCAGCACTTCTCGAGTTTTCCCCTCCCAAGACTAGGACCGGCGAAGATTTTAAGGACTTCAGGTTGCCACAAAATATAGTGGTACCATCGAAGTATTGTATTTTATTTGTCCTAGTTATGCATGTGAAAGCTGCCGCGATGGGGATGCGTTAGTTCCTCAGAACAATGATCTAGGTTGGTGGATTTTTCCAAAATGATAGACCAGAGCCCATTTTGTCAATTAGCAGGAATAGCAGCTTCATGGGCGTACCCAACTTCCTTTAAGGGGTGGGGCAGAAAGATCTTTACTCTTCCCCTGGGCTCTTCCCTCAGAAATCCAGTGATCACATGTGTCAGCTGGTACGAGACGCTTCAGTGTGGCCTTTCTAGCCATTTCTCCATGATGGGTCTTATCGCCGTTATCACTGCCTGCCCAGCCCGTGGTCACCCAAGTAGTTGCTTTCACTCCACCACTACGACTGGGGGAGCTGTGACTTCACGCCCTCAATTTTTCGAGGCTCGGGTTCGCACCCCAGCACCCGCAGTATAGCTCGCTAGTATAGCTCCCAGGGTAGGGTTCCAGCAAGGATTCGCTACCTCTAAGGAAATCTTACGGTAGCATCTAATGACCTTGTGGGCTAGCACTCGTTGTTGTCATTGACCGCCGGGGCCTTCATATGGATCACCAATATTGGTCCATGGACAGCACGATCTTCGCATAAAGTTTCCAACAGAGATCCAGACCCCTCATGTAAGGCAGCAGCCGCACCAGATAGTAAGCTGCTTTGACAACCTGATTTGGAGATGCACCCGAAGGCCATCAAGCGCGAGCCCCAAATATTTAATTGGACTTAGGCAACGCTTAGGTTACGGACGGTTGTGGCCTTCAGGGTTGCTGCACCACCGCACTCCGTCACGTGCGTGTCATCTGCACAACACGTGGTGGTGGCACCATCTACGAGCGAGCTCATCGCGAAGCACCCAGTCGTACCCGGTGTTCCACAGGAGCGATCACAGGGTTTCGTAGATTTTGCTACAATAACAATATCTACTAAATCTTCTATTTTTGACTTAGATGAAGATTGCACTGGTAGCATGCAGGATCCTTCATCGTTTGGGCACCTGACTGCCACGTAAACTGGAATATAACATTAAGTCAACTCTAACTCTGTAAATGATATTGTAGTGAAAATAAGCAAGGTTAATAATAACCTTGCTTATTTTCACTACAATATATATATATATATATAATTTTTAGAAAAAGACATTAATAATAATAATAATAATAATATTGAGCTATGTGTATGTCCGAGCTCATCGGTAAGCTAATCTGCTTCAGGTCGGGTAATACCCGCCCAAGAGTGATGCGCTATGTGACCCGAGCGTTTGCGGGAACTGGTATCAGTCCCCAAGAATATGCGTCTCGGATCACAGAGCGCATTGACTTCCTGAAGCAGAAAATCTACGCCTGGGCAAACCGAATTCGCAGATACAAAAAACGCGCCGATCGATTTACCTTTAATCGCATGTTCCGAAGAGACCAGAGGTGGCTATATAGAAGCTGGGAGCGAACAGATGAAAGTGTGGATGACGTGCGGCGGCCAGATGCTGAAGCCACAAATGCGTTTTGGCGCAGCATCTGGTCGGTGCCCGTTAGCCACATTGAAGGCGATTGGATGCGTGAGGTTAAAAGAGCATGCGAGACCATTCCGAATATGGTTGAAATTTCTATCGATGCCATTGATGTAGATTGTGCGGTCCGTCCGCTGTCTAATTGGAAATCGCCAGGACCGGACGGACTGCACAACTTTTGGCTAAAATGGCTACGGAGTTCGCATGTTCTTTTGGCTTCACAATTTCAATCCGCTGTTGAATCTGGGACACTACCAGCTTTTATGACGATAGGGGCTACCCATCTGCTCCATAAAACAGGTAGTACTTTGGAGCCCAATAATTATAGACCAATTACATGTCTACCAACGGTCTATAAACTTCTTACATCCATTCTGAGAGTCAAAATTAACAATCATATAAATGATAATTCTATTATGTGCGCCTCTCAGAACGGATGTAGGAATGGAGCCCGGGGTACTAAGGAGCTTCTCCTTATTAATATGGCTATTAGCCAACAAGCTCGACGCAATCGTAAAGATCTGGCGGCATGCTGGATAGATTATAAGAAAGCGTTCGATTCTGTGCCACATACATGGCTTTTGAGGGTGCTGGAGTTGTATAAAGTGAATGCAACTCTATGTACCTTCTTAAAGTCATGTATGGAGCAGTGGAGGACAGTTCTTGTCTATCCAGGGTATCGTCGGACTTTGGGTAGTGGCGAGCCGATAACAATAGAGCGGGGTATTTTTCAAGGGGACAGTCTGAGTCCCCTTTGGTTCTGCTTAGCCCTGAACCCACTCAGCACTTTGTTAGTGAAATCAGGGTTAGGTTATAGGTTACGAAGAGAGGGTCAGACGGTATCCCACCTGCTTTACATGGATGATTTAAAGTTATTCGCCCACACCTATCCTCAATTAATGGCTTTACTGAAAGTAACCGAAGCATTCAGTAACTCTATTAAAATGGAGTTTGGTGTGGACAAATGCGCAGTCGTTCATGTAAAGCGAGGTAGGGTGGTGGAGTCGGAGGGTCTACAACTCTCTGATTCCATTAACCTAAGATCACTCCTCGTAACTGAGACCTACAAGTACTTGGGTATGTCCCAGGCGTTATGCATGAATGAGGCCGGCATGAAGCAAATGTTACAGGAACGTTTCTTTGGCCGCCTGAAAAAAGTACTTAACAGTCTTTTGTCAGGTGGTAACAAGGTGCGCGCTTGTAACAGTTGGGTCATACCACTCTTGATGTACTCCTTTGGTATACTCAAGTGGACTCAGACTGAACTCGATACCATTGATAGGAGAGTCCGGACTCAGTTGACTGCATTTCGAATGCATCATCCACGGTCGTCAGTCATGAGATTGTACATCCCGCGGACATGTGGAGGTCGAGGATTTTTAAATATTAAGACTCTACAGAATCGCGAGGTGTGCAATCTCAGAGACTATTTTCTTAAGTCTAACGTGGATATGCATCGTGATGTAGTCAACGTAGATACCGGGCTCACCCCGCTCAGTCTGGCTAAGGAGAACTGGCGCAGACCTACAGTAGCTGGTACTGACAGCCGCAGAGAGGTATGGCAGAGTAAGGAGCTACATGGCAGGTTCTATCGGGCCCTCCACAGGCCTGAAGTAGACATACTGGCATCCGTGTCCTGGCTACGTTTCGGTGACCTTTTTGGGGAAACTGAAGGTTTTGTCTGTGCAATTGCTGACGAAGTTATCAAGACGAATAACTACCGGAAGTATATCATGAGAGATGGCACGATTGACATCTGTCGAGCGTGTCACCAGCCTGGTGAATCCCTCAGGCATATAACTTCCGGTTGTTCTCGTCTTGCTAACGGCGAGTACTTGCATAGACATAATCAAGTAGCCAGGATAATCCATCAGCGGCTTGCTCTGAAATACAACCTTGTGGAAGTTGAGATGCCGTACTACAGGTATGTTCCCGAGCCAGTTCTTGAAAATAGTCATATCACATTGTACTGAGATCTATCTATCATCACTGATAGGACTGTTGTAGCCAACAAGCCTGATATTGTGGTGATAGACCGATCCAAACGCCGAGCATTGATTGTTGATATCACCATTCCTTATGACGAGAATCTCGTGAAAGCCGAGAAAGATAAACAGGTTAAGTACTTAGACTTGGCCCACGAGGTTGTCGACATGTGGAATGTTGACTCAGCAATCATTGTTCCGATAGTCGTGTCAGTCAATGGACTAATAGCAAAGAGCCTCGACCAACACCTAAAGAGGCTCGGGTTAGATGGTTGGGTCAAGGGCCAGATGCAGAAGGCTGTGCTTCTTGATACGGCGCGCATCGTGCGGAAGTTTCTTTCTCTGGAGCCCTAACCACCGGTAGCTTGGTTCCTGTACCCGATACCGGTGGAGCACTATTTTTTATATTTTTAAATAGATGTTTTTTATATGTGTTTAAAAATATAATTTATAAGTTGAATATTAAAATAAAGTATATAATAATATTATTATGTCTTTTTCTTAAAATTCTTAATTTTAGGTCAAAGGGCAGGGTGGTGAAAGCGTCCCACTTGCCCCAAGCTGGATGCGCCCATTACCAGCTTGGAGATAGGTTGGTTAGGGTTCCAAATATCTAGTTCCTCCAAATACCTCATGTCATGTAACTCAGAATCCACAATATAGGTATCTCTAAGCTGTTGTTGTCAAAAGCCGGTTCAACGGAACATAATACGCGGGCAGCGGTATGGTAATTTATTGCGTTTTGATGAATGTCCGGCAAATTGATTCAATTGATTACGCGTTTCACGGGATGATGACCTTCTATATAGTATATGTGTAACATGGAATATTTGTTCATATTATTGCAGCATTGCATCAGCTTTGTATCTATGTGCAAAGAAAAATAAAATGCCAAACTACTACGGTGGAAATTTGTTGTTTTAAAACCCTACTAACTGGGGCCTTACCTTACCACCATCTCTAAGCATAAGCAGTATTATTTCAGTCTTACTTTGGTACCACATACCAAAGTGAATATCTTGGTATCACCGTATTTTAGGACCACGACATCATTAAAATAATATTAAAAAAAATTACGTAGACCACATTTGTATAACTCAACAGTTTTGTGATGTCACCCATAGTGCTAAAGTCAACGCCAGAAAATGAGTCCTGCGGTCAAACTCGCATCTAAAAATGACATCGCCACCATACTCGGCCATACTGTGTGTTGGTTGGTTCAGGCCATAACAGTTCAGTTTAGAGTTGCCAGCACATTTTTTATGATGTACTAGTAGGAATTATAGTCCCTGCCTGGAAGTTATTGATCGCAATCTCGTAACAACAAATACACTATAATATGATCAGTTTGCGTTTTTTTTGGAGGGTAGTATGAGGTGCAACGGCGGGGGAGGAGCTTAAATCCACTAATCATATTAAAAAGTATATTGCTGTGAGGTTTCACAACATGCTCCAAAACTTTCTCTTGATACACTTTGACTACAGTTTTTACTCCTTATTTTCTAAAGTTCAGCAATGCAACAAAGAATTATTACATTCATATCTGAACATTGAAAGGTCTAATAAAATAAAAAGACGATACTGGCAACATTACATGTTGTGACTGCCACGCGCATCGCGGCCAAGGGACTTATTTCGTGGCGCGTACTCTACGATTACTCATTTACAACCTTTTTTATAATTATACTATGGTGAGGGGCGCGAATGCGTAGACTGTCGCACGGTAAAATGGGTTCGGGTTGACCTTTGACCTTAAATTAATAAAATGCAAAAATCCGATCGATGTGGACTTTCAATATTTTTTTTATTGTGGCGTATTTATGATCCCCACCAATTTTCAGCTCTATGCGAATTCGTGCTAGTTCAAATATTTATTTTGTCTGGATTAAAACCGGATTTGGACGAACAACGTAGTTAATGGTGGTGTGTTTGGGGACAACTGTTAATGTGATTAATTCATTAATAATTTATTTTAATAGGCACAGAAAGTGTTAAATAAATTTGCATAAGTAAGTAAGTAATTCGAGTTCGTAATTCCTGGAAATTTATGTATACCATTACCCAAAAGTGTTTTTATTAACTTTTTAATACAAGATAGGTGCCCCACGGTATCCGTGGGGCACCATAAAAGCCTATCAAATTCAGATTTATTTTGAATAACTGCACAATACAATTTCTAAATATTTTATTATATCTTCTTCTTCAATGTAGCGTTAACCCCAGTCGCATCCGAAGCGTTCACCACTGAGTCTGGGGTCCTCTTTACAGGTCTAACTGCGAATTTGGCTAAATTTCGATATTTTCCGTGAAGCGACCTAAAGTCGAAATCTAAGCATTACCATTAAACCATTAGTTGGGCTTTTAAGGTATCCACCAGTAACGACTGCCATAGATGTTGGTATGGCAACCGGGACCGAGGGCTTAACGTGCTCTCCGAGGCACGATCAGACCAATGCAAATACCCATATTCATGCATACAAAAATTTGCACTGAGCGGGGATCGAACCCGTGCCTCTTGCGTAGCGGCCGCGTTCAATAATGCCCTTTTTTCATTTTTCTTATATCTGTTTCTAATAAGTTTGTTTAAATAATGTAATATAAACTTCGTTTAATAAATTGTTGTTTAAAATAAGTATACATTGAATGAATATTTGAAATGTTTCTTATTGACGTATGCCTGAGATCATTTTTACTCAATTATACTTGACACACGGTACGGACGATAATACATACGGATTAAATGCACGCAGTGTTATTATTACATATTTCAGAAATCACTTATTTGAAAACCTAAAAGTAAAAAATCATTTAAAACCCAGTGACGCTAATAATTAAAACATTGGTTTTTTTGCAAGGAGGTAGGACACGGCGGTATATCCGCCCGATTGAGCAGTCCGACTGGGGAAGTACCTCCGCCGTACAGAATACCGCGGTTATAATAACTTCGTGTTGTGTTCCCAGCGGTGAGTAGGGTAGCCAGAGCTCACTGGAGAATTTGTGCCGTCAGTGGGAAGACTAAAGGCTTGTCCTGATTTGTCTTCTACTGACGGCACAGAAACTCTGTACTTACAGGGTTGGCAGCGCGACTGTGACTCCTCTGGTGTTACAGACGTCCATAGGCCACGGTAACTACTTTCCATCAGGTGGGCCGTGTGCTTGTCTGCCAACTAAGTGGTATAAAAAAAAACGTTTTTTTTAAAGAAGAAAGAAGTGTGTGTCTGTTTTTTTGTTTTAAGTCACTAACATTTTTTTATTCCTTAATTTATTCCACTGTATTGATTCCGTGTATTTAGTACCTGCTATAATTATTTATGGAAATATGATAATCCTTCTTTTAATATACAATACTACATATGGATACCTAAACAAGCCATTTATGGAATATGGAAGATGATAGATAACGACACATTATAAATGTTATTTTGCTATTTCATTACTAGTTTTTAAAAACGTAATTTATATTAAAACATAAGAATCTATTTATCTAAATGTTAATTTCTTAGTGATTTTACACGTGTAGCAATAACGTATTTTACTTTAGTTTTAAAAGCAAATAAAAAGTTAACCTACATTAGTATAAAAAAAAATGTTCAGCTCACACCAATTCAATAGATATATAAGTCACAATATTTTTGTGTAATATAAACATCTAATCTAAGTAAAAATACATTAAAATAAAATTAATAACGTATGAAAAACTGCCTAAAATCGCAACTAGCGGGATTGCATGATAGGTCAGAATTGACTACCTAGAATCAAGCTTCATTTAGGTTCTAGATGAAGCTCGTGAAGTATGTAAATATGGAATGATGAGATGAAGGGCTCTTGTCTCGACATAACTCGGAGGGAAATAAGAGTGAGCATGTATGTATATTGATGGTGATGGATCTCTCGTATTTAAATATTCTCAAACTCAAACTTCCAGGAAATTCTGAACTTGATACTGATGTAAATTTATTCAACACTTCTTGGTACCTATTAATACTTAATTAACGAATTAAGTAAATTAGCAGTTGCCCCAAAACATAATCTTGGTAATATCATTAATTACTCTCATTGAACGTACAATATTTATATAAAAATATAGTCTTCGCTTTCAATCAAAATATGAGTTCTTTTTTACAGAAATGCTGAGAAAATAATGTTTGACCTCTTCGTAACTTTTATAATATAGTTTTTTTTGTAATCATTATAAGGTAAACTAAACGACAAACGACGTTGTTTTGACAGAACTAAAGGTACAAAAAGTTTTTCAAATTTATGTATTTGGAAGAAATCGTTGCCCTTAAGACGTACATAGACCAATATGCATAATTACCAATGAAAATAGCCTTACAATGCTGTATCAATCAATCAGTTAGCCTATTCCACTGCTGGAAATAGGGCTCTCCCAATGTTGATATTAAGTAAAGTAAATGGAATATTAACTCATTATTCTATCACGAACCCTGCTGAAGAACTACAGGCTCATCTCACTCTTGAGCCATGTCTACAAGCTGTTCTAGAGAGTCGTCACAAATCGTCTTGCGGGTAAGCTCGACGAGTTCCAACCACCGAAGCAAGGCGGGTTTCGAAAAGGCTTATAGCACCGTAGACCACATCCATACTATTCGGCAGATTGTAGAAAAGGCTCAAGAATACAATCAGCCGCTGTGTATGGCGTTTGTGGACTACGAAAAAGTATTCGACTCCATCGAAACCTGGGCAGTTCTGGATGCTCTGCAGCGGTGTCGTGTCGATTGGCGATACATCGAGGTGCTTGTATGACACTGCCACAATGTCCGTCCAGCTTCAAAACCAGAAGATGAAACCCATTAGTCTCCAGCGGGGAGTGAGACAGGGGGATGTTATATACCCCAAACTTTTCACTAACGCACTGGAGGACTCTTCAATACTCTGGATTGGGCTGGGTGGGGTATCAATATTAACGGTGAGTACATCTCACATCTTCGGTTCGCTGACGACATCGTCATAGTAGCGGAATCGTTGGAACAACTGGGCGAGATGCTGCATCGCCTAGGTAGAGAGCTTCTCGACGCGTTGGCCTCGGCGTAAACTTGAATAAAACCAAAATTATGTTCAACGAGCATGTTGCACTGAGACTGATTGTCATCGAAGTGGCGACACTCGAAGTTGTTCAAAAATATATATACCATATACCTGGGGCAGGTTATCCAGCTCGGTAAAAACAACTTCGATTCGGAACGAGGTTATCCGACAGAGAACTAAAGTTACCGACATAGGTCACAGATTAAGCAAGTTGAAGTGGCAGTGGGCTGGACACGTTTGTCGAAGGTCTGATGGCCGTTGGAGCAAACGAATCCTAAAGTGGAGACCGCGACAAGGTAAGCGAAAGGTAGGACGCCTCCTAGCCAGATGGACGGACAACCTGGAAAAGGTGGCTGGGACAGACTGGATGCGGAAGGCAGAGGATCGGATAAAATGGCGCACATTGGGAGAGGCCTATGTCCAGCAGTGGACTGCGGTGGGCTAATAGATATTGATTGATTGATTGACTATTACGAATCGGTTAGAAATACTGGTGTCAAAGTCGCACGACGGATTATTTATTCGACATTACTTCATCACAAGAACAAATGATTAATAATCATTATTAGGAACTCTAATAAATTAAAGTCAAATAAATATAAGAAACTATATATGTAATTGGCTTTAGGTGGAAAATATTACAATACAGGATAAAATAATATGGAAGCCGTATAACATTTTCAGAAGAGAGTAATATATTAATTTGAATTAAGAACCTATACGGTTTTAAAGAGTATAACCATAAAATTAGTAATAGTATACGGTGATATAACTTTATAAAAGGTTACCATTCAACCAGGCCGCACACATTCTGCCGCGTGCATTTGCTGAGAGTGGAGAAAGGATTCTTCTGCTCCAAAAAGGCGGGAATAAGACCTATCGGGTCGGGAGCATTGGAAAATTGAAAATGGTGTCTTGTTTTATTTGGTCTTATTAATACAGGCACTTTCTCTAGCCACAGGAGTGACTTAGTAATAAAAAAGTAAAATAATCTTTCGTCTCTTTAATGTAATTATTATTTCTTTTACAGGTTTTCTTGGAGGGATAGCACTTAAGAAATATTCCTTTCGTCAAGTAGGATTGGTCGGTGCCGCTCTTTTTTTTCTTGGCGACACTTTGACAATATTTGTGGAGAAAACATATCAACTAGTGTTTACTTTTGGAGTGATAAGGGGTACGTGAAATGTATTTTTTCAGCTTCATGTAGATTAATGAACAATATTTTGAATGAATGATTTTGAATGATGTCGTTAATCACCATATTCAAAACGTGTTACCTATTTCCAAGTAAAAAAAAATATCAATTAGATGGTACTGTCCCTAATATTTATATCACTAGGTAAATTTGAAAATCACATTTCTTTACATCGCTCAGTATATAAGTGAGAATTTTTGTCATGCAATAGTTTCACAATTGATACTAATGTATTTACAGATTTTATTGAAACGAATGAAAATAATATTGCTTGTAATGTACCTTTAATGTTCACTTAATTAAAGCAATGACTGACGGTTCCCAAGGGCTAATTGCATACGCTGGACACATTTATTTTTATTGGGTGTATATTGGGCCCCACAAAGATCTTCGGAACCTAAGCCTACCTCACAAGCAAGCCGGCACATTTGGACTCCTATTCTGCTAATTTTATGTCAGAGCAAAGTTTTATAATACTGACACTGCAAAAATGACATGCAATTTTAGACGTTATGAATATGGCATTAAAGTCCAAAATTAAATGAAAAAGAGTTCATTACTTCTTCATTAACTCTGCAAGATGCCATTCATTATTAGACTCTAACAGCATCCCTGGGTCGGCCGGGGTGCGAGGGATATGCCTGTCAACCTCACTTTCGGCAACCAGAAACGACCCACAGGCGGCGTGCGTTTTGGTCGGTTCGAGCCCGACATAACCTCTTCCACGTGCTCCGGTGGGGGATCCGTGGGGATTTTGCGCACGTAAAAAAGAAATACTCTAACAGCATTGCAGTGAAGTCTAAAATGAAATGATATAGTTTGGCATTACATTGGTTTTAGTATAAAATAAAATTAGCAGAATCGTGTCCCTGCTTAATGACGCAGGTTGTCCTCTCAGAGTTCGGTAGCGTTCAGATGGCTATCATTCACAATATTGTATAACTAAAATGTTCTTCATTGCTATCAAGAAGCATGGAGTATGTCGTAGTAGCGCAATAGATATATCCAAACAAATGTGTGGTAGTTGCAACATCTTGTTTGTTTTGATACACTGTGAACAAATTCAAGAATAGTGTGGCTGTGAGATTTTATTACATTTTCTCTTTGGCACTATTATCTTGTGGTAATAAATATAGAAGTTATATTTTGATCTTGTAAAGTGTCATTTTGTCAAAACAGAAATAAAGATATTTGATCTGAAATAATTTAATTTTGCTTCTATTTCTTCTTCTCAGGTGCTGGCTTCGGTTTAATGATACCAGTTAGCTTTACTACCTTCAATTGCTATTTCACATCAAAACGTACTGCTATGATGAGTGCTAATCAAGCCATGAGTAGTTTGGCTTCCATCACCTTCCCAATGTTGGTAACCACGCTACTTTCAGAGTATGGGTTTAGGTGGACCCTGGCATTGATCATGGCTGTAGATCTGCATCTAGTATTTGCTATGATTGTGATGCATCCAGTTGAATGGCATATGATTGCCTGTCCAAAAGCTTTAAGTAACGGTGAGAATATTTTTGGCTGATATTTTGCACACAAGACAGGTAGGCCTTAACGCAATGCAGAAGGGGGAGTAGGGGGGGGGGGACAGATCATACTGATCAGTGAGGGCCATATTAATGTAAATTATGTAAAACAAAATGTAACCTTGAACAATTATTAAATTTGTGGTGGCACCCGTACCCCCATTTGCACAGCGTCTCGCTTGATGTTCTGTAATATTTAACTCAAAATAAAAATAAGACCAGATGTTTCGCTAATTTTAAAAAAGATATTTTTTTATTAATTAGAGAATTCTCTGCTAAATTTATCTTTAATTTCAGAGAATAACAGTAGCTTTAAGCGACGAAGTTGCGAGAATATAGATGTCGCGGTGAAAATGCTTCAGCATAATGAAGGAGAAACACAAGTGAAAATTGTTAAAGAACAAAACCATGAGTCAATTAAAAAAAATATAATGTGAGTATGAATGCGTTAGACGTATGTGTTTTTGTACAATATTTCTATCTAAATATCTTAAACGTCGAACAACAATGACACAGCACTTGATCAAAATGTGGTTGATAGTTCAATTGGGCGACTTTTATTAGGCTTTAACCGCGGTAGCCTAGTGGTATGGGTAATGGACTGCTCAGACGAGGTCTCGGGTTCTATTCCAGGTTTTACCATGGCGCACACCAATGACTTTTCGATGCTTTTCGAAGTTATGTGTGTATTTATCGCAGGCTTATAAGTGCCCGGTTAATGGCAATAGGCTCGCCACCTTATTACATTGGGACCTAATCATAAAATGGTGAAATGTGGTTACTAGCACCTCTGCCTACCCCCTTCGGGGAAATAGGTGTGAGTTTATGTTATGTTATGTTTTATTAGGCTTTGCAGCATTACAATAAGGATCTTCATAACTATATTGTATCTAAATCTGAGAATTATTTAAACACCCACTAATTTTTAAACTATGTTAATTTTATTTAATTATTAACTGTATCTGAATACTTTTAAGCCGATAGACTCATTAACATTTTTTTCTATTAGATCTTCCAACTGATATTGAAGGAGTTTATGATCGATGTTTTGAAACATTGTCTATAAAACATGTCAAAACGAATATCTCCTAATTATTTGAAGTCGATTAAAAATTGTTACAATTTTAACTCGTCAAGATTAACATCTATGAATATGTCATGAGTTGAGCAGTTGTAGGACTATTAAAAATATATTACGAACTCCTAAGTAATTTGTATAAAATTTAAAATACAGTAGTAACGGTACCAGTCACTACTGAACTTATTGAAAAAAAGTAACTGAAAGAAAAGTTTTTGCCGTCCACGAGTCGCTGACTTGTCAGGACAAGAAATTACCCAATGAGATCGCACACAAATTCGACCATGACTCTTTTATAACAGTACTTGATCACATGGTTTAGTTAGAATAAAAACACGAACTAAGACTCAAGTTTAAAAGCCCAGTGACCAAATATGGAAAGCTTTACTAAATTAAAATACCTGTATTTCTAGAAAACAAACATCTGAACACGCGTAATATAATACAAGGTCAGATTCTACTGTTCACATAGATGCATTTTATTGCCACACTCTTGTTTAATATTATTTCGGTTAATGACACCTTCAATCGTGAATTTCATAAAGATACAAATCTTATACTATGAAATTGAATAAGTTCAGGCGGGATTCGAACCCGCAATCTGTTCCTTACCGGGGGAATGCTCTGACCACTAAGCCTCCGAACCTGTTGGAGAAAGAGCCAACGTCCGAGTGCCATCACTGCGAAGTGAATGAGGACTCGAGGCTGCACATGCGCACTGAGTGTCCGGCGTGGTAGATGCCGAGACGGGAGCTGGTGGCGACCCTGGGAGTGAGAGTTTTTACGCTAGCCAACGCTTGCTCGCGTCGATAGTTCGTTGAACGGATGCGTGGGCGCCTCCTCCTTCAAGAGCAAGTTATGCTCTTGAAGGAGGAGTGAAGAAGGATCGTAAGCCAAGCTACTGAGGCAACTTGAGAGTCGAAGGTCGATAAATGACCTCCGCCTCCTATGAGTGGAGACCTGGGGATGATGTGTCGAGCCGCCTGTCACCCTGGCAGAAGCAGGCCGAGGCGGTAGCGCGCGTTGTATCCGTGGGTCATTTTCACACGTATTAAATAAAAGCCCCCGAATCTTGCCTGAAGCCATTCAGATATATCCGTCTTACTGCGACGAATATGTATAGGAAATCTTTCCTATTTTAATCGATTTGAATAGTTAACATACAAAATGCTTTAAAATTTCTTTCAATAAATGCTTAAAAATATAGGCATAGTTTTGTTTATAGATGAGATTATCTTTTCATCGCATTTATCGTATTTATCGCAGGTTTATTAATGCCCGGTTAGTGGCAATAGGCTCGCCACCTATTACATTGGGACCTAAACATAAACTGGCGAAATGTGGGTGATAGCACCTCTGCCTACCCCTTCGGGGAAATAGGCGTAAGTTTATGTTGTGTTATGTTATTATCTTTTCATAATAACAGAAAATTTCTAGCGAAACTCGGCCACTCCGGTGCTGGCATATTAAAGTAGTTAGTTGTTGAACCTTCATGTTGGGTTTTGTATAATAATAATATCACCATCATCATCATCTGCCCGACCTTGTCCCAAATATTTGGAGTTAGTTCAAAATGTCATTCTCACGTGCCAGTCGGATGTCATCTTCTCTTTTTCCGTTATTATTTCTCACTTATCATTTTTGTAAATTTTAATTATATTTAAATCAGAGAACATTTGCATTCTTTTAAAACGTCCATGCTTGTAAATATAACGGTTAGTCAAATGGTATGTCAATCAGTAAAATCTAAGAAACGAAGAAATTATCACTGTCTCTAATTTAATTGTAGTGAAAACTTAATTTATATATATATATGTATATATATATATTGTTGGTGTAGTTAAGGTTTACTTTGCTTTTGTGTACTGTGTCAATGAATAACAATAAATACGTCTTGTGTTTACGAGGTTTATTGGCAACTAAAATAAAAACTATCAAACATTGCCTTATAATAGGCATTGAATGCAACATAGCCGCCCACCAAAGGACGACTAGTCCTTTCAAACAACATTACAAGCATTAGAAAATAACATTAAAGTGTAATTAAATTACTTAGCTGAATCAAATACTTTCTAATACATATCAATGGGATCTTAATCTATAGCTGTATCAATCGGTAAAGCACACAATTTTGTGACACATCGTCTTGTTACACTATCGCCGGTCTTTACACTGTACACTCTGGTTAAACCATCGGCGCCGGGGTGTTTGTCTATAATGCGACCAAGGAGCCATTTTCCAGGTGGGAGATTGTCTTGCTTGATGAGTACTATGTCTCCAGTTTTGAACTCTTCTTCACGTTTCAACCATTTTGGTCTCTGCTGAAGACGTGACAAGTACTCCCCTTGCCATCGGGCCCAGAAGTTGTTTACTAATTTTTGAGTGTACTGCCACCGTGTCAAATTACTCATTTTGGCTTCCTTTATATTAATATTTGGCACGGTGACCGGAGCTTCGGTTATTAAAAAATGCCCAGGTGTCAGCGGTTCCATGCTTACGTCGTCCATCGGACACAGCGGACGTGAATTCAAACAGGCCTCAATTTCGCAGAGAATCGTCGTCATTTCCTCGAACGTTAAATTGGTTTTCAAAATCCTTTTTAGGTGGTACTTCATGAATTTGACGCCGGCTTCCCATAGTCCTCCGAAGTTAGGCGAATATGCAGGTATAAAGTGCCATTGGGTTCCATCGTTAGCAAGCAATTTAGCCATTTCTCCATCAAAGTGCAAGCGAGCTTCCTTCCATGCTTCGACAAGTTCCTTGTTAGCACCAATAAAGTTGCGTCCTTAATCACTCCATATATTGGCGCACCTTCCTCTGCGAGCGCAAAATCTTTTAAAGGCTCTAATGAATGCAGCTGAACTTAGGTCGCCAACCAATTCTAAATGAATCGCCTTCGTGGACATACAAACGAAAACAGCTACGTATGCCTTTCTGGTCTTATTTACTCGGCCTTTACTCATTAATATTTGGAATGGTCCGGCTAAAGCGTTGAGAAATGGTCGCGCGGGCTTCACACGCACACTAGGTAAGTTACCCATAACTTGCGTCCTCACTCTAGCATTTAATTTTGCACATAGCAGACAACGATGAATATACTGCTTCACTAATGCCTTTGCTCGCAGTATCCAGTAATTAGACCTCAGATAAGTAAGCATCAATTGTGTTCCACCATGCAATGTCTTCGAGTGGGCTTCTGCTACGATCAAAAGCGTAAGTTTACTGTTTCGACCTAGAATGATTGGGTGCTTAGCTTCATCACTCATCTCTGCGTTTCTGAGCCGGCCGCCCACCCTGAGAACTCCATCTTCATCAAGGTAAGGATCTAACGACTTCAGGTTACTAGATTTTTTTACAGCTTTCTTTCTTTTCAAATGTTCTATCTCTCGTCCAAATTCTTCTTCTTGTGCTTTTTTTATACATATTTTCAAAGAAAGATGTAGTTCTTCAGTTTTTATTGTGTTATCTATATCTTTTAATGCCTTTTGTTTCAAGAATCGTCGGCAGTATGTTATTGTTCTAAGAAGCTCTAATAATGTGTCAAAATCATCAAATTGTGTTATTAATTTCTTTCCATTATCTTTGTTATCATTTGTTAACTTCAGATTTTGTAGAATAATCTTTTTCTTTTCTAAATCGACTTGTGTTGTGTTTGGTCTAGTGAACTGTATCTTGGTTTGTAGCCATTGTGGGCCGTTCCACCATAAATCACACTTCTTCAAATCTGCTACTAACATACCCCTTGATGCAATATCAGCTGGGTTGTCTTGTGTCTGTACATGGTGCCATTGGCTGCAATTTAAATTGGTTGTAATCTCTACAACTCGGTTAGCCACAAATGTCTTCCATCTATTAGGATCTCCAAATAACCATGAAATGACAATCGACGAATCTGTCCAACCATAGATTTGTGATGCAGGTATCCTCATTGTTTGCCCGATTTGTTTGAGAAGTCTAGACAGAAGCAATGCTGCGCATAATTCTAGCCTGGGTAAAGATATCGTTTTCAGGGGAGCAACCCGAGTTCTTGCAGCAATGATAGTAATTTTGAAAGTACCATCTGTGCTCCTCACTCTGCAGTATGCTACAGCGCCATATGCCTTTATAGAAGCATCACTAAAGCCGTGGATTTCTATAGAATCTCTAGTGGACTTTAATGTGCCCATCCATCTGTTAATGTAAAGTTCATTTACATTTTGGAGATCACATCGTATTGTAGCCCATCTTTCTGCTAGTGTTTGGTTCACAGCTTGATCCCAGTCGACCTTCTCGATCCAGAGTTCCTGAATTAAAATTTTAGCCATTACTAGGCAAGGTGCAATCCATCCAAGTGGGTCAAATAACTTTTGAATATCGGAGAGAATGCTTCGCTTTGTGATCACGTCGTGAATAGGAGGTAAGTTTAAATTGTATTCAAACTTATCTGTTCCCAAATTCCATTGGATACCTAGTGCTTTTACTGTTCCATTAACATTCAGTTCCAGATGTGCATTGGATGATCTGTCCTTTGGATTGATTGTTTCCATGAAAGCTCCATTGTTAGATGACCATTTCTTCAGTTCAAATCCTCCTAAGTGTAGCAGATTTGTTAGATCTTGACTGAGTTGTATAGCTTCTGCTAGGGTATCTCCTCCTGACATGATGTCATCAACGTAAAAATCTTCGCGTAGTATTCTAGCGGCTTCTGGATACTTATCACCTTCATCATCAGCTAGCTGCATGAGCGTTTTTACAGCAAGATATGGTGCAGAAGTGGTTCCAAATGTCACAGTCAAGAGTCTATAATGCTTGATGTCTTCTGAAGGGTCATTTCTCCAGAGAACTCTCAGAAAATCTGTATCTTCTTTATCTGCCCAGATCATCCTATACATTTTTTGAATGTCAGCTCCAAAACAAACAGCATGTGTTCGCCATCTAATGATTAATTGTCTCAAATCATCTTGTAGCACTGGGCCTGACAGGAGCTCGTCATTAAGTGAAACACCGTTGGAGTTTTTACATGATGCGTCGAACACGACACGTGTCTTTGTTGTTTCCTTGTCATTACGTACTACTGCATGATGTGGCAAGTAAACTGATTTGTTCTGTAATTCCTCTTTCGGTACTTCTTCGATATATTTTAACTCCTTGTAATCATTTATAACCTTCGTATATTCTTCTTTAAGTTCTCTATTTTGAATAAATCTTCTTTCTAATTGTAACAGTCTTCGTTTTGCTATTTCTAGTGAATTTCCTTCTAATGATTTGGGTTGCATTGTGTTGAAGGGTAATTTCACTACATATCTTCCATCTTTGTTTCGCTTATATGTCTTCTTGTATAAATCTTCGCATAATTGTTCCATTTGTGTTAGGCTTCTTTTCGAGTCTATATCAACTTCCCATATAGTTTTCAGTAAATCTTCTATAATTACTTCTTGCTTCATGGCCGTCAATGATTTCTCACGCGCGTTATGTTTTAGTTTTATTCCACCCATTAAAATCCATCCCAGGTGAGTATTTTGAGCACATGGTGTACCTGGTGGACCTTTAATGAGCCCTTGTTTCAATATTGCTGCGTATTCATCTACACCCAATAACAGATCGATAGGTTCTGTAGCATGATAATTTTGATCTGCAAGTTGGATGCCTGCTAGGTGTGGCCAATGAGTCTCCTTCATGGCGCTTGAGGGCACGTTAGAGGTCAAACGCTTGGACATCACGTAGGCTTTAATCGGCAATTTGAAGGTGTCTTCCCACTGTGACCATACTTCAATTTTGACTTCATGTTTGACCCTTACTTTCATTGATTCCATGCCGGAGACGATTAGGTTTACTGACGATTTTTTTAGATTAAGGATTTGAGTTGCCCTTTCGCTAAGAAAACACGCTTGAGATCCAGAGTCTATTAGCGTTTTTAGAACAGTAGTGTACCCATGTTTGCTTTTCAAGATCACTACTGCCGTAGCCAATAGAGCTGTTTTCTGCTCAGAGTTATAGTGAGACGCAACCATCGTGTTGACCTTCTTCTCTTCTACATCTGGTTGGTTAGACGGCGTCGGCTGTTGTGATTCTGCTGGAGAAGTCGGCGTGTCTTTGTTCTTGGGTTTATGTAGAAGGGTGTGATGTCGTCTCTTACAGGTTCGGCAGGTCATTGGTATGCGGCATTTGAACACCGAATGACCCATCCCGAGACAGTTGTAGCAGAGTTTATTGATTCTTACATGATCTCCTCGTTCGTTAATATTCATTTTATTAAACACGTTGCAGTGACTCAGTGTGTGCACATCCTTACATAGGGTACATGATTTTTGTTTCTCATTTTCGGCGGTTATTGTGTGACAAACACGTTCCTTAGTGGCTTTGGTATAAGTGGTGGGGGTAACATTCTCAAGCGTTCGGAATTTGGCTTCTAAAAATGCACTCATTTCCTTCCACGTACATAACTCTGTAGAATTTGATGAGTAAGTAGCTCCTTCCCATTCTTTATGCGACTCCGGGTCCAACTTCTGCACCAACAGAAATATAATTAAAGGATCCCAGGAATCGGTAGGCACTTTCAGATTGTTTAAACTGTGTATCACTTCGTTGGTAGTATCTAGAAGTGATTTGAGCTGTGCCGCAGATTGATTGGTACACTTCTTTTGTGTAAATAAACGTTTGAGTAGTGCATTTACTATTGTACGCCTGTTGTCATACCGACCCATCAACATGCTCCATGCCATATTATAATTAGCTGCGGTTACCTTTATAGGATTAAGTAGTGATGCCGCTTCGCCCGAGAGACTAGTTTTCAAATAATGTAATTTTTCAACATCGCTCAATTTAGTACTATTGTGAATTAGTGACTCGTATAAGTCCTTATATGTGGGCCACTCGTCGTAGCTTCCGGAGAATGCTGGTAGTTGTATATGAGGTAACGACAGCGGAGCGCAAACTTCACTATCGCTAGATGTACGAGGCGCGGTTGCAGTACTTGCAGTCAACAAATCCTTTAGGTCACCCAGTATACATAGATACAAGTCTTCGTGGAGAAAGTACTCGTCATTCACAAAATAAGGAAGCACTGCACGTTGTTCTCTCGTTGTATTCTTCAACAGGTCTTGGTGAGCTTTCTTAAAAGTTTCCCAAAATTCTTCAACAGTAGAAATGCGAGTTTGTAAATAACCGGGTTTCGATAAACGTTCCTTGGGACACTTTTTTAAGTTTATCTGAGTTTTCTTCAGTGCTGACGCGATGTCTTCTAATATAGTCAGTGCTTGATCTGCTGTGGTCGCCATATTATATAATAGAACTCCAAAATCTTGCAATAAATCACTAATAATGATGTTTCTTTACGTAATTGTGCACAAAATTACGACGATTCTAGTAATAATTGCATAAAAAAATGCATCGGCCGTCGTCTTATCGCTCAGGAATGCGCTTCTTTTGTTCTCGCGGCGGCCGGTCCTACGATGCTCAGGTAGATCAATCCGGTTCGAATTCGACCATATGTTGGTGTAGTTAAGGTTTACTTTGCTTTTGTGTACTGTGTCAATGAATAACAATAAATACGTCTTGTGTTTACGAGGTTTATTGGCAACTAAAATAAAAACTATCAAACATTGCCTTATAATAGGCATTGAATGCAACATATATATATATATATATATATATATATGTATATATATATATATATATATATATATATATATATATATATATATATATATATATTTTACGTGCGCAAAATCCCCACGGATACCCCCCCACCGGAGCCGGTGGAAGAGTTTATGTCGGACTCGAGCCGACTAAAACGCACGCCGCCTGTGGGTCGTCTTGGTTGCCGAAGGTGAGATTGACAGGCATATCCCTCGCACCCCGGCCGACACAGGACCATCTCTCACGATCTGGCTCTTTCCTCGGGTGTGGGGACTATAGAGTCCCCAACTCGCCCCCGAAAACGGGGAGGCGCGCCGCCGCCGCGGCCTGCTTATGCTAGGGTGACAGGCGGCTCCACCTGTCACACCCAGGCCTGCACTCATGGGAAAGTCGTTCATCGACATCCGACGGTCGAGTTGCCTTCGTACGCGGGCATCTTGGCTTACCATATCTATATTTGCTCAAAGACCTAGTTTCAAAAAATCTAATTTTATATGGAACTAATGCTCAGTACGAGGATGTATTTATGTAAAAAAAGGTGTTACAAAACTCAATCAAAACAATCATAAGTATGCTCTTCAAAAATTGGTCAAATTAATCCATTCTCTCATTAATTCAAGCTTCATTTATAGAATCTTAAATAACGGTGTGCCAATATTTTATTACAATAACAAACATGTATGACGGTAGTTTAACAATATTCATTGACTTGATGATAAGAGAATTATGAGCTATAAAATGTTACAAATATAAATAAGTGGTACGCATTTTAAATTTATTACTAATTGATTGCTCAATAATTTAGGCCTCGATTCTGATAGCTGTCAAATTGGAGTTTAATATTGTGTACCTATTGCGGTGTCAGATATCCGATCGAAAAATAGACAGGATCACTCGCTGCTTAGAGGTCGAGAAAAATCACCAACAGTTTTACTTAGCAATTGATTATTATACAGGATGTTGAGTTACTAAAGATCGACCGGAGGGACAGTGTTGTCGAATGAATATTCTGTATACTCTATTCTTCTTCATTCTTAATATTAATGTTCATTCACTCGCATGTATATTTCTTCAGGGCAAGCAAGCATAAAAATACCATTTAAACATCATTAATTTCATAAATGTGTGTTCTTGGAGGTCGACTTATTAATTAAGTTCCTGAACTTGCTTTACTTGCTTGTTTAGCCTTATTCCATTGATGTGGTTTGCAGTAACTTATTAACGGAATAACAAATGTCCTTGGTCCTTGCCAAGGCCACGATCACATCTAAACCAATTTACAAACTAATATTTATAGTATTCATAGAATTTGTAAATTTATCAATATTATATGTTTTATGAACCCAAACTACTTTAGTAGGGCAGAGCGGGGTCAGATGATCATGTTTTTGTTCAAAGCCAGGTACAAAGTAATTGAAGAAGAAATTAAACAGTTTTATCATTGTAGGAACTTCTTTATTCATTAAGGTTGTTGCGATGTTCGTGCGGTGCTTCAATCACTCGATGTCCGGAAAGCCAGTGGCCCGGATGGTATTCCAGCGGTGGTCTTACAAAAATGTGCAGCGGAGTTGTCTCCGATGCTTACGCGGCTGTACCGACTGTCCTACAGCTCGGGTACAGTGCCTTCGGCTTGGAAAGAGGCGAATGTACAGCCGATCCCCAAGAAGGGGGATCGCTCAGAGCCAGTCAACTATCGACCCATAGCCGTCACCTCAGTGCTGTGCAAGGTCTTCGAGCACATCATTAACAAACAGCTCATGCGTCACCTAGAGGATCACTCCTTAATTAATGACCGGCAATATGGCTTCAGGCCGAAACGGTCAACGGGTGATCTTCTAGCATACGTTACCCATCTTTGGGGTGAGGCTATGGACAAGCACGGCGAGTCACTGGCAATTAGTCTTGATATCGCCAAAGCTTTCGATAGAGTCTGGCACAAATCGCTTCTCTCCAAGCCTTTGGTCTGCCTCCTAGACTGTGCAACTGGATTGCTAGTTTCCTGCGGGAGCGCCGTATCCGCGTCCTCTGTGATGGACGGGCTTCGGAGTTCTTGCAAATAAATGCTGGCGTACCGCAGGGGTCTGTATTATCTCCCACTCTCTTTCTTCTGCATATCAACGACATGCTGTCCACCGGCAGCATACATTGCTATGCAGACGATAGCACCTTACACGGGAGTTATCACGGACAACCTGCGGCCAAACAGTCTGATATCGTGGAAAAAAGACAGCTTCTTGTCACTGAACTGGACCGGATCTTGAATCACATTTCTCAATGGGGCTCCGAGAACATGGTCGAGTTCAATGCCAAGAAGACGCAGGCTTGTGCGTTCACAGCAAAGGTATCTTCTTTCCTTCCCCTTCCCACTCTTCAGAGCACGCCACTTCCACTGCAGGACAATCTCTATATCCTAGGCATGGATATTCGCTGCAAACTGAATAACAGAAATTACATCGAGAGCATCATCAAAACAGCCTCGCGGAAACTCGGACTCCTAAACAAAGTGAGACGTTTTTTCACGCCGGAGCAGCGGTGTCTTCTCTATAAGACACAAATTCGCTCCTGCGTGGAATACTGCTCGCATCTCTGGGATGGCTCCGCGAAATACCTACTAGATGCTCTCGACAGGTTGCAGCGACGCGCGCTCCGAATTATTGGGAAGCCTGAGGTCACGAACACCCTCGAGCCTTTGCAGATGCGTAGAGATATTGCTTCCTTGGCTGTATTTTACCGTCTCTACCACGGTGAGTGTTCTGACGAGCTCTTCCAACTAATCCCACCATCTCCTTTCCTACATAGGACAACACGTGCAGGCCTTAGATGTCACCCTCACACTGTGCAGAATATACGAGCAAGAACCAAGCGGTTCGGAGACTCTTTTCTTTGCCGCACCACCAAGACCTGGAATTCATTACCAGCACACGTGTTTCCTTCTTCCTACATTCCCGGGGCCTTTAAGCGGGGCGTGAAAAAGCATCTGATGAGGCCGCCAAGCTGAGTGCCACCATTGTAGCACTTAGTGTCTGTAATGGTGACCCTCTTTCCTGAGACTTTGCCTTTAGCTTACCATCAGGCGAGGTGAGGTCAAGTTGGCGTGTCCTATATAAAAAAAAAAAAAAAAAAATAAGGAACATAATTTAATCAACTAATTTATATAATATGTTCGTTATAAGTTTAAATTTGGTATAATTATAAAATTAGTCAAATGGTTCAATAGACCCCGCCTTAGGGGTCTATTGAACCACGCGAAAGGGTCTATTGAGCCAGTGTACTGTTACGTCTCAGAAACATCATATAATCTACCATCAGTCTTAGATTGCTTATTAGAAATATTCAAATATAACAAAAATATTAAAAAATCTTATCTCTCACTCGCCTTTCTAAAAAAAAGGTAAAAACATTATTAAAAAAACTTGTGACCAGTAACTAGTCACTATCACAGTTCATACAAACATAAATTGCACAGGAACCAGTGGTACACCTAACGTGAGCCCAATCACGACAGTCAGTGCACTGTACCCATTCCTCTCCTGGAAGGCTATCAGAATAGGCTTCAACGCACACAAGGGAGAAATAATCATCTTCTTCGATGTCTGACGTGGACTTCACAAGCGTCTTCATTTTCTTCACGTTTTTGATTCCTTTTTTCTTTACAGGTTGCGACTCTTCATCCGACTCTGAGGAACTACCTAAAATAACTTTCTTAACAGATTTTTTCTTAGACTTTGCTATGTTTTGGCTGGATTTAATTTTCTTTTTGCTTTGTTCAGCAGCGAGCGTCTCTTTCTCAGGTGTGTCGGTCAAAACAGTGCATGTTCTTTTTTTCCCTTTTCTTTGGATTTGTTTGACGGCATAAATTCTTCTTCGGTGAAAATGTTGCTATTACCTGTTTTCTTAAAACCACTCATTATGTTCGCCGGAGTCATTGCCAATGGCAAAGCTGTCGAGACTAATTTTGGTATGCCGTATATTGAAATCGTTTTGCCAGGGTTACTGCGAAGCCATGCATCATGTGCCGACGAAAGATATTTTTTTAATGGCCCGTAAACAGACACGTCCAAAGGCTGTAGTTTGTGTGTACAATGGGGTGGATATGAAAGCATGGTTACCCAATTTTGTTTTGCAAGTTCAACTGTCTTAATAGCTAAATGTGAAGAGTGATTTTATGATCCAGGGCCGCTTTTCGGACACTCTTCCCATTGAGAACTTCCTCTGTAGTATTTTTGAGTTGTAGTTTAGTAATGTTAGCTCGTGCTGTCTTTCTCTTGTAGGTTCGCATTCTAAAATTACGAGAAAATACAATGAATGTAAAATATAACAAATTTAGTAAGGAAATACAGTCTTACAGACACCATCAGAACCATTTAATAGTAGACTAGACGAGATGAAGAGTAGACCAAAAATATCGGGGTCTCTTGAACATGGTTCACCTGACCCCGATTGTTTTGTCTCAAAAGACCCCATCCCGAAAATAATGTTAATCTATTGAATTACGATTAAACTATTGCAGATAGTTTATCTTTGCTATTGGATTTCTATATAGACATAATTAAGATATGAAAATACACTTACTTGATTGTTTCAGCAGTATAGACACGTGATTGAGACCAATAATAGTGTATAGCGATGTTTTTCACTTCTGGCGCCAAATTATTAATTACACACACTCACGATCAACTCGGCCGCCGGCCGGACACTAAGGTTACGATTATTCGCCTGCCTACGCCCCCCGCTTCGTCCCGCATACCGGGTTCCTGCTCATAGTGCTGCGTTCGTATGCTATAATGCATGGTTCAAGAGGCCCCGCGGCTCAAATGACCCCGCTCTGCCCTACCTTTTATGACACAAGTTACAAGAAACCACTTTTTATTTACATTTTACGAGTAAAGTAAATAAACTAAACTCAAATCACAAGCCTGTTGAATAAATTATAATGGTATTAATTAATGTTACTCTTAATTGTAAATAAAGATCATAAGAACATTTAATATTGAATTTCATGCTTATAAGTGAAAGACATGAACTGAAGCAACTGCCTCTAATCGTCTTGGGCTTCACCTCAATGGAGCTAATGATGAAATGGTTATGTGGGACCCGAACCGTCTAAAACCGCACGATGTGCCAGGCCTGCCCTAGAAAAAAAAAAGCTGAGATCGTGACCTACAGTGTGTTGTTGGGGATTTTTCTCTTCCCTATAAAGTGGCGCACATAGAAACACGAGCCACCTCCTTGAATCTGTTTTGGCTAGGGCCTTGTTCCGCTGACGCCAACCTGACGGTTACCCTAAGGCCCGTGGTCATACAGGATGGCGATTGTTTTGTGATCTCCATCAACCTTAACGGCTTTTGTAGAGCGGAAGAGTGCTATTCCTTGTTCTGCATTGACATACAAAAGAAGTCAGCAGCATTCTATATACTCTAACTATCGACCATGGTCAACTCCAACCAAATAGGTAAATAGAAATCTGCTCGCTAAAATATGCCGTTAAATGGAGGACAATGTCACTCTGTACATATATTGGAACAGATAAGATCGATATGTATATAGATGGCTTCATTATAAAACTGTGGCCAATTTTATTGGCAATGTGGATATTTCTTCATAAGTTTCCAATCATCGTGTCGATCTCTTGATGGGCAAAATGACTGGAAATGTTATCATAAACTTATAATTACAACTGTTACCAATGATTTAAAAACCTGGTTTTAAATATGTGTCGGTTTATTGTTTTCAGTAAATTAATAATCGAAAACGTTGAGCTGGATTTATTGAAGGATCCGAAATTTGTGACAACGTTAGTGGGCCTCGGATTTGCATTTGTCTCAGATGTTACGTACTTGGCTATGGAACCGATGCTCTTATTTTCGTATGGATTTACCCAGGTAAGGAAAAAAGGTAAGATTACGATGAACATTGAAGGCTTATAGTATATTTAATGAATACTTGTTCATAATTTTCAACCGAAAAATAAACCTAAAAGTAAATGTCTGATATAGATTAAGATTATAAAAGTTGGCATCCAGGACAGGACTTGAAGCCGCCACTAGTCTTTACAGGGGAAATACTCTGACTAACTGACCTATATGTCAGTTACTCAACATGTTTACAGAATTGTGGTACACTAGCATTAACTCATGGTTTAGTAGATAATACAGGTATCCGAGTTGTAAAAGTTTGATTATTTGCACTGATACTCCAATATACTGCAATCATCTGGAAATCAATGAGGACAATCCTGGAGGCCTGCTATGTTTAATACGATTGTGTAAAAGTATCGATTATAGTTTTATTATATCTTGTCTTTGCAGATGGAAGTGACTACTTGTGTGATGGTCGGCGCAGTCTGCGATCTGTTCGCTAGAATAGCATTGGCTGTCTTCACCTATTTCTTTGCAGTTGACAGTCGTATTTTCTTCTTTATCGGCACTTGCATCACTATTTTTCTGCGCATTGGTTAGTACAGTTATACTAATAATTTATAATAAAATAAAAACATTAGGAAAATTATCATATCAAGCTATTTAACGGTACGCTCTATGCTTGCAGTTGTCGTATGCGTTCGCCTTCGGATCACACCTTAAGGCATGACTTTTTTCTGTTTCAGCGTTAGTGAGTTCGAGTGCGCTTTGGTTTGTATTTGCTATAACAGCGATATCGGGTCTGGTGAGGTGTACTGTCCAGGTCTTATTTCCATTGGTCCTGGTCACCGCCGCCCCTGATCGGTTCCCTGCAGCATTGGCGTTACATATACTGTTTTCAGGGACGCTCATGTTATTGGCTGATCCAATGATTGGTAAGAATTCTATTGAATTTTATCCTATACTAGCCATTGACCGCGGCTCCGCTCGCATGGAATTTTGATTCTGTTAACTTTCTTTTTCGTACGGAAATCCCCTCAGATACCAACCCCGACAGCCCACGGGGTGGTTGTGTCGCACTCAGATCCACTAAAACCGCACGCAATCTCAGGTCTTCTGATGCCGAGGTTATAATATTGCCTAAAGCTTATTTCAAGGTCCCAGCTAGCCCTAGGCCATCTATGGTTTTAAGTTGGGCCCCTCAGGTGTGAGAAACTATTCGAAGCCTGGAAAGGGAGAAAGGCGAACGTGGTGCCTCTGCACTGGCGGAGGTGAAGTGATGACAGGTGGCTGCACCTGTAGCTCCTGCGTCTACGCTCGGCAACTAGCCCGACCCTTGCCTGATCTCCATTGTGTGCTCTGGTAGTCAGAAGGACATATGGGAAGCCTTCGAGCAGGCTTCTACAGGGCCGCTCTCGTCGTGACCGGTATTTGCCGTAGGCGGTAGCGTCTCCCCTGGTAAGGTACTACCGTACTAGACTACCGTATCCGTTGTCCAGGGTGCACCGCATAGAGGTTCCGACCATGCACCCCGATCCCGTGCCCGCTGCACATTCAGTTCAGCTGACCCTCCCTGGTTTCGGTCGTGGCATACTTCGAACTCCCGCAGTACCCATGCCGGTAGCTTAGTCATTTTGACATTTATAATTTTGTAATCTCTTTAGAATGGAACGTCCGATTTCTATAATTTAAAAAGTAATAAAATATTTGATAAAAATTAATAAAAAGGACATAGTCTGATTTTGAATGATATTTCTATCAGTCACGTTTTATAGCGATATCTTACAAGTTGTTCATTGTAATTATATAGTTTGAAAAGTAATTATTATCTACATTAAATGCGCAACGTATTTAATTGAATAAGGAATAACAGGTGTAATGTTATAAGTAACTTCAAAAATGACACGTAATTTTTTTGTGACGATAAAAATAGTTACTATCAGTTATCCTTAAGAGATACAAATGCTAGACTTTATTGTAGACCTTTTTATGCCACATATTTTTATAAAATAATATTTTGTTCTATCATTTATTGATCGCACATTTTGTTTATGAGAGCATGAGTTATTATAACTAAACCTTTCTACTCGATCCTATTAATTGTCTTAAGATAAATGAAACGTAGGTACAGCCAGCTTTATATTAATATTGACTACAAGATCTCAAAATGATCTTAATACCAAGGTATTAAGAGTAAGTCAAACTGTTTCATTGATTGATTTCGTCCGAACTAAAGGTGTATACGAAATATCAGAACAATCAGTCAACAGGAAGGGAGTAATACCAGGTCGATGAACGACTTCCGCCCCCATGAGCTCAGGCCTGGGGGTGACAGGTGTAGCCGCCTGTCACCCTGCCAGAAGCAGGCCACGGCGGTGGCGCGCCTCCCCGTTTCCGGGGACGAGTTGGGGGCTTTGTAGTACCCACACACCCGAGGAGAGTGTCGGCCGGGGTGCGAGTGATATGCCTGTCAACCTCACCTTCGGCAACCAAAACGACCAGGCGGCGTGCGTTTTAGTCGGTTCGAGTCCGATTCCACCGGCACCGGTGGGGAGGTATTCGTGGGGATTTTGCGCACGTTAAAAAAAAAACAGGGAGTAATACCAAAGTATTAGGGTCATTTTGAGTACTTTGTCAATTGTACTTTGTCCATTTACTAAGAATGTTATGTATGTAAATAAATGTTTCTTCTTTCTTTATTTTACAACAATAATAAATGTATCTCAAATATAGAGTCAAATTATATTGAATTTATTAACCCACCCCTCGATGTACCCGTTGCAAAGGTTCCCATTATGCTGGCAGCATTGCCCTCCTGAACAGCAATGGTCAACCTTTGCCCTCGGTATGAGGTTGAATGAGTTACCAGTTTTTTCCATCAACCTGCACCCTAATTCGCTAACTAACTTCTTGGCGTCTGTACCCCAACTATTCAATGAATGTTATGCATTATACTATATTATTAGACATTGCACGCGTTCCGTACATTGTGTGAATGAGATATGTATATCAATTTTAAACCTGTAAGTACTTGTGATATTAGGAAGTGATCAAATAATCTGTTTGGTTTCACATACGTTTTTATTACTATTCTATCAGAATATTTGATAGCTTAAGATCTTATCACTGTAATCTAAGTAGGTATTTAAAGGTTTATGGTCTGTGCTCACTGTCGTGTATCAAATATCACTCAGCATTATTATTAATTGTGATGTGATGTGATTGATATTGATATATGTTTTTTCTTAACATTGCTATTTATGGAAAGAGTAGTAGGAGGGTGATCCCTTTTTTTTCATGCGGAAATCCCCTCGGATACCACTCTGGTAATCCGAGGGGCGGTTACGGCAGTTTGAAACCGCACACCGTCTCAGGTCTTCCATGGCCGGGGGTGTAAGGTTGCCTTGAGCATATACATCCTTCGCACCCCGGCTGACCCCGAGCTATCTAAGGTTTTAAGGTGGCCCCGTCGGGTGTGGGACGGTATCAAAATTGCGCATTAGCGCATGCGCAATCCATCGTACTTGGAAGATGGGAATGTGCCTGGGTGTCGACACAAGTTGCATCCCACACCAAAGGCCTACCCATCTTCCTAGGCATCAACGATATACCATCCGGTCTCTTACTATCGTCACGCCAACAAGTTAATTTTTTTTTTATTTGTCGATATAGGTTATAGGTTTGTGTACAGTTCTTATCCTAGGAATTGAAATTGATTGATTGAAAATTGAGAAAAACACGGTGCACCCAAACGTAAGCAAGTCGCAATGCGGAAGGTCGTGTCGTCCAACATTGTACCAATGTTGAGCGAAGAAAGTGCCTGGAGCCATACACCAGATTCCCATTCCCCGATAACCGAATAGCGAGCACGCTCAGTACTGATTAAATGTTTTTAACACCAATACGAAGCGGCTCATCCCATGTGCACAGAGTGCACAGCACTAGCACTAGCAGTGCTGTGCACTCTGCTAGTGAGAGGGACACGTGGAAAACCTTCGAGCAGTCCTTTGCAGGGCGGCTTCCGCCACAGTCGATATTTGTCACAGTTGACAGCGATATATTAATATCATTGGTATATGCAAAGCTCGAGATAGAAGCAAAATATTATGCTTGGAAAATGACTTGCCCAAATGCCGCCATGCCCATCAACAGCAATGGGATGAGCCGCTTCGTATTGGTGTTAAAAACATTTAATCAGTACTGAGCGTGCTCGCTATTCGGTTATCGGGGAATGGGAATCTGGTGTATGGCTCCAGGCACTTTCTTCGCTCAACATTGGTACAATGTTGGACGACACGACCTTCCGCATTGCGACTTGCTTACGTTTGGGTGCACCGTGTTTTTCTCAATTTTCAATCAATCAATTTCAATTCCTAGGATAAGAACTGTACACAAACCTATAACCTATATCGACAAATAAAAAAAAAATTAACTTGTTGGCGTGACGATAGTAAGAGACCGGATGGTATATCGTTGATGCCTAGGAAGATGGGTAGGCCTTTGGTGTGGGATGCAACTTGTGTCGACACCCAGGCACATTCCCATCTTCCAAGTACGATGGATTGCGCATGCGCTGCTGCTGCAGAGGAGACTCTCAAACGCCGCAATTATACCAACTTAACTGGTAATTATATTTATGAGCCGTTTGGAGTCGAAACGTTGGGTCCGTGAGGCACAAACGTGCGCGCGCTATTTAAAGAAATAGCGAAGTGACTAATCGACGCTTCCTGTGACCATAGGGCTGACCTTTACATCGATCAAAGAATTGGCATCGCCATTCAGCGTGGTAATGCCGCCAGTCTTTTGCGCACGGTACCAGTAGAGATCAACGGGAGGATTTTTTCAATACCTAAAGTCGCGGTCTCAAAGAAAGAGTCTTTGTATATATTGTACGGACCCTAGACTCTGAAGTGAAAGCGTTTGGATGCGACTGGGTTTAACGCTAAGAGGAAGCGAGAGTTTTGTATACATTTTATAAGTAATTGCATATATTTTCCTGTATATTATAAGAGCATAATTCATAATAACTTCATAAGTTAGTTATCTTCATTATACTATAGTAATATAAATACTAAATATTATCGCATAATGTGTATCCTAGATGCAAAATATTACCAAACTTACAAAAACGAGATAAAGATCACGTTTTTTAAGTTGTTTTTGTCATGTGTTGGTGACGATGGTTGTCAGCTGACCAGCTGCTAGGGCCGACATAGAAGGCCAACGCACTAGTAACCCTGAGTATATCAGCATGGTAGACTATATAATGTTGAATTAGTAAAGACCGGTCGTATACAGAAGTTTTTTTATTCAATATCGTGGTTATGCAAGAATTTCGCAAGTTATGCAAGAGTTACACTAGTATCTATCCTGTTATATTTAAACTATTATTTGACTATCGATTTGTGTTTACTTTATATACCACATAACAATAGATCTTCATTTTATTTTATTTATGTAAAATCTACACCATGGAACTCATAGCTAGAATGAATGAAAGAATGAATATTACTTTATCGTACACCAGTAATCAACACAAAAAAAAAATTCAACTAAGTTTACAGTAGTACAATGGGTGGTCTCTTATCGCGGACTGCAATCTCTACCAGCCACCTTATGATGGTATCTTTGGAGCAGCAGGCATCAAGTGGTGTACTTACTACTTAAAATACATATTACTAGAATTACCAGAATTTGATTTGGAAAAGGTTGGCAATAATTTAATAGTTCACCAAGATCTTTGAAGCCCAAGCCTGCACACCGTTACACCTTGATTCAGGACGCCATAGACAGGGAATTCATCCTCACACTTTGCGACCGGAAAAGGTGCGCACTGCGCGCTTAGAAAGGACAATATGGGGTCCTTCAAGAATGGCAGTAGAAGGTTTTTTTAGGGTCAGCAGCCCTAGTGTAACTCCAGTAGTGTTGTATACGTCCATAAGGCCACGGTAACCACATCCCGTCAGGTGGGCCGTGTACTTATCTGCCACCTAAGTAGTATAAAAAACGAGGTTTAGCGTAGGCTTTCCTCACGATGTTGGAGTGGCAGTCGTTAAAAGCAAGAAACAAGCAAATTCGACCTCTTCTTCCCAACTCAGGATCAGTTTTCAGTCTAATTATGAAACGGTACCACTTCTGATTTCTATGAAGCAATTACCAACTGACCTCCTCTACCCACTGCCAATATTGAATTTCTGTAGCTCCAGTAAGCTTATTGCTGAATCTATACTAATATTATTAACCTGAATAGTTTGTTTGTTTGAACACGCTAATCTCAGGAACAACTGGATTGAATTCACAAGCTCCAGTAGCTTTAGAGGCACATTAAGTCTATTTTTTTGTTAAATGTGTATTCCGATAGTTAAATAAAAAAAAAACTTTTTCTGTTGAATAGTCCATTTATTGACAGATGATATAGGACAACGCGGTAGCCTAATAGTATGGTAATGGACTGCTGAGACGAAGTCTCGGGTTCGATCCCAGGTTTTACCATGGCACACATCAATGACTTTTCGATGCTTTTCGAAGTTATGTGTGTATTTATCGTAGGTTTATAAGTGCCCGGTTAATGGCAATAGGCTCGCCACCTATTACATTGTGACTTAAATATAAACTGAAGAAAAGTGGGTGCTAGCACCTCTGCGTCTACCCCTTCGATATTGGCGTGAGTTTATGTTATGTTATGTTATAGGATATATAACATCACGCAATTTTTGTATTCGAATAAACTCAAAAACTACTGCAACAATTTCAAAAAATATTTTACCATAAGTAAGCTGCATTATCACTGACTAATATAGGCATATTATATTTTCAAATAAATTAGAAACTTTTACTAAAACTCCAATAATGCAATTCAAGGTGTAAAAAAAATATCTGAAAATCCTTACATCGCGTGTGCTGTATGAACTATAGATGATAGAACAAAATAATGAAATATGTATGTTAAACTTTAAAAAGGTCTACATAAAAGTCCACAATAGCATATGCCTAGCTGCATTATCGCTGACTAACATAGGTATATTATATTTTCAACTAAATTAGAAACTTTTTACTAAAACTCCAATAATGCAATTCAAGGTGTAAAAAAATTTTCTAAAAAACCTTACATCGCGTGCGCTGTATGAACTATGGATGATAGAACAAAATAATGTAATACGTATGTTTAACTTAAAAAGGTCTGCATAAAAGTCCACAATAGCATATGCCTATCTCCTAATGAAAACCCACAGTAACCATTTATATCTTTACAAATTACAATGTAATAATGTATTTTTAACAATACAGTATTATTCCTTATCAAATTAAATACGTTAGATATATATGCATTTAATATATATATATTTTTTTTTATTTTTATATATTTGTTTTCTGAGTTTCTTGCTGATTTCTTCTCAGTAGAACTAACCTACGAAACCAGAGAAAGAATAATTTTCTAATGGTTTATTGTTACATTATTTAATATTTTTGTATTATTTAATATAAATTAAAATTATCATTCAAACTATATAATTCCAATAACTTCAGGTATATCACAATTTTAACATTTTTCGAGACGAAATAAATTGAATAGAAATGCTGATCAAAGTCAGACCATGGATTCTATTACCTTTGTATTATTTTTATGTGAATAAATTAATAAAAAAAAAAAACCATATTCAACATTGTTTCAATACCTGTTGATTACTTTTTGAATTATTGAAATTGGACGTTCTCTTATATATTTAATTAGTTCATCGCAGTCCACTGCTGGATATAGGCAGAGGCCTATGTCCCGCAGTGGGCTCTCCCAACGTTGGGAGATACCAAATTATAAATATCAATAAAACCGGTAGATTCCCATACATTATTTGTAAAGTATTAAAGTACGGACATGTGTTAAAAAGGTGCAAGGGGGTTTCGAAGTATGTCAGCTGAAGTAGGAGGGTCTGCCTAACAGAAGATGCCACGGGAACGGGATCCGAATGCAACCTGGGCAACAGAGGCGGCAGTGCCTCTCAAGCAGGCGAAACGCTATCGCCCACGGCAAATACCGGTCGCAATGAGAGCGACTCTGTAGAAGGTTGCTTGGAGGCTTCCCACTTGCAGGCAAGGGACACGTTGGTCGCTTCCGCCGCTCCACCTTTACGGGGTTCGATAGGGACACCGTGCTTCCCACTCCTGAGGAGGTCAACTTAAACCGTAGATGACCCAGGGTCAGCCGGAGAGTGCGGGGTCCTCTAGGCAATCTTTCACGATCTTGAGACCCAAGACCGTATGCGGTTTTTGTCGATCTGAGTCTGTGACATAACCACACCTGATGTCTGGCGGGGTTGGTATTCGACGGTACTTCTGCACGAAAAAAAGTTGAAACGCAACGCGAAGCCGCGGGCAATAGCTAGTAATCTCTATTTCATTAATTTAATTGAGAGTGATGTTTCTAATAATTTTAAAGATAGCTACGTTAGTAATTATTCCTTGCACCTTGCAATGAATGTTGAATTTTTCTTTATACTTAACGTACAGAGCCGGTAACGCAGTGATACCAGTTAGGGCTCTGAGTTTTTACGTGATACGTGTCCCATGCGTTGTTTTTGTTGATGTAATCGTTAAAAATCTCAAATTATTTGTTAATTTCTGGTTAAATAATTGAAGTAACTTGTTGTAGTTTATACCTCATAAAATACCTTGTTTCAAGGGCTACACAAAACTGGGTCATAAAATTGTGTTTACTCATTTTTATGATTAAAATGTTTAAATATTTAAATTAGCTGATTTTTATTTATATTAGATAATTTATAATGATAAATCATTACTGTTATGTTCAAGATTTGTAAATATTATTGTCTGTACTAAAACTGTAGTTTGTTTGTTTCAGGGATCATATACGAAGCGACGAACAGCTACGTGTATTGCTTCCTCGCCATGAGTTTCTGCTGCGTACTGTGCGTTGTTTTGTGGACTATTGAGTATTTCCTTTACCGAAAGGGGAACAGTACTAATGCATAGTGTATTTCTTAGCATATAATATCGAAATTTTAGAACAATATCATTTTGCCCTTAAAAGATTTCTAACATGTTTCTGTTCAACGAGAGGATAGAATAGAAAAAAAAGAGATTATTAGGTGACGAATGTGAAATTATTATGTATTAGTGTTTCTAATGTATTTATATTTATATTGGCTGTTACCCGCAGCTCAAAAATGAAAATTTTCAGTAGTCGTTACGTGTTCTGATAATTTTCTGTGTATTTTTCTGAAATTATCTATCTAGTTTAGCTATCTATATTATTATTCTCCAGTACTCTATCTTGCAGCGCAGGAGTAGGTCAGGGTCTCTTTGGTCTTCTTTTCTCTACTCATACACATGTGTTTTATATATATATTCTCCTCTAAGGTAAGAAGAGACAGCAGCCAACAGCCACCATCTGTTTTTATACTTATTGTCATTTAACATTTTATGCAAACCCACCGGTTTCGAGTAGATATTCCTTTAGGGTAAATAACAAAAAGATGGAGATGGAATCCGAATTCTTACAACCATGGTGTTAAGCACTCCATAAGAGTAGAGTGTGACGTCAGACTATCATAATTGAAACAAAATAATTTATCTTAACCTAGTTTACGTACCTATGTAACATAGCCTGCATAAGCCATAAAAATCCTCCATAACGGATTTTACCTTCACTTAGTAATGGTTTTAGTTTTAAGTTTTAATTGTGCCCATAATATTATATAGCATTATTCATAATTATCAATTTTTAAGATTAATGGTCTTATGAAAAAAAGTTGCGACATGGAATTTATAGATGGGTGAATAAATTTTCTATACATTTAAAAAAAATAATTATATATTCATCTGCCACAAATTGTAAACATTAAAAAACAACGAAAAGATCTGATAGTTAGATCAAAATGTTTGGTCTCCAAATACTAGCCTACGTCCAGCAGTGGTCTGGCGGTGGGCTAATTGATCGATTGATTGATTGTACTGCTATATTAGTGCCGGACTTCTGGCCCCCGACCACGAAGTCCAACACTAATACTAATAATTCAAAAAAAAAATGTTATAATAATACCACTCTAATACCAGTGACACTTACGAAATTAAATATTAGACTTTATTTTTATTCCTATACGCTTAAAGTTCAAAATAAAATAAAAAGGCTTTTGTTACACTTTTACATTCACTCTGCAAAAAGCTTTTTCATTTTATAGTAGATAGGTACGTGGGGTTCCAGTGGTTTTCCAAGGTTTTCTACATTAATATAGCAATTATATCATTAGTCGTTACGTATGTATATTACTTGTAAAATGTGTAATTTGTAATCTTAAGTGTTTAAATGTACAAATTATGATTGGAGTATTAATGACATTTTTGACAAAAATTGCCTATTATAATCATTTAAGTATTCCCTGAACCGTGTGAAGAACAGTCAGTTATAGTGAACTAAAAATTCCTCATCAGGACTTCCATAAGGGCCGCTTTCCACGAAACGCGATTTACGGACGCACACTATGCACCGTGGAAAGAAGCTCGTCCGCAATACTTCAGACACTTTTGCCATACCATAAATGCGCCTGTGTCTGCATCCGCGTCCGTGAAGCCTCGCAACATGATCGCAACCCGGCAGAAATTCGGTGTAGGGTTGGTAAAACTTTACCGGATACTGTATGTTTTTTTTTTTTTTTAATGTTATTTTTAAACTTTCGCGGTGTGAATTCATAATTATACCAAGTATCGGGACTTCTCGCGAATTATATTTTTTTTTGGAACTTACTATTTCTGCCGACGTTTCGGATGCGTTGCAGCACCCGTGGTCACGACTTGACTAGTCTTCGAGCGTCGAGATGTATGCGGGGAACATTTTTTGAGCGCCTACCCACCATTACACTTATTATGAATGGTTAGGCTGGCGACACACCACACTCACTATGTCAGTTTTTAACGGCACTGTGTTTTTTGGTTTTAGTATCTTAATCACTGGATTCCACGTTCCGGATAGCTTGAATCCATCTTCCCTATTGAAATTTTTGGGAAGATGGATTCAAGCTATCCGGAACGTGGAATCCAGTGATTAAGATACTAAAACCAAAAAACACAGTGCCGTTAAAAACTGACATAGTGAGTGTGGTGTGTCGCCAGCCTAACCATTCATAATAAGTGTAATGGTGGGTAGGCGCTCAAAAAATGTTCCCCGCATACATCTCGACGCTCGAAGACTAGTCAAGTCGTGACCACGGGTGCTGCAACGCATCCGAAACGTCGGCAGAAATAGTAAGTTCCAAAAAAAAATATAATTCGCGAGAAGTCCCGATACTTGGTATAATTTTTTTTTATTTTTTATATAGGACACGTCAATTGGACTTCGCCTTGCCTGATGGTAAGCTGAAGGCAAAGTCCCAGAAAAGAGGGTCACCATTACTTACACATACCGTGTGACAATGGTGACACTCAGTTTGACGGCCTCATCATATGCTTTTTCACGCCCCGCTTAAAGGACCCGGGACTGTAGGAAGAAGGAAACACGTGAGCTGGTAATGAATTCCAGGCCTTAATGGTGCGACAGAGGAAAGAGTCTCCGAACCGCTTGGTTCTTGATCGGATGTTTTGCACCGTGTGCGGATGACATCTAAGACCTGCACGTGTTGTCCTGTGTAGGAAAGGGGAGGGTGGGACTAATTGGAAGAGCTCATCAGAACACTCCCCATGGTACAGACGGTAAAATACAGCCATGGACGCAACATCTCTACGCAGCTGTAAAGGTTCTAGGGTGTTCGCGATCTCGGGATTCCCAATGATGCGGACCGCACGTCGCTGCAACCTGTCGAGAGCATCTAGTAAGTACTTTGCAGAACCATCCCAGAGATGCGAGCAGTATTCCACACAGGAGCGAATTTGTGTCTTGTATAGAAGACACCGCTGCTCCGGCGTGAAAAATCGTCTCACTCTGTTCAGGACTCCGAGTTTTCGTGAGGCTGTTTTGATGATACTTTCGATGTAATTTTTGTTATTCAGGTTGCAGCGAACATCCATACCTAGGATATTGAGATTGTCCTGCAGTGGCAGTGGCGTGCTCTGTAGAGTGGGGAGGGGAAGGAAAGAAGATACTTTTGCTGTAAACGCACATGCCTGCGTCTTCTTAGCATTGAACTCAACCAGGTTCTCAGAGCCCCATTGAGAAATGTGATTCAGGATCCCGTCAAGCTCAATGACAAGAAGCTGCCTTTTCTCTGCGATATCTGCCTGCTTGGCCGCAGGATGTCCATGATAACTCCCATGTAAAGTGCTATCGTCTGCATAACAATGAACATTGCCGGTAGACAGCATGTCGTTGATATGCAGAAGAAAGAGAGTGGGTGATAAGACGGACCCCTGGGGCACGCCAACATTTACCTGCAGAAACTCCGAAGCTCGTCCGTCACAAAGGACGCGAATACGGCGCCCCTGCAGGAAGCTAGCAACGCAGTTGCACAGCCTAGAAGGCAGACCAAAGGCAGGTAGCTTGGAAAGAAGCGATTTGTGCCAGACTCTATCGAAAGCTTTGGCGATGTCAAGACTAATTGCCAGTGACTCGCCGTGCTTGTCCATAGCCTCACCCCAAAGATGGGTAACGTATGCTAGAAGATCACCCGTTGACCGTTTCGGTCTGAAGCCATATTGCCGGTCATTAATTAAGGAGTGATCCTCTAGGTGCCGCATGAGCTGTTTGTTAATTATGTGCTCGAACACTTTGCACAGCACTGAGGTGACGGCTATGGGTCGATAGTTGGCTGGCTCCGAGCGATCCCCCTTCTTGGGAATCGGCTGAACATTCGCGTCTTTCCAAGGCAAAGGCACTGTACCCGAACTGTAGGATAGCCGGTACAGGCGCGTAAGCATTGGAGACAACTCCGCTGCACATTTTTTCAAAACTACCGCTGGAATACCATCCGGACCACTGGCTTTCCGGACATCGAGTGATTGCAGCACTGCACGGACATCGCGTTGCCTGATATGGATATCAGGCATCGCGTGGTCACTGTCGGGTAGTGTTGGTGGCTGCGTACCACAATCATCGATTCGGGAGTTGGCCGCAAAGAGATTAGCCAGCAGATTTGCCTTCTCTTGCGGCTCATGGGCCAGGGATCCATCAGGGTTACGCAGCGGGGGCAGCGTAGGCTGACAGAAGTTGGCTTGCACGGCTTTAGCCAGTCGCCAGTAGCCACGGCTTCCCGTGGGATGCATCACTAGCTCTTGACCAAGCCGCGCTATGCGCAGGGCATCCGCTCTGACGTAGGTCCTTCTACAGACCTTTGTGGCTCTGTTGTACGCCGCCTTGAAGTGGCCCAGATTGGGATGGCGCGTGGCGCGCGCCCTTACCCAAGCGCGGTACGCAGACTGTTTTTGTTCAACAGCTTCCGCGCACTCGCGCCCGAACCAAGGGCACACCCCGCGGTCACCGGTGATATCGGTGTATGAGATATAGTATTCCATACCCAGACCGATCTCACCGGCGACAGCAGTAGCACAATCCGATGGGTTCTTACCTTCAAAGCAGCGCTCAACCCACGGGATGGACGCAAAATAGTCACGAAGTCCATCCCAATCCGCTGACGAGTAGTGCCAGAGACGCCGCTTCCCCTGCACGGGTCGTGGGGGCGCTATAATAGGCACCGTGGAACAGACCAGGCAGTGGTCGGAGTTGCCTAAAGCGGCTCGCACCGATACACTGTACCGGTCCGGATCACTCGTCAGCAGAAGGTCTAGCAGAGAAGGTGCTAGGCCCGACCTTCTTGGTATCCTAGTGACCTCGTGCACCAATTGGGTCAGGCCGTGCGCCAGAGCAAATGCGTGGGCGGCTCTTCCCGCATGGTCTGTTTTGGAGGAGCCCAACCAGATCTCGTGGTGGGCGTTAAAGTCCCCCAAAAATACCATTTCGGCATTCGGAAATCGCTCCTGCGCATCATCTGCAGCCTGACTCAGATATTCAAAGAGTTGTCTCAGCATCTCCTGTATGGGAACGGTAGAGGCACACATAGATCTGACTCGTAGGGCCATGGTCTACGTGTACCCAAAGGATGGAGAAGGATGGGTCCTCTAGGCAGCGCAAACGGCGACAGCAAACATCCGCCCTAACAAACACGCACACCCCGGCTTTTGCACGAAAACTTTCCTCAAGAACATAGCCAGGGTAGAGCAAGTAGGTCGTGTCGTCAGGGCGGTGTATTTGCGTCTCCGTTAGAAAAAACATGGCAGGTTTCGCCGTCTCGAGGTGTTGGTGGACGGCGTTGAGGTTTGCATGGAGCCCACAGATGTTAGTGGACTCCACCTCAAATAGCAAGCTTTTGGGAGTGTGACGAGCCGCTGTGTTGCCTATTTCTCTAAGTTGCGCTGCCATGAGTTTGGGTGGGAGAAGGCGTGAAAAAAGAGGTGATTGCCGCCGCAGCACTGTGTGACAAAGCGCGGGATTTAAAAATAAAAATAATAAAAAACAAAGCGGGGGCATGTTGGGATTTAAAAATAATAAAAACTCTATAGATATGTGTATCGAGTACAAAGTTATTTATTAGATACTTAAAATTATGTGTTATTCATATTTTACTGGTTACATTTCAAAATTTCGAAGTTCATAATACCGAATCCCGAATGTTCGTTTGACCAAATGTTCAAAATACTGACAGTACAAGAAAATTAGATTTTTTTATAAAAAATAACCACGAGAGCTAATGCGGAGCCTTCCGCCTTAGCCTTCTAACCTAATCTATTTAATTCAGACTGTGCGTTTCGACATGGATACAAAGAGGTTAAAAGGGTATAACGTGACAGGTTACTTGTGATAATGCATGAAGATATAGGAGCCCTGTAAAAAGTAACTATAAAAATTAAACCTAAACATCTACCATCGGTAACGTATCAAAAGCAAATGTTCGGAATTTTTAACTTCGGTATACTTCGGACACTTCGGTAATTCGTACATTCGGGGTTTTGAAATTCGATAGTTTGATACGTAATCATTTTATAGTATAATTTACTGCACATCTAATGGTACTCTTCTCCTCGGTTCAACTTTGAGCATAAATCCGTCTGATCTCTTCAGGATAATATCAGCAGTCAACTCAAATTTATTTTCGGGTATTTCTGATATGCATTTGTAATTCCTCAGGATCGTTGACAGCAGCACTTTCAATTTTAATAATGCATATTTACGACCTGCGGATTAAGATGAAACACGAAACGGTGTTATTTCTAATGTGGCATATTATATATTATAAAATATTAATATGGTTCCAACACTTAGAGACGACGGATTAAGAAAGATTGACGAAATAGATTTATTAGACGAGGGTGAATGGAGTTAACGATGTATAAAACCTTTCTTCCCCATTTGTTTTAATGTGCGAAAAAATCCCCACAGATACCCCCATCACCGGAGTTGATGAGGGAGGTTATGTCGGACTTGAACCGACTAAAACGCACGTCGATTGTGTAGGCCGCAGTTGAGATTAAGGTGAGCATTAAGGCAAGGTCAGATTATCTGAGACATATCCCTCGCACTCTGGCCAGCCCAGGACCGTCCCTTATGGGACCGTTATCGTGTGTGGTGACCACGGAGTCCCCATCTCATTCCCGGGTAGGGTGACAGGCGGCCTCACCCGTCGCCCCGAGGACCGCGCTCGAGGTCATTTTGCGAAGCTTTCTTCCCCTGCCAAGGCTTCAGGGATGGTATAGTGACAACTGTTGATCGTCCTTCTAGATATCCAAAATAAGTGTAGCTCATCAAGCGATTTTAACCTAACTGATCCGGGTTGAACTCTTAAGTGTCTAATATTTTGACAGTTTGATGTAATGATATTATTGCCTCATTTAAATATTGTTACACGTTAACACCATTAAAATTGATGTATTTTTTAATTTGTTAAACTGTATAAAATAGTAATGTCATTAACGAAACTGGTTTTTGTTATTGTTATATATTCAGATATGATAAAATTTCACTTAATACTTTTATAATGCTTACTTACCCACGCAACTTCGTGGCCCGGCACTAAATGGTATATAGCTATAATAGTGCCTGTTTGCCATGTTCTCAGGCAAGAAGTTGTCTGGATTGAATGTATGCGGCTCCTTGTAATGCTTAGGATGACGGTGGACGCCATAAGTACAAATAACAACGGTCGTTCCAGCGGGAAGGACGTAGTTATTAGTTGCTAAAATATAAAAAAATAACTTCATTTTGGTCTGTTCTCTTTGGTGATACTATGATTTTGTGCTAGGAGTAAAAATTAATAGCGTAGTGAATTCCAAATCTTGAAGACTTGGGTTGTATCCTCGATATAAGGACCCAAGTCTTAGTCGTTATTTTACCTTCTGTGTCGCTTCAATTGAGATTCATAATATAATTAAGAGTACTTTAAGGTGAAGATGCGGGTTCGTTCATGTACAAATGTGATTAGTATTAAATTTTTTGATTTCGTCCATTTTTGTAAACAACTGGGTGGCGCAAATGAAGGAGGAATGACACCATTATACCAATTCCTTTCGGTCAACAAAGAGAACTTGTAGACGTTAGTACACAAATATTCTGGACTTTAAGTCAATACCATTCCCTAGGAAGTACTAAGGGGTATTTTGAAACTGAGGGGCTACTATATAGGTATAATTCAAGCATTTAATGTACTTAATATATAATAAAGCCGTGTTGGTTCACGGTGGAGGAGAATAGGGCCACCCCCATCTTTTCCTGTGGGTGTCATAGAAGGCAAGTACCTCTGCCTACCCCTTCGGGAATATACAGGCTTGGGTATATCATATACTGCATATACTGTGTATGTATGTATGCATATAGGTAGTAAAACTATTCGAGAATCTATAGTCACCTATTTTAACGTCCTGTTTCAATTCCCTTGCAATAATCGGTACTGGTGGATACATTCTAAGAGTTTCCAGAATAACTCTTTCAAGGTACTTCATTTGTAAAGTATCATTGAACGTGACTGGACGATCGGAGTCACCAAAAATCTCATACAGTTCATTGTATACTTTATCCTGTACATCATGATGAATACCCAAGAGACACATAACGAAGCTGGATCCAGCTGCCGTAGTATCATGGCCCTAAAAATAAGATCAAATTCAATTAAATCTAACTATGCTATTCTTCTAATATTATAAATTAGCTTTTGCCCCTGACTTCGTTCGGAATTTAGGAAGATATGTTCACTTCCTGTAACTTGAACCCATGCATTATATCTATTTTCATATATTCATATTGTGGAGACAGTTTTTTCCAGTGTCTGACTAATACTGATTATTACTTATTTTAGATTTCTAATTATCTAAATTTATAATGTATCAGATTCTCAATCATACATAACCATAGACAAAATTACGTTTTGTTGTCATTTGTGTTTTTTTATTCCAAGTCAGATGCATTTTTGGTATATAATATTACGTTTTATAGGGACTTGTGTTCTCTTTGTGGTTTTATGTCACATCCCACGAGAGCGCGGTCGAGCGAGATGAAAAGTATCATTATGTCTATCTCGTGGATATAAGCTACATCCCTATCAATATTTAGCCAAATCGGTATAGACGTTCTTTAGTTAATCAAATACAATAAATAGTGTAATCTATACGACTTTCTTTAGGTAATACATGTGAATGTTAGTGAATATAATTCGATCTTTGTTAATCACGATCCAACGGCTCCACGGATTTGCCTGACACGCCCACGTAATGTAATCAGCGTAATCTATGAATGGAAAACAATAACACGAGTTAGAAATGACATTTGTTAGTTAATAAAATAAAAAAATAAACAGCATTTACCTCAAACATGATGGTGTCGACTTCTTCTTTGATTTCGTGGTCACTGATTTGATTGGTCCCGTTTTGAGCGGACTCAAGCATCAAATCCAAGAATGCGAGACGTTTCTTCTCACCTGCGTAATATACCATTCAAAATTGTTCATGTAATTCTATAGGATGGGGTATTCTAAGAAGTGAATGTTTAGAGATGAAGTAATTTTGATATGACGGTTTTATTTCATCAGAAAAGTATATTGAGAATTATAAATGAGCTGTGATTTCATGCTAACTGCATTACTTTGTGATTATTTTATTGTAGTACTGCCTGACTACACCATTTACATTTGGGCCTCATGAATAGCTAGAGACAGTCATCATCATAATATGTTTTATTCTGATTGCGTATGTACTTCACCTCGAAGCCCGGGGCCGCCTTCCCGGCTCTTCCTCCTCCACTTCCTCGTACAGTCTTGGGTATCCCTGGCAGTGTGCCTTTGAGATAATATAAAACTATTAGAAGACTTGGTCTCTAAGGTTACAAGCCTCCATAAGTCACGACAGGCGTTACTGGATGGTAATAATTTAATTAGTGGTCCACTTGCATTTTACTTACCAACATCGTTTTCATCGTTCAAGTCCAGGTCATCACGGTAGCCCTTAAAAACAGTATCTGATAGCGTTTTGGCATTATTTGCAAGGATTTCCTCACTTTCATTGCTCTGGGTTTTAGTCAATTCTTCGAGCGTGAGTGGAACGATGCCTTTTGCTTTATTTTCAAAATATATTTTCTTCTTGTTTCCTATTACCTACAATACATATAAAAAGAGATAATTCTTGCGGCAGATTAATTAATTTGCGGTTCTATTTATGAATTGTATTTGAATCTTCAACTTATACTTGGGTTGGGTTAAGAACAAGCAAATCCCGTCAGGCTGGGAATGGGTTAGGTATAAACTCTATTTTTTTTACTAAGCTAACGGCTTTGGTTAAGACTGATAAGTTTTCGATCCCAATATTATGTACAGTTGAATAGTTCGTAAGTATCGAATACAAAGATTTTTCGTCCACAGTTTTTTTGGTATATAAAAACAAATTTGTTTATATATAGTCTGTAATTGCTATGAGTCAATCGATACTCAAGTTGTTCCACGTTCGGTGCATTTCAATTGAAACTTCGGTGTGAGCAATCAAAATATTACCACTCGGAGTGATGAAATCTATATTTAGGAGTAGTAGGTACATATTTGACCACATGCGGTGAAGGCTCGACAGAATAATACAATTATGTTTTCTGGTTTCTAGTACATACCTTGTTAGTAAGCCCATGAATAATTCCTAATAGTTTCTGTTGGGTTTTATATAAGGAGTGGAATTTGAAGAGAGAGTCTAATCGCAGCCAGAATTTATAATGTCTCTGGTGAATAATGTCGCACATTCTGAAATAATAACCATTGATTAAGTCGCGCCATTTTATGAATGCTATCATCTGTGCGTCGATTTCCCCATGAAATTGTCCAATTTTCTCACAGTCCCGGTTCCTTCAAAAGGGGTGTCACAATACATCTAATAAGGCCGTAAAGACGAGAGCCCTCTTTCTTGAGATTAAGCTAAAGCTTAAGCAAAATTGGCGTGAGCTAAATCATTCACAAACATCGAACGATAAAGTCGCATTGACATACAATACTATCATAAAAAAGAAAAACAATCTTGAGGAATACTTACTTCATAACCGCCATAGCATAATCATACCCTGATTTATCTTGTGTTTTCTTAGATATACCCATAGCAGTCTCTGGAATAAATAGGTATTAGTTGATATAATTATAAAAAATGTGGTACGGAGCCTTGATACTTCCACGCGTTCTACAGACCAGCCTCTCTAGACAAGTGGCTAATACGTTAGTAAAATAGGATAGAATGATCAATGTGTAGGATTGACGTATGTCAATCCTACACACGCTTATCATCAACTCACCTAGCAAGATGTCTACGGTAGCTTCACTCATGTGGTCGTGTACATCAAAAGTCTTGCCAACTTCAATACGCAACTTTTCCACAACACTCTTGCTATTCTGGTTGAAAACGTCCATGAACGATTTCAGAATATTAATATGGAATGTGGGTGCTATCATTTTTCTATGTGAGCGCCATTTTTGGCCTGTAAAATAATAAAAATGGCTGATTATAATGACGTTATTTTAAAGAGAGATGGCAGAAGAAACCGGATGGACGATCCACCTGAGACATCTGTGAATCATTTTATCAATTTTGGATTTGGTTAAGATGATGTTGAATCAAATGAGTAAGGAACATTTACTGATTAACTGATCAGGTATAAATTATGTACAATATTCGTCACAAGCCGTGAACATAAATTTTGTCTTAGGGAAAGAACAAAGAACCGTTAAGATTAAAATACAATGTCTAGAAGGTTAACCCTACCTGAACTAATAAGAAGTCCTTCGCCGAGCCACGGTTTGAAGAACTTGTAATCAGATGCTTTGTCAATGTGCACGTGGCTATTAAGTATGACTTCGACATCTTCAGGGTTCCCCAGAAAAACGATCAACTTCGATCCCATCCATGCTCGGACCACATAGCCGTATTTATCGGCAAACTCAAATGCAATTCTTATGAATTCTGTAAATGAAAAATATAATAAAATATATGATATAGAATATCTCAAAACATAGAGGTGTGCTGTGAGGCAATGAAAGCTGGATCGAGGATACATCACCTTCATACTCAAATATAAAATAATAAATAAATATTCAGATCAGTGTGATGTTAATAATATTATGTCTTCTTCTTCATTTTTGCGTTAATTCCAGTTCGCAGTTTGCACCTGGAAGTTTGCGCCTGGAGTTCAGGGTCCACTTTACCAGTCTAACTGCGGATTTAGCTGAACTTCAAATTTTTCGTAAAGCTACTACCATATGACCCCCACAACTCTAGGTGATGTTGAAGCATTGCAGTTATATCAGTTGTTGGAGCTGTGGTCTTTTTAGGGCTCCAACTACCCGTAACGATTGCCTTAGATGTTCGTATGGCAACCGGGACTAACGGCCTAATGTGCTCTCCGAAGCACGACCAGACCAATGCAAATACCCATATTCATGCATACAAAGATTTGCACTGAGCGGGGATCGAACACCAATCGAGGTGCTCCTGCGTAGCGGCTACGTTCACAACCGTCGCGCCATAGAGGCTGTCGATCGATGATATTATGTATTTAGTGTCAAAAATTAATATTAGAATAAAATCGTGAGTAAGAGTGAAACCAGTGGCAGTGCAGATACGAGTAGTAAAAGAACTCGAAAGAGGGCACATCCATATATTTACTCTTAAAAACTTGTTTCACTGTTTATCGCCAATACTCCAGTTCCTCCGTGATTGTGCTTGCATGCAATATGGTAAATATATATATATATAATTTTAGAACATTTAAATACTGCAGATAATAGACACTACACTCGAGAGCAATGAATCCGGGTCACTTAAAGAATCCTAAAAATCTCGGAAACTAAAAATGCTAGGTTAATGCAATAAATTGTATTTAATAGACAATGTAATACTCCTTAAATGAAGGTATTAAAACTTCTTAGTTATTGTAAAGTTATATCATAAAAAAATCAAATTTGAAAAAGGGCCACTTTCGAAGATGGAACTACGAAATTACAGCATTTGGTGTTGCTTTTGTTTGTAATCTGTCATTTATGTGGGTACATAAACCATGTTGATAGTGCTCTATATTCATTAATCAAGCTGAAATTATGTCGCTTACGCCTGAAGAATGCACCAGAATACTTACAATGCTGGAAACCGGCCGGAGTCAGCGCGATACAGCCAGGACTGTCGGTGTGTCGCTGTCAACAGTACAAAGAGTTCTCCGACGTTACGAAGAAACTGGTTCTAACCTACGCAGACCAGGAACGGGCAGAACCAGGTGTACCACAGCACGAGAAGACCGATACTTGGTGAACACCATGCTTCGAAATCGCTTTCTCACAGGAACTGAACTCACCAATCAGTTTCGACGCCTCGGAGGAAGTAACCCAAGTGCATGGACAGTAAGACGTCGGCTTGCTGAATCTAACTTAAAACCCCTTAGACCTGCAAACGGCCCTAAACTGGAGCGTGGGCATCGTATTTCGAGACTAAGTTATGCCCAGAGCCACGTAAATTGGAGTATTGAAGATTGGTCAAAAGTTATGTTCTCCGACGAATCAAAATTTATGCTCTACAAGCACGATGGAAGACACAGAGTGTATCGAAGACCAGGGGAAAGATTCAAGCAAGCATGCATCGAAGAAAAAGTAGCCTACGGTGGTGGGTCTGTACTTGTGTGGGCCGGAATTTCTTCTGAAAGTCGCACAGAGCTGGTGATCATAGAAAACGGCTCTTTAACTAGCGTAAGATATGTGGAAGAAATCCTCAATGATCACGTTGGTCCATTTATGGTCAATTTAGGTGAGGATGCTATATTTATGCATGACAATGCCAGACCTCATACAGGTAGGATTGTGAATGACTACCTTCAAGAGATGAACATTACTCGTATGGAGTGGCCAGCGCGCAGCCCGGATATCAACCCGATCGAGCATGCTTGGGACGAGCTAGGCAGATGCGTAAAACAACGAAACCCTCCCCCAATCACGCTTCGTGAGCTCAAAATTGCTCTCACAGAGGAATGGGAGAATATTCCCCAAAATCGTATAAGGAACTTGGTGTACAGCATGCCAAACCGCGTAAACGCAGTAATGGAAGCACGAGGAGGCAATACGAAGTATTAAAATTCAAGAAAATCGTAATAAAGTTCAAAAATTTCATGTTTCCTATTTTTGTTTTAAGGAGAGATCAGCAGTTTTTTTCTTTATGTAATTTTGTGTTAATAAAATGTATGGTGACTCATATTTTTTTTACTTTCATTTAAGGAGTATTACATTGTCTATTAAATACAATTTATTGCATTAACCTATCATTTTTAGTGTCCGAGATTTTTAACATTCTTTAAGTGACCCGGATTCATTGCTCTCGAGTGTATATAAATTTAAAGCATAGGTATTTTCACTCACCTTTAGGCTTATTAAAAAGCGCCATTAGTGCATTGCCGAAGAACGGAACAGTATTTGGTCCAGGGAGCATGTTGCCCATCTTGTAAAGTCTAGATTGCTGTTGCCATCGGTGTAGGAGCCACAAGCCTGTCGCTAGAAACAGTAGCGGGTAGAAGACCAGCCTCGTACTAAAGGCGCTGTGACCTTCTTCTATCAATGATGTCATTGTACTAAAATCAGTGAAAATAAGTATTAACGTAGATTCTAAAATATTCGAATCAGTAAGCAAAGTTATATAATTTCATGCACTAATGTCATTGTCGACTCCATAAGCTCCTCATAGCTTTCATATTGATAGAGCTTTCAATTTGGGCGTCTTGCCAATCATTGAATGTACCTACTGCGTACGTTTTTCAGATCAAGATACTGGCGTCCAGGCTTTCTTGGAATTGTAAATTGTAAATATCTATTGAAATTTCGGAATCCTTGAATACTGGCCTTTTTACGTGACTAGGAACAGTTGTGTAGGTTTGAAATAATACGGGTATGCAACCGATACCAATCAAGAATCCCGTTTGGAATTTCATTGCAACACGTAGTTTTTGTTCATTTAAAAGATCATTCCTTGTACATACATTATCAGCAAAAAAAAAAAAAACATTACCTATGTTACACATTCAGCTGACATTTACAGGTAAATTTTTGTCGTTTGTTACGGGATCAACCCCAAGTTGAGATTTTGAATAAACACAACGAACTAGCTCTTAATTAATACGCGAGCGATCGAGGCTGGCATAAAGTCGAGTCTGGTTTTTTGGGCAAAGGATGATTGAGTTAAAGGCATAATGGGATTAGTTTATAAGGAATAAAAATGCTAAATCATGATAAAAAAGCAATCTAAAGAAGGACAATAGGTAAGCAGAGCAGAGGGCACCGAGATCTAAGACATCAATGCAATCAGGAACAACGGTGATGATTGTTTGTTTTAATGAACATACACACACATCAAGTCCTTATTCCCGGGTAAACATAGGCGCTTATGTCGTTCTCGTTTCGCCAGCTACTTCATTAATATCTCGAAAAATACCCTATTGCCGTTTCCGCGGACTGAATATGGCTAAATTCGTCGGAGCTTAGTGCCAGGCCCGCTAGCCAAGTGGCAATTCGTTGATCGGCGTAATGTAGAATAGAATGGTGAATGTATGAGATTTGAAACTTATGACATGCGTTGATGACGTCATTCTATTCCATAATACACCAGCCAATGAACTGCCACTTGTCTAGAGGGCCAGGTGAGGATCTGAACATTGTTTTGATATATATCATCTGAAAATGTATAAAAAATCAAAGCTGCTGATTGGTTCTAATAACGCCGTTTACCTTCAAGTTCTTAATAAAAATAAGGAAAACTTAACACAACGCAATGTAGGTAGGTAACAATGGGTATTTCAAGGCTTCTTGATGGGTAATTGATTTGTGCTACCTATAGGTACTTGGGTTTCTTTGTCTTTACTCGGGTTTAATTTATAAAAATATCAATAATATTAATCAGCATCAAAATCGGTCCAGTTGTTCTTTATTTAAAAATGGTGTAACGGACATAACTTGTTATAAGTTTCGATTTTATTATGTTATCATTATAATTATAAAGTTGAAGAGTTTCATGTTTGTTTGTTTGAAGCTCTAATTACAGGAAGTACTGGTTCGAATTGTACCTATTGTTTTGTGTTGAATGGTCCGTTTATTGAGGAAGGTTACGTATATGTTATCACACTCATCACGCTTCTACTGAAGGGAGGGTGGCAGTAGCCCAGCAGATTCTCATACGTCATTTAAGTACAAGTTCAAAGGAGTGATATGATGAGGTTCCGAAGTATGCCAGTGGCGAAGCTGGAACGGGCCAGCTGATTATATTATCGACAGTACAATTTAAATCATTTGTGTCGAGTCTATAACAGTCAATAAAAGCTTGAGGTACGTTGAAGTTTAGAAGTGTGTTAAAATACATTGAATTTGTTTTTAAAACGCACTTACTTGCAAAAATTGTCCAATGGCAACAAAGCAATGTTCTCACTTTACTTGAAATTGCTTACTGAGAACTTAGTGCCTATATGGCCTTGTTTTATTCGAAAACCCTCTCTATTACTTATTGTTTACGAACCAGAAAACAAATATCTTTTAAAAATTAATAATTAAGGTTATGAACTTTACAAGCACGGTAGTATGAACAGCGGAGAGCGGAAGCAATCTTAAAATTTTAATCATAATAGCCAATATCTATGGATAGCCATACAATCATATGAAATTAAAAATAAGTACTTAGATCTTAAATTAAACAAGAAATAAGTGGTGTATATGTCTAGATTAATAGACATATACACCACGTAATTTTCTTAGATAGACAAAGTTGCAAGGATAATTCTTCTAATATAATATGTAATCTATTCAAAATTACCTCTCGAACTGTCAAAATTAAAAGAAATGTCAAAACGATCACGATCAAAATTAAATCACGATTAAAATTATTAAAAACGATCACGCAGTCTATGTTTTTTCTTGAAAATTATGTTATGATAAAATACGGTTTCGACATTTTATTTCATTTCATTTCGACTCAAAATACGAAGACCGAGATTGAATTTTGAAATATATTTTTATTAGAAGCATCGACCTTCTGGTTGAATCCTACTAATATTATATCTGGGAAAGTTTGTGAAGATGTTTGGATATTTGTTATTCAAACGGCTAAAATTCACAGATGTTCAGAGAGATAGCTTATGGGCTTGAATAACACATACGTTACTTTTCGTTTCATTCATTCAGTGGATAGTAGGAACGGAATCAAAATTTCACAAGAGGAGAGCCGCGGGCTTCAGCTAGTATATAACATTTTAAAAAAGAGTCACGACAGTAAAACAAAGTAAAGATTGTGAAGTTACCATTAATTTCTGTATAACTATAGTATTCGGTTGTGCCTTTACTGTGGTTTCGTTGTTACTAACAAGTCGCTATCCGCAATCTGTTAGACCACAGTTTTATGAGCCAATGACGTACGATATTCATGAAATTATGAATATTAAATTATTCAAGAATAGAAAACAATCACTAGTTTATAGTTATTTGAATGTTGGTAAAATGGAGTTAAATATGTAGGCATGCATTAATTCAATGGTTACAAGCAAACAAAGTGGATGTATGACGCCATCTGCATCTTGTATTGAAATTGGTCGGGTCGGTAAGAAATATCTAAATAAACTATTCTACATTCTCACACATTCTCTTTTTATTTTATCGAGCTATGTATAGAATAAAGATACATGTGGTTGCTTACTATCTATAAAAGATTTTTGTTATTTTATAGCTTATTTTATAAAGTATTTTTTCTCTAGAAGTTAAAGCTAAAAAGTTACAACAATTTTTGTGTGGGTAATTAACGTGATTATTTTAAACTAAATGTTTTAACAAGTTATTTAACGTGATTATTTTAAACTAAATGTTTTATTTTTCAAGAAAATACAAACTATTTTTATTCGTTCCTTAATAATCTATTTGTGTGTTATAGTATATGTATATCAGTATATTTTGATACTTTGTGTATGAAGAGTCGTATATTAATTTTATTTTACTTATATCTACTTCTCCCACTCTCTCTCTCTATCTCTTTCTTTTGTTTTTAATACACTTTCTATTTAGTTTAGGCGATAACTACACCTTATCTTCTGTTTTTATAACATTACTGTCCATACCAAGGTGGTCTGGAAGAAATCGCTTCAGCGATAAGGCCACCCATTGTAGGTACATTGAACTGTATAACATGCTACCTACTTGTTCTACTGTAAATCTGTTAGTATACAATAAAGAATTGTCTATCTAGGTATCTATCTATCTAAGTGAGTAAAATGTCTAATTCATTGTCTAAATATTAGATTGATTGTCTAAATATTAGATTCTAACTTAACCTACATCAGTCAATCGCGTGCAATGATTCTATTACTTAATTATATGTTAAAATCGTGATAAAAATCTTAAAATTATTCTAAAATAAGTTTGAAAATTTTATGTATTTCAAAATCGACATGTACCTACAAAAAATCCATTACTCACAAACCTAGACACCTAGGAATATTTAATCAAGGTGAGCATGCTAAAAATTAAAACACCCAACTCTTCGTTTGAGTTTACGTTTTACTCACAAAGCTGGCATCAATTATACAATTAACCAGCGTAGTGATACCTATGCACGCATAAGAGTAACAATCTGCCAATAATAAATAGATGGACCGAACTGTATTCGTAACATATGTACCTATTCATTTTTAGGGTTTCGTACCTCAAGAAGATATAAACTGGATCTCCATAGGATCATTTCGTTGTCCGCCTGTCTGTTTACACCTTTTTTGCATTAAATATAGTTTTCGATACGGCCTTCGGCTTGTACCTTTCATTGAACAACTTCAATATTCCTACATGATCGAGTCTTTTTGTGACGATCAATTTCATCGAAAATAATTTCAGTTTAATATGCATTGTAGAATCGCGTTGCGTTACTTGTTATCACTATGATATAAAGCACACCGAATGCTAATTCAAGTCCTGAGACATAATCGTAGCTCCTAGAAGCAGAATGTCCCGTACAGACCATCAATTAGAGTCATTAGGAAATCACGAATCACGCAGATAGTTATCGATGTCTAATAAGAAACAGTAGTAATAAAAATAACAATAATCATAAAAAAAATATTGTGATACAACACAATCAAAATCAATCAACTAGCCCATCGCAGTCCACTGCTGGACAAGGCCTTTCCTAATGCTAGGAGGCTTTGGCCTACTGTTTCCATACTGGCCAGACGGGTTGGTACAGGGTTTTATTTCGAGTTTTAATTTCCTCAACTAACAGACAACGCAGAAGTAATGAATATGATTGACATTTCGATGTCATATGCAAAAGAATTGACGGTAGTAGTAATTTTCACAGTGAAAGAATAAATGTATCTCTTAATATATCTTAAAGGAAACGGTATGCACACGGCAGTTACACTGCTCCATAGTGTGGCATGGTGAAAATTAATAACAAAGAGCGACGTTTCTAAATGATCAAGTTATTTATTTATTTATTTAATAGGTTTTTCCACAGCAAATGTATTACAAATCATAATACAAGATGTATTTAGCGAGTAATGTGGCTGATACATTTGCCAATTACGGATAAACTAGCATGCGCAATATTATAATATTGAAGAGAAAAGAAAAAAAGAAACCTATATTAGCACAGAGAATTGATTAGACAAATGACAGTTATGCGAAGGTTTAGCAGAGATAAGTAAAATGAATGACATAATTAAAATTATGTATTAAATATAATAACATTAAATACACAACTTATTTATTATACTGAGTAGGTATACTATCTACTTTAATTAAGTGGTGACTATATTGTTATTATTGGAGGCTCACTAAATATTTTAATTTTATATCTATTCTGAGAATCATGGTATATGTTGATGTTAGGTGTGGCCTTAGGTTTTGTATTCAATTCTTTGCACAGCCGGTGCAGAGGAGAACTGTTCACAAGTTTCTATTAAGTATATTTTTTAAAAGTGAATTAATGTAGAAATCTGAATCAAGAAAACATTTTTTTAATTCTTGCACTTTTTACAGACTATAAGCTAATATTGCCATTATTGAATGAATAAAGTGAATAATTCAAATAAATAAGGGATTTACAAGAAACTCAACTGTGATTGAATGCTGTATAGATGAGAGGGCGTTTATGTGATAAATATATTTTTTCAAATGGAAAAGGCTACATATAACATAAATTATAGTACTTAGCCACTCCTATGAAATAATGCTGATTTATCATCTAACAAAATATTTTGTACACTATCTGAGAAGACAGAAAAAGACAGAAGTCTCTTCAAACCCCAATAAGAAATGTAAAATAAATGAAATCACGTGTAAAAAACGATTTCAATAGCTAAAAACTAGAAAATAACAACAAGATAAGAGGAAAATTACTGAATATACAGATTTATTGATGTGTTAGAAGCCGGTGCCTAGTCCGAGAGGCCATATTATTTCAATTGATTGCGTCATACATAATAGTTCAACAACAACAAACAAAGTAAGCTTCTAACAGATCAGTAAATCTGAAAATTCTGTACTTTTTCTCTTATCTTTATTATGTTATTTTATAGTTTAGTTTTTGAAGTTGGTTTTTTAACGTTGTTTTTTTTATATTTTTTACTTTTTAGTGACGTTTAGGTTGTTTTTAAATTTTATTGATTTTGTTCCATTTTTTTGTGAGCAGTCCAGCATGCCGACCATAATTTTCGATGATATAATGCCCTCAATAACTTAAACGAGACATTCATTCCATACATCATTAAGAAATTCTGTTATCTGCCTCCATAGTTCAAGACTTGGTAATTCTAGCACGCCCTTTGTCGCCTACCGTGTCACAGGATCGTCATAAAACAAGTTAAAAAGCAATCATTTACCAATTTGTTTTCGAGCTGTTCTCTGGTATATCGCCGGAGTCCAGGGTCGAGTAGCCATGAAACATATACGGAACTACCTGTGAGTTATACCGAACTCAATGGGTTATTAAAGGACGGAAATATCGAAGAATAGGGAAGAAGTCGGAAGAAGCGTGGGAAACGCGTTATTAGGTAACCTTCCAATGAGGTCTCGTGTTGATTGGCAGAACCTAAGGGACCATTGGGAAAAATCTGTTAAGTCTGAAAAATATTGTATACGTGATTAATCGACAGCCTATGAACGGTCAGTCACTTGTGACTTGTAAGAGTTATAAGTAACTAGACTTCATTGTCAGACGTTACGAATTATGTGCGATTTTAATGCTTTACGCTATTTCGGATTTAGCACCGACTATCGACTGTTCTCCCGGTACCAAAGGAAAATTAAATTTGTTCAGGCATCATTTAACTGGGAGCCACCTGTCACCCTAGCAGAAGCAGGCCGCGGTAGCGTTATCGGGAACGAGTTGGGTATTCTGTAGTTCCCACACCCGAGGAGGCCCAGATCGAGAGAGGATTCCGCCAGGGTGCGAGGGATTGCCTGTCAACCTCACTTTCGGCAACTAACAACGATCCACAGGTGCCGTGTGTTTTAGTCGGTTCGAGTTCGATATAACCTCTTCCACCGACTCCAGCAGGGAGCATCCATGGGGATTATCCGCAAGTAAAAAAATGGTATCATTTAACAAGTATACAATAAGTGCGATGCATAAATTCCATAACCTCCAAGATAAATTACATCCCGTAGACGTTCATTAAAACATCGCGCAAAATACAGTGCTTCACTTACCTTAACTTAATGCGTCTATGTTTACACGTTTTTAATATCCGACTAACGCACTTGTAGATAATAACTAGTACTTAAGTTCACCAAATAGACACGTATATGTATTGAGTACTTATATGTAAAACACGCCAATATTACTAAAGGTCATTATTATTAGGTCAGTTTCTACAGTAATCTAATAAACAGTCTTGTTTGTTCTGAATTTTTAATCGTAATGTTAGAATTTCAAAAAGTTTGGATTCGTTGTACCTATTGTTAAAAGACAAATGGTATAGCGGTAAAACAGAGGTCGCCGGTTCGATTCCCGCTCAGCGCAAATATTTATGTATTTTAATATTGTTTGTCAGTTCCATGACTCTCGGGAATATGGAGTCCCGGGCCTTTGGAAGGCGTGCTTCGGCATACACACATATGCTGGATACCATCCCCAAGCGCACAATATTATACACAGGGAGATAGGTGCAGAGACTATTGCTGTGTGGATGCGATGGAACCTAAATTATGGGCTATGCGTGGATTGATAAATGTGTTATGAGGGAGAAACTAACTTACGCCTGTGGTGAAAATAAGTCTAAAAATTGTATAAAATGGCAGGCGGTGACTTGTCAACTCTTTGCCATTAAAATAGCCACAAATAGTTTAAGTATGTTCATCCACATTTTAGAGCCTATAATATAAGCAATTATAAACTATGTTTCCCTTGGGAACTATGTTTCTACTGGTGGTAGATTTGGTGGCACGAATTTGTCTCAAGTTTCGGCCGGGTGGGTACCACCGTGCACTATCGCGAAAAACCCACCACTACAATTCAATCTCGGTTGGATTGTGTTCAGGGGTCAGCAAGTGCATAGCCGGGCAGAGGTGGTGGTTGTCGCAGCACTAGTGGGACCAGTGGGTCTTGGCGTAGTCTAGTGGGGATGGCGCGAGGCGACGCGCCGAACACGAAACTTGTAGAAACGGTGGTGCCGCTGGCCGCCCGCGGTATAGTACAGGGGCCCTCACAGTGGGAGGCACTCTCATCGGCATCAAGCCCCAGATGAAATATCTGGGGCTCGTGCTCGACGGCCGGTGGGACTTCGGGAAGCACTTCCGAAGTCTGGGCCCCAAATTGGTGGGCACAGCCAACGCTCTGGCGCGGCTACTGCTCAACCTGAGGGGCCCGGAGGACTCCTGCAGGAGACTCTACGCGGGTGTCGTGCGGTCCATGGCCCTGTACGGGTGTCCCGTGTGGGCGGACACCCTGAGTGATCGGCACATGCTCCTGCTGCAGCGTCCGCAGCGGAAGTTGGCGTGCCGCATCATAAGGGGGTACCGCACGATATCATTCAACGCGGCGAGTCTCCTCGCCGGATCGCCACCATGGATCCTGGAAGCGAGATGCCTTTCGGCGCTATACCGGTTCCTAAAGGCGGCGCGGGAGCGGGGTCACGATCCTGAGCCCGAAGAAATTCGGGCCGTGAGATCCCGGCTCCAAATGGAAATGGTGGCGGAATGGGAGATACGACTTGGGCGACCAGGCGCAGGGCACGCCGTAGTAGCGGCGGTAAGACCCATCATGGGGCAGTGGCTAGAGAGGTCACACGGCAGCCTCTCGTACCGTCTGACGCAGATGATCACCGAGCACGGATGCTTCGAAAAGTATCTGCGTCGGATGCAGAAAGAGCCAACGTCCGAGTGCCATCACTGCGACGCGAGCGAGGACTCAGGTCCGCACACGCTCACCGAGTGTCCGGCATGGGAGACGCCGAGGCGGGAGCTTGTGGCGGCCCTGGGAGTGAGGGTTCTCACGCTCTCCACCTTGCTCGCGGCGATGGTTCGCTGTTCGGATGCGTGGGCGGCCGGCGCTTCCTTCTGCGAGCAAGTAATGCTCGTTAAGGAGGAGGCGGGGCGGGAGCGGCAGCGGGAGCGACGAAGGATCGCAAGACAAGCTGCCCGCGTACGAAGGCAACTCGGGCGTCGGAGGTCGATGAACGACCTCCGCCCCCCATGAGCGCCGGCCTGGGGGTGACAGGTGGAGCCGCCTGTCACCCTGGCAGAAGCAGGCCGCGGCGGTGGCGCGCGTGGCGCGCCTCCCCGTTTCCGGGGACGAGTTGGGGACTCTGTAGTCCCCACACCCGAGAAGAGGGCCAGATCGTGAGAGATGGCCCTGGGTCGGCCGGGGTGCGAGGGATATGCCTGTCAACCTCACCTTCGGCAACCAAAGCGTCCCACAGGCAGCGTGCGTTTTAGTCGGTTCGAGTCCGACACAAAACAAAACAAAAACACACACGAAAAAAAAAAAAGTACAGGGGCCCAACTGGGGTTAACCACCTTGGGAGGCTGCTTCACCAGGCCGCGCATTATCCCGATATGGTTCGTCGTGCCGGTTGGTGACCGGATTTGGGAGCCCATACGGGGGCCCTTCCGTTGGCGCGTCGGCTTTCGCCATGCCTCACATTCCTATATAAACCAATATCCTGCGCTTTGTCACACGGTGCTGCGGATGGACTTCGTGACTATTTTGCGTCCATCCCGTGGGTTGAGCTCTGCTTTGAGGGTAAGAACCCATCGGATTGTGGTACTGCTGTCACCGGTGAGATCAGTCTGGGTATGGAATATTATATCTCATATACTGATATTACCGGTGACCGCGGGGTGCGTCCTTGTTTCGGGCGCGAGTGCACAACAAAAACAGTCAGCGTACCGCGCTTGGGTAGGGGTCGCGCCACACGCCATCCCAATATGGGCCACTTCAAGGCGGCGTACAACAGAGCCACAAAGGTCTGTAAAAGGGCCTACGTCAGAGCGGATGCCTTGCGCATAGCGTGGCTTGGTCAAGATCTAGTGATGCATCCCACGGGCAGCTGTTCTACTGGCTACTGGCGATTGGCTAAAGCCGTGCAAGCCAACTTCTGCCAGCCTTCGCTGCCTCTGCTGTGTAACCCTGATGGATCCCTAGCCCATGAGCCGCAAGAGAAGGCAAATCTGCTGGTTAATCTCTTTGCGGCCAACTCCCAAATCGATGATTATGGTACGCAGCCACCGACACTACCCGACAGTGACCACGCAATGCCTGATATCCGTATCAGGCAACGCGATGTCCGTGCAGTGCTGCAATCACCCGATGTCCGGAAAGCCAGTGGTCCGGGTGGTATTCTAGCGGTGGTTTTGCAAAAATGTGCAGCGGAGTTGTCTCCAATGCTTACGCGCCTGTACCGGCTGTCCTATAGTTCGGGTACAGTGCCTTTGGCTTGGAAAGAGGCGAATGTTCAGCCGATTCCCAAGAAGGGGGATCGCTCAGAGCCAGCCAACTATCGACCCATAGCCGTCACCTCAGTGCTGTGCAAAGTGTTCGAGCACATAATTAACAAACAGCTCATGCGGCACCTAGAGGATCACTCCTTAATTAATGGATATTGCCGGAATATGGCTTCAGGGCCAAAACGGTCAACGGGTAATCTTCTAGCATACGTTACCCATCTATGGGGTGAGGCTATAGACAAGTACGGCGAGCACTGACAATTATTCTTCACATCGCCAAAACTTTCGATAGAGTCTGGCACAAATCGCTTCTTTCCAAGCTTCCTGCCTTTGGACTACCTCTTAGACTGTGCAATTGGGTTGCTAGCTTCCTGCAGGGGCGCCGTATTCGCATCCTTTGTGACATACGAGCTTCGGAGTTTCTGCAGGTAAATGATGGCGTGCCTCAGGGGTCCGTCTTATCACCCACTTTCTTTCTTCTGCATATCAACGACATGCTGTCCACCGGCAATGTTCATTATATTATTATATAAAGGCAGCTTCTTGTCACTGAGCTTGACGGGATCCTGAATCACATTTCTCAATGGGGCTCTGAGAACCTGGTTGAGTTCAATGCCAAGAAGACGCAGGCATGCGCGTCTTTCCTTACCCTCCCCACTCTTCAGAGCACGCCACTGCCACTGCAGGACAATCTCAATATCCTAGGTATGGATGTTCGCTGCAACCTGAATAACAAAAATTACATCGAAAGTATAATCAAAACAGCCTCACGAAAACTCGGAATCCTGAAGAGAGTGAGACGATTTTTCACGCCGGAGCAGCGGTGTCTTCTATACAAGACACAAATTCGCTCCTGTGTGGAATACTGCTCGCATCTCTGGGATGGTTCAGCAAAGTACTTACTAGATGCTCTCAACAGGTTGCAGCGACGTGCGGTCCGCATCATTGGGAATCCCGAGATCACGAACACCCTAGAACCTTTACAGATGCGTAGAGATGTTGCGTCCATGGCTGTATTTTACCGTCTGTACCATGGTGAGTGTTCTGATGAGCTCTTCCAATTAGTCCCACCCTCCCCTTTGCTACACCGGACAACACGTGCAGGTCTTAGATGTCACCCGCACACGGTGCAGAACATCCGATCAAGAACCAAACGGTTGGTCTACTTGACGTGTTCTATATATATATAAAAAAAAAAGATAACGTAGTTGAGAATGCCCTAAACTATTTATTTAAAGGCCTGTGTAGCAGCACAAAATGACACGGAATCTTTTTTTTTTACTTATATATATAGAAAACGTCAATTAGACTCTATTAATTAGAATCTATTTTCAAACTCCAACGGTATCCTCGTATTATTTGCGGTGGTATTCCAGTGACACGAGTACCACATCGGAGCTAACGGATTTTGATTCCTGCACGGTGCAAATATTTGATTGCACTAAGTATAGCTTATTACAACTCAGCAACCAAAAAAAGACAACATTTCAGTGACAGAAATTTGTTTGATATCTTCGTTATGTTAAAAATAACGTGTAGCATCGTCTATCACGTAAGACGCCTGTGTATTTTATTAGAGCAAAACACTGTGCTGTAAATGTCTATTATACAGGTAGTTTGTACTGCACAGGTAGTTGCATATAGATTTCAAGGATACTGGATACCTTGGACTTCGGAGATACACCAGAGAATTCCTCGAAATCAAATAGGAAATAGGAAATGATTGCTTTTTAGACAGTTTTATAACAATCCTGTGACGCGGTAGACGGAATTACAATGGTCAAGGGTGTGTTGGAATTATATAGTTATGAACTATAAAGGCAGATAACAGAATTTCTTAATGTTGTATATACCGTGAATATCTCGCTTAAGTTATTCAGAGCATAAACCCAAAAGCTATGATAGGCATGCTGGACTGGATTAGACCCTCTAATAAGGGGCATAAAATATAATAAAATTAAAAACAACCTATTACAGTAGTACCTAACCTATTAAGTAAAAAAAACTACGTATAAAAACGACTTCAAAAAGACTGTTTAGTCTAATAATAAATAAAAAAAACGATGAACTATTACGAATAATGCAATCAATTGAAATAATATGCCCTCTCGGGCTAAGTATCGGCTTCTAACAGATCAGTAAATCTGTAAATGCAGTTATTTTTTAAAATTTTTTATACCACTTAGGTGGCAGACAAGCGCACGGCCCACCTGATGGAAAGTGGTTACCGTGGCCTATGGACGTGTGTAACACCAGAGAAGCCACATTCGCGCTGCCGACCCTGTAAGCACAGAGTTTCTGTGCCGTCAGTGTAGAGGACAAAGCAGGACCAGTGAGCTCTTATATTTATTAAGTAATTTTAGAGGCTTTTGTTTTTGAAGTTAATTTTTTTCTCTCTTTCGAACAGAACTATGCAATTAGTATATTCTTTAATACTTTCTTCTCTATCAGAAAAAAAAAAACTTATATTCATTTCACTCTTTTTCCTTACTTTTTAGTAATATTCTAATATTCCCAGTATTCTGACGTTACTAGTACCTTGGTCATCAGCATATTTCTTTAGTTTTGTTTTCTAAAACTTTTTTATATACCACTTAGGTGGCAGACAAGCATACGGTCCACCTGATGGAAAGTAGTTACCGTGGCCGATGGACGTGTGCAACATCAGGGGAGTCACACTCGTGCTGTCGACCATGTAAGAAAAGAGTTTCCGTGCCGTCAGTGTAGAAGAAACCATCAGGACAAGCCTTTGGTCTTCGCACTAACAGCACAAAAACTCTACAGTGTGCTCTGGCTAGCCTACTCACCCCCGGGATCACAACACGAGGCTATTATAGCCGTGGAATTCTATAGGGCGGAAGTACTTTCCTAGACAGACTGCTCAATTGGGACGGGAATACCATCGTGTGAAACTTTAGCTTTTTTCTTTTCCCATTTGGTGCTCTACGTTTTAAGGGTTAAGACAACTTGCTTAGTATTTTTCACTTTACTCATATAGGTAATTATAAAGTTTCTTATAGGTGTGATTGTAATGTTATTTGGTTCAAGTTAAACTATAAATAAAACATTCCAATTTCAATATACGAATACAATAGTGAAACATTAGTTAATGTGTATAAATGTATTTATTATCATATAAACATTCAAGTCAACTTTACAATAGAGTGTTTATGATCATAAAATTAATTAAATACACCACACTATAGAGGAATTTTAGTCTACTTTTCATAGACTCTCTTTAATTTGAAAAAAATCCTCAATCGATTACAACATTTAAAATAAATAAGAAACAAGATGATAAATTATGCTATTATCAAGTATGTATTGTTGTTACAATTTAAAAATTCATAGGATGGCCATAACAGCTATGATATAAAAAGTGAATAAACTTATATAAAATCAAGGCGTACTGACATGTATATTTATGATTAAGTCATGTTGATTAAGTTTCTAATAAATAATAGCCTGTATTGCATAGTTCATATTCTAAGCGGAGGCAACAACGGTGGATGGCACCCTATGTCTGGGCTCGATCTTAAGCCTGAAGCCGTCAGCCCTCTTTAGGATGATGTCGGCTTGTAGTGAAAAGTCCTTTTCAGGAACCTCTGATATTACCTTGTAGTTACGCAATACGGTTGACATCAATACCTTCAGCTTCAGAAGGGCGTATTTACGACCTGTGAAATTTAAAATTTTTGTAATTTAATGTGTAACGTGCCGATGTCCCTGCCAACCACAGAGGGAAAAGTTTTTGTATGTATTTGTATGAAATATTTTTTTTTTAAATATTGAGTTTTGATCAATATACTATTGAATATACTATTAAACCACTGTACTTTTTGTAACAATATTTTGGAAATAGCTATTTATCAAATCATTACGGGGAAGTAAATTCAAGTTTGGAATTAGATCTATTAGAATTAGATATTTACCAACGCAACTCCTGGGTCCAGCGCTGAATGGAATGTAACTGTAATAGTGTCTCTTCGACGCGTTCTCTGGTAAGAAGTTATCAGGGTTAAAGACCTCAGGGTCTTTGTAATAATCAGGGTTACGGTGTATCTTCAGTGTACCAACAACAACGGTGCAGCCTTTAGGTAGTACGTAGCCCTTGGTGGCTGAAATATGTCAATAAGTTTATGTTATTATTTTCGGATATTTTCTTTGATTTATTCAAGACGAATAAGATACAGTCCAAATCATACATTAATTGATTAAATATTATTGAACTCTTTACCAATTTTGACATCACGGTTGAGTTTTCTTGCAATAAGCGGCACTGGTGGGTACATTCTCAAAGATTCTAGGAGAACTCTTTCGAGATATTTCATCTTTAATGTGTCAGCAAAAGTGCACGGCCTGTCTGAATCTCCGAAAATTTCGTAGAGTTCATCATAAACCTTGGCTTGGATCTCTTTGTGAATGCCAAGAAGACAGAGCATGAAACTGGATCCAGCAGCCGTGGTGTCATGCCCCTGAAAGGTAATTTATCATACATGTTATGCATTATTCCACATTTATCTATCACATAAGTTTGCCTGGCTCCTTATTCTGAGGGACAAACCGTTTCGTAACTATGCAGCCGAGCCGAATAAAGTTGGACCAAATTACCGCTAGTTCTATCTTTTATACTATATTTTTGAAATCTACCGTCTTATGTTACTAGTGCGTTTAAAATTCAATATCATACATAATAATGCCTCTGTTTAGACTACGGTCTATGGACGTAAGAACAGAATTGCAGTCTCACCTCAAACATAATAGTGTCAACTTCTTCCTTAATTTCATGGTCGCTAATGTTGTGTGTTCCATTTTGAGCTGACTCAATCATCAGGTCCAAGAAAGCCAATCGTTTCTTTTCACCTTCGAATATTAAAATGTCAATCAATAAACCAAACTTTAACAAGCTATCCTAAACAAACAGGTCAATAAAATTCATTGCGTTATACCGATATCATTTTCATCATTGAAGTCCAGGTCATCACGATAACCCTTGAATACATCTTCAGACAGAGATTTATCGCTGTTAGCTAGCACATCTTCAGGAGTTCTCGTGAGCTCTTCAAGTGTTGGTGGAATAACACCCTTTGATTTGTTTTCCAAATATATTTCCTTCTTGTTTTTAATGACCTGAAAAATTATCATTCTATAGCCGATTTATTTTATATCTGATGGAAAATATGTAAGTATTTTTAGCAATTAACTAGCTCTTCTAATTAAAATATAAAAACAGAACATACTTTGTTTGTAAGTCCGTGAATGATGTCCAAAAGTTTCTTCTGTTGATTGAATAATTTTGTGAAATTGAAGATGGCATCGAAACGAAGATAAAGTTTGTAGTGCCTCTGGTGGATGATATCGCACATCCTAGTAAGGGAGATAGTTATTAAATAGAGAAATATTAAAACAATTAGTTCACAATTAATTAGTAGACAGTAAATTTTATGAAAGAAAACAAAAAAATTGTATTTGCTTTTAGTTATGTAAAAAACTTACTTCATGACAGCCATAGCATAGTCAAATCCAGATTCATCTTGAGTTTTCCTGGTGATTCCCATAGCAGTTTCTATTAAATAAAAGTAACATAGCTTAAAAATTTTTGAAAAGTGCTTAATCATCTAATTTTATTAATTCCAAAGGCCAACGATGTCAATAAAATTTAAAAGTGTAATAATTCATAGCATTCGCAAACACAGAATACGGAACGTAAACATAATTAAATACGGTTAAAGGTTAACTCATTTGAATAAATAATAACAATAGTCAAAACTGTAGTTAAGTACCTACATGTTACATGAATATTCTAAGACAATGACTTGTCCAGTAAATAATTCATAAAATGTAACTGTACAAACAAAATACTTTGTTATACATTTATTTCCCTCATATAAACCTTATTGGTTAGAAGACTTTGTGCAGTTTAAAACAATTATAGTTTATTTTATATAATGATAACAATTATAAACCTTAAATGGTTATCCTACAACCTAAACGAACCTACCTCTAAGGTAGTAGCTTTAACTATCAAAAATCTTACTTTAACATTAATGAACATTATTCTACTGAGCAAAACACATTCTATACTTACCAAGTAAAATATCTACAGTTACACCGCTCATGTAGTCATGAACGTCAAAAGTCTTGCCAATTTCGGGACGCATTTTGTCTACGACATTTTTACTGTTTTGGTTAAAAATACCCACGAAGGACTTCAGAATATTGATATGGAATGTAGGAGCAATCATTTTTCTGTGGGAGCGCCATTTTTCACCTAAAATTTATATAATATTGATTAAATTTTTGCGAAACATACGGTCTACAGTTTAAAATAATCTGACTTCATAAATGATAAGCAAAACGCAAACAACATAAGTACCTGAGCTAATGAGAAGACCTTCTCCAAGCCAAGGCTTGAAAAATCTGTATTCTTTAGCCTTATCGATGTGGACATTGCTGTTCAGGATCACCTCAACGTCGTTGGGATCAGTAAGGAAGACAATTAGGTTTGAACCTAACCAAATACGCACGACGTTGCCGAACTTTTCGCCGTATTCCAGAGCGAATTTTACAATTTCTGTAACATTCAATAATATTTTTACAAAGTCTTTTGAAAATCAATCATGTTAAGTGCTAATATAAATAGGTACTTATAAAAAGGAGTTATAAAATAATATATTGAAAGTTATTATTCGTTTTTAAATTCAAATGCCAATTTAATACTTTTATATTTTTTGAACTCACAGTCGTAATCAGATTTTTGTTTAGCCTATTAACCTGATTTTGAGGAGACTTTAAAAGTGGAGAATGGCAAAAATACTGTACCATCTGGTTTCTTTTTCAGCACTAAAAGAGCATTTCCTAAGAAAGGTACCACGGATGGCCCTGGGAGCTTTTCAGCAAATTTGCGAAGTCTGGATTGTTGTTGCCATCTGTACAATATCCAAACACTAGATGCGAGTAGGAGCAACGGATAGAATATTAATCTTGTGTTGTAGCTACTGGGTACGTAGGAATCATCCACTACACCCGTCATTGTACTGAAATGATAAAAATATACATAATCTAAGATACATTTCTTGTTAAGACTATATGTAAGGAGCTATGTCGTGTCGTACAAACTGACATGGTTACAATTTGAACCCGACTACGGCGAAGCAAAAGGAGGGTTATGATTTTGACAGGCTATGTATGTATGTAGGTTCATCTGTTCCCTCATAGCTCCTTAACTACTTTTTAGAACTGAATTGAACAAATGAGGGATTGTTAGAAGCATCTTAGTCGTCCGCTGGTTATAGGCTATATGACATGTCACTGAATCTAATGTAGCGCCATCTAGCGGTCATAAAGTACTGGGTTAAAAAATAAATTTGAGATAAATATGTCGTGTTTGATTTTCACTGAAAGGGCTTAATTAGCACATTTCAAATATGTTTAAATTATATCTATTGCTTACCCGAAAATAATATAAATAAATAAAATGGTATAAAACTAAAACCCGACTACTGAAAAAGTATTAAACAAGAAAATATCTAGGATAGCCGTGGTCGTTTGCCATTTAGTCTAACAAAACAATACATTCAAGGGAAAAGTGGCATACGACGGCTATCCTAGATATTTTCTTGTTAAATACTTTTTCAGTAGTCCGGTTTTAGTTATAAGCTATTTTTTCATATATTGAATTAATCCGCGGTAGCCTAGTGGTATGGGTAATGGACTGCTGAGACGAGGTCTCGGGTTCGATCCCAGGTTTAACCATGGCACACACCAATGACTTTTCGATGCTTTTCGAAGTTATGTGTGTATTTATCACAGGTTTATAAGTGCCCGGTTAATGGCAATAGGTTCGCCATCTATTACATTGGGACCTACACATAAACCGGCGAAATGTGGGTGCTAGCACCTCTGCTCACCCCTTCGGGGATGTAGGCGTGAGTTTATGATGTTTATGATGATGATTGAAATAGACGGCCACAATGTAAGTAGATTACCTATTCACTTACAGTTTAGGAGCTAGAGAGGTACACAATAGGTAAACGCGCATGTAGACGACATCGCCATCGCACCGTAACCAAAGCGCCACCGCATCGCCACTGTACTTCTGCTTGATTTTGATTTGAGTTATAAACATTCCACGTATGTATACAATTTACTATATATTAAGTGTGTCTGGATTATCAAAAGGTTAAATTATATGTCAAAATTTAGCGTTGTTGGGGACTCAGTAGCAGCAGCAGTGCGGAAGCGTCATGGCTGCCGTGTGTTTGCAGCACAGTGGTAGTTTTTTTTGTAAAGCATTTACATTAAGGCGGTGACCGGACGCTATTTCGTACAAATGCTCACTAATGCTAATTCATTAATAATATTAATAACCAAGACTAGCTATGCAGTAGCCTGTCAATGACCTGTAACGCTTGTGTTCCTATTATTACCCAACTACGGCGAAGCCAAAGGAGGGTTATAATTTTGACAGGTTATATATGTATGTGTGTAGGTTCATCTGTTCCCTCATAGCTCCTGAACTACTTATTAAAACTGGATAAATGAGGTATTACAAATATGTATAAACTATAGCCGTTGCTTGTTCCAAAATAATACAAATAGAAAAATAAATTTAAAAATAAAACCCGACTACTCTTTAAAAAGTATTAAACAAGAATATATCAAGGATAGCCGTGGTCGTATGTCACTTACTCTAACAAAACAATACATTTTATTGAACAGTACAGTATCTAGTTTTAATTTTAAATTTGTAGTTTAGTTCGTTGGGAAAGGTCCGGTACCGGTATAAAGCGGGACGCAAGGAAGAAACGCAGTTTTCTATGGTTCTCACCCCTGTAGTGCGAGCAGCCTCAACCCCTTTATTTCTATTATATTCTAGGATAACTAGATCCTTGCCACGTTTGTAAAAGAATTATGCAAGTGAATTTATTAAACAAACTTTTCTTTTTCAATATAAAAAATGCTAATTTTCTTCAAAAAAATACACAACAAAGTGTGATCCTGCCTGAAACATACTATATTTGTGTGTATCATTGAATTTCTGTGATTATGGTATCGTTACGAGATGGTTGCGATGGCTAACGTAATTAGTCTTGCAAAGTTTGTCAAATCAAATTCCATCCAATTTTTGCTAGCTTGAGGATTTTGTTATAGTAATAATAATAATAAGACGTCTTTATTACTACACTTACACCAGTAACATATTACATTACAATATGATATACAAGTTTGTGGCACGTAAAGATCGATTATCGCTCTGCGGCAGTTTCTTACAGGGCAACCATAGGATGGAGAGAAAAATTACGAGAAGAATGTTTCAGGGCAGTTAGGTGTACATAGAGAAGAATATATATAGAAAATAATACAATAAAATGAAAAAGAAAAATAATGAAAATATTTAGTTTGAAAAATGAAAGCCGTGATTCAAATTCACTTTTCATCACTCAAAATTTTGGAGAGGTAATATGAATACTGAATGAATGATGAAAAATACTAAGGTTAGATTTTTACAGATTATGTATTTATATTGCCGATATATTATTTATATTTTTTATATTTAGACGCTTTAATTATGTAGGATCCGTGTGATGACGGAGAAAGAATACAAGTAGCACCATCCCATCTCATCCGAAGGGTGTCGTAAGAGGCGACTCATGGAAACATACGCAAACCATATCACTGCGAGAGAAGGAAAACTCGAAATAAAACCCTGTACCAACCCGTCTGGCCAGCGTGGAAACAGTAGGCCAAAGCCTCCCAACATTGGGAGAGGCCTAGTCCAGCAGTGGACTGCGATGGGCTAGTTGATTGATTGACTTATGTAGGTATGTGTGATAAAGCAAAAATGGTATTGTTTATGAAAGGGGCTCCATAATTATTTTTGGGTTAATCCAAGTCAACCACACCCCAGTTACGTGGCGTTAGTGTTATTCTGCTAAGTAAATGGACCGGTTCCCGCTTAATGTAACTATTTGAAGACGGAGCGAGCGAAGCAAGCGAGAGTCTCCGTTTCGACATGGTGGCCGATTTTGGTTTTTACCGTATATCAGTGTGTTTGTCAGTTCCGGTCTAGAGGGCTCATTTTTTAAACGATTTCCAACGAACTTGGCACACATATTCTTTATTCTTAACTTTTTACTTTAACTTCTTAATGAGGGAAAATGTGGGATTGCCGGAGTGAGTATTCTTCTTCTTTTCTTTTTGATGGCTTCTGCAGCGAATCGCAGCATTTTTTTTTATACCACTTAGGTGGCAGACAAGCACACGGGCCACCTGATGGAAAGTGGTCACCGTGGCCTATGGACATAATATGCAACACCAGGGGTGTTACACTCGCGCTGCCGACCATGAAGAAACCTTCTGATGCCCCTCTTGAAGAACCCCATATTGTAGGGGCTACTTTAATATTGCCAATGTCAAGTAAATGTCTTTGAAAATATTAGGTCTTTACCAACGATATTGCCAATTTTTTTTTACAGATTCATGAGTTCGTTATTCCTGTAATTTAAAAGCTATTTCCATTATTTATGTTTTGTTGGAAAGTTGATTTCAAGAGTTTACAACTCTGTATTGATTTTTGTTTTTATTGGCCACTTGATAAATTAAATTCGATCTTCAAAAACAGTACTGCCTAAGTACTAGGCATTTTGATGATAAATTTCGTATTACTTTTTTACATCTGTCACTTTTCAAAAATGTAATAAAAGTGTTTGTTAGTTTATTGTTGACTCATTCATACACAAAAAGCAATTAAATTTGACTTTGTCATTCCTAAAAAAATTGCAAAAATGTTAGTACTAAAAATTGGGTTTCCTCCATTTTCGCCCAAAAAACGGCAAATTCATATGTAACGACCTATTATTATGGCGAGACGCCAATGTCAAGTTTTTCAAGTTGCGGTCCTTTAGAATACTTGTTGATGATGACGATGATGCTCAGTTGATGATGTTGATGATGACGGTCAGTGAGATGATTGCTGCCTCAGTAAAGTTGTATGGACTTTACTAGAAGCTCCCTAGGGAGATTTGGAACCAGCACGATACGGAACAATTCACTGTAATATGCCACTTTTCTACACTTGTGTGCGTTGACAAAGACGTTCTGTCTAATAGTTCACCATTTTTATACATAAAAACTCGAATACACTCCAACTTCGGAAAATAATATAATACCGTGATGTCAGCGCCAAAACAAAATAGAACATAAAATGCGTGAGACCATTCTTAAGGCAATATTAATATTAAGACGGTTACCATGGCAATAGTTTGCGGATCAACCCCTTACAAAATTGCACTCAGAGCCTAAATTATTTAGATCACTTGCGTTTTAAGAATATTTGAAATAATTAAAGCTATCAGAAAATGTGGCACAGGGTGCTCGCGAGGCTTACTGTTCACAAAACTACTAGTTTGAATGAAAAGGTTTCAAATGAAAGGGTTTCAAATAATGAATAGATATGGCTAAATGTTTTTACGTTTGTTTATCCACATTCTAGAACAACCGTGGTATTTACTTTAGGTTTAAATACAATGTATAGAATGTTCTAGAATATTTATATAATCACACGAGAAAAAAAACGCACGCCACCGTCTTGCGTCTGCAGAATATGATGCGGGGAGTAAGATTGCCTAAAATTTCTAAAGCCCTCCCTGCTGACCAGGACAATCTCCGGTTTCGACATGGTCCCCTCGTGTGTACAAAGTACGATATCCATATAGAACCCCGAAAGGGGGTGGAGAGTAACGTGCCGAATATGAAATGATATAAAAATGTAAAATCAACCTACCTGATTTTACTATAAACTATAAGATAGATCCTTTTTGCTCGATGTTCCACTCAATAATAACCTTTTTATATTTGTGCACTTTTATATATGAGGTGACGTCATGGGACTTCATTATTGTTTTCAAGTGTATTATCAATTAATTGTTAATGTATTTTGTTTTTATTTAACATATATTATAGTGAATATTTAATCCTGTCGACGCTGAGGTGAGTGGCGAAAATTTAATCAAATTTATTAGCTTGATTTTTTTGTTATTAACTAAAGTTTGGATTTCATGTAAGTATTTATATTTAGGTGTACCAGAATTTCGTTGCAAATAGACAAATAAAAAATTATAAAATGCAATATGGGGAAAATGGACTATACTATCTTGATACTTTTTAATTTTTTTTGATATTTAGCAGTAGACTTACTTAGATATTTAGGGATGTTGAATACTTATTTATCCTCAAAAAATTGCCACCTTGTAATATAATGAACTACTAAAGTGAAATATTCTTACTACAAATACTTTTAAAGACATTTGATTTACAAAATTCAATTTCTCGAGACACCCCAAAAACGCTACCAAAACAGAATCATTATAATTATTGTTATTACTTATAATTATCATTATAGGTATCTGCTAACAAAATGGATATCAGGCAGTACCTGTCACTTCCAGGCCCTCATTCATGGAGGATATAAGGCATTGAGCGATGAGCGACCTCTGACGCCTGAGTCGCCTCCATGCATTGCAAGCTTCGCGGGACTTAAGTATTCGACGAAGAGACTTAAGTGTTCCCTAGACCCGCTCCCTCACCTCCTTCTCGAGCATTACTATCTCGCAACAAGAGCCCCTAAGCGAGAGAACTTCTATCTCTTCGGCCGCCACGAATATCCGAGGGTACTCGGTCAGCGTGTGCAACCCTTGCTCATATTGCAATGATGGCACCTTAGTGTTTTATTTTCTTTTGGATTCGAAACTGGTAAAATCCGAAGCACCCGTTCCCGGAGATCACCTACGTTAACCGTAACGAGAGACCCCCGTGTGGCCTCTCTATCCAATCTTCCATGATGGGTCTTACCACCACTATCACGGCTTGTCACTTCCATTGCCAAAGTCGTAGCTATCACTACTCCTCTCAACCGGGCGGACCTGGAACTTCACAGCCTCAATTCCTCGACTTCCGCTACTCATGGAAATCTCATTAGATTTCCATGAGTAGCGGAAGTCGAGGAATTGAGGCTTATAAACCTGCGATAAATACATTTATTTATCGCAGGTTTATAAGTGCCCGGTTAATGGCAATAGGCTCGCCACTTATTACATTGGGACCTAAACATTAACTGGCGAAATGTAGGTGCTAGCACCTCTGATTACACCTTCGGGGATGTAGGCGTGAGTTTATGTTAAGTATGTTATGTTAGAATATTTTATGTATAGTGCTACGTAGGTTTATTTAATTTAGTGGTTAATTAATACACATATTGACAAACTCTCTTGTACTTTTCCACATTATTTGTATTTAAATATATGTTAGACCTGATCGGTTTCGCCTTACGGCGTCCTCAAAGGTTAACTAGCACCTCTGCCTACCCCTTCGGGGATATAGGCGTGGGTTTATGTTATGTTTTGTAATATAACATTTATCCAAACACAGTCACAAACTCCGTTATTAGTGTTTCTGTGTCTCGATATAGGCGGTAGAACACACACAGCGAGGTAAAATCCCTTGTAAGGCTAAGAGGTTCCCCACTCCTGTGAGTATAGGTTTGTCAACCAGCCTCAACGCCCGTCTTTGCACTGAGTCGAAGGGGTCTAGCTGGTAAGCAGGCGCTCCAGCAAAAAAGTGACAGCATTACTCCATGTGTGACCGGACCTGTGCTTCATAAAGAAGGAGTTGCTGCCTTGCAGTAAAGTACCGCTTTGGCCTGTTGAGCACTCCAAGTTTCCTTGATGCCAACTTAACCTTGTCCTCCAAATGCCTCCGGTACTGGACATCCCTGGAGATATTGGCACCAAGGATTCTGATACTCGGGGAGATGGTAAGCGGTGTGCCTAGGAATTGTGGCGCTACAATGAATGGGGTTTTCTTAGCGGTGAATACACATACTTGTGTCTTAGCGGGGTTGAATTGGACTAGGCTTAGTCGTCCCCAATCGGATACTCCAGTACATCTAGTCCATACTCCAGTCTCGATTTCAGACACAAGTTGTTCGCAACTCTTCTCTACCTCGGACTGAGGGATATTTGCACGGCTCGTTTAACATGTGTCCCCGGTACTGTCATTGATACGCAGCAGAAACAGGGTCGGAGACAACACCGGTATACCGTCCGGCTCACTCGACTTCCAAACATCTAGGGACTTAAGCTCGCGCTAGAACACCAGTTGCGTGATTTTAATTTCGGTCATGGAAGCAGCACAGTTGGGGATAATGGGTGGTTCGATTCCCGTCGTTCATAGTCAAGTTTGACGCAAAAAGATTACCCAAAAGATCGGCCTTCTTAGGGCCATGGGTCAGACTACTGTCGAATTTTTGCAGCGGCGGAAGACAAGACTGGCAGAAGCTTCCCTCGGCAGCTTTGGCGAGCGCTCTAAATGCACGATTGCCAGATGGGTAACGCGCAAGCCGCTCGCCAATTCTGCCGATAAACTCAAACTTAGCCCTGGCCGTTGCTTTTTTACTAGACCTCGAGGCGGCATTCAACTCCCACTTCACTTCAGCGATATTTGGATCTTTATTGGCAAGAGCCGTGGTCCTGTATGCAGATTTCTTGTGGTCGCTTAATACCGCTGTGGTACCTACGCTTCAACCATTAAAATTAAATATATTAAATCCATACATACATATAATCGCGCCTTTGTCCCTGGAGAGTTAGGCAGAGGTGAATTAACACCCACATTTCACCAATAATTGTACTCGGTCCCACGTAATAGGGGGTGAGCCTATCGCCGTATTCTGGGCACTATTGTTGACTCAAGCCATGTATTTGAGACTGAGTCTGGGCTCCAATGTCTGAGAGTACTTATGTCTTACTGTTATTTGCATGAAAAATTATATTCCAAGAGGAAATCTTTTATTTACCGTGTTTTCCCATAGGTTAAAACATCCAACCTCTGTACATTCAAAATAATAATATTATTACTTTATATGAAAGTTCATGACTTGCTTGAATAAGTAATAGGTAGTTACTGCGCAATACGTAACAGGCAGATACCTAGTTACTAACATTGTTTAAAAAGAACACTAACAAATGGCATGTGTTTTTGAGTTGCACACCCTACACAGTTGCACTATCGCCAAGAGTGTTACATCTCTATTCAGCTCCACTTACCAAAGCAGCCATGTCCAGTGAGTGCTTGTGCCAGCCGGTACGAGAAACTATCGTGGCATCTCCTTACCTTTTGATATCAAACACGAAAAATAAAAGCAGAAGGTTTATGTAGACAGTGCAGATTATGGTGAGCTGAATATTTGCAAATGGGTTAAGTATTAAATCTAATTCCTTAAAGTTGATCTAAGGAAGTTCAATATCAGTGAAGGTAACACTTTTCAAAGCGTATTGCCAGTCTTTTTACACGTGCAGTCTGTGGGCCGACTTCACGCAGAGGGCGTACAGCGCACTACGAGTTCAGTACAACAATGCCTTCCGGGTGCTGCTGAACCTGCCGAGATTCTGTAGCGCATCAAATATGTTCGCGGAGGCACATTGCGATGATTTTTACGCTATAATAAGAAAACGGAGCGCGTCAATGTCTGCTCGACTGCTAAGTAGCACCAACAGCATCCTGAAGGTATTGTCCGAGAGATGGGACCTTCCTGTCCTGCAAAGGTGGACGCGCTTACATGCTAGCGCGTGCCCTCGTTTTATTTTGTAATTTGTGTTTAATGTAGTACTAACATAGTTATAAGATCATTGTTACTAACACATATGGACCGATGTCTGAGATTAAATGATTATTATTATTATTATAAGGAATTAGATTTAATATTATTATAATAATTTATTGCCTCGACGACGCCTCGATGATCGGCTAACCATTTTGAGCGAGTGCGCATTTGACAATTCTGGCTTTTTTTTTATACGACTTAGGTGGCAGACAAGCGATCGGTTTTTACTTGAACTCTTTGTTTACTTCAACAACACGAAATACCAGGAGAGGTAGAATCAGCGACAAAAGTAGTATAACACATTCTAATTTATCGATCACTGTGATCTCTTAACCTTGTATAGTTGAATTGTTGATGCATGTATTCCAGTTTCAAAAAAGTTACAGGTTTTGTTACATCAGACCTCGAAACCGAGGTGGACCGATGACCTGATAACATCGGATAATATCTTTCCTCTTATTTATAGCAATTGATATTAAAATAGTTCTACTAAGCTCAGCACGGGTCAACCTCTGCCATAACATAATCCTAGCATCTCTTGAGATATTTTTACAACATCAACTGACCCTCACATGCTACATAACTCAATATACGGTTGACTTAATTGTGGAAAGAAATTGCTTTTGAACATAATTATTTTAATTGTACCTATATAATTCAACTGTGTGTAAATAAAAATCATGACGTGATATTTTTACATAAGTCAGTACCTTACTATTGTTATCGATTTCAGTGACAAACGTTTCCTCCACGCACGTAAGCCATATACTTTACATTTTTAAAGGTTACACCAGATTATTTAAAAAAAATATAACGTTTAGATTTTCAATATATACATTCGGTAGGTATACAGTGTTAAGCAGGAGTTCATCTTTTAGGATATTATCATCATCTACATGGATACGTATTTTCCTGCTACCATCCGAGGTCACCCTCTACGACTTCAAGCCAAGACTTCTTAGGTCTACCCCATCTACCTGGACCCGAGGAGGCCCCATTGTTAGGCATTTGTTACCTACGTAGCCTGGCGGTTGCTGCAAGACGTGGCACCATCTTTTGGTATATATACTGACCAAATTAAAGATGTATTGAAAAAGAAGTATCGTAATAGCTATTTTAGAAAATTACTTTTTCTGTTCTTTCTTTCATTTGACCGTAGTGTTATGATTATATGTTTGAAATACCTGAAGACTGTTTTACATATGTTCATAATAACGGACGAGTAACCTGCGGTTAATTCACCTACGGTATTTTTCGCTTGTGGTGTTTAATGTGTATAAACAACTTTAATTGACCAACCTAAGGTTGATTGAAATAATTGCCTACTGTTTATTTATGTGTAGTTGTTTAAGAAAGAAAACACAAAAAGGACATTAAATTATGGTTTATTTCTTTTCGTTTTCGTTTTTACTTTTTCCAAACTTTGGGGTCATTGCAATGTCTTCCGTGAGATTGCGAAGAGTATGGTCGACGCTTCTCGTGACCAGAAGGCTGGCCTCTTTTTAGATCAGAGAATAAGCACTGCCATACAACGTGGCAATGCTGCGTGCAAAAGAAGACTTTCTGGGAACGCTACCACAAGAGGGATACGATGCGGAGGCATTCCACAACGCATTATAATTATTCTTAGCTATAAGTTGTACAATAGTTATTTAAGTTTTATTCTAATCTATATCTAATATAATGAATATCCTATTAATGTCATTAAATTGAAGCCAAAACGGGCATAAGAGGATACAAATTACAGATTTCAAGCAATAGCTAGGCCATCTAGCGACGCCAAAGTACTTCGATGAGTTTGATATCACCTACTGCAGAAGTTGGGAACGTGAAACTTGCGCTGGTATTGACAACATCTTTATACAACTTCTTTACCGCAAATCGCCTCTCGTGATTATTTTATCTGGTCGGAGGATACCATTCCTTGTTTTGGAGAAACTTATAACTCTGTTTTGCCATAGGTGTAAAACTGTCTTGAACTTGATCTGATCACGTAAACTTCGCTGAGTATATCTATATATACATACTTATGCTTAACACACCTAACCTAACACGATGGTATTTCCGTCCAATTGAGCAGTCCGACTGCGGAAGTACCTCCGCCCTGCAGAATACCGCGGCCGTAATAACCTCGTGTTGTGTTCCCGGTGGTGAGTAGGGTAGCTAGGGCTCACTGGAGGGTTTTTGTGCTATCTGTGGAAAGACCAAAAGCTTGTCCTGCTTTGTCTTTTACACTGACGGAACAGAAACTCTCAATGCTTGCAGAGTTGGCAGCGCGAGTGTGACTCTCTTGGTTTTTCATGCTTCCATAGGCCACGGTGACTACTTTCGATCAGATGGGCCGTGTGCTTGTCTGCCACCTAAATGGTATAAAAAAACGCCATTTCCCTCCGGGGTAGGCAAAGCCAATGACCCGCCGTCTGCTTCTATCCTTACATTTTTTTATACCACTTATGTGGCAGACAAGCACACGGCTAGTGGCTATGGACGTGGGCAACACCTGAGGCGTCACACTCTCGCTGCCGACCCTATAAAAACCTTCTAATACTTCTTTTAAATAACTTCATATTGTAGACGCTTAAGAAAACCGCGGCAGGGAGTTCCACAGCGTGCTATGATGAAGTTCCTGTCATATCTAACTGGGCGTACTGTTTCAAGTCGCACTATGTGGGGATGGATGTGAGACGAATGCCTGTAACGAGAGATGCGAAGATAGAATGTAGCAATGGGCATCATATTGAAAAATTCGTCTGAACACACACCATTGTACAGGCGGTTAAACACACACAGCGATGCAAAGTCTCTGCTGAGGCTGAGCAGTTCTACACCGCCAGTGAATGTGGAATGAATGCTACAGGACCTTCATCTACTGTCATTAAACCTTTCATGCAAGCCCGCCGCTTTCGAGTAGGTACTCTGACCTTTTCAATAGTATATACTTTAGTATTACTTATAGTAATATACTTTCTTTATTAATTTAGTCTATGTATGTTCAGACACTGTTTATTTTCGCTTGATATTGGAATCAGACATAAAGTGGGGGAGTCTTGAGGCGAATAATATAAGGTCGTAAATCTTTCTCGATCGAGCGGAGTTTTCCTCATAGACTAACACTGTGTATGCGAGTCAAACACAAAATGCATAAGTAATTCACAATTACCAAAAATAAAACATTTCGTACTGTTTTGAAAATCAGTCTTCATGTGAGTCTTCGTCAATTTTTAATACATATTTTAATAACAAATCAGTTTTCAGTTTTATTGAGTTACAAAAGTGACTTCTTATGTCTACAGATGATAATATAAACTATATATATTTAAATTGATTAAGATATGGAAAAAAATTAATCGGTTCAAGCAGGATTCGAATCCGCGATCTTTCTCTTACAGGGGAAACGCTGTGACCACTAAGCCACAGAACCATCGCCCGAAACCATCCAAATTCTTCTATAGGTACGTATATCCGTTTTACGGCGATTTGAATAGTTAGCATACTCAATAATTTAAAATATCTATCATTCTACATATTTATTTAATCACATTATTATACATAAGTAGTTTGAAAATTTATGGAAACTCTTCAAAGTAACGTTCAAAGTAAAGTTCTACATTTTTGCGACTTCATCATTTTATCCGAGGGTTACGACAATTAAAATATGTCCATCCAAAGGTTGCTAGTAAGAGATAGCTTGTAATAATAATTTAGAATTTGTTCCTAATGACACAACTACGCACAACAGCTAATCACAAGTTATTTATTTTTGAGTTATTAATAGTTTATTGTCACATGGAATGATAATCATTAGTTGTGTATCTAGGAATTTTAAATTCTATTTATGGGAATGATTAAAAAGATATTCCCCATGGTACAATTAGTTGATCATAAAAAGCAATTTCTCACGGACTAATGTGAGGAAAACGTCGAAATGGAGTAGGTACAGTACTAGGCTCATGTACGATGACCGCTAGCACTTTGGATATTATTTCCAAAGTCCGGCACTCTTCGAGCTGCAGTCCAAAAGGGTATAGGCAGTAAGCTCTTTTTTAATCGACTTCAAAAAAGGAGGAGGTTCTCTATTCCTTGCGTATTTTTATGTATGTTTGTATTATAATCCATAAGTATACTTCTAGCGTGGTCTCATATCCAAGAAATACGGATGTGATCTGAGATCCTGGAGAAATCTGGAGAAACCCTCAAAATGTATGTTTGTTACGCGATATCAAAGCCAATTGTCTTTTTTTTTCTTAGGGTATACTTTCAAAAAGGGGACAAATAAAAGTCAAGAATTCCGGATCTGATGCTGAGATCCTGGACAAATCTTAAAAATTACAATTATAAACGCCAACTTAATTTGTATTAGTAAGAAACTGCATCAATGTGATATTTTTTAAAAAGAACATGCCTAGGCGCTTTCTATTATATGACAGTCGGTATAGTGAAAATAAATAAAATACAGTGATACCCACTTTACAGTACTTACGTATTTACTTATCTGTTAAAAGTCTTTTTGTTTGCTGTGTCTGAACTATTACAATACAATCAATTCAAAGGCACCGTCTTCCAACAGATCAGTAAATCTTTAATTCAATTTGTTTTTCGCTTTTCAGAGTCTCTATATTGTGTCTTGAATTCAGTTTATGATTATTGTTAAACACATATTGATAACTCACTTGTACTTTTCTACATTACTTATTATTGTAAATGTCATTGTAAACTTTTGAGGATGCCGTAAGGCGAAACCGGTCAGGTCTAATGAATAATAAATAATGTGGAAAAGTACAAGTGAGTTATCAATTTGTGTAACAACGAATTCCACCAAGTACAAATTGTATTATTATTAAATTTTTATTTATTTATATTTTACACGCCAATTTAACTTCACCTCACGTGATGGTAAGCTAAAGGAAAAGTCTCAGGAAATAGGGGGTAGTATGTTACAATGGTGTACTCAGTTTAACGTCCACACGTGAACTGGTAAGAAATTCCAAGTAAATTATTATTAAATTTAATGATCGTATTTTGCGTGTGCGGGTGACATCTAAGCCCTGTACATGTTGTCCTGTGTAGGAAAGGAGACGTTGGGATTGTGCATTTCATTCCTGGGACTTCAGTATGGATGGGGAGCCTAACGCAAACATCCAACGATCTGTTGTAGCTGCTGGTCACACACTGAGAGAGCGCCCAGTATAGACTTTGACAGGCATCGTAGCAGGGATTGGAATGGGACACCCTAACGCCGCAAACCTTGTTGCTAGCCGGCAGAGTGAATGTGTGGTACACCATCACCCTCTTTTACGAAGCATTGAGGTACGCCAAAGAAGTGGTGCAAAAAGGAACGAAAGAAGTTAGTTGTCCCTCGTATCGTAGAAGGCGTACCGGGTGAAGAAGATTCGCGTACGCTTTTTAAAATATGCAAATACGTATAATTTATGATTTATAATTATGATGTTTTGAAGTTTGTTGTCATCTCTTATCAAATAAAAGTCTAAATCAATGGTTGTATCACGTCGTATATTATTTAATAATAAAGGAAACTTGTTTACATAATAATAACCCAATACATTCATAATCGGATTTACTTAGAGGCTGTATGTTTGAGTAAACATAATTATTGTAAAATTACATCCTATAATAATCTATTACCTACACTTATATAAATGCTTTTTTAATCTATTTAATCAATCATACAGAGGGATCATAAATAAATTACTTAAACTGTTATAGGTATTCTCTCCCTTGGTTCAATTTTGAGTCTAAATCCATCGTCTCTCTTCAAAATGATATCCGCTTTGAGTCTGAACTCGCTCTCGGGTACTTCTGATATACATTTGTAATTTCTCAAGATAGTGGCAAGTAGAATTTTGAGTTTAAGTAAAGCGTATTTGCGACCTGAAAAATAAAAAAATAGCGTATAGGTATAGAAAAAAATTCATCCAATAATAACAGTTGCTAGTTAAAAACTAAATTATCGATTGTAGCGACTGAAAACTGCAGGTGGTCACCGACACTTAGTACTGTACGCACAGCTAGTTGTCAGTTGCTACAATAGTTCCTTCATCTTAAAAGCACTTTAAAGCTACCTATTGCCGATTATTTATTGCTCTATGTTGTGTATGAAATTTGATTTTACATTTGTAAAGTTATTACGGCACAGGTTATTAATTAGATTTGACGTCTTTAATAAAGACGCGGCAGCCTAGTGGTATGGGTAATGGACTGCTGAGACGAGGTCTCGGGTTCGATCCCAGGTTGTACCATGGCACACACCAGTGACTTTTCGATGGTTCTCGAAGTTATTGTGTGTATTTATCGCAGGTTTATAAGTGCCCGGATTATTGGGACCCAAACATAAACTGGCGAAATGTGAGTGCTCGCACCTCTGTCTACCCCTTCGGGGATATAGGCGTGAGTTTATGTTTTATGTTATGTTATGTCTTTAATAAACTTACCGACGCAGCTCCTGGGTCCAGCGCTGAACGGAATAAAGCTGTAGTAATGTCTGTTCGATGCATTTTCAGGCAAGAAATTATCAGGGTTAAATGTATTCGGGTCTTTGTAGTATTTGGGATTACGATGGACTCTTATGGTGGTTACAACTACTGTTGCATTTTTAGGAATAACGTAGTTGTTGGTTACTGAAAACAATTAAAATATATATAATGTATACCATTGTCATAATAGTAGTACGTAGTACGATGGACTGCGCATGCGCTGCTGCTGCATCAGCGGAGACTCTCAAACGGCGCAAATATACCAATTTAACTGGTAATTATATTTTTGAGCCGTTTGGAGTCGAAACGTTGGGTCCGTGGGGTCCAAGCGCGCGCGCACTATTCAAAGAAATAGCGAAGCGACTAATCGACGCTTCCCGTGACCATAAGGCTGGCCTTTACCTCGCTCAAAGAATTGGCATCGCCATTCAGCGTGGTAATGCCGCCAGCCTCTTGGGCACGGTACCAGTAGAGATCGATGGGGAGGAATTTTTCGATGCCTAAAATTACAGTCTCCCTCTTTTTCTCTATTCCATTTTTGTATATATTGTATAGTTAGCATAGTTTTATATTAATTTGTAAGTAATTGTATATTATAATAGAATATTTTATGTACCTAAATTTCTGATGGTAATAAATTGTCATAATATAGTGTAAGTTTTATTGGTATGAATAAAATAAATTATTCTCTGAGCCTATTCCTAACTCAGTTGGTGTCGGCTTTCCAGTTTAACTAAGATGCGGCTGAACTTCGATATTTTCCGTGAAGCGACTATCATCTGACCTCCACAAGTGGTATGGGTAATGGATTGCTGAGACGAGGTCTCGGGTTCGATCCCAGGTTTTACCATGGCACACACCAATGACTTTTCGATGCTTTTCGAAGTTATGCGTGTATTTATCACAGGTTTATAAGTGCCCGGTTAATGGCAATAGACTCGCCACCTATTACATTAGGACCTTAATATAAACGGGCGAAATGTGAGTGCTAGCACCTCTGCCTACCTCTTCGGGGATATAGGCGTGAGTTTATGTTATGTGATGATAAATAATGCAGGCAAGGTTTATTAAACTACAACCAGGAATGCTATCCAATTGTGATTGGCTCGGTACAGATATCTCAATATTTATATCAGATAAAAACTCTATTAACAATCTTACCAATTTTAACATCGGTATTTAGCTGTCTTGCAATAATTGGTACAGGTGGGTACATCCTTAAAGATTCAAGTATTACTCTCTCAAGATATTTCATCCCCAGTGTATCGATAAATGTGACAGGCCTGTCAGAGTCTCCGAAAATATCATATAGCTCATTATACACTTTGTCTTGGATGTCTTGGTGAATACCAAGAAGACAAAGCACAAAGCTGGAACCAGCTGCTGTAGTATCGTGGCCCTGTAATGTTAAATATTTAGATGAAAACTTTTGATTCCGACGACGTTTCTTTGTTGTCTGAATTCTATTATTGCAACCTCATTTTTAGGTTCTCCTTCAAGCTGGATACCATGATTGGAAAGATAAACACTTTCAACTATGGTCATGGTGTGTTTTTATTTTTATTTTAAATCCTTTTGTAGTGTATTATTTGGTAATCGTATGATACGATAAATTTTAGAATTAATATTTAGATATATTACCTCAAACATAATAGTGTCGACCTCTTCTTTAATTTCGTCGTCCGTAATTTGATGTGTACCATTTTGTGCAGATTCAATCATGAGGTCTAAGAAAGCAAGTCGTTTCTTTTCGCCTATAAAATATAAAACATCCTATTTATAATGGTTAGCGTTTGGTCGACGCTTCTCGTGACCAGAAGCCTGACCCTTTCTTAGGTCAGAGAATAAGCATTGCTATACAACGTGGCAGTGCTGCCAATCTTCTGGGAACAAGAGGCATGCAATGCGGAGGAATTCCACGACGCATTTTAACTTTTACCTACAAGTAGTTTTTTTAAGTATTGTATATATAATAATAGAAGTAAATAGTAGATATGATTTAAAATTATCAAACGGTTGATTACATTATTATCAAATGGTTATCTACAATCACTTATCAATAAATCTAAATGATTTTTGATTCTAGATGAGAATGTTTAATCGGATTTTATAAAGAAAAAAACAATATTCTAGATTAGTGGAATGTACGATTGGTAGGTACTGGTTTTATTTATTTTTCCAAAGGAATGCATAAGTTACTACCAATAGTCAGACAAAATCATTTTAGCATAACTGTCAATATACAAACTGTACGACCTTTTCAATGTCCCTTTTTATATTTTACATTGTGGTGTTGATGACGTAATTATATTGAACCTTCTAACGTAGTCAAATTTATCTTCTGCAGACTACTGATCATGCATCATACAATGAATATTATCGTTTGACACTCCAATGAGAAGTTTATTTAGCGTTGTTTACTCTTCACGAGGCAGACCTATATCACATCATTCATCCATTTCTCACTTCATCACGGAGTACGATACCTACTCTTACTGAATTAACATTACTTCATGTTTTTTATCATAATCATAATCATAATGCTGGAATCAGGCTCTAGGCTGTGTTTAGACTGCCAGTAATACCCCCTTCCTTCTTTCCATCCTTACCTTCCATTCTGTTATCTTTTCGTCAATTTCAATATTAATTACCACTCATATTTTAAGAGCTATAATGGATTAGCTCGTCTTTTGAAGTTTACTTACATTCCTATTTTCCCACACGCCTTAACCCAGTATACAGGGCGTCCCACAGCAATGCCACATGGAGGGAAAGTACCTTAATTATTGTAGATGGGACATTTTACTGAAACTTATTTCAGTAAAATGTCCCATAATAACTTTATTTTAATTTTTAAAAGTATTTGAACTGCACTTCTACATTTTTTATAATTGCCTCGGAATCGAACCCTATACACGAGAAAAAAATCGGTCTTTAGTTTTATGATACCGATCGGAAGGTATCATTGTAAGGGTAATTTTTTTGCTAAATAAATTAGTATTTTCCGATCGGTTTCAAAAAACCACAGACCGATTCTTTTTCTCGTGTACCGGGTTTAATTCCGGTTCAACGAGGCATCATTAAAAATATATGAATGCAGTTCAAATGGTTTTTAAAATTGAAATAAAGTCTCCTTTCAATAAAATATCTCATCTACAATAATTAAGGTACTTTCCCTCCACGTGGCATTGCCGTGGGATACCTTGTGTATTTGTAAGTCGTATAACTATTTACAACTGAGTTATTCTCTGCGAATAATACTTGACAATATAGGCGCTGGTGAGATGGGCGTGTTGAACGTGAATCTACTACAGTCCTCCTGTGTAGAAAGTGATTTCCTGATAATAGCATACTTGGTCATCATGGGTACATAGAACTCTAAAAAATCCCAGAGACTCTGACTGGTGCTCTTCTTATTATTCAAGATAAAAAAATTGCCCTAATAATCTCACGTTATGTAACAGGAATGTATAGAAGAAAACCTCCACCCTACAGAACACCGCGGCCATAATAACCTAGTGTTGTGTTCCCGGCAGCAGGGTAACCCGAGCTCATTGAAGAGTATTTGTGCTGTCAGTGGTAAGACCAAAAGCTTGTCCTGCTTTGTCTTTTACACTAACGGCACAGAAACTCTTGTGCTTACAGGGTTGGCAGCGCTAGTGTACCTCCCTTGGTGTTGCACACGGCCATAGGCAACGGTAACCACTTTCCATCAGGTGGGCCGTATACTCTGTACGTCTGCCAACCGAGTATTATAAAAAAATTGATGTTCTGCCGACCCCAAATAATTGAAACAAGGGCAGGTAGATAATGAAGAGGATAAATCTCCCGCCTGAATTGTGCAAAAGATTATGTTAATTATATAAGATTTTGCCTTTAACATTAAACAATCATTTACTTACCGACGTCTATTTCGTCATTGAAATCTAAATCATCCCGATAACCTTTAAAAACGAGATCAGAAAGAGTGTTTGTTTTATTATTAGCTAGTAAATTATCATCATCATTATTGGTATTTCTTGTTAACTCCTCCAGGGTTGGTGGTATATAACCTTTAGCTTTATTTTCAAGATATATTTCTTTTTTGCGTTTTATAACCTGTAAATTTAAAAGAACTTAGTCAAAAACAGCTTTTTGCATAATATTAAATTTTTACTAATTTATTTGTAAGGAAAGTATTCACTTCAATTTCTAACAGTCGCCAATTTCCCGAGGGCGAGGGGGCTTTGGAGAATTTATTTCACTCTTCCACGTTAAGCTCAACAACATTCTGTCATTTGCTTTTACTAACACACATCACTCACTTGCTATATACATTTCAGAGCTTCTGGTACAGTCATCATTAATATTGATCAAAAAAGTGGTGAAAATGATCTAAATACCAAAATTCCAATTTTGTTGTTATCCAGAGTAGTCAATCTTAGCAATCAATTTCCCGATAATATGTAACATAGTATATACATACATATAATCACGCCTTTATTCCTGGAGGGTTAGGCCGACGTGAATTAACACCCACATTTCACCAATCATTAAATTCGGTCCCACTTAATGGGGGGTTAGCCGATTGCCGTCTTTTGGGCACTATTGTTGACTCTAGCCATGCCTCTGAGGCCTGAGGCTGAGTCTGGGCTGTATATATCTGTCTGATGTTAAAGAGCCCTACACCATTCATACAATCTATCATTTTTCTACAGCAAGCTTATTATATGTGAAGAAAAGTCAGTCAATTAATTCAGAATTGTAATACGAGCACATTGAATGTAAAATAAATACAGTTATAAGTTTATTGCTTCCTTACCTTATTTGTAAGTCCATGGATTATGCTCAAAAGTTTCTTTTGTTGATTAAAGAAAGAGGAAAAGTGGAAAATGGCATCGAAACGCAACCAGAATTTATAATGCCTCTGGTGTATGATGTCGCACATTCTGTAATGATCAGAAAAAAATAATTAAATTAACTAAACTAACTAATTTGATGTACCATGTATTTGAAGAACAAGAACAGATAAGTAAAAAAGGAGTAAATTGCTTTTATTTATTATCTCTTTATATTAGCTTCTATCGTGTAGGTGTAGACAAACAATAATTATAGACTCTATACAACACAATCTAATTAGACGTTATTTTTATTATTGACACTTGGTGGAACTTGCTACAGATATTGAATAAACACTTGTAATTTGTACTTTTCGTATGAACACTTGTACTTACGTTGTTATCAATGACTTTTTAGATAAAACTATAAATGAAATGTTTAATTAATTCTTGTTTATTTTTTTTTCATTGGAAGAGTATTTAATTTATAAATATTAATTTTACAATCATGTCAAGAAATAATTTATAAATATTAAATATAATAAAACTAAAATTACTATTATACAACTTATAGATAAGAAAGCTTTTTAGATTCAGTGCATTTATGCTACTATATTGCTTCCTGCTAATAGCCTCTTATAGAGAATAATACTGATATATTGTACTGTAAGAGAAGTCGATACATTGCCACGGCTTAGCAGCACTCTTTATTAATGCTTAGTATTCCGGATCATCAGGGGGTACCGCAAGATATCGGATATAGAAACTCAGTCAAGGGTTAAGGCTGTTACAACAAAAGCTAAGTACTCAAATATTTTATAAAAACAAAGTAGATTGAAAAATGCTCGTCACATAATATAAAACTATAAATAAATGCGTAACAGATGAACATTTTATTCTATATTTTTGTTGTTTTTAGACTTCTGTTATTGACCATGTATCATCAGAGATTTTGGTAAAACAAAGTAAAGGAGCCCTAACTCGATAGGTTTAGTGGTAGTTTTGTGAAATTATTTTTAGTACCAATACGACAGAATAGATAATAATACTACGACAGTACTTACTTCATTACAGCCATTGCGTAGTCAAATCCGGACTCATCTTGAGTTTTTTTGGTTATTCCCATAGCAGTTTCTGTAAAAATAATAAAATATTTCAATACGTTTGTGTGAAATGAATGAAGGATGTTAAAGATATCGTGAATGAAATTTGAAAAGCATAGTGGTACGTAGGAATGATTTTTCGGATTCCGACCTCAAGAGGAAAAAAAATGGAACGCTTATAGGATCACTTCGTTGTACATCTGTCTGTTCGTTCGTCTGCCTGTCTGCCGGTAAATATCTTTTTATTATTGAATACCAAATTGTTACTTCTTTTGGCATAAATGTGTAGAATGTGTTGTGGATCAGGACAAATTGAAGAAAAAAGATCACTTGCACTTCGGAGGTCGTCTTTTACACTATCCCACTAGATTTTCAATTTATTTCATTCTTTAACATTACTATATAGCTGCGGATTATTTTATTTAGGTGGCTATAAGAATACCTTGCTTTTGCTCATCTAGAGTCTTGAATGTAATCTAAAATTATCTAAATGTCATCCTACAATTTGATACAAAATAATTATATTTCATTACTTAAACTCTATACTACCTGTTGACGTCAGCATCAACTGAATTCAAAGTTTTGTAATTTTAATAAACACTCATACCTAATAATATATCCACGGTTGCAGTGCTCATATAATCGTGGACATCAAAAGTTTTGCCAACTTCTGACCGCAGGTTTTCTACCACATTTTTGCTATTCTGATTAAATACACCAATGAATGATTTCAAGATGTTGATATGGAAAGTGGGGGCTATCATTTTGCGATGTGAACGCCATTTATTGCCTGTAAGAAAAGATGACAATATACTTCAGTGTATTCCATCACAGTTTATCTGTACCATGACAAATGCTTTTTATAGACTTTTTTTATATCGGTGTATATTCTATAGAAAGCAACGGTATATTGGTTATTTAAATAAAACGAATGGGAAACTTCCCCTTAACAAGTTCATATTAAAAAATATATAAAATGTAGAGTTTAGTCAAATATTTAGTATCTTAATATTTATTGTACGGTTTCTGATTCAAATCAATCAATCAATAAGTCTATCGCCGTCCACTATTTGACATAGGCCTCTCCCAATGTTGGGAGGCTTTGGCCTACTGTTTCCACGCTGGTCAGATGGGTTAGTACAGGGTTTTATTTCGAGTTTTCCTTCTCTCGCAGTGATCTCGGCAAAATACGCAGACGATCTGCTTATTTTGCCGTTGCTAATTTAAAACAGGTACCTATATATTCTTCTTCATTAAACCATTGTGGTTGAACTTTGGAATTTTCCATGAAGCGTCTGCCATCTGACCTCTACAACGAACTAAAGATACCGAAGTAGTGCAGAGAGACCCAGTTGTTGAACTTTTTAGATCTCCAACTACTAACAATAACTGCCATAGAATTTCGTATGACATCCAAGATCTAGGCTTAACGTGCCTTCGGCTGGTAAAAATTAAAGGGATATGATAACATACCAGTGCTAATAAGTAGGCCCTCTCCGAGCCAAGGTTTAAAGAATCTGTATTCTGAAGCTTTGTCAATGTGTACGTGACTGTTAAGGATAACTTCAACATCATCCGCATCTGTGAGAAACACGACTAACTTGGAACCCAACCACCCTCTAACCACACTGCCATACTTTTCTGCTATTTCGAGACCAATTTTTAGTACTTCTGAAAAGATAGAAAATAATTTTGTGATTTTTTTTTCATTTGATAAAGGAAATATAATAGAGTGTATTCGTGATTATGCCATATCAAATAACAAACCCAGTGTCGTTCCCGGTGCACAGGTGCCCATGATACTGACAGCGTTGCCTCGTTGAATCACTATGGACATCCTTTGCTCCAGAAACGAGACGGAGTCGAAGAGATTTTGTGATTGAATGTACTTGCTATATAAGTTGTTATCCATTGGTTTTTACTTAGATTAGAAATATTAATAGACTACACACAATTATAATACATATAATATGTCATTGGTCTAAAGCAAAAGTAAACCGACAAAACCATACTGTGTCTCTAATATCAAAGCTATTGCCGAGATATGTGGTTTGCATGTGGGTTGCATGAGGAAGGTAGGACACGGCAGTCTTTCCGCCCAATTGAGCAGTCCGACTGGAAAAGTACCTCCGCCCTACAGAATACCGCGGTTATAATTACTTCGTGTTGTGTTCCCAGCGATGAGTAGGGTAGCCAGAGCTCACTGGACAATTTGTGCTGTCGGTGGGGTGACTAAAGGCTTGTCCTGCTTTGTCCTCTACACTGACGGCACAGAAACTTTGTGCTTACAGGGTCGGCAGCACGAGTGTGGCTTCTATGGCAAATATACTAATATAATCACTAATATAATACACTAATATAATAATAAGGGCTCACCTGATAGAAAGTGGTTACCGTGGCCTATGGCTATGGCCATAGGCCACGGTCACCACGGTCAGGTGAGCCCTGCGCTTGTCTGCCACCTAAGTGTTATAAAAACGGCTAGCAGCTAGTTAATACAATTTTCAAAACTTATTAAGGAACCCTTTGAAGCCGGTTACATTAATTAATAATACTACAATTATAAATTGCATTTTGTCTCAAAATAAGATAAACAATGATTGTCTTGAAAGTATGTCGTATTTTTATGTTCTCATTAAGTACTATAATTGGTTGTTAAACTGAGCAGAAGTCTGTAAGTATTTTGAAAGTCCGTGCTCACAGAATGTACTATTATATACGTAGAACAAATAAATTTATACACAGCATATTAGGTAATAAGTAGACAGATTTACATACCATCGGGACATTTCCCCAGGGCAAGGAGCGCATTTCCGAAGAATGGTAAAGTTTCTGGTCCGGGGATTAAATTCCCCAGTTTGTACATCCTGGATTGCTGTTGCCATCTATGCAAGATCCAGAGGCCAGATGCAATAAGCAAGAGAGGGTAAAATATTAGTCGCGTCAAGTTGAGATCGTACCCATTTTCAATGTACGATGTCATATTGCTGAAATTAGATGTAATTATTTCAATTTGACTTAACAATAAATAACGCTTTTAAATTTATTAAAATGTAATAAATAAAATTTCAAACACATAAACGAACACTACTCAAGATAACCTAACGAATGATTGCATAGTATAGGTATAAAACTTTTATAAAAGATATTAATAACAATTTCAAAAAACCAAAAAGGCACTAAGCATAGGTACAGTTAATTATAAAAATAATGAATTCCCGACTAATTCAAACTAAAATAAAAGATAAATCTATCTAAAAGATTAATCTAAACTTTAAAAAATTAAATTTAAACCTTACGAAACTTTTAAAACGCTAGAATTGGAACAGTTAAGTTATGATTAGATTTGTTATGTTTTTTTTAATTAATATTAAAAACAAGACACAATAATTGATGTACCCGGCACAAAAGAAAACAACGAAGCTTCCAAAATAAATTAAGTTAGATAGATAAATAAATATTTTACAACATTTCACACAACGCTATCTAGCCCCATATTAAGCATAGAATAACTAGCTTGTGCTATGGTATCTAGAATGGGAATAAACCCCATACGTAGCAGTCAAATGTTCTACCGCTAAATTACACATTGCTTCACAATATTAATAGTTTGTGAAAAAAGATCAAGTTTGGTTTACTTAAAATTACTAACTACATCTTACTACAACAAATAAACAAAACAAACAACAAAAAATGAATGAAAGTTCAAAAATAAAAATTCCAATGAAAAGAACCAAGACTTAACTTAACTGCGTTTTTACAAATTCATTGAAATTACGCAGTGAATTTTAATGACAATAAAATTAGAGAACTTAGTATGGATAAACAGGTTTTTATCGGTGAGATTCAGTTAAATTTATTAAATTTAATAACTATAATATCTCAGCTTATTTATAACTAAATAACTTTTCACATATATAGTCGAAATTATCATCAAATACCTTTTTAATTTTCCAATATGGTTTGGAAAGTACGTCCAACACAGGTCTTTTTGTGAGAACACTTGATATTGATATGACTTTACAAATTTATAACAATCAGAATAAACCTGTTCATTTGCTTGAATTCAATAACGTCAATTGTGTGCCCCTAATGAAAAACATTATAACTGAACTTGAATCGCTTTCCATTTTATTTAACTAAACTCACAGAAGTTGAATAATAATAATTATTCATTGTTCTTTGTTCCAATGCGATTGTAATAAAATTATTCAAATTTAAATTCATTTATTTATTCATAGCAACTAGGCCCAATGTTGTTCGGAACAATTTTATTTATTTTATATATATATATATATATGTATATATATATATATAAATCTTGAAGGACATGTTGCGTCCTACATGGCGTTATTTACCGATGATGCCGCGTCCGACTGACTTTGTGCGTCCGAAATACGGACGCAAGATTAACCGACCCTCATTTTCAGCCCAAATGTTCCTTATGATCAATAGAATGCTAGGGCGAAAAATTGGCATGGACGTAATTCCATCACTACAACGCCTTTTAGCGTATAATATAGTTCGGCCGTCGCCCGACTGAAATTTGGAGGGCACTAGTGTTCAGCGTATACTTTACCACGTATACTTTGAGTTCAGTTCACCGATCTTAATGTGTCCATTGAATATCGTACTTAATTTGTAAAGTTTTTATCATGTTTTCGTGACAACAATCTTGCGTCTCTTAAATATCCTTAAACGGGCACTAGGTACGGTGTCTGAGGGGTCTATTCGGGGTTCACGAGGGACGGCGGGGCGGGCGGCGGGCTTCAGCGCGCTCGCGTGCCGAAGTTTTTAAACAAACAGACATGTGCGGGCCGTGATGTAAGTTTGTCACCAAAGTGAAAGCTTTAAAAATGGTTATTTATTTGATCTATTATTACCTATAGATAGTTTTTTTTTAATCTTCAGTTGTTATTGAGGATTGAGGTCTTAGTCATAGCGTGACTATGTCGCCCTCATTGGAATTGTTGAATACATGGTGTTCAATCAATGATCTATACAGCAAATCTTAGCTAAGGAATACAATTTTTTCGGCTCCTCAGAAGTTGGACTAGCGAGGATACTGTTACATAGGCCCATATTGTTATTATCGTTACCATATTGTTACGACAGACGTCGATATCTCGAAAACTAATAACCGGATCTTCAAGAAATAAAAACGCATTGTTAGTGACGAGGTACTCTACCGATTGGCATAGAAAAATCTAGAATTGTCAACACAAAGTCACAACCTACCTACGAGTACCTACTCTTTTGAATAAATGAAAAAAATCAAAAAAAAATCAAAAGAGAGTGGATAGTTATCGCTCGCGTATTTTCTAGATGATTCGACCCTCCTAATTGAGAGGTATATGAACACGCTCGCATAGCGACACCATTCATTCTGTCTTTGAGATCGCTAACAAACACAGCTTAAGCAACCGAAGAAGATTATACCTGTGACCTGAGCAACGACTGTGGACTACTGTGAACTACTGAGCGACTGGAACTGTTGAAGAGTACTGTGTGCACTAGTGATTTAATTGTCTAGTTTGTGGTGAGCTAATAAATTCCTTCGTTGCGTACACGGCATTTATTTGTACCCTGTGCACGTAACAATATAATTGCTTTCTTTGAGCCTCATTCCGGACACACTTCATCAAAATGTAATTGATTGACGTTACATAAGCTACAGTTAGGCGAGCCCAACTTATCCTTTAAAGATAGACTGTAGGCACTTGAGGTGGAAACGATCCAGAGTACGTTTGTGGTGCCGATACACACACCACATCTCAGAGGAATATAAGAGGTTTGACAGCACAACTGCCATGTAAACAGATATTTTGGTGGCCAGCTTAAGGTCATTTGAGCAGAAAACCTTGGAATGCAGCTTCCCAAATATCGCAGCTGCGGCATAGATCCTGCTGCCGATCTCATCATCAAGGTCACACTTGGATGTTATAGTGCTCCCCAGATAGCAAAACTGATCAACCTGCTTGAGCATGTCCTGACCTAGCTGTATAGACAGTGTCTCGTGACCATGTGTGTCCAGAGACATCACCTCCGTATTCTTGACACTGATCTTATGGCCGAACTTGCAGCAAGCTTGGTGACAACTGGACATTAGCTGTTGCAGGCCATCAGGGGATTCTGCCACAAAGCATAAGCATACATGATTTCTGTAATCATTGTATGGGGAGACCTTAGTGCGCGCCTTAAGTCTGGCCAAATTGAAAAGACCATCCTCCGCCATCTGTGCGGAAGCGGATGCGTACTCCCTCAGAAAGAGTTCGTAAAACATCACTGACTGTTGCATGCAATGCCTATTATAAGGCAATGTATGATAGTTTTTATTTTAGTTGCCAATAAACCTCGTAAACACAAGACGTATTTATTGTTATTCATTGACTCAGTATCCAAAAGCAAAGTAAACCTTAACTACACCAACATATGGTCGAATTCGAACCGGATTGATCTACCTGAGCATCGTAGGACCGGCCGCCGCAAGAACAAAAGAAGCGCATTCCTGAGCGATAAGACGACGCCCGATGCATTTTTTATGCATATATTACTAGAATCGTCGTAATTTTGTGCACAATTACGTAAAGAAACATCATTATTAGTGATTTATTGCAAGATTTTGGAGTTCTATAATTTAATATGGCGACCACAGCAGATCAAGCACTAACTATATTGGAAGACATCGCGTCAGCACTAAAGAAAACTCAGATAAACTTAAAAAAGTGTCCCAAGGAACGTTTATCGAAACCCGGTTATTTACAAACTCGCATTTCTACTGTTGAAGAATTTTGGGAAACTTTTAAGAAAGCTCACCAAGACCTGTTGAAAAATACAACGAGAGAACAACGTGCAGTGCTTCCTTATTTTGTGAATGACGAGTACTTTCTCCACGAAGACTTGTATCTATGTATACTGGGTGACCTAAAGGATTTGTTGACTGCAAGTACTGCAACCGCGCCTCGTACATCTAGCGGTAGTGAAGTTCGCGCTCCGCTGACGTTACCTCATATACAACTACCAGCATTCTCCGGAAGCTACGACGAGTGGCCCACATATAAGGACTTATACGAGTCACTAATTCACAATAGTACTAAATTGAGCGATGTTGAAAAATTACATTATTTGAAAACTAGTCTCTCGGGCGAAGCGGCATCACTACTTAATCCTATAAAGGTAACCGCAGCTAATTATAACATGGCATGGAGCATGTTGATAGGTCGGTATGACAACAGGCGTACAATAGTTAATGCACTACTCAAGCGTTTATTTACACAAAAGAAGTGTACCAATCAATCTGCGGCACAGCTCAAATCACTTCTAGATACTACCAACGAAGTGATACACAGTTTAAACAATCTGAAAGTGCCTACCGATTCCTGGGATCCTTTAATTATATTTCTGTTGGTACAGAAGTTGGACCCGGAGTCGCATAAAGAATGGGAAGGAGCTACTTACTCATCAAATTCTACAGAGTTATGTACGTGGAAGGAAATGAGTGCATTTTTAGAAGCCAAATTCCGAACGCTTGAGAATGTTACCCCCACCACTTATACCAAAGCCACTAAGGAACGTGTTTGTCACACAATAACCGCCGAAAATGAGAAACAAAAATCATGTACCCTATGTAAGGATGTGCACACACTGAGTCACTGCAACGTGTTTAATAAAATGAATATTAACGAACGAGGAGATCATGTAAGAATCAATAAACTCTGCTACAACTGTCTCGGGATGGGTCATTCGGTGTTCAAATGCCGCATACCAATGACCTGCCGAACCTGTAAGAGACGACATCACACCCTTCTACATAAACCCAAGAACAAAGACACGCCGACTTCTCCAGCAGAATCACAACAGCCGACGCCGTCTAACCGACCAGATGTAGAAGAGAAGAAGGTCAACACGATGGTTGCGTCTCACTATAACTCTGAGCAGAAGACAGCTCTATTGGCTACGGCAGTAGTGATCTTGAAAAGCAAACATGGGTACACTACTATTCTAAAAACGCTAATAGACTCTGGATCTCAAGCATGTTTTCTTAGCGAAAGGGCAACTCAAATCCTTAATCTAAAAAAATCGTCAGTAAACCTAATCGTCTCCGGCATGGAATCAATGAAAGTAAGGGTCAAACATGAAGTCAACATTGAAGTATGGTCACAGTGGGAAGACACCTTCAAATTTCCGATTAAAGCCTACGTGATGTCCAAGCGTTTGACCTCTAACGTGCCCTCAAGCGCCATGAAGGAGACACATTGGCCACACCTAGCAGGCATCCAACTTGCAGATCAAAATTATCATGCTACAGAACCTATCGATCTGTTATTGGGTGTAGATGAATACGCAGCAATATTGAAACAAGGGCTCATCAAAGGTCCACCAGGTACACCATGTGCTCAAAATACTCACCTGGGATGGATTTTAATGGGTGGAATAAAACTAAAACATAACGCGCGTGAGAAATCATTGACGGCCATGAAGCAAGAAGTAATTATAGAAGATTTACTGAAAACTATATGGGAAGATGATATAGACTCGAAAAGAAGCCTAACACAAATGGAACAATTATGCGAAGATTTATACAAGAAGACATATAAGCGAAACAAAGATGGAAGATATGTAGTGAAATTACCCTTCAACACAATGCAACCCAAATCATTAGAAGGAAATTCACTAGAAATAGCAAAACGAAGACTGTTACAATTAGAAAGAAGATTTATTCAAAATAGAGAACTTAAAGAAGAATATACGAAGGTTATAAATGATTACAAGGAGTTAAAACATATCGAAGAAGTACCGAAAGAGGAATTACAGAACAAATCAGTATACTTGCCACATCATGCAGTAGTACGTAATGACAAGGAAACAACAAAGACACGTGTCGTGTTCGACGCATCATGTAAAAACTCCAACGGTGTTTCACTTAATGACGAGCTCCTGTCAGGCCCAGTGCTACAAGATGATTTGAGACAATTAATCATTAGATGGCGAACACATGCTGTTTGTTTTGGAGCTGACATTCAAAAAATGTATAGGATGATCTGGGCAGACAAAGAAGATACAGATTTTCTGAGAGTTCTCTGGAGAAATGACCCTTCAGAAGATATCAAGCATTATAGACTCTTGACTGTGACATTTGGAACCACTTCTGCACCATATCTTGCTGTAAAAACGATCATGCAGCTAGCTGATGATGAAGGTGATAAGTATCCAGAAGCCGCTAGAATACTACGCGAGGATTTTTACGTTGATGACGTCATGTCAGGAGGAGATACCTTAGCAGAAGCTATACCACTCAGTCAAGATCTAACAAATCTGCTGCACTTAGGAGGATTTGAACTGAAGAAATGGTCATCTAACAATGGTGCTTTCATGGAAACAATCAATCCAAAGGACAGATCATCCAATGCACATCTGGAACTGAATGTTAATGGAACAGTAAAAGCACTAGGTATCCAATGGAATTTGGGAACAGATAAGTTTGAATACAATTTAAACTTACCTCCTATTCACGACGTGATCACAAAGCGAAGCATTCTCTCCGATATTCAAAAGTTATTTGACCCACTTGGATGGATTGCACCTTGCCTAGTAATGGCTAAAATTTTAATTCAGGAACTCTGGATCGGGAAGGTCGACTGGGATCTAGCTGTGAACCAAACACTAGCAGAAAGATGGGCTACAATACGATGTGATCTCCAAAATGTAAATGAACTTTACATTAACAGATGGATGGGCACATCAAAGTCCATTAGAGATTCTATAGAAATCCACGGCTTTAGTGATGCTTCTATAAAGGCATATGGCGCTGTAGCATACTGCAGAGTGAGGAGCACAGATGGTACTTTCAAAATTACTATCATTGCTGCAAGAACTCGGGTTGCTCCCCTGAAAACGATATCTTTACCCAGGTTAGAATTATGCGCAGCCTTGCTTCTGTCTAGACTTCTCAAACAAATCGGGCAAACAATGAGGATACCTGCATCTCAAATCTATGGTTGGACAGATTCGTCGATTGTCATTTCATGGTTGCTTGGAGATCCTAATAGATGGAAGACATTTGTGGCTAACCGAGTTGTAGAGATTACAACCAATTTAAATTGCAGCCAGTGGCACCATGTACAGACACAAGACAACCCAGCTGATATTGCATCAAGGGGTATGTTAGTAGCTGATTTGAAGAAGTGTGATTTATGGTGGAACGGCCCACATTGGCTACAAACCAAGATACAGTTCACTAGACCAAACACAACACAAGTCGATTTAGAAAAGAAAAAGATTATTATACAAAATCTGAAATTAACAAATGATAACAAAGATAATGGAAAGAAATTAATAACACAATTTGATGATTTTGACACATTATTAGAGCTTCTTAGAACAATAACATACTGCCGACGATTCTTGAAACAAAAGGCATTAAAAGATATAGATAACACAATAACAACTGAAGAGCTACATCTTTCTTTGAAAATATGTATAAAAAAGGCACAAGAAGAAGAATTTGGACAAGAGATAGAACATTTGAAAAGAAAGAAAGCTGTAAAAAAATCTAGTAACGTGAAGTCGTGTCGTGAAGATGGAGTTCTCAGGGTGGGCGGCCGGCTCAGAAACGCAGAGATGAGTGATGAAGCTAAGCACCCAATCATTCTAGGTCGAAACAGTAAACTTACGCTTTTGATCGTAGCAGAAGCCCACTTGAAGACATTGCATAGTGGAACACAATTGATGCTTACTTACCTGAGGTCTAATTACTGGATACTGCGAGCAAAGGCATTAGTGAAGCAGTATATTCATCGTTGTCTGCTATGTGCAAAATTAAATGCTAGAGTGAGGACGCAAGTTATGGGTAACTTACCTAGTGTGCGTGTGAAGCCCGCGCGACCATTTCTCAACGCAGCCGTAGATTTCGCCGGACCATTCCAAATATTAATGAGTAAAGGCCGAGGAAATAAGACCAGAAAGGCATACGTAGCTGTTTTTGTTTGTATGTCCACGAAGGCGATTCATTTAGAATTGGTTGGCGACCTAAGTTCAGCTGCATTCATTGGAGCCTTTAAAAGATTTTGCGCTCGCAGAGGAAGGTGCGCCAATATATGGAGTGATCAAGGACGCAACTTTATTGGTGCTAACAAGGAACTTGTCGAAGCATGGAAGGAAGCTCGCTTGCAGTTTGATGGAGAAATGGCTAAATTGCTTGCCAACGATGGAACCCAATGGCACTTTATACCCGCATATTCGCCTAACTTCGGAGGACTATGGGAAGCCGGCGTCAAATCCATGAAGTACCACCTAAAAAGGATTTTGAAAACCAATTTAACGTTCGAGGAAATGACGACGATTCTCTGCGAAATTGAGGCCTGTTTGAATTCACGTCCGCTGTGTCCGATGGACGACGTAAGCATGGAACCGCTGACACCTGGGCATTTTTTAATAACCGAAGCTCCGGTCACCGTGCCAAATGTTAATATAAAGGAAGCCAAAATGAGTAATTTGACACGGTGGCAGTACACTCAAAAATTAGTAAACGACTTCTGGGCCCGATGGCAAGGGGAGTACTTGTCACGTCTTCAGCAGAGACCAAAATGGTTGAAACGTGAAGAAGAGTTCAAAACTGGAGACATAGTACTCATCAAGCAAGACAATCTCCCACCGGGAAAATGGTTCCTTGGTCGCATTATAGACAAACACCCCGGCGCCGATGGTTTAACCAGAGTGTACAGTGTAAAGAGCGGCGATAGTGTAACAAGACGATGTATTACAAAATTGTGTGCTTTACCGATTGATACAGCTATAGATTAAGACCCTATTGATATGTATTAGAAAGTATTTGATTCAGCTAAGTAATTTAATTACACTTTAATGTTATTTTCTAATGCTTGTAATGTTGTTTGAAAGGACTAGTCGTCCTTTAGTGGGCGGCTATGTTGCATTCAATGCCTATTATAAGGCAATGTATGATAGTTTTTATTTTAGTTGCCAATAAACCTCGTAAACACAAGACGTATTTATTGTTATTCATTGACTCAGTATCCAAAAGCAAAGTAAACCTTAACTACACCAACACTGACTATTACTGCAAAGTACTTGGCGAACAGTGTGGGCGCTAGAACACCCTTGTTTCACCCCACAGGTAACGAGTAAGAAATTTGATTGTTCACCATCGACACCGACGCAGCATTGCATGTCGTTATGCAGGAGTCTAAGAAGTCTCACAAACTTCTCCGTGCGCCCTAGCTTCCCAAGCATCATCCAGAGAGCTTCCCGAGGCACACTGTCGAATGCCTTCTCCAGGTCAACACAGCGGAGATAAAGCGGACGACCCTGTTCTCTGCTATTTTCTTGCAGTTGACGCACAGAAAAGATTGCTTCAGAGGTGGTTCGTTCAGGTCGGAAGCCAAACTGGGTTTCTGGCAGTATCTTTTCAGACAGAGCTTTTAAGCGGTTTAAAAGGACTCTGGCCAAGGCCTTTCCCAGGGCTGACAAAAGCGAAATACCGCGGTTAGAGTTGCAGTCGGAACGGTCACCCTTGTTTTTGTAGAGGGTTTTTTTTTAATTTTTTATACCACTTAGTTGGCAGACAAGCACACGGTCCACCTGATGGGAAGCGGTTACCGTGGCCTATGGACGTATGCAACACCAGGGGTGTCACACTCGCGCTGCCGACCATAGGGAAACCTTTTGATGCCCCTCTTGAAGAACTCCATATTGTAGGCACTTGGGAAAACCGCAGCAGGGAGGTCATTCCACAGCTTGAGTGTGCGTCGGATGAAGTTTCTTTCATACCGCACAGTGCGCACCGTCTCAGGTCGCAATGTGTGGGGATGAATTCCCTGCCTATGGCGAGAGGTGCGATGATACAATGTACGGGCATCATGTCTAACAATTCATCTGAGCACAAACCATTGTATAGGCGGCAGAACACACACAATGAGGCAAAATCCCTCCTAAGGCTAAGAGGTTCCACTCTACCTGTGAGTATGGGATTGTCAACCAGCCTCAATGCCCGTCTTTGCAACGAGTCGAAGGGGTCAAGTTGGTATGCAGGTGCTCCAGCAAAAAGGTGACAGCAGTACTCCATGTGAGGCCGGACCTGTGCTTTATAAAGAAGGAGTTGCTGCCCCGCAGTGAAATACTGCTTCGCCCTGTTGAGCACTCCGAACTTTCTTGATGCCAAGTTAACCTTGTCCTGCAAATGACTTCGGTATTGGACGTCACTGGAGATATCGACACCAATTATCCCTATACTCAGGGAGATGGTAAGCGGTGTGCCCAGGAATTGCGGCGCTACAATGAATGGGGTTTTCTTAGCGGTGAATACACATACTTGTGTCTTAGTGGGGTTGACTTGGACTAGGTTTAGTCGTCCCCAATCGGATATTCCAGAGAGAGTAGTCTCGATTTCAGACACAAGTGGTTCGCGACTCTTCTCCACCTCGGACTGAGGGATATTTGCACGGCCCGTGTAACACGTGTCCCCGGTACTGTCGCCCGCATAACAATGAATGGAGCCATCAGACAGCATGTCATTGATATGCAGCAGAAACAGCGTCGGAGACAACACGGAGCCTTGTGGGACGCCAGCGTTTATGTTCATGCGGTCCGAGCAGCTGCCGTCGACGACGGCTTGGATGCTTCTGTTGGACAAAAAGCTGGAGATCCATTCGCACAATCCTTCGAGGAGTCCATAATATGGCAACTTCGTAAGAAGACCTTTGTGCCAGACCCGATCGAAGGCCTTCGCTACATCGAGGCTGACCGCTAGTGCCTCACCTCGACTTTCGATGGCTTGCGCCCACCGGTTTGTGAGATACACAAGAAGGTCACCGGTAGACCGACGGTGGCGAAAACCGTACTGTCGGTTGCTCAGTAGATCGTTTCCTTCAAGGTACCTCAGGAGTTGTGTATTAATAACACGCTCCCTAACCTTCGAGAGAAGGGAGGTTATAGCGATAGGCCTGTAATTGGTCGGATCTGTCCTGTCACCTTTCCTAAGAAAGGTGACAGGACAGATCCGTACCTCAGTACAGGGTGCACGAATGCAGTCTTCCACGAGGCCGGGACCTGCCTTGCGGAGTATGAGAGTGCGAAAAGTCGTGTAAGTACAGGGCACAGCTCTATGCCCCTACGCTAGACAAGGCTGATGACATCAAAGATAAATTCTACGAGGAACTATCTCAATGCCTTGACAGCATAAACGCCAGAGAGCAGGTTATATTGCTAGGCAATTTCAATGCCAGAGTTGGACGGGACAATGAGCCTTGGCCTGGAGTCTTGGGTAGACACGGAGTCGGCAACATGAACAGCAATGGTCAGTTGCTACTCAGTCTTTGTGCTCATTTTGAGCTTGCAATATCGAACACTATGTTCAGACTTGCCGCTAAGCACAAGACAACGTGGATGCATCCTCGATCCGAAACACTGGCACTTGATTGATTATACTTGTCAGGCAGAGAGATACTGGTCAAGTCCAAGTCCAACGTAGATCGATCATCTGATTTACAAAATGTGAGTCTAATACCTCAACTCCCTCTTTCCATTTAGCTGGATGAGCCCCTGTCATATGATGAGGTTGTCTCTGCTATCAGGCAGCAACAGAAGCGAGCGGTTGGTATTGACCTTATACCGGGAGAGCTGTTATAATACGGCGGCGGGGAGTTGTAGATGTTGGTTTGGAAACTTTTTGCTCGTATGTGGGAGGAAGAGCGAGTCCCGGATGACTTTAAAGTGTCTCGCATTTGTACCTTTATTTGTATTTTTATTTGGAGGAAGGACATGACGGTATCTCCCGTCCAAAATTGAGCAGTCCGTCTGGGTAAGTACCTCCGCCCTACAGAATACCCCGGTTATAATAACCTTGTATTGTGTTCCCGGCGGTGAGTAGGGTAGCCAGAGCCCACTGGAGAGGTTCTGTGCTATCAGTAGGAAGACCAAAGGCTTAAATTGACCCCACTGACTGGTGGGGGCGTGAAATGTTGGCGCGGTGGTCAGGGAGACTCGGTGAAACGGTTATCCGCTGGCCGCCCGCAGGCTGTACGGTTTCCGAACCTGGGGATTACTTAATCTCCGCCTCAGGAGGCTGAACCAGCAGCCTGTGTAAAGTTCCCGGTGCTGTAGCCATGCCGGAGGAGGAGACCGGAGTGGACCTGGCTTCAGTATCTGAGAGGGGACCGGGGGCCCTTCCGCCCATCGCGCCAGCCAGTCACACAACCCCAACTTGTCTGTGGGCTCTGGTTGTATGTGGCTGGGGTCTCCTAGGACTGATTTTGCGGGAAGGGCTGCTCACGACTTCGCTCTAACTTATGGGCTCTCTCAACTGGTGCATTCTATCACTAGAACACCAGAAATTGAGACCCACAGAAGCTCTATACTGGACCTTCTGCTGACTACGCGCCAGGATGAATACCCTTAAGGGTGGAAGCACCTCTCGGTAATTCGGACCACAGCCTCGTCCGGGCGCAAGTGTCACTCGCGCGGCCTGAACCACCGCGGCCACCTCAGTGGCGGCATGTGTGGCACTACAAGTCGGCAAACTGGGACGGACTGCGAGAATTCTTCGCGTCGTACCCGTGGAGGCAGCTTTACTTCTCTTCTGATGATCCAAGCTCCTGTGCAACAGCAGTCGCTGACGCGATTCTAGTGGGTATGGAATGTTACGTCCCCAACCGCTGGGTCGCGACAGGAGCGAGCAAACGCCCGTGATTTAATAGGCCTTGCAGGGAAGCTAGAGACCGCAAGCAATCTGCATACAAGGCTTGGACCACGGCTCTTGCCAATAAGGATCCGAACATCGCTGAGGTGAAGCGGAAGTTGAATGCTGCTTCAAGGTCCAGTAAAAAGGCAACGTCTAGAGCAAAGTTTGAGTTTTGCTTGCGCGCTACCCATCTGGCAGTCGTGCATTTTGGTCGCTCGCTAAAGCTGCTGAGGGAAATCGCTATATCGCTATCGCTATAACCTCCCTTCTCTCGAAGGTTATGGAGCGTGTTATTAATACACAACTCCTGAGGTACCTTGAAGGAAACGATCTACTGAGCAACCGACAGTACGGTTTTCGCCACCGTCGCTCTACCGGTGACCTTCTTGTGTATCTCACAAACCGGTGGGCGCAAGCCATCGAAAGTCGAGGTGAGGCACTAGCGGTCAGCCTCGATGTAGCGAAGGCCTTCGATCGGGTCTGGCACAAAGGTCTTCTTACGAAGTTGCCATATTATGGACTCCTCGAAGGATTGTGCGAATGGATCTCCAGCTTTTTGTCCAACAGAAGCATCCAAGCCGTCGTCGACGGCAGCTGCTCGGACCGCATGAACATAAACGCTGGTGTCCCACAAGGCTCCGTGTTGTCTCCGACGCTGTTTCTGCTGCATATCAATGACATGCTGTCTGATGACTCCATTCATTGTTATGCGGGCGACAGTACCGGGGACACGTGTTACACGGGCCGTGCAAATATCCCTCAGTCCGAGGTGGAGAAGAGTCGCGAACAACTTGTGTCTGAAATCGAGACTACTCTCTCTGGAATATCCGATTGGGGACGACTAAACCTAGTCCAAGTCAACCCCACTAAGACACAAGTATGTGTATTCACCGCTAAGAAAACCCCATTCATTGTAGCGCCGCAATTCCTGGGCACACCGCTTACCATCTCCCTGAGTATAGGGATAATTGGTGTCGATATCTCCAGTGACGTCCAATACCGAAGTCATTTGCAGGACAAGGTTAACTTGGCATCAAGAAAGCTCGGAGTGCTCAACAGGGCGAAGCAGTATTTCACTGCGGGGCAGCAACTCCTTCTTTATAAAGCACAGGTCCGGCCTCACATGGAGTACTGCTGTCACCTTTTTGCTGGAGCACCTGCATACCAGCTTGACCCCTTCGACTCGTTGCAAAGACGGGCATTGAGGCTGGTTGACAATCCCATACTCACAGGTAGAGTGGAACCTCTTAGCCTTAGGAGGGATTTTGCCTCATTGTGTGTGTTCTGCCGCCTATACAATGGTTTGTGCTCAGATGAATTGTTAGACATGATGCCCGTAGCTACATTGTATCATCGCACCTCTCGCCATAGGCAGGGAATTCATCCCCACACATTGCGACCTGAGACGGTGCGCACTGTGCGGTATGAAAGAAACTTCATCCGACGCACACTCAAGCTGTAGAATGACCTCCCTGCTGCGGTTTTCCCAAGTGCCTACAATATGGAGTTCTTCAAGAGGGGCATCAGAAGGTTTCACTATGGTCGGCAGCGCGAGTGTGACACCCCTGGTGTTGCATACGTCCATAGGCCACGGTAACCGCTTCCCATCAGGTGGGCCGTGTGCTTGTCTGCCAACTAAGTGGTATAAAAAATTTAAAAAAAACCCTCTACAAAAACAAGGGTGACCGTTCCGACTGCAACTCTAACCGCGGTATTTCGCTTTTGTCAGCCCTGGGAAAGGCCTTGGCCAGAGTCCTTTTAAACCGCTTAAAAGCCTGGAGAAAAAACCTGGAGAAGGCATTCGACAGTGTGCCTCGGGAAGCTCTCTGGATGATGCTTGGGAAGCTAGGGTGCACGGAGAAGTTTGTGAGACTTCTTAGACTCCTGCATAACGACATGCAATGCTGCGTCGGTGTCGATGGTGAACAATCAAATTTCTTACTCGTTACCTGTGGGGTGAAACAAGGGTGTGTTCTAGCGCCCACACTGTTCGCCAAGTACTTTGCAGTAATAGTCAGTGATGTTTTACGAACTCTTTCTGAGGGAGTACGCATCCGCTTCCGCACAGATGGCGGAGAATGGTCTTTTCAATTTGGCCAGACTTAAGGCGCGCACAAAGGTCTCCCCATACAATGATTACAGAAATCATGTATGCTTATGCTTTGTGGCAGAATCCCCTGATGGCCTGCAACAGCTAATGTCCAGTTGTCACCAAGCTTGCTGCAAGTTCGGCCTTAAAATCAGTGTCAAGAAGACGGAGGTGATGTCTCTGGACACACATGGTCACGAGACACTGTCTATACAGCTAGGTCAGGACATGCTCAAGCAGGTTGACCAGTTTTGCTATCTGGGGAGCACTATAACATCCAAGTGTGACCTTGATGATGAGATCGGCAGCAGGATCTATGCCGCAGCTGCGATATTTGGGAAGCTGCATTCCAAGGTTTTCTGCTCAAATGACCTTAAGCTGGCCACCAAAATATCTGTTTACATGGCAGTTGTGCTCCTCTGAGATGTGGTGTGTGTATCGGCACCACAAACGTACTCTGGATCGTTTCCACCTCAAGTGCCTACAGTCTATCTTTAAAGGATAAGTTGGGCTCGCCTAACTGTAGCTTATGTAACGTCAATCAATTACATTTTGATGAAGTGTGTCCGGAATGAGGCTCAAAGAAAGCAATTATATTGTTACGTGCACAGGGTACAAATAAATGCCGTGTACGCAACGAAGGAATTTATTAGCTCACCACAAACTAGACAATTAAATCACTAGTGCACACAGTACTCTTCAACAGTTACAGTCGCTCAGTAGTTCACAGTAGTCCACAGTCGTTGCTCAGGTCACAGGTATAATCTTCTTCGGTTGCTTAAGCTCGCTGTGTTTGTTAGCGATCTCAAAGACAGAATGAATGGTGTCGCTATGCGAGCGTGTTCATATACCTCTCAATTAGGAGGGTCGAATCATCTAGAAAATACGCGAGCGATAACACTATCCACTCTCTTTTGAAGTTTGCCGCCGTCACTGAACTTTCGAGTTCATTCGCGATATTCACCTATTGTTTTCATTTATTCAAAAGAGTAGGTACTCGTAGGTAGGTTGTGACTTTGTGTTGACAATTCTAGATTTTTCTATGCCAATCGGTAGAGTACCTCGTCACTAACAATGCGTTTTTATTTCTTGAAGATCCGGTTATTAGTTTTCGAGATATCGACGTCTGTCGTAACAAAATGGTAACGGTAATAACAATATGGGCCTATGTAACAGTATCCTCGCTAGTCCAACTTCTGAGGAGCCGAAAAAATTGTATTCCTTAGCTAAGATTTGCTGTATAGATCATTGATTGAACACCATGTATTCAACAATTCCAATGAGGGCGACATAGTCACGCTATGACTAAGACCTCAATCCTCAATAACAACTGAAGATTAAAAAAAAACTATCTATAGGTAATAATAGATCAAATAAATAACCATTTTTAAAGCTTTCACTTTGGTGACAAACTTACATCAGGGCCCGCACATGTCTGTTTGTTTAAAAACTTCGGCACGCGAGCGCGCTGAAGCCCGCCGCCCGCCCCGCCGTCCCTCGTGAACCCCGAATAGACCCCTCAGACACCGTACCTAGTGCCCGTTTAAGGATATTTAAGAGACGCAAGATTTTTGTCACGAAAACATGATAAAAACTTTACAAATTAAGTACGATATTCAATGGACACATTAAGATCGGTGAACTGAACTCAAAGTATACGTGGTAAAGTATACGCTGAACACTAGTGCCCTCCAAATTTCAGTCGGGCGACGGCCGAACTATATTATACGCTAAAAGGCGTTGTAGTGATGGAATTACGTCCATGCCAATTTTTCGCCCTAGCATTCTATTGATCATAAGGAACATTTGGGCTGAAAATGAGGGTCGGTTAATCTTGCGTCCGTATTTCGGACGCACAAAGTCAGTCGGACGCGGCATCATCGGTAAATAACGCCATGTAGGACGCAACATGTCCTTCAAGATTTATATATATATATATATCTATATATAAAATAAATAAAATTGTTCCGAACAACATTGGGCCTAGTTGCTATGAATAAATAAATAAATGAATATATAAATATATATCTTTCTTAATATATATATTTCTTGTGTGCGTGTGTATGTGACTGAACTCCTCCTAAACGACTGGACCGATTTTGATGAAATGTTTTGTGTGTGTTCGTGGAGATTCGAGAATGGTTTAGATTTACAATTTGGTCTACTGGAAAATGTTTTTTCAATTAATTTCTTATTTATAAGGAGTCATTAAAAAAAGTATGAAATTAAAGACGTGTGTACAGGACAACGTCTGTCGGGTCCGCTAGTATATATATATATATATATATATATATGTTTTTAGTAAAATAAAGTCAGTGAATCTATTTATATTGAATTGCATCTCAAATAAAAAATGAAGAATTATTAATAAAATATTTTTAAAAAGCAAGCAACTTTCAAATGCGTTTTTATTAAGTTTATTTTACTTATACAATTTTTCTAGCAAAGTACAAAAATGGTTTTGATTTATATTGACTAATGATTATGAAACGTTCACACTATGTCAAGTATTATTATGCAAATGTTTAATGTATCGAGGATTAATTGCAGAAAGTATTTATTCATAGTGTACCTAAATATAATTTTCATTGTTTGATATGAATAAATTATATTTAACTAGCTGTTGCTTGCGGCTTCACAAACCTAGCCTATGTCCTTCCGTAAAACTGTAATCTGTACTGTATATTATTATGAAATTTCATTGTTATTTTTAAAAATAACGAACTTCTACCTAAATTTAATTTCACGATGTGGATAAGTGAGAGTGAGTAAGAGAAAGATGTATAAGATTACCTGATTGGGTAATCTTACCTTGTTTCAATTTAGAATTTTATTGGAGGAATGAACAAGGATAAAACGTATTAAATCTCATAGATGTTCTTTTAATTTATTGAGATAATAATAGTAGTTTAATTCACAGACAGAAATGCTCGTATATTAATGAAATATTTGTGCAATTGTTTGGACTACTACTATAATGTATGGGAACAATGTATGGGTTGTATGTGATAATAGTTTGATATGACGTTACAAATTTATATATAATATATATGACGTTACAAATTTATATATTCAAATATATTCCTCACGATTTTGCTATCGAAATTGTGATCAAAATCTTTCGTTCCAAAACGTCTATAAATTCAGTCAGAATATTGGTTAACCGCTGTGATCATGCCCTTATTCAGGAGTATTAATTTCTTACGCATTGATTTACAAATGTACTACTTCATTTTCAATTCCTACTGCAATGTAGTCTTCCTATTTTTTAATATTTTTACTTCTATGTTCGTAATAAGGAGTAATATTTGGCACAACTGTGTATCAAATCATAGAGTTCATTTAGTTTTTAGAGTGGTTTATGTCTTGAAAATAAGTGACTTTAAGGTAGGTATAAAAATATCAAACACTAGTGCAGAATCCTCATCACGGTTAAGCCTGACTCGATTAGGTAATTAAAACCTTGAATTAATAAGCATACCTAACATAATGTGATTATTGCCGTTGCAGGCGTTTGCAAGATAGGAAAAGAGATAGAAAGTCGTTTAAGTCCATCAACAGCAACTCAGAAAGAGAAGTGCTGCATCAGCAAAAATTGTAATATAATATTTTAAGTAGTTTTTCCAACAACAGTAACTCTGGTTTGACAGCCTATCTTTATACTACAGACGCTGAAATAATTTGTGCACAACTGTATTACGAAAAACACATGATTATTAAATAGACCTTTTAGTAAACTCAGTTTTATCGATGATAATTTGCTCAGATATTTGGACACCGTCCTTCTTGCATCTATATAGGTTAATGGATTGCTAGTGCCTTTATTAAATTTTATGTAGGTGTAGGATCCAAGAATTGGAAAGAACTTGCGGACAAAACAAATTTTAGATCTAACAGTTCGCTCACACACCGCATAAAATCTTCGCTGAGATGTTTGTTCTTGATTATAGCTAATTAAGGAGTGCTGTGGGGGTGACGGGTGGAGCCGCCTTTCACCCTGGCAAAAGCAGGCCGCGGCAGCGGTGTGCTTTGCTCGCTTCCCCGTTTCTGGGGACGAGTTGGAAACTCTGTAGTCCCCACACCCGAGGATAGGCCCAGATCGAGAGAGATGGCTGTGAGTCGGCTGGGTGCGAGGGATATGCCTGTTGTTGACATAACCTCTACCACCGGCACCGGTCGTAGGGGGTATCTGTGGGGATTTTCCGCACATAAAAGAAATGGAGTGCTGTTTCAACATTAACTTTAAAACTTATAAAAAAAATTAGCTGGGACACGGTTAATACTTCACAGTATTCGTATAAAAGCTTAGTTGGATATCGATAGGGTTTAAAATTACAGAGTTTGAGATAACTTCGCTATTCAACCTCGAGCTGAAAGAGGGTTGATTTCCATGCTAAGGATGTTATGCAGTAGGAAATCACTGATTCACAGAGGGTATGGTAGACCTGTTTAAGAGTTTCAAGTAATAAAACGTGCCTCAGAGTTTTATAGATAAAAGTAAGTTTGCGAACTCTTTTACTCAGCGCTTTTATGTGAGCCTAGAAGTTAAAATTTTCATCAATAGTAATTCCCAAGTACTTAATCGTTTGTGTACAGTGTAGTATTTTGCATGTTGACGTGCAAGTAGTATTATGGTGGTAATATACAGTCATTGACTATTAATTCCTGATTTGTTTGTACAGAGTTACGAATTGAAAATTGAATGTATTTAATCTTATCATCATTTAATGTGAGGTTTTGTTGATGCCAGGATTTAACGGTGTTAATACCATTTTAGGCGTTATATTATGTCTCTAGCTCAGTGTTTGCTGAAAATATGAGGGCAGTGTTATCCGCATACGAAATAATTTTACCATCAGGTATTTTTAAAGATAGAAAGTCATTTACCTAAACGAGAAAGAGAGTTGGCCTACGAATACTTCCCTGTACTAAGTAGTGTAAGTACTTATGTGTGGAGGTGGACCCACCCTTACATATTGAGTCCTATTCAATAAATAGTCTTTAAAAAAGTTAAGTTGAATTTCCCCAAATCCAACCTCTTCTAGTTTATGCACCAGGGTGGGAACAGAGCCATTATCAAATGCTTTCAATAAGTCTATGAAAAATACATAGACATTTTTGCATTTGTACAGATTGGATGTTTATCTGTGAGGTTACCAACCGCATTGTCAATAGATTTTCCTTTCCGAAAACCAAATTGATTCCTGAATATAATGTTTATGTTTTCTAAGTAATTAACTAGCTTGTTATTCATGACTTTTTCAAGAATCTTTGAGAGAGGTTATAGAATTTTCAATACCGTCCCTGTCACCACCCTTGTGAATTGGGATTTGAGACCTTTTAAGGCCTAATAGGAAAGACAATAGCGTTACAAATGGTAAAAAAACTTTAAGCATTTTATACTGAATTTATGTACCTACCTACCTATATTTTACCTTAGAGCATTAAATATATAATAAGTGATAATCCGCTTCTTTATCATACAATTTTGAATAACAAGAACAGTGTATTGTATGATTACCTCTGCATTGTCAGTTTCAAATTACCATTAAATTATTATTTACAATTCAGGTTCAGGTCAGGTTTAAGTAAGTTTAATGCAGTATTTTTTGTTTTTATTTGCTTAAAAGTTTTTTTGGCATTATTCCATTTATAAATTATATACCTATATTTTCGAGTTTAAAGAACATGCATTAAATATAGGAGTATTCGCGAATACTTAAATAAAGCTAGAACATGAAACACACACTTTTAACTCAGCGTGTTCCTAAGGACCTATATATTTCAAGATTATACAGGTCAATAAGTACTTAACAGTACAGCATTGTTTCCCACTAGGCTACATCCTACGTTGGCGAGTGGGAAACAACGCGAACAGAATTGCAAAGCGATTCGATGCGATTTCACGCGAATCTAATACGAAGCTGTGTGATGCGGCGGGGTTATCATGTGTGCGCGCGATGATCCCCCGCCACATCACACCACACCACTAACAAATAAAATGCTTGAAAATTATAACCCTTAAAATATCAGAATCCCCCTTGGCCATTAACATAGTCCGTCGACTCCGCCATGTTGTTGGGGCCAAAATTATTCGTACTTTTATAGCCAGACATCCTTATTTAAGCCCAATCGAGCCTCGGTATAACATTAGTCAAAAGTAGTAATAGATGCGGCAATTCTTTTCTCTCCTATGTGTACCACTAGAAGGTTATCCAGCATTCCATCGCGGCATTACATTTCGATATATATTTTATACTATTTACGACAATTGTTTTTATGTCTACATATTAAGTATCTGTCATGCCTAGTTAGATAATGATGTACATGTACAAGTATTACTTCAATGGGTTAGTGTTGTATAATAACCGTAAATTTATCTTTACTACCGAATTTTGTTTTTTTCATTAATTTATTAAAAAATATAATATTAAAATATATAAAATACTGCTATATCCGCTCGAAACACCAGGAGTAAAGAACTAAACATGTTTTCCGGACCCATGTGCGACTTTCGAAAACGGTTACAGTCAGAACAAGATCTGCGTCCATTTTAGCTCAACGTTTGTCTTATTTAACATATATGATGTGTGAATGTAATTAGTGTTGAAAATATTTTTTAGTAAATGTGTCTACTTGATAAGATAAAGAGCAATCTGTTCAGAAGTTTATAAAGACGTTGATTCACATCGCGTGTGATACAGTTAAAGAAAAACGTTTGGACATGGATGACAATTCAGTTTCGGAGTTTGAGAAAATTAATAAAAATGGTATTAATGAATTTAGTGCAAATGATAATCAATATGTTTACATTCAAACGCCTTCGGCATTTAGAAGACAGGTGTGTATTCAAATAATATTTTAAAAGGAGTGTTAGTAACTTAGAAGCAGCGTTTAGAGTGCTCTTTCTGTTTGCTATCATATTGGTTATCCGCTCCTTTTGTCTTGTTTACCGAAACAATGTAACGTGGCGATTGAAAAAGAATGGCCGTGACTTTTTAAAGCCTCTCATTTTTTCTGACCAATCCATTGCAAACTATTTTATTCGAGCGAGAAAGCAAGGAGATCTTTAAAATTCATAATGGATACAAGTGTTTTATACATTGTAATACTAGCTCTTATTTACATTTTTTGTTGCGTGAGTTGCGTGTGACAGTGTAATCTATGTGCCGGATGTTACTGAATCTAATTAAGGTTATCTATCAGATTAATTGTTTAAAATTTTGTAATTACTGATTCCCTGAATTATTTTATAATAGTATAGGTATAATGGAGGTTTTTAATCCTTAATTTATATGCGCTCAAGTACAACAATATGTGTTTTTTTAACGTTTAGCATTCAACTCCCTTTCAAGAGTTCAATATACACTTTGAAGATTATTGAACAAAAATCAATGTGTATCTTTTATCTCGTTTACCTTTATAAAAGCGTCAAGGACCACATTTGCGAGGTCATTGGCACTTAAGACACTGTTGTCGTGTGATACTTTAAATTTGGAAAACTGTATTTTTACAGTTTGCCTTAAAATATTTGAATAAAATCTACAAGCAATTAAACTACTTTTGTTTTGTAAAATCTTATATCTAAAAATCTGGTATCATAGTATCTATAGTCATATTCCTCTGGTCTTGCCTCGACCGATTATTTTAAATTTGGAAGGTATAAGACTAGGTAATAATTTACTTTGAAAAAATCTTTCAGAAAGAAAGAAACAGGTACTGGTAATTAAAGGACATAACAATGATTGCCAGGCCAGTCATTATCAATAAGCTCATTAGAGTTTTGCAATGTCAAAGATGGAACGTTCGTAATAAGATGTACACATGATAATTTTATGATGTATAGCTTTGGGCTGCCGCATCATCATTAGCATAGGATATTATTCTGTTACCTACTTCATGTGCTACTGTTAAATTTCAGATAGGTTTGTTCAGCTGATATAATTTACCATTAAAAATCTAAACAAGCAAACTGTCACATTTTATAACAGAGTGCAGAATAACGGAGTTGATCTACATATTTAAATAAAATGTTAACAAAAAAATCAGTTGTTCCAACTTAAGGTTATATTTCCATCTAAACGTTGCCTGACTTCTGTCGGGCAACTTTGGCTACTTAAAGCAACTGTTCTCTGTTGCTTTACGTTGTCAAATTGGTTATGAGAAATATGTTCTCGTCTACAATTTGATGCACTCTTAATATTTGAATTAATTGATGAATTCGATGGCAGGTTGGTTCGATTGTTTTATATTTTTTTATATTGTTATAGGTCGTTACATCATTTGGTGTTTTCATGATGACATTAGGGGCGGGTGCCACACTAGGCTTCTCAGCAATTTTAATACCACAACTGCTACTGACCAGAAATGACATGTCTTTAGAATTGATATCGTGGATAGGTATGTGTGTGCATTTTATTTACTTAGTCTAATTTTTACTACTGGGATACCCATTAAGTACCTACATAGCGGCTGGTGAGGGATCGCCTATCCGTTAAGTAACTTGCTGATTAAGCCATTTGAATTATAACCGACATCATGATTAGAACGTTATTGCAAATTGAACGAAAACGAAATGGCGAATGAACCGATCAGTAGCGAGTGACTTTGACAGTGATGGTTATCATCTTAAAACCCTACATAAGGCAGAAATGATTACTACTATATTATTATGTATCACGAACTAAAGGAAATGATTTTTTTTACTTTCAGCTGCCATGTCATCTCTGGCTCTATTATTCGGTAACATATTATCTGGATACTTAATGGAAAGGTGTGGAAGGCGGCTATCTCTATTATTACTAGCAACTTGTTTTATATTTGGCTGGCTAGTAATTAGCTTTTCTAACGGCCTTATGTATTTAATATTAATAGGAAGGTTTATTACTGGCTTATGTCAGGGTTGGTTGGGACCCTTAGGTCCAGTGTTCGTTGGTGAAATTTCTTCTCCTACACACAGGGGGTTCTTTTTAGCAAGTTTATCTTTGGCAATTGCAGTTGGGGTTTTCTTCGCTCATTTATTTGGCACCTTTCTTCATTGGACAATAGCATCAATACTATGTGGATTATTCCCCTTAATCGGTGGAACCATAATATACTACGCATCTGAATCACCAGTATGGCTGGCATCTAAAAATAAAATTGATGAATGTGTAACATCGTTCTATTGGTATAGAGGGAGAAGTCCAGCAACAGAAACTGAACTAGAAAAGATGTTGATGGATTTAAAGAATAAAAATAAAGTTCATAGCAAAATAAAAGCTTTTACTGAAAATATAAAGAAACCTGAATTTTATAAGCCTCTGTTCATAATGATTGTGTTCTTTATTATTTGCCAACTTACTGGAGTTAATGTAATGTCTGCATACACTATCGAAATGATGAAGGAATTGATGGGTAATAGTTTGAATGGTTCCTATACTTACGCTGCAATGTTAAGTATAGATGTATTGAGATGCGTAGCTCTTGGAGTAGCATGTGTTTTACTAAGAACTACGGGACGAAGACCAATGGCTTTATTCAGTGGTGTATTAACTTCAATATCGTTGATAGTATTAGCCATATATTTGTATCTTAACTATATTGGTGAAATTGAAAATATCTCTCCATTTATAACGTTAGGTGTAATGGCATTCTACATAGCCGTATCTAACATGGGTGTAGCACTACTACCCTGGAATATGGTAGGGGAATTATTTGCAGTTGAAATGAAAGGTATAGGATCTGGTGTAAGTGTTATGATGACATCTATTGCTTTCTTTGGAACAGTAAAGTTTGCACCTGCTATGATTAACAGTCTAGGTATCCATGGGACTTTTTTGGTTTACGGATTAGCTACTATGTGTGGCACAATATTTTTATATTTCTATCTACCAGAAACAAAGAATAAAACTTTATTGGAAATTGAGGAATACTTCAGATATAATAAGAAAAGAAATATTGAAGCAGTATCTACAAATATTTAGTGCATTTTATTGTGATATTTAAATAAATTGATGCCATGTAGGAAGTTAATTAATATAATTAATTCTAAGGATCTCGAATAGCAACGAATTTAATAGTTACATAAATTTGACATAATACGTATATAAATTCTTATGTATATATTCCCAAAATGAAGAAACACTCAAAATCCGCCATGTTGTCGGTTTCTTAACCTGGGATGAAGCAACGGCCATTGTTGAAATACCACCAACTGAAACGAGATGGTATCTCCAACCTTCTCTCTCGGCAACAGGCCTAATGAGACCTATGACAGTTTGTCAAATTATTAAGTAGGTAGGTACTAATTATGTAATTTAGCTTATATTTTAGGTATAAAACAATGTAAATGCGATGAAGTTACAATTTAATGAAATAATTTTCCCATTGTGTCAAGAAATGTCTGCGCTAAACAAATATATCTTACAGCTTTACTGGACCGTGCTTCCTTTAACACAACAGAAATAGAATTTGACAAAGAAACAAATCCTAGTAGCAATTTTCTTTCATAATTCTTTGAAGGAGGTTATTGGTAGCCTGAAAGTTTTGTGTGGTATTCGGCTCGTTGCGTTATCCGCCATTTTGAAATTAAGGGCAGTTTTTGATTACGAATAAGTCCTTTATTATTTTTTATTTACATTTTTCATGTAATATTATTACATGAAAAATGGCAAAATTGTTTAGAATTTAATTTCGATATTTTTTTTAAAGGATTTTTTTCTCAGTTTGCCCCTTAACTCAGTTAATTCTACTGTATTACTTTTTCTATAAATAATAATATAATGAAATGTAGATAATGGCCCGTCAAGTGACTTTGAACTGTTCGATTACGAGATGTAGCGAGTAATGTATAAACACAGTTTTTTGTTATCAATGGCTAGATAACTTTAATTATGTTAACATTAATTGTTTATTAGTAATTTGATAAAAATACATTTAATTATCGCCAAATGAGTACTTAGAGGAAGTAGAAAGAAATAATTTATTCTTATTTTCTTTTACTTATTTGTACCTAAATATATTCTTATTCCTATTTATATATTTATTGCTATTGATACTTTATCCATGTACATTTTTTTCATCTTTTAACAATGGTTTTGTGTCAACCCAGCACGCTTTCATAGATTGTATGTTGAACAGGCTGAAACAATAGCTTTTTTTTTTTTTTTTTTTACGTGCGCAAAATCCCCACGGATACCTCCCCACCGGAGCCGGTGGAGGAGGTTATGTCGGACTCGAACCGACTAAAACGCACGCCGCCTGTGGGTCGTTTTGGTTGCCGAAGGTGAGGTTGACAGGCATATCCCTCGCACCCCGGCCGACCCAGGGCCATCTCTCACGATATGGCCCTCTTCTCGGGTGTGGGGACTACAGAGTCCCCAACTCGTCCCCGGAAACGGGGAGGCGCGCCACGCGCGCCACCGCCGCGGCCTGCTTCTGCCAGGGTGACAGGCGGCTTCACCTGTCACCCCCAGGCCGGCGCTCATGGGGGGCGGAGGTCGTTCATCGACCTCCGACGCCCGAGTTGCCTTCGTGCGCGGGCAGCTTGTCTTGCGATCCTTCGTCGCTCCCGCTGCCGCTCCCGCCCCGCCTCCTCCTTCACGAGCATTACTTGCTCGCAGAAGGAGGCGCCGGCCGCCCACGCATCCGCGCAGCGAACCATCGCCGCGAGCAAGGTGGAGAGCGTGAGAACCCTCACTCCCAGGGCCGCCACAAGCTCCCGCCTCGGCGTCTCCCACGCCGGACACTCGGTGAGCGTGTGCGGACCTGAGTCCTCGCTCGCGTCGCAGTGATGGCACTCGGACGTTGGCTCTTTCTGCATCCGACGCAGATACTTTCCGAAGCATCCGTGCTCGGTGATCATCTGCGTCAGACGGTACGAGAGGCTGCCGTGTGGCCTCTCTAGCCACTCCCCCATGATGGGTCTTACCGCCGTTACTACGGCGTGCCCTGCGCTTGGTTGCCCAAGTCGTCTCTCCCATTCCGCCACCATTTCCCTGTGGAGCCGGGATCTCACGGCCCGAATTTCTTCGGGCTCGGGATCGTGACCCCGCTCCCGCGCCGCCCTTCGGAACCGGTATAGCGCCGAAAGGCATCTCGCTTCCAGGATCCATGGTGGCGATCCGGCGAGGAGACTCGCCGCGTTGAATGATATCGTGCGGTACCCCCTTATGATGCGGCACGCCAGCTTCCGCTGCGGACGCTGCAGCAGGAGCATGTGCCGATCACTCAGGGTGTCCGCCCACACGGGACACCCGTACAGGGCCATGGACCGCACGACACTCGCGTAGAGTCTCCTGCAGGAGTCCTCCGGGCCCCTCAGGTTGGGCAATAGCCGCGCCAGAGCGTTGGCTGTGCCCGCCAATTTGGGGCCCAGACTTCGGAAGTGCTTCCCGAAGTCCCACCGGCCGTCGAGCACGAGCCCCAGATATTTCATCTGGGGCTTGATGCCGATGAGAGTGCCTCCCACTGTCAGACTGGAACCAGGTGGTGGCATGCGCCGAGGTCCATGAAAGTACATGGCCTCGGATTTATGCAAAGCCACCTCAAGGCCCAGCCGCCGGATCCGTTCCACAACTTGAGCAACCGCGGTCGTGGCCCTCAGGATCGCTTCGCGGTGTGTAGCCCCGCTCGCCGTCACTAGCGTGTCGTCCGCATAGCACGTGACGGCGGCGCCGTCCGCAAGCTCACCGCGAAGCACCCAGTCGTATCCAATGTTCCACAGTAGCGGCCCGAGAACCGATCCCTGTGGAACACCGCACGACATCTCACGCCGACCGACGCCGGTCGCACTTGGGTAGATGACGGCTCTCTCCGTCAGGTACGCCCCGACTATGCGGCGGAGGTAGAGAGGCACACCGTGGTACACGAGTGCCTCCCTGATGCAACTCCAGGGCAAGGTGTTGAACGCGTTGGAGATGTCCAAGGACACCGCCAACGTCACCTCGCCCCGGGCAACTGCCTCCTCCGCCAAAGTCCTCACGCGCATGATGGCATCCACAGTGGACCGCCACCGGCGGAAGCCATATTGGGCATCCGCCAGGTCCGGCCCCCTACCAGAGAGGTGCTCGACGAGGCGCTTCGCAATAACTCTTTCAAAGAGCTTGCCCACCTCGTCGAGCAACACAATGGGCCGGTAGCCGGACGGTTCGTCCGCCGGGCGACCCTCCTTTCGGATGAGGACCAGTTTCCCCGTCTTCCACATCTTCGGAAACTGGCCCCGCTCCAAGCATGCGCTGAGGAACCCTCTAAGTCGGGGTTCGAGACCGTCTTCTCCCAGAGCTAGGACCCACGCGCGGCCTGGAATGCCGTCGGGTCCCGGGGCGGTGCTCTTCTTGGCTCTAAGCCTTCGCACCGCCAGCTCCAGTTCTACCCAAGTGACCTCGGGGACTTCGTCGTCAACTACCACACTGGGCGCCACAGGCGACCGAGGTGGCGGAGTCATCTGCGGCGGAACGTGTTCCGCTCGCGCCGGGAACAGGGACTCGACCACTCCACCGAGCAGAGCTGGCTGGAGAACCCGGGTCAACGGCGGGGCCCGGGGGCGCAGCTTTCCTCTTACCATAAGGTAAGGCCGCCCCCATGGGTCCCGCTCCAGCGTCTCCATGAGCTCCTTGTAAGCCGCGGCTTTCGCCCGCTTAATCTCCGCTCGGAGGGCATCTCTGGCCTCCCTGTATCTGCGGTTCGGCTACGCCTCCTACGGAGTCTGGTCCACCGGCGGTGCGCGATCACGCAGGCGGCTGAAACAATAGCTTGCTATTTGCATCCGTCCTGCTACTTATACAAGCCTGCCCTGTTTTATTACATCATCAATTTGATAATTATATATTATATATATGTTTTCGCCAATTGCCTTCAATGATAGGCCAAGGCTATGTGTGGTGGCCAATGAACTACAAATATTAAAGCAATAAGATGAATTGATGTCACTATGCCAATACATTATGAAATTAAAATTGATAAGGTTTTATTTATATTAAAGCGTTTGTGTGTGACAGAAATTGTGATGTAATACTTTGTAATAGCAGTTAAGAAATTGTAAATAATGTTAGTAAAATTACACATTGTTACTCAAACTGAATGCAAGACATTATTCTCTTAGAAAAGCTAAAGCTAACAATTGTATTTTTACACAAATAGTAGATAAGTTTACTATCTAGTCTCAGAGATTTTTGAAGGAGTATTTATTACATAAATAAAAAGTTGAATATGTGATGACGTCATTCGAATGATTCCAGTGTAAATGTTACAGAGATTTTTATAAAATACAAGACAATGCAGCATGCTTGCCACCGTTATAAAGTTATGTTTACTACCTAAGTTTTTTATTCTCTAACTCTTTGCTATAACTTTAGGTCTAAATGACCAATGTTGGACCATTGTTCATTGTGACTATAACTAAGTCCTCCACACCAGACGTCCTAGGCACTTAGTAAAATGAAAAGATATTATAGTTTATCTAAACTGAGATGACACGCCCGATATATTCTCATCACATGTATAAAAACGTCAATTGTTTTGTGACCTTCATCGTCAATAATTTACTTGTGTGTATGTTACGTGGTTCTTGGGCGCGTAATTTGGGTTTAGAGAAGCTATACCGCAACTTTGCGTCGATGTAATCTTTAAACTTAATTAGGTATATGTAATAGATATTATTAAGGAAAGTAAAAGTTATCCGTGATAATTTCTGAAGTTCACAAGTAGGTACATCATTCATTGAAGTGAAACCAATTTTATATGTAGTGTGGTCACGGGATGACCACGCGACCATGGCTGCTGAAAAGTAGCTAAAAAGTAGGGCTAAAAAAATCCGTGAAAATGTGGTTTTACTTCAACAATAAATGTTTATCCCTTAGGTGCATATCTTTGAAATCATCACTTTCACAACTTAACCTAATAAAATACAATTTAGACTTTGTACTTTGCGTATATTAAGTAGTAGTAAAGACTTTTGGAAATGTTAGAATTTTAATCGAGGAAAATACATTACACACAATAAGTAAACTTATAAATATGAACATTTTCAGTTAGAACTGAAATAAACTATGGACGTGAAAAATACCTATATATTTATAAAATGGAACGTGTATATTTATATACCCCTACTATATATTTGCCATGAAACTGTAAAGTGAGAATTGAGAATAATAAAATATTAGAAGAAACTATTATGTTGTATAATTATTTAATTCATATTTCATTTTAACTTTTAGGTCACCATACCTCAAAATACAAATAAAACGGAACCTAAAGATCATTTCCTGGTTTTTATGTCAGAGAATTAGGCATACCTACTTATTATAAATTAAATACTGGATTTACATAATCCAGTATTTGATTATTATTTTTTTACATTTGGCCGTAAAACAAAAAAATCATATCTCTTTTCACAAGATGCCAGGACAAATATTGTGACTCCGCAAACTTTTTTTTTCTACCACTTAGGTGGCAGACAAGCGCACGGCCCACCTGATGGAAAGTGGTTACCGTGGCCTATGGACGTGTGTAACACCAGAGAAGCCACACTCGCGCTGACGACCCTGTAAGCACAGAGCCTCTGTGCCGTCAGTGCAGAGGACAAAGCAGGACAAGCCTTTAGTCATCCCGCTGACAGCTAACTTCGATTTAATTTTACACTAACCAAAAAAAAATTATTATGTTCTCTGAATTTACATCGCCAAATATGTTTAGCTTTGTACCTACATAATTAATCCTAATAATATACACATTACTCAAACAACAAATATTAGACCCGTAAAAAAAGTTATTGTTCACAAAGTGGAACTAATGTAAGATGTTTGTTAAACAATGTAAAAGGGTGTCCATCAACAGGCCTATAATAAAAACAGTAGGTCAATTACACAGACCGTTAACGCCAGGGCAAGTGGCACGCGTCTCTAGTAAATTATAGTTTCTTCCTGTATTCACATGTGGGGCATAATACACTAAGATTCGCTACATCTGCGAACATATTTTTTCCATTCTCTCTAGAGTTCCCACGTTGGTACGTGATGTGTTTGGTTCCACAAAAAACAACCAGGAAAACATCTGGAGACTCATCTATTTTAGGACTTGAGTGTTTATGAAGTAAAGTGTAAGGAACTTGTTAATGAACTTGAGTGCTGTTCTATGGTGACAAACAAACGATACCTTGCTATAGGTACAGTTGAATGTAATAAAATATTTCAAAGCAAACACAAAAACGTCTTAACATTTGCATATTATAATGAGTGGTAGATGACTATTAAATATTTATTCAACTGAACTTTCTTGGTCAATAATATTCGCTTAAAATTGGCAGTTAGTTGTTATTAAAAGACTTTTTTTTGGTAAAATGCATATCAATTATGCTTACTTAAATTATAACACAATATTCGATGAATATAACATTAACGTACAAGTGGGAAGAGTACCGCTATTTGCAAAGCTAGGATCTCTCTACTTCTTAAAACTATAGGTCTACATTAAACTACTTAGATTATTTTTGATATACATAAACAATTTGACACAGCTCAGCTAAAAGATATATACATCATTCTGTCATCAGATACTAAGATATGATGATAGAATGAAGACCTAAATCTTTAATTAAATTTCATTATTTCTTAGCTAATATCATAAAATGTATGACTAAGTTGTTGTTGATTCATGTGCTCATTCGTAGAAATGAATCATTTCTAACACCTTTTACCGTTATCACAATAAAATTATTTGAGATCGGCGGAACATCTCTTTGTGTTACAGACATTCCTGTCGGACGTCAGCTAACTATTCCAGTTAAATTATGTACTTTTCGGTTTACTTATATTTTTCATACATATAAAAGGTTTACCTATGAATTTACCGAAATTTTCATACAGATTCATGAGTTCGTTATTCCTGTAATTTAATAGCTATTTGCATTATTTATATTTTGTTAAAAAGAAGATTTCAAGATTTTACAACTCTGTATTAAATTTTGTTTTATTGGCCGCTTGGTAAATTAAATTCGATCTTCGAAAACAGTACTTCCTAAATGCTATCCTTTTTGATGATAAATTTCGTATTACTTTTTTACAGTTGTCACTTTTCAAAAATGTAATTTTCAAAAGTGTTTGTTAGCTTAATATTGTCTCATTCATACACAAAAAAAACATAAAATTTGAATTTGTCATTCCTAAAAAAAATGCAAAAATGTTAGTACCTACTGAAAATTGGATTTCCTCCAATTTCTTCAAAACAAAACAGCAATTTCATATGTAATAACCTAATATTTATACAGCAAATTATTCGCAATAATAATATAATTGCTTTTCATTGACTCGCAATTATAGCATCTCTTAAATCATCTAATACCTATATAAAAATCTAGTGTCTTGGTGATTGTGATCTCACGCCTCCAAAATGGGTTGACTGATTATTGATTTTATTTTTTATATTTTGCAGGTATGATTGTAAAGTAATTGTATTTGTAGTTTTTTTTTTCAATTAAATTATTAATGAATAACAATTATTTTTAGGCTAGGTGGTTGATTAAAAATAAATCAAAACGATAAAATAAGAACAGACACAATTTCTACCGCTCTTTAACCATTCTTAATTTATTAAGCTCAGTTAAATTATTTATTTTTAACTACAGATAAATATCTAATTAGACGTACTTTCCGTTACATTATCGTCACGGCGTTGTGTACCGATTGATTTTTTCTTCTCGGGATCTGGGTCCGTCTTTTAACATTTCATACCTCACTTCACATGGTCTTGGTAGTGAGAACTCAGATGAAATATCCCTGTTAGTGAGAATATAAGAACGTGCGAACTTCTTCAACTCAACATAGCCCATCCAAAGGTATAAAAGTTTTATCAATCAATCAATCAGCCAAAAGTTGGGAGGCTTTGGCCTAATGTTTCCACACTGGCCAAACGGATTGGACCAAGGTTTGATTTGGAGTTCTCTTCTTCTTATATGCAGACAATATCATTTATCGCCTACGTATTTCTCTGTTAGTCGCCTCATCGACTCCCTTCGCATGAATTGGGATATAGATACTTGTATTCTTTCTCATTCACCTATCACAACATTTATTAAAAAAGTATAACACTAGAATGTAGATTTTATTCATAAAGTTTGAACGGTTTCAATCAATATATTTTTAAATAGTTTTAACAAATGCTGCACAGTTCCATAAAAAAGAAGCCTATAATGCGAGGAACCCTCCCGTTATCTGAATTCTTAAATAAAACATGCACCAACAAATTAGCTTTATTTTCATGTCAAATAGTTCCTGTATTTTACATTATTTTGTAAAGTTTTATGCATATTATATGAGTATTAAAAAGCAGAGATAAGTTCAAGCGGAACGAATATTTTAATAATTTACAATGGGACACGTGGCTGAACGGAAACTATGCACGTGCTATCAATTAGAAGTGGAACATATAAAAAAACACGACAAGAATGTTATTGAAGGTACCCTTAGAAGTGGGCGGAGTCGTGGCTATAAAGTTGATAGCGAAATCGTAAAAAATAAACTTCTGTTAATAAAGGGTTAGAACCTTTCACTTTTAGCTTTGTAATTAAAAATATGTATCTATAAAGTTATTTGTTGATCTAGTGACCTACTTTCGACTCCTGGGGCAATAATTACTAGATTATATATATTCTAAGATGTTACTATTTATTTCGGTATTTATGTACTCTGTGCACTCCCGTTTGCTGGAAGTGAACTCAACTTTGAATTAAGCTCGCCTTTGTACATTACATCACATCTTTTTGTATAAATGTCATTTATGTGTACAATATAGTTTAAATAAATAAGGTATGTATTTTACATTTTTGTATACGTGCTCAATATATCACTCACTAGAACAATACTTTTGTGTATCATAACATAACTGAAGCAAATAGAACAATATGTAGAGCAAATAGAACATACGTTTGTTTGCATATATTTTGCTTTACAAGCGTTTATATGCTAATGTGTTAGTGAACCTACTATTGAATCTAATTAAGTATAATATTTAAATCTCATTCTCATTCTATAAAATCATGCTCTTTGTGTTTTACTTATAACATTTTGATCAACATCAGGATTTATTATATAGGTGTAATAATATTTTGTTATTATAATCACGCGAATAAACAAATTAAAACACAGTCAATATGAACATTATAATGACTCATTGTAAAATTCAATAACAATTTTGTTTTGTGATTGTTGTTGTGATTTCGTTCTTAGGTAGATGTATGATTCTTTTTGTACCTATATGTTTTTAATAACTCTATTCGCCGTTCGCACTTCACAATCTAGGGATCAACAGCAATATTCTAGAAAATGATACTCTGCAAGTATTGTACCAAAAAAGGTAAACGATCTTAAAATCATCACCTAGTTTACTAAAACCAAATTGTTTAGGAAATATAATATTGTCTTCCTTGGTAACAAAAGACAAAAGCACAAAATATAAATAAAATAAAAATAAATTAAAATCTTTTACATCAGGCAAGCCTATAATTTGTTAGTAACATTGTTACTTATGACCTAGAGTTATATATATAGCCAAACTATTTTTATATAGAGCGTTTAAAAGTAGGTATCACACACACACACACACACACACACACACATAATCACGCCTCTATCCCCGGAGGGTCAGGCAGAGATGAATTAACATCCACATTTGACCACTCATTAAATTCGGTCAAACGTAATAGGGGGTGAGCCTATTGCCGTCTTCCGGGCACTATTGTCGACTCGAGCCTTTCATCTGAGGCTGAGTCTGGGCTGTATATATCTGTCTGATGTTAAACAGCCCTAGTCCTTAGTCGCCTTGTACGACACCGCATGGGAAGAGATGGGGTGGTCCAAATTCTACTCTGCCGGGAACCACGCGGCTGATGAAGTAACTGTACTAGATTAAACTGCTCCTGTTTGGTCCTGTTGGATCATTTGATTACTTAATATTAGTTCAGATTTTTTTGGCGTAGCGGTTAATAGCCGAATGCTAATTGAATTTGCTTGAACCCCGAGATAAAAACCTGCACCAGAACTTTATCTGTCGTGTACCGGCTAACAGGTGAGGTTGGCTGCCTTTATAGACCTTCATGTGTCCCTTACATACTAAATCTAAAGTATAATAACCAAGGGCACATATCTATTTATTTATTTATCTAGACATATCAACACATACAACGCATATACACAAACATTGTCTTTTGAGTGGCAATGGCAAGATATTAGTTATGTGCTACACCAATTATTATAGATTGTTTATTATTATTAGCTTTAGCTGATTGTCATACAAAAATAATATACATACATACAAACAATCACGCCTTTATTCCCGAAGGGCTAGACAGATGTGAATAAATACCCACATTTCACCAATAATTTTATTCGGTCCCACGTAATAGAGGGTGAGCTTATTGCCATATTTCGGGCTCTATTGTTGACTCGAGCCATGCATCTGAGGCTGAGTCTGGGCTGTATATATATATCTGTCCGATGTTAAACAGCCCCTAAGTCGCCTTGTACGACACCGCATGGGAAGAGATGAGGTCCAAATTCTACTCTACCATAATATATTAATTGAAATAAAATATTAATTGAAATTGACAAACAAAATGTCTGCATAGTACTTACGATCTAACTACATGTCAACATATATATTTTAGACTTATGTCGCGAGACAAACGAGTCCATGGCGCGCGTGAATTGTTTTGTAATGTTTTATGAATTAGAGCTCGTCTATCGCCATAGCACCCTGTGCTATCCTTAAAAGACACACAAGAAACGTGTACAGAGCACATTTTGAGCACATTTTAGTTCCAAGATAATGTACCGAGGTATCAATCAATCAATCAATTAGCCCACCCCAGTTCACTGCTGGACATACGCCTCTCCCAATGTGCGCCATTTTCTCCGATGCTCCGCCTTCCGCATCCAGTCTGTCCCAGCCACCTTTTTTAGGTCGTCCGTCCATCTGCCTTGGGGGCGTTCTACCTTTCTTTTACCTTCTCGCGGTCTCCACTCTAGGACTTCCCTCTCGAGGTTATATCTCGAGGGTATTTTAAATAATTCATGTCTATATTTTAAAGCATGTGTATCTAACTACATGTTCACGTGCCACATGCCATGTGCGGTGAGCTCAGGAAGTGCTGACACGCACCCAGCGCGCAGCATGTGTGCTAGACTATCCATGATTCCGGTATTGTTAGATTTAAAACAACAATATTTTTGTTGACTATAATGACATCTAAATCAATATCTTTAAACATATTTACAGAGTGACACTTTACTCGTATAACCATATCTGGAGGGAAAGTGGTCTAATAAGTAGATTGTAAATTTTATTGATAGTAAAATACATGTCAAATTAATTGTGAGATTTTCGCTGGTGAACGTGATTTTAACAATAAAATTAACCACTTTGTTTTTGCAGCCCATATTTCTTGACCTATTTTGATCTCCATGGGTCGTCTCAGGTCAATACATTAATATTAATATACATTGTGCTACTTCACTATGACGGTATACTAGTGTGTTACCGACTTACCTTTACATAAATACATTGTAATTTCACATTATTGTACGGCTTTGTGTCATGAACTTTATGGAAGGCTAAAAGCGATGGATAAACAAAAAACTAAAAATACTTATGATAAATAGGTAGGTAGTTTCAGAGCGCAAGCAAGAAAAATAAGGTAAGTAGGTGTTAAGCAAAAATTGCCTTGTTAGACGCAATGTAGGCCTCAGTGAGGTAGCGTTAGAAGGTTCCACTGCTACGCAGGGAGCGTGGGTTTGATTCACTCTCAGTGCAAATATTTGTCTGAATTATGTATATTTTGCATTGCTCTAGGTATTTTTAAATACCTATATGTATTTATAAAAAAATATCTAAATACGTTTACCCGCAGTTTAGGTCCCATAACACAAGCTGTTTAAACTATGCTTACCATATCGTGGTGTAGATTGTTGTAGAATATTTAATAAACCTACCAAGCTCTTTACTGTACAATCAGCATAGTCCAACCAGTTTGATCACATCATAAGAAAATAAAATCTCAATTGTTTACTTGTTTAGTGAAGTATTAAGGCAGGCCGACACCAAAACATCAATTTCACACCGCATATTACCAAGAAAAATGTTTCTTGACAAGAGAAGTCAAGAAGCATTTTGCTGCGTAAATGTAGGGTATAAAATGCAGTGCACACAACAAATGCTGCTTTAGTGGGTAGCTTCCTTTATACATAAATACTAAAAACTAGATAACTTGATTAGAATCGGTAGCACCATACCAAATAGTATAATTCTTAGTCCTAGAAATGTCTGAAATAGTATGAATATAATAAGACATAAAATATATTTTTTAATCTAGGACCACCATTGTAACATTACTTAGTGTCTTTAGTTTACCATCAGGCGAGAAGAAGATGAAGTCAAGTTGGCGTGTCCTATATAAAAAAGGACACACCAACTTGACTTCACCTCGCCTGATGATAAGCTAAGAAAGAGGGTCACCATTACATTAAGTCATGTTACAATGGTGGCACTCAGCTTGGCGGCCTCATCAAGTGCTTTTTCACGCCCCGCTTAAGGGACCCGGGACTGTAGGAAAAAAGAAACACGTGAGCTGGTAATGAATTCCAGGTCTTGGTGGTACAGCACAAAAAAGAGTCTCCGAACCGCTTGGTTCTTGCTCGTATATTCTGCACAGTGTGAGGTGAACTCGCAATGTGATATGGTAAAGATAGTTTTTTTTACAATTTGTGCCAACAATGGTATATCTATATACCTACTATTAATAAAGGTTAAGACCCTTACTAATAAAAAATTACAAAAGGTATATTATACAGTTGTTATGTCAAAATTTTGTATGGCTTTGACATAACAGCTACATTTTACCCTGTGTATTTTTTTATTAGTTTTTTTTATACCACTTAGGTGGCAGACAAGCACGCGGCCCTCTTGATGGGAAGTGGTTACCGTGACTTATGGACGTGTGCAACACCAAGAGTGTTACACTCGCGCCTGAAGAAACCTTCTAATGCCCCTCTTGCATGCTTGCTATAAGATAGGTATGTACATAGAATAGAATGGAATAGAATAGTTTTATTTGTTTAAAACATGTGTTTACACACAAAAGTATGCAATAAGTGAGTAATAGTATATACAGTCCAGTCATGTTTTGCCTCATATATGTAGGTGGCTTATAAATATATGCGTAAGGAGACGCTTAGTCATAAAATGGGGAATAGATAGCTTTCAATTTTCACTTATACTTCAATGATTATTATGTAATGTCAAATGGATTAAAATGGAATACAAATTGTACTATATCAATACCACTGACAAGTATATACTGTACTCCAATCTCATCGGAGATTATGAATTTGTGCCGTTTGGAGTCGAGACTTTGGGGTCATGGGGTCCGAGCGCTCGCAACCTCTTCCGTGAGATTGCGAAGCGTATGGTCGACGCTTCTCGTGACCAGAAGGCTGGCCTCTTTTTAGGTCAGAGAATAAGCATTGCCATACAACGTGGCAATGCTGCCAGTCTTCTGGGAACGCTACCACAAGAGGCGTGCGATGCGGAGGAATTCTACGACGCATTTTAATTGTTCTTAGCTATAAGTTGTATAATAGTTATTTTATTTTTATTGTATTTAATATTTATAAATTATTTAATATTATTTCTGTATAGATTACTTAGAATTGAGATATTGTTTCTATTTTATATTCCATGTCAAATATGTATAAAATAATACGTTATTTAATCAATAAATAATATTACAATTTGTTACAAATTGTTTAGTATATATTAAGTTAATGGTCAGAATACAGTCAACGTTGTCAGAATATTAGGCCTTAATAATTCGTATCTTATATTATATCAGATGCTTTATTATTATATTTGATTTGAATTATGTAAACAATATCACAAAAGACAAATAGAATAATGTAATATTTGCATGCCATTACTGGTGATAATACCTACATTAAACTTATTTTATTTTTAGTGACCAACTAGGGAAGTACCTACACTCTACAGAATACCACGGCTATAATAACCTCGTGTTGTGCTCCCGGTGGTGATTAGGGGAGCCAGAGCTCACTGGAGAGTATTTGTGCTGTCAGTGGAAAGACCAAAGGCTTGTCTTGATTTTGTGTTCTGCACTGAGGGCACATAAAATCTCTGTTCTTATAGGGTCGGCAGCACGGATGTGACTCCACTGTTGTTACACACGTTCATAGGTCACGGTAACTACTTTCCATCAGGTGGGCCGTGTGCTTGTCTGCCACCTAAATTGTATAAAAAGAAATTTTTAATATTGTATTATGCAAATAAATGAATAAATAAATAAATAATAACAATATTTTACTAGTGTATATCTGTCAGGAAGTCTGTTATGCTATAAGAAACCATGTGTTTGGTTTAGTCTCAAATGAAATTATACTAATTATGAGCAAACAAAAGCATATGCCACCGTGACTCAAACTTTTTTCAATGTGAAGTTAATTTGTAGTTTTTGTACAATCTGTGTAGATCGCCAGATGGCGGTGGCGCGTATGCCGTATGGCATCACGCGAGGAACTTGCTGCAATTTCACTGTCTACAATCTCAAACAATCTGGCCCATGTCGGATGCAACAAAAGATATATTAGTCTGATTTTAGTGTTTTTTTACATCATGTTTAATTGATTACTATATACCAGTACCAATGTGTTTCAAAAGCAGGTAAATAAATTTCCTTAACAGAATATATTAACTGTTAATACTGTTGATTGGTGGCGCTTGATGGAATCTGCTACACATATTGAATAATAAGACACTTTGTATTTTTCCACTATATTATTAACCGCTAATACAAACCTTTGAGAATGCTGTAAGGCGAAACCGGTCAGATAAAAATAAAATATAGTGGAAGAGTACAAAGTGTCTTATTCAAGAATATATTCGTTATGTTATATGAAATGGTTCAAAATAATTATCATCAGTAATATACAGCACGGTGTAATTCATCTGCTACAATCGACTGATGTGGTAGGCCTGTTGCCTCGTTGGTTAGCTTATTCTACGAATCACATACGGTGGTTTGAATCTTCATTACAAATGTCCGTCGAAGAAACTCCAAAAATCACTCGTTGCATAGTCTGCTGGCGTCACTTTTACTTTATAGTCTAACCCCACTGCTGTCCATCGATTACTAATAATAAATTTAAGAGTGATCTATAGAATTCGTACGAATTATCTGAACCAATGAATGATATTGCAATCATTTTTAAACATTGATTTTTGATCACTCCGCTCAAACTATTGAATGAAATATTAAAGCATTTAGTGACTGATTCAATATTTTCTACACCCTAATCTATATGAATAGTTAGCATACGAAATGCTTTAAAATTTCATTAAACATTCGATACTGTATGATAATGTTACTTTTTTTGTATAATTATGTATGATAATGTAACATAATTAAGATATTTAGTTATAATGGTATATATTACACACGGATGACAGAAATTTATTACGTAATTTTGCTAATCAACTAAGTAAAAGTTTCTAGAGTGCGGATGTAACAAACTTATGTATATACATTTTAGAGTAAATAAGAACCATACTATACATACGAATTGTACATCAACTTAAAGCTTTCTATAATATACATATGTATATAAATATGTAACTACTGAACAGCACAATAATGGTAAAGTTAGAGTTGTTGTTTTTTTTTAAATTTTATTAAGAGACAAAAGTCATTGTTAAATTCTTCACGTGCAAACTATTTGCTGTCACGGCAGAACAAATATAAAATATTTCATTTTATTTAAACTTTGGCTATCCTGCGGGCCTCTGCATAAGACGCACAGATTATAAAATACAATCCTAATCTTAGAACACGTGGAAGAGCGAACTATACATAGAAAAAGTGCTTATTCAGTTTCTTTAGTAAATTCGGTAGTACCCTAAAGGTAAAGTCCGTTTTTTGCCCGTTCCCATGAACCCTGTGACAATGGTGTCGACCTCGCTGAAAGACTCCGTGGAGATCTAAGCAAGAATAAATATTACACAACAATAGGGTAGCTTCTTTGACTTTACCTTATCGTATAGTTGGACTAATAAATCTTGACTGTTTATCGTACCATTATTTAATAATAACGAAAATAGTTATTATACAGTAAAAATAAAATTTAAAGGAATATTATAAAGATATATTTAATTATATTTCATTAAATTCAATTCATAAAATTTCATTAATAATATTTTTGATGAATATTCTCTTCCCGGTTTGAAAACAATTTTTTTACTATTTACTTGATGAACAAATTTCCTTTAAATTTTGTAAATTATTAAGTATATCAATGACATAAATGTGACTATTTGATGTAATACATTGATTATATTATAATAAATTATATTTCGTTCGTAAGTTAGTGATGTACTAAGCTTGAAATAATGCAATTATAATGCCTTGATAATAGAATATTATTAAAATGACTTAAGTATCAAACTGTTTTGGGCGTTATACTACGTTGACAACAAAGGGTATAGCGGCTCGTAACGGACTTTTTTTAAAGTGGCATCGATCAGTGCATCTTCCTCGTGAATTTTGTGATGGTAAAAGGGACCCGGCATTCCCACGCAGGCAACTTGATTATATATTTCAAAATTTTTATTGCGCTAAAAATTCTGCTACATAAAACAGGCAGAGTTTAAGACAGCTTAAACTTTCTTTAAGTTTAATTAATAAAAATATGAAATTTAATTAACTTTATTTAATTGAAGTATTAGAATTGTTATTTATAGTTAGTTAACTGCAAATGTAATGACGTTTATTATAAGCTATACGTGAAAACATTTACCTGTAAAAAAATATAAATATCTAATAATATTAATATTCATTAATATTCCAAGGGGTATTTTATGTAAATCACATGCCGTCAATCTCAATTATCGGGGTGTAAAGTGACCCATCCCTCTCTCTTTGGCTGACCTTGGACCATCAAGGTCTTTGAGATGACCTCTTTGGATGTCAGATAGCCGCCCCATCTTCGTGCAGATTGCTTCGGTTGTGGTGGGTGACAGACGGATGCATATTCCATTATGGGAGAGAGGGGCTATCGTATCCGTTACCAAAGGTTTGTAGGAGGTTCTCAACCAAGTACTTCGGCTTTATAGCACCTAATTGGAAATTGATTAAATTTTTTTTTGAATAAGTGCATATCCAAACTTTGTTTCTTAGGTCTGTAATTTTGAAACAAGTATAATACGATAATTTTAAAAATGTCTAAGGTAAAGCAGAACCTATAGTCAATTATATGGTGGGTAGTAAGTTTTACGTAATAATATTATTATAATTAAAATTTAAATATTGAAATTTAGAGATTGCGACTGAGTTAGATTGACGGCGCATAAAACATATAAAGCGCTTACACATTTTTTCTTCTCCTCAAATTCAACTAACAGGTCTATAAGTATTTCAAGTGTACCAATAATCTACTCAGATAAGACCCAAACAAGGGTTTGAAGTTACGTACTGCTACACTTGCGGATAAAGATAAAAATGTATCAGGCTAAGAGCTAGTACTATTATCTCTTTGCTAAGAGAATATCATTTTTAAGGGTCATTCTATACCAAGCAGCAAAGACCGGCGGCTATTCGAGTAGATTTCAAGTGTAAATTTAATACTTATCTACTTTAAAATTTCATAGATACCAAAAAGTCAATTGACTTCATTAAGTAAAGTAAATTGGATCAGTTATATTATTCTTGTTTAGCGCTCCTTGCACAAACTCGTAATGGCACATGATGGCTTAATTACTACTTTACCTTTGTTTAAAATGAATTTCTGGTGAACACCTTTTCACGTGAGATCGAAAAGATAAATAGGTTATTCAATTATATTACTTTACTAGCACGAGATGACCTTATATTACTAGCATGTTAACAATCTATAAGAAAACGTGTTCCTTTGTGTTTGCTTGAAGCACGCCATTACAGAATGTCATTGCGGTAATGTCAATATTTTACTTTACTGTATGAAACTTAAATGGATAATTAAATGAAGATAAAAAATGTTACACAGAATACCTATAAGAATTGTCGTACTCACTCCCGCACTTTTTAACCGTACGTATCTAATAAAGTCAGGTGACTTGAAATCAAGAAATTAAAAAATCATTTATGTCACTTCTGTTTTACTTATCACTCCATCTCTCCAAATGAGGTGGTTCGGCTACTCTGCTGGGACATTGATTGGTGCAGGGCCGCGCAGCGATTGGCTTAGTCAAAATAATAAGCTACTTTTATGTTTCCGGCTATATTAGATGTAGAATAAACGAATTTTCACAAAAATATTATTTAACAAAATTCTTAAAATAAAAATTGGCTCGATGATAAGGCATAAATAAAAGGCAAAGATAGCAAAAGCATAAAAATCATTCTCCTCACTAAATATGATCGATATGCATCCAACTGTTTCAAAAACTTTAATCATTTGAAACAGCGCCTGACGAATGAAGCGGAAAATATTTAAATGGAAGTCAAAATAGCGTGGAACTACCCTGTAAAATATGATCATAATATTCTGATTAAAAAAACTAAAGGAGAAATTTAAACTACGCCCCGGAAACCGCGAGCGTGCGTAACGAACTAAGAAATAGGAACTTGAATGTGTACAAATTTTGAAATAGTTTGAAATTCCTCACATGTCTTTGCAACAACATCGTCGAGGCAATGATACTAAAATTAGACAAGCGTGCCAAATGGTCTCTCCACCATGGATTCCCAAAGCTGAAGGAGGAAGAGCCGAGACGTAGACCTTGAGCTCTAAGTTCACCTGGGTCTCGTCACGCATTGAAAATTCATCACCACGATAATGCAAAGTATTACTTGTTGGGATATTGCATAATCAAAATCGATAATCACTTATTCTTACTCTCTAAAAGCTATTAAGGTTTCACTTCCAAAACGTCAGTCAACATTTTCCTATTTATACGTCCGTATTACTGAGTTAGGTCGTTATGTCTCCTTCATAAAATTCCATTTGTGGTAAACGGAGTGGGGGGTAGAATAAATAATACTGTTATAAGTTTTATAATTCATAAATGTATATATTGAAAAATATATTTTACTTTAATATGGTAGCAAACGGCATGTTTAATAAATAGTTAACGCTGTTTAAAAACGCCTGTCAACTATTCTGTCCAGGAAACAAAATCCGCATGTTGCCAATGGTAAGAATAAATAAATCCTTGTAAATAAAAAAACTAGCATGGGAATTACAAGGAAAGTTTATTCCCCGCTGACGGTTCAGGGTCACCAATCCGCCATATGGAGCTCTAATGTTCTAAGGAGTACAAGAAAAGGTATTTTGCGGCGTAAACTTTATTATTTTTCCGTACTAAGTACTTTCTGCTCTACTAAAACTTCTAAAACTACGTAAACTTCTGTAACATAAACTCTGTAGAGCTGTTACTGTTACATAGCGAAGATTTTTGAGTAAGAATTTCGGTAAGTACTAGTACAATAATATTTTTTCTTGATTAAACTCCTCTTAATAGTTCTACATGTTACGTTTTAAAGAATTCAACTAATCCCACAATTGTATTACCCCTATTATAGATAAGCACTGCCTACTTCTGCACCACCAAATCATTCAATCACATACAAAATATGTATATACAGAAACGGATTGCTAATGAATACATATACATATATTGTTTAGTGATACTTTCAAAGTTTTAACAGCTTCAAAAGGGTTTTTGTAAACATTAAATTGAACTAAGGCAAGATTACCAAAGCTTGTCTGTTTACTAAAGAAAATAAAAGCTGTATTAATACAATCTGTAATCAAATATTATATAAATTTCTATTATTTGTATTATCTCAAATGCTACATATGACCGTTAGGATAGAACGCTTTGTAATGCTCTAAAGCCAGCTACAAATAATAAAAATAAAATCTCAAAGTTCGACCCTTAAACCGTAATCATTCTGTGCGGCTCTCCCTCGGAATCTGGATATTTTTTATACGGGATAACGGCGGCGCATTACAATTATAATAGCGCTATCGCCTTACCGTTAACGGCTCAGGGTCTTGGGCTGATTCTACCATGGACATAAACGACAGATTTACTTTAACTTTAATATTTAACCGATTGAAAACTTTATAATTGGATTATTTAAAGTCTTGTATGTTATTAAAGTTATGTTTTTAAAGTATAGTTGTAACCTTATTTATTTTTATTTGTTAAATGAAGTTAGATAACCCACTGGATACTAGTTTAATTCAAAAGAATACCATTTAAAATGTGATATCAATTTTTTGTATGAACGCCGTGTGTGTTCGTTTATGATTTAATTGTAAATAATACCAGTATTTATAACAGAGTGATTCATTTATTTATTGCAGGCGTATTTATATAATACAAAAATATAACTTCACTGAATAAAAATGGAACGTTGATTTGACCAAATGAGACCCTTTCCAATATCATTTTACGATTAACTACTACTTAATCTTTAGTTAACATACTACTACGGTGTAATTCACCAGATCGGCATAAAATTGGTAAAGCTTTAAGTAGGTCATTTACTGTCAAATGATTTGGTGCATTAGCATAGGGGCCTTTGTCTCAGTTACCGGTATTAGGGAACGTGTTGTTAATGGACCCACTAAGATAATTGGCTTTGATAAATTAGGCATATAACAATTAACCTTAACTTCCCAACTCTTCTGGTTACTGATACTACGAGAATCATTAGTTTTTAACTCTAAATTGGGGAATCGTTCGTTTCCTCTTAGAAATTGAACGGAAGAATTCTAAATGTATTCTTATATGAGATATACTGTTGAAAATTTAGCCCAATATATTCGATTAGAATCAATATTTAGATAAAGATTGTCTCTTATTTAAAATATTTTACAGTGAGAGAGTGAGAGACATTTTTTTCTAAATTATAAGTACCTACAGACTTTTTATAAAGACAACAAATAAAACCTTTTTTTATAAATTTAAATATATTTATTGTCATAAAATTAGTATAATCTAACATCACAATGTTTCTAGTATAGAAGGCACTAAGTTAAGCTATTTATTTTGTATAAGAAGGTGCCCTTGCATGCGTACATATTTACAACCATTATGCTATAACCTACTTTTTATATAAGCATACTTATAGTAGACAATAATTCAGTAATTGAGCTAAGCAAACATTACTAATACTACTAATACTCGTGGAAAATAATTAATATACAAAGCTTGAAGTACAGGCATGTCCCGACCGTTACGAAACACCTTGCGCCCGCGCTGTCAACCGACTTTGGCACTAGCAGCTGTATGTTACATGTTATAGTACTATCAAAATGAGTATCTCGAATTATGTGCATTTAACTATTTATCTATTGAATACTACGTATAAAGACGCCCGTAATTATACACTATATATAATAACTGTTATTTAGTTACAGAACGCGCTTGTCTGGTTTTCTCTTGCCACCATTTCAACGTTTCTTCAAATTGTTCTCGATCTTCAGGTGTTACATGAATATCTGGTAACTCTCTTTTCAGTTCCAGTTCATCATTATACTGGGCCCCAGCAAATGTATTCTCATCTTTGTATTTATACTCATTGTGAACTATGAGATCAGGATCAATAGTAGCCAGTGGAAGACTTGTTTCTTCGTTGAAGCTGTGGTGCATTTGTTGATTCATTGTTTCAGAGTATTTAACTTCGAAATCACTTTCACTTACTAGCACATCCGTTTCACTAAGGTAATTACTTTCAGGTATTACCGTGAACTGTTCTGCTGAGCTCGGAAATGCAAAATGCCCATCTAGTATATGTGAATTAACTTCATCATGTCCGAGGAGATCAGAAGACGGAGTTAAAGGCTGCCCACCATTTTCTTCTTCTTCATACAAATGTTGAGTAGTTACCAACTGGAAAGGTTCTGATGCTTGTAATTCTACATACTGCTGCTGCGGCAGATGTAATGATCCGTCTAGTTCATCCTCATCCATGTCATCATCTTCAATAGCAGGCGAATGCATTGAAAAGTAGCTTCTTTCTTGACTGTTCTCCCTTGGAGAGGAAGATGCCGGAGAGGGAAATGATTCCATTGATGGACGTGTAGCATTTTCTTTATCAGCGTGACCGATATTTAACAAATTTTCCAAATTTCGTATGTACTCGACAGCCATGCGTAAAGTTTCCACTTTACTTAGTTTCTTGTTCGGTCCTCTGTTTGAGTTAGCATTCTCAAAAACAGCGGCAACTTCTTCGGGTATATGTTTTCGTAGAGCTGCAAAGCCATCATTTACTTGTCGCACTCTATTCCGTTCCCGCGCATTTCTTCGAGCAACAGCAAGCGGAGTTGGTGACCGTGCTGCTTCTTCTGTGCTGTTTTCACGAAGCCGAGGTTTCTTTGAAACTACATTAGATGTATGTGACTCGGCAGCCCGAACTAGAGAGGACACTGACACTGTTGTAGGAGTAGATTGAATCTTCTGCTTCTTCCTCACAATTATAATTTCACGTGGAGCGTTACCATGACCTTCGTTATTTGTTATATTCACAGAATTATTTACGGATTCTTGGAGCACCTGCACCTTGGCGATGGGCGAGTTGCGGAAGACGACAACACCAATAGAACTCATTTTGACCCGATGATATGCAGTTTCGCATGTTACGATTGTTTATCTTGCATTAGTTACGGGTTCAAGGTAGGATTGGATCACGTAAATATTTGAAAGTAACTGTTTTCTAGGAGGAAAAAAGCTTTTGCTGGCGTCAGGGCGCCGGCCGCGACAAGAATGGCGCGTGCCGCGCGGGCTCACCTGGGGTGGCTCGCGGGGGGATCAACAGGGGTACTTACGTTTACTAGTTGCACACATGCTCTTTCAAAGGGCGGAATGGGGAAGCGTTCAAGTTCAATAATATATATGTTAGAGTTCAGGCATTTTCGTTTCGAAGTTAAATATTTTTTTCGTGCTTCGGAAAAGATTCGAGATTTACCGTATACGAAACCATGAAAGGTTAAAAAAAAAGTTTTATCCATACTTAGTTGCTTCATTTTATTATTTCCTTGTAATAAAGTAGGTAATAAAAATTAAAGATTCCTTACAATGTGTAAAACCAAATGCAATTAGGTACCTAGGTACTCCTTTACATTAATTTATGTTGTAAATAGTAAAGTAAAGTAAAGTATGTAAATGTATTTATATTTATTGTAAGATCTACTGACATTTATTTAATTATTTAATAGATAATATTTAGATAAACCACTTAATATTTAAATAAAACCATTGCATTCTAAGAATAAAGTAGGTACTTAAATACAAAATAATATAATATTTTTAGGACTATGAAGTTGTAAAAATAAACCTACCGTGTGTTGGTAGGCATTCCTTGAATCTAAACAAAACGAATTAATAAGAGCTAAGGTTTTCGACATGAGCCATAACGATACCCCAAAACATTAACGAAATGAAGGACAATAATAATTTTCATGGGGTGTCGCACCCAACTATAGTGTATATGTATGCGTGTGTGTGTGTGTGTGTGTTATATTACATACCTATACATTTTTATTAACACAATATAATTCACACACATTGAAGTTGTGATACACATACATAGTAATCGAGCTAAAACCGTTCGCGTGTTTTAATGGAACTTCGAATTATAAAATGATTGCTCTGGCGTAGAGGTTGGTATGTAAGTACCACGAGTATAATTTTTACGTTATAAAATGCAATGGGAACTATTACCAAATACTATTATCAGTACATTTTATAATATTCTATTAATTAGGGGTCTGCATATTATTAATTATCATAACATCTACCTCATTCTTATTGTAAAATGATCGAATTTCAGCGAACCGATAATGTTATCGTAAAGATTTCAAATCTGGCGCTCATTTATAAATTTTGTGCTAAATATGGAATTATTATTTTAATGATATCATATTAATATTATTACTATTCTTTAATAAATTCTTTAAAATAACTATACCAACTTGTAAAAAGTTGTATTTATATAAGGGATAATAACTTTTATCTTAAAATATGTATCTTTTTTGTAATACCTAATATGATATTTATAAATATTACAAAGATGCTTTCGAAATATTATCGTTCCCGTTCGTAGAGTTGAATTATCTTGGAGAAGAAGAAAAAACAATAATCTTTTTTGTTACTGCTTTGGATTGTATGTGTGTGTGTGTGTTTCAGTGTGTAAGTATGTGTGGATACACCCACGCCAGCTGCGTGCCCTTTAGCTTTTGTGTAGTGGCACGCGCCACTATCCTATGGCCATTATTACAGAGTTCAAATGCAACTATTACTCAGTGTTTTGATATTTTAACTCTTACTGGTACGTAATAGAGTAACCTTTTGATTATTTTATACATTAATAGTAAATGTTCCAACTAGATGAACTGGTTTGATATCTTATCGTGAATTTTTATGATAATTATGATTTTTATCCCTTAATTTTTTTTAAAATGTTTTATTCTTTTTGTAGTCATTGTCTGAAAGACGTTTTAGGTATTACCACTGTACTGCAAAGATAACTTTCTTTTGTGGAGAAATTCCCCCAGCCCCCCACCCCACTTACCTATACCCATTCACCCACCGACGGCGGCGGTTATATAGGCTCGATCCCACTAAAATCGCACGCTGTCATGGATCACATGCGTCAGGTAAGGTGACGCAATGAGGCATTTCCTCTTGTTTCCAGGCTGATCTTTGGCCAAGCTTTTTTTGTGCGATCTAGAATTAAATTGTTTATTTAAATATTACTTAGGTGTAATAAGTATGACAAAATACCTACTTATTACATTTATATATCTACTTATAAAGTTACACTTACGCATCTCCCCTTTTGGGGTCTTTTTTTAAATCTAGACATATCTAAGTACCAACACTATTTTTATAGTTAATTGTTTTCTTAAGATTCATAGGCCGCGTGGTTTCCGGCAGCGTAGAATTTGTACCACCCCATTTCTCCCAGGCGGTGTCGTACAAGGCTACTAAGAGATAGGGCTGTTTAACATCAGACAGATATAATACAACCTCAGATGCATGGCTTGAGTCAACAACATTACCTACCCGGAAAACGGCAAAAATAATGAAGGTGAAATGTTGGTGTTAATTCACCTCTGCTCAATCCTCCGGGGATAAAGGCGTGATTATATGTATGTATATAAGATTCATAGGTTTACATCAATCTTTAGAGACCCCTAATGAGTTATTACCTAGTTAAAAAATGTGTTTAGTTTGCATTTCAATTAGAATGAATGACAATAGTTCAGGCTGACTCGATATTCTGTTTTTCTCTGAATTTTTTTTTGAATGGCTCGAATATCTACCCTGAATGGCTCGGCGGTGGTGCGCGTGGCGCGCCTCCCCGTTTCCGGGGATGAGTTGGGGACTCTGTAGTCCCCACACCCGAGAAGAGGGCCAGATCGTGAGAGATGGCCCTGGGTCGGCCGGGGGGTGAGGGATATGCCTGTCAACCTCACCTTCGGCAACCAAAGCGACCCACAGGCGGCGTGCGTTTTAGTCGGTTCGAGTCCGACATAACCTCCTCCACCGGCTCCGGTAGGGAGGTATCCGTGGGGATTCTGTGCACGTAAAAAAAAAACCCTGAATGGCTCGAAGGTAAGTTGATAAAGTCCTATATAGATACCTAATACCAAACTTTATCAACATGATGATATGGACTCTACTAAAGATACCTATGAGTAGTTCAAATATCTCGTCAAAGAATCCTCTGTTGCCTTTCTTTATTTTGATCGCTGTTTTGTTCACAGGTAAGAAATCCAACACGCGCCTGATAATTTTAAAGAGCAAATTTTCTCGAAAATTTTATTTGAGATTCGATTGTGGCCAGGCGTAATCAGATCTCTTATTGAATTGTACCATAAAATGTGTAGAATTTATAACATATTTCGTTATTAGTATAATTGTAATATGGACGTAATAGTAACAAGATGATTTAAACAATAACTGAGAACCCCAAGCCAAGCCAAGTGCAATAATAATAGATATCTATGTAATAAAAATCTGGAAGAAATTGGTATTTATATACTTACCGTATATACCTATGCTACGTAAGTAGGTATCTACTTCTATTTAACTTTGTGAATCTGTTATACAACACATAATTACCTGAGAAGTATTGAACCACAAGAACATAAAACAAAGTTATAAATCAATATGGTTTCTACCTAAACAACATAAGTAATTTTAAACATTTATCACTCGTTTAGTATACCACCAATTAAATTGAAATTCGAACAACGAAAGTCTGCGGATTAGCAGCAAGACGAGCACTGTATACCTACCTAATACTCAAAAGTGCATCCTGTAACTCAAGATGTCGCGTTTTTTCGCGCCAATCCGCTCAGTAAGACGAAGCTCACCATCTTGCGAACATGTGGGATCCGTGAGTGCACCTATGGTGCATACTATCCTGGCTATATTTAGCCTGACCATATGGTTAAAGTTTAGGGGAAGGTGCGGAAAATTGAAGACACTAGGGGAGTTAGGTGCTTTAATCTATCAAAACAGAGAAACCCTTTCAAGAGAGGTGCTTTTATGTCAGGTAGCTCAAGATATATTTAAATTGGTATGGAATATAAAATAAGTTGGCAGTACATTAAGGATATTATCATGGTTGAATATTACCTATCAATGATATCTTATCTATCTAATTCACATAATATTGATAAATTAATTATACAATATTTTATCACAGCTATGATATATCTTAGTAATCCCTTTAAGAATTTCGTATCCAAACTAATAAAAGTAAAAACACATTGTTTACAAACAAAACCGGAGACTAAACGTTAGAAACCAACAAAAGCTAACCTGTGCATTCATGCTCACAGACCAGCTGTGTTATGAATAGTTCCTGCCGACCGACTTACCGTCTTATGCTATAACCTATCTCAATATAGGACACCTTGAAATAGCTAGCCTATTGAGGGCTTCCCCGATCCAGACGTATTATTTTATTATTAGAATCGTGAATAAAGGGGAGCCTTCAACTTGAAAATAAATAAGCTAAGGTCAACACAACAAAGCCACGTCTGGGATTTCAGACAGCATCTAGACGACTAGACTAGCTGTTCAATGAGTATAATATCAAGGGGGAATTGTAAGCATTTCCGTTTTGAAATATTGGGTATGATTCGCACAAAGAATATACAGAAATGTATTTACGGAAGGTTATACAAGTTATGGGAAAGTAAGAGTGCTTAGCGTTGAAATTATAATGAAAGTGAGTGTATGGTATTACTACTACTAGTATTGCAAATGAATGGGAGAGTTTTATGAACCCGTCGATGGATGTTTCTCATTTATTCACGCCAGGAGTGCTGAAAGTTTCAGAGAAATACATTTATGTCTGCAATAACATGTCCAATGTCCATATTATGCAACTTCATAGCTAAACCAATTAAATGAAGAATACGTTAGCTAAATCTGAAGCTACCGTTTTCACTTCTATTTCCTAAGTGTTTTACTACTCAACTAACGTTACTCATATTATTGGAATTAGACCCTATTCTGGTTCTAATTCCAATAACATATAATAATATTTTGTTATAAAATTTCAAGTAGTTACTTACATACTTGCATAATTTTATAACAAAATATGGAATATATGTTATGGGTTTTAGACCCTATTCTGGGTCTAATTCCAATAATATAATCTATATTTTGTCATAAAATGTTCAGTAGTTACTTACATACACAGCATAGAATAAATTGCATTCAGAGTGTTTGTACAGACATAAAACTTCATTCAAATCTACTTAGTGTTTCACACCACATACGGTACCCTCGGACATGCCCCTTTCTATGGACCAAAGAAATGCATTCGTTTTCAATGAACTTTTTACGAACTTGTTATGAATTACAGCTTTATATTTGCACTTTTGTAAGTACCTTAGCCGGTTTATTTCATATAATTGTTGATTGTATACAAGCAGTTTCTCTAAAGTCGTCTCAAGATCGAGATTTTTTAAAGTAGCTCTATTCAGTTTGGGCCCCACTTGTCAATGGCGAAACCGTTACATGTTGTGAATTAACATATTTGATAATAAAAGCCATAATGAGGCAAAAAATTACAGAGAATTACTTCTTCCCTGTATGCAGACCATGAAGAACGTTTAAAGTTTTGCATTCAACAATATAGGAAATAATAATATTACCGCCTCTAGTAGTAATAAATAAATTACATTCAGATTGTTAGGACATACATCCACAATATTAATGATTTACTAAAAGCTGTAGTTAAACTTTTTGGGAAAATAATTGTTTTTTTTAAAAAGAGTAGATATTCTAGGATTTCCTCTAACGTCTACAGCTACGTTGAATTGCTTATGTTAGGAGTGGACATAGTTTTGAACTACATATTTGTTTATCATTTATTTACACCCTTGTTTATTTTATTCACACATTTGTACCCTTGTAGATTTTGTGACATACTTACATATATTACCTTCATATTAGTGAAATATAGAAAGACCTGGAACAAAACACTTTCGTAATGCTCCGAATGTTGAACAATATCAGCAAAACTTAACATTCACAGATAACAAATCCAATCCGCCATTACTAAAATTGAATCCAGCATTACTGTTCAACTTAACCGACCAAAAAATATCAGGAACCAGGCAGATGTTTGAGCCCGCGCCGTTTCACACAAGCAAACAAAATTTTATCTCTCTTTCTATCATTCAAAATTCTCATACATTAAAAACGAACGGCATATCAATAGGGGTTGTGTAGAGGGTTAGGCCACGTGATCTCCTTATTACAAACACCGCACTCACACATATGAAGGCAGGGAACCCTCTCGATCATTTTATTGATCCAGAGAAAAAATCTCTGCGATTCATTCTGTTACTTGTTAGTTGTATGGATTTATAATTAATGTGGATTGATAAAGAAAATAGATGGATATTATTATTAGCACTCGTTTGTAAATATGTATACTTATTTTACCAACGTTCTAAAAAAATATTTCGGATCAGAACTCATGGCTCAAGGAGGCGGGCAAATCTTCTGTTCTTTAGGCTAAGGACCTTCGTAGTTTAGGACAAACACAGTATACACCTAGTACTATACACCTGGTAATAATAAGACTGCTACACTAGGAACTGAACAAAGCAAGTGTAGTTGGGCATTTTGAATATTGTTCAAATAAAAATTGAGTTATGTTATTATATAAAAATTTTAGCAATCTAAGTAATTTTGGTAGGTACCAATTGTTTCTTTGGTACCAATCTAATTAATATAAAATCTTTTTCGAACAGAATAGATAATTATCAAAACAATATTATCATGAACATTATTCAACGGGATATAAATTCATTATTATAAAAATAAACCAGGAATATTGTAAAAATCTTGATAAATACTTCGGTCCTGAAAGTTACGGGAATATCACCCCACCATTTTGTAATGGATAACGGGTTAAATGTACCTAAATAATGTCAAATAAATCGCGATAAACTGAGATAAAAATTATTTTATTTTATTTAACTGACATAAAGTTATTTATTTATTTATTTATTTATCTTCAGGTACCTCACAGCTTACAGTTCAGAAATAAATACATGAATATTAAAACATTAGGTACGCCAAAAATTAAGGTACACATTAAAATTAAAGTGTGGCGTAAGTAGACATGAGAAAATAATTAGGTAATAAATAAAGGAGTGATGAATGAGAAAGATAACAAAAGAAAATGAAGCGCAATGCTTCGTGTGATGATCTGAAGAGTGTGAATGTATGTAGGTACTTGTGTGAAGATAGGTGTGTATATATGCAAGTGTGTCTGTGTGTGTGTGCATGTGGGTGTAGAGGAGTGCTAGGATGTATGGGTGGGGTGAGTGATAGGGACATTGGTGTTTGACAGTAGCTGAAGTATTGCAGCCTTATATGAGTTTCGAGAGGTGCTAAATGGATCCAGTGATGAGAAAATTTTTTATTGGTAATATTACATTTAAAAAACAATATATGATTGCATTTTATGGGTATTGGTCCTAGTATAATAGTATGGTTATAGCATGAACCCAAATTTACTGTTAAATGACTATAAAAACCCGCTTCCGTAAACATCAGAACGCACCGCCAGAAAGCGTTTCTAAATTCTATCACGAGCCTTTAGCGAAATAATATCATCATCTCATTGGCTTCCGACAATTTTAAGTGTGTAAGAAAAACAAACTACTGGACTCGCGTATCGAGTTACACAACTTAAACTGTCGTCAGCAGCCACCCACACGGGTCCTTTTAGTTTTTTGACAATCTTTTTACAAAACTAAATAGGTTTCCTGTTAGAAAAAAGTTAGAAAAACAAACAGAGACATTTATTGAGTCGGAAATTTTTATTTAAATGTCTAGTTGCGAATGAATGATGGATTTCGAATGACTCTCGACCTCATACGGAATGATGCTTCCGTCTACAAAATTATACACGACTTTTTGATACAAAAACGTTTGATATTGATGATAATAATTTATTTATTACTAAATCGATATTAGGGAGTACTGAGAATTTGGAATTTTCGATGATTATGAGTTTTGTACCGCGGTAGGTAGCTTGAAGTAGTATCGTAACTTTCCTGAAATCGAAGAACGGCAAAACTAAAGGTAAATTCTATTTATTATCTGTTCATCGGTAGCGGTAAATATATCAAGTTTTACAAAATTTTAGAGGCGAAAGAATTGAGCTGACGGAGCGCAGTAAGCGATCCTAATCGATGTTCAACTGTATGGTTTAGTTTCACGATTCACTGAAGACGTTACCATCATACCCGTCGTTTTAACCTTTGTATTAAGAATTAGCATTCATTAAAAAAATGAACTCCACATTCGCCATATAAAAAGATAGAACCCTGAATGTCGTAATCATTACCTTGTGGTTTTTTTGTCAGGTATCATCGATGGAATATTTGAAAAAAATATGGAGACTACTGACACTACCGTGGACACCGCTTTGATTTACGAGAAATAAAATTTTGGGACCTTTTTAGCGGCGCAATTAAAATATTTAACGAACCTGTCTCAGTGGGTGGTGGGCGACAGTTCTCACGAGCCTATTAAATATAATTTTATTTGTTTCTGTGACGATTTATGAGTAGACGCCATCTCCTTCTTTATAATGTGGACATTCGGCAGTACTTTGACGTGTTTTATTATCAGGAAGCTGTATAATGATGCCAATATTATGTTCGTGTGTATTATTATATTGTTTTTGTATGTGTCGAATAGAGAATAGAAAAATGGAATTGCTAAAATTAATTTCGAAAACATTAAGGTACCTTTATTTCAATAGACTTCTTTTTCATGTTTACAGCACTATCTAAGGAGTTAATTTCTATTATAGTTAGATGTTAGTGAATATTTTATATGTAGTGAATAAATAGGTGAATGTGGTCCCGAAATCCAAAGGATAAGGATATTAGATTTTAAATGTATTGACCAATATATTATATGGGTGTTGACTCCACTTATAGACAGCCTCAGGTGTATTCATGAAAATCTTGGTTTGTAGATGGAGTTCCCATCTCAGGAAAATTCTAAACATAGCCACAGCTTTGTTTCTGGCATAAATATTTTTTTTATAGGTAGAACCCCATAATGACGTGAAGAATATAATTTGTCTGCATTCATTTTTATCATAACATTATGCCCATTAATTGCTAACATTATTTCCTATTTTATATTTCATTTATTCACATGTCAACATTCATAACTGCGATAGTATCAACGGTGCTCATAGGAATCCCAGTTATTTTTTCTTTAATTTTATAAACGATTTGTAAAATGTCTTGTCAGCATGACGCGAACTTAGTGAAATCATGTTTTTTATCCAACAAAGGGTAACATATAATAGTTTTGTCCTCTGGACAATATTGTGATGAAACGTCTTAGTGGTTTCACAGCATGTGGCTGACGGCACGTTCACTGTTTGGAAGCCACCACCCGCTTTGTGATATTACTGCGATTAACATATTATAATCGTTTTCAACCCTATAGAAGAGCGTTCGTTAACGGATTGAAATAGTAGCTAAGTTGAGTTTGTTTATGTTTATAGCTTAAATAGTAGCAACGCATGTCAAAGCTAGCCCGTTACAATAAATTAGAGCGCGCCGCTAGTGGCTCGCGAAACATAAGTGCCACGCCAGCATTTAAATCACTTCAAGCGAACGCACGCCGTGTATTATGTTATCTATTGCAATAATTTCCGAGGCGTTAAAATGAGCCCGGCCAGGGTGTCGGCGCGCAACGAGAACAATTTAATTGAATAAAATTAGCCAATAAACTGCGTCCGTCGAAGGCTGTTACAATGGCATACCGCCTCCATCGCACGGTACTCGTAAACCAACCTTGTTTACTGCAGACTCCTTTGGGAATCCACATTAAGTGGTCCCAATATGCTGTTGGGAACGCACGTGTACATTCATACGTTAGGCGGTAATAGTTTTTCGATCATTCCCATTGTAGGCAGCGGGCCATACTTTAGAAGACATACTGTGTTGTAAACTTAACAACCCGATAGAAATTTTGTTTACTAGTCCTTAAGCACGATCTAAATAATGAACGTGCCAAATGTCTCTTCTGGGTGTACACTGTAAAAAGTCAGCAGTAGTTTATCAGGTTCCAAGACAAAACTCCTTCATAAATATATTAATCGCCTGCCGGTTTTATGTCTTAACGAAGTAAATAGATTGATTTCACCATGTTAAGTTATAAAGAGCTAATAGTAAGTGCCTATATTATTCTTACTTGTAAACGCAAGCATGTTATGAAAAGTGCTCAATATAAAACATATACATCGTGATATCAGAATACATAATTTAAAAATGTCATTCTTTAAACCAATACTTAGTATTTAATGAGTTGAGCGCGGAAGTTAGCACGAGCCATTGAAAGTCAGTGTTGGAGAAGGTTGTGCGCTGAATGTTAAACGTGCGCCGTGCCGAGGCAAGACGCCTGCGCAGACGCACACATTCCCCGCCCCGCGCCCTTCAGCACATCAAACTTGATAGACATCTCAACAGCACTTAATAAGCGAATTCCTCACACCACTTTGCTGGTACTTGGAATCATCGATGTAGTTATCGAAAAACTCGAATTAGCAATTTTTTTTCCACCCCTGATTTATTGTCACATCTCATGTAATTTTCTCGCTCGTTATTCCTTATAGGTGTATGTTCCTAATTAGCCAGTAAAACTCACAAGTTTGTAATTATAAATTATAAAGAATTTTGCTATTTGCAACTGTTCGCGTGACAAATGTTGACCGGGCGAAGCTTTGTCGGCAACAGTAATGAGACACTACGCAAGCGGGAGACAAATTTATCTCATAAATATCTTTGGGATGCGTTGATCTGCATCGTTAATTTACTGCACTGGATATCGATATCGTAATTCATTCACATCTTTATTATGTCATTTATTCATAAGTGCCTCTATATGTTAACTAAAACTTTATTTCAGGTGGATGAATAAAATTTCTTAATTGACAGAGTATAAATTAATGGGTCGCAATATGAACATGCAATATTAGTAAGAAATACCCAGAGTGTGTTTTTACGTTGTATTACGATAGGAAATTTATCGTAAGTAACAACCTATTTCAAATCTGTCAACTGGAATTATGAGTCTCACCATAAATAGGTACAGCTTATTGGTACTTACACGTAGCGTTGAGATAAATGCTCGAGGCCTTCAATTTAGTTGAAACGTAGGGAAAGAAGCATGCCACACACACGGCGGTGCTTAACCGCCAATCCTTTATGCAAATACCAACAATATCTGACCACTTCTCTTGTTTAATACAGCAATTACATTTTAAAATGGAAAGCATCAGGAGATGTCGCTCTGCATCATCAAAACTCTATTCTTACAACACTGACAGGCTTCTTCAATTAAGAGGTAAAAATATTATGATATTTACTTTTCGACTAATCTGACGGTGCGAACAGAAATTTAAAACTTGTTAACAACTTCGCGATCGTTCATTATTTAGTAAACAAACAGCGATAAGCGATGAACACGCTCCAAGATTTACGAAACGCTTTTTAAGATTTAGTAAACGGCAAAAATGTCGGCAATTTTTTGTTGTTCACCTGTTTTTGTGTTGATATCGCACACGTTTCTACCACCCGTGTTCTAATCAACACTTATCGGAACTTGATCTTAGGAAGCAAAGAATTATGGTTCCTATATTTGAACAATTTATTGCTGCCGCAAAACAAGGGATACACTGATAAGCCTCTGGTTTTGCGATAACGTTCTTTACGCTGTAGAATTTGCCGAAATATTTTAATGTTTCAAATTCGGAATATGTCACAAATATATATTTTTTATAATTAGAAATGTTAAAGAATTCTCTTAATTTGGTTAAGTAGGTGGATAACTTCTTGTTCCTTTCATGTTTGAGTACAATTGTGAGACATTGGGGTCGATTTCAGAATTTGGTACATCGCCATTGTGATTCTATATTTTCCTTTGAAAATCTTAGAAGCAGGGTAAAAAAAGTCTTAATAATTGTTTTTATTGTTTATTATCCGAACAATTTTTTGGGCTGAAACCTTATCATGAAAATGTAGACAAATAATCACGCCTTTATCCCTGGAGGGCGAGGCAGAGATGAACACCCAGATTTCACTTATTGTCGTCTTCTAGGCATTATTGTTGACTCAAGCCATTCATCTGAGGCTGAATCTGGACTGTATATATGTCTGATATTGAACAGTCCTATTCCTTAGTGGCCTTGTGCGACACCGCATAGGAAGGGTGAGGTGATCCCTGCTGCGGCAGCGGGAGCGACGAAGGATCGCAAGACAAGCTGCCCGCGCACGAAGGCAACTCGGGCGTCGGAGGTCGATGAACGACCTCCGCCCCCCATGAGCGCCGGCCTGGGGGTGACCGGTGAAGCCGCCTGTCACCCTGGCAGAAGCAGGCCGTGGCGGTGACGCGCGTGGCGCGCCTCCCCGTTTCCGGGGACGAGTTGGGGACTCTGTAGTCCCCACACCCGAGAGGAGGGCCAGATCGTGAGAGATGGCCCTGGGTCGGCCGGGGTGCGAGGGATATGCCTGTCAACCTCACCTTCGGCAACCGAAACGACCCACAGACGGCGTGCGTTTTGGTCGGTTCGAGTCCGACATAACCTCCTTCACCGGCTCCGGTGGGGAGGTATCCGTGGGGATTTTGCGCACGTAAAAAAAAAAAAAAAAAAAAAAAAAGGGTGAGGTGATCCAAATTCTACTCTGCCGGCAACCACTCGGCTTATATATGTAGATATTAAGGAAAAACAATATGGGGCACCTACAATATGGGGTTCTTCAAGAGGGGCATCCGAATGTTTCTTCATGGTTAGCAGCGCGAGTGTAACAGCCCTGGTGCTGCATACGTCCGTAAGCCACGGTACCCCACTTCCCATCAGGCGGGCCGTGTGCTTGTCTGCCACCTATGTGGTATAAAAAACATTCTCAAAGTTTGAAAGTAACTTAATCAGATTATCAAACACGTAAAGGTATTTGAGGTAACATTCCTGTTTTTGTTTAACCTAGACTTAAATTATGACATTTATTTTGTATCTAATGATGAGTCTAACATCATTTTAACAAAACTTGAATGGAGAGTGATACTAATTAAGACATTGAAAATATCACGAATTTAAATATTTAACGAGTCGTAATGTGAAATATTTCACAAATGATTGCAAATATAACGTCAACGGTTGCATACGAATTGTTCATTGCCGTGATTGTCTCATCATCGTCGAGGAAAACTTTTGTTTTTGTTACTACAATAATTCATTGCATGCAGCTATGAATGGAATTTCCTTTCATAATGTGTGTTATGTAGGTACTGTTTGAAAATAAATGATTGCATTTATATAATAATAAATAAATATTAAAGAGGCTCTCTCTGCCGCTCCGGCTCGTTTCTGGGGCAAATAGCCATCGCGATTCAGGGAGACAACGCCGCCAGTGTCATGGGCACCTTCACACCGGGAACGATACGGGGCGGGTTATTTGACGTGAAATGATATGAAAAAAATTGTATGTTTTTATATGTTGAATATTAAAGAAATAATAATAATAAGGGATAGGCAGAGGTGCCCACACTTCGCCAGTTTATGTTTAGGTCCCAATGTAATAGATGGCGAAGCCTTTTGCCATTAACCGGGCACTTATAAACCTGCGATAAATATACACATAACTTCGAAAAGCATTGAATAGTCATTGGTGCGTGCCATGGTAAAACCTGGGATCGAACCCGAGACCTCGTCTCAGCAGTCCATTACCCATATCACTAGGCTACCGCGGTTACCGCGAAGTGTGGGTGCTAGCACCTCTGCCTTCCCCTTCGGGGATATAGGCGTGAGTTTATGATATGTTATGTAATAATAATAATTCTTTTAAAAGGGCCACTACGTTTTGGCTTCGGCCCGACGCACGTCTTTCAAAGGCTCCATAGTATCGAGAGTCATGGAACTGAGAAACAACAATAATATTTTTTTATTATAATAGTTTCTTTGAGGATCAGTAATAATTTAAATGTGTAAGTTAGTTTTCGTTACTTTAACGTAGGTATGTGTGGCTATGCCTGTGTGGAAAACTGATCCCGTACTTATAGAAATCTATAGGAAATATATGGGGTGCTTCAAGAGGGGCATCAGAAGGTTTCTTCATGGTTGGCTGCGCGAGTGTGACATCCCTGGTGCTGCATACGTTCATAGGCCACGGTAACCGCTTCCCATCAGGAGGGCCGTGTGCTTGTCAGCCAACTAAATGGTATAACTTAAAAAAAATAGGATAGGTAGCGAATAGGTAAAAGAAGCCCGTATGCTATGTCAGACTCATTTATATCTGTTAAGCCGGTCTGGACTCTGGTGTAATCGAGTAGGTACGAAACATCCCTACACCCGGCTAGTGATGAAAATTTTCAAAAGATAGCCCGGTTGAAAAATAAAATACCTCGATCTAGTTTATCATGCTTGGAAACTGGCAGGGCAGACATCGGGTCAAAGGAACACCATGAAATATACCACATCCATTTCGTATTTATAAAACCCAGAAGTTTTATGATATAACAACAATTATCTACTTTCTGCATATTTCACTGTAGATGTGCAAGTGGACACAGGCCTTGTATTTCATCAACTAGTATAATAAGCAGAGTGGCGCAGTGGAAGCGTGCTGGGCCCATAACCCAGAGGTCCGTGGATCGAAACCACGCTCTGCTAGAATAACTTTTTGTTACAGAAGGTGTAGTTACCTGGGTATTAGTCAGTTTTGAAGTTTAAAAAAAACGTATGGTTATTAGGAATTCAACTTTTTCCTGGCAATTTTTTTTTATATCACCAAATAAAATATCGATTACAAATTTAAAGATTGTAACAATATCTTTTCTGCCGACCGTGAAATGGTGGCCACGCTTTGACGTCTTAATCCAATCAGCTAAAATATTGTTGTTATATAATTATAAGATTATCGCTGTATTATACAAATAAATTACTGATAGCCAAGCGTAGACTGATTAACATTAAATAAATGAAGGCAGGTCAGGTATAAATAATATCGGTTATTAAGTTTTATTTTTATTGCGAGAAAAAATATAATTGGCGCAAAATAAAAACGAGTTAAATGGTTGTAATTTATGTGTTATGGTCATTAGACTAATCAAACATGTTTCATATCTAATGCTTGTTCTATTTAGTTTTGTATATAATATTGCTTATTATAAGTGTATGGGTTATACTATTCTCGATGAGACCATGGGATCCCTTACCGGTCAGTGTATCTGCTCATAGACAGACGAGACTCTGGTGCAGGCTATCTATCGTCTCGGGTTACAAAATTAGAGTCAGTTAGACGGCAGTTGGTTCCATGAAAGTCCAAACAAACAAATGAAAGGAGCAGAAGCATAAAGCTGCAGTGGTGTCCAGAATTTACCTTGGGCTCCAATGCGAGTTTTGGACGCATAGATACTTTTCGGATGTCAATGAAAATCGAGATATTATGGACATGTCTCATTGTGATCTTTCATATTTTATCTGAACTCATAATCAGCCAACAAATCGGTGATCAGCCTATTAGAAGTTATAAAAGGTATATGTTGTCAATATTATCAGTATTGGTGCCTTTGATCAAAGACATTAATGCTGATTTATCAAATTGTGATCCTTACGCTAACAAAGACAATACAAATGGATATTGTTACCACTTTCAAGACCAATTAGGCTATCTTAAAAAATATATTGACAATATTATGGGTACAAAAGTTTCGTATCTCACACTACAAATGTGTCAAAACTATCTTTCAACGATAGGGTTTAAAATGACACCATTATCCACAGCGAATGACCAGCATTTCAGTTCAGGTCACTATAAAGCTATTATTAAAACATCTTTTTTTAAGCCGAATCGTTATCTGACGCAGGAATCCTTTCAATCCATCCGATCTATTGTTTTTGAACCACTTTTTATGTTGATATCGATATTTTTTACGATGGGAGTAACGATAAAGTAGTGATTTGTTCCGAACAGAATATTGAGTGTACGAGTTGCCTTCGGGGTCCATAAGTTTCGTTTATCTTTCGGCGGTATGGTTTCTTTTGTATGTAAATACTTTATTGTTACGTAAAAAATGTGTTTATTGTAATGTCGATATGTGTACATTGAAGGATTTACCATAATCATCATTGGATTAGTACCAGTTACTTCTAAAGCTTGCACTTTGAAACTCGGGATCCACTGTTCTACTTTAGCACTTGATTGAGCTAGTTTTGCAGGAGCAACCATCGCTTAACTTCCCAACCCCAAGAGAAAAGTGTGCACCAGAACTTCGTCCATTAATCAGCAGGTATTCCAGCTAGCAGTTGAGGTTAGCTCAGGCCCTGGAAATCTTGATGAGGTCCCACAATGATTGTTCACATATCGAATTCATAAAATATAAAACCATAATTATGTAGATCATAATCATATTTTTTACCAAGGAACGTACTTCCATAAAAATCAAATAGAGCTTGCGTGGGAGTAACAGAAATGGCTAAATGGCGAATAAATTGCGAGTATTTACGAGTAAGCAATGGATGTTATAACAGTGAGTTCATCGATCAAGCTTACTCGGCTCCAATCTGACATTAAATGTCTTTTAATGAAGACCTTATCCTTTCGCAACATATTTCTTTCTTGTGTGGAGGGACACCGACATCGAAGGTCCAACAATCGAATTTGTGCTAAGTAGATCATAAAATTTTATCGATTTTAAAGTGACGAATTTTAAGTCTTGCTAATGGCGGTCATAATTTTAGGTTTTAAGGTGCCAAAACGTTTGTTTCTTGAAAAAAAAAAAAAACAAAATTCGTAGCACTAACTGAATATTATGCAGCAGGGTTACCATAACGATTTATAAAACAGTTAAGTTTGAAGCAATTCACTACAAGTTCCTAAACGGTCAGTCTAACTCTCTTGAGTTAGAGCTATTTATGGAATGTGTGTGTGAATTTAAGGAGGTAGGACACGGCGGTATTTCCGCCCGATTGAGCAGTCCGACTGGGGTAGTACCTCCGCCCTACAGAATACCGCGGCTATAATAACTTCGTGTTGTGTTCCCAGCGGTGAGTAGGGTAGCCAGAGCTCACTGGAGAATTTGTGCTGTCAGTGGGAAGACTAAAGGCTTGTCCTGCTTTGTCTTCTACTGACGGCACAGAAACTCTGTACTTACAGGGTTGGCAGCGCGACTGTGACTCCTCTGGTGTTACAGACGTCCATAGGTCACGGTAACCACTTTCCATCAGGTGGGCCGTGTGCTTGTCTGCCAACTAAGTGGTATAAAAAATTTTTAATAAATAAAGCTATATGTATGTATATAGGGTGTGTAGTATTATCATTAAAGCTAATAAATCCTTGAATGAAGATAGTGATTGCTATAAGTTCGGTACCTACAATCAGATGGTTCTATAATAAACTTGATAAAAATAAACATAACATAACATAAACTCACGCCTATATCCCCGAAGGTAGGAAGGTAGGCAGAGGTGCTAGCACCCACATTTCGCCAGTTTATATTTAGGTCCCAATGTAATGTGTGGTGAGTGGTGAGCCTATTGCCATTAACCGAGCACTTATGAACCTACGATAAATACACACATAACTTCGAAAAGTCATTGGTGTGTGCCATGGTAAAACCTGGGATCGAACCCGAGACCTAGTCGCAGTAGTCCATTACCCATACCACTAGGCTTTCTAATAAGAAATTGTGTGAAGTCAGTTTCAATCAATCAATCCAACAGTCCAGCAGTAGACACGACTGGACTGAGGAATTTAAAACTAATAGGCGACAGTGGGCCAAAGTAGTTGATTTTATTGCTAATAGGCTCACCCCCTATTACGTGGGACCGAATTCAATGATTGGTGAAATGTAGGTGTTAGTTCACCTCTGCCTAACCCTCCGGGGATAAAGGCGTGATTACATGTATGTATGTATTTTGTTATGTTTGCTAAAGAAATCGTCGAAATCCTTTTTTACTAACGAAAGATCAGACGCACAGCGACACACTACTGCTACGTAGTTTTTCCACTTATACGCAAGAAATAAGAAATTTAACTCACTGCCTAAGTCCGTTATTCTGAAACGCTATAAAGTTGGAATCTTCCCGAAGTCTCGAGTGAATAGGTTCCTTCTAGATAAACATGTTTTATTGTAGACTACATCTGATGATGTGGACTACAGGTGAGACAAATAGGTATCATGACGCTATTCTCTGGTCATTTTGACCCGTAGTGATTAAAACTCAATTAGTTTAGACAAAAAATAAAGATGACTTCTATTAATTTATTTAGATCTCAGATATGTACAATTATAGTTTTTTGATTTGATTTTATATAACATGATACGATAAATTAATGTCTTAATTTTCTTTGAATTTTATTTCATCTTATTAACTACTTTTCGAATATCACATTATAATTCATTTTAATTGACTTCGTAATCGATACGCGCCGTGTTGGTAATAGATTTGAATATTCAAATGTATATCGATTATCGTTTTAGACACATACGATGATTGATATTGGGAGCTATATAATTTGGTAGTAGGTCCATAGAGGTGGAAGCGAATTGATAGAGCTGTTTGTTTTAGTGGTGCTATTGGGCAAGCCGCGGGCGCCGCTGTGGCCTTAATGAAGTGTCGAATTCTATGTTTCTGTTTTGATAACGGAGAATACACACTTGATTTTATTGCTTTATACCATAAAATAAAATTCACTAAAAAATCAACGTACCAACAAATTAATTGATTTTGTATTTTATATTTACTGTATCAATATTGGTGCAAAAAAATGATAAAAAAATTAATAATAAAGTTAGTGAAATATTAAAGATAACGTTTATTTTTATTACAAAAGAACAATCTACATGGAGATGTATTCCAAAAATATCAAATTAAAATAATCTCTTATAATTGATGTTAGGGTTAGGAAACCTCTTTCAGTCTAAATATTCTTGCAAAGGCCGCTAGCAGCAGAGCCCAAGATATGTCAAAATCTGGTGAGCATTCTGCTACGCGGATAAACCTACAAGTAATGAGTGTGTCATATTAGAGACACAAATTGATTTTAGTCGGTTCGAATCTGTCATAACCGCTTTGTCTTATCATAATTTATTACTAAAATGATTACTATAATAACAATTAGATATCTTATCCTTGCCAGATTTGATATTGTGCAGGTTCTCTAATTCTTTCGCTCCTGTTTTTACATACGATTGGTTGTCGATAAATAAATATTTATATTGTGTTAATGACAAAGAGTGTATTCGGAGATGTAATAGATAAACATGTTGGGCCCCGTCGCCCCAAGGTGCTTGCATTCGTTTTAATGTACTATGTTTAATTGTAATCAGTTCAGATGTATAAGAGTAATGAATTCGTCAGTTTCCGTTAGCTGGGATTCTGTTTGGTCTATAGATACATACATTTATTTATTTGGAATAAATTTTCGAAGGAATATTAAACAATTGATAGTAAGGATACTATTAATTGCTTAATATTCCGTAGTCCTTCCGTCAGTAGACTGCCTCTGTGGAGTAGAGGTAGTGAACGCGGCCGCTACTACTCGATCCCCGCTCAGTACGAATATTTCACACACATATACACGAACTTGAACTCTCTCATTTATGAATATTGGCACTGACTTTTAAAAAGGGGAAAGCCTAGTTTGGAGGTCAGAGCTTCACATATTAGCACATACTTCAACTTAATAATGTAACTGTGTACATTATCTGAACAATAAAATGTTTTATGTTACTATCATTTATTTCTACGCGTGAATATAAGTATTTGCATTGAATATTTATACTACACGCGGTAGCCTAGTGGTATGGGTAATGGACTGCTGAGACGAGGTCTCGGATTCGATCCCAGATTTTACCATGGCACACACCTATGACTTTTCGAAGTTATATGTGTATTTATTTCAGGTTTATAAGTACCCGGTTAATGGCAATAGACTCGCTACCTATTCAATGGGATCTAAACATAAACTGGCGATATGTGGGTGCTACCACCTATGCCTACCACTTTGGGGATATAGGCGTGAGTTTATGTTCATCATCATCATCATCATCATGTCATGTTATTATGTTATGTTATGTTATTTATACTGTTGATTGCTGGTACTAGGTGAAATTTGTTGTTACACGTATTAAGAACACACTTGTACTTTTTCCACAGTATTATTTATTAGACCTAACCGGTTTAGCCTTACAGCATTCTCAAAGGTTCACAATAACAGTTAAAAACATTCTTCTATAAACATTACGACATTTTTCACATACCCATATTTCGTATGTAGATAGTTGTAAAATTATATATATCAGTAAAAAAGCTTTTCCCAAAATTTGGGTAAATTATATCTAGGTCTAAAGATATTTTAAATTTAGAAATAATATATAATACAATATTGTCTTTATAATGTTCTAATAGTTTTTCTTTTAATCAGGACTCTTCGGACCTTGAGCTCCAAGTTTACCTTCGCCTCAGATACAATCAGGTAAACTGGTCTCTATGAAGAAGATAAGTTTTCTTCTAATCAAATCTTGGAACTTTTACTCGAGCACAGCAACAATTAAGGATTATTTTATTTTACAATCAAAATCGGCTTGTTTAATAACGAAATTAACAGAACCGTTTCAGAAATTGGCATGTTCCATTGATGACATATGACATACCATACTCAACCGAGGATAATTGTACTGCGTCGCAAGACAGGTCAGCAATTTGATGATACCGCAGCAAGCTCATTCAGCGACCATCGTCACGGTCCGTATATTTAATTAACGACAATCATGCAAATCACACGATGCAACGAATACTCAAATGACCAGAACAGTTGTTGTAATAAGTGCAAAATATTCCACAGATAAAAACTTACGGGGTTTTGACATTAAGTGTAATTTCGTAGTTAACGAGCTACGTGAAGAAATTTGATATATCGACAGAAGTCAGCTTGAACCTCCTAGAAAACGATTGCTAAATACAGCGATCAACGGAATAATCTTGCAAGTTTATATTTAAAATGAGCGTACAATTTATAAGTAGATTACTAATCCTTGAATATACGATTGTTGCTGAACTGCAAAGAACAAGAAATATATACGTAGTCTGATTAACATCTAATGGTTAAAGTGTAATATATAGATTGAACCTCGTAGGTCAAAGACGTTTAAGTTGTAGGGATCAGAATTTCTTTGCATGGATCATCATCTTTCTTTTTTAAATTTCCATTTTTGTAGTTTATTCACAAGTACCAGTATTTATTTATAAGACATCATAAGCCTCCTCAGCTTTATTATTGCCGTCTGTTATTGTGTTATATTTTTCATACCTCTGTGCACTAGGATTAGTTTTATACTTTTAATTTATTAGGTTGTTAATTTTCCACGCTAACGTAGCATCAAGATTGATCTAAGATTCCTTACTACATAAAATAAAGTGAAAGTAATCATATCTTGCAACATCAAGCCTGTTCTATTAAAATTTCCATAAAATGCGCTCTAACCATACATTACGCTAAGAGCTCGCTTCATTCAAAACCACCTTACATGCATCTCTATGCTAAAACTTCTTCTAGCTGCCGTAAAAAAACTTTAATAATTCCAATTAACCCTAATAATAGACCTCAGGCACCACGGAGGCAGTGCGATTAAAAAGACAAATCCTTCAACCGCTAGAGTACAATAGCAGGTTGTGGGCATTCCGTCGGGCCGAAGCCTGCCTTATTAATAGACCAGCGACCGGTAGCCGCTACGGTTGCCATACTGAGCAAAAGATATGATTAACACAAAGGCGATACATAATAAGCGATATTGGGACCAGTTAGGGGAGCTATGGACATAACATGTAACCGCGGCAGGTTTTCGAACATTTCCATTACAGGCTAATGCTCGTGGCTGCGACAAACACGCGACCGATACTTCTCTGTGGAATGAATATTATGTTTGGACTAGGAGAGGGCTACTTATTAGAAAAAGGATGATGGAGGATGATGAATCTAATATTATCACTGAATTACTTTGAAAAGTGGGAGACTTAAATTTTTACTCATTTGTTACCAATTGTACAGCTTTATCATACTTTTTATTTCGAGGAGTGAATCGTTTACCATAGTTAGGAGGTCAGTTATTCAGACGCTCTAAGTACTGTCAACGTCAGAACGATCTCTCTCAAAAGCAGCAAATCGAACTGTTTATGTCACTTTCTTCTTTATTGAATTGAATTTAAATAACATGTAAACTAATGTAATAAGATATAAACTAATATTTACAAGAATATAAAATAGGATACAAAAGGATCAAATTAAGCATCGCGGTGTCAAGAGCCCGGCGGATAATGTCATTTAAATGTGCATGACGTGACATGCGGCCTGCGCTCCTGCCGCATGATAGGCCGTGATGCCGAAGGCTGTCGACTGCCTCACCACAGTGGCATCGATGAGGAGAAACACAGGGAGCACCCAAACGAAGACAGGCTGCAATTCTAAAAGTCGTGTCGTCCAACATGGTGCCAATGTGGGACGACGGAAGGGCCTGAAGCCACACACCAGATTCCCACTCTCCCACAGCCAGAAGGCGAGCACGCTCTGCAACATTAGAGGACGTATTCAGTAACTGTTGTCGTAATATGCTGCAAAGCGGCTCATCCCACGTCTCTGGGAGCCTAGGTTGGTGGGCAAAACAGTGTTTGGGCATAACATTTTCCAAGCATTTATAGCTTCGGCTGTGCCTGGCACTTCGGAATAAACCAGTGTGGGTATCAAGATTTTCCTGGTTTATTCCTCTGTGCCATGAATCGAAGTTAAAAAAGCTGGTAAACTTACATCGGAAATTTTACGAACATCGAGCCCACCCCAGCGCACCGGGAGTGATGCTTGGAGCCAGACTCGGTCGTTCAAATCTACATTCAAAATGTTGCATAGGGTATTTTGAATAATTTTGTCCATCTTACCTAAAAGTGCCAAATGTTTAAAAAATTGTGATGTTCGTAGAGCATGAGTTGGAGCACATTTTGGCTGCCATACGCCTGTACGTACAACCTACGGCAATGGGACGAACACCACCATCTTTTTGCCGCAATGCGCATATATTTGATTTCAATAATGGCTTCGTTCACATTGCCGGATAACATTAAGTTCATCAAACCTGTAAGCTCCTTCAAAAGTGCTCCACTAGCATCCCCAATGCTCGGACTCAGAAGATCTTTCAGATGTTGTGGAGTCAGGATAGCGAGACCGCCAGCAGAACCATTCCGGAAAGAGCCCACAGTCGATAACACGTCCTTGGCTGTTACAGTCAGAAAGTTGGTGTCAGAATTTGGAGCATCGGGGAAGGCAAGGTCATCACCTGACACTGGGTGCTTGCTCTTTAGATCTGCTAGAGTCTCTGGAGAGCAAGATGCCACTACGTTTGCTGCTACTAGCTGCACCACTGATATCACCTTCTCTCAATTTAGATTCTACATAATGGAAAATAGTATTTTTACGAAAAGCAGTGAATTTAGGGTCGAAAGTACTGTTCGAAATAGAGTTGTCTTTAATTTGTGATGTTAAACTTTTGGGGGCTGCCTGATTTTTTGAAATGTGTAAAATCCTATAGGAGAAGGTGAATAATTGTTCCCAAGCTCCAGTAGAATTTTCCCGTACTACAAGGCCAATGCAGTCTGCCAGATTTTGCGCAACTAAAGGCCTTGGACCACGGGGAATACTCTTTAAAATTGGTATAGAATTTTTTAATTTTGCAAGGATCTGCCAGAAAGGAATTTGGGGATTGGACGGCTGTGGTGGCGTTGTTGTGCTTGGAAGCACATGTTGGGGCTTATGTACCCTCCCAAAATGTATTTTCAAACCACGCTCACTTTTAAAAAAAACGAGCTTGAGTACAATGTAGGCAGCGTACTAAAGCATTTTGCGACGCAGAAGGCTGACTTCCGACTCTCAAAATTGCAGTACTGTTGCTATTATTTTAAATTATATTATTGTCCGAACTAAAGGTGTGTTCGAAATTTTAGAACAATTAGTCAACAAGATGGGGGGAAAACCAAGGAATTAAGATCACTTTGAGAACTTTGCTATTCTAGATCGATCTGATGCTGACTGTACGTAATCATAAATGTTATTTTCAGTGCAAGCGCATGTTTAAGTTTTTAATTATCTCAAGTTAAAACTTTGGTCCCCATATAAAGGAGTTTTACTTAATAGTGCCATTACCATAAGTACATTTTAATGCACTATAACTTATACATTTTTATGTCTTATTTATATTTACTTTTACCATTAGTAATAATGACTTCAAAGATTATAGTGCTGAAGATAATGTTGTTCATTTAATAAAAAAAATCTAGGTCAAGTAATTTGGATATTCTGTTTTATGAGGCTTTTTACAATATTATCACTAATATTCTAATAACTATCAATTATAATATATATGTTAATATATTTAACATTGATATATATTGCTACTAAAAGAACACATCATTTAATATATATTTACCCATAACTTAAGCGTTGTTAGCTCCAATAATTGTTATAACGTGAGCATAGACTTTAAAAACTAGCCCTATGCTTAAATATACGTAAATGCTTTATGTTTTACAAAGAACCTGCTGTAGTCGTCTATAAGTCACGTTCAGGATTTTTATTTGAAATGGCCGAGTAGTTAATCGATGTAATTAAATTCCTGCAGATGTGTATTAGATTGTGCACGCAATATTTTACTCTTATCTCGCTGTAAATACATACAGGGTGATTATAAACAATATCTCAGTGACAAGAGCGTAATTGGATGGGCCGCGACATCGATCACACGCGTGGTTATTGTGTGAGCAGACAACAGGCTCACTCGACAACCTTATTAATTTCTGAACAAATGTATTGACACTTGTTTTAAGAATTACATTTCCGAACGTATCGATGATGTGAAATTTACAATTAGGGGCACACCAGGAACCTTTTCCATTCGGAGAAAAATTAATTCATAAGAAACGTTACTTCTTTATTATCCCTTTAGGATAAATATTGAAGCTGAGGGTTTCATGATTGAATGATAGCTGAAAAGATTGGTGTAATGGGATGGTTTAGGACGATTTACGTTACCTTTATTGCATATTCATGTCCTAACTGTCTATCGACCTTTATCTGTAAGGACAACACGGCTTACATCTAAATTACTAACACATTCGTATTATATAGTCCTCAAACACTTTTTGAGGTAAACAAACCTACTGCTATAACAAACATCCTAGAATGACTAACAAAAAAACTTCCAGCAATTTTATAGACAAAAACAATTTCTGTTGGTTGCCTAATGTAATATTACAAGCACGTTCATGATTCGAAGTGCTTATTCAGGGACTGAACCCTACTAGATAAACAAATATACAAATTAAAATGCAAAAAGTAATTCTAAACGCAAAGTTGCATTGCACATACCTAATGACGAGTATCCGCCAATTAAGGATCTGTGGAGCGCATTGGCTGTGACAAAAACTTGTCTTGTGTGCCTTTAAGAGGCGCTACCGAACTTAATTGGACGCAGTTGTTATCGGCTGGTTACTGTACGCACTGCGATCGAATAACTGAAGGTCGTCTGAGCGAATTCCGCCTAGTGCAGTCTATCCATCTACTGATCTATTTACGTCTCTGCCAGCCGCCATGACGTTACATCCACCTTCGACGAACAAAATGATCGATTACTAAAATTGGTATTTAAAATTTTAATATATTTTCTCATAGTATTATTACAATGCAATTGAAAATTAAAACTAAAACTATTATTAGATAGCTACTAAAATACACTAAAATAAAATAAACATAAAAATTACATACATAATGCGTCATGAAATTCCTCCGCATCCTCACCGACCGGTAACGTACCCAGAAGGCTGGCAGCATTGCCACGTTGAATGGCAATGCTTATCCTCTGTGCAAGATAATAACCAGCCTTCTGGTCACGCGTAGCGTCGATCAGCTGCTTTGCCAAGTCTTTATATAGAGACCGAGCACTTGGACCCCATGTCCCTAACGTTTCAACCCCAAACGGCTCAAAAACATAATCACCTGTCAGGTTACAGTATTTGCGCCGTTTGAGGTTTTCCGCAGATGCAGCAGCAGCACCGGCACACCCTGCTGTGCTTGAAAGATGTGAAGGCGCAAGAGTGTCGACGCACGTAGCGTCCCACACCAAAGGTCTACCCATCTTCCAAGGTAGCAACGACATACCATCCGGTCTCTTGCCATCGCTACGCACCAGCCCTTTAGGTTCACGAATGGCTGGCACGCCAGCGGTAACTAATTAAAATTCATTAATTCATGCTAGAGCCATAATTCAGGTGTAATTGAAATTTTTCACGTTCTAAATGTGATTAATGAATGTTCCGTCCCAATATTTCATAAATAGATTTGTTTTTCAATTTGTATTTTAAATTCAAGATATCTGTCTGCCCGACCTTTGATTCGGCTATGCTATATAGAGCGTATGCGTGAACTTGTGGTCTTCTGATTGGTCTGTGTAGTTAGTGAATTTTGTTTAAGATGTACAAAATTCACTAACTACACAGACCAATCAGAAGACCACAACTGCCTGACCTTAATTGGTCCATATAGAGCGCTAGCGCGAACTTACAGTGTTCTCATTAGTCCATGTAGAGCGCATGCACGAACACACAGAAATCTGATTAGTCCGTATAGAACATATACGCCAACTTATTGACTCCTGATTGGACGTCTAAACAGCATACGTGAAGTTGCTAAATTCTGATTGGTCCTTTAAATTGACATTTTGACGCAATAACTATGTATAAAATTATCATTTGAAAAGTCTGAGTTACATAAATATGTATTGTGATGTTAATGAGGAGTATAAGAAGGAAGATATACCAAGAACAGTTATTTTTTAAACCCTTTACTTACTGTAACAGATAAACAAGAAAAAAGAACAGAAGGATATTATGGGGACAAGATATCTCTCATTGCATATGTAAAGTGAGAAACACGTCCGTTGCGTATCGTCGGCGAGCGCCAAGCAGCGGGCGGTCGGAGGCTGTGGCGCGTGGCACGCCCGCGCTCGGAGACTGGTTTCCTACGCTAGTGACGTTATTCTTAAACAAAAATAAACACTCACTTCTCGTATTCATTACAGATAATTACTAAAACGAATATTATATTCGTCCCTCGACAGGTACATTAAAGATACTAATATAGCACTAGAATATCTATCATAGTCTATTTTCGCAATTAATGTTCGATTGGAACCTTTACTTATTGTAAGCAAGTATGTAATATTTGTATGTACCACTCAAGTAGTACATTTTATTCATTTATTAACACGCAAAGTTTAATTAAGAACTACTGTAAGTGCTGATGACAATCATTACAGATCCACCTTCTTGATTAACTTACTACTATGTTTATGACCTTCAAATATTTACTATACTACTATTTATTTACCAAGGCTACTTATCATTTTATTCATCAGGGATTTTAAAAAATCGCGAGAATTCTAAATGAGATAATATATAATAATGGAATGTCTCAAAATGATTCAAATAATAAAGGACAGTATGAAAAATTAATACTGGATTCTACAGAATGAGGTCAATGTACCACGATGCTGAGGGAATACAGGTATAGTGAATTTATTAAAAGGTGATTGATACAAAAGTATAACGTGACTACGCTAATAGTGTTGCAACTTTATCACACTAAAGAAAGTTCCAAAACCGATATTTTTGTCAGTTTCTTCATGTGTCGTGTAACTTCGCCAAGGTTCCAAAGTTGATGACTTGTTTATCGAGTATTTAGGTGTATAAAAAGAGGAATCTTGTGTGTCCACTGGAGCTGTCCATTCAAGAATTTGTTGACAAGCAATTAAGGGTGGGCTGGGTATGCGCACGTGATCAAAACGCAGCGAGAGACAATTTTATATGATATTTTTTCTGGCATTTTATTGAACAGTATTTGGTTACAGTTGTATGGTATGTTTAGTATTACTGTGATTATGACGTTGCCTGTGAATACTCATATCCTAATTAGTTATTTTCAGAAAATCCAGTTAGCAACAAAATTTTACAGACATTCTTACCTAATCAATTTTAAATGTATTACATTATTGCAGTTTTCAAGATCACGGATAACGTTACTGTATCCTTAACCCGCGCACGAATGTGTGTTCTCCGACATTATTGATCTTGCCGGATGCAGGTCAAGGTCAATTGATTCATAAATGTAGAATTAAAGCCGTCGACCAATTCATTGATAAGACAACTGGTCATCGTAGTTAGTCCATTGAAAAGTTACTAACTGCTGATTAACTTCTGCTGTTACGATTTTCTTTCGATGTGAGGACGAAAAATCAAACGAGAGTGACTAATATTTGGAGAGGTCACGTTTGACCAAAATATCTAATTAATGTACGACCCATACCAAATTTGCTGAGAGAGTTTCCATGCAGATATTTTAAATACAGATTTCCCCATACGATCCCAGATAAAAAAACACATCGTATAAGTGTAGATATAATTTTATTAAAATCTTTTTGGAAATTAAATTTCATATTGTCCGTATCAATTTCTCTGGACTCCTAAATCTTTTAACATTCGCGAGACAAAGCTTGGCCACCTACATTTAATTATTTATTTTATAACTGTAAATTACTCCAATTGTGCACCATAAATGACACGAATGTACAACTTCATTTGTCGTGAACAATTTCAAAAATTCATTAAATCACAGGACTTAAAACTCTCCGTGGTAAACGAGCCAAAAGTTATTCTTTTAATAATTATTTTTTATCGACAATAAACCACTTATTATGGGTAATGAAATGTACGATGTTCATACACATGGTTTCTCGTGAACATAAATGAACTGGTGATCGTTGTAAACGAAATTCAATTATTCACAAGGATCGTGAAGATCGAAATATCAATAATAGATTTCAGACAGCCTCTGTGGCGGTAGAAAATGCGGCCGCAACGTAGGAGGCGCGGGATCGATCCCCGCTTGGTGCAAATATTTTGTATGCATGAATATGGTAATTGCATTGTTCAACTGTGCAATTCTTTAAGCACACAACGTCGAAAATCCTTGACAAATATTGTCATTGGTCAATTTCCAGTGACGTCACCCAGTTCGCCCAAAGACAATCTCTATTTAGGCTATCGCACCGCTGTGCTCTACGCTGTGTGCTTAGAATTGCACAGCTGGTCGTGCCTCAGAGAGTACGTTAAGCTGTCGGTCTCAGATGCCATACCAACATCTATGACAGTCGATACGGGTAGGTAGGAGCCCTAAAAAAAGTTCAACAACTGATCTAGCAATGCTTCGATATCGCCTGTGGGTTGTGGAGGTCATATGGCAGTCACTTCACGGAAAATATCGAATGCGTACGTTTTGATACACGTAAGTTTATTTGCTTAAAAGAAGGCCTGCTCATACTACAGTGAGGATTGCAAGTCCCATAGGTGGAAGCTTGCAATGTTGGGATCTAGCTAGAATCTCTGTCACAAGATACGTCTCACGTAGTGGAAGCGTGAAATGGAAGCAAAGATGTATATTTGATCCGTATTGTTCCGTATTAACAAACAATAAAGTACGCGGGAGGTCATTCGGTTGCGGAGAATCTTGTTAGTACGATGCAGAAAACCGGCACAGTGCCATCTATCGCGGGTGACAGCAACTTTCCTTGTATTAAGCTTTGTGGCGTTACAAGTTGAATTAATAGATGTGCGTAAATAGTTTGAGTATTAATTTAGATTAAAACTAGGTTTTATAAACATGGTTTGTGTGCTGTCACTGTATCAAGATACCTAACATTCCGTTATAAAGAGTATGTCTTTACTAGGCAAAAAGTTAGCGGTTGACTGTAAGTGTAGAATGTATAATTTATTAGCGTATAATTTTAAAACGGAATAAAATTACTTTTTAAGAGCACATCAAATTATTATATTACTTATATTACATTAGTAAAGTTACTAAATATTGTAAAAAAACATTTACTAAGAATAAAAAAATGTTCGGTAATCAGTATCTATATTTAAGTCCCTAGTAAATTGAGATTCATTTTATTTTCGCAATGAGGTATTTATATGAACCGAATCTAACAAGAAAAAAACCGTATCAAAATACGTTGAGTAATTTTTACGTCTATCGCGAACAAACATTACCAATTTACAATTATGTAATAGTATACATTATACATACCTATCGATTTACGTCTCGATAAAGATAGGAAAATTTATTAACCAGTATGACGGGATTTGAAACTGACAGTTGGTATACTAAATGCTTCAAAATATCTTTCAAAATTAAAACATAGTTTGTATCTTGTCTAAATATTAATTGTTAATAATAAAAGGCACAGTTTATTGACACATTTAAATAAAATAGACTGAATATCATTGTGAATATCGTACTCGGCAATTAATAATCTGTATCGTCAGTCGTCACTAAAAGCATAATCAGTCAAGTCAGTCGGCATCGAATAAATGAAATTCTATAATTGACATAAAAATCAACCACAAAATGTACGACTAGTAAAAACCTGACACACTACTATTGATAATTAAAACGATTATTGTTCAGTAACAGCATAGTGTAATAATTTTATTATTAGCGCTCAGACTGCAAGTCAAGTACTCGAACTAAATGCGTAGGCGAACCGTCAAGTAATCATAATCAATAGTGGATTCAATTTTAATAATAATCTAGAGTTAGAGGTATTGTAAAATTATATTAAATGACTCTAACAATATTTAAAAATAACTTAATAATTGTAAATTTTATAATTAATTTTTCGTAATTATTTTAGACAGTTGTAGTAAAATGAGTTTTGAGTTGTTTATTTTATTCATCGTACTTTAAAAAATATGCTAAAAGCTTGTATTTAAGTACTAGCCGTCTAGATTAGCAAATTACAAGGTTAATCAACACTCACCAGATAATGTTGAGAAGTTCCAGATGAGAAGCTCGAGACCTTATGCAAATCACTAAAGGTTTCTTAATCGCAGACGGATGAGTGAGTGACATTATATATTAGTGCCATATAACAGTGAGGAAGCTTATGATCTATCGAACAGGATAATGTAATACTTAGCTGCTAATTTTTCGAGTGAGTGGTAGTCGAAAAATCATGTCTTTGATACGGTCGTACGTGAACATAAGCATACAATGATGCCAATGGTTACATTAGATCCTTTTATTTAACAAATAAAATATGTAGAGGGTATATCCAGCGCCATCTTGTGATAGTAAACTGAACAAATTGGATAATACTGAACCTGCATCATGCAATTAATGTGCAAGTTAGGTACTTGCACATTAATTGCAAAATACAATTCTCATATAATTTTTTAAACAATATCCTGTCAACCGCTGGGCTGCGATCCACCAAACGTGATTTCCTTGCTTGTTGGAAGGAATATTCCCTTGTTTCTGAAGTACCGATACCTGCTATACTCCGTTCCTTCACTGCGGTGACTCCGAAGTTATCTGAACTAATAAAATATCTAATTATTTTTTAATATCACTAAAGTAGTACATATAAAAAGTGTAAGGCACAATAATTATTGAAACTACTTAGGTGGCAGATAAGCGCACGGCCCACTTGATGGAAAGTGGTTACCGTGGCCTATGGACGTGTGTAACACCAGAGAAGCCACATTCGCGCTGCCGATCCTGTAAGCACAGAGTTTCTGTGCCGTCAGTGTAGAGGACAAAGCAGGACAAGCCTTTAGTCATCCCACTGAAAGCACAAATTCGCCAGTGAGCTCTGGCTACCCTACTCACCGCTGGGAACACAACATAAAGTTATTATAACCGTGGTATTCTGTAGGGCGGAGGTACTTCCCCAGTCGGACTGCTCAATTGGGCGGAAATACCGCCGTGTCCTACCTCCTCAAAAAATAGGAAAATTTTATGATCAATAACTGAAGGTTAAAAAAATGTTAACTAACCGTACATACTGAACACTACAATTAAGTCTTAATTATTGCAGTAGTCAAACTAATCGTGTAACTAGACCCTACAATTAGATCTGCATCTGGGAATCTTTATTACGTAGACCGGAGATCTACGGCATAATATTATCCCCTTAGTTTGCCATCATTTAATTTTGATTTGCATTGATTTATAGCACTATGAAATCATACGTACATACATATAATCACGCTTTTATCCCTGCAGGTTTAGGTAGAGGTGAATCATGGGCTATAAAAATGATCCCGTTCATTCAATAGCGGGAATGCATCTGCTGATTGCTATGCGTATAGAACTATTATCTACTTCGAGCACGTATACCAAATATGTATTACATTAGAGTGAAAACTAATAGATAGCATAGAATTCCAAACTATAAAATAAATCTAAATATATTTTCTATACAAATAGTAAAACTCAGTAAGGAAGGTAAATTGATTTTCTAGCAGAGTATGGAAATATATTCACCTACGTGATGTAAAGCTGGGTACACACTAACTAAACTAATGAGAACAAACACAAATACATAAGTGAGATTTGTCGTGTATGTTTATTTTCTTCCGTCATGACTTTACAATTGTTTATCTTGGTTTTTTTATTCGCCATTGCCCTTTTTGCTTGGCGAGTACCTGGTATAATACAAAGGAGAATAGCGTTAGCCTAGTGGTATGGGTAATGGACTGCTGAGACGAAGTCTCGGGTTCGATCCCACGTTTTACCATGGCACACACCAATGAGTTTTCGATGCTTTTTGAAGTTATGTGTGTATTTATCGCAGGTTTATAAGTACCCGGTTAATGGCAATAGACTCGCCACCTATTACATAGGGACTTAAACATAAACTGGCGAAATGTGGGTGCTAGCACCTCTGCCTACACCTTCGAGGATGTAGGCGTGAGTTTATGTTATGTATGTTATGTTAGAATATTTTATGTATAGAGCTACGTAGGTTTATTTAATTTAGTGGTTCATTAATACACATATTGATAAACTCTCTTGTACTTTTCCACATTATTTAAATATTTATCAGATCTGATCGGTTTCGCCTTACGGCATCCTCAAAGGTTAACAATGACATTAAGTGAGTTTCTCAACATGTGTAACAACAATCCATCAAGTGCCATCAATCAACAGTAGGTATAAATAGTTAATTAATAGGCGGCCAAAATTTGACGATCATCCGTGAACTTAAATTTGCATTAAAATTAATGAGCGTTTTTAAAATGTTTTGTCATTGTCATTGCTTATATAGGTATTTTTTATTTATATATTACGTCATTTGCAAATTGCGCACATGTACGTTGATAGGTACAAACAATACAATGTGATTATGCGGTTGACATCGACAACATGAACAATGAATTGAAAGCGATTTAATTGACCTAAGTTGGACTTGTTTGAATAATTTTCACGAATAAAATTATCATCATCAATATAGCTTGCACCTTGGAACCTGGGATCATTTATCCTACTTCACTTTCGAATGACTTCTGTCTGACTCCTCGAACCCAATGGGAAATTCAGCACCAAAGCATCCGTCTGTCAATAAGCAGGTGAAGTTTACATGTACCTATCCTAATGATCTTGGTGGGTCCCGTACACCCAATAAAAATACATGACCCTATAGGCACTTCAACAATTATAAAAACATTTAGTAAAGTCTTAATTTTATAGGTGCACTGGTTCTAGCAATGTAGGCTATATACTGGTTGTTCTGAAAGAAATAGCAGACCACGAAAAGACCGCCCACTGTACAACTCACTATCATGTACTGTCCTCTAAATTTATTTCTATTTACATTTTCTGAAGAGTTCTTTTAACTAATCCCCCCGTCAACCCCGGTAGAAATACTGTAGAAACAATGCCATCTAGAACCAGTTTGAAACTTTATTTCTTGGACACATGGTGTTAATGTGGATATTGTGCCCCCACAAGTGTTTTCTTCTTCTTACAATGCCCGGTTCTTGAAGCGGGGTGTGAAAAGAATCTGTCAAAGCCATCAAGGTAGTGACCACCATTATGGGATTGTTAACATCTGGAATGTTGATTCATTATCATCTTGACTTCACCCTCCTCTTACTATCCTGCAGGGAGAAGTAAATTGATGGGCTGAAAATAAAAAAATCTCCGAGATAAGTTGGTGATTTTCGTATGATACGATAATCACCAACTTGACATTATGTTATTACTGTTGTTTGACAAGTGTTTTAACCATACCTCGATAGATGGAGCTGTGCTATTTTACTGAATCGCGATATGGTTACGTTACCCGCGCAGTTATATAAGCTCAGCATAATAATGTTTATTTGGTATTCATAGTGGAAATATTGGGTAAATTTGTATCCACTTGTTGGGTCTCTTAGAAGTCGTTTCAAGCGTACTACCTATAGTGCAACGTCTATTCCATTCATTTTGAAGACACTAACCCGGCTATGTACAGTGGTTATAATAATTTAATAAAAGCATTTACAGCGGTCTCTAAAATAAATGGACATATGAATTAAAGTTGCAGCAGAATCGTAATGAAGATAACGTTGGGGTGGACGCGGCTCGATAAAGTTCTGACGGCGTTTCTGACTTGAAGATAAGCCTTTAATTATTGCGATAAAGCCTCTACGTACTGAATATAGGCTTTAAAGTGGTCAGCAATTAGGAGCGAGCAGTCATGTCTTACTGGGTCGTTGATCTGTAATTAGTGATTGATTAGCTACTTTGATTAATCTGCTGAATTTTGTCAACCGTTTATAAGATTCAATTGCAATTAAACGGTATTAACATTTCAACAGTTAAGTTTTATTTGAACAGTTTGAATTTTAACTTATTTTAATCCAGTTGTGGTTTTATGTACATATTTATGTTGGAATTTCTTTAATTTTATTTAATTTTTTGTTCAAAAGGTCTTTAACCTAACTTTATTATTCTAATAAGAAAGCTTTAGTAAACCGACTAAATTATTTTGTTAGTGTAGATGTAGCGGGTTCTAACTGTTTAATAGCGAATGAGGCTTTCTTCTTAGGGTAAGAAGATGAGGTAGTAATCTCCCTCGGAAAAGCCATAGCAACCAAAAACTATAAGTGAAAAAACCGCTGTGAGGATTATAATGAAATTTTTATTTAAAAATTGTTATTCAATTAACTGTATTAATAAAATTACCAAAGTATCTTATGCATGCCTTAGTCTATCACCACAAGTCACACATTAACTGGTCTAAGTGACACTTCGTGCTGAATAAGTTTTTTTTTAGTTGTAAGTAATTATTAATATTGTACGTAACACAGAGCCTTTTGGACGTTTTTCGTATTAGATCCATCGAAGAATTTGTTTCATCAATGATAAGAACTGAGATCAATTGTGAACAAACAATTTATCAGGTTTTTAATGAATTTGAGTAAACTTTTGGTTGATCACAGATGCAGAACAAAAAGCCTTAGTAAACAGACCAGCGGTAATCGGTTTTATTTTACGAAAAGATCATATCATATGCTTTTGAATACCAATGCAAATTATTTGCAGAACGTGACAATTGAGACTTACTGTAATTTATTTTAAAAGAATATAACCAGTAAAATGTCATTAATCTCATTAAAATTTCTGATCTTGATTATACGATGAGAATCCGCTCGCCCCCGGCTCCGCCTACATTTCGCGCGAACGAAATGTGTTTATAACGATTTCTGTAACACCCTTATACTGTTGCAAATATTTTTTCATCCACATATTCATTCGTTTCCTAGTTAAGGAAATTGATATGATTGATGGGCTAGCCAACAATTAAATGCGAATCAAATTATTCTTAAAACAGATATCCGCTCATTTACACGTGTATATTATAATTATAATCACATTAATCTTTAAAATTGTAAAAAATATAGCATTCAGTTGCTCCCAGATTATCGGTTTCCAATAATATCAACGGAAATGATAAATAAAAATGAAAAGAAATCAGGTAAGGAGCTTCCGTCATCAATCTTGTTGTGAAACAATAAGCTTTTTTTAAAACATTTATAAACAACAAGCTGTTTGGTGTCAAGCCGCGTGGTTGTCGATTATCGCAACTAAACATAGCCCATTAATCTATCTCTGTACCAAACCAATATTTGTTCCTGAATCGGTTTGTAACAGCTATATAGACAGGCAGAGTTATTCACGTAGTTATAACGCACAGTTTTTCAGTGATTTTTTTTCATTTCTTTATCAAAATGTATCAAGTCATACAAAATAGACAACAAACCTTGTAAAACGTTTCTTTTGCTAACTTTATTTTGACTTTATTAGGCAAATATGGATAAAAATATGTGTATTAAAAATAAATGTATATTAAAATATGACAAAATTACTTTATGTGATATCCCTAATAAAGTTACAAATAGAATAATGTTTGTGTGCGATTAAGACAGACGCACTGTCGTTTAAAACATACGATTAAGTCATTGACGTGGACTTAAGAGGCAATATTGGGTACAAGTATCAAGATAAAGTTATATCAACAGCTGAATAATACACGGTTACTTAAGTGGCATCGTTATTACAATGTGCAACGATTCAGTTTGATGTGAGGTAACGTTACTTTTTAATAACTTTCTTGGTAGTCGGCACGTTTACTTGGCCTCTCAAATTCATGCACACCCATCATTTTGACATTTTATTGAACACATAACTCGTAAGCTTATAACTTAATCTTACATATATGGTACATCGTACACCTGTAATAGGTACACGCGTATTTTTTTGATTACAGTGTAACGTGTTTTTCTTTAAGGATTAAGCCTGTATAAATGAGTTGTCTACTGTAAATGACATTTACTCTTTGATAGTATTTTTATTGGGTATGTGATTAGGGCACAATGAAGATCTTTGGCACAAGCCTGCAAGCCGAAACATCTGCTAATCGATGGACGAAGGTTTCTTTTGGGTTTCTGTAGCAAGTAGGTAAAGTACTGTACTCTGGTTAGTACAAAAATGTAAGTAGATACAATATACAGAACAAATCACTAAAATTGCATTAATTTCACATCAAGTTCCATTATAATTGCACTTTGCATAATTTTTTATTGTAAACAAACTATTCATGCTTTCGGCGATACAAAGCGGACAGGGCGGTATAGCGGTAGGTAACATACATAATGGGCCTTGCATTTCAATTATAAGCAATTATTAAATCCCACCAATAAATCCTGAATGTCGGGCTTTGCAATATGTTTTATGGGAAGATTTAACTCAGTACGGGAGCCTGCAATTAGCGAGGCTGATACTTGCTAGAAGTGCACCGTCGAGCGACGAAGGACTGTCCCGCTCAAGTGGGGTGTTGGATGTTTCAGACGTTCTCAAGACTGGTGTAGTCAATTTAGCCAATAAAGTAGTAAACACTACTTATCAGTTCATAATTATTGAGTACACGTCATAAAGACTAAACTTTGAGTATAATGAGTCAATATATCTAAAAATTGTCCCCGAGGAACAGACTGTTGTCACTGATTACCCTTTTGTATATCACTCAGTAAACGAAGTAACTTCTAACTGTTTATAGTAAACCATTCTGATGTTGAATACCTTCATAAATATGCTTTGCTTAAACAAAAAAATATTATTAAGTTGACCAAATGCTTCTACTTGTTATTTTTTTCTTACCTTTTTAGCCAAACAGATAAAATTTACCTGGAGGTTTAGCAACATCATCTACGTTCGTCTCCAATACGGTTATTGGAGGATCATTTAAAAAAACTCCTATACAGAGGCCAGATTTTTGTCAAAAGTCAGATCGGCCACGTGAAATGCAGCACTTGAGTTCCACCCACGTCGCGAGGGCGGCAACTTGCTCCTTTGCGCCCTCGGCGGCAGGCTAATTTTACAGTTAATATATCTGCACTGATTGCCGCCCGCAACTGGGACACACTCGCCATACTATTTATTTACTACCCCCGGTACTTAACGTATGACATGAAGAGCCTTTTTGTTATGTCAATTCGTTGGTCGTACTTCAATTGTCCTTTCATATTGGTATGTATTGCTTATTTTATATTTTATTATATCTACTACTTAGTTTATTTTATATATCTATTTGTGTTGTGGTTGTGTGATTATGTTTGTAAGACTTAACGTAAAGCTGTATATTTTATTTTATTTTCCTTTATCTGTGCTTTTCTCTGTCTTTCTTTTTGTTTTAGTACAACTTTTATTTAGTTTTATATGATAACCACACCATATATCTTTTTCTTGTCACATTACTGTCCATCCCAAGGTTGCCTGGAAGAAATCGCTTCAGCGATAAGGCCGCCCTTTGTACATTAAACTGTATATGCATGTTACCTACTTGTCTCAGTTGTAAATATATTGGTGTACAATCAAGTATTATCTATCTATTTTATTTTGGTTGAAAAATTAAAAAAAATCTATATACTGTTCTGTTTTTCATTTATCAATCTGGATTGATCAATTTGTAGTCTTCTTAAAATACAAAGTAACCCTTTTCATCTCATTTAATTTTTCTAAATCATTCATCATACGTATTAACTTTTTTAACTTTCTTTCTATTCGTTTATTTCGGAAAATCTCCGAATAGGCAAGGTCGATTTTGATGAAATTCTTACTATAGATAGCTGATGTTATAAAGCGTACCTTAGGCTACTTTCGTTCTCGAAAAAGTATGAGGGTTGCGAAAATGAAGACGCATGCTCTGCAAACGAGGACGAAGTCGATTGCAAAGCATAATACATTATTAACTTGTGTGATCTTTAAAATGTCTGTAAAACAATAATTAAATCAGTATCAAAATAAACGGAATATTTACCATGTTTCATTTTTTGAGTTTCCGATATTTTCGCGCTGTTGCAAGCACCATGATCATATCCCGTTTATTTTGATTTTTTTTTTTTTTTTTTTTTTTTTTTTTTATATAGGACACGTCAATTGGACTTCGCCTTGCCTGATGGTAAGCTGAAGGCAAAATCCCAGAAAAGAGGGTCACCATTACTTACACATACCGTGTGACAATGGTGACACTCAGCTTGACGGCCTTATCATATGCTTTTAGAGTGGGGAGGGGAAGGAAAGAAGATACTTTTGCTGTAAACGCACATGCCTGCGTCTTCTTGGCATTGAACTCAACCAGGTTCTCAGAGCCCCATTGAGAAATGTGATTCAGGACCCCGTCAAGCTCAGTGACAAGAAGCTGCCTTTTCTCTGCGATATCTGACTGCTTGGCCGCTGGATGTCCATGATAACTCCCATGTAAAGTGCTATCGTCTGCATAACAATGAACATTGCCGGTAGACAGCATGTCGTTGATATGCAGAAGAAAGAGAGTGGGTGATAAGACGGACCCCTGGGGCACGCCAGCATTAACCTGCAGAAACTCTGAAGCTCGTCCGTCACAAAGGACGCGAATACGGCGCCCCTGCAGGAAGCTAGCAACCCAGTTGCACAGCCTAGAAGGCAGACCAAAGGCAGGTAGCTTAGAAAGAAGCGATTTGTGCCAGACTCTATCGAAAGCTTTGGCGATGTCAAGACTAATTGCCAGTGACTCGCCGTGCTTGTCCATAGCCTCACCCCAAAGATGGGTAACGTATGCTAGAAGATCACCCGTTGACCGTTTCGGTCTGAAGCCATATTGCCGGTCATTAATTAAGGAGTGATCCTCTAGGTGCCGCATGAGCTGTTTGTTAATTATGTGCTCAAACACTTTGCACAGCACTGAGGTGACGGCTATGGGTCGATAGTTGGCTGGCTCCGAGCGATCCCCCTTCTTGGGAATCGGCTGAACATTCGCCTCTTTCCAAGGCAAAGGCACTGTACCCGAACTGTAGGATAGCCGGTACAGGCGCGTAAGCATTGGAGACAACTCCGCTGCACATTTTTTCAAGTGATTGCAGCACTGCACGGACATCGCGTTGCCTGATATGGATATCAGGCATCGCGTGGTCACTGTCGGGTAGTGTTGGTGGCTGCGTACCACAATCATCGATTCGGGAGTTGGCTGCAAAGAGATTAGCCAGCAGATTTGCCTTCTCTTGCGACTCATGGGCCAGGGATCCATCAGGGTTACGCAGCGGAGGCAGCGAAGGCTGACAGAAGTTGGCTTGCACGGCTTTAGCCAGTCGCCAGTAGCCACGGCTTCCCGTGGGATGCATCACTAGCTCTTGACCAAGCCGCGCTATGCGCAGGGCATCCGCTCTGACATAGGCCCTTCTACAGACCTTTGTGGCTCTGTTGTACGCTGCCTTGAAGTGGCCCAGATTGGGACGGCGCGTGGCGCGCGCCCTTACCCAAGCGCGGTACGCAGACTGTTTTTGTTCAACAGCTTCCGCGCACTCGCGCCCGAACCAAGGGCGCACCCCGCGGTCACCGGTGACATCGGTGTATGAGATATAGTATTCCATACCCAGACCGATCTCACCGGCGACAGCAGTAGCACAATCCGATGGGTTCTTACCTTCAAAGCAGCGCTCAACCCACGGGATGGACGCAAAATAGTCACGAAGTCCATCCCAGTCCGCTGACGAGTAGTGCCAGAGACGCCGCTTCCCGTGCACGGGTCGTGGGGGCGCCATAATAGGCACCGTGGAACAGACCAGGCAGTGGTCAGAGTTGCCTAACGCGGCTCGCACCGATACACTGTACCGGTCCGGATCACTCGTCAGCAGAAGGTCTAGCAGAGAAGGTGCTTGGCCCGACCTTCTTGGTATCCTAGTGACCTCGTGCACCAATTGGGTCAGGCCGTGCGCCAGAGCAAATGCGTGGGCGGCTCTTCCCGCATGGTCTGTTTTGGAGGAGCCCAACCAGATCTCGTGGTGGGCGTTAAAATCCCCCAAAAATACCATTTCGGCATTCGGAAATCGCTCCTGCGCATCATCTGCCGCCTGACTCAGATATTCAAAGAGTCGAGTTGTCTCAGCATCTCCTGTATGGGAACGGTAGAGGCACACATAGATCTGACTCGTAGGGCCATGGTCTACGTGTACCCAAAGGACGGAGAAGGATGGGTCCTCTAGGCAGCGCAAACGGCGACAGCAAACATCCGCCCTAACAAACACGCACACCCCGGCTTTTGCACGAAAACTTTCCTCAAGAACATAGCCAGGGTAGAGCAAGTAGGTCGTGTCGTCAGGGCGGTGTATTTGCGTCTCCGTTAGAAAAAACATGGCAGGTTTCGCCGTCTCTAGGTGTTGGTGGACGGCGTTGAGGTTTGCATGGAGCCCACAGATGTTAGTGGACTCCACCTCAAATAGCAAGCTTTTGGGAGTGTGACGAGCCGCTGTGTTGCCTTTTTCTATAAATTGCGCTGCCATGAGTTTGGGTGGGAGAAGGCGTGAAAAAAAGAAGTGATTGCCGCCGCAGCACCGTGTGACAAAGCGCGGGATATTGGTTTTATCTATGAATGTGAGGCATGGCGAGAGCCGACGCGCCGAACGGAAGGGCCCCCGTACCCCCCCGAGTATGGTCGCCGGGCTCCCAAATCCGGTCACCAACCGGCACGACGAACCATATCGGGATTATGCGCGGCCTGGTGAGGCAGCCTCCCAAGGTGGTTAACCCCAGTTGGGCCCCTGTACTATACCGCGGGCGGCCAGCGGCACCACCGTTTCTACAGGTCTCCCTGTTCGGCGCATCGCCCCGCGCCATCCCCACTAGACTACGCCAAGACCCACTGGTCCCACTAGTGCTGCGACAACCACCACCTCTGCCCGGCTATGCACATGCTGACCCCTGAACACAATCCAACCGAGATTGAATTGCTATGGAGGGTTTTTCGCAATAGTGCACGGTGGTACCTACCCGGTCGAAACTTGAGACAAATTTGTGCCACCAAGTTGTGTGTGACCATGATAGTTTAAATAATCATTTAATCAATTATACGTCCATAGGCTACGGCCATGTCATGTGTCATGTCTACCACATATTGGTATAAAAAAATAAAGAGCGCTGCCCTCCTAGACAAGTGGCAATTCGTGAGTCGGCGTAGTGTAGAATAGACTGATGACTTGATGAGATTGACATGTACTTTACATTTATGACAAATTGACAACTGTCAAAAACGTCAAAATACGTATCAACCCCCTATTTTACAATACGCTGGTCAACGAATTGCCACTTGTCTAGGAAGGCAGGTTAGATTTACAGACTTTACTTTTTCAGCATATATCACAAAACTAAATTAAGTGTATCTGGAACAGAACCTTCGCCTGAGGTGTTCCGGTGGCGATGGCGGACGTATGAACAGCTTTTTGTCTCCGCTGTCGGTAAGGTATACGTAACGAGTTTTTGGCTAATGAGCGGATAGAAAGGCAGCTATGTCTCCAATGCCATGGGGTCAAATTGCAACTGCGTTGTGAAATTTAATTGTTTCGTTTTGTAGTGATTCTACAGATTGCAAGATGAGCAATAATAATATTATAAATGTATTGCTGAAGATGTTTATTTTTTCGATGTTTGCTCAATCACGTTCTAACGTCTGAACAGCAATAACGTACAGGCTACTTTTATCCAGAAAGGGAACGGAAACAAAATTCAACGCAGGCGAAACCGCAGGGGACCGCTAGTATTACAGGGACGACGATTAATAAGTTAACTGTTCAAACATGCATAGTTGGATTATTGTTTCTATAATTATTTATGTAATTGGTTCGGCACCCACATGTGAGTAGGTAATGTATGTTAGATATAAAAAAAAAGTAAGGAAATTTGAATGTGTACAACCGTACATTCATAAAAATGTGCAGTGCTTTCAAGCAAAGTGCAGTCAAATTGAAGAACCAAGAAGGAGTATGTTCTGAAGAGGTATATACTCGTAATGGTGGCACTTCACATGCCTTTTATTATAGTATATTTGACATATTTGACAAACAATTACCATGGACAGTCTATTTGACAAAGCATTTGTACAATTGACAAGTTATTTGGCTTTTTTTAAATTCTTTACGGCCAGTAGAGTACTTTTACACAGTGATAAAATGTGACAATTCACATGTGAAACCTCTTTGAAGTGAATACTTTTTGTGAAGTACTTAAATTGTGTTTGTCGATATTTGAAAAGAAAGTAAGAAAGAAAGTAAGTGTTTTTACAAGCGTGTTACACCTTATTTTATGCACAAATTAAAAACAAAACAAAAGAAATAAAATGTTTGCATATACCTCAAATATTTAGCCAAATCAACAAACGCCCAATAGCAAACACATGAGCCAAGTGAAGTGCCACTATAAGAAATTGTGTGTTACTATTTGTACCCATCACAGAACGAGGTACGTACAGTCAGCATCAGATCGATCTTGACGAATAAAGTACTCAAAATTAACTTAACCTTCCTGCTGACTGATTCTGGTATTTGGTACACCTGATACCTATAGTTTGGACAATAATACAATTTAAATCAATGAAGCAGTTTGACTTTTTCTTAATAACTTCATATTATGATCATTTTGAGACTTTCTAGTCAAGATTGTTCTGATGCTGACTTGCTACATATGCATCGTACCATACCTTTTTTCTATTTGTACCAAGAGTACTCCGGAGTCGCAAGGTATGCAGAATATGGTATCATACCGCGTATATTCTGGACCCCTACCCTTATCTATGTAAATGAGTGAATTGTGACTAAATTTAATACGTGCTAATGCATGCGTAAACGCAAATTTCTACACTCATAGTTCACCCTCCTGGTCCTCTCACCCTCCCTTTGTAATAACAATAAGGGTTAGAGCACACCTGTCTATTGCATGCGTACGCCACGCGCCGTTTGCGATTACCTCCGCAATATTACTTTTAAAATTATTGAGCATTGTATTATGCATGATTATTATTATCAAAAATTCTGGTTAGTAATGAGTCACATTGTAGTAAAAAGTTTATTGTTGCTAGTTCATTGTTGCGTAATATTGTAGTTCACGCATTAAACAATTTGTTGCTAATATTTTCGTAGCCTTTCAATCAATCAATAAAATTAGGCCACCGCAATCCGCTGCTGGACATAGGCCTCTTCCAATGCGCGCCATTATTGCCTTCTGCATCCAATCTATCCCAGCCACCTTTTTCAGGTCGTCCGTCCATCTGGCTAGGGGGCGTCCTACCTTCCGTTTACCGTCTCGCAGTCTCCACTCTAAGACTAGTTTGCTCCAACGGCCATCGGTCCTTTGACAAAAAAAGCTTTAAATTAAGTGATTTTTATATTGTCTTTAATTGATAAAACTTCACGGGTCACTACCCCACCTATTGCTGGGAACACTGTTATTGTATTTACTGAAAAAATAAGATAAACTGGTGATTATTATTATCATAGGTTTCACCTAATTGCCTTACAAATCAGGCTGTAAATATAGAAGACTAGCTGTCTCGCCCCAGCTTGGATCGTGGCTTATTTAAAAACTTCATATTGCCCCTTTAAGCACGTGACATCTTAGTTTTCAAATAATATATGGAAATCTGGAGAATTTGTTGACATGTTTGATCGCTGCTCCGCTCCCTTAAGTAGTAAAGATATTTGGCCTAAAACTTTTTTCGATAAACGGGCTATATAATACATAAAGGAAATTTCATATTCGAACCATTAGTTTCTGAGATTAGCGCATTCAGACAAACAAACAAATTCTTCAACTTTATAATATTAGTATAGATTAATAATTTATGTAATTATTAAGTAAAACATAAGTAACTTAATTTATTTGTCTATTTACACTTAATGTATCTTGATGTTCTCTGTGAGTTGATTTTAAATTTTCATTCTGATACAAATCTATTTTTATCCTCATTTTCCCAACCGCCATTTACAAAATATTTTAATAAAGTTGTCGATAAACAGTTTATATTTGTGTATATTGTATCTAGAACTAAGTTTATCCATCTTGGGCAAATATAACAAGCAAAAAGCTTCACAAAGAAGTTTCTACGCATGCATTTGCTATCAAAGTAATAACTCCAATTGATCCGCCAATATAGTATCGAATTATCACTGATGTGAGTGTCACCGTTCGTAGTTGAGGCTGTAAAACGTCGACATAACAATAAAATAACTTGTAAGAACATTTTACCAATTTGAGACTGCACAATGCTCAATTGATCACCGTCAATACGATCAAGTAAGAAACTTTTATTGCTTACTCTTTTAAATTATGGCGATAGTTTCTTTTGTATTTCATCTATTTTTATACGAACTTAAATGCTATAAACGTTATAGTACAAGCTCTGAATTTATTAAGTACAAGCAATAATAATACTAAATATTAACCACCCCAACTAAACATGTTCAGGACCAATACACCATATCCATAACAATGCACATTGCGTTACACATGCTCAGATTTAGAGTGTATGGGCGCCCTAACCGTATACAACCATATTAATAAAACCTCTGGCTGGAAGAAAATTTTATTGCATTTAATAAGTTATACAAAAAATATAGAGGTCTGCTTAACCTGGTCGAGTAGCTTGTGCAACTTGTGATCGTCGCGTGTCAGCGAGGGCGCGAGACAGGTGTGTCGCACCACTCGCACCCTATATTTGAGGGAATTTGAGGTTACAACGCATAACTATACTTGGGTCCAATATTGCGTAGGGTGACCGTTGATTTTGACTGAACTGTGAATTCGGGCTAAGCCGTTGAAAGTTATCATTATGTTACTATAAAGTAAGCCACGAGAACTTACCAGGGAAATAATATTCAATTCATCAATTACCCAATTGCAGTCCACTGCTGGACTTGCGCCATTGTCCCCGATCCTCCATCTTCCTCATGTAGTCTATCCCAGGCACTTCTTTGACATACAACTTATCATTATAAAACAATAATAATGGTAAGCATATAAGGATTTCAACAGTCTTTCTATAATATATAGCACTTCTGCCTACCCCATCGGGGGATATAGGAGTGAGTTTATGTTATGTTATGTTTATGATGAAAACTTATACACATTATGATCGTTAATACTTGATGATTTACGTTAATTCTTTCAGTAATTTTGTGCATATTAAATATCTTTTGAAATGTATGCATTCTCGTTTAAATTATTTCTCATTAAAATTCGTGGATACCCTACAAACGGTTGATACCGAACGATAGTAAAAGCACGTTACGTTCCTCATATGCAAATAAACGTGTTGTGTTTGTATAGGTACAACCCTCGTTTAATGTAAGCACCCGCTGTAAGTAACCCATGGCTCTTGTGATTAACTCTGTAATGTATGACCATTCAATAAATAAAATTGTAATCATTTTCTTTTATAATTATTTAGACCGTTTGAGAACAGAAAGATACTCTGTATAGTCACCCTATACTATAATACACGACATATAGGATTATGTCGTGTATTATAGTATAGGGTGATATTATAAATGTGAAAATTTATGTAAATGTTTGGATGTTTGTTATTCAATCACGCTCCAATAAATGAATAGATTAGGCCGAAATAATAATAATAATAAATATTCTATAACATTCCACACAACGCTATCTAGACCGATTGTAAGCATAGCTTAGCTAGCTTGTGTTAGGGAATTTAGTATGCGAATAAACATACTTAGATTCTTTTTTGACGTGACAACGTCTTATAAATTGGTTTGCCGGGTGACACTTCAAGAAACTGCGTTACGCTCCGCTCACGTTATGCGCTCACAATGAGAGCGAGTGAGAGGCACGCGTCCCTTCCACTCGGGCATGGTTAGCCCGCCTAAGAGCGAGAGAGACAGACATAAAAAGTGAAAGGCACGCGTCCCTTCCACTCGAGCACAGTTAGCCCGCCTAAGAGCGAGAGAGACAGAGCGAGAGAGAGAGAGTGAGAGAGATAGGCATACACACTGAGTGTAAATGAATTGCCAATATGTGTAAAGGTAAAAATAAAATTTTGTTAATATGAAATTCAGTGCGAGATTCTTTGTATAAATTAATGTTTTAAATATAATTCTTTGTATAAATAAATGTTTTAAATTGTTACTATTATTTCATCCTTCTTCCTACTATACGAATGAATATTCACATTAAAATTATTTTACCACTCAAAGTCGTTGTCACGTAAAACTTTCGCCCGTATACCGACTTTACAGGCAACCAATTTTTTATAAATACATACATATTATACATAAAAACACCCAGACAAATGCAAATATACATACGAGTATTCATACATACAATTATTTGCACTGAGCGGGTATCGAACCAGCGTAGCAGTTGAACGTTCTACCGCTATGCCCCAGAGGCCGTCAAGCCGAATCATCAGGTACACATCAATCAGGCCAAAATTGGTTCAGCGATAGATTACTGTCTGGAATAACTACGTAATAGGCTTTTTCCCGGGAATAAGCTCCTATAGGTTGCGGGAACCGGATCAAAATTCGATGATGGTGAAGCCGCGAGCAGAAGCTAGTGAGGTCGTAAAAACTCACTAAAGACAAAATGTAGTGTATTGTTATGAAAATGGAAGTTTACATGGGAAGTTCATCAGTTTAAAAAGGCTTTTGGTGGAGATAACCGACGTTCATGCGGGCGGTGCCGTGAGCGGAAAGCTAGATATTCATATTATTCCAGGCAACATTCCTTTACACAAGCTACATACAAACAAACAAATACTGACACATATCATTCAACAGTTGACGTATTATAATATACCATTATTGTGCAGGTACTTTTTTTTTTTTTTTTTTTTTACGTGCGCAAAATCCCCACGGATACCTCCCCACCGGAGCCGGTGGAGGAGGTTATGTCGGACTCGAACCGACTAAAACGCACGCCGCCTGTGGGTCGTTTTGGTTGCCGAAGGTGAGGTTGACAGGCATATCCCTCGCACCCCGGCCGACCCAGGGCCATCTCTCACGATCTGGCCCTCGTCTCGGGTGTGGGGACTACAGAGTCCCCAACTCGACCCCGGAAACGGGGAGGCGCGCTAGGCGCGCCATCGCCGCGGCCTGCTTCTGCCAGGGTAACAGGCGGCTCCACCTGTCACCCCCAGGCCGGCGCTCATGGGGGGCGGAGGTCGTTCATCGACCTCCGACGCCCGAGTTGCCTTCGTACGCGGGCAGCTTGGCTTGCGATCCTTCGTCGCTCCCGCTGCCGCTCCCGCCCCGCCTCCTCCTTCACGAGCATTACTTGCTCGCAGAAGGAGGCGCCGGCCGCCCACGCATCCGCGCAGCGGACCATCGCCGCGAGCAAGGTGGAGAGCGTGAGAACTCTCACTCCCAGGGCCGCCACAAGCTCCCGCCTCGGCGTCTCCCACGCCGGACACTCGGTGAGCGTGTGCGGACCTGAGTCCTCGCTCGCGTCGCAGTGATGGCACTCGGACGTTGGCTCTTTCTCCATCCGACGCAGATACTTGCCGAAGCATCCGTGCTCGGTGATCATCTGCGTCAGACGGTACGAGAGGCTGCCGTGTGGCCTCTCTAGCCACTCCCCCATGATGGGTCTTACCGCCGCTACTACGGCGCGCCCTGCGCCTGGTCGCCCAAGTCGTAGCTCCCATTCCGCCACCATTTCCCTGTGGAGCCGGGATCTCACGGCCCGAATTTCTTCGGGCTCGGGATCGTGACCCCGCTCCCGCGCCGCCTTTCGGAACCGGTATAGCGCCGAAAGGGATCTCGCTTCCAGGATCCATGGTGGCGATCCGGCGAGGAGACTTGCCGCGTTGAAGGATATCGTGCGGTACCCCCTTATGATGCGGCACGCCAACTTCTGCTGCGGACGCTGCAGCAGGGGCATGTGCCGATCATTCAGGGTGTCCGCCCACACGGGACACCCGTACAGGGCCATGGACCGCACGACACCCGCGTAGAGTCTCCATTGTGCAGGTACTCGTAAGTGATATATAATTAAATAAAATACATAATATGTTAAATATCAAAACGTGTACATTAATCATATACATTTACTTCCACAGAGCAACAAAGTTGCTAACAGGCAAAATTAAAAGAGCAAATTGGCACCGTTCTTGTAAACTTGTTTTGTTGTGTTTTTATTGTTATTTGTAATTTTTGTTTCAAACGGATTTTTTACAAGTAGCTTTTTGTGCAAACTAACTATAACTAACAATAACACAACAGGTATTCCATGTACCTCTGTAGCGTTGCAGTAGTGAACGCGACTGTTACACAGAGGGCGCGGGTACGACTCCTGCACAGTGAAAATATTGACGAATGAATATGGCTAATTGCGTTTTTCTGCTCGTGTCTCGGAGAGCACGTTAAGCCGCAGGAACTAGTGGTCATACAAACATCTATCGGGTAGTTGGAGCTCTTAAACAATTGGTCTAACTCAAATAAAAAAAAAAATTAAAAAAAACTATAATACTTCGATATCATCAAGAAGTTGTATAGGTCAGATGGTCCTTTCACGAAAAATATCAGATGATATCCGATATTTTCCGTGAAATCAAAGTGTAGTGAAGCCAAAGTCACAGTTCGACTGGAAAAAGTGGACCCCAGACTCTCGAGTTGAAAGTAGGAAGCGACTGGAATTAACGCTAGCATGATGAAGAGAAAGAAAAAGGCATTCCTTAGCCTTACGGTACTCACAGTAGGTACACAGACTTCGAATTCAACTTGGTGACTAGAATTTGAATTTAGAATTCAAATAATAGTCACCAAGTTGTTTTTTTTTTCAGTTTTCAATTGACAGGTGAATTTTCCTTCTTTAGTCTCTCTTTTACCCTTTTCTTAGTCTTTACTTCTCTAAACATCCATTGTATACATATACATATTATCACCTATATAATAACTAAGTAGGTATAAGTTTTCATTGACAAAGGGAAGAAATAAAATATCAATAAATACATAATATCAGATTTTGTTATTTTGATCATAAAAATAGCCTTAGCTGAATTGTATGCGAATTTCTAAGAGGTTATATCGCATCTAAAAGATCCTAATCATTAAGACGATTAAATATAACAAAATCGTCAACACAATCACGGTGTTTATCTGTTTTGACCACAAGTATCATGGCTGTATTCTTTGGTTCATCTTTGATTATATCTATGACGTCGACATTTATCTGAAGGCTTATGTTGGGGCCACTAAACCTGCGGTATTACAAAATATGTACTTTCATTAATCTAACAGAAGTGTCTGTTGCCGGCCACTCAACCCCGTGGAGTTTTGATCTCGTAACTGCAAGCCAGATGGTACCTTTGCCAGAGATAAAAATTATTATGCTTAAAGTGAAGAAGGGTGATAGTTTACGAAAGGGATTTATGGAAAAAGCCATGATGCGACCCATCAGGAAGTTGTCAGGAATCTGGTTATATGAACATCTCGCTACTACGGTCAAGATCATACTTAGCATACTACTTATTTATAGATTCCAAAAGTACCAAATTTCAGTTAAATTAATCAACTTTTTCAGCGTGATTGAGTAACAAACATCTAAACTTTCACATAAATTAATTGCCTAAAAATCATTTTACAACAAGCAATTGAAATCGTTACTTTACTGGCCACGATATAGCGCACAGTGTGTCAATAGCATGAGCAAGAATACAGATACATTATACCCACCGATCAGCGATAGTATTCATACATTTCAACGCTATTGTACTTTCGGGAACTTTGAAATAACGATTCTCGGTCCATCATTCAATGGACACATCCCAATTGAAAGCTTTACATTAAATGTTTAGAGCTGTCATTGACAGATTTTGGTCCATTGTGAATTTAATCATTATTGAATTGGTACTTTTTGTATACCTATATTTTGTTTTGATATCGTATTTTTTTTTAATTATTGCAAAAATATGACTTATTTTAAGTAAATAATATAGAAAATTTAAGCTAAGTCGCGCGAAGAAATTTAAAAATATCAAGATATTTCTTACAATATTCTATGTATATCTTTCCGACTAGCTATATTTTGGTCTCACCTAATGGTTCTGCTATATTTAGCTGTATACTTAATGTAATGTGTAGGGATAAACGGACATGAGTATTTGATGTGATTTTTATTTAGCACGACATTTATAATTCAAAAAAATCATTTAAATAATTTGAAATTTCACGATGTAACAATAAAACCTGTATGAGGATTCGTTGACTAATTAAAATTCATTCAAAAGTAATGAAAGCCTCGGTGCAATGCATTCCCACGCATATAATATGGATTTCACTTAACACAGGACAGTTCATGAACCGTACTATGAATAATAGACAGCTGTATTTTTGCTTGTAATTGACACAACCAAGTTCTACGTTCGAATATAAACTTATGATATAGTCGAAACGATTAATCTGTCGCGGTTGGTGGTAAAATCCGTCCACGAATAATGAGACGAACTCTATAACATACTCTCTGTTTGCGTGCCAATTATTGACGTAATTATTTTGAAAATATTGCAGTCTCATCTGATATTTAACACTCTAAAGTGGCTATATTTTTTAATCATCTGCAGTCGGCATTTATTCAGTCGCCAAGAGGCGTGAGGCTCAGATTGTCAATCGACTGTTTATAACCAAAGCTCGTCTCCCCGTACTTGAAACACTAAATCAGAACGCAATAAAATGTTTAAATTGCTCATGAAAAACTTACGCCTTGCCTAAATGCCTTTGTGCGAAGTTAAATTTATAAGCTAAGTAATATATAACGTTAATTTACATCTTCTCCATAAAATTAAATAGTTGCGCCGCTATTAGTACGTACCTCATGTAGATATTATAATTAATGCTTCAATTATTTTATTTAACAACTTCAATCCACTATTGGCAATCAGACAGTGTAGGCTCTCCAGTTCATACTTTTCAAAAGATTAATATTTTTTAAAATAAATATGCTTCTTTATAAATTTATATGATATTGAAGCTTTGAAGCGAAGTAGGTAATTAACATATTTTTGTAACACTAAGAATAAAATGATCCGAGTGAAGTATTAACGAGCGCGAAAATTAAAATGTATTCCCATGTTATGTATCTCCGTTATTAAACACGGCGCTGGCTCGCCGGTAATGAGATTGTGGGGTAATCTCTGGTTTCGTTAGTGAGACGACTTCTCGCGCCTCGGTATGATCAGCAGGTATTATCGTATGTGAGCGACAATTGAAAAGTGACTGCTGATTACGCGGTGTTCACACGGACGCTCGGCTATTAGTTTCAACGAAAGACGTTCATTTATTTCGATTATCAATTAGTTCTTAACACCTAGACATGCGATAAACCACTGCTTTTAAGTTTAATACACGTTTAATTAAAGTGAAAAAGTTCCTCGCTACAGTCTATAATGACATGGAAAAATGTACTTAAGGAGATGTATGGGCGTTTTTTCTATTCGAAGAATCTACCACCTGTATTCAGTGTGAGGTGGATACGTGATTTGTAAATACGAGAATATGCGGTGGAGCGGTGTTCTATTACGCTGTGAGTCTCGACCAGCGCATTAAACTGTCTCACAGGTAATGGATTGGGAATTTCATGCTCCAAAGGTCGATTTAAATTAATTTACACATTAAAAAGACAAACTGGACTGGTACGCGCGAAACAACAAGTAAATAACGTTAATCCGATCGCCGATGGACATTGTGTGCGGTGTTCAATATAAATGTACTTACGATCTAGAGGTTACGATCCGATTGAAAATAACTTAGTGAGTTAAGTATTAATATAATACCTATATTACTCATGGATACTCTGTGTTGTAACATCAGATATTACTAGCTCTTCATAGAGATAAACTATTTTAAACAACACCTAGTGATAAACTGGAATTGACAAGTCTGCTAAGTCTGTTAAAATTGGTCAAAAAATCATAAAATTCCCTATTACTTCTTTTTTCCACAAATTACTATTTTTTTTTTAATTTATTGTTAACCAGGTAACTTAAAACTAAGCTTATTTAAGCTGTTTCCTAAATTCAAAAATAATATGCAAAATTCAAAGAACTATTTCAAATATTGCAAAAATCTTTGCAAATGATTGACGGCAGACACTTGAGCTGTTTAGAGAAAAAACAAGAAATGAATCGAAATTGAAACGGAAGCTAAGTTGAATATTGAGTTTGACCCTTTGAGTCGTCCAGATACAATGAAAGAAGAAAAACAGAGTGGATGGAACGCGCGCCGACACATCTGCCCACCACTATCGAATAAATCTACTAAAATAATATTTTTATTTTGATTACGCATGCACGGGTTAGGCAGATGTTAGATACGATACATACGACACGGAAGACCGTCTAACTCGCGCCATATAAATTGTCTACACGGGCTTTAACAACATCTCTTCGTTCATCTCTTAAAAGTATCTTATTTAAAGATGATTTTACTTTCATAGTGTGTATCGGATTCGGACCATTCGTTGTCGCCCGTTAGAATATTTTGTGTACAGTACTGTGTATGCGGTTTGACCATCAAACACTAGTATTCTGACAGTCTGATTTTTAATATGAAATAGGTGCCCAAAGTAAAATTAAAATTATACTGCTGGATATGATGGTAGCCCCCTGATCCGTATTGTCTACGGGTCCGTTTGACTTTTATGTTATACAACGAATTAACGTGACTACGTCGTAAAAACAATACTACACTTTATTGAATAATTTTAATTGATTAATTCGGTCTGTCAATTTAATTGATTCATATCAAACTTGATCCTGTTTTCGACTACTATAAAAACTTTCCACAAGCAGACTTCGCGCTTCTTTTCATCAGTAGGTACTGCTGCTGCAGATGTTTTTAAAATAAGACACTAGTTGATCATTAAAATATTATTTATAATATTTTATTGAGTATTGAGGTAAATATAAAAAAGTAATTATTATATTGTATTTTATTCATTGTACAGTCTCATGACTGTACATCGCATGTTTTGTGTCTTGACTGTACCTACATGCCTTGTTGACCAGCACTCAGGCCGCACTGGTACCGCGCGTCATTACTTATTTCGTAATATATGCTATTTATATCCACTACAAACAATTAAACGGTGAGACAATTATAGAGACTATCATCACGACTACAAGTGAATACTCTCAAGGAAAGATCGGCCACTTAGTTACTCTGTTAACGTTAACGCTACAATATACGTTTACTCGTTTACTGTCGGCTATCTTTTCTTCGTCTCCACACAACAACTACAACAACCACATACTCCACAACAGGAGTCAATGTACAGGATAACGTCCCGTACATTCATATTTAATACATAATACCTACTATAAAAAATATTTGGTTAGACATCTGAAATGATCGTGTGTCACACATTCTAAGGGCTGTTTTAAATATTTAAGTCGAGTCACTGACCAATACGGTACGACTTCAATGGGGTACGAACATTATCAACTTATTTACAAAGTACAAGGTGTGAAGGAGTTCTGAACCCCGAGGTAATAACAGTGTTCAATATACCTAATCATATATAGATAGAAGATAAAGAACAGACAAATTTGTTGGACTATGTCTGGACTTTGTCCGGTCGACTAACATGATGACATGGAGAATATGGAAAAGAGAATTATTAATCAATGCATGTATTGAAATTTTAAATTTTGGTGAAATGAGTTTTGAATGATAATGGGTGCTATGCAGAGGAATGTTCTATTATGAATACCTTCTCTTTAGAGGTAATGTGCATGCAAGATAGCAAAAAGTGAAACGACTCAGACGAGATTTGAACTCACGACCAGTCCCGTACAGAGGGAAGTCTGGTATATTAATTGCATGGTTCAGGAACTCTATATAAATGTATGATTTGAGATTGTCATGGGCATTCATTCATTCATGAAAGAGAGTAGACCGATATGCTCTGCCCAATAACAACTTTTTGGCAGTCATCAGTACACCGTAAACCGTGACCATGGCACTTGTAACAGCGCCGAAATATCGGTTACTCAACAAAAATAATAAACATGGTAAATATCCTGGTGACTTTTGGATAAACAGACGGCTTACAACTAAGTATACCACTAATTTTGTGTAGTAAATAGTTTTACACTGTTAACTCTATATAAAGTTAATTATTAATTCAGTGTATACTACACTTACAATTTAAATTACACAATTACAATTTGAATTGTAGCCGCATCTGGAAGACGGGGCTGCACTCAAGAGACATATAAAATAAGCTGATTCATATCATATAGATGTTCTTAAAAACTATACCATCGTTGTATAAAGTGTACAATTTTATTGAAAATGATGAAATTGAAATTGATTTTAGAGAAGATGTATTATAAAACTGTAAACTGTATTTAATTTGAACCTTCTTGTATACAAACTTTAAGATTACACTCATAAACTGATATTTAGTTTAAGCAAGTAGTGGTACTGTTACAATTTTAGTAGTGGGGCTAAAATAATCAAAGAACGTAAAAAGCATCGTAAGAAACAAATCAATACAACTTAACCACTGTTATTTCACTTAATCAAGTTGGATATAAATATGTAAGTATGTAGTGCTCTGTCTTTGTTAAGTTAGTTTGTTTATGCTTCAAAAATAAAAATAATTATGTATGTGCTCAAATTTTGACATGACTAACAAGTTATATCAGAATTTAAGCTTCATAGTTTTTTAGATCCGCTTCTGACTTGGTTCTAAGCTAATATTTTTCCGCCTCGGTAGATGGAGCTGCCATCGGGTTATATTCTTTTTACGAAGGTGTTTCCGAGCGAAGTCGGGACCCGGGCGGTCAGTATTATGTTTATAAGTAATTGTATTGTGATGATGATAGTTCTTGGTGCTTGCGGAATATGGTTATAAAATGTTTATGAGCATAAGTTAACTTCTTATAAATTATAATAAGCTTACTTTTACTTAATACTTACTTTCCTGCCTTTTGAGATACAGGTGTTTATGAATGTCTGGTTAGGTTTTAACATTTATATTAGTTATAATATATATTTTCTTACCAGACTGATATGATTATTTTTTTTACTGAATATTAGAACCAAAATTACCAATATTCCCTCACACCCCTCCAGCTAAGCTAATTTGCTTGTGTTAGGAGCGGGTTCACGTCGGTAGTATACTGACTAGGATTCGAAGAAACGTTTCGATCGTAAGGCCGACTAACCACTAAGCAACCAACGCTTCAAAACTTGTGTATGTGGACTGAAGACCCGATGATCATACTTTTAAAAACTGCCTTTCCACTGCTAGGCCACACATGACTTGGATGATAGAATTTCTGTTCTGAACGACATAAAAGAATGTGGCTTAAGAGTTGACGATGCTGTAAGCGGAATTGAAGGCGCCTCAAGATAAGATAACCGACCCTGCGTAAGGTGAGGGTCAAAGAAGAAAAAGAAGATAATATTTAATTATTATTATTTGTGATTTCATTATTAGGTACTAGGCGCACAATTTTGTGTTCTACATACTTTTAAAACTATTATAATATGATATTAATTTGTTTAAAGCCAATACCTACTTATTTGGTTTATTTCGTTTGCAACCCTTGATGTCGTTAAACATTGATGATACATATTAGGTGTAATAAATAAACTGCTACATCGCAATGCATGATGAAAATCAGCAATCATAGAGCCCCTCACTGAATTGAAATTTTAGTAAGTGGCTGTGGTACTATGTACTATGTAAGTTTAATTTAGTTAAAAACAAAAATAATATTAATAGTTTTTTTTTAAATTGATAATGATGTATTTAATATTTAGAAACATCTTACTATTCTGTTTACAGAAGTTACTGTTATAGAAATATTGATTAGACTTTTAAATCTCAGCAAATCTTAATACGGCCTCGTTGGATGCTTGATCATAATCATTTGACCCATAATGTGCCAACCGTGGTCAATATCCATTAACGAGACTACTTTAACCTAATTTCATACATGATCTAAAATAATACTTGTTCATAACACGCCAATAAACACAAGGAAACTTTTTTGAACACTTTCAAACCTCAGAACCCTAAAAACAAATCGATTAGCCACAGTGCGGTGGTACAAAAGCTTGCCGCCCACCGTCATGTAGTAGGTACCATTCTGCAATTTGACATGTCGTAAAAGACACTAATAAATAAAATTAGTATCGTTTCGTATGACAATAATGAGTACAGAGACGCCGAAAGAGGCGGGCCAAGGATTCTATTGGCCGACTTTCATGAGCATCGAAGAAATGTACCTTTTATTGTGAATATGACAATCGTAAAATATACACTGTGTGTTATATTGCGCGTATGATTATTAGGGAGCTGTGAAATAAAATATAATGAAAGACTTTCAATAAAAAATTTCTTCCCATAGTTCAAAAATGAATTTAATGATTCGTTTTGGCGTTAATAATAGTCGTTCTTAAAATCTACTTTCGACATATTATACCCAAGTAGTGGTAGGTAAGTTAGTTTGAAGATATGTTAGCTTTGTTTTCTTTTTAATGGAAATCGTTGGTGTTTTGTAGACCTTGGTAGCTGCATAGTCAATGGTCAACTTCAATACACTGTTGCGCGCGACAATACATTCAATAATTTTCCACCCAATCTTACAATGCATCTTCGCATACTTTGACTTTCTTGTACAGTCAACGACAAAAATAACTAACTTTAATTGATAATCTACTTAGTTTTTAAATCGTTCATATAATAACAAATAGAGGATTATTCAGATTTAGTATTTTGGTAAAAATGTTTGTAAAAGTTTTAATGTTAATGAAATTTTCTCGTTCACCGTGTTCTTCAGGAGAAGGAAATTATATTTGGAATAACACTCAATTTAGTCACTAAGCAGTGTACCTAATTGAACTTTCTTGAATGAATTCCCGATCGCAGTCAAAATGCTAAGGGATATACTAGAGTATTATATAATTTTAAGATTCTCATATATAAGGCTATAATATAGCCTTATTATGTGTTTATTTATATACACATAGATATGCAACTGGTAATGTTTAAAAATCAACTATTTAATTTATCGTTATGAACTACCTTCTTACTTCAAATTTTTCGCTTCTGCTCTCACGAAATAATTACCAATTTTATCTATAAATATATACCTAGTTATCCATGTACTCACAGATTTGCTCAGGTAGGTATATACATGACCCACTGGCCCAAAATTCTATCCATTGATATAAATCTTTAACGCTTCGACACATTTTGACCACACGTCAGGATTATGATTCGGTATAAAATACTTCGCATTGTGATATCGCCGTACAATGGACAGGCATCTAACATATAAATTTTGGTGCGAACAAAGGCGCCATATTGACAACGGAACATCGATAAATGGACGTCCGAACGTATCAAAGTAGATATTAAAATATATCTGCCTCTGGATCGGAATAAATCAATAAAGATGATGGTTTAAATCATCTTTGGTGTACGAGCAGTCAAAAAGCTGTTTCCAACTTGAAACTGAGTGCTACTGCATGTCAGCTTAGTGTAAGTATACCCTGTGTTAATCCATTCCAAAGAGGCGTACAAAAATCTTTCCGCTCAATTTCCCTCGAAACGTCAAATGTTTGCTTTCGAAAAGGATTTTAAAATGCAACAACTTTTTGTGTAAGTTTTGGAACGAGATTACCGTATGCAAAGCGGTCATGGACATTTCAAGCTTCGGTGTTACTAAACGTAACATAAACGCAAACCTATGCTTCTTTTACCTTTCAGACTCGCTTATTACATTTCTATTTTTAATTTAAGAAAATTTTGGTATTTTTTCATAAATGGCTCTTCTTATTTTGTACAGATCTATATTAGTATTTTTGTTTTATAATGAATATACTGTACTAAATAACAATTTCAAATTTCATACAGTACGAAACGCATATGTAAACGTTACCAGTACTACGTCAGAACCAGTGGAGGTACAATGGAAACTATTTGATTGCTTCATTATGCGGAATCGGACTCGGTTCATTGTATATCATTTCGCATGTTATATCTGTTCGTATCCTAATTTAATCATCTTGAAGATTGGACCACCGGGGAAAGCGATGTAACGGGTGGCCTCGTCGATTTGCGATTGAACTTTAAAGACAGTTCACATTTAGGAGCGATTGGTTTTTCAGATTACGATAATATCAGCGAACTTAATGACTCAAATTCGTATCATAATTTGAATTATGTTATCAAGCATACGTCGGATTATGAAGAGATCATTTTAAATTTAGAAATTGGACAGGAGATAAGATAAAGGTAATTAAAAAAATAAATGAGTACGGTGGATTAGCTTCAATGCTGATTGCAAAACGAAAAATATTTACATAATTATATTTACATCCCTAATACTTTTTTAAATTACTAATCCTATCAAGCATGTTTTGATTTATTTAGAAATTCACTGTCCAAAATAAAAACAAAACATAAGTTAAATTTATTCGATTATAAAGAATACATTCTGTATAAAGAAACAACGTCTCTAATACTGGTAATATCGGCAGTCCCGTATTTGGTATTATTCATTTGAAATGGACAGAAAACGTTCAATTCTAATGCCTCTACGAAGGCTTTCATTTCTATTGATTCGTTTCAATTTGCTTGATGTCTTATTTTCTACTCGGTGGTCTGCATCTTGTGAATATATCAGAATAAGTATTTTAGCAAACTACAAAGAATCATTGATAATGTTATAATTTCTGAAACGCTTATAGATTTATCCCGATATTAAATAGAGATTTGAGGTGGATATTGAAAAGTGCTATTATGATTTATTCTTAGATTTCCGTTAAACGCAGTGTCTGTCAATGGCGTTCCCGCCGGGTTCCGGTATAAGTCAGGCCCAAAAAGTCCTGGCTTGACATCATAGGTGACATGCGTACTAAAAGTTTTTTTTTTTTTTTTATACCACTAAGTTGGCAGACAAGCACACGGCCCACCTGATGGGAAGCGGTTACCGTGGCCTATGGACGTATGCAACACCAGGGGTGTCACACTCGTGCTGCCGACCATGAAGAAACCTTCTGATGCCCCTCTTGAAGAACCCCATATTGTAGGCGCTTGGGAAAACCGCAGCAGGGAGGTCATTCCACAGCTTGAGTGTGCGTGGGATGAAGTTTCTTTCATACCGCACAGTGCGCACCGTCTCAGGTCGCAATGTGTGGGGATGAATTCCCTGCCTATGGTGAGAGGTGCGATGATAGAATGTAGCTACGGGCATCATGTCAAACAATTCATCTGAGCACAAACCATTGTACAGGCGGTAGAACACACACAGTGAGGCAAAATTCCTCCTAAGGCTAAGAGGTTCCACTCTACCTGTGAGTATGGGATTGTCAACCAGCCTCATTGCCCGTCTTTGCAACGAGTCGAAGGGGTCAAGCTGGTATGCAGGTGCTCCAGCAAAAAGGTGACAGCAGTACTCCATGTGAGGCCGGACCTGTGCCTTATACAGAAGGAGTTGCTGCCCCGCAGTGAAGTACTGCTTCGCCCTGTTGAGCACTCCGAGTTTTCTTGATGCCAACTTAACCTTGTCCTGCAAATGACTTCGGTATTGGACGTCGCTGGAGATTTCGACACCAAGGATCCCGATACTTGAGGAGATGGTAAGCGGTGTGCCCAGGAATTGCGGCGCTACAATGAATGGGGTTTTCTTAGCGGTGAATACACATACTTGTGTCTTAGTGGGGTTGAATTGGACTAGGTTTAGTCGTCCCCAATCGGATATTCCAGAGAGAGTAGTCTCGATTTTAGACACAAGTTGTTCGCGACTCTTCTCCACCTCGGACTGAGGGATATTTGCACGGCCCGTGTAACACGAGTCCCCGGTACTGTCGTCCGCATAACAATGAATGGAGCCATCAGACAGCATGTCATTGATATGCAGCAGAAACAGCGTCGGAGACAACACGGAGCCTTGTGGGACACCAGCGTTTATGTTCATGCGGTCCGAGCAGCTGCCGTTGACGACAGCTTGGATGCTTCTGTTGGACAAAAAGCTGGCGATCCATTCGCAAAGTACCTCGGGGAGTCCATAGTACGGCAACTTCGCAAGAAGACCTTTGTGCCAGACCCGATCGAAGGCCTTTGCTATATCGAGGCCGACCGCTAGGGCCTCACCCCGACTCTCGATGGCTTGCGACCACCGGTTTGTGAGATACACAAGAAGGTCACCGGTTGAGCGACGGTGGCGAAAGCCGTACTGTCGGTCGCTCAGTAGATCGTTTCATTCAAGGTATCTCAGGAGCTGTGTATTAATGACACGCTCCATAACCTTCGAGAGTAGGGAGGTTATAGCGATAGGCCTGTAATTGGTCGGATCTGTCCTGTCACCTTTCTTAGGTACAGGGTGCACGAATGCGGTCTTCCACGAGGCTGGGACCTGCCGCGCGGAGTATGAGAGTGCGAAAAGGCGTGTAAGTACAGGGCACAGCTCGGGGGCGCAGTGTTTAAGCACCATCGCCGGTATACCGTCCGGCCCACTCGACTTCCGAACATCTAGGGACTTAAGCTCACGCCGGACCGCCCGTTGCGTGATTTTAACTTCAGACATGGAAGCACCACAGCTGGGAATTATGGGTGGTTCGGCGTTCCCGTCGTTCATAGTCGAGTTTGACGCAAAGAGATTACCCAACAGATCGGCTTTCTCCTTAGCGCCATGGGCCAGACTACCATCGGATTTTTGCAGCGGTGGAAGGCAAGACTGGCAGAAGTTTCCCTCGGCAGCTTTGGCGAGCGACCAAAATGCACGACTGCCAGATGGGTAGCGCGCAAGCCGCTCGCCAATTCTGCCGATGAACTCAAACTTAGCCCCGGCCGTAGCTTTTTTACTAGACCTCGAGGCGGCATTCAACTTTCGCTTCACTTCAGTGATATTAGGATCTTTATTGGCAAGAGCCGTGGTCCAAGCCCTTCTTGCTTCTCTGCAGGGCCTATTAAACCAAGGGCGTTTGCTCTCTCCTGTTGCGATCCAGCGGTTTGGAATATAGCATTCCATACCCGCTAGGATCGCATCAGCTACTGCTGTTGCACAGGAGCTGGGATCATTTGAAGTGAAGCAAAGCCGCCTCCACGGGTACGACGCGAAGAATTCTCGCAGTCCATCCCAGTCTGCCGACTTGTAGTGCCAGACATGCCGCCATTGAGGTGGCCGCGGTGCTTCAGGCCGCGTGAGCGTCACTTGCGCCCGAACGAGGCTGTGATCCGAAGTACCAAGTGGTGCTTCCACAGTTACTGAGTATTCGTCCGGGCGTGAAGTCAGCAGAAGGTCCAGTATAGAGCTTCTATGGGTCTCTATTTCTGGTGTTCTAGTAATAGAATGCACCAGTTGAGAGAATCCGTAGGTCAGAGCAAAGTCATGAGCAGCCCTTCCCGCAAAATCAGTTCTAGGAGACCCCAGCCACTCTACGTGATGAGCGTTGAAGTCCCCCAAGAATACTAAATCCGCAGTAGGGTATTGCTCAATTACCTTGTCCGCAGACCGCTGCAGATGCTCAAACAATTGAGCTGTACCCAAGTCACCGCTATGAGATTTGTAGAGGCACGCAAAGATACGGGTGTGGCCACCGTGATCCGTACGTACCCAAAGAGTTGACAGGTCCCTGTCTTCAAGGCCTTGAAGACGGCGGCAGCAAATATCATCCCGGACGTACAAGCATACCCCGGCGCGACTCAGGAAGTTATGCTCGAGTTTGTATCCGGGGTACATTAAGTAGGCTGTATCGGCTGGGCATGATATTTGCGTCTCCGTCAGAAAAAACAAGGTGGGCTGCGCGGTCTCTAAATGTAGATGGACCGCGTTGAGGTTGGTGTGTAGGCCCCTGATGTTACAGAAATCCACATGTACTGTGGACGATGGTACCGCTGTAGTAACGTTTTTCTTCTTATTTTTTCCTTTCATGACCTATGTGGGGGGTAGAGGGGAGGAAGGTATAGAGAGTTTCTGTGCTCCCAGTGCAGAAGACAAAGCTAGGCTTCGTACCACCACTGACAAGCTGGGGTTGTGTGAGAGGCTGGCGCGGCGGGCGGAAGGGCCCCCGGTCCCCTCCCAAATACTATAGCCGAGTCCACTCCGGTTTCCTCCTCCGGCACGACTACAGCATCGGGCACTTTACACAGGCTGCTGGTTCAGCCTCCTGGGGCGGAGATTAAGTGATCCCCAGGTTCGGGAACCGTACAACCTGCGGGCGGCCAGCGGATAACCGTTTCACCGGGTCTCCCTGACCGCCGCGCCAACATTTCACGCCCCTACAAGTCAGTGGTGTCAATCTAAGCCTACGGTCTTTCCACTGACAGCACAAAACCTCTCCAGTGAGCTCTGGCTACCCTACTCACCACCGGGAACACAACACAAGGTTATTATAACCGCGGTATTCTGTAGGGCGGAGGTACTTCCCCAGACGGACTGCTCAATTTGAGACGGGAGATACCGTCGTGTCCTACCTCCTCCTAAAAAAAAGTCTCACTGCCATGACCAACCACGACCATGCGAAGTGGAAGGGAAAAAGCCGATGGGTGGACCCGGTCCGAGTCCCAGGGCCTCAGTATGTTCCATTTATTATTTTTAGGTCGGATGCAATCAGACAAATACGTCTTCATGGTGATGACAGTTTTTAGTGGGGTTTTGGAAGTCCCATCAAGACTTTGGGATCAAGGAAGTCTATCTATTCAATAGGAAATATGCAATACTGCCTGTAAGAAATTGCCGCAGAGCGATAAGGCCGTTATCTGTACGTACCACCAAATTTGTATCTCATATTGTAATGTAATATGTTATTGGTGTACAATAAAGACGTTTATTATTATTATTATTAATACCACATATTTATACTAAGACCAATTTTCTGTTCGTGCCCATTTAGACCAAAACTGTTGAACTATAAAATCATCGATAAAAATGCTTTTTGTATCATTAATATTTATTACTGTAAGTCTTAGTATCCTACTATGTTATTAGACAATAATGGTTTATCGTAATAACGTCTGCAAATCCAGATCGAAGATGTTAGTATAGATCAAGCGTAGTGGCTACATCGTTTAATCGCAGTTTCGCTAAATAATTGTTTTGAAACTACTAGGTACTGACTTGTTTGAATACCCCTTTCTTAGCATTCACCTTCTGGTCATAAAATAATGTCTACTAAGAACGACTGACTGGTAAAACGGGCTAAGCTGCATACTTTCATCGATAATTACTACGTTATTTATCTGGTTTAAAATAAAATTTTGGTCAAGAAGTAATAAAACATTTTTCACTCAAATGTTTGGCAGGTGACTTCGAAAATTTTATAGTTTGATAATATTTTATTAATTAAAAAAAAAAAAGTAACCTACGGTAGGTCTCTTTTGTTATGAAAATTGGTTTTTGTAGGTCACGTGAACAAGACCATTTCAACACACAGGCAGAACTGTAGACAAGGGCTAGTTTAAACATATAATTCATAACAGAGTACCGACGTTCACAACACAATACTAGCATTCTCGTTAACGCTTCCAATTAAGTTAAATTGCTTTTGTTACGAGTGTGCTTACATCGGTAGTGTACCGGGTGGTATTCGAACTCGCTACCTAATGAATTGACGTGTATATAAATACTAATATATAGTACTGTCTTCATCACTTCATCGCTATCCCCAGCTGCATCTTTGGCTCTCTGGGACTGCTCACTTCTTTACCTCCTCTTGGCCTGGCGCATACGTATTTCATAAAAGTGACTGTCGGCTGACCTCTCAACCCCGAACGGAAAACCTTCACCAGAGCTTCGTGCGTCAACCAGCAGGTATACAAGATTGCAGGTGATGTTACTTCTGTCGGTAACGTGTCGACTTATCGATAATTACACATGTATTTAATCTGAGTAGATTGTGGGTTATGCGAGGATATTTATCTAATAGTTGAGATAAATAAGATCGCATAATTCACGTTCACGTTCACGTTAACCAGTTCTTTCCTGCTAGGAAACTTTCAGTTTCTACATCACTTTATAAAAAATCGAACTTTAGACCTCGCACCGAGAATATTTGCTTGTATACAAAACTTAAAAGAGAATATATCAAAGTACTCGAGATACAAAAACCCTTACAAAGGGAACATTAGTAATGTGCCATGAAAAACTGTAACAGTATACTCAATAACAGGCATAACAATGGTGTATCGCTTTCTTCGAACGCGATTCGATGGCCAAAGCTGCCGACACGTCCGTGCATGTCTTATGGCTAAATTTAGCGTTAGTAATCCTATCTGTACGTATTATATGTATAACCTTCGAGATTAAAAGCAGAAAGTGACAAGGAAATGTTCGAGAATACAGCTGACTTATAAAATTGTAACAGTATTAAGTGTTTGTGAATGCTACTGGTATTGTTGATTGACAGACGTTATTAAATCTATAGATGCTAATAATAAAGCTGAAGAGTTTGGTTTGGTTGTCTGAATGCGTTAATCTATAGATCTTCCTACTAAGTAATTTTTATGTTTTGCGGCCACAAACATACGGATGCTGCATACTTTCGTAGACACGTAAGTAGTCGTAGAAGATACATTAAAGATGACCGTTATCTCGGATATTTCAAAAACTTTGAATCAATTAAAAATGTTCATTTTTCTCTATTTACTTAGTTACCGACTGCCATCAACGTTAACTACGAATTTGATAAGATAAATGCCCCACGTTTCCGTTGCTTTATATTAATTTACTCTCCACAATTTCGTTTAAATTCTCTTTTTAAGTAAAATTGTAGTATTGAGATAAATAAAACATTACACTGTCTACACATTACCGCTTCCGTGCAACTGAAGAATCTTAAAATGTCAAGATGTTTCAGTGAATCAATAATATTGATTTAAAGTTTAACAATAATGTTGACAAGCCAGCAGGCGGTCCTATAACGTTAATCAAGACGTTGTTTATTGACATAGCGGGCGATACCAAAATAACATGTTATGTAGCATTCATGATGAACAGACTTTCGCGAATTTTCATTAACGTGAGGTCTCGGTTAAAAATATACAGGTGATACTGTAATACAGGAGCAGATGGCAATAACTGGAAGTGTTGCCACGTGTTGAGCCATTAAATTAAAAATTTTATCGTCCGTTGTCTCTGTTCTCCGTTTCAAGTTATTGAATTTCGGTAATTCAATAATCGTTACCGTTATCATTGGTTGAATGCAATTAAAACTTTTTTGGAATATTGAAGACATTAAACGTAATTTTTTACTTTGATGTCTTGAAAGAGTTATCAAATAGCGCTATTGATAATTGTGCTCAGATTTTAAATGAGTGATATTTATGAAATTAAAATTTTACGATGGCGTGGTATGTAACAAGGCAACGGACAGGATTCCTTCACTCGTCAACCAGGAACAAATTCTTAATATAAAAAATGAATGTACAGTAGTAGTCAAGAGATGCATCGCTCGAGAAATCTTTGAATGACATTGCTTTGTGGTACCACACGACCGTAGACCGAGAAAGATATAGAGAAGTAAAAATGCTTTTTTATACTTTTTTTTCATCAAGCGTACAGAAGCGTAAAAAGTGGTTACAATGGTTATAATCTTCTTCTGCGAGCAAATAATGCTTGAAAAGGAGGCGGTGGGGCGAGAGTAGCAGCGGGAGCGACGAAGGATCGTAAGTTAAGCTGCCCGCGGACTGAGGTAACTCGAGCGTCGGAGGTCGATGAATGACCTCCGCCCCCCATAAGCGCAGGCCTGGGGGCGACGGGTGGAGCCGCCTGTTACGCTAACAGAAGCAGGCCGTGGCGGTGGCATCGCGCGCCCCCCTAACCCAGGGACGAGTTGGGGAACTCTGTGGCCCCCACACCCGTGGAGGGCCAGATCGAGAGAGATGGCCCTGGTTCGGCCGGGGTGCGAGAGATATGCCTGTCAACCTCAATTTTGGCAAACAAAAACGACCCACAGGTGCCGTGCGTTTTAATCGGTTCGAGTCCGACATAACCTCTCCCACCGGCTACGCTATACCCTCCGCGGTATCCGTGAGGATTTTTCGAACATAAAATAAAAGTGGTATAAATGAATTTTTGCAGCACAAGGGCCCTTCTCTTTTTTGTAAATTATGCGCCAGAAGACAACTCAGACTCATCAATTATTTAATATTTAGTTTCAGCTCAACAGTAATCCTCCATCAGACTACCACCATGACTGAGGATTCACTTGCTTTTTTACTTGCACTTACTTTAACTGCTACAATAATAAAATTAGAGTACCTAAGACCGATTTTACTAACTTTGAACAAAAAACAAAAAACCACCCTTATATTAATAATCACTAAAATACAAGTAGGTAGCTGTAGGCCCAATCGGGTTAAATGGTGTTACTCAGGGGGCGGTGGCTGTGACTGTGGTGCATCTCTGCAGTCAATGGACTACGGGCATGGCAGGAAGTCATGCCCGCTGTTTCCCTACATCTGCACAACCTCCACCCTACAGAATACCGTGGCTATAATAGTTTCGTGTTGTGTTCCCAGCGGTGAGTAGGGCAGCCAGAGCTCACTGGAGAATTTGTGCTGTCAGTGGAAGACTTAAGGCTTGCCCTGCTTTGTCTTCTACTGACGGCACAGAAACTCTGCATTTGCAGGGTTGGCAGCGCGACTGTGACTCCTCTGGTGTTACGTCCATAGGCCACGGTAACCACTTTCCGGTGGGCCGTGTGCTTGTCTGCCACCTAAGTCGTATAAAAAAAAAACAATTGCCAACCTGACCCTCGATTCCGCTAAATTTATGCAAATGCATTTTAGCAACTTTAGACTTCACCGTCATGTTTTTAAAGTCTAAAATTCTTGCTTCTTGTAGAGTGAATGAAAAATGTAATGAACTTTTTTTCATTTAATTTTGGACTTTAAGAACATTTTTATAAAGTCTAAAATTAAGGGCATTTTGTGCAGTGTCAGTGGTTTGACAGTGGTTTTGTTATGACCATAAACTTAGTAGAATCGGGGCCCTGAATGAAGCGTCGGAAGCAGTAGAACATTCGACTGCCACGGAAGGGGCGCGGGTTCGATTCCCGCTCAGTGCAAATATTTATATGTATTAATATATATATATGCATTGTTTTGGGTATTTCTATGTATGAAATGTATGTATTTACAAAAAAAGTATCTATCTATATAAGTATGTTTATCTGCATTCTAGATCCTATAAGAGAAGCTAGTTAAGTTATGCTTACCGTGGGTCTAAATAGCGTTGAGTAGAATGTTGTACAATATTTATTAATTTTTGCCGAGTTTTGAGCTGGGCGCATCTAGCTATTTTAAATGGTGCCACTGACATAAAGAATCATATAAAAGTCAGTCAATATGCAAGAAGTCCTGTTTAATTTAATTTTTCGCATGTACGCTTTAAGTTGCAGTGGATACATCGGAGCTGTTATATTAGAGTTTAGAGTGGAGCTGTCTAACATAATCTTAGACAGTTCTACTCTAAGACTATGTTAGACAGCAGTTATTCCTATGTTTCGATCAATCTAGTCGACTTTTAGTACTCGCCAGCAATTCAGTTCTCAATGCAATCATATTACGTCATAAAAATGACAAATAGCATGTAAGAACGCCACTGGCATGCATGATGACATCTTTGCGAACTGAAACAAAAAGCTGTAACACCGAGCATTGCCGGGTTGGTGTCATCGGCTAGTGCTCTCACGCATACACCATTCATCTTGGTTCGCTATTTATCGGGAAGTCGATACTTCGACTTACAGTTAGGTTCTTTACTGGTTTGTATTGATTCAGCAAGTGAGAAGCTTTTTACAATTATTCTCTACACTGATATCAGAGTATAATAACAGTAAGCAAACGGAAAAATATGACAGCAGAAAAGTTTCGCAATGGCATTTTATTTTGATATTTGTTAATTTATTATGTTTTGTTTTTAGCACCAAATGTGCTCTGTAAGGTGCATCTCATAGCCACAACGTAACATTTTTTCTTGAATTAAAAGGCATGTAAAACCGTGAGGTACAGCTAGTTATGAATAATATGTTCTGTGTGATCAAATAGCACCCAGCGTTATAAGTGGTCACTTAACCAATAGCTACTGCATCAAGTGTTGTTCGTTCCTATTATTTTTATAATTCTCAAATATTGTTAGGTACTACTTTATTTATAAAGATACACCCGCTTCATTAAACAACTACAAATCGTGTTTTATCCTTTTTTAACACACATGTATTTAGGCAGTTTACTTTACTGTCCTCTAATATATAAAAGGAAGTTATAGATTGTTATGAAGTGCCGTATCTGTGTTTGAAACAACGTTCATAAATGTCCAAAAACATATTACCTGTTAATTTACGTTTGATAATCGTCACGGTTTATAGACTCTAACATAAATACCATGGGAAGTGTTCCTTCGCATTACTATAGTTTATTTTCTTCTAATCTGCTCCGTGATCTTTATTGATATTATATGACATTTTATATAAAACTTAATTTCAAACAGCTATAAATTAACTTATGATGGTGTTTGAAATAACTCATTAATTCTGTAAAACCACTGTTAAAATTTATTATAAGCAACTTATTTTTATTTATACGTCTTAATTGGGCATCGAACTTGTACGGGATGGTTTGACTAATCAACACGATCGTGTCCCCAAAGATAGTTTATCTATTATACAAGCTTTCTAAAAGATAAAAGTCAAATTTGAGATTATAAAGCAATAATGTAAGTTATAAAAACTTGATTTTATTATGCCATCAATCTTGTAGTTCGGCGTGTTGTGTCTGTCCTACCAACGGATGAGTCGTGTGAGGTTTCATTTTATTAATTTTTTAATCGCACTTTCATGAAAGCGTAAAAAATCATAAATAGAATAAATTTAAATTTCCTGTCGGAACCTATATAATGGTCTCCGTAAAATCTCGGTGGATTGTCAAAATGTCTTCAAGGTAGATAATATGTTTAATAATAAAACAAGGTTCTATTTTATGTATTTAAGATACAGCCAAAATACCAACGTGCTAAATTGAATCATGCAGATGCTAACTGTACACATACCTACCTGCTCCAACATTTATACCATAAAGTAATTAGTTTATACATTTCAAAGAATGGACTAATTCCAGAACATAGAAAATCCCTAAGCAGAGGTAATTTTCATATCATGTAAGTTTTTTAACGTAAGGCTCTGGCAGGTTGAGCATGGTAAAATATGGAAAAATTCAACAATCCACTGCCGGTAACTCCTGTTTTGTGTCTTGTTTTCATTGTGAGGTTATAGTATCGAATTAGATTTTTTTTTAAATATATATGTATGAACTGAGTAAGATGTTTTCCGACATAAGGGGAGGATACAACTATGTTTTTCAATAATGCTTTATTAAAGAAAGTATTTTTTACATATTAATGGAGTTTCTCACGGCTCAGTCACTATAAATATATTTGATAAATTCATTGTGGTAATAAATATTTTGACGTCATCGGTCCTTAGAGCTTTCTATCGATGGGTTTATCTTCACCACGCATGTAATCTGTAATATAATATTATGTGTCGACTCGAGCCTACTCCTGAGAAGATAATTTCTTTATCTAATCTTTGATTCTGTCTATCGAAAGGCTCTTGTGTTAACGAGTGAAATCTATTGAAGAACCCTATTATTAAATTTGTGAACAGTTTATTTACATTAGTGGCTTTTAATTCTTATCAAATATACATATTTTAGAAGTTTTATGTGGACTGATTTACAAAATAAACTACTAAAACTATCACCCAGTAATTTGTTTTGACCAATACATAAAGAGAGGCTAATTATTAGAATACAAATTATTGTTTAATTAAGTTAAATGCTAAGAAAATACTTGGGAGTTTTAACATACCGTGGGACTTTTATGTGGATAAATTTGTACCGTATAAATATTTAATATTGCAGCTATATTAAATAAATAAATAATTAAATATCCCACAACGTTCTACACAACGCTATCTAGACCCATGGTAAGCATAGCTTAACTAGCGTGTGTTACAGAATCTAGAATGCGGTTAAACATAATTATAAACTATTTTTGTAACAACATAAATATCATACATAGAGACATCCAGACCAATGCAAATATACACAGAGGCCGTTATATTAAATGGCAAGGTCATATATGTTCCATTGGAAAATATATGATCTAAATCCACTTAATATTTCTATTAGTAACAAACCGTTATTAAAATTAGAGAAATCCCGTATATTTTATTAAACTTATTGTAAAATACTATTGGAAATATCAAGTTCAAAAGTTGTTTATATTTCATTAAAGGGTAACATGCCGTCACTGGAAACCTAAAACTCTTTTTCCGGGAGCAATGTATCCACGGGTCGAAAGTCAGGATTTGTTGACATCCGTCCAAACATTGCTTTGTTTTTTTTATCGTTTTAGGTGCTACTGGAATTTTAAAATCCATTTTTAAAATTGATACTCATAAAAAATTTACAAAGAGTACGTTATTTATAATCAGTTACTAACTGAATAAAAACTCAATAAAATTAAGAACATAACATAACATAAACTCACGCCTATATCCCCGAAGGGGTAGACAGAGGTGCTAGCACCCACATTTCGTCAGTTTATGTTTAGGTCTCAATGTAATAGGTGGCGAGCCTATTGCCATTAACCGGGCACTTATAAAATTAAGAAGTCATGCAATTAGTAATTTTGAATTGCACTGATAGTTCTCATCATCAGAAATACCAACCCGATTAAGTCTTGTAGAATAATAAAAAATAATATAGGAGGTAGGTCACGGCGATATTTCCGATATTCCGATAATTGAGCAGTCCAACTGGGAAAGTACCACCACCCCACAGAATACCGTGGTTATAATAACTTCGTGTTGTGTTCCCAGCGGTGATTAGGGTAGCCAGTGGTCACTGGAGAATTTGTGTTGTCAGTGGAAGACTTAAGGCTTGCCCTGCTTTGTCTTCTACTGACGGCACAGAAACTCTGACAGGGTCGGCAGCTCGAGTGTGGCTTCTCTGGTGTTACACACGTCCATAGGCCACGGTAACCACTTTCCATCAGGTGGGCCGTGCGCTTGTCTGCCACCTAAGTGGTATAAAAAAAATCATTTTTGTTAAATTCTGCCCAGAAACGTAAATTTAAGCCTAAAAGAGTTATTCAAACAGAAAAAAAACTTAGAAGCATTTTATGCTATCGGAATAAAAGTTAACGTGAATATCACAATTAACACATTGGAATAAATAATTTCTTAATTAAAAGTTCTGGTAAAAAATAATGATATTTCCTCTTCTAATAACGACATGACCGGAAAACAAATAAATAATGAAATCAATACTATCATAAAACTAATTATTAATTAGTTTCTAATAAATATTTTATTAAGTACCTAACATTGAAAATATTATCATATATCTACGCACTGTAGATAACAAATTACCGTATCATATTTCGTGAAGATTGCTACAATGTAAAGTCTTTTAGCTACCTTATGATGATATTTCGCACTTTGATAACCACTAAATACGTTAATATGATAATAAATGACAAGTTGTAACAGCTTATTTTCATTATAAAAAAATCAACTTTTCAACTGATTCCGATAGTATCAAGTTTATGTTTCAATCATGAAATTACAGTCAAAAGTCGTTGCTGAATAACAATTAAAAACTGAAACCAAATTTATTGTTTCACGGAAGGTAGTTTTCTCTGATTTCAAACTTGGAATATGTTAAACTTCTTCTGAACATGACTGTACTTACATACATTTGTATGGTATTCACTATTCAAAACAATATTATTGCACTACTTCGGTCTGTGATAAAAGTAAAAAGGTAATAAATTAGTCGTTTAACCCAAAGATTAAAATATGCAGCGCTAGATCGTTTATAAGATGCGGTTTTTTCGTTCGTGACCAAAAGGATCATCATGCAGGTGCTGTTAGATTTGGACAGTTGGACTTCCGATTCTTTTCTCCATCCAATGGTTGACTTTTAGATAAATGTATTTCTTTTTAGAATTTTAGTTTGTTTTTCCGTCAAGATCCATGTAGAATAAACTTTTTCTAAAGTTTAACTTCTGGTAAATTTCGAAAGTAAATGCGATAATCTATTTTATACTTCGTTTCTTTGAATGAAGTCGCTCTGTAAAGATGTCAGCTATAAGTTTTAATACCTATTATGGATGTAGATAGTATATGTGACTTACATGTAATTTACAGTAAATTATGTATAGGTAAAGTAAAAATACTTAAGATTAATTTAAGAAGTTTTCACATTCCGTTGCCACGCGACTGGGAACCGTCCACAAAAACTCAAATGTCATTGCGCAAGCTTATAATAAGGCCCATTCACACGGCACCCTAGTAAATATTTTTTCAATGTCAAGCCGAGACGGGCATGCAATTTTGTAGAAAAAACGGCAAAATCAATAATAGCCTCGTGCACGTGTTGCCGACGGATTATAGATTGTGTTTTGGGAAGATTTTCTCAGCAATTCCTGAGGTGATGTCAGGTACGCGCGACGGTTCGAATAAAAATGCATAGAATAGGGATACTGACATAACTTTAAGATAGGAATAGTAATATATATTTACTTGATTTAGATTTGACGACGTTAAAGACCACGTCATAATGTACCGAATCATTTAGCTTATTTATTAAGCCATGATTTGTCATAGCTTAATAAATAAGCTAAATCATCTATCATTTTATAAATCTATCATTATTTAATTTCCATTTAATCTTATTTTCCTGTTTGATTTGTTTAATTTACACAAGAAGCTTTGGCCAACTGAAAATCCTTGGTCAATGGACAGTAAGCACATTGCTCGGTAGCATTTATAAATTGTTGGCATCGACATCGACTCCACAGATTTTGCAAGTTTATTCTTATGCCGCTCAAAGAAATTCTATACAATTATAACGGCCTAAATTGTAACTGTCTCTAACAAAACTCAGACATTGTGTTTTTTTTACCAAATCCTTACAAAAAGCAGGTAATTTTATATTGAAAAGCATCGGTGTATTTTACGATATGATAAAAAACCAAACAGTTATTTTATCAGATATTGAGTGCTAGATATTCTATAATAAATAGGTCAGCGAAGTTTTAGGCGAAATATATATGATTATGTTTTCAACGACACATACTTAAAGAAAATTTATTGTTTTATAATAAGCCGACGACGTGTCATTGGATGAGTGACTGGCAAGAATCAAAATTGACCACAATAACAAAAATAACATTTTTTAAAACATTGAAAAACATTAGTTCTCCGTCATTTTTATAATTTACTGAATATTTCGTATTTAGAATTATGTGAAAGCAAAAGCGATCAAATTATCTCAATTAATTCAGCGAGTAAGGAAAGTGATGTATTCCATCCCAAATTTTAAAGTTATATAACACAAAATTATCTTTTTTTGAAGGCTCCTGCTCTCGATGCGGAAGGCTGTAGTTAGCTCAAAATATGGGCTTTTAACAAGGCCTAACAGGTGAAATTTTAATCTGGATTTTATTTACTTGATTTAATGAGAGAGTTTTTTCAACGTATTGCAAATAATTGGGGATCCTCGAGTGAGGTATAAAGTCTTTCTTGTTAAAATATAATACTGTATTAATGAACTGTATGCAGTGAACACATTTAATTTTAACAATGACACCAGTGAAACAGTTTACTGCAAATAATGATATGTTTGAAATTTTTACAATACTTATATAATTTTGGCACCGATTATGTAAATAATTATATGCCCACATGAATTATTTTTCAATATTGTGTCCGAAGTTACTACTTTTGTTGTCATCCAATATAAAATATGTTTGGAAGGCATTTTATTTTTTGAATGTCATTGTATTAAAAAAATAAAAATATGACGTAGGTATTTTAAATTAAAGCTATTATGGTAGTTAAAAGGTTTATTAATAGGCTATAATTATTTCATCTGCGGATACCTTCGAGTTTTTGCGCACAAAATTACAAATAGCGACGAATGGGCGAATTAAATTAAAGATCACGGACTTGTAACTTATGAGGTAATTAAGGATAGTATGAACGATTAACATGGCTTGTGTACTGTTACAGTAATTACGGGAAATATCATAAACATTTGGAGTTGGCTCAAGGATACTCTTGTACAATCCACAGTAGCTCGCAATGCTGTAGAATGGCGTTTTCCTGTCACAGTTATATTTTTTTGCAATTCACACGTTCCCTACTGTAAAAAAATTACCGATAATAATAATAAATATACCTAAGTGATGCGTGGGAAAGTTGTGATTCAGTAAAGGTGGGAAAAATAAAATGCAATTTAAGCTGGATGTACTTACAAACATAAAATTATCCATAAATAGTCAATGAATAGATACCAATGAGTTTCACGTGAGTAAAGTGAAATAAATATAAGCTCAACAAACAGTCATAAAATTTGCTATGCACACTTACAAGTACGAGTATAGTATTAGGGAAATAAGGATATTTATTTCTTATGTAGCTATCGGCTGAACCGATATGGATGACATTTTGTGTGTATATTACAATAGGTACCTGGATAGTTGGAAAATGAAATGGGAACCGGTAGGTCACTATTTTTTTTGGGTAGTTTTATAAAGTCCGGTATAGAATGGACGCAATAATATTCATGTCACTATATTATCCCGAAAAAAACTTTTTTGACAGTTTCGACAGAGTTTTGTGTCATAATTGTAATCGTCGTATATGTTACATTTATTTGGCATCTCGCTTAACCTAAAACAATCTCAGCAGGTAATTTGAATTCACAAACTGATGGCATCCATCATACATACTCGTTTAGGTTTTACATTCTCACTAACGGCACTTAGCTCAAAATGATCGGTTGCGTTCACAACATCGAGGCACTTTGATCATAATGTCGCATCAGGCTTGCATGTCACGGCAACGTCATATCGGCGCGGGCGCACTGAACAACAATAATCGTGAATGAATTGTAATGGCAGATTTAATTGATGCTCCAAACCAGTCTCGGCAGAAGAGACTGCACAAAAAGTCGCTACTGAATTTAGTGAGCCAGTCAATGGTTTTAAGTGTGTATCGTTTTATATAAAATGAAGATTGTCCAGTTTTTGTTAAAGAAAATTAGATATTTATTATAAAACTCAATGTTATGAAACGTAATAAACCTTTTGAAAGGATGCCATCTTTAACAATGTTTCTTAGAACGATAATAATTACTTCCAATTAGAACAAATTAGGTAGGTACTTAGAACATTTTGATAGTTTGACCAATGCGGTAAACCGGATATCTAGGACTTGTTGATAAATTCTAGGTAAAGATTAATGTACCCGGGCTCCGAGGTTAATGTTTCAGATGCGATCATGGTACAACGATAAGATGATGATGAATAGTTTTTGAAGTAATCTGTTGCGGGGGCAGTAACAGATTAATTTCTCAGGTTATATACGATAGTCAAATACGGGACTAAATTACTTATTTTTCACTTGAAATGAACTGAAATTTGAAGAATTCGAATATTGATTACCGATATAAGTTTAAATTGAATAAACTTGCTTGTGCCAGTCGATCAGCTTAGTAAGGTCGTTGACGTGCAGGTCTCAATTAGTTATAATTTGTTGATTTGTATGCGTAACATTGAGGAACTAGGAGTCTGATGTTAGAACAGAACACAATCCTTGCTTTATCCTCAAAAATATTTGAACCTGCTAATAATAGTTTTTAACATTATTCCCCTATATTCAGTTGTACTTTTGCATTTACATTATCAAATATAACGATTGCAATATACGCCTTACGTAGTATTTGCTTTCATTGACTTTTCGAACGAGTAGTTCTCAGAACGATGCTCAACAAATGATGATGGAACGTCATTTGACGTCCATCAATATAGGCGAATTAATGCAGACCCAACTCAAGCAAGTTCAACTCGATTGACATTTGCGGGGCATCCTTGACACCCAATCGGAAGTTGTACATATTGAAGAAGCGATTCTCTGCATAACAGTTTCAACTCGAGACAATTGCATCATCGAGTGATGCGTCGAGTCATCGGCCGGCCACTTACCGAGCGGATGTTGTTAACCGTAGCTTGATTAGCCGAGACGATGTTAAACGGCAGCCCGGGCAAGTTCAAACAATTAACTGTATAGAAGTGTCCGACTCTAATGAATGATACAGACTTGCTCCATTTCATTATACAAACACCGTGACAAGACGCGGCTTACAAATTGAGATTAATTCAAGATACTAGGTACTGTTAGTACTGCATTTGATATGTAACAGCGCATCTGATGATTTCTGTATTAAGTAATGTCATTTACATGCAGTCAATGATATAGTCGTAACGATCTAATTTTAAAGAAATAGATTACGATTTTGTTACATTCATAGACCGAAGAAAATTCTCATACCGTTATATTTTCTTATTGTCGCCATCTTCTAGTTATTAAATTATTCTATTGAAAAAAGGTCATATGTAATGTTTAATGTTTTCGTAGGGTATTGACTATGTAGGTCCAAGTCCTGCTCCTAGTTTGGCGACATAATCGGTAGTCATAGTTGTCCTATTGACAATTTAGCTCTAACTATTACTCATGTTTAATTTTACTGAAGTGAAGTAAAAAATAAATTTTAAAAACATCTCTACTCGTTTTATTGAGACAGTATTGATTAGAATGGAATGCAGTATTTGAAGTTTTATGTTGATCATGTATAATAATAATAATAATAATAAAGCCTTTTATTCGGACAAAATATACAATTAAGTTTTAAAAAACCACTGCACTGTTTTTTTTTTCGAAATTAAGTATATTCGACTATTTGATGCTTCTTTATTTTTTGTAAGTCCGTTTGCCAATTGGCAAAGGCCTCCTCCAACCTACTCCATTCTGATCTCTCTATGGCTACTCTACTCCATGTTGTACCTGCAACTTGCCTTATATCGTCGTCCCATCTTTTTTGTTGTTTGCCTCTTTTCCTTTTGCCTTCCCTTGGGTACCAACGTGTTGTTATTTTGCTCCATTTATCCTTTCCTCTGGCCATGTGTCCCGCCCACTTCCATTTCAGCCTTTTTATTTTTAGGGTGACGTCCTGTACCTTGGTCTTTCTCCTAATATTAATGTTTCCTATTCTATCCCTCCTCTTTACTCCCATCATGCTTCTCTCCATTGCTCGTTGGCAGATAGCAAGTCTATCGGTGGTGTTTTTTGTTAAGGCCCATGTTTGACTTCCATATATTAGGGTTGGTAGAATGCAGACATTGAATAATTTACTTTTTGTTGCTATATGAAGGTTTTTGTTTTTCATTATTTCGCTTAGGCTCCAATACCTTTTCCAACTGTTTGCTATTCTTCTTTGGATTTCTTTGTTTATATTATCTTTGGGTGATATCAGCTGTCCAAGATATATATATTCTTCAACGTAGCCTATTTGTGTCTCGCCTATGTTTATGTTGCTTTTATTTCCGTTCGTCATTACTTTTGTTTTTTCAGGGTTCAATTTTAGTCCTACCTTTTCACTCTCCGATGCTAGCTCATTTAACATTTTATTTAGATCTTCTGACGTTTTTGCGAATAACACAATGTCATCGGCAAATCTTAAGTGTGTTAGTGTGCGGCCATCTATATTCAAACCTAGATTTTCCCATTCAAGTTTTCTAAAAATCATTTCCAAAACAGAGGAGAAAAGTTTTGGAGAGAGAGGATCTCCTTGTCTTACTCCTTTTTGTATCTTAAACGAATTTCCTTTCTTTTCTAATTGAATGCACGCCGCGCTGTTTTTGTATACATTTCTAATTATTCTTATATATTTTTGTGCTATCCCTTGTTCTTTTAACGCCTCCCAAATGTTTGTATGTAATAATGAGTCGAATGCTTTGCTATAATCGACAAATGCTAGGTAATATTCGAGTTGGTATTCCGTATATTTTTCGATGATTTGCCTAACAGCATGGATATGATCAAGTACTGAATAGTCTTTCCTAAAACCTGCTTGTTCTGTAGGCTGTTGCTCGTCAAGTTGTCTTTCCATTCGCTTGAGTAGGATCTTTGCAAATATTTTGTACAGGTTGGACATCAAGCTTATGGGCCTGTAGTTTCCGATATCATATTGATCACCCTTTTTGTACAGAAGGATTATATTAGATTCAGTCCATTGTTGGGGTATCGTTTCTGTATTTATAATATCATTGAATATGTCTTTTAGAACAGGTGTTATTGCATGTTTCGTTTGCTTTAGTACTTCGTTACTTATTCCGTCGGGTCCTGGAGCTTTATTGTCTCTTTGCGTTGCTATAGCGAATTCTATTTCCTCCTGTATTATGCTGGGTACGGATGAGATTTCCAACAACTTTATTTCTTTTTCCACAATAGTGCTTTCATATAGTTTCTTGTAGTAGGATGTAGCAATTCCTAATATTCCTTGCCTTCTATTTTCCTTCAAGTTATTGCTATCTTTCATCTGTATGATCCAGTCCTTTTTGCTATTTAACTCCTTATATGCCTTTTTTATTCCTCCTGTCTGTAGAATGTGTCTCTCTATTGTTTCCATTCTTTTCTGTGTTCTATCTTTTCTAATACTTTCTTTTATTTCTTTACTGAGTTTTGCTATTTGCTTTCTATTATAGTTAGTATTTTTTCCATTAATTAGGTCAGATCTTTGATTAAGTAGGTTAATGGTTTTGGTAGTCATCCATTCGTTGGGTAGGTCCTTTTTATTACTTCCCTGTTTAATAGCTGTTTTGATTGTTTTTTCTAACCAGTTGTATTTTTCTTGCACCTTCATGTTTGTTGTCTCTTTGTTGTATTCTGTAAGATTTTTCGTTATAGAATTTGCCATTTGTGCTGTTTGGTATTTGGTAGGTTTTGTGTTTATCATATTGTTTCTTGGTCTTGGGATTTTGGGCGGGTTCGTCATCAGTTCTGCTCGGATAATTCGATGGTTGGTGTTGAAGTTGAATTTGCTAAGGACTGTCATGTTTGAGAAATATCTGCTTTTATTCGTCATTATAAAGTCTATTTCGTTTTTAATTAGCCCGTCTGGTGATAACCAGGTCCACATCTTACTTTTTTTCTTCTTGAAGACTGTGTTTAAGATTTTCAAACCATTCTCCTGAGCAAAGTGTACAAGCCTTTCTCCGTTTTTACTTCTGGCCTTTTTTTTATATATAAATGGCCCAAGGACTGTATCCTCATCTGGTTGTCGTTCTCCAATTTGACCATTGAAGTCTCCTATTACAACGAGGTTTTTGTGAGCATGGTCTTGGATTGCTTTATTTAGTTCTCGGTAGAATGAGTCCGTTAATCTTGTATCTGATTGTTCCGTAGGTGAGTATACTTGTATGATGGACCATGGGTCTTTGTACCCCGGCAGCTTAAGATTCATCACTGCTATGCGCTCTGATATTCCTATGAAGCTTTCCACATAGGTCGCGAGGTATTTTTGTATAATAAAACCCACTCCATACTGACCTGGAGTTGCGCCTATATGGTATAGAAGGAAGTCAGGGTACGAAATTATTCTTTCTCCCATTCGCCTTACTTCGCTCAGTCCGACGATGTCCCATTTAATCTGTTTTAACGCATGTGTTAATTCTGTAAGGTTTTCATCGTTTTTAAGCGTAAGTACATTGAGAGCTGTAACATAGATTTTTGATCTACTGTGATTGTTTTCACAATTGTTTTCCTGTGTTGTTGGAGGGTTGTGGTCATTTTCCCCCACGAGGACCAGTCGGCTTGGGAGAGATTGTGTAGTTTCTTTTGTTTGGTTTTTATATTTTGGTTGGATTGTCCGTTTGCAGGTTGATGATTGCTATTGTTTTTTATGTGTGGGTATATCAGTGAGAGAGTTCGATCGAATTCTCAGCAAATCGAAGGCGTTTGTCCTGTTAGTTTTAATAGAACTTATCGTTTGTTGCTTTTTAGGTTTAGTGGTGGAAGTCGACATTGGTGAAGTAGATAGTTCTCTTTTTCTTTTGTCAGAGTTGGGTCCTTTAACTACTAGCTTATCATAGTTGAGAAAAGCAATATTTCCCTTTTTCTTCTCCTCTAGCAGCTGTGGTATCAAAGCCTTTCTCTTTTCTATGACTTCCTTAGAATAGTCTTCCGATAGATAGATTTCCTTCAACATTTTTTTGTTTTTTATAATTTGGTCTTTTTTCCATCCATTTATAAATGATAGCAGCACAGGTCTATGTTTGCTCCCAACTTTATTTTTCCCTATACGGTATAGTCTGTTTATTTCATTTTCTTCCACGGATAAATTTAAGTCTCGTTTAAAGATCTCCTTAACGGTTTGAAATAGCTCCAATACCGATTTTTCACTCTCTTCTAAACCATAAATAACTATATTGTTACTTTTCTTCTCTTTTTTCAAATACTCAATCTCGTTCTCCAGGTTACAAATTTTTTGTTTTAATTTTTTATTTTCTTCTATCATAGGAGTTAATTTTTCTTCCATTCGATGCATTATATTCTGTGTCAGAGATTCTTTTAGATCATTTGTCTGTTTCTCCATTTCTATCTTCATTCTATCAAACAATAATTGAAATTGCTCTTCCATGTTGTCAGATGAGGTTATGTGAAATGGAACGTAAATGCAACTTGGTAGAAAATATTTGTTTAGTAGATTTTTTGTGATGGCAACTCTCGGGGTAGTTGTCAACTGACTGTCAGTTCGGGTATTGACTGGTATTGCGGGTATTTGTTTATTTGTTTATTTTCCCGGCTGTCAAATTGACTTAGGTTATAAAAATATTTTATTCTAACCTCAATTGTTGATATTTGAGCTTCACTTTTAACTAGTTGTTTTTGAGAATATCCAAGGATCGTTCTTTCCTATGTCTTCTGATGTTGTTTAGCTGATGTTTGAAGCACTACAGTTCTTAAAGTGTAACTATAACTATTTTTAATAAGTGTTTTATTGCTGACAAATATCCGCGACTTGTTGTCACTACAACGACCGGAAACGGATCAACAGATCATGTATAGTTCCATTAATTGCAATTATAATGAAGGTATAAAATATTAAATCACACATACTAACCCAGCATGATTTCTGCATGCGTTAATAGTATTGTATATTTTAAAGAGTGCTGAATAATTGCCTTGTTTAATTCTCAAACATTTTATCGAGATATCATTTTATTTTAGTGGTCGGCACGGGTGCTGAGGCCTAAGATTTTTAATTTCTTTAACTTTGTTGGCGACATTTAAATACACGCTTTCGTTCTGAATGCTAATTGTGAGTCGCAGGCTCATTACAATGTAAATTTTTAATCGCATACTGCTGGATAAGCGTCAATTATCAAGTTTGCCAGGATTCCTTCAAAGATTCTATTTAGTCGTTAGTGTATTAATTAGAGTTTGATCTTTAGGTCTTAATATTATTTTACATATTTTGTACCTAGATGTAGGATAAAGATCATGTAGGTACCTACTTACTTACGAATTTCAAGAATATGCAGAACATTTTTATTAACAGTGTAATTATGACGATTGAATCTTTCCTATACTTAAGCTTATTATTCCTTATAAACTCGGTAATGAGTTAATTCTGGTTCTGGTTTTGTATTATATGGCACTCTACAAGAATTCCTCTATCATCAACTTAAGGTCAAGCTTTGGCTCAAAAATTCTTTTTGGAATTTCAAATTAAAAAAAACAATAAAACAAGGTGTCTTTATCCGGATACCTAAAATGTAACGTATACAAGTATAAGCATAATAATACTAGCTATTGTAACGTATACACACGACTAGCAATTTTATATTAATTAAATTTAGGCCTAACCACTGGTATCACTGGCCTTAGCTTTGTTGAAGTGAGTTCCATAAAAAAGTCATTAGCAGATATTATTTCACCAATCATTGTATTCGGTCCCACGTAGTGGTGGGCGAGCCTATTGGCCATATTCCGGGTACTATTGTTGACTGTTTTTATCTGTGTGACGTTAAACAGCCTAACCCCATAGTCGTCTTGTACGACACCGTTCGGAAAGAGATAGGAGAAGGTAAGAGTACTAAAATGATCTTTACTATTACGAGATTTATATTGCCTCATATTTCATATACATACAACAGTTGCATGTTATTATGAATATAAATTCGGTAGTCATTCTTCACAGTACATCATGTTTTGTTTTGTTGTTCCTCATAAAATTGAGGCTGGTAAGTACATTCACTCGCTACTAAATAAATTTGATTGGAATGAAAACAACTTAAAACCTATAGAGTAAATACACCCACAGTCCTCAGCGAAGTACACCTATCTTACTGTAAGTAGTAGTAATTCTCTTTACAAAAACATCTCAATGACGGTATTGTAGGTGGTACAAATTGTTATTTGTCGATGGATCGTATGCTCATATCTCTGTTGTCAAGTCCGTAGATTCTTACTTGATATTGATTACGTTTAAATCGACATTCACACCCACGCTTGGTCAATATTTATTTAAGATATACGACACCGCGCGCCAAGGAAGTATTACTTAGAAATTTGTACTGATAACATTACTTTACATTTGATTATTTCATGTAGAGATACAGTAATAATAGCCCCGTATGAATGTATTACGTTGTTGTATAATGAGTTAGTACCTTTGTGTTTATAGAATGTGGTTCTAATAATGTAACGGCTACTGTGTAGTTATTAAAAGGTTTAGTAAGGTATGTCGTAAGGAAGGCACTAACTATGGAAATAGATGGCTACAAGGGGAGAGGCAGGCCAAAATGAGGTGGATGGATTATGTGAATGATGATATGGTTAAGAAAGGCGTGAATGTTGAGATGACTGCAACTAGAGATGAATGGAAAAAGAACACAGGTTGCGCCGACCCCAAATAAACTTGGGATAAAGGCAGGAGGATGATGAGTAAGGTATGATAGGTATACAATTAATAAAATAGTTGTATATCTATGATACTTTTCCACAGTCATGGTCGCGAAACCTAATTGTCACACAGATAAGTCAAATCTATATAAAATTGTTGTAAACATGACTATTGAGTAGCTGTTTGTTTTTATTTTCAATTTACATTTTTATATTTTTCCAAGCAATTGTGTTGCAAAGTCACGATCATAAATCAAAATTCCCTTTACAAAGTTTCTATTAAAAATTTATCAACAATCGTGTAGAAAGAAGTGAGTTCAATAAAATACATTCCACGACTTACTCGGCGTACGATCAAGATTTGTAATTTAAACTCTCAATTGTAACACTCATTTGAAATTGTAAATTTTAGATCACCCATTCATCACGCGTTGCTCGTCTTCTCTTGACAGATGGTGGCCTTGGAGATAATACCGAACTAAAATGCGCACTTAACATGGTCGTTTTACTCGATATCGTAACTTGGTCATTGTTCTATTTAAAAGTACTGGCAGCTAAAATAGGATAGATTTATTTTTGTAACAAACTGCACCTGTATATGTGGACTTGCGTCTGCTATGAGATGACATTCGTAAGTTTTATTTAGGTATTAGTAGTATGTACTTTTGTTTGGAATTTTAAACAAGTGTCAAATTAAGGTTAGGTATGGCTTTATAGGATACGTAAATACGTGTACAATAAGTAATTTTAATTTTCGTACTCTTTTAAATTTTTCCTAAACAGTTTGCAAAAACGTTTCTTCTGAGATCGATAATCGACTGTAAGCGACGCTCATAAAACCTCGAATAAAACCTTTGTATATAGACTGCATGGCATAGTTGTTGCATGTAATTTTTTTAAATGTTATACACCGTCTTTTGTCTTTTTTTACTTCTTCTCTGTATTTTGCCAATTAATATTTCTTTTTTAAATACAATTATTGTGATTATTTATTTACTCGGCTACAATAATGTAGCATGTATAATAAAGTACTCAAAATCATCTGAAAGTAATAACATTGTTTTAAGTACCTACTTTACAAGTCAACATCGATCTGATGCTGACTTTAGCTACTAGATAATAATTAAATAAATAAAATTAATGTGATAACCTAACTTAGTTATGTATTTTATTTTTCGTAGCTAAGTAATCATTGAAATATATTCATAAATTAGATACAATAAAACTAAAATAACTATTATACAACTTACAGCTAAGAATGATTAAAATGTGTCGTGAAATTCCTCCGCATCGCATGCCTTTTGTGGTAGCGTAAGAAGAAGACTGGCCTTCTGGTCAAGAGAAGCGTCGACCATACGCTTCGCAATCTCACGGAAGAGATTGCGAGCGCTCAAACCCTATGACCCTAAAGTTTCGACTCCAAACGGCACAAATTAACCTAACTACCTATGTAAAGCATAATGTAATAAATAAATATGTATTTCACACCTGATCTTAGACACCAAAAATTAGTTTAAAGTATAATTTTAGTATAACCTTAATAGTTTCTGGCATCTAAATAGTAGTCAAAATTAATTCTATACTTAATCATTTCAGTATCTTTAAAATCGGATCAGAGCACTGTTGGTCGCCCAATAAATCGGAGGCCACAAGAGGTTCAAATTAATTCATTATGTTAATTGTTGTGATTAATTATTTGAAATTTTTACCTCAATAATTAAACTGGACCAGTGGACGCCACAACAATTTGTTAAGGACACAAAAGTTACCGTCGCCATCTACCTAAAGTAATTGTTTTGCACGAAAATGCCTAATTGTATAATAAATATTCCAAGTTTATTTATTTTCAAGACATTGAAACTTAAACATGAATGTATTGCGAATTGGGTACTTGACAGTCTAGTGAAATTCCTTACTAGACGTTAATTTCTATAGAAATTTGTATGAAATAAAAAGAATGACGTCATACTTTCAACTGTCAAATAATCATCCACCCAATCTATAATAGGTTTAGTGGATGATTAAAAATAACTTAACATTACTACTTAACAATAACTTTACATTAATTATAGATAGGTACATATGTATAATCATGCTATTATCCCCGGAGGCTTAGGCAGAGGTGAATTAACACACACATTTCACCAATCATTGAATTCGTTAGCACGTAATAGGGGGTGAGTCTATTACCGTCTTCTGGGCACTATTGTTTTATATATCTGTCTGATGTTGAACAGCTCAATCCCTTCGTCGCCAGCACATGGGAAGAAATGGGGTGGTCCAAATTCCACTAATTATGTGTGCAATAAAGAATAAAATAAAAAAATACACACGATAACTTGAAATACACTTACCACAAACGATATTTAAAGTTTATGAAATTTTATTACTGCGAAAAAAGATAAACTTTATGCATTATCAGTATTCGTCATATCTTTTTTTATTTTAAATTCAAACCCAACGGTCAGTTTGGTGACATAAGTCAAGCCTAAGTTAACGCTTTTGTTCGTGGTTTTATCAAAGACTTGTGCCGCTGCTCTAGCAAGTCTGGCTACTCGTAAAGCACTTCACACATCTGGTAGTCTCATTGTAATATTTATCATAATGTTCGTAACAATGCACGACACACTCGACGAGCAAATTGTCATCTAGTGAGCGTCTTGAATAATAGCGCACGCCCCAAAATTTCCGTGTAATTCTACCTTTTATCTTTTGAACCATTGTGGTGTGAAGTTGGCCATTTATTCTCAATTATTGTCTCTTCACCAAGGGGAGTAAGTTGTGAAGGCGTTATGTTTGCTTTGATACCTCTTTAAATTTATTATTCAAGAGGAAATTCTATATCACAAAACAAAGCATTTTCCCCTTAGTTCCGTTTCAATAAAGACAAATATTGCTTGACTGTTGTGAAACACATCCTACCTTTAGATGTTGCGTTAAGGAGGATGTAAATTGTCAATGAAAAGGTTTTGTCGCGTGACAAGTGAACTACTTGTAATGGGACAAATCGATACAGTGTGAACACCATTTGTATCAAATTTTTATCATGATATTTATTTTAGAACAAGCAACATTTCTAATTCTTTCATACTTTTAATGCTGCGCTACTAAAAATTTATTACGTGAATTGGTTTTTACGAATATGCTGTACAATCTCGCTTGCGTTAAATTCCTCAATTATGTGTATAAATGTTTGTATATGGCTATAAAATAAATAACAAACTATCTTGATAAAACAATTATGAAGCGTAAACATGATCTCAATCGCTTAAGTAGTTTAAAAGAAATAGGATCACAAACAACCGTAACTAGGACTATTTATTTGACTTTTATTTCATCATCTATTTATACTTGTGTACATGAAAGCTAAAATTAAAATTGAATGAATTTTGAAAGTAGTCCAACGGTGTACAACTGACAATGCACTTGTGGTGTAACAAATTCTTTCCGGTTGCATTGAATCGCCTCAAGACACCGGCAAAGGAAGTAACACTGCAATAACAGCAGTCAAACCATCATTCAGTTGTAAAATATTTATGACGATACGTTTACAAAAATTACAGTATGAAATTTAATAAATTGCCATAACAAAGCTCTTTACAACCATGATTTACAAGACGATGATTTGCCGTAGTTATGTATAATATACAAAAATGTATAAAGCAATTAATTGTACTTAACGGACCATTGGATGTAGATATACATATGCATATTCATGGAGATGGTATCAGCCGCCAACGTAACAGAAGTTGTAATATAAAAATAAAAACAATAAGAAGCCGAACTCGATAAAAACACGCACACATTTATTATAGCCACAAAGATGAAGATGTGCTTCTTCATTAAGCAGTCCCAATCATCGGAGCTTTGGTAAGCTTGTTGTTATTAATATATAGAAAGTCATCGTGGGCCCATTAGGCGAGATAACCATATTGATCAGATGGACGATATTCAAAACTATGAAGCCTGCTCCTACTTTTGTATGTGATTGCCCTAATGATCACGTGCCGCTTGTTAGCGATGATCAGTGGCCGACCATTATCAACGATTGATTCTGTATCACCGCCGCCGATATCGGTAGATTTATAACCTTCACAGTTCCTAATGGTGCAATTATGACCACAATTGACGACGTGGATACAGGAGTGGATTTAGTTAGTGACGTGGAACATCACAGCGGTGTTGTAAAAAAGGGCAACTAACGAATAGGAAGTAGTTTATCATCGTCGGAAAATATAGAAGCAATTAAAGCAGCAAGAAGATGTTCGATGTAAGGTAATGAAAAGCCGAAATCGGAAGTCACTCGTTAATGTCACATGAAAAGCGCCCTATTACCGTTTTATTGATAAGATCTTGTTTATCTGGGTAAAGATCTCATGGGTTAATTCTCTAACACCTCATTAGTGTCCATTGAGGGACCGTTTACAAACGAAATGCAAATTTGATGAGTGTGCGTGAGCATTCTCATTTAAAGCCTTTCACCTCTACCAATCAACATCTATTAATGCCCTGTTTTAAACGAGACTCCAATGGGTTTAAGAGCAAATAAATTTAAGATTTGGACGCTATTAGTTCGGCTGCTTTGTGTCAGTGGCGCAGAGGTCGTATATTGCCGGTAGTATTGGTCGGTATATCTTTTTGTTCAGACACAAATGTCTTAATTAAGGTTCAAACGGTTTATATTATAAAATATTGCACCAAGTCATTTAGTTTTGGGATTCTAAATACTATTCTCTTATTATGTTGTAAGTTATGACATTTTATTATATAAAAAACTTGAATCTATCAGATTATTTTTAATTATTAATATTTATAATCAAAGAGGTGATAACTAGAAGTAAATTGCTATAGCAGCCTTCTATTCTGATTAAAACAACTTCTTTTACGAATTCTTAATATAAAGGGTCATGCACCTTTTCGAAGTCTAAGATTATGGTCGCTTTTGCAATATGTGTATCAGTTTTTCATTTTATTTTAATAAGTTACTATGCATTTAATCATTGGGGTGAATGGGGCCTAAGATCTTCAGGGTCCAAACCAACCTAATCTGCAAACCGATACCCACTAATTGACAGATGAGGTTCTGACGCTTGGATGAAGAAGATAATGTACTTACCTATGTTATCATCGCTACTGACAACGTTAACTCAATAATATTTTTTAAAATTAAACTGTATAACTTATTTCGCAATCGCCGTACGATTTTCGCTCCACTTATAAAATTCCTTATTTGCCCCACATTTTATTTCTCTTCCACGCTGATATAAATTTTAATTATTTAATATTCATAAAACGTTGCTTGTAAGTAAAATAAAAATTAACGAGACTATTATTAAATCAATAAAAGAGTTCTAATTAAGTAGCTGGGTTATTATTAGCGGTTGGCGAGTCTCGCCTCTTCTGATGACTATCACAAAATGAGATCTTGGACGCTGTTCCGTTACGTGTGATATCAGACTACGCACATTCATTAATGCTTGCCAGCGGATGTGTGGTATTAAAGGTGGATCAAAGATCAGGTGGATTAAGACTTCAAAGTACCCTTAAAGTAGTTAATTTAATTAAATAATTATGGTATTACCAAGTTAAGTATTTGAAAGAATCAAGTGATGCATTTTTTATGACGATCCTTAATCAGGCAGGCAGTTATTTAATAATAATAATAAGTTTATAGTGTTGTTAATTAACGAGTATCCCTGGCTGCTGTAAAAATCAGTTTTTAATCTATTTTAAAAAGGCCTTATGACTTCGAAATTAATGTCAATTATTAAGCTGTTCAAAACGTATTAAGAGGTATAAGTTCAATTCTTGTATCTTGTATTATTGAACGTAACTGTGAAATCTATAATTTAGAAAGTATCAAGAGTAGTTTGGCTTCATGTTAAAGTGTAGGTATAACTTAGGCCATTTTATTAATTGTAGTAAAACTATGTCTAATTGTTTCTTTCTTACATATTAAAAAATCAATTCGTATATACTTTCAATCATCATGATACCCTATGATCATTTTATCAGTATTAACTACAAATATGACTTTTTTCCACACATCATTCCTTGTTGGTGATGCGATGTTTTTAAGTTTAACAATGAATTAATGATTATTACATAATGTTGTGGACATGAAAAATACAACATCCTTTAAAGTGTATTGAAACCATCGCCAAGATCTAAGTTAATCTGTTTACAAGTCGAGTAACTGGAATATCCCTGAGATAACGAATAGCAATAACAATTTGTGATTGGACTGATTTGTTTTATATGGAACTATTTATGTAATTTTTGCCTGCGGGTAATAACTATCCGTTAATTTTACTAGGAGTCTAATTGTGTAGGTATTACCGGCCCTAAAATGATTTTCATTAATCGTATATCTTTTTCTAAAAATATATTTGAAGCGTTTTAATAAAAGCGGAACCACGCTTCACAAAAAGAAATATATAAAGGAGGGTTAATAGTGTTAATACATCTATATTAACTTTTTTATACTACTTAGGTGGTAGTTTTATTTTTGTACATATATTCGGCCTCATATCGTAACAGTAACAAAAACAAATGACAAAACAATGGGTAACATGCACCGCTGTTGTCAAATGAGAAAATTTTAACACGTTCAACTTAGTATGTATCTTACTTCATATTCTAAACAGTAGATACTAACCATACTTCTATACATTTTTGGTTCCATAATAATAGGCATAATGATCTCTAATAGGGGTAATGGCTTGATTGGCGTCATAAAATCAGGAGGGTAAGGAAGATTGCTTCGAATGTTCTATAAGTGCGTGTTGGACTGGGCTCAGAGTATAGAGGCAAATTGATTGAATTAGTTTAATGCCCCCTTTATGGCGTTAAAGAAAATTGTATGCAAAGAACTATATTTCAATATATTTCATGGTACAAGATTTTATATGTATGTCAAAGTATGTAAAATTAGATTGTAGAAAGTATGCAGTAGCTGGTATGTATAATTTGAATATGATTTGTGATCTTCTCGTCATAGGTCATGGCCCCTAGGTTTCTCTAGGGCGTCCACAGTGCGTCGCCGTCCCTGTTGTTCTTGAGCTTCACACTTCATTTCGTTTCAAGTCATTCCGAGGCTCGCTGCTTCTGCAATAATAGTCCGCTTCCAGCTCTCTTAATATAGTCCATACCTACCCACATGTAAACTATAACGCTGCAACGCATCTGAAATGTCATCGGCAGAAATAGTAGGTTCCATTATTTAATCGCGAGAAGTCCCGAACCGTTGCATAATTATGAATTCACATCGCGATAGTTTAAAAATAACATTATTGTCGAATGTTGTAATATTTAGCAATATATCTTTAGAACGGCCAATACAAACCTTTGAGAATGATGTGTGGCGAAACCGGTCAGGTGAAAAATAATATATAGTGGAAAATTACAAAGTGTCTTATTCAAAATAATACATTGATATCTAATGTATTATTATGCCGCGACTAAGATCACCTATACTTCAAATATATATTAAATTAATATAGCATATGAGTCTACACACATTTTCGAATTAATAACATATTTTTTAAATTGAGTCGTAGTGTAGTCGTAAAAAATAAGATTCAGAAATTAAATTTTATAGCTCAGCCATAAATTTTACATAAGTTTTGCGGTATATTTTACGGGTTATAGGCTTAAATTCAGTTCTGAATCAATCTTATGGCGGCACATCAAAAGATGTACCCCCCGTGCTGCTGATCAAACAAGAAAAAAAATGCAGGCTTAGTTTAAACTATAAATATTAATAACGCGTTCAAAACCGTTAAATATGTTTGTAGGGTGACTATTTAAGTACAGTAAGAAGGGATAGTTTCAATTTTTAAACTAAATCAGCGACTGATGTCATCATATGTGATCTCACGACATAGGTTATTCTTAGATTCGTTGTAATAAATTTCTGATTTCTCGAAATTAAATATTCCCATGAATTACGGAACTGGAACAGAAATTCTCATGGCGAGTAGTAATATCTAATGTGGTGAATTCTATCGACGATATGTATGTATATATTGTCGATAGAATTCACCACATTAGATAGGTATTACTACTCGCCATGAGAATTTCTGTTCCAGTTCCGTAATTCATGGGAATATATACAAGGTGCTCTATCAAATTTTAGTCAAATCCAAACTACCTTTAGAGCTTGACCTTATAACTAAAATTTAAACACAGATACATCTTTACAAACTTTTACATTACAAGTACTTAGGTACCTAAGATTATAGGTACATATTTCGGATTCATCGCTTTTGGCAGCAAATAAATCTGTTAAAATTGAGAGTATATTGAGAGTATACTGTATACAGTGGGAGACGCCGAGACGGGAGCTTGTGGCGGCCCTGGGAGTGAGAGTTCTCACGCTCTCCACCTTGCTCGCGGCGATGGTCCGCTGCGCGGATGCGTGGGCGGCCAGTGCCTCCTTCTGCGAGCAAGTAATGCTCGTGAAGGAGGAGGCGGGGCGGGAGCGGCAGCGGGTGCGACGAAGGATCGCAAGCCAAGCTGCCCGCGTACGAAGGCAACTCGGGCGTCGGAGGTCGATGAACGACCTCCGCCCCCCATGAGCGCCGGCCTGGGAGTGACAGGTGCCTGGCGCCTGTCACCCTGGCAAAAGCAGGCTGCAGCGGTGGCGCGCCTGGCGCGCCTCCCCGTTTTCGGGGACGAGTTGGGGACTCTGTAGTCCCCACACCCGAGAAGAGGGCCAGATCGTGAGAGATGGCCCTGGGTCGGCCGGGGTGCGAGGGATATGCCTGTCAACCTCACCTTCGGCAACCAAAACGACCCACAGGCGGCGTGCGTTTTAGTCGGTTCGAGTCCGACATAACCTCCTCCACCGGCTCCGGTGGGGAGGTATCCGTGGGGATTTTGCGCACGTAAAAAAAAATAAAGTATACTGTATACAGGAATACCTAAGCTGAGAACAATGAAAGCATTTTACAGTTGTTGATATATTTCATTTTTATAAAGTGGAATTTTTAGTTTCCAATATTTTTGCTTGATGGTCACCCCTGATACCGACCGCGTCAATTTTGACAGCGAGCTTCGCCAATTTAATATCACAAGGTTAAGGTGCTCTGACTCGCCCACAAAATTAATCAACACGCCTCTTTTTCGGACCTATTTGTTTTTAATCATCATATTTGTTCTGCTAGCTTTTAATTCTGGCCGCTGATTAAGATTTTATTCATAAGTTTTTATGTTTTAGGCAGATATTCTTGGCAGGTGCTTTTTTGCGGGTTAATATATTTTCCGGGAGTATCTGGCTGAGTATAATTTGACAGCTTAAAGAATTTTGTTGGTTTTAGTTTATCATTAAGTCTTTCATTAGTTTTGAATTTTCTTTTCTATGTATATAAATAGTTCGTGGATATCTTGTATGGACATATAAATAATGTATCTCACGTGAGCAAGTCCCCTATATATATCTGATTGACAATATTATTATGGCGCTAGCCTATAAACAATGTACAAAACACAGCATTTTATAGGACAGCTGTGCCTGACCACGATGACAAAAAGTGTCCAGATACCATCAGGTCGAATTACATTTGGCCACGGGCCCTGCGGCAGTGGTGAACGAAAAAAAAATCAGAAACAAAAAAATCGTATCTGCCGCCGCCGTGGTGTAAACAACTCACTGTTTATGAGGAACTTACTTATAGTTTTTGCACTGAATATAATACAGTAGGTACACTGTTTGCGTTAACGCTCTGCAAACCATTACCCACAAAGTCACAGCCATACCTCTGATGTTCGTATGACACTCTACGCTTTGATACGCCGACTTTGTGGTCATTTGATCTTTAGGTGGACATAAATAAAATTATCGATGTCAGATTTTTCAGAGACATCGATTTTTTGCTGTGTCCGAGCACGATCATCGATTTTAACGGTTTCCCAGTTTTCGATGCGAACCATCTCGAAATGCACTTGGTATCGCAAAATAATACGAATCTAATATCGCCACCGCATTCGACCCGCGAACAATGCGCGTTTCACTACGGCTTTTAAACTTCAATAGGACGGTATTTAGATTACGTTTTTTCATCTTTCTAAGGTACTGTTCTCTTATTTGCCTTTTGTCGAGTTGTGGGCGCGACAAAGCCACAAACATACCCTGCTGTGTGCCTGACCAATTTTTTGTTAAAATTTCGTATTTTATTTCGCTTATTGAAGCTCTACTTGTAGAAAAAGTACATTTTATACCTTGAGGTGCAGAAAAAAGTTTATAGAAGATGCACTGTGATATATCGTCTCGTAGGTACGTTCTATTATATTATGTGAGGTGGTTTTGTGGTCGTGCTACACTGATGAACTATCTGTACCTGTAACTGACTTTTGAAAAGAATGAATTCATTCTTGCTCAAAGAATCGAATACTCGCATTAAGGTATGCGTCCTATATATTAAAAATTTAAGACTATATATATTTTTTACTTTTATAATTAAAGAATTACATAGATGGCACGATTGTTACCGGTCATCACAGGGCGTGGAACATATTTTACGCAGCATTTATTTATATTCTCTTTGAAGTAACCAATACTGCTATATATGTATTAAATAGTAGCTGATATGGCAAATATACTATCCAAAGTCTTGTAACGTCTGTGGGGTAGGTAGTTAAAAATACCTACCAAATATACAAAAATGATATAAAAATCAGTTAAGCCACTTCAGAGGAGTTGACCACAAACACAGTGACCAGTGATATAAGATACACTATTATTCTGCCTCACTTTTCTAATCAAACAAAAATACATTTCAAAACTATAATGAAATGACTAATCATATACCTTATTAAGAGTACTGAGTTCAATAGTGTAGGCAGTTACTGAAAATAGTCATATTATGATTGGCGGAGGCTTTTACGGTGCCTTTTGGCAGCAAGAGTGCAGGGGCGTGCACAAAACACTCCGGAACACGTGCAACTTCGCACAATGAGAGTTTGCATTTCCGCTCGTCGTGCACTTCCTTTACTCAGATTTTACTTTTTATTGGGAATGCTTTTATTGCGTGGTCTGGACGCTTTTGTACGGTCGTATTGTGTGCAGGACATTCAGCCGCATAACGCATCGTAGGTTTCGATTTCGTTAATGATATCGGAACATTTTAATCGTGGCTGAAATCGAAAGGAAATAATAAGGAACTATATGAAAGCACATCAATTCGCTTTTAGAAATCGAACAAAGGCGCCCATTTTCGATTTAATTCCGTTACGAGACATTGGTAAAGAAATTTTAATCTTAACATCGAAAACATGTTTCGGATAAATTTAACACTTCTAATCTCGTTGACCACAACGAAACACAAGATAAAACCCTCGTACCCCCATGAGAGGTATTTCTTGCTAAATTTATTTGCACTCAGACCTTCGTTTGGGATTAAAACAAAAAGTTAAGAGCCATTATTCTTCCACAAGAAACAATACGGGGCAAAAAATAGCACAAGTAAGTAGATCAGATAGTACAAAGGGATGTTTGGGGTATGGGATGATAAATTATTGTTTGTAACATATTTGATAGGTTAAATTTAGATTCTACCTCTTAGGAATAAGCTTTAAATTTATTTGAAGCATATTAACTTGCATTTTCGTACTGTACGTAGAATTCCTTGTGGTCAGGCTCTGATTATTTTTATCTGTAAAATATCTTTAATGGTGTCAAAACTTATGTCCGGCGCTCTGCGTGATACAGGAAGGTAGCTGTTGGTGGCATCTGCCCACACAACGTGACATCTTATTTTCTGAAAAATAAACCTGAGTTGATATGTGACAAATTGGCATATTTACAGACTGCTAAGTGATCGCAGGAGGTCCAATTGTTAGAAATAATTTGAACAAAATATATTGTGATATACATTTCAATTCGTCCAAGCTTTAAAACACCTTCGTGTCAACATTGTCGTGATCGGAAGTAATCTGTATTCGTGGGTGTCCGTTAAAATTAATGGTGCAAAAAGTGTCAATAATAATCTCAATTATTGAAGCAATTTTCTGAGGAATCGACCTTAAATTATTTCCCACCTATATTCTTGAGAATAATGTAGTACTCTCTCATACAATCCTATTATTTAAAAATAGTTTGCGGTGATTTCTAGTTTAGATACCTAATTCATGATATTTAATTCAATGGTTCTCATTTAATTTTCGCACGATATTGTCAAACGTTACCTAACTACAGAGGGGCGTACTAAAACGTATAAAGGATTTACTTGAACACAACATATTCTGACTCCACTTATTGATAAATAAATAAACCCATACTTGTATTACCAAAAGGTTTTCTTTTTTAAATTAATTAGACCTGTTATTGAAACGGCTGTAACGTATTCCTACATACTGTTTTAATCCTATATTGAAACTTGTTATTAATACAATATCAAACTTAATGGTGCAATAATTCTTAGGAATTATTGAATTAATTCATTATAAGGTGCATAATCATGGTTTTTGGGTTTGGTGTTGCGCGTGACCGGAACAACTGTAATTTATATAATGGAGCTGGACAATACATTACGTTATGGAAACCATTAATTACGAATGTGTATATTTTAGAACTCCGAAAAACTTCATTAAATATAAATATTCAATTAAATTAAAAATAATTACACTGTATTTTCTCCATAGTATAATGTAGGCTGTATCGAACAAAAGTAAATGATTTGGAATAATTTCAACTACTGAAGATCTTTTCTTGTATAAAAGAAATATCGAAGTCCTCTAACTAAAGTCCGTCCATGCTGCTTCCTCCGGGCCCATGCATACGTACTATCGACAAAGTGCTTACCACCAAGACGCACAGTTTTTGCATTTGATTTGCATTTGCGTTACTGCTATCGTTGCCTTTCCTAAGGTAAAGCAACGAAAGCAATAACGTCTCTCTGCTTTCCTTTGAATGAGGTTGCGTTGCCACCAAATAATTTCCTACTTATTTTCTACAGATCTCTATCCAGCTAGCGATGGATCCTTGGTAGGCACACTGGAACTGATTCATAACAACGTGATCATAACATCTGCAGAATTTTTGTGCTGTCTGTGGGAAGACAAAAGGCTTGTTCTGATTGTGTCTTCTGCACAGAAACATCCTTTCTTACAGGGTCGGCAGCACGGGTGGTGACTCCTCTGGTGATGCACACGTTCATAGGTCAAGGAAACCACTTTCTATCAGGTGGGTCGTGTGCTTGTCTGCCACCTAAATTGTATAAAAAACAAACAACAAGAGCTTTTGCTTCGAATGATGTGAATCAATTGCAGTGCCTTTACCTACAAGCTTACATTGGTTCAGTGGTATAAATTTGCGGTTACATTTACTTTTTACATATAAATGAGTTTTTTTGTTTGGCATTTGTCTGTTAGGTTTTCTTGCCAAACTCCGGATACATGACCAGTGGACAGATGGGGCTACCAAAACGACATGGGAGCAAAGGCATTAAAATATAGCACTGTGGGAGTAGGTATATATTAACAAACTATATTGTTCAACACAATAATACTTTCCAGAACCAGCTTTAATAGCACTATTTTTAACATCCGTGGCTACATTAACGACACACCTGAGATAAGTTGTACATAACAATATACAATGCATGCATTAGCCTATCCACAGAGAGAACTGGCCTCTATCATTACATGCATCTAACAAAAGATAACATTGGTTAATGCCATTTATGAACATTTTACGTGTGACCAGTTCGTTAGCAACTTTGTGTAAAAGATTAATATCTTTGTATATATCTTACCTCGAATACCTAAGTGACTAAACTGTTTTTGGTATATACGTTCACTAATAAATGTAGGCGCCTGTGAAGCAAACGCTGACGTGTTATGAGCATAACCCTCACCTTACAATAAAATTTATTATTATTTTTTATATAGAACACGTCAATTAGACTTCGCCTTGCCTGATGGTAAGCTGAAGGCAAAGTCTCAGAAAAGAGGGTCACCATTACTTACACATACTATGTGACAATGGTGACACTCAGCTTGATGGCCTCATCTAATAGGTATATTATAATATACATGAATACATACATACATATAATCACGTCTTTATTCCCGGAGGATTAGGCAGAGGTGAATTAACACCAACATTTCACCAATCATTGAATTCGGTTCCACGTAATAGGGGGTGAGCCTATTGGAGTCATCCGAGTACTTAAGCCATGCATCTGAGGCTGAGTCTGGGCTGTATATATATCAGTCTGATGTTAAACAGCCCTATCGCCTTGTACGACACCGCATGGGAAGAGATGTCAGTTCAAATTCTACTCTGTCGGGATCCACGCGGCTATTCCACACTCCCTTAGTCGCCTTTTACGACACCCACGGGTAGACATGGGATGATGCTATACCTACTACTCCATCGGTATCATGCGGTATATTATATAAATATAATATAATTCTCATGAAATGTGACCAGCGAAGTGAATATAAGATTTTCAAGAGTTAAGCCAATGCTTGAAAGTGTCCAAGGTGCTATGCCTGTTGTTTGACGAAAGAGACTCTGGTACAAACATTTTTCTTGTTGGTTGAGGGGTCAAACGAACATTTACAGGTATATTATTTCATTTTAGGAAAATCGAGACTGTACAGGCAGATAAATATTATGAAATACAACTTTTTGAAAAACCAAAGTTCTAGCACTGACTGATTTTTTGAATTTGAATTTTTGGCAGTGACACTTCTTGTTTAACACTTCAAGCATCATCATGGCTCAGTACTATGTTTTATTGGCCATTTTCAACCCATTTAAATGCAGTATAAATAAATTTGCAGGCTTTTTAATTGAATCAATATAAAATACAATCATTCTATGTATTTCTTCGTTTAATATATGCGACCACTTAAAATTCTAGGGTAATAAGGTATAATGATAGATTATAATCAAGAAATTGTTAGTAACTGCTTGCCGCGGGTTAGAATTTATGCTACGCCTCTATAGAACCGAGTGGCATTGCGTGAAATCCTTGTAAAATCTACTAAAGACCAACCCGGCTCTGAACACAGGTTTACCAGAAAATTTAATAAAAATAATTGTTAAAGTAAAATATGCTTTCACCCAAAGAAATAAGAGACATTTTGTGTGAATTTATTACTTTGTAAGCTCGTAATGCGTGTAATCAGCCCCTGATTGGCTTGAATTAATCGTACCGAGCATGCGTGACCGCTACCAATGCAGACTCGGGGCAGCTTATGAGATGTAGTTTAAGACTCAATGTGAATTAAAAATAATGGCGTCATTAAAACATACACTCTTTGTGCCTAAATTAATAATATCCCTAATGGTTTTATTTGCTCTGAATGCGTGCTCAAATTGAACAATCCATGTTATGATAACTCGAAGTTACGGTAATAAATGCTCTTGGTTATTACTGACCAACTTAGTTGCAGATTGGATTTATCAGAATCATAGCAATAAATTGTGATTATGTTTTTGGGTATTATTAGGCCGGACTTCAGTAGTGAAAATAACTGCAATCAAGCTGAATCAGGTAATCAAGTTTTACTCAACTAATTCATAGGTGAAGTCGGTTGTACGACCTGAAATTAAGTTTACTTTCAATTTGCTGTTCCATCTTTACAAATTAAAATAACTGTGCTATACTGAAGTACTGATATAGCAAAAGCAATGAGTTGAGACTAAGGGAAATACCACAGAACAATAAAAACACGGCTTGTGTTTTAGGTCCTTCGTTAAATACAGGGAGCCTAGCACGTTGTATGGACTGTAGTTACGTTTACTTAAAATGTGAGCCACCATGCAATCCCTAAGATATTTTCAAATTTATTCTACTGTGACGTATAAATAATTCTAGAAATTTAGATTTGTCACCTTAGTTTGTCATCAATTTGGATAATACTCGTACCTATATATCAAGCAAAGCATCCAAAAAAGAAATAAGGAATAAGACGAATAGAGGTGACAACTTTTAAAATCTTACTTAAACCATGAATAGTTCAGTACTGTCTCTTTAAATCTTGTTAATCCAGCTTAAGGTTACTTGGACAGGAATATTCACTGCTAGAAATTGCACCGATATGCAAATAAAATGACTAAGTACCAATCTAATAAAGTGGGATTCCATCACATGTCGTGCGAACGTTTACTAAGCCGACAGAATCATTATAAATCAGTTTACCTTATGAAACTTTCTCACTAGTTTCAAGTTTCAATTGCAGTTAATCAGTTTTAGCTACCAAAGTATAGAATGTAATATTTTCCCAAAATTACTACTGTGTATCCAATTAAATCTCTAAAAGCCAGTTAATAAGCGTATTGGATTAGATCTATTGTTGGTCGTAATGTATGGTAATAAATCCATTAAAATAATAGCGGTGCACGCCCGAGCATTCGATTCGTCACCGTCATTACATTGATCTTGCCACTAGCCACTGTGGGACCACCGGAATTTTCTAGATTCGATAGAAATTTTACTTTGTAATACTTTTAGTTTTAAACATTTTAAACATGCATAAAAATATTTTAGTAGTTTTTGGAAGTTGCATTATATGTTATATAAGTAATATAACAGTGGATCTTATCGGCAATACGTACTATAAAATCTAAAAATTTATAACAAAATACTAATTATGTTAAAAATTGCACAAACTAAATTTAAAAAACACTTGACTTATGTAGCCTAGTGGTATGGGAATGGACTGCTGACACGAGGTCTCGAGTTCGATCCCAGGTTTTACAATGGCACACACCAATGTCTTTTCGATGCTTTTCGAAGTTATGTGTGTATTTATCGCAGGTTTATAAGTGCCCAGCACTCTCGTGAATATCTAATTTGATGACGTCGTTATTCATAGAGCAAAACGCTTAATGGAGCACTTACAACATGCTTGCAACTTGCAACGAGCGTGGGACTACCAATCAAGCGATGTTGCGTAATTGAAGCGATTAGTTGGAGGATGAACGAGTATATTTCATTTTTCATATATTAATAATAACTAATATGTCATTTTAGGTATTATTAATAATTAATAATTTCTTAGGGCAACACATTTGGTACTAACCTCTTGTTGTCACCTACCGTAATCAGCAGTATTATGTTATAAAATGATAATTCTATTCTAAGCCGCGTGGTTCCCGGCATCGTAGAATTTGGGCCACCCCATCTCTTCCCATGCGGTGTCGTACAAGGCGTCTGAGGGATAGGGCTGTTTAATATCAGACAGATATATACAGCCCAGACTCAGCCTCAGATGCGGGGCTAGAGTCAAATATAATGTCCGATATACGACAATAGGCTCACCACTTAAGTATTACATGGGACCGAATACAGTTATTGGTGAAATGTGGGTGTTAATTCACCTCTGCCTAACCCTCTGGGGTTAAAAGCGTGATTTTGTGTGTGTGTGTATATCTACTCAAAAACTATAACTTGAACTAACACAGTAAGTCACTGGCTATCTAATATGGTCCAAAGATTGGAGTTCTGGTTTGGAGATGTTTCTTACCGTTGTCATGTGTTGGGCCCACTTATATTTTCTGGCCTATATCAGGTTCAGCTGCAGGTCAGTACACCTGGGCCTCGATTCTGCTAAAACGAATCCACTTTCATACCTGGAACACTGCTAAAAATCTAGTTCATTTTAGACTTTAAAGCAATGCGGTAAAAGTTAGAAATTAAAAGGCATTTTGAGTGAATGAAAACGTGTGATGAAACTATTTTTATTTAATTTTGAACTATAGTAATGTTGAAATGAATTCTAAAATGTATCTACAGAATACCGCGGTTATAATAACTTCGTGTTGTGTTCCCAGCGGTGAGTAGGGCAGCCAGAGCTCACTGGAGAATTTGCGCTGTCAGTGGGATGACTAATGGCTTGTCCTGCTTTGTCCTCAACACTGACGGCACAGAATTTCTGTGCTTACAGGGTCGGCAGCGCGAGTGTGCGTGCTACACACGTTCAAAGGCCACGGTAACCACTTTCCATCAGGTGGGCCCTGCGCTTGTCTGCCACCTAAGTGGTATAAAAAAAAATGTAAGACCATGTTTTTGCAGTGTCTGTGGTATGGCAGTGTTTTGACTTTGTACTTTAAAGTCACTGGTTGTAATTCTGAGTCACTCGCTTGAAGTTAGACAACAGTCACTCCCGTGAAAACTGAGTTAATCCTATATGAAAGGAAAATAATAGATTCAGGCCTCGAAAGTAGAAGCTGTCATCCCTCGCACGCTTAACCTGTGGAATAAAGTCCCTGCCGTGGTTTTTCCAAGCGACTACATTATGTAGTTCTTCAAGAATTTCTTCCATCAGCCGTGTACTTGTCTGCCACGTAAGTGGTATTAAAGAAAAAATTTATTTTAAATTATTAATTTATTGTATTAACAACATGTATTAAGCATATTATAAAGTATTTAGCATGAGATTTTAGGTATGTAACCGCGATAGCCTAGTGGTATAGGTAATGGACTGCTGTGATGGGGTCTTGGGCTCGATCCCAGGTTTCACCATGGCTCACACCAATGACTTTTCGATGCTTTTCGAAGTTATGTGTGTATTTATCGCAGGTTTCTAAGTGCCCGGTTCATGGCAATAGGCTCGCCACCTATTACATTAAGACCTAAACATAAACTGGGGAAATGTGGGTGCTAGCACCTCTGCCTACCCCTTCGGGGATATAGGCGTGAGTTTATGTTATATTTATGTTATGTTATTTTAGGTAGGTATATAAAATACTATAGGTATTATAAATTATTCACTGACATCGCAATTAAAACAAGCTTCAAATGAAACGAACGTATACCTGTTTACGCCACGGCCCTATTCCATGATTAGTTCCGAGGCTTCTACACCAGTGGTTGTGATTGTCTCATTCGATATGCAACTACCGCCCATTAGGCGATTGCTACTGATTACTCCCCACAACGCATTTTCTCCGGTTTGCCTCCGCCTAACATTGTTGTCTTAACGACAATTATAACCATTAAAATTTGTTATACTCCATTAAATAATTAAAATGTTCACTTTCAGGTTTCGGTTTTATTTATTAGACAATTTTTACTTCAAAGAGAATCAAGGTACAGTTATTACAAATAACTTTACACTCAACGAGTAAATCTATTCTACTTCCTACTTATAATAAATGGGAAAGTCTGAGAAGATGTTTAAATATTTGTTATTCATCCACGCTGTAACGGCTGAATAAATCGAACTGAAAATTACTACAGGTATAAATTATAGCCTGGAAAAACACAAATGTTACTTTTTAATCCAGGAATATTAACAGGTCCCCATGGGTTGCAGGAACAGGATCGAAGTTGCACGCAAGTGAAGTTGCGGGCAACAGCTAGCACATAACATAAATAAATATTTGTACCAACCATCTTCAATCTGCCTGTTATCTGTTTACAATTCCTAACATTTTGATGTATAATTTTTGATTTGCATGTATTAATCCAGACAATCTGAAATAACCGCGTAAAGACAGGTTTCATCCAAAATCAGTGGCACGTTGCCGGAACTACGCAACTGCTTGACTTCCTAACGTTTAATTAAGATACCTTTTACTGCCACTCTCGCCGGTGGTCCCGCTTTGATTCAATGATTATTTTTGAGGTTTTTAGATCTCCGGGGTTTGAGTCAGAAGTATTGATCCGTGGCACGCATCAACGTTATCGATGGTAATGGTTTTGTTTATTTTTGAATTTCGGTATTTCTGTTTTATACTTTTATATTTCAAATAGCTGTGCCCGCAACTTTATCTGCGTGGTTTTCGTTTTTGATATTTTCAATAGGCACAAAGATTTTAGGTTACACCTTATAAGTTCAGCTGTCTAAACGGGCCCAGCCGCTTTAAAGATTACCAATTACAGATGGAAAAAAGATATAAAAATTGAGTTGAGTTGGGAAGCTGTTATTGCAACAGACACTCCAAATTTATTTATTTGCATAGATTAGATAAATACAGTATTACACTATTCAAAATAATCGTATCGAAGGACGGCTTTATTAAAATATCGATTACCTCTGTAAAAATTTGCCGCAAGTAATATTTAAGAAATATTCTTAAGCATCAACCGTCACAGTTCAACAGATCTGACTCGTGCCTTACCTTGATTTACGCAGTGAAATAGAAAATTGGTAAGAAAATTGATGCGGTCAGAGTAATCCTTGCAGACAATGACCCGCTACCCAGAAACAATTTTTGAGAGTCACTGACTTAGGAGTTAGGTTTTGTGGCATATGGTCAAGTTTAGATCGCAGCGGTTAGGATACTTAGAAATGAATCTGCGAAGCGTGAAATTGAGTCTACCGCAACTTCAATATTATCTGAATATTTTGGGATGCCAGAATAATCCTACTGCACTCAATAAAACGACATTCTATTTTTACTCATAAATCTTCAGACATCTAAAATATTATTAAACAATATGGGACCAACGATCCAGATAGCGCTATCTAAGACGAAATGAAAAGATACGATATTTTAAACTGGATTTGAATTAGTATATCCTTCACTTTATCTCTGCACTTTGTTAATGTGACTCTTTATCAAATATAAAATCCTAAGGCATGCTGATAAAGTGGCTCTGTTATACGGGGCGCTACCTTTTTGAAATAAGCATTTACAAATTACTTTCGGACAGGTATTTTAGTAATGTTCCTCACATGTGAATGGTTCTATCTCTAGTGATCAATTTATCGGCTCGTTAACGTCTGATGAATGTGACTGGATTATTTCATGATTATAAAATAGTATATCACGATTGAGCCATTGATTAACACTGTGGGAATATCTTTTAATTTTAGTTAAACTGCTATCTTCTGTCTTTTATACATTACCTTGATACGCCGAAGTCCAGCCACCGATGAGAATTATGCATGATCGCGTGATTGCGGAAAAGCTTCTTGCACTACGATTACCTCGTATCTGATTTCTGCCTTATAATCGTACATTTCATCGTATCAGACCAGACTTCTGGGCGGTGCCGATCGTAATGAATGCCTACCAGTACCAACACGTTAACGTTTAATATACTTTAAGTACCGTAGCGGCTCGAACCTGCAAAGAGTAAAGTGGTACATTATTAACAAATTTTAAGCGCACACGTTTTAGTTAATAACCGTAAAAGGGGAAATTGCTGTATGAGCTTTGTGATTATTAGTTATTTCTTATGACATATCAATTCTTTGATCGTTTCATTTCCATTACTGAAGCATAATGAGGCTTTGGTAAAAAAATAAATTTAGAATTTTGTTGGTTATTAAAACAACTGTTTATTGTTTTTTAGTAAATTAGACTGAAATAAGGATCGCCTTTCGATGGAAATCCAACCATAACTAATACAAAAATATAAAGACAGGAGTGATATGGGAAAAAAACAAGATTTTAATTTTTTTTAGTCATAACCCACTTTTAATAAGTGGGTTATGACGAAAAAAAGCTATATATAGCTATATATATATGGTTATAAAACATTTAGAGTAAATAAATTATAATATATTTTGACAGCTCATGCAGCTAAAGTGTCTTTAAAAGTTTTTTTTTAATTTTTCGTAAATCTTATTGGTATTCTTAGATACCAATAAGATTAACGAAAAATTAAAAATTATGATTACGACATCCCTTGTGAGTGTTACATTCTCTAGAACCTGCAATAGAAGCGCCTGCCCTCTTATTCCGATTGACCTACCGTAAGTTTATCACATGCGTCTGTAGGTATTAACCGAGACTTCGAATCCTGGCCATTACGCTGGTGACGTGAGTCTAAGCAATACAATACAAGCAATAAGCTTAGCAAGAGGTTAGTAATTTCAGTTGCTAATATTCTTTCCAAAAAATTAAATCATCCGACTGAACAGTCGTGAAACGTTACTACGTTACAACTGTGATTAAAGCTCGTTTCCAAACAGAATAATGCCTGCTTACTACATACAACCAACTAACTTTCACTGATCTAATCAACTAAAAGCAACTGACGAGCACAACATCCGTCAATACATTTATTGATTGGATGTTATGTTCGTCTATTGGCCATATAATTGTCTTGTAAAGTAATTCAAATGAGTATTGTTGTATAACAAGCCCTGTTCTGGCGCAAACGGGTTGCGTTGACAGCTTCAGACCACCGGAGGCGAACACCGTTTTTTGAATACACCTTCGTTAGAGTCGATCTGGATGACATGTTACCTCTTTCTGTTTTCCTGGACAACTGCAAACGAAGAAAGGTATGTAAATTGTTTGTAAGAAGCAATAAAATCATGTTTTCAATGTATTACGATAATTCACCATTTGCTTACCTATATATACCGAATATCGCAATTATCCCAAATTTATCAATGTAAAATAACATAATTGAAACGTGCAAACGTTCATTTGTTCTTATAAATTTGAGACAAGAGTCATTGTTTTGAACACAGCAACTTATCAAAGGCTGTAAAAGATACTCGTAGCTTGAATAACCTGGATCCAGAAACCTCAGAATCGGATGCTATGCATTTTTTAAAATTAATACTATTTACATTTGAATAAACGTGCTAGCTTTATAGACAATTGCCACCAATGAGTACATTATTGACCATCAATGACAGTCATATAGTTCAACTAGACTGGAGTTAATAATCTCTGAATCATAGCAAGCCAAGGATTACATCCGCATTGTTTGTTTATTGGTAACACTATCATTGGTACTCGGATCGAAATATTTAACACGTTTCTTACTTCAAGTTTCGCATTGTGTTAGCACTTTTACTACTTAAAAGTTCAAACTGAAAACTTATTTACTTACCAGTGGGTATTTTATGTACTTTTAAACACAATTTTGAGAGTGTTAGTAAAATAATTTGCACTAATACCTAGTCTCAAAAGCTACATTTATTATCTTATTTTACGTCTATCACAAAAGAGTTATGATAAAATTGTAATAGAAATAATTTTCACATGAACTCTTTTAAATCTAAAATAGTTATCAATGCTTTGACAGCTGTCCAGATCACACGCGCCGATAAAATTAAATTGATTGTGGACATTGTAGAAGTTAAACGTAATCTGGAACGCATTATGAGAGGTCAGTTCAGTGTTGACTGACACCAATAGCATCGTAATTTCTTCCGTTTATTGATAAGTAATGTTTACTGTCACTCTACACCTGGACGGGTCAATGTACTACAGTTAAGTTTCCTTTTTGATCTCGACTAAATTATCTACCAAAGTTGGTAACTTAAATTAACGTTCTATATGATTTCACCAATACATGTGTAAATGATTGTCGTACGTTAGCGAAGGCTTTTTACATTACTGTTGTTAAAAGTTTTTGTAGCGGGCGAATCGTTGGTGATTTTATGCCATTTAATTCGATCGAAACAAGTGGTTGTATCGGCTCTAATTATTTGAATAGCGCGACACGAGCGCTCTTTGACTAAAGCCGATAACTTGTTCGAACAGAAAAAAATACGGAAACGACTTCTGGGTACCGCCAAGAAATATAATCAAAGTTTTGTTTTCAAAGCAAATATTCAATTCTTGTATTAAATCCAAATGTGTAATCATGGTATATATAGAATAAACACTTAGGTATAATGTAAAAATAAAGAATACACATCGGGGCACTGTCTGTCCAGAACGGTCGACGTGACACTTGCCTGGGTACCTGGACACAAGGGCAACATAGTCAAAGAGGTAGCGGATGAACTGGCCAGAAAAGGAGCTGACTAAAACCAGGTGAGCCCGGAACGTAGGCTACCAATAGCCTACAAAATTACCAAGGGAGTAATCAGCCAAAGCATAACTGCAGAGATAAATTGGAGATCGAGAACCAAAAATCTTCATCAACGGGACGGACACAAAAGAAAAAAATCAACTGATGAAACTCTCAAGAGAGAACATGAGACTTGCTATACAAGTGATAACAAAAGAACAAAGTAAATTTTAAGTTATACATCATACACACCATCAAAATATAACATTGCCCTTAATACAAACTTTGTGTAATTTAATTCTCTGTATAAGTTTTATTACTATGTATTAAATTGTACCACATAACTTAGGATTAAATAAATAAATGAAATACATTTTACGGTTCACAAAAGTATATCAATCATTCGACTCTAAGGTATTATTGCTCTAAACAATTTTCAATAGTTTTTTATGTTGCAAATGCTCATGCGGGACCATTAGATATAACATTATAATGGCAACCGCACTGACTAGTGCTTATTGTCTGGTTTTTCATTCTCTTACAAGATTTATAATTTATTAATAGCTTACTATAAACTTTTCTGGGCTAATTCAATTTTATAATAATAATAAATTAAAAATGTAGATAGGAGAATGCATCTACAATAATGTTAACGGGAATTAACGCGATCATGGTACCTATAGGTACATACACACATTTGGTTTACAATTTTTTTATTTTATTTACCTGACGTTTCGACTAGGTTACACCGACTGTGGTCACAGGCTTACTGGTTCCCGATAACATTATTGTATACCATGGAACGCCATAGTTTAAAAGTAATTATAGGAAAATGCATATCTTTCGGATTTAGAGAGTAAGGTATTAAATATGCACCTACCCAATGTAAATAAATAAAATGTAATTTCGTAATTTTTTCTACTTTTTACCTTGTATAACCGTATATCAACGGAGTACCTCATAATAATTCTTAGGGGATCCTATTGCTGTCAACTAGATACACCACACTAATGATCAATTTGCCCAGTTCGGGAAACAAAACCGAAACTTCATGCACAGTACACAGTAGTTTCATTTGCTCTCACATAAGCGAATAGGCAACAGATTTTTTTTACTTGTAGGGTTACGATCTGTACAATGGTCAACCAACGAACTCTCAATGTGAAAAAAAAAGCTTTGTGTACCTGTCCTTGAATGAATTGGTGCAACTTTCAAACCTTCATCTGTACCTAAACTAGTACTTCGGTAATACAGGATTTCACGATCTATTCTCATTTTGTTCTTCTTAACATCAAACTTAGTAGAACGTCAGTGCTCATCCGAGGATTGTACTTGAATCGCCGCCCCGCCCCTGGACGCCAAAGGTAAAACCATTCAGCTATCAATACTCTAAGATCAAAAATTTTGAATGCGCAATTAAATGCATAGTTTATAATAGGGGTGGCATTTCGGAATACATTGACGTGTACCCTTTGACAATGTAACCGTTATTTTATTGGAATTTCGGATGAACTATTTGAAATATTTTAGATAAAACTACCTGCTACTGCGTTCCAATTCATTAAGGACCATTAATGAGGTTTATTGCGGATCGACAATTTATGGCACCTCTGTGCCGACTGATTAATTAAACAGTCATTGAATAGGGCATTATCTGTGGACATTATAGTTTGTAGGATCCGATTGGAATTCTGAATTTTTATTGCACCGCATCCCCAACAAATTCGTAGATCGCCATATTGGTAGAAGCTTTAGAATTTCAACATTACTCACTGCTTTATAGCGCTATTTATTACTTATGTTTGCCATAAATATTTTGCTCAAAAAATTAAGTCAGTATGTAAAGGTAATGTAATTATCTAATTTTTACATGTAGATCATCATCGCAGCGTTAGTCCCAGTTGTGTCCGGAGCCCAGGTCTCCTTTTCTACTTTGCGATTTGGCTTATCTTCTTCTTCTATAGGAGTGACTGCAGCCTGACCCCCAATCCCGAAAGGAAATCCCACGTCACTATTCAACAGGTGCCTAGCTCTAGCAGGTGGGATTAAAGATCTTGGCGGGCTTTATATACTAAAATTTAGAGGTAGGTCAAACGAATAATCAAATTTTGGGTAATAAATTGGATGGAGTAATACAAACACACGTACAGATTTTTGAAACACAAAACAGTAAACAAACTGCCAGTCACTTATAAGAACATGGGCAAAAAATCCACCGACCAAACACTAGCACTTGAACTTGTTCGATATTCAAAAATAGCAGCACGTTGCGCGCGCGCCGCCCCAGGGATTTAGGTCACACGCTTATTGACGGCAACGTTACACTCTCGGCCAAGGACATGGACCCTTGGGGCGGCACTTGGAACACATACACAATATTTTTTGTGGAGTTCCTTTTTGCGTATAAGAGGACTCTTTTTTGTAGAAGGCAATTTTATCGTAAAAACTACCAAAAAAAGAAAATTTATCTCGCTATCAAAATAATTAAGAAACTTATATTATTCTCTAGATCTTTTCTAGATATTAGGAAAATATTAGGTAGTAAAGTTGAAGCTGAAGTAAGAATAATTGTCCAGATGGTGCAAATACATACTACGCTATTTAATAATAATATTTTATTTCGTTTTAATTACTTACAGCTACTTCATTGAAACTAAAATCAATCACAAGGACTCGCAATTTGCATCGCATTCTATTAATCGGTTATGGGCAAGTGGTCACCGGCAGCTGTTTCAGCGCGCGCGACAGTCGCGTGCCTCGTAAACGCACGAGCGGAGCCGAGCGAGCACGAGACAGCCGAGTGGTGCGACCGTGCAGCCTGCGCCTGCGCCGCACCGCGCGCCGCCGCCGTTGCCGCCGCACCGTTTGCCTCGTTTGATGGCGCCGATATTGCACTCATTATTGAACATGTTTTTGGATTTTAAAAAAGGATCTCAATTACTATATAGGTAGATTTAGTTTTTAATCAAAGAGGGAAATTCCTGATTTCGTAATTATGTTTATTACTGCTTGGCTATGTGTGGGGATTTTTCGCACGATAAAAAGAAGGTAGGTACAACCTTCTTTCAACTATGTTGTTAATAATAAGTGATGCCTATGGCATAATATATGTAATAGTATGCTTATGGCATAATTATACTTTCATTCGTTTTATTTACATTATATAACACAAGATAAAACTTGAGAGGAAACTATGTAATTTTATTTTATTGAATATTTTTCCACCATTTTCAAACTAATAAATAAACTATACTGCCTATTGCACATTTTTAATTATCCTACAATAGAATCAAAGTTTTCCACAGTATCTTATTTCTTGAGCGCCGGCCTGCCTGGGGGTGACGGGTGGAGCCGCCTGTCACCCTGGCAGAAGCAAGACACGGCGGCGGTGTGCTTGCCTCGCGCGCTTCCCCATTTCCAGGGATGAGTAGGGGACTCTGTCCCCACACCCGAGGAGAGGGCCAGATCGAGAGAAATGGCCCTGGGTAAGCCGGGTTGCAAGGGATATGCCTGTTAACCTCAATTTCGGCAACAAAACGACCCACAGGCGTCGTGCGTTTTGATCGTTTCGAGTCCGACATAACCTCTCCCACCGGCTCCGACAGGGGGTGTATCCGTGGGGATTTTGCGTACCTACGTAAAAAAAAAGTATCTTATTTCTTTCCAACATCTAATAACCTAGGCAAAAGCCTAGAACCAGCCTACTTCCTATCCTATAACAAGACAGACAAGATAATGAGAAACAAGTTTCTTACCAACGGATGCACCAATGCATAATAAACTACCCACAATAATTAATACCTAAGAAAATTAACTAGACTGAACGACAAAGCAATGCGCAAATTCACAGGTGTGTTCTTCAAGTTCCTGTTATATCTAGCAGATCTCGTCAAGTACGACATTAAACAAGTTCAAACAATTAATGCTCCGACGGAAATATCCACCCATAATGGTTCAAGCTTCCCTTCCATTATCAAAAATTACTATTGCATTTTGATTTCAATGGGCGGGTACCGCGACGTGATCCTGTTGCAATATGGATTGTCTTTTTCAAATTAAATGCCAAAGTATGCTTAGGCCCCCCATTTTGTGTATTTCGAGTTACTACGTTATTATATTCTTTTTGCAAAATGAAATATGAGTGCAGGCACGTGTAAAAAATACGTTTTGTTATTTTAATTTTGCTTCATACTGTTTGTATAAACTGCAAAGGTAAATATTAGTCCTTTTGATATTGCATCTAGTCTTTAAATGTGTGGGTGTTGATTTATGATGAAATAATCGAACACTGAATTTGTATGCAGAATCTTATTCAGATACAACAAATAAGCAATAATATATGAAGACTAGAATATTAATTTTGTTTTCGCGAAATAACGGCAATGAGAAAACATGGAGGGTAGCTTATCATTTAACACAATTTCTGTAGAAAACAGGTTCGTTCAGTGATTGCGGGCGATGGGGGAGCATTCTACTAAGGAATCACTATCTGCATTTTTATCAGTTGCGCTTAAAATACACCTCGGTGAATGAAAGCTATACAGAATTGTAAGTTATCTACTGTAGTACACATTCCTATTACTGTTTTAAATTATTTATTTCAAATAAATATGTATGAAGTAAAGAAAGGTCAGGGCTGTAGACAATTCTCTATCTAATAATAGAAAGTAATTGTAGCATTTGTAAGAAGCAATAAGCATATTAAGTTGGATCGAAAATTTTATGTGTTAGTGATTTAACACAAATATTTTCGATACCTTTTAAAACTGTTAGACCTTTCGATACAAGTAGATCAAGATGTCTAACAACAAAAACAAACCTACCTATTAAATAATGAATATTTCGATATGTTGACTCCACTGATCAGAAAAGCAAATTGTAGTAAAAGTGTTAGTATCAATTTGAAGCCTATTCTATCCTAAATTAAGACTTAAAGCATAGTGTCAAGGTCAGAGCAATATGTATAGGTAATAATAAAGCAAAACTTTTCAACTTTTTTTCTAAAAACACCTCAAGTTATTTTTTTTTCTAAACATAACACGACGTTATTAATTATTTCAAATGTGTTTATTCTTAAATTTGATCTCTAGTCGTATACGTATTTATCCCAGATTAACCTTATTGGAATTAATGAATTTATAAAATTGTCGTACATAATGCAACATTGGGCAAATATGAACATTGAACAAGTCTATCTTCATTGCATCGATAAATATGCATGTTATAATCTCTATGCATGAAGTGTTTTTACGCAAACTCGTTGTGCCTAAGATAGAAATAATTTACGAATAAATTAGTCAACAGGTATGACTATATTTACCATGCCATCGTTCATAACAAATGGATTCGATTTTGTTTTCTACTTGTAATTTATTACTTTTGTTGGCATAACTTTGCAGGTTCAAAAGGAAAATTAAAAACAGTGATAAAGTTCGTAAACGAATGTATTTACTTGTAGAAACAACCAAGCGGTTGAATACTGGTATTTTTTATAACTATTTTATAAAATCTTATAATATTAGGAATCTGTCTTATGGTACGATCTTACTTATTTACATTACAAGTCTTTGTCTCAAGATTTACCATACAATATTATACAAAACAAACTGAGTTTTTAACAGTCCAGACAAAAATGCAATAGTTAAAAAGTCAATACTACATCTATTCTTAAATACTAATGACTAGACAACAATTGTAAAACTAACCTAGGTATAGGTGGAAGTTCTAATAAGTAAGGCTACACTAAGGCACAGCGTTATTTCAAATCACATTATAACTAAATGCTTAAGTGAAACAAATAAATGATCGATTCAGTCTTCTTAGTGCTATTCCATCGATTTGGAAAATGCAGTGGGGCTATTCGTTCGGTGTTCAGTCACTCGTAGGAATGCTTCGATGGGGTCGTTACAGTCCACCATTATCCACTCTCATTAGGAATATACTGATTGCGCTTAATTGGAGTTTCTCTCGGAAGCTTCACGCTCCGATGCTAGAGTCCTCTTGAGGATTTCTCGTTTTTTTTTTCATAATCACGAAGCCACTGATGGGCTGCACTTTGATTACCGCAGCGTTCTGTTCCTGGGAAAAAAGAAAAAATATTTTAAATGTTTCTTCTAGACTTACACACTTGCGTCAAAGTATTGACAGGTAATATAAAATTGTCAATGACTGTTATCAAGAACCCTAACGCTCTACAATTCCCATTAAATACAGTACGGTATCACCATATGTTTGCATTGAACTTAGCAAATATTGTAACACGTGTGCTTCGTTCGCGGCCCTTTTATTTCCTCTTGAGATTTCGTCTTCCGGTACAATAAATTAATAGTCGACGAAGCGTCTTTAAAGATTTTTTGCGAGTTTTAATATTTTGTTTTTAGACACGGCGCTACCGGTTCTACTTAATCCATCGGGTCGGACCATATGGCGACTGGCTGGCGAAATGATTCGCTAAAAACTCTTACTGCCCGGACGCATCGCATTAACTACAGATATCAATGAAAAAGAGTCAAGAACATGTTTCTACTGTAACATAAGTTCCCAAGTGGAAATGTTATCGTTACTTATTATTACAACAGATCACTTTTATGTGCAATTTTCCCACTACATGCGGGGCAAGCCGCAAGATTGTTAGAAGTAATTGCTATTCAGTTATTGAAGCAAATAAGAATGCGGGTCTTTACTAGCCTTTATAACTTAAAATAGAAAAATCTATTTTGGTTTGAAAAAGTTGCATAACTGCAAGGTTTTTTAACTGAACATCCTAACGTATTCCATTGTTGCAGACGAGCCATTGTGTCACCTAATTCTACAATGGATGTCTATGCCACGGTTCAATGCTCAGTGACAATGATAACGTGTTTACTTTTTGCTTAGAATGAAGGTGAATCTTCATTCAAATTGTGCAATATAAAAGATTCGGTCCCTAAGGTAACCGTGACTAAAAGATCACGAAAAAAATGTATTATAGAGATAACTACCTGACTCGATGCGGAGCTGCTAGGGGAGGATAATATAAAAAATAGTATATGATAAGGTCTGAGACTGTTTACACACCTACAAACTAAGTTCTAACAAATGAGATCCTAATAAAAAAATAGATAACTTTGAATCATGTAATAACAACGGCGCGACGAAAGTAAACAGTGTGATAAGAATATCATTATCAGAGCTTCGAAGGTTATGTTAGCACTTTAAAATTCATTCATGAAATAACTTACAGTTATCTTTTGGAAAATACAGTCACATGTGAGTTGATATTTTATATTGTATCAGAACCTTTTCAAATATTTATAATATAATTTATCATTAAGAGAATGAATATGAGCTCACCTTCTTTCATTGTTGCTGCCACCACGATATGACGTCAAGAAGTTCTTCATCTTCTGGACTCATAGGCTCGTAAGAGTCGTAGGCATCATGACAGCTTGGCCCTGCTGAACTTTCAGACACATATGAAGGAGCTGGTGAGTGAGACTCTTCAGATAAGGGAGGAGTGTGCTGTCCGTTAGCTGTCGTGTTATTGTAAATCAACCCGGATTGTGATTCTGAGCACCCTTCATCACTCTCTTCCAGGAGCCGCTTCAAACTCTTGATGTACTCTACTGCTAATCTTAACGTATCCACTTTACTTAATTTTCTTGAAGAACCTCTTCCTCCAGCTAAAGCGGCCGAAACCGCTGAAGGTATATGCTGTCTCAGTGCAGCAAAACCATTGTTTACTTGCTTCACTCTGTTTCTTTCTCGGGCATTCCTGCGCGCTACAGAGGCTGGTTGAGTTGGATAAGGCTGATGAAGGTAAGATTTCTTCTTGCAGCGGCTGGTGTCCATTGGAGCAGGTGCTAATCTCCTAGGAGCCTGATTCTGAAGTTGCGTCAGTTTTTGATCAACGCCGAGATTTTGATAACTATGCATCGTCGCCATCGGCATCGCGAATGTTAGTGTAACTAATCGGGTAAATATCGGGAGCGCACTTGTGTGCCGCGCGGAGGTCGCCGGTGGATTGGCGGAGGTGGCGCGCACCCCCGACGCTAAGTAGCGCGCGCGCCGGCCGGCGGCGGGGCGCGGGGGCGAGGGCCGGCGGTCGGCGCGGGCGGCGCGGCGCACGCCCGGCACGCGCCCCACCGCTCGCTTCGCTACTTGTTGCACTGATCAAAATACGCCGGCGCTTATTATGCCATAGAGCGGTAAGCTCGCGCCGCTATTGTTGCACGTCGTTGCGCGTAATTATCCCGTCCATTACCATGTTCGGAAGACGGGATCTGCTCGTATCGTCTATTTAGAAGTCGTTACAGAGAATAGACGCTGTAAACCGATCTGAGACGATATTGCGTTATTAATATTGCCCCGAACATTCTTTTATTAAACGAGTCTTATAAAACCTTTTTGGTTTACCTACCTCCATATAAGATTATTATAGGGCAAAGAGTTAAACGACCTTGTTTAAGTATTGTAAATTACAATATAAAGTAGGTTACTAATTTACAATTAAAACGTAATATCACGACTACGAAATTTCTACGCCGTAGCACATAGCAAGAGTATTTTCGTAGATATATAGTTGATATCAACGAAACTAATATTTCTGAGCAACTTTATAATGCATGCATCGTTTAACAAGTGCGTGGGCAGGTGCATTGGTGCTCAAGCGCATCCTAGCTCACTGACTTGCCAATGGCACTTTATTTGATGGCTTACTCTCATTACAATGTTAGATCTTTTGATATTTATAGTTCACAAGCCATTCATTAAGTTCTTAGACTGCACAGAGACAGATTAGAACAACTGGACATCACTTTCCCTATCCGTCATTATGATACTTCTAATATGAAATTCTCAAGTTGTCTTGGCTCTACATTTTCTTCTGACCAAGTTCTCATTTTTTTGAGTCAATTAGATAAATTACTTTCTTCCTTTGGTCACCCACTTTTAGCAAGCATTATAGATCTGGTACCGATCTTTATCATATAAATTGAAAGTATTCCTAGTATAAACTAATTAGAACGTAGGAGGATAAATGAAGCACTGATCACCTAACAGCATGTTGGAATGAGAATTTTGTTAAACGATAATGCTGGATGGTAAAAATTAGACGGAGTACCACCACTCCAACTCATCTGACGGGTGCTGTACGAATAACGGAAAAATACGCAGACAATATGACTACGAGTGAAGGAAAACTCGAAATAAAACCCTGCATTAACCCGTCTGGACAGCGAGGAAACAGTAGGTCAAAGCCTACATTACATTGGGAGAGGCCTATGTCCAGTGTACTACGATAGCCTAATGGATTGAAAAAATAGAATACTCTGGGATCCAACCCAGCTGTACGAACTATATCTAAGTGTGTGTACGAACTATAACTCTATCGAAGGGTTGGTAGCCTGAGACACAGGATTCTCCTAGTTCAGGTACCAGCCCGCCATAATTCTGATTGATCCTTGTACTAATCTAACCAAAATGATTAAACCGCTTATTAACGTTGATTTTGTGCGAAATCAGTAATCTCATTTTTCGTATTGTATATGGAGTTCGCGTGCTACAGTGGAGGTAGAACAGGTGCGCAGGTGTGGGGCGGTGTGACTTGACGCGCGACACTCTCGTTATTTCTACGTCACCTGTACTGTGACGTCACGACAGTTTTAGTGTTGATCTCTTATGGTGGCACTTCACTTGGCTATTTGTGTTTGTTATTAGGCGTTAGCTGATTTGGTAAAATATTTGACGTATATGCAAACATGCAAATATAGACAAACACAATTCACTTTACAAAAAAGTATTCAGTTCAAATGTGAATTGTCACATTTTGTCTACTGTTAAAGGTACTTTTTCTTTTTTTTTTCTTTATTCCACCTATGTGACAGACATGTACACGGCCCACCTGACGGAAAGTGGTCACCGTGGCCTATGGACGTGTGCAATACCTGGGGAGTCACATTCGCGCTACCGACCCTCTAAGCACAGAGAGTTTTTGTGCCATCAGTGCAATAGACAAAGCATGACAAGCTTTGTATGAGAGGGGGTGGTGTATTCTAATAAAGAATAAAAAATAAACTAAATAACGTCAATTGCAGTACTTATTTGGTATTGGCCATATGTGTCTAATAGGTAAAAGGCCCACGCTTTGTCAAATACAATGTACATGTTGTTTGTCAATTTTTTTATTTTTTTTATATAGAACACGTCAATTAGACTTCGCCTTGCCTGATGGTAAACTGAAAGCAAAGTCTTAGAAAAGAGGGTCACCATTACTTACACATACCAAGTGACAATGGTGACACTCAGCTTGACGGCCTCATCATATGCTTTTTCACGTCACGCGTAAAGGTAAAAATATGATAAATACACAAATCCGCAAAGCCATGTGAAGTGCCACCATTAGAGAAATTTGGATTTGGAAATTATAGTAACTTATGCATATATTTTATTTTAGTATTACTGCTAACTTTTAAACTTTCACGTTTTTTTTTTAAATTATTATAGAACGTCAAAGTTTTAAGTAATTCTAATAGTTGTGATAATTATATTTGTACGTTTTGCTATAGGTAGGCCCTTCGGTTAATTTATAAGAATAATTACGGAAACGTTCGTAATTATTCTAATAAATTAACCGAAGGGCCTACCTATAGCAAATACTCATAAGTACATTACTAATAAAAAAATTGATCAAAATTAAACTAACAACCACCCTTAATAAATCTTGAAGAAAGACAGTGCTGTGTAAATCTTAATGATTTACCTCATTTAGAACAATAGTCATAACTTACTACGTTTCTTGTGTCTTATAAGAAAACGAATAGCTCCTCAACCAGAATCAACCCTTAACGACATCTATATTCCACCCTTAAATGGTTAGAACTACAATCGATTGTATATTGAACTCGGAGGCAAGAATTTCTATTTTGCGATCGCAGATGGCGTTCGAAAGCCACGCCCTGGGGTAGTTTTACAAGGGTAGGTTCGAACACACACAGTTTCACGTTCGGCTGTATAGATGGGGTTGTAATATGCTATAATTTAAAATAGGTAGGTATACGATAACTGCAATGAAGTGTGTAGTTTAGATTCAGCATTTATTAATTTTAGAAATGGTATAAATATTATTACCATTAAAGATATTGGGACATAAAGGTTTACCATTGTATTGTTTTGAGTTTCTGATATTTTAGCATTGTTACAAACGCCATGATCACTGAGAAACTGAAATACGATGGAAATCAAAGTAATAATAGAAATGTTTAAGACTTTAGATTTTTAAACAATTTTATTTATTTCATATGTAGTAATTATTTACGTTGCGCAAAACATGGAATACTTAGTTGCAATGTTGTATAAATACTTAATTACATTGCAACTTTTTAATTCTTAGGCGATTTTCAAATATTTGTTTTGGATTAAGTGAAGCAATGCTTTATGGTCAAGTCACCTGCAAAATGCAAAAACCTGTTTTTTCTAGCAGGTGCCTCGTACTAGAACTTGAAATGTTACAGCTGATGTACCTATCTGATAAGCATAATCACAGGCTAATCTCCCTGGCTACAGTGGTGATGGATTACTTTGATAGCCTATTATATCATCCTTAAAATTATATCCAGTTTTCGTTAAACCGTCTAAGCTGTAAGTGGTATACTAGTAATTTATAGACGTGGTTTTGAAGTCAAGGCTTTCGATTGTCGATAATAATAAAGTCTGGAATTAACTGGGTGAGGCCGGGGTTCTCGCCGAACTAATTAAAATATTTTCCTTCCTTCTAGTCATTAGGAAAACTTTGTCATGTGATCTACTTTAAATTCGAATAAATATAAACGTGAATGTGGAGTAAGGCAAGGCGACTGACCCCACTAAGATTATTTAATCTCTATGTTAATGAGCTGATTGGTGAGCTCAGTAGCAGTTATTTCGGATGTCATATAGATAACGTTTGCGTCAGTAACATCAGTTACGCTGACGATCTAGTGATGCTGAGCTCAGCCACCAACTGATGAGCCTTAAAATGACTATTATACATCTGTCAGCAATAATTTTCTAAAATGTTTCATTTATCTACTACCTGCTAACCGTGACCCTGTCTATATGAAAACTACTATTTCCGTGAAAACATTTCACATCTACAAGAAAATACTTAAGAAGAAAGTCGGTCTCAAGGTATAGCATAACTAAGGGGAACAGTGATTCATTCTTATATGAAGACGTTAATGTAAGATTTAATATATTTGACGCATTTATAAAAGTATCATTAACATTTATTGATACAGTGGCGAAGTTCAATTACGTGCTTGTATCACGGGAAACGGTGCAAGATTCACACCTAAATTCCCACAAATGAAGCTATTAATTAAAAATATAATAAATTTCTCCCTGCCCTGCTTATTATCTCCCTGTTAATTACCACCGTCCAGTGTGAAGTCTTTGATACTATCGACGCCAGATTTTACGAGCGAAGAATCGATGAAGATGTATAAAATCAGTAGTGTTATGGTACAGTGGTGGTGATTGACACTTGATTAAAGATTTCGAAATTGAATCGTGGGAACGCGGTTAACAATTTTGTATCACAGTCACAGTTACTTACATTAATTATTATTCGAAAAGATCTGACTTTTAACTATGAATCTATAATGTTCTACGATAGATATCGCTGTGTAGTTGCGCTGTCTAAACCTAAAGCAAGAGTTTTACCCTACATCAAACCTTCTTATTAGGTAGGTCATATGACACATTTGCTGCCTTGATTATTAAAATAGATAAATTTAACTATTAGCATAGTTAACGATATTACAAGTACATTTTTTTAACTGAAATAAGTGTAAAAGATATCTTGCATATGCTATAGGGTATTTGGCGTACACCAAGATCTACAGTGCTCAAGCCTACTTTCATAGAGCCTGAGAGATGGACGAGGTTTTTGAACAGGCTTCTCTAAAAGTGTTGGGGGTCAGACAGCAGTCGATAAAAGTCAAGCTAAATCACTTTTGGGAAAGAATGAGTACGAAAGCGTACCTACCACAGGCTCTAAAGAGCAAGCTTTGAATGCAAAGGGATTGCCGCAGCGATGATGATAAAGTGTAAAAGTTAATAATTTTGATTTAATTTTATTCCAGAGTTATAACATGACGTCGATGTAGTTAAATCATGACTGACTCATTTTGACTTGCAGCTGTCAAAGATGACATATAAGTCGCAATTAAGACAATAATGTAAAATTTATCTTGATCGATATAAAGTAATTTAATTGGATTATGAAGCCTTTGACTTAATGGATTGAGAAAGGCGGCCTATCATTTTGATTGCAGCCACGGTCCACGGTACACTCACGTATTGCCGAAGCAAGATTTTAAATAGGCCTCTACCATAATTATGCCGTCATACCGCAAATTTATTTACATTTTTAATAACCGCATCGGTTTCACGAATTAATTATAATCAGCGTCAGAAGTTATATGTATGCTTGACGTTTAGTTGGTACTGCAGAGAGTAAATAGTTATTTAAATCGTCATTCAATAAATTATACAACCAGCTAAAGTTACTCCGGTGCTTTAGCGTAGCTACATGTAATACAAATGATAATACCACGTTGCGAGACACAGACAGATTCTGATTGTCATCGAAACAAACGTCTGACTCTTTCTCTCTGTAAATAACTTTGGGTTAGAGGCAATAACTTGGCTAGGCGCGTAAGCCTATCATTTACAAAATAACAATCGCAAATAAAATGCGATGCGCGCGCGTAGAGTATTAGCGGTGTTGCGCGCAAACATCGCGGTCTGGTGTGTAATTTCACGTGCGCTGACACGGAGGCTGTTCGGCGCGATCGCCATACCACAATATATCACGGAGTCGCGTACGCCGCCACACTGTATAATTCGTGTAATTTATAGTGTAGACCGGACTAGTAGCGAGCGGCCGACACGGTTAATACCTAGTGTGTAACCACGCGACACACGCATTCGTGTACACTCGCCGTGTAAGAACGCTGCGGGCACGCCCCGTCAGCCACCGAGATGCCCATTTGATTAAACAGCCCTACATGGTAGTTTTGTGTGCCGTTCTAGAAACAGAACAACAAATAGGAGAACCATCAAGGGTTAATTGCCTTATATGTAATTTATGATATTCAATTTGCACTGCACATAAATATATATTGCTGTAAATGTCTCCCTTAGTTTTGAATGAATTTATTAATTACTACAAGAGTATTATATAATTAATAAACGCAGTTGACTAATAAATTCAATCCCTCTGACACATATAACTACTTACATCCTCAACAATTAACAGCTAATTAACAAATTTACATAAATTGCCAACTGGTTCTGTTGTGACCAATCCAAGATAAATTTATTAGTTTTTCACAGAGACATTAGTGTCTGATACACCTTAATTTTATAAAGAAGTAACTTTATTATTTTGTCTGTTTATTATCTTTAGACTACCAATCCTTTGATTCACTCGTAATTAAATTTGTTAAAAGCTAGGGGCTTGATGAAAAGCATAAGCTCCTTAAAAGTTATGATGTCACTATTCACATGATTATGTGGGGCTCACACCACTTCAAAATAACCTGCCATGTGATTAAGCTGAACATGTACATTACTACATGAAGTAAGTCAACAAGACTGTTTCATTCTGGATGACTTATTCCAATTTAATTAACTGATAAATATGTTTATAAAGATTAAATGCAGATATAGATTACTTAAAAAGTAGAACGGCACAGAAACTCTCTGTTCTTACCGGGTCGGCAACACAGGTGTGACTCTCCTGTTGTTGCACACGTTCATAGGACACGGAAACCACTTAAAAGGCCGTGTGCTTGTTTGCCACCTAAGTTGTATGTAAAAAAAAATTATAATGGTTCAAGGTGCTTCATTCTGGGCTAGCATAGATACAATTGTAATATCCAAATGTTGCAATAAATAAGTGATGATGGTACCTACCTACACTGTGGCACTGAGTGTATTTAAACAAGGTCCAAAGTTTCTACTTACACTTCTAGTATGAAGTTCGCACACACAGTCTTGCATTTTTAAATTTATTTTTAGTCACCTAAAGCGATAATTCATTCAACAAATAAATGGCGGAGCTTCATCAAAAGAATATCTTTCTGATCTTAACGTAGTATCGTGTATAATATTAATTATGAATTTATAAAGAAAGCCTGATAGGAATAGATGCACCTTTAAATACCCTTGGTGCTTGTTCAGGGTGTAAATTATACCACACTAGCGTTAGCCCATGGCTCCACCCGCGTGGAGGTCAGATATTGCAATCAAACATAGCATATGTCATTTCCAAAGTTGTAATCTATTTGTATACCAAATTTCATCAGGCTATTTTTAAATACGACGAACAACAACTAAACTTTTACCCCTATTTGAACCACTTTAACCCCTATTTGGAATAAAAGGTAGCTAAGGTCCTTTCCCAAATTCTAGTCCTTTTAGCAAATTGCATCAAGATCTGTTTGGTGGTTTAGGCGTGAAAGTGTAACAAACAGACTGACTGAGTTACTTTCGCATTAAACTATCAGTAGGATGAAAGAACTGGTAGTCGTTCAGTTTGTTCATATCGTGTGTGTAATACCAACGGGGTGTTGGTATAGCTTCAGGCTACTTGTAGCTATAATGATCTGGACTTAAAAATGCATAAACGTCCAAGCAGTGACAGAATCTAAGAATTATAGTCATTGGTATGTGTGCAGTGCTGTATGTTCTTGCTGTAGTTATATCCTTGTAAAAGATGCCAGAGGCCTGATACTTTAAAGTATGAGACTTTGGTATAAAAATGCTTAGTTTGGACACATACTTAGAGTTTCATGTCATTACTTATCTATCTTATCCTAGCTTCCCGAAGCTCGGAGTCTACTAACCCCTTCTCCATTCCAAATATGACTCATCTTGATTTTTGCGGGAGCGACTGCCGATACATAAAAATGTGACATGTGTCTATATGTGCGTACTCAATCAAGTGTCGTAACCACATATATTCACGCCTGTAAATCCTCGTAGGGTAGACAGAGGTGTATTGATACCCACATTTCGCCAGTTACGTCTTTCGGTCCCACGTAATAGGTGGCCAGCCTATTGCCATCAGATGGGCACTTACTGTAGTATAGCTGGAGAATAGCGATAGCCATAGAAGAGATCGTGTGGCTCTATTCTATTCCAACCGACAAAAGCGTCACATAAGAAAATATAGTTTTTACTATGATGTTTCTTACGAGGTGCTATTTATAGATGCCGGCATAAAATTCTTTATAAAAATTGACAAACAAGGAACCAGATCACCTAAGTCTTACAGTCAAATAATAAAAAATACTTTCAAATATTAAACGAAGTCGTTTTATTTTCTACTTAACAATTAAAGTAATACGGCTAATCTACTTTAAACTCAAAGTAATAAGTTTGTTAAAAATTTCCTGTCAATGTAATGACGGCCAATATAATAAGATAATCGCATAAAAATGTCGTTGTACTGCCTCCAATGCGTTTCTTGTACCAACTAAATTGACGGCAAAGACGTTTAAATTAGAGGGCGCAAAACAATTATCAATATTTAGCGTGTTGGCCCAAACGAATGCCCCGGGGCACTTTAGACGTCAATCAGTTTGTACACGTGTACATAATCGCAGGAGCAACTTATTAATTAATCATTTTACCTAATTAAAATGAGGTTAACTAAAAAAGAGTAATTTGAACATATTCATTATTTCAACTATGCACGTGTTCTAATAAGTATAAATATTATATACACAAAATAAATTAGTAAAAGTCTCAGAATCCGACGCGGCCTACTTCACCTGTGAATTTCCAAGAAGTATAAAAGTATCGCCATTCCAATACGAGGTTTTTTCCAATTAGAAATATATTCCACTAAAATTATATCGATTCTAATTGCTTAATTTCAAAATCACACATTCAAATATAATAAATTTAAAAAAATCATAACGTTGTACCTTCTTGGACATTATGACACTTGGTTCCACATACCCCGTATTTTTTTATTACGTGCACAAAATCTCCACGGATACCTCCCCACCGGAGCCGGTGGAAGAGGTTATGTCGGACTTATAAAATTAACCGACAAGAATTTCTTAAAAACGTCTTCATTATAACATCATATTATAACTCCCATAAAGGTTCACAACGCATAACTGTTTTATATCTCAATCGCACAACACTATAAATACTAAATCATAAAGTTAATAACTAAAACAACAGTTCCTACAGCAATTCAATGCGAACTAACCTTAAACAAGCTTCTCCTGCATTTCACGAGTTAACAACTTGAACATAATATAAAATATACGGCAACAACCTGTCTAACGAGACAATTACTTCGCTCACTGCAGTTTCCTTCTAAGTCTATTCTAAGTTGTTCAAAGCAAGCGTAGGTACCGTTACAGGCGTAGCTAGCCGGTGCTATTGTTGTGTCGACGAAGCTTATTGGCGGTGTTTCGGCTTCAACAAGGCCGCTCCTCCAATCACGGCCGAGAGGCTTTTCCTAGTAATAGATTTGCGTTGGTAGTGCGCATGTGCTGTAGGTATTTGGTTTGTAATTAGAACGCTGTGTGCATTACAATTTAATTCTAAGCTTCTGTGAGTAATTCTAATAAGATTCAAAATTTGATTATATTATTTTGGGTTATTAAAAATATAAATAGGTATTATACGTGTATTAGGGTAACTTAATTTAGTAAAATAATTAAAATTTAATAAAATATTTTTGCAAGAGTAGCAAAGACATTTTTTTATGATTTCTAATTGGAATTAACTTTTAACTTTTCACTGTTTCTAATTAGAATGACCCAGTGGTAGAGCGCTCGACTGCTAAGTCAGGGTTTTGAGATAAATTCCCGGTTAGTGTATTTGTGTGCATGATTATGAATATTCGTATATGTTTACAAAAAAGTATCTGAGTATGTTCATCCGCATTATAGAACCCGTTATTATCCCTTATTTACATGTATTGCCAGATTCGCAAGTTAATGGATAAAACCCGAGCCGTGAGAGAGTCTAGTTCGTAATCTCAGAACAACTTTGTTCCAATCACCAAAAAAAAGGTCATGAGTTTTTATAACCACATTTTTTTCCTTATAGAGTCTACCTAATTGCCCTTATAGAATTCTTATGATCGACTAATAAAACAGCAGTACGATTTTATTGCAAGAGAAGGTTCAGAGTTGAAACATTAATAACGAAATTATAATAAAACATAATTATTATGTTAAAATAGTCCTAGCGATATTGTAAAATATGTAAGAGATTTGAAATTGTGAAGATGTTTGTGACTCAATCAGGCTAAACGGTTAAATTAATCTGACTGAAATTTGGTACAGGGATATGTACATTGATCCTTGAAATTGATTCCCATGGGTTGCAATAATGAGATTCAAATTCCATGAGAACGGTACCTCATACATCAGATGGTATTTTTAAATATTTTTAAGTCTGTTACTCTGAATGTACTGACATTTCTATCATTAGTAATACAGAAGCAGAAATATCATACAATTAACAAATCACCGTTACAACAGTCTGTGGGTTAAACGCGTGGGTTCATGAGTAATTCTTAAAAATTTCGGTAGATGGCGGTGATTACATCGGCTAGACGAACAGGAAATTTTTGACAATCCTCTACGAGTTTGATGTATCTTTTATTATCAGAACTAATGTTGTCCGCATTCTCCCGACTGTAATTACTGTACATATTATTATGTATTAACGGTAGTGACCCCCCACACATGGTGTAATTACACTCAGGAAGTTTAGGGTATCTCAGTCGGGAATTGAAGAATAATGAGATTGTCAGCGATTTGAATCTTGTTGTGTGAGTGCACTAAAACCCGATATTTTTTTCGTATAAAGTTTAAAGAGCAGTGCGTCATACATAATTTATTTATTTAGTTATTTTTTTTGTTTTTTTGAATCTGACTGTTTTTTTTTTGTGTGTTATTTGTGTGTTGATTGTGACTCATAAGGAGACAACATATTGTGCAAAACTACCACAAAATAAGTTTAATATTTGCACACCGGATACAATGAAACATGCTGTACTGATCAAAATATGTCAACCTATTACCATTGTTAAACCATATTTCCTGAAAATAAAGATTTCTTTCTTTCTTACATATTATTACAAATTAAACCCAATGCAATTATTGCATCTTCATATTTTTTATACATATTTTACATTTAAATGTCAATCACGTAATATTTTACAATATTTTTATAAGATGACACGTTCATTTATTAAATTTCACATTACGACACATTTCTCTAAAAGGACAACGACTACTCAGAATCCTTCATTCACAACTTTGATTCCCATTCAAGTCACACAAACTATTGGCTTCCGAATACGCGCCACTACGACGCTCGGGCGAACTTTTACTTTTAATAAAAAATAAAGCAGTGCGTATTATCACGTAGGCACAATTTCCCCGTCATTACTGCGAACGTGTCATATTTGTAATCTGTGGCGGTAGGCGCCACGGTTTTATTGTCTTCTCGGGTGGTTGTGTTGTACGTGGTAGGGTTATTGATTGTAAGATTAGATACTGTTTGAAAGAAAATTTCATCTTTCGCTTTTTTGAAGTGTATTCCATTTTTTAAAGTGTGACGTGCGTCCTGATTAGATTCCCGGATAGCACTATAAAAAAAATTATACAACTTAGGTGGCAAACAAGCACACAGTCCACCTGATTAAAAGTGGTTACCGTGGCCTATAGGTGTGGAGGGGAGTCACCCTCGCGCTGCGGACTCTGTTAGAACAGAGTCTTCCTGTATCGTCAGTGCAAAAAACAAAGCAGGACAAAGCTTTGATCTTCCCACTGACGGCTAAAATCTTCTCATTTTGACTCAGCTCTGGCTACCATACTCACCGCTGAAAACACAACACGAGATTATTATGGCAGCGATATTCTGTAGGACGGATGTACTTCCCCAGTTGGACTACTTAATTAGGTCGGATATATTAAAAATCAATGAAACATAACATTGATATACATCATATAGTTCTATCAAAAGACATCAACGAGACGTGCTGTCTTTTAAAAAAATACTTTTACAAAGAGACACGAAGTACAAAACTACGTCATAATTAATGTATCCCAAGTATCCCAACATAAAAATCGTACAATATAAATGAAATAATTATCTCAATTGATATAAGGCAATGATCTCTAATTGCGGGCGGCAACGAAATTTTGCAAGTAGCAATTTGACAATGGTAAATGTGGCCAATTGTCAATGATGGCGGCACACGTGACGTCATTCATTGTACTTACACTACACGCAAAAAGAAAGTTGCGAGCGCTAAGCAACAGTTTGTAATTTAAAATGATTACTGGTCATTTATAAAGTGCCTTTTTAAATGTAATGGAGACTTGTATGTAATGGCAAACAACGCATGGCGAACAAACTTTGTAACGAAAATAAAATTATTTTATTATTATCAAACTTAATTATTGCTTATAAATAAAAATTAATCTATGTAAATATGTGAAATATAGATGAGTATGTAAATAAGTGAAATATAGATGAGTATATAAACGAGCACACTTTGATGTCCAAATAACGTAACAAAATATAAAATCTAATCTAAATTATCTCTTATCTCTGGCTGTGGGACTTCCCGCACAGATTAGATATAATAATTACTGCACAGCTATCGCTACTGTCACAATACTGAACAGATGCGCAACATAATTTTAGTATTTAACAAGACTTTGAGCACATAAACTAAAAAGTACAGTCAGCTTCAAAAGTTCTTGAAAACTAAACAAAAAAAAACTATTAAAATTAAATCGGTTAAATTAGTTTTAAGTATCTACAACATGGTATACAGTGAAAAAATGTAGTATGTGATGACAAACGACAAATCTAAAATATCGAGAGTGTGCGGGTGGATGAAGAGTCCTCTTCCTTACGAATTTGATAACGGTGGGCGTATGCCGCTGAACCAGCTGAGCCAGTATGACCTGGATCAAACTAATATACGGAAAACCTATTTTAAACCTGCATTAATTTCCATATTTTAAAGAGATACAGACCAATCAATATCCCTACAGCACAAGTTACCCTGACCTGCCAAACAACGAACGAGGCTCTAATACAATATATCCTCTCTGTTTTCGAAGCTCATACGGCCTTTGCTATCATAGTCAACAAACCAATCCAAAACGATGGGTCAGCTAATCATTCCAACGCGTAAAATTTAATCAAGGAGGAGATCCTTTTCGGTTCAGGCGGTTTGGTTATGGAATGTTCTGCCAGTGACTGTCAGGCGTGCTCAGTCTTTGCCTGTTTTCAAAAGACTCGTAAAAGATTACTACCTGTCTCTCTGAAGGAGTGAAATGATAAGGTAGTATTAGGTTTTCTGGAATATTTATGGTGTGTATGCTTATATATAGCTGTATATACCTATGTTTATGTGTTTTCTTTTTCATTATTATTGTTTTATCTTCTTTGTATATTCTCTATGTACGCCTAACTGCCCCAAACTATTCTTCTCCTATTTTTTCTCTACATCCTATGGTTGCCTGTAAGAAATTGCCGCAGAGCGATAAGGCAACCAATTGTACGTACCACAAAACTTAATTAATCTCATATTGTAATGTAATATTTTATTGGTGTACAATAAAGATGTTATTATTAATATTATAATGATTTATGTCATTGACTATACCTACTTAAAGACTTCAGAAATCACGCCACTGTTTATCTGTAACGGAGTGTACTATTTAAGCTTCTCATGTGTGAGTTTAGCCGCACTAGTTTACATACTAACGAGGTATGAAGGCCCTTCCGCTGATTATCTGTTGATGAAGCGTCAATAGATATGGGATGCATATGTAAATATTTGTATCTCGCTCTTCCTGGTTTGAAGAGCGAAGAAAGATTATCGTCTTCATTAAATAACAATGTTTAAAAATAAATTAAATATACAGTTCGGTGTTTGGTAGTATAATTCTTGAGATTAACCCGGGAAGGAGAGAAAGACGTAATGCGTCAGGTGTAAATGCAGGCAAGTCGTAAAAGCTCACTGGGGTATATCTAGGGTACCATCTATATTACCCTGTGTGACTGTATTTCCGAAAAGCTGATATCCTGGGAATCCTCAATCCTCCTCCTTTAATACTTTTTCAGCAGTCGGATTTTAGTTTTAAACTTAATTTTTTATTTATATTTTTTTGAGGCATGCAATAGCTATAATTTATACATATTTGAAAAGTGCTACTTAATATCTTTCTTTTAGCTATAAGTTGTATAATAGTTATTTTATTTTTATTGTATTTAATATTTATAAATTATTTCTTGATTTGTTTATTAATATCTTTCAGTTGATACCAAACCCTGCATATGTATCTCAAATTTATTTTTTAACACAGTTATTTACGACCGCTAGAAGGCTCCATAATCGATTCAGTGACACGTCATATAGCCTATAACCACCAGATGACCAAGATGCTTCTAACAATATCTCGTTTCTCCAGTTCTAATAAGTCGTTGAGGAACTATGAGGGAACAGATGCACGTACATACATTTGTATGTATGTACGTGCATCTGTTCCCCCATAGTTTAGTGACAGGCTATGTTAGTACATAGCCTGTCAAAATCGTAACCCTACTTTGACTTCCCCATAGTCGAGTAGTAATGGTCTGCCTCTTCGGAGATTTAGTCGTGTGTGTAGGCTTGTATATGTGATGAGATTAGGTAAATAACCAGGACTGATCTAAGTAGCTAAGTTACTATAATTAATTCCTGTACCAAAAAAACATATCCATTCACCCGCTTGACCGTAATTGAGTCACAAAACATTCAAACATCTTTTTTTTCTATTGTTATCGTGCGGAAATCCTCTCGGATACCACCCCGCCGGATCCGGTGGGGGTAGTTATGTCGGACTCGGACCGACTAAAACCGCATGGCCGCCTTAATCCATCAGTTGCCGGGGGTAAGGTAGCCTTTAGAATATCACTTGCGCACCCCGACTGAAACATTTAAACATCTCCACATATATATACTCCTCATATATAAGTATGATGACATTTAATATAGTTAAGTGCTAAATCCATTTTTATTATTTTAAAGCTAAAATTGATGTGTCATAACTTTAGGGCTTAGCTTGAGTGAGGTCTTAAAATGTAGACCCGTAAGCCTAGTATTACTATTTAATATGAAAACTTAATCTTTTAGGTAATTATCCATAAGTATTGGACATGTACTTATTATTTAATATGCTTAATGTCACCACTAACAGCCGATGTTGTAAAATTAAATTTCGTCTGCTACTAGCTCTTAATGTTGTTTAATTTATATTTCATCTTCATTTCGATGACAGTAATACTGCGCATGATCGTAATCACAATAATTGGCGATGGCGTATTCTTGCGATCTTGCGTATCTTTAATTTTCCTCTAAATCCTATAAGCGGGGCATAAAAAACAGCTGACGAGGCCGGCAAACTGAAGGCCACTGTTGTATCAATATTTATATCTGCAATGGTGAGTCGAGGTGAGGCGAGGTGAAGTCTGGGCAACAGCAGTCGCTCCTATAAAAGCCAAACTAAGGCCCGCATCCTATAATGGTACTCAGTTCTGTATTTGGATTTATCTGAAGACAGATTGTACAAACAGTTTGATAGATTTGACAGATTGTCTATGCAATCTGTCTTCAGATAAATTGAGAACTTTCAGATAAATTGGGTCTAAAAGAGGGAGAAGGTCTATGGCAGTTAAGTATATTTCAATTGGTTAGTTCAAAAAGGAAGGCAGATTCGGAAGGCAGACGAAATAGCAAGATTTATAGAGGAAAATGAAAAATGCCCGGAAATTGGGTGGTAAAAATTTCTTACGAGGAAGGCAGTATCAAGCGAACAAATGACAGTAGCCAATGAACAAAGTGACAGTATCAAAAAGCAGCTGTCAAAACACGAACCTATAATATAAACGTCACTTAACTGTCAACTGGCTAATGAAATTTAAATTTTGACGAAGTGTAGCTTTACATTAAAGTAGGTATCAGTAAATGAATAAAACTGTACAGGAAGGAATAGTGAGCCTTATCAGAGAAAGTTAGTTAAAAAGTCAGTTTTATCAGTGCAGAGGAATCAGTGAATGTATATTTTATTTATTCCGGGTTAAAACAGCTGCCACTTTATTACTTTACTCAATTACTATTAGATTAGAATAACATATCCGCAGTTCGGCATACGGTGCAGGTGATTTGGGGTACTAATTCTGTTGAAACCGGGATCGAGACATGTTGGCCATTTAATTACTAAGTAGTTGTATTACAACTTTTCTCGGTAACATATTGGATGTCAATATTTTTTAATCTAATGTTTTATTCAATATAAAAATTAATTAAAGATTTATGTCTTTTTTTATATATAGTTTCCTTTACAACTACAAGTTTAATCTGAAACAGTGTATTACGGGTTCGTCTATTAAAACAATAAAAGTAAGGCTGGTTATAATCTTGCACAGAGCACCGTGGCAATGCTGCCAGCCTTCTGGGTACGTTACCGGTCGGTGATGATGCGGAGGAATTTCATGACGCATTATGTTTGTAATTTTTATTTTTATTTTATTTTAGTGTATTTTAGTAGGTACCTAATAATAGTTTTTAGTTTTAAATTTCATTTAAGTATTATTGTCTTTATCTATATTAATTTAAATTAATTGACATTTCAATACAAGCTATGTTTGTTTAGAAATAAATAAATTGAAAATTGAATTATATTACATTACCATAAAAATAATTAAAATTTATTTTCATCGTTTTCTCCTTTTCTTTAGCTCTTTTAATTAAATGCAAGTGCTAGATATCACAGGGTGCTGTATGTCCTTGATATTTAGCAACCTAAGCAATAATAACAGCAATATGCAATGAAATAACATAATTGTAAAACTACATCGAAAGCATCATCAAAACAGCCTCACGAAAACTCGGAGTCCTGAACAGAGTGAGACGATTTTTCACGCCGGAGCAGCGGTGTCTTCTATACAAGACACAAATTCGCTCCTGTGTGGAGTACTGCTCGCATCTCTGGGATGGTTCAGCAAAGTACTTACTAGATGCTCTCGACAGGTTGCAGCGACGTGCGGTCCGCATCATTGGGAATCCCGAGATCACGAACACCCTAGAACCTTTACAGCTGCGTAGAGATGTTGCGTCCATGGCTGTATTTTACCGTCTGTACCATGGGGAGTGTTCTGATGAGCTCTTCCAATTAGTCCCACCCTCCCCTTTCCTACACAGGACAACGCGTGCAGGTCTTAGATGTCATCCGCACACGGTGCAAAACATCCGATCAAGAACCAAGCGGTTCGGAGACTCTTTCCTCTGTCGCACCATTAAGGCCTGGAATTCATTACCAGCTCACGTGTTTCCTTCTTCCTACAGTCCCGGGTCCTTTAAGCGGGGCGTGAAAAAGCATATGATAAGGCCGTCAAGCTGAGTGTCACCATTGTCACACGGTATGTGTAAGTAATGGTGACCCTCTTTTCTGGGATTTTGCCTTCAGCTTACCATCAGGCAAGGCGAAGTCCAATTGACGTGTCCTATATAAAAAAAAAAAAAAAAAAAAAAACGACTGCACTTAAAGTACCAATCCGTAATTAATAACCCAAAGGTCTATAGTAGATACCGCAATCGTTCATCAAACAGCCATTGCTTTTTTACAGGTTACATACTACTTTCATATGTAAAATTGTTGCTATTAATACTGGCATCATGCATATTGTAACTTTACACTTGCAAAAAAAGTTTTAAGCGCGTATTAAGGAAATAAATAATTTCAACAAAGTCGAAGTCACGCTTTTATTTTACAAAAGCTGCCACCCGCGTTGGTACATTGATCACAGGAGACTTGCTCGCACACTCTCTAGGTATAGCCGGTGTTTTATGCATGACCGATAGAATCTTGTACATCATTTATATTATAAGACGTACAGCGAACTTTAGGAGTGAATATTACATGTACAATTTTAAATAATATGACTGCGAGGACCATTTCTTCTATGAGGGAATTATGATGTGACTAGATTTCTGTATCAGTTTTGTTGATAATGTAATGCCCAGCGGGGGCGTGGAGATGGAAGACGTACATGGGAGACCAGACTGAATTTATTAGTAAGTCTCATCACAGACTCCATCATAACGTATCACACATCTTGTGATAGAGTCGGACTTATGGTAGCCGAGTACATACTGTCAAACCCGGTAGGTACAATATGCGGTGAACAGATGTTAGATTGACCGAAATCGAATCACCGTTATTATTATTAGATAAACACGTGTTTGAAAATTATCTCACCTGCTGGTAAGTTATGATGTGGTTGACGATGGAAAACGTTTAAGTAGAAGTTACTTATTCAGGTTACAGCTTAACTTGTTTAGGCGAGATGTGCAAAGTGACAGTTGCGTTTTATCAGTTCGTTATCTATAGTTACTAAGTAATTACATATATACATTACAATAAAACCAGTACTAAGAAAAGGTATCTAGTAAATAGCACAACACTAAGTATGTGCCAAATATACTCAGTATAACAAAATCTGATGAAGCTAATAATGTATTGAAAAAAGGACCAGTGGGTCTAAAATGATGGAGTGGAACTATATTAGGAAAATAATATGGGTCATATTGAAAATCGTAAAATGGTCACATATTGATATGAACTGCGCTCAATTCTCATTCCGCAATTCAAATGGTTGACAATTATGAATTGTTTTGATGTCAGTTAGCAGGAAAGCAGCAACATCTTTAATTCCTTTTGCTTATTTCTCAATAAATGCGCTATAATATAAAAAAAAAGAAAAAAAAAATGTTTTGTATTGTTTCGGCCACGAATTAATCATTACTACTTAACTAAAACCATTATTTATATGAGCTGGGCTACAGCACCATCTAGCGAAAAAGAGTAATTCAATGTTAAGCACGAGAGTATATCACAAATAACATAATATTAAATAAAGTACTAAAGCCGCTGACGCTAACAGAAAATGGCACACTTATACTTTGATTTTGTTCTTATAATTTTATTTCCTATGGCGGGTAATTGATATTTCATCGTGTTATTGTTTTAATAACACATATTCTACGAATTAACCTACTTAATTTGTAAAAACAGTACAGAGAAAACAAACTCGTAACAACGCTATTTTTATTTATGTCATGAATCAAAGAATCAAAGAATCAATTTCATTTATTCAGTTTAGGCACATAAAGAGCACATAAGAATGTCAAAATTTTACAATTATGTATGTCAAGAAATAATATAAAAATATTAAATAATGTAAAAATAAACCATTGGAAAATGATTCTTTCGCTGGTTCGGTAGATTAGTTCTACTGAGAAGATACCAGCAAGAAACTCAGCGGACTACATTAGAACTAGATTATTTTTCTTTTTTAAATTTGCTTTAGTTTACAATTTATTTTGTGCGAGCAAGCAAGAGACTTATGTTGACCACATATTAACATCATTAAGGTACTCTACCACTTTATAGTAACCTTTACTCATTAAAGTTTTTTTCACTTCTATTTTAAATTTATTTATTGGCATATTAATCAAGTCCTGAGGAATTTTATTAAATATTTTTATGCAGCTGCCTACAAATGAATCACCAACCTTGTGAAGCCTAAGTTTTGATACAACTAGTTTATTTTTATTTCACGTATTAAAAGTGTGTACATCAGATAGTTTTTCGAAAATATTTAGGTTTTTTCGTACATTTAAGATATTTTCATAAATGTATTGAGAAGCAATACATTTATGAAAATATTAATTTCTTTGAAAGTTCTTTCAGCGAGTAACGGGGTCTGAGGCTATAGATCGCTCGTATCGCTCGTTTCTGTTGTACAAATATAGTTTCAATATCGGCAGCTGAGCCCCACAGTAGCAGACCGTATGACATAATGCTATGAAAGTAGCTAAAATAAACTAATCGTGCAGTTTCCTCATTAGTCAGTGACCTTATCTTTCTAACCGCACAGGCAGCTGAGCTAAGTCTTCCTGCCAAGGCATGTGGCATGTGGCATTAGAATTTGCTTGGTAAACGAATCTTTGTGATTCTGCTCAGGATAAGTAACTATTTTACGAATTTTAAAGGAATCGATCGAGATCTACTGGAAATTCATTAAATGACTCGTTTTTGGCGTAATTGCTCAATGTGGTCTTTTTAGACCTGCAGGTCAAAAATGCGGACTTACAAGATAGAAGCAAATAACGGTTTCTGCCCACTACAGAGGGGGAAAACTATGAGTATAGCTTGACAAATTTCTAACTCAACCCTATGGATAATTTCAGAGTGATTAACTAATAAAAAGGTCCAAAACGTCTATAAAGCTTCGTATATAGTGTAACTGCTCTATTATTCACTGATAAGGGCAACGCTTCTATATAGTAGCATAAGTCACATAATATTAGCATTCTTGATAAGACAACCACTCTCATCTAAAATCAATTGCTGTGTTAGAAGTCACATTTTAAGTGATTTCAGAATGTCAATTTTACTCAATTCTTTTCTTTGGTAATTCAACAATACTGCAATTAACTAGGACAAAATGTAAGGCATATTTTATATCAAATACTGTACAACGATCTGCATTTTGACAGGCTCATAATGCTAGACGGTAGAGTTTGAACCAAGTCTTGTCACAAAATAAAATACCCATAAAGCTAATTAGCAATCTAAGGGTTTATGACGCTATAAATGAATAAAATGGACTCCGGGACCGGCCTAAGTTCACATGACTTACCGGCTCTTTTTGTCTTAACCTGATAAAGACATTTCAACTAATTAAAAGTCCGACATCGCTTAGTATGCGTAGCACATTAATATGTATGAAACCAAAATATCCTGAAATAAGCCGAAAAAAGGCTTTGCTAAAACATTCAAGAGCAATAATTTAAAACTACTGCATTCAACTTAATTCCCGCGAGAAGTCATCTTACCAAGGCCGAATAACAAAAAGATCCGGCACCTCGGCAATAATCATTATGGTGATAGCATTATTGTAATTGGACGTAGTTAAGCAGAAAGGACTCAACCCACATATTGGTAAAAATTGAGTTATGTGTACCATCGTACTCCTAAAGGTCGACTCTATCATGTAGTGAAGACCCAAATTTTGAATACGTGCACGGAAACCAGTTTAATCACTACCCTGACTCAACCCACAGTATGAAGAACAGACAAAAAGTATTTACAGAATGAACCTAGTCCGCTTGAATTGTTTCTCTGTAACTTAATGTCTAAGAGTATGTTCATAAGTTTGATAAACCAGAATAAACTCAAACAGTTTGAATCCTTTCTAAGAATTTAGTTTAAATTGCAAATATCATTTTATCTCAATTAACTTAAACAACTCAAACAGGTTGGGTTGTTTCTGTGTTTTAGTTTAACTGAAGCAAAATATTTATTTTTATTTATCAGAAAGGACTCAAAGCACCTGAGATATTTAGGAAAAACGGCTTTCGATGAACAGCCCATCTAATATTAAACAAATTGAATCGACTCAAACATGTTGAGTTATTTGTAAGCAATAAAAGTAATGACTGATAGAAATAATTTAAATTATACTAAAGGGACTTATAATATTTGAGTTAAGTATCTGAGAATAAAATTACTACTTGCCAGATATATTTTTATAGTGACAACATTTTGTTAGTAAAATTCTTTAAAAAATTGGCAACTCTGCATTTTTCTCGCACTTGCGGCACATGGGCTGGTGACATTATTTGTCTTTTGTTTTAATTTGTGATTGTGAAAGAAAACAAGTGAATTTAAGATGCGACGAATTGATCGAATCTTGTTTAGTGCCTTGGGACATGGGATTAACGAAAATACTGAGTTTTCAGATGGTAAGTGCTTAATATTTTTTACCAGGCTCATATAACCTCAAATTTTATTTGCTTTTTCGTATTTAGATACCTACGTAAATAATGGCGATAAGGAAGATACTTTAAAGAATCCTTAATATAACTATTTTTATCATTATCATAACAGAACTTGGACCTGATGTAGCTAACCTATTATACTCAACAGGGAACGACTTTGAAGAGATTTCTGCGCCGGTACTATCACCTACAAAGGATGACGTAATTCCATCAGGTAGATACAATACTTATTTTTTATATATACTACATAGTTAACTAATATTTTTAAGGTTATATACCCAAAGGGACCTTATTATTGTCCGCAGACTTTCTATGAAGTACAAACTTAATTTTACTGTAAATAATGAATTTGTATGTTAACAAAAATGTTTAAAGTAATAATATCTATACTAATATCATAAAGAGGAAAGATTTGTAGTTTTGTATGTAACGAATAAACTCAAAAACAACTGGACCGATTTCAAAAATTCTTTCACCTATAGAAAGCAATAATTTCTGGGAGTAACATAGGCTACTTTTTATCCCGATATTCCCACGGGATCAGTAGCTACGCAGGTGAAACCGCGGCGTGTTGCTAGTACGATGTATATATTATAACTACAAGGATAGCGCAGTGATTTTAAGGGACCGCTTCGCCATTCAACTGTGACGGGTGCAGTAGGTTTGATCTCTCACGGGACAACACTTTGTGATCCCCAAAATTATTGTTGTTTTGAGTCTGGGTATTCTTTATGTCCATTGTTACCATGTTTGTAAAGTCCATTACTATTAGTGCAGGAAAGTTATTACTCTTAGTGCAGGAGTTGTCTTTTGTATATATTTTTTTAAACAAATATGAAACATTTTTTCCAGCTGTCAACTGACATGACGATCAATCGACATACTGAGTAGACATAGGTACCTACGTAGGTAGATATGTACCTATGTCAATATTATTCACAATCTAAATGCGTAAGAACTTTGTTATTAGTGATGCGTTATTAGTTCATTGTTTGTTGCACATTTTAATGAGCGTTATGCACTTTTCATCTTTGGTTTGCGGGTTTATGATAATTAATTAACTCTTTTTATTACTGCTTACTTTTTTTTATTAAAAAAGCATGATCTAACAATAAGGGCATAGGGTTTAAGATTTGTGGTATTTTGCTGTCCTAAATGCTTTGATCACGTGTTTTGGTTTTGTTAATTTTTTTTCTTCATGTCTAATTTTATTGCACCTACATTACGCGTACACTACGTTGCACCCTTGGTTACGTATGACTAATATCCCACTTTAGTTATGTATCACCTTATACCCATAACCCTATTTACTTAATATATATTCTTTTACATGAAATATACCTGAAGCTCCTTCAGAACTTGAAGCAGATGCGTCCATTGACATCAACTGCGAAGGTACTTGAAAAATATGATGAAATTATTTAAAAGCCTAATTTAATGACATAACTGAGTAAATAACGGTACTTTTTTCTACATTTTAGAGGTTAGTAATCCTTCGAGCAGTGCAGCGGTTTTGGCTGTAACAACACTTAAAGAAGTTGTTGGGACAGTTTGGTATACCACTTTTAACACTGTTTAAGAAATGAACTTCCCTTTTTATTTGCCTTGCTACCTCCGTTTTTCTTTTTCCAGATGTAAAGTCTCCAGCTATTCCTGTGTACTCTCCATTGACTACGCTAAAAAACATATCGGAACCTGGTAGTAAGTCAGAAAAGACTGATTTATATTATTGTACATTCTTCTTTACTTAAACATGTAACGCAATAATCAGGGTAAGGTATTCATGACTGCTATTCTTGTTCTATCCAGGTATTGAATCACCAGCTGCTCCTGCATTTTCTCCCCTAACTCCTCTTGTAACACGATATGAAACTAAAAACAATTATTCACCATTACCACCAATGTCGCCGAGTACGTTGGAGCTATACGAAACCCTTAGCCGAGATTTTTCTATAGAGCATGATTATAATGAAATGTCCAATAAATTTAATGCTGCTAGTCAAAGCAAACTTAAAGAAGATGGAGACTATGACGGCGATACTGATTCTGATTATGTACCTGATAGTGGCGAAGAAACTGATGCTTCATATACATATATACTGAAGCAAAGCTCAATGATCTCAGATCTATGTATAATTTAATACCTGAAGATTGTCACGCATTTTACAACAACCTTAAGGGAAACAGCAATGTTAGAGAGGACGTCGATGGATACGGGCCAACTCGTGATTTGGTCTCGATGATGAGACTGGTTGATATGCGCGCTCATTTTTGTTGTTTTTCTTATTTTTTTATATTTTTATACTCATGATTTTATGATACTTTGAAAATTTTGTGTTTCAGCTTAATAAATGTATCACTTTTCTATGATATTACTTGTTTTTTTTTTTTAATAAATGATTTTCTAGTCAAGGGATACTTATGAGTCGGTTCTGAGAAATAAAAAAAAAGCATCTGTCTTTATAAAATTAAGTTTACTGGTAAGGACTCAATCCACATTTAACTTAATATCTCGAAATCTATTGCAAAATATATAACTAACTTGATAGGAAAATACAATATAAACTATTATTTTACAAAAAAGAAACAATTAACAAATAACAAGAAACTTTGTATTAGAGTAATGACAGTTTAAACTTCAAACGTCCATAACTCAAAAGTAACTTTGTGTGGATTGGGTCCTTTCTACTTAACTACGTCCAATTAAGAGTCTGACTGTGGAGATACTGCGGGAGGCCAGATAAAAAACTGAAACAGTGCACCTTAACAATGAAGTATTAATGAAATGCCGATCAATTAACATGATACCACGCGGGGTGCGCGACTCTAAGTGATGCATAAATAACACATTTCCTATAATCTTCAAATGGTCGGGTTATACGGTAAAAACCGATTTGCCGCTTATATCGCTCACCCCGTGACGTCGCTTGCCGTCAGCGGGGAGTTACCGCACTCTAGTGAGAATTTACTATGCCGCCATAATAAAAAAATGGTATTCGATCGTCTTGGTAGTCCACCGTCTCGTATTTTTTTGCAGTTTCAAGTTCTGAACATAGTAACAATTCAAGTGTAATCTATAAATATATTGTAATCGACAAAATAGTTAGCTACTTACAGAATGCACTATCTCAATGTTGAATAGTTTGTTAATAGTAATAACCCTTTTGGTTCATAAAATTCTAAGTTTATGTTTCTTAATATCAGTGTAGACATGCACTTAAGGAAGATTACGTGACATCTTTTTTCCACATGTATAAGGCCGAGATCGGTTAATACAGCTCACGAAATAAAGTGCCAATGAAATTACCAGATCGCTTAGTGAGTATGCTTACCATTATGGGAAAATAAAATATCCTCACTTAATAAAGAAGTAGATTTTAAACAGAAACCAGATATTCAGCATTTGCAAGTCCAGTTCCGAAATAATCGCCAGTAGGAATTTAAATAAGGTGCCAATTAGAAGAAGGGTTGCCAGAGCTGGTATTATTATAATGTCTTTTAATAATTTTATGTGAGCGACATTAAATGTTTGACGTTTACTGCTTAATAATAAAATCTTGGGAGCTGCGCGGGTGCGTGCCGCGTTCCGAGCTCGACTCAAAAAGCGACCAATAAAAAATTTGATCAGTCCATTACAATTTTTACTTGTATTTATTTAAATTAGACTTTCATATACAAATTAATATGATAGTATAATGTTGGTTTTAGTCGTTTTTAACAGACCAACCAAGAAATAAAAAAAATAATAAATAATTTACATTGAAATAAAAACTCACGATCACTTATTTGAATAGTCGGTAATTACATTGACCACAAATGAAATTGCCGATTTGATCAGATTCTGCAATTCTACTATGTTTAATTAAGAATGTTTTGTTAAAATACAGTGTAACTCTAAAGTAATAATAAGTAGATACCCTACAAATAGATGCACAAAACAATAACACCTAGAAAACTTTACATATATTTAAATAAAATAAAAAATGTATAATATCAACCATGGAGGTTGTACGTGTGTGGCTTAACGCAAAAACCAACTTTTGAAACGTGAAACAATAAATCAAAGCACAAAAAATACGTGTTACCGCGGTCCGTTGTTTACACAGACCCATCGACATTGTCGCGAGCCCTAAAAACAACGAGTTTTGCACTTGGAACCTTTAAGGAGAAGTTATTCTCCATAATGGTCTATACATATTGAAATCACCTTTAAAAGTACAACCAAAATGATGAACAGGATCATAGACTTTTATAGAGGAACATCGAAAGGTAATTAAGAAATATTTTTTATGATTTTGTTGTAACTAGCCAGCTTTGCCTTAACATAATAAATACTTCTCTTTCCTCATTACCTTACCGCCCAAACCGATGGCATGTATATGCAAAAACTGCAAATGACATACAATACTCCAGCTACGGATTCACTTAGTGAAATTGAGAAATAAAGAGATTTTTTTACCACCAAAACGTGCTCTAATTGATATTTTATTCAACGCTTTTGCTCTTTGGGTGGCGTACATGAAAATATCAATAATGAATATGACACCGGCGACACAGCGCGGCGCTTTTGTTTATGTAAATTGGATGTATTTCATACAAACTACTTTTTTGTTTAATTCATTCACCATGTATATTTACTTGAAATATTTCTTTGTTTTATTTATACGCTTTGTTGTGAAGTGCACAGTGAACTTAATTAAAAGTAATCACCTTCTAAATGCCATTTATAAAAGCTTATAGCTGCAATTAAACTAATATTATTGAAAGATTTTGCGATTATTGACTTACTTTTGTTACACTTTTGTCAACATTTTAGTAGCTTTCAGCAGAGATAGTCATAAGGTGACTAATATGTTGTTCAGATATGTTCGAGTACGATGTATGTAATGTAATAGATTGCTTACTAAAGTATTACATTAGGTATATACTTTATTTCCTTTTCCAGTGCATTTAAAATAAAATGTATTTATAATACATAGGTTACACTCAATTTTGTTGTCTATAATTTTGTGTACTACAGGTACCTGTTTTTAAAAGCATCAAAAAATAAACTAGACAGATGTTATATAACAATATGAGCCCCAATTAAAAATAATAACATGATTGATTCATACAAAAACAAACCCCTTTCATCAAAACAATTGATTTGACGTCTTATTCGAAATCTTTCAAATTATATGTTTCAGTTGGTAGCACTTTTATTTTTCTCTATTAACTAGAAGTTGCGTGTGGCATCGCCTCTACCCACCTCGTTTACAGCAATAGTTCTGTGACATTACGTATTAATAATATAGAACAGTATCTAGATAAAGAAAGCAAGAAATTAACAAGTCTGTTTACCCTCCCATTTTTTATCGTACAAAGATAATCACATGCTTTAATAATAATTTGTAGCGCACTATCAGGTATCGGCTCTTTTGGATGTCGGTATATTTTTTATAGCTACGATTCACGTAGCACTGATTGGATCAGTTAAACAGTGACAAAATACTCGGGACATTGCTCCTTTGTCGTGATGTTCGGTTTAGTTCCCGAGATGTGTCTCACGATATTTAACCTCATGTCATTATTAAGACATCACTTGCCCGGTGGCAGGGAGATCTCCTTACAGATAACATTACAGTCATTTATATCAAGTCCCGATAAATGAATGGAGTGAACAACGGATATATGTATTATGCTACAGTACAATACTGAACTATTTTAATGAGAATGTAGATATTTCAAAGGTTTTTTGTCACCTTGGACAGGTAATTTCTATTATACATATTTGTTTTAAAAAACTGCTCAGAATTACTTCGGCTTAGTGAGCAATAAACAAAAGATCAAACACATTTGTCACCACACCGTCAACAAATCGTTGCTCAATCATTCGTGAACGTCTGAGAGTTTCTAAAAGTCGGCAGAGGAAACATTAATTAGAAGGCCACCCTTAATTAAATTGTGACGTCTCAGCGAATTTCCCTAAGATACTCACACATGGTGGTCTGCAGGTAAACGTAGATCTGTATGTAAACTTTATGGGCACTAACCGTAAATGTAACATTTTTACGATTATCAATTAAAGAGCAATCTCTTACGGCACAGTCATTAAGGGAGCAGGCTGTACAAGATCGCGACAGTTTTATACTCTGGGAGTTTAGAAATAGGCTAGCGTTGTGAAAACTTTCGAAAAAAATATCTATAAAACGAGGATGGTGTCCTAAGAACTAGGGCTGTTGTGTCTAATGCTATAATTTTTACCACAGGTAGTAAAAAAATATGATACGATAGGACACGAACAAAAAACAGATTATTACGCATCAAAAAATAAGTTATTAAATTGCTGAGCGGCAATATCCTTTAACAAAAAAGGCGTTAACCACGAAGAATAGGTTTATATTTGTTGTTTAATTAAGAAATTTTTACGCTATAAAAGATTGCTTGTAATATAATAAAAACAGTGATTGTGGGTGGAGAATCCGGGAGTTCAATCAATGAAAAGCTTTATTAAATGACTTGCTATTTATTCCTTTGCGTATTTATAATATACATAATCTCTATAATATAGATAATTATAGAGTAATAACAATGTAATATATATATGTATGAATTTTGGTAATTACAGAAAGCACTACACTAAAATTGGCAATCGTCTGGATTGCATTTTTTATCCTATGTATTTAAATGGTAGGTACAGTTCATTTTAAGTTTACATATTTATCTTATAACAAAAAAGAAGAGAACATGTAAGTCTTCCCCATCAACCACAAGTCTGCACACGATACCATGTGGCTACTTAGTTTATTTTGTAATAACTTTTTTTACTTTATCAGTAGGTGACGGAAATCCAGCCCATTAATATTTACTGTTATGCCTATAAGAGATTCTGTAATTGAGATTTAAGATCAAAATAATTAAGATAAGATATTACTATTACAGATTCTGTCCGTATGATCTTTATTGGAGATAACGTATCATGGGATTTACTGTTCAAACGAGAATCATGTTGGACTGAGAAACTCCTTTGGTATTTTTAAGATTGGTGCTGTCTCCCGTCAGTAGAGTCAAGAGAACTCCTTGTACTGGTGGGTTCGTTCAGCGTATGCCTTAATAAGCACTTGTAATCGTCTCCTATCAGATTAAAAAAAACGCAATTCTGCTACTTTACGAAAGGTTTTAGAAAAAAAACAAACAATGCCGGTATATACGAAAGCTTATTAAGAATGATATTTGTGTATCTTCACGGTGCCTCTGTTTGGGAGCTTCGCTGTGTCTAATTTTCTCAGCGAGAGGTCTGTCGTGCTGCGCTTTTGTCAATGCAATGTCATTAATCAAGGTCAAATCAACGTCTTGGCCAGTTTAATTAACATTTGATTCGCTGCCGTATGTGTTCCTTTGACAAAGCTGAGTTTATTGATGAAATTTAGTATTATTTTCTGCCAGTTTTATTTTCTATAAATCCATTGACTTCTCACGTTACGAGTGTAACTGAAAATTCATCAAATAATGTCCCGGGTACACTGGCTGTGATTGGAATAGTTTGCGTTAGAAAATTGTGTATCATGAAACTTTACAGATTACATATTCGTTGTATTTATTCAAAGATGAAATATTTCTAAGATTATATGTACTGACTAGCTGTTGCAGGCTCCGCCCGCTTGGATATAGTATTGGCAGGTAGCTGATGTAATAAGGAGTGACGTAGGCTACTTCTATTTTAGATTTTTTTATGCTCAATAGAGTTGACTTAACACTAAGCGATTACCGACATTCACGCGGGCGGAGTCGCGGGCAACAGCTGTCTTAAATAGCTTGCCTACGTCATAGTAGCTTTATGCATGCAAGCCCGATCGGTTTAAAATTGATAAAGTTTCATACAAACTTTCATCCCCTATTTTATCCCCTTGGGGAAGGATTTTCATTGTTTCTACATCAAAACGCTTTCTTAGCGGATGCCTACGTCATAAGATCTACCTGCATGCCAAATTTCAGCCCGATCCGTCCAGTGGTTTGGGCTGTGCGTTGATAGATCACTATGTCAGTCAGTCAGTCACCTTTGAGTTATATATATTTAGATAGATGGTAAAAGATATGGGTGTCACAATTTTATAATTATTATGTTATAAAATTGTGTTTTGTTTTTAACTACCTTAAGCAACATCCAATAAAGGGTTTTTAAAGGTACACAAACATATAATTTGATTATGTTTACTGTACCGTATGGATAATTGAATATTTAATAACAGTAATAAATCTAAGTGAATATAATACGCTAAAGTCTGGCACCGTCTTCTTTCTTATAAAAGATATATGAGTCCCGCGATCGTTTGAGTATCCCGACAAACGCTTATACGACTAACCCATGTACCTACATACTGAAGTATGTGGTTAAGTACTAAAACAAGTTCCCGAACTCGTTCGAGGACGTAGTATTAAACATGGTCATAGGCTCTGGTGGGATCACTCGCACAAGGAATACTAATGAGTACATATAACTATTATAGAGCATTATCATTAAGAAACAAGTCACATAATGTAAATGCAGTGGCTCTGATCTTTGTATCACACTTACATTGCTATATTCGATTTAAAATGCGCGAATAAAGTGAGATAGGAATATATTAAGGAACGTGTATGATAGAGATGAACAGCCGTCAAGGCAGGTGTCGCAATACATCTGCGCGTGCGCATTGACTGGCACGTGCGCCTCCACGAAAGCTTTCAGACTACAAGCACCCGCTTAGAAGGTTCTATGATATCTTGAAACTATTTTTAACTACAAGTCTCATTAAAAACTACCTAATACATATTCTATACATACAGTTTCATGTGTTTAGATAAAGGATAATTTACCTACAATTTAAATAAAGGTAGGTACTTAGTGCGAATTTTTTTTAGCTTGTATGTAAATATTATATCCGCGATCTTAAAAGTATAGTTGGACATAAAAGATAAATTGCCCTCTATATGTCAATCTTGAATTATAATTGAAAAGTAAATTCTTGTAAGTTTTTTTTGGGTAGTATCATTAACCACAACGTGTACGGCACGAGCGGTCGCCAATTTTATAACCAATTTTGAAAACAGGAAGGCTGCGCGTGCGACGGGCTGATTTTAATAATAAATCGATGCCCCCACAACTCACCGGTGGACAGCGTTTGTCTGGAGCACTAGCCTGAAATTATCGACATTGCACAAAATGTAGGGGGCGGGGACCAACGGTTTCTGATCAGCCGGCGAATTTTTATAGCGGTAGCAGGAATTGTCGATTAGGGGGTTATTAAGTTTTGCCACTTCGATTACCGATCATCCATGATTGTAACATGTCAGTCATGGCGGGCCGTGGCTTAAACAACATTATAAACATCCAGTTGTGGTATTGCGTACTCAATATTTCTTAGTACAGATATGTTTCCCTGTCCTGTGAAGTTTTTGAAAACGACATATCATGTGTCGCATTAAGGTTCATGGAATGAAATTAATGCCATCACTTTTAGTTTTAACAAGCGGAGACAGCGCAAAGAACCTTATATTAAGGTCTATCAACTTTGATCAGCACAGAATATAGTAATAATTGAATAACGATCTGCCTGAGAATTTCGACTCGAGATTTTTTTATAAAAATGCCTTTAGGTTCACACCTAAAATGAGGCGTCGGCTTGTTAAAAAGCTATTAATAATGTTTTAGACGTATTCCAATAAACGTTTTAACACCTTTTCTCTAAAGGTATCATTAGGCTTATTATTGCGCGCCTTTTCCAGACCTTCGATGCGATGTGCAACGTGTCGCGCTGCGGTGTTTCATTCTTTTTTTATATTTAATCAGGTTATTACTGATATTTATCTGCAATTTTTGATTTTGTTTATAACTTAAATTAATTTCATTTTTTATTTATAGGAGTATATTTCCGAAAAAAAGGTATGAAAATGACCACAGAAAGAAAGAACCGGACCCCATCTTCAGACATGAAGACCTTCCGGATCTCTGCCACGAAGAGAGCTCAGCCGTAGCTGTAACTAGCAGAACTTTGTGAAACAGGTGTAGGTGGTTCACAAAATCATTAATCGGGTCATGCTATGGAGGTAGGTATATGCAATATGTGACTACCGGTACAAGAAACACAGTCAGCTACCAATGTCAGTTGATGTTATCGTTGTTAGGACATGCAAGTGTATAAAAAGACCATAGCTACTGTGCGAATGGAACCCCGAAAGTTTATTAATCTCGAAGTAAATAAAGCAATCTGGGACTTCATTAAAAGGTTTAAATTTTATCTGCGGAGTTTATGTTAACCACCGCGTGCAGGGCGCGCGGCGCGGGCGCATCCGATACCGAATCGTACTAATTGGAACTTTGTACCAACTAATTAGAATAAGTTGTGGTTGTGCAGATTTAAATTTATTTTGAATCTGTGCCACGGCGAAAGTGTTCCCTAATTTTCTTATATTTTTTATTAAATTGATGTATTTAATTTTAATATATCGATCGAGTTACCTACATTATAAATCTACTTCTAATTCGAGTACAAAATATGTACAATACTATCAATTAATTAACGAGCCCACCGTAGTCTACTGCGGGTAAACTCATAGGCCTCTCCCAATATGCGCTATTTCGTTCGGTACTCCACCTTGCAGTATAGTATAAGGTAAGGTAAGCAGGTATTAATAAAATATGGATAATTATAAATAACTTTTGAAAGCTAAAAATCAAGAATTTAATTATTATAGGTTTTAGAAAACTATAACTTCTACAGAAAATATAAATACAGCAGATTTTTGAGAAACTCATTGTTAAATACTTTAATACACGTATGTACCTATAATGAATTAATGAATCAGAACTCTTTGTATTGTGTATTTTTTTGTATGTATTTTTAAATATACACTAAGATTACTTCCTAACCACTTCATTTTTATGACCAATAATAATAATTGTCAACAACGATATTAATTATAAGAAATCTTAAATATTATTAATGTAGGCACTAAATTGCAGCCTTGTTAAATGTCTCGTGTCTGTACTCAGAAAAAAGTTACTGAAGTACTGGGTACAAAAAAAATAAGAACTGGAACAATAAAAATCATTGAACGACATCTAAGGGTACATTCACTATATTCGCGAAGTGGTGTTGTATCGTAATAAAAACCCGACTGCTGGCTAAAAGATAGAAACAAATTTGATTGCTGACGGTACCTATTTGCCAATCATAAACCGAAATAAATTAATGTAGTACCGCCTGCTATCAAATTTGTTTCGATCTTTTAGACAGCAGTCGGATTTTTTCTATTTATTATATTTTAAACCTTTTAACCATGATATGACATTTAAACATGATATTTTTGTAATCTCCTTTTAATTCGCTATATTTTGATACTCTACTCGACAATTAATTGAAAACTATTATTTGACAACACGTATTTTAGCACGAAAAATATTGCTTTTGACATGTTACACACGTACCCTTTGACACTTGAGGTATGAACACCTTTCATTTGAGATCGCACTCATCAACATCCGTCCAGCCTTCAGGCCTGTAGAAGGGAACAAAGAAAGCTTCATACATTTTCCTCGCTGGTGCAGTCGGGTATAACACATTACCCTCGCTGGCACAGTCGAGTAGAAATTAATGCCGCATTTCGCACTTCCAAAACTTTCGCAATACTGGTGGTGCGATGTTATAAAATTCGACTACAGTTTGTGGGGTTTTTTTATATAGGTATTATGAACGGGTGCTGTCATAAAATTGTATGATACTGCTAATAATGTAAAAGGGCCCAAACTAAATTACCGAATTATGTTGGGCATCAACTTTGTTAACCAAACAAAAGAAAAGTAATGAGTTATGATTTAACCTTGCACCAGTTTTAGTTGGTTGGAGTCCGAAATATCAAATTTCGCTAGCTAACCGAGTATACATGGTGTATCCGTGGGGAGTACAGCACGAAAATGGTACATGTTGGAACATTGTCCTGACCTCTTTATAATAAAAAGCTACTTTTTGACATTGATTTCAAATATACAAAAAGAGACTATGTATATGAAATTCAGGTCTGCTAATTATTCACTATCAACAGCAAATATAATATATAGGTAAAATAATCGATTGTACTAAATTTATTTATGTCGTGTGCATTTATGTACCACCATTCAGCTGTGAATTTTATTGTTACTTCAATGACGACCAATTAAAATTTTACAAATGTCGAAACGAAGCATTAATAAGAAGCTGCATGCAGTCTGCAATGCACAAAAGGATTAATTTTCAACGCAGCTTAAGTATCATTGTACACCAATAAATATTTAAACAAATTATCTGTCTACATTTTCTCACGGTATACTGTCATTAAATCACGCACAAATTGTTGTCACAGTGGCCTGTGACAGGGTTAAAGGGCGACAACGGACGTTGTTGAGTTCCTGTAGACATTAGGCACGCTGTATTTCGATCATTAGCTTTTAACGTCAAAGATTAATTGATACGGAAGTCAAGGTGTAATAATATTCATAATGCGCGCACCCGTATATTTTTATTGATGGCGGTGAAAGGATTATTGTATATTAATAAAAATACAATGAAACAACATGTATAAAAAATTCAAGTTAAAGAAGTGAAGACTAACCACACGGACACTAAGTTTGTTTACTACAAAGAAGAGAAAGCCACAGTACTGTAGTACAAGTGATAAAAATAGTTTTCTCATACTTGTACTTTTCGTATTTGAGCGAATAAACTCCACTTCACTACAAGTGGTTTCCTCAGTGGGACAGGTCCACACCTAAAAATAGATCTATTCTTATTTCTTGAATGTCGTAAACAAATAATAAGATAATTTTTAATACGTTTTATCATTCATGGCTAAAACTATTTTCATTATATTTACTACAGAGAAACCTACTAAATAAGTTCCTGAAAAAACTGTTGCAAACCCATTGTATCGATTTTATATTCAGTGATGAATCATGATATAGTTTGCAAAAAGAGCGTGCATGTCAATTGCTAGACATTGTTGGTAAGCAGTGGAATACATATATATTATCAAGAAAAGATATGTGCGACGCCTTAAGGCAAACTTTGTACAAGACGAAATATGCAAATAAAGGTGCTAACTATATTTTGTATTACAACAGAGTAATTTACTGGAAAATAGATTTAAGATGGACAGTTTAGTAATTCCAGATTCTATTTTTTTATCTTTCATTTGTTTTTAAGAAAATACAGTAGGTAGGTATTTTCCTTATTTGTCAAATATGAAAATAGATTCTATCTAGGTATGTATTCCATCATTCTCGTTGAAATATTATATTAGACATTTATCTCTTGTATAATATGTCTAATATATCGATAGTTATTATTACAAGTTACATATATAGCTATCACTCCTAGCCACATTCAGATCTTATAGACCTACTGGCTTAGCGACATACTATACATGTGCTGGCACAAGCTACACCTGCATAGTAAAACATACTTCGCATGTCACGAAAAGAACTGGATGTATTTTGCAACATTTGCCTTTATAATTAGTAGAGATTACAACTCATTTATCGTTACGAGCTCGAGACTTAGAACGTATAATTTTTCTTTATTTTATGCTGTCTTCTTTATTAAATTATTTATAATTCTTCTTTATGAAATCTAACCAAAACTATCATTATTATTCCACCATCATTATAATCACCAACTCTTCTTCTTCATGAGAATGCCAATTCCCTTTTTTTTGTTTTTTTTTTTTTTTTTTTTACGTGCGCAAAATCCCCACGGATACCTCCCCACCGGAGCCGGTGGAGGAGGTTATGTCGGACTCGAACCGACTAAAACGCACGCCGCCTGTGGGTCGTTTCGGTTGCCGAAGGTGAGGTTGACAGGCATATCCCTCGCACCCAGGCCGACCCAGGGCCATCTCTCACGATCTGGCCCTCTTCTCGGGTGTGGGGACCACAGAGTCCCCAACTCGTCCCCGGAAAGAGGGAGGCGCGCCACGCGCGCCGCCGCCGCGGCCTGCTTCTGCAAGGGTGACAGGCGGCTTCACCTGTCACCCCCAGGCCGGCGCTCATGGGGGGCGGAGGTCGTTCATCGACCTCCGACGCCCGAGTTGCCTTCGTGCGCGGGCAGCTTGTCTAGCGATCCTTCGTCGCTCCCGCTGCCGCTCCCGCCCCACCTCCTCCTTCACGAGCATTACTTGCTCGCAGAAGGAGGCGCCGGCCGCCCACGCATCCGCGCAGCGAACCATCGCCGCGAGCAAGGTGGAGAGCGTGAGAACCCTCACTCCCAGGGCCGCCACAAGCTCCCGCCTCGGCGTCTCCCACGCCGTACACTCGGTGAGCGTGTGCGGACCTGAGTCCTCGCTCGCGTCGCAGTGATGGCACTCGGACGTTGGCTCTTTCTGCATCCGACGCAGATACTTTCCGAAGCATCCGTGCTCGGTGATCATCTGCGTCAGACGGTACGAGAGGCTGCCGTGTGGCCTCTCTAGCCACTCCCCCATGATGGGTCTTACCGCCGTTACCACGGCGTGCCCTGCGCTTGGTTGCCCAAGTCGTCTCTCCCATTCTGCCACCATTTCCCTGTGGAGCCGGGATCTCACGGCCCGAATTTCTTCGGGCTCGGGATCGTGACCCCGCTCCCGCGCCGCCCTTCGGAACCTGTATAGCGCCGAAAGGCATCTCGCTTCCAGGATCCATGGTGGCGATCCGGCGAGGAGACTCGCCGCGTTGAATGATATCGTGCGGTACCCCCTTATGATGCGGCACGCCAACTTCCGCTGCGGACGCTGCAGCAGAAGCATGTGCCGATCACTCAGGGTGTCCGCCCACACGGGACACCCGTACAGGGCCATGGACCGCACGACACCCGCGTAGAGTCTCCTGCAGGAGTCATCCGGGCCCCTCAGGTTGGGCAGTAGCCGCGCCAGAGCGTTGGCTGTGCCCGCCAGTTTGGGGCCCAGACTTCGGAAGTGCTTCCCGAAGTCCCACCGGCCGTCGAGCACGAGCCCCAGATATTTCATCTGGGGCTTGATGCCGATGAGAGTGCCTCCCACTGTGAGACTGGAACCAGGTGGTGGCGTGCGCCGAGGTCCATGAAAAAACATGGCCTCGGATTTATGCAAAGCCACCTCAAGGCCCAGCCGCCGGATCCGTTCCACGACTTGAGCAACCGCGGTCGTGGCCCTCAGGATCGCTTCGCGGTGTGTAGCTCCGCTCGCCGTCACTAGCGTGTCGTCCGCATAGCACGTGACGGCGGCGCCGTCCGCAAGCTCACCGCGAAGCACCCAGTCGTATCCAATGTTCCACAGTAGCGGCCCGAGAACCGATCCCTGTGGAACACCGCACGACATCTCACGCCGACCGACGCCGGTCGCACTTGGGTAGATGACGGCTCTCTCCGTCAGGTACGCCCCGACTATGCGGCGGAGGTAGAGAGGCACACCGTGGTACACGAGTGCCTCCCTGATGCAACTCCAGGGCAAGGTGTTGAACGCGTTGGAGATGTCCAGGGACACCGCCAACGTCACCTCACCCCGGGCAACTGCCTCCTCCGCCAAAGTCCTCACGCGCATGATGGCATCCACGGTGGACCGCCACCGGCGGAAGCCATATTGGGCATCCGCCAGGTCCGGCCCCCTACCAGAGAGGTGCTCGACGAGGCGCTTCGCAATAACTCTTTCAAAGAGCTTGCCCACCTCGTCGAGCAACACAATGGGCCGGTAGCCGGACGGTTCGTCCGCCGGGCGACCCTCCTTTCGGATGAGGACCAGTTTCCCCGTCTTCCACATCTTCGGAAACTGGCCCCGCTCCAAGCATGCGCTGAGGAACCCTCTCAGCCGGGGTTCGAGACCGTCTTCTCCCAGAGCTAGGACCCACGCGCGGCCTGGAATGCCGTCGGGTCCCGGGGCGGTGCTCTTCTTGGCTCTAAGCCTTCGCACCGCCAGCTCCAGTTCTACCCAAGTGACCTCGGGGACTTCGTCGTCAACTACCACACTGGGCGCCACAGGCGACCGAGGTGGCGGAGTCATCTGCGGCGGAACGTGTTCCGCTCGCGCCGGGAACAGGGACTCGACCACTCCACCGAGCAGAGCTGGCTGGAGAACCCGGGTCAACGGCGGGGCCCGGGGGCGCAGCTTTCCTCTTACCATAAGGTAAGGCCGCCCCCATGGGTCCCGCTCCAGCGTCTCCATGAGCTCCTTGTAAACCGCGGCTTTCGCCCGCTTAATCTCCGCTCGGAGGGCATCTCTGGCCTCCCTGTATCCCACATGAAGCTCCGCCACTCGGGGCTCCGTATCTGCGGTTCGGCTACGCCTCCTACGGAGTCTGGTCCACCGGCGGTGCGCGATCACGCAGGCTTGCCGTAGCCTCGCGATCTCCGCAGACCACCAGTAGACCCGACGCCTCGGACTATAGGGTGGTGCCCTAGGCATACCCGCATCGCAGACACGAGTCATGGCCTCCCGGAACCACACCGCCTCATCGTCGATATCGACAGGCCTGTCCGGCGCAATGGCCCAGGCCTGTACGATGGCGGCCTCCAGGAGGACCTCCCGATTCAGTCTCCCAAGCACCCAGTGTGGCTCGCGTGGGGCCGGTATGACCGGCGCATCACCCGCGGGGGGGGGAGACATCAAACCGAACGTATCGGTGATCCGCCAGTGTCTCCACCCCCACAACAACACGCCAGTCCCGCACACGGTGCGACAGCGAAGCGCCTGCGAACGATAGGTCGATAATCGAACTGCGCTCCGCGGTCACGAACGTGGCTTCGGCCCCGCGATTCTGGAGAACTAGACCGTGATTAGCGGCCCAGCTCTCCAGAGCCCTACCTCGTGGGTTCGTGTGCCGGGACCCCCAGGTCACTGACCAGGCGTTGAAGTCCCCGAGCACAAGAACCGGATGAGGATGACAGGCGTTGACGACGTCGGTCAGTCGCTCCAGCGACTGCCGGTACTCCCCTATGCGTCGGTGTAGGCTCGGCGTGAGATAGACGGCCACGACCGCAATCTCCCCCACACGCGCCGCTACGATGCCATGCTCCCTTGCCACGACAACAGGGGGAGGGGCACCCATAGCGGCGTTGTACACCAGTGCCGCCGACCCGTCCAGGTCGACCACCCAGGCAGGCCCAAGGGGCCGGTGAGTGTACGGATCGGCGACAGCGGCGACGTGTATGGACCACTGTGCCATGCTCTGGAGCAGAAGACCCTGAGCATCGGCACCGTGGCCCACGTTCGCCTGCAGGATGCGGAGCTGGGGATCCATTATGGAACCATCTCCGCATCCCGCCGCGAACTTTGGGTGGAGCCCACGCCTTGCGGCTTCGGCTCCCCCCCGGTGCAGGCCTTGCTGCCAACCCCATGGTCGGCCGGTTTGCCCCCCGCTGCACACCTGAAACAGTGCAGCGGAGCTTCGCATCCACCGGCCGTATGGCCGGGTTGGCCACAGCGGAAGCAGCGGTCACCGACCGTTACCGCCGCCGTGCACTGCACCCCCACGTGGCCGACCGACAGGCACCTAAAGCACCTGGTCGGTCGAGCCTGCAGGAGCCGGACCTGCACCCGCACCACGCCTCCAACGGCGAGGAACCCCCGGTCGGCAGCCTTTTTGGCTGCTGCGATGGGGCAGCCGACAACTGCCGCCCCCAGTCCACGGCGGCCGAAGCGGATTGCTCCGACCTTCACCGCCTCTAGGGGGCAGCCCCCGGCCTCCGCCACGGTGAGGCGGATTTGCTCCGCCGTGATGGAGTCGTCCAAGTCCGATATGCGCATTTCTGCGCATTTGTTGGGCCTGGACACCCGGACGTCGGCTGCGTCTAGCGCGTCCCGAAGCCTAGCCGCTAGGGCATCGGCCTGGGGACCGCTTGATGCGTCGGGGATCTCGAGTAACCGAGCACCCGTCCGAGTGGGTTTCACCCGGATGGGGCCCGGCATGTCGAGAGCCCTCATGTCGACGCAGGCTCTCGCCTGCGTGACAATCTGGGCGTACTGCACGCCCCTCTCCGCCGCCTCCGCCGTCATCGTTAGGACGACGGCGGTTGAGCGGGGAACGCGCAGCCTCCCCGGCACTCCCCTCGCAGCAGCCTCGGCCTTCCTGGCCTTTTTGGCTGCCTTCCGGAGCGCCTTGCGCCGCTTCTTGGAGGCTCCGGCCACCTCCCAGCCTCCCTCCGGCGGGGAACTTGAGGAGGCAATCCCCGCCGGGGTCCGGGCCGGCGCTGGGGCTGAGGCTAGGGCTGGGGACTTCTTCCCCTTGCCCTTCCCCTTCCCCTTGCCCTTGGCCCGGGCACCCTGGGAGCTCCCAGCTCCCACTTCGAGAGCGACAGCGGCTCGAGCGACCGGAGCGGCAGGAGCGGCAGGCGCAGCGGATGGGCTGCAGGCCGGCTCCTGAGGGGCCGCCACCGCCGGACTGGTGGGACCGCTTCTCACCGCTCCGGCGTACCCCGTCGGCGGCGCCAAGGGCGGGCGGCGGCTGAAGTCCATGACCGCCTCCATGAACTTCCGGGTGCGCTCCTCCTGCGTCACCTGCCACCTCCGCTGCTCAGCCAGCGCCGCCTCCTGCCGTCTTTCCATGGCGGCCATTGCCGCCATGCATGCCGCCAGTGGGTCCATGGGCCTAACCGGCTGCAGCACCGGCGACTCCAGCCGAGCGGGCTGCGCCAGTGACACCGGCCGCACCGGTGTCTCCGGCCGCACCGGTCGCACCGGCGGCCTTGACCGCACCGGTGTCTCCGGCATTACCGGTGCCTCCGGCCGCACCGGCGACCTTGACCGCACCGGTGACAGCTGCGGCGCCGGCGGCACCGGCCGCTCCGGCTGCACCGCTAGTCGCCGCCGCGCCGACCGCGTCACGCGCTCCGCGGGCAGCCCGGCGACGACCTGACGGAGGTTCGCCACTTCGGCCGCCATCCTCTCCATCTCTTTTCGGTGCTCAGCCGCTGTTCGCTCCACGCTATTGAGGAGCTCAACTTGCCTCCTGCCAAGTTGAGCTCGCTCGTTCCGGGACTCGGCCAGCTCCGCCTTGAGCAGCTCAAATTGCTCAACAAGGCGCGTCGCTGCCAGCCGAACCCGGTCCTCCTCTGGCGTTGGAGGTCCAAAGCGGGCCCCGGCCAGTCTCTCCAGGGCCTCCATCACGTCCCTGGACGTGGAACCGTCTGTACGAAGCGCTGGCGCCGCCGAGACGGAGGGACTCGGCGGCGCCCCCACATCTTCCCCGGCTGAGGCCCGTGAGGGGGCGGCTTTGGTGCCCCCACCCTGCAGCTTTCGGCGGCTAACCGCAAACTGCTTGGGTGGGGGGGGACGCATTATTTCATCCCCACCGGAGCTGCTGGAAGACGAGTCGGTCAGGGTCAACTCGAGATCCGACTCGGTCTTCTGTGGGGGGATGATTTTTTTTTTGCGGTTCCGCTTCCGCCGTGGTGCAGATTTTCGGGTCTGCAGAACCACCGGGCTGTTCGCCCTGCTCCTCTCAGTGGCAGTGTCGAATTCCTCCGACACTGCCCCTGCTTGGGACGCGACCTCCGCGTCGTGGTGCTGCGCGACCTCCGCGCAGACTGTTTTACTTGGTTTGGGTTTTTGGGTATTCAGTTTCTCCATGTAGTTCCCACGATTGTGACGCGATTTATACTACACTTCCTGGGTGACGCTCATTCCAGGAAGCGGGGTACATACGGTGGATTTCCCCAGGTGTCCACAGGTTTTAAGCGACTTCGCTGTCGGGTTTTTAAGACTTTTCCTTGTCGCGGGCCGGCCAATTAAGGCAAGCCCCACGGCCTTCAGGATACCGGCTTCCCAAGTGTGGCTAACACTCAGGTCGTTGTCGATATCCTGGAGGTTACGCGACGCGGGAGAGCAGCCAACTCTCCCAACACCGACGGTGGCACGAATGCCTGCCAGCCACTGCGCGAGCAGAAGGCCGGCCCGTCCCTGGATCCCGAGGATCCTTGTGTCGCCCCCATGTCCCCTCTGAAAGCAGAGGGGTACTGGGAACGACAGGGCCCAGACTTTAAAAACCTGGGCCCGCTAGCCCTAAAAAGGGCTGGTCGGGTTATTTGTCGACGGCTAGCAGAGCTCCTTCTCCTTGGAGTCAGAGTCAACTAACCGTCGTCCAGGGTGCACCAGCCTCCCCGCTTCCGTTCCCCAGGACCGCGGTCCAGAGGGAAAAGAAACAGGTAAGCCAACGTGGAGGTTACCCAACCCGCACCCCTGCCAATTCCCTATGGCGGCCGGGATTCGATCACTTAGTTCCCTGTTTCGTAATGTGGTTAAGTTGACTTTTAAAGGAGCGAGGATTATGTCCGAACTGAAGGTGTGTACCAAATGTCAGTACACTCTGTCGACGGGAAGGGGGAAACCAAAAAACTAAGCATTAAGATCATTGTGAGTACTTTGTTTGTGAAAATCGATCTCAGACCGACTAATCAGAATAGAAAATATTAGGAACTTGCACAATATTTCGTAATGAAATTGGAAATAATGCATATTTGACGTACACATATTGTCCTTATAGTAATATTTTGTATTAATATATTTATTCTCACGTTCAGCATGTCACATGATGATTTGCCGGTTCGATAAAGCGTTTAGTCATTATCACTACCACCGGAAAAATCTAAACAATTTTATTGTCACTCAGTAGCTGTACGGAGAGGGGCTAAAATACCTGCTATTAGGGTTAATGGCTTTTCGTGTGTACCCCCGCATTCCCACGGATAATATACGTCCGAGTAATTTTATATGGTTATAGTATTTTAATTGTGTTTTTTTTATCGAAATACGTGTAGGTATGTTACTTATTTATAAAACAATGTAGTACGCAATGAACTAAAATAAATAGTAGGGTAAAGTATCGTGTTTGTCGGCTGGAGATCTTCGGCTCAGTGAAATGTCAGTTGTGTCTACAACTTGCTTTTAAAACTGCCGGCAATCAACCCCTTATCAGACTATAGAAACGATAAAATCTGCGCCTACGACAATTTCATCATTGTCCCGCCCATTAACGCCCATTAAAATTCCAATCAACACACACTTATTCATATGTCGAGGACGCTACTGTGACATGAAGACAACGTGACGTGCCATGTCCCGGCGTCTCGTAATGAGAAATTACCTGTTCATTTACCTGGCTTATTGTCACAGTTGAATTAATTGATGCCACCGGCTACCCAAAGGGAACCGCCGACATGAAAAACTGATATCCTCTTCTATGACCCAATAAACTAGAATCCGTTTTATTTTGACTGTGACTAATTTTGTTAGTTTTAACACGGCGCTTCGCGGCGCCAGTTGTTGTAAAAAACAAACAAACATTCCGTAGAACTAATGAGTGTGTAATTTTGTTAGGGAGGCTCCATGTAGGCGGTCCCAGGACTATCGACAAGCGGTGCTAGAGAAAATTAATATTCCAGTCAAACTCTACTCCGTACTTTAATATTAAAGCTCTTATCCAAAGCAATTTTCTTTTAATTATAGATTAAAATAATTTCAAAATTTAATTTCTTATTGGAAGCAGGTTCCGAGTGCCGCATAAAAATTTACACGGTAGGTATTATTTTCTTATCGCAATTTCTTTGTTTTCTTCCTTTTACATATTGTTTGCAATGTAAGTAAGCCGTTTACTCGATGGTAAGCATATGTTATATAGTCAAAGAACTTATTTATAATTTTCACATTTACAATACCAGTAGCGTGTGACAAGTTCTGTCAGAAACTCAATACCGAGTAACTCAATAAGAGAGATTGAATGGAAACCGAGCGACGACGGTGTCTTCATTTAATTTAGAGTACAGTAACATTTTGAAGATAGCCTATAAAAGTCAGACTTAAACGAGACTGTAAAATGGTTACATTAACCTTTCACCGGGACTATTTAAGAGGAATAATTGATTTCTTTCTCATGAAGATCATTGTTAAGTTCATTGATTGCATTCTTTTTCGCAGAATAATACAAGCAATACAACCGTGAAACAATCAGTAGGTATACAACTTCCAAAAATTATTCAAAAATATATCTATAAATATCTGTTAAAGACTGAAGAATGGTTGAAAATAGATGTAAAATGTATGTCATCACAGTTTTCAAATGATGAATATTTAGTACGAAGTCCTTCAAAAATAATGTCAAATTTTTAGAATAAGGGGGTAGAAGGGTATTTAGAATAAAAACGTTTTAAAAGAACAGTTATTTCAACAAATTTCCTTTGTAATTTCTAAGGAACGGTTTCTATACTGTTAGTACCAACATAAATTTTATCCGAAAAATGTCCATTCAGCGAATTCTTTAATTACTTAAGTATAATATTGTACTAACACGCTCATATCGGTTAAGAAAAGTTATTAAGGCATATACCTTATAAAAATAACTAAGTTTCCGACTCGTTTTACGACACAGCTTTGCACTTATTTTCGGGACTACACTTTGTCTGAGACAGTCTTATAAAACGGGAGGCATTTAGAATTTAATACTAAGTACCTGGTTATTGCGGCTGGATCTGGGAACGAGTATGAGGAGAGTACCAGTATTTATGGTGGCGACGTACTTAAACAAAAGAGGTTCGCTTCGGCAATGAAATGTTTATTGGCTGCCGATCCTGTCGGAGGGTTTCGCGCCTCGAGCGTGGATAACGAGCAGTAAATGACGTTTACAGACATTCAATCAAACTGGTGATTGGACGATTGATTGCCACGGTGCATATTCAAGTGCGTACGGCTCCAAGCGGAATTGGAGTAATTAGCTTTTCGGTTTCAATTTTCGACATTTGTGTTTTCTGTGTCATCGTACTTGAAACTATTTAGTGCCAACGACAAATTTACTGCCACAATATCTAATTGCTATATAGATAGATAACTCATTACTATTGTTCATCAGAAAATGTACAATAAGTGTTGATTGCGTGGATCACGAGCGATAATTATATTATTATAGTTCTTTTTTCTCAAAATCATATTATAACTGTATCTAAAATTGAAGAACTGGCTCATTACGCGTGTGAAGTAATATGTAGCTTCAAAAGAATGGCATTTGTGATCGAAATATCCGAAATGTAATATTATAAAGTTTCTTCTCTAAAATCTTAGTTTCATAATAAACTTTTTCCAGTAATGTTATACCATTAATTCGTTAAAAGATTGAGGTCATTATCAAAAGCTGCTAAAACCCATTGGCGCAGAAATGTAAAATTAACGTCTGATAAGGTCTGTATAACAATTTATGAACATCGTATTCAATGTGTATCACTTTTATTCTTTTTAAACCATTACAGTTTATTAAGTACATATAAGGTTTAAGGGTATACAGGCTACAAGCATTACAAGGTAAATATACATCAAATTCGATCGTTTCAACATGTCTCGTGTTGAACAATCAGTTGGTCGGACGGGTGTCATTCAGTGCAGCTATGCGTTAACGAGCACATGCAAATACCAAGCACCCACTTCGCACTAACAACATCCATGAAGTACTAGGGTGGAGAAACTTTGGCTATGTTTCATCGTAATCAACGTTTTTTTTTGTATTATTGAGTTGATACTTTTGATAATAGTGCCTAATAATAATGCCTAATAAATCTATTCATTGATTAAATTTTCATTACACCTCCTTTGGACAACATTCAGCCTGCTGAGAGCCTACCACCCGGGCATGATCTTAAATGGTCCACCTGGAAGTCCCTAAATAGATTGAGGAATCAGGGCGGTTGCTGTAGGGCCAACCGCGTAAAATGGGGCTACCTAGATTCGGGGAGTGGTGGCTGCGATTGTGGTACACCTCTGCATTAGATGGACCACCTCCTGTCGTACCCACTGTGCCTCTACACCTGCACAATTGCTGACCGAATGAAGCGACGGAAGGTGCGGTCAATGTCGCCAAATTTGGGCTGGGCGTGTTTAGATTCTATTTTTATTTTAAATGTTGCCATTGACACGAAGAAGAAGAAGATTTAATTTTCAAATGATTGATAGGTGAGAGAAATATAATAATGATAAGCGAGTGTAATCTCGATGTCGTCGACAAAGATTCTCTCTCTCACACTGCATGTCATACATGAATAATATTTTTATAACGAGAAAAATTAACTTGTGTTATGCCTAGCCATACTTTATTTTACTATTACCAGGGTTACTTTATACATACATACATATAATCACGCCTTTATCCCTGGAGGGTTAGGCAGAGGTGAATAAACACCCACATTTCACCAATAATTGTATTCGGTCCCATGTAATAGGGCTAACGCCTATTACCGTATTCCGGGCACTATTGTTGACTCGAGCCATGCATCTGAGGCTGAGTCTGATGTTAAACAGCCCTATCCCTTAGTCGCCTTGTGCGACACCGTATAGGGTGGCCCTAATTCTACTCTGCCGGAAACTGTATAGGAGTGCAAAAACGGAATAATTTGATATCTTATTAATAAACCAATGAGCAGAAGTGATCGTTATAAATGGATGCTTCTAAAAGATAGAGTTAACGATGTTGAATGTGCCAGTATAAACTTGGTGACAGATACGGGCGTCTTTCTCACTATATAACAGGTACTAATTTTTCAGAATTATTTATAGATACTATGGTATTATATACGCATGGCTTTTTTTATTATATATAGCTTGGACGCCTCCAAGCCCTTACACCAGTAGTCGCTAACCTTTGAACGAACGAGAGCTGAACGACCCTGGATGTAATTACGCACAGACATAGATTATAACTTGGATTAGCAATAAGCTACCTACCTACTTTTTATACTAGGTTAATGTCATCGTTATTAAAATCAACGAAGAATTTGTTAGTAAATTTAATTTTGTTAGTATTTTTCATTCCCTAGTGGTAAAAAACCTTAAAAAGTAATATAAAGACACATTTATTAGATTATCCTCTCCATACTACGCTTTCCATATATTGGATAGATTACAAATAACAACGCAGCGGGAATTTTGATCTTATTTGTTTTAAATCATAATAAATAATATCTGAGGAATGGATTCCAGACACCGCATGATCCTACAAATCTACCTACGCGACAAGAATCCTATAAAAATGATAAATGTTTGTCGCTGGAGGTAGACTGAAAAAAGTATGCGTATGATTATGGAAAAAAATAAAAGATGGCATACACAGTAGGACTCAGTGTAACTGTACGTGTGTGTTACTAACGATAGTGTATGGTAATTCTGTAATTTGTAGTACCTACTGACAACATTTACAAAAAATGAAATTATTTTGAGCTTGAATATCAAATTTGAATTTCTGAAGAATACCGTGGGATACTTCAAAATTAATACCATTATAAATGCCCTAATCAATGAGACTATATATAAATGGTTTATAGTGTTCTAATACGTTTAATCTTCCATGGTTTACCTTATCCGGTAACCATGAAATGTTTACATTAATTAAAGGCTTTGACAAACGATTTTGATTTCTATTTTATTCTGGTAATGCTGATGTTGAGTTTCGATTATTGGTAATAGCTTTTGGGTTGGTTTATAATTCGATTTGGTTAGAGTTGTCCACACCTCTGGGTGGGCGCCGGCCTCCCGCTAACACCAGATTAAAACTCCAAAAGTATAGCGTGGGCAATAAACATTTATTAATCCGTCTTGGATATTTGTTTCAACACTATTTTTCTACGGATTAAGTTAATTAATTCGATATAACATATGTACAGGAAATAAGTTAAAATGTCTCGATTTTTCGATTGCGTCGTTTACATGCAAATGTAATAATATAAATTTGTAAATAATGTATCTTCTGTTACAAATGTTTAATAGTATTACGTTGAAAATAATATAATTATTATTCATTGCTTTATTGTTCCATTAGTAGAATTACAATGTCAATGATAGAGTTAAGAAATACCATCAATGTAAATACTGTCAATGTTTTGCATATATGCCATAAATTGTTTCATCATCAATTATTTATTGACAAATAACACTACTGCAAGTAGAGCTAGAACATAGCTTTAGATTGCAGAGCATATTGTAGATTTTATTGTTGGATAGAGTGGATGAGGTGCGATTGGAACCTTTGGACTCTTATTAGCTGTTACCGTCTGTGGCGCAGCGATTAGTGTTGTGTACTTAAACGCGCCTTGGATGTGAGATAAAACGATCTTGGTTCTGCGAGTGCCATGTAATTTGCCATCAGATGAGTTGTGAACTTGTACACCATCTTATGCTTTTTAACTTAGCAGGATTTACATCTCTTTAGGGTACCGTTTTTTTTCTCTTACAGAAGTAACCTGAGACTTTGCCTTTAGCTTATCATCAAGCGAGGTGAAGTCAAGTTGAGGAAAAAGTAAGAGGAAAAAAACGGTACCCTTATAGGATCGCTTCGTTGTCCGTCTTTCTGTTCGTCTATTTGTCAAGACCTTTTTTAATTAAGTTTATTGAAGAAAAGTGCTAACACAATTTAAATGTTATTAAACCTGATTAAATGCATGTGTACGCATAAACAACCATCTCAGCAGTAAAAATCATCTGTGTCAAACTAAAATACCTGTTCAGTTGAAAGAAACATAATATTATGAAAAAGACAACAAAACTCTGCACTTACAGGGTTGGCAGCGCAACTGTGACTCCTCTGGTGTTACAAACGTCCATAGGCCACGGTAACCACTTTCCATCAGGTGGGCCACGTGCTTATCTGCCACCTAAGTAGAATAAAAAAAAGGTATGAACCTATTTTAGGCCAGTGATGAATTTTAATATTTTAAAATTAAATTAAGATGCGGTATATCTTCTATCTGCCCTATAAAGGTACATTTTCATAATAAGTAAGTTGTCTTATTGCTATGAATTTTATCCACAAAAAAGTGCACAAACACACAAAGTGTTTATATTTATGAGTGCGTGTAAAGCAACAAGTTAAGTGCAATGCAACAGTAGCCAGATATACTATTGTTGTCGAATATGTGCAGGGACGGCGATCTCCTGTGTAATTTTGCACACAGGTATGGGAGTAATAAATATTTATAGATCCACTTTTCTATGTCGAGCAAATTGCAGTGTAATCGAGTCAACATTGATCCCAACAATGTATTAACATTACCCTTAAATAGTTACAAGAAAACATCTTGCAGAATGTTTAATATGTTTCCAGTTAGTATTAGACATAGCGAGTTGTATATCGATGGACAAAGTACTTTTGTATTTAATTAAATTGCTAAGGTATTTTCCACAAGAATACCTGTATTGCGAAGGTATTCGTCAACAAGAATACTTGTAGTGTAATGCTTACTCTTTAAGATTTGAACACTTAGTTGGTTTTAAGATGTGCTTACAATTTTATTCGTCGTTGAGTACTTTGCTAGACAAGATCGATCTGATGCAGACATTGTATTTGTCATTAGCATAATCCTCATATTAATCCAGATTGCATGTCATATAAAGATGTTTATTCCAAAACGCGTCGTGGAAAACAAGCTTCAGAAGGTTTTCTTACTATTTTTCTTAATGATTTTATCAGGACACACGCTTACCCTGTGTAGCAATTAAATGAATAAATATTCCATAACATTCTACACAACGCTATCTAGACCCATGGTAAGCATAACTTAACTAACTTGTGTTATGGAATCTAGAATGCGGATAAACATACTTAGATACTTTTTTTGTAAATACATACATATCATACATAGCAATACCTAGACCAATGCAAATATACATATTCGTGCATACAAATATTTACACTGAGCGGGTATCTAATATAATAATTACCTACTTATTTTTTTACTCGAATCTTTTTAATGTCTCAATGTTTAATAAATTTGCGTAAACGTCATAGTCAGTCAAAATATTAAAAATAAAGCTTAATATTTTTGCCATAAATCAGAAGTATGAAATACACCTTACCACCTGCAGACATTGCCTGGCAGGTGAAATGCCTCCCGCACTCACATGCTGTACAAAATACTAACACTGAAAATGTTTACACAATAATATTGAACAATACACAACCAAACATACATTTAGTAAAATGTGGCTAATGTAATAAATAACCAGTAAATTTATACTATGTCCACGGCCGTTTGCGTAGAAGTTTAGAATTTAAGGCTACATTGTACCGCTATACGTAATTTTAAAGACATCGCTGCAGCAAATTAGGGCCAATTAAGCTATATTCAAATTACTTTGTTCTATAAGTACGTAACACTCGTAAAAGTTTTATTAAAGAGAAAGTAATTGAAATTCAAGAAAAGAATACTTGCATATGATTTTTACCGACTTCAAATTAGAGAAAATTTCGAGTGTTTTTTTCTATATAGATCAGCAGAATAGTTATGTCTGCCTGATAATAGTAATGCCTACCAGTAGAACTCTTTCAAAGCGGATAAACGCTCAACAACATGGTTACTGCTGGGCAATATTTTTAACCTTAAAACCAGCGGATAGAATCTTGCGTAAACGCTACGAGTAAATCTACCTGACACCTACATATAATATTTGCATCGACATTTGTGTTCCAACGAGCAATAAATTTAAAGTTATGGTCATTAATAAACGAGTTTTAATTTACGATCACACTACTGATAAATAATAATCAAGTCGATCTGTAAAAAATAATCATATGAACTTGAGTGCGACGATCATTTGAAGCCTAGTTTTGCATTCCTTTAATATGTCCGTTGACGTTATTTTATCATTACAAATAGACACTCAAATTGTATTTGTTTGTATAGATTAAGACAGTATTTAAGTAATTATTCATTAGCGTATAAATAAGATATTTCTGTACATTTGCAGTTGAATTATAATAACATAGTAGGTATTAATGTCATCTTGTCAAACTTAAATTAAACCTATAATATCGTTTTAATAACTCAGGTAACCTAGTATAAATAATTGAGCTATAAAGTTTTAAAAACTCCAACAAACATACTAAAACATTATATGTAAGCCGATGAGATAAAAGATTTACATTAATAAACTCACATTTGGATGATGAGATCTTTAGTAATTTGTCATAACTTTTTTATCTTGTCAAATGACGGAATGTAATTCGTAGCAATCCTCCGCTGTCGGCACCGCCTGTATCGATGGTCCGTCACCACTCTGTCATTTTAGATGTTGAATGATGACAGTGACTGAACAACACGATGCGTCCAGACCCACAGAATTACAACTCGCTTTACTTAGAAAGTCTTTCCTACAAATATTATTAACGTTAAAATGTAAGAAATAATTTATATATTTGTTACTTAATCATATTCAAATAGCTGAACGGATCTGACTGCAGTTTTATAGCTAGGAATAATACATAAAATTTGCTACATTTTATGCTTAGAATGGGTTCACATGTGTTGCGCGAAATCTACGCTGGCGGAGCCGCGGGCTATGTTACCTAGGTTAGTATGAATGTCTCTCTAGATATAGAATTTGGATGTTCAGAGAAGATCCTGGTCACTCAAGTCAAGTCAGGTCCAAGTACACCTGCTGATTGGTAGACTAGGCTCTGGCACAGGCTATCCTCTCGGGGCTGTGATGCATAAAAAATCATAAAAAAAAACAAAACGTGCACAAAATTATTATAATGTCACTAGTCAAGAAAAACAGTTAATTATACAACAATAAATCAATACAATTCAATTGAAAATTAAAACTAAAACTATTATTAGATAGCTACTAAAATACACTAAAATAAAATAAACATAAAAATTACATACATAATACGTCATGAAATTCCTCCGCATCATCACCGACCGGTAACGTACCCAGAAGGCTGGCAGCATTGCCACGTTGAATGGCAATGCTTATCCTCTGTGCAAGATAATAACCAGTCTTCTGGTCACGCGTAGCGTCGATCAGCTGCTTTGCCAAGTCTTAATATAGAGACCGAGCACTTGGACCCCACGTCCCTAACGTTTCAACCCTAAACGGCTCAAAAACATAATCACCTGTCAGGTTACAGTATTTGCGCCGTTTGAGGTTTTCCGCAGATGCAGCAGCAGCACCGGCACACCCTGCTGTGCTTGAAAGATGTGAAGGCGCAAGAGTGTCGACGCACGTAGCGTCCCACACCAAAGGTCTACCCATCTTCCAAGGTAGCAACGACATACCATCCGGTCTCTTGCCAACGCACCAGCCCTTTAGGTTCACGAATGGCTGGCACGCCAACGGTAGCTAGAGCACGGCGGATAATGTCGTTGATGCAGGCGTGTCGCGGTATACGCCCAGCGCTTCTGCTACATGAAAGGCCATGGTGCCCAAGACTGTCGACAGCTTCACCGCAGTGGCAATGATGCGGAGAAACGCACGGCGCTCCTAAGCGAAGGCAAGTGGCAAGGCGGAAAGTAGTATCGTCCAACATAGTACCTATGTTGGGCGATGGAAGTGCCTGAATCCAGAGGCCTGACTCCCATTCCCCCACAGCCAGTAGGCGCGCACGCTCTGTAACATGGGAAGATGTGTGTATTAAGCTATCTCTTACCAGCCTGCAGAGCGGCGCATCCCATTGTCTCTGGGAGAAAGGGTTACCAGGCAACTCTGTGTTGGGACAAGCAGCCTTCCAAGCATTAATAGCATCGGACTTACATGACACCTCAGAGTTAACCTGTGTGTTTATGAGAATTTTCCTGGTTAACTCCTCAGTGCTGTGCACCGACGACAGAAATGCTGGAAGGCTAACGTCTGAAATTTTGCGAACGCCGAGACCACCCAAACGAACTGGTAAGGACGCTTGGAGCCAGGCTCGGTCATTCAAGGCCACATTTAAAATTGTGCTGAGTGTGTTTTGCAGAATGTTGTCAATTTTTGTCAAAAGTGTCAAATGTTGCCAAAACTGGGATGACCGAAGTGCATGAGTAAATTTAGGGACAAAAAGGCAAAACCGAAGTATAATAGTAAAGGCTTTTATACGTATAATAGTAAAGGCGGAATGAACACTTATTTTTTGCAAATGATCTGTGATGTATTCAAAATTTTGAATTTTTTCTCGATAAATGTATGAAATCCATCTTCCAAAACTGGGGACCCTAGGAGGCGCAGTGAAGCTTTCTCCAAAATTTTGATATTTGAAGCTACGAGGTTAAATTTTCCTATAGTCGAGGGTCTGTCTGTCGTGTCGCTGATAAAGATTTCAACTAATATTATGAGTTACTATATTATATGAAATGGAAAATTTTAATCGAACGAATCCGTAGGAGTCAATCTCACCATCGACAGATCCCGGACTTGAAACGGCCGTTACACTACCGACGTGCACTCACTTCTAATTAAGCAATTTAGCTTAGCTAGAGGGGTTTAAGGAAGTGACTACTAATAGTTTTAGTAACTAACATGTTTATTTAAAAAATCATAGATATTTGTAATTCTAAAGCGAATACTCGCTCATAGTACCAATATTGCTCTAAAGGTAGAACTGCAGCTCACGCTTGATTTATATTAAAGTTTACGATAACATCCATATAAATCCATTTATAGTGGTTACTAAAAATATGGACCTAAACCACAAAACAGATAACCTTGTCCATGTCATCAATAAGTAAATCTAAATGGGAGAAAAACAACATCTGCGTTTGATGTTTCCGATAGTTGGTAAGAACTTAAAGTAGACTATCTATTACCCGTGGTTACACTCGTATGAATGTGGGTTATCGCAATAAAACAGCTTATGTCCTTATCTCAGGGTCTAATTTACCCCTATACCAAATTTCATCAAAATCGGTTCTGCGGTTTAAGTGTGAAAGCATATCATAACATAAAGACAGACAGTTACTTTCGCATTAATCATAATATTAGTAGCGGATTCCGAAATCGCTGAATATTTGAAGATGAGTGTCTAGGCTATTCAGAAAGATAAGAAGAAAAACCGTTTACTAAACACATACGCAACACACCGAATTATCAATAAAAATAACACCTGACAACAAAAAAATTATATCAAATAAAAAAGTTAATACCAATAATACTCAGGAATCGCTATAATATACGGAGCGCTCACGTACACTGCCAACCCGCGTCCAGGACTGGTCCAGACTGGTTCAAGCGTTCCTCCTAACCTAGTACTAATCGTGAAGCCGTGGATTCAAGTCCCGGATGTTAACTTTATCAAATTTCAATTTGTAGGAACAGTTGGCATCCTAATTAATTCCACCATTCCACCAACTTTGCTGACAAATCCTTTTCGGTTCAGGCGGCTCGGTTGTGGAATGCTTTGCCAGTGAATGTCAGGCGAGCTCAGTCCTTGCCTGTGTTCAAAAGACTCGTCAAGGAATACTACCTGTCTCTATGAAAGAGTGGAATGACAAGGTAGAATGAAGTTATCTATGTTTGTGTTAATGTATTGTGACTTTTTCTAAGATATATATAGTGTGTATGCTTATATATGTATAATTGTATTTACCTATGGCTATTGTGTTTTCTTTTTCATTATTATTATTTTATTTTCTTTATATATTCTCTATGTACACCTAACTGCCCTAAAATATTCTTCTCCTATTTTCTTATCTCCATCCTATGGTTGCCTGTAAGAAATTGCCGCAGAGCGATAAGGCCGCCATCTGTACGTGCCACGGAACTTGTATCACTTATTCTAGTGTAATGTGTAATTGGTGTACAATAAAGACGTCATTATTATTAATTGTTCAAAAATCTTCGTGAATGATATAATACCAGTACAGATTGTGTCAGTAAGTTCCCACGAGTAATGGATCGGTGAGAGATCAAAGTGCGCGGGCAATCGCGAATATCGCGTTTGGTGCAATGGCCCGTGAGCGCAAATGTGACAGCTCTGCCAGTTAATGTAAACGGACGCGATCAATATACACTGTTATCGGTTCATCGACATTGAAGCATTAAGGTTTAGAGTACATGTGAGTGCAACGTCTTTCTCATACTGGTACCTTGCTATAAAAAATAATAAGTTGTGGTTATCGATTTGTGAGAGAAATTTATTAACGTACTTGAAATTTTATAATAATTGCACTAGTTTTGTAAGTAGGTCAAAAAAATTAAGCTATCCAAAGAATTATGAATAGAACTAAATGTGGTTAATGAGTATGTAAATTGTTATTTTATATTATCGGCTTGACATTCATAAGAGGATACAGCACTGAGTTCCTCAAAGCAGTGTGTCTCCCAGCCGAGAGTCCGCCATGGGACTTGGAGACGACGAAGCAGAAATCGTAGACCAGCGATCCCTGTTCAACAAGGTGCTCGTAGCAGAGTGGAAAGATTGATTTGGCTTGTTATTACTGAACTGTATGCTCATTGCGGGAACGAATGATGATGATAATAAAATTAATCATGACAGTCGATTTCGGTAGACAGCTCAAACTGTAGCCCGAAGACGGATATAAGGATATATAGGATGGCTCCAAGTGTGGTTCGGTAGCTCAATGGTGTATTCCCCTATAAGGGAAAGATTGCGGGGTCGAATCCCGCTTTAACCGATTAAATTTTTATTATCTTAATAGCATACTAATTACTTTAAAATTTAATTCAAGATAATTATTAAGTTTTTTACATAACTATATACCTGCTCGATATACCTACATAATATCATACAAGTACATAAATAAAGATGCATATGCTCAAACTGTATCTTATTTCGCAACCATGACATTCATCACAAACTAAAATTACTTTTATGACACAAATCGAGGCATTCAAATCAAACAAGTGATAAAAAGGTACGTTGCTAACAACATCATTCCGCCAACGAGCGTATCTAATGTTATTTAAGTCGAAATATTGGATTTGAAGCATACAAAATTAATAATTACAGAGGCACAATGCGGCGCGATTTGGCCATACTTGTTTCTGTATTAAATTTGGACAGGAACTAATCGTATACATGCTTAGCCTTAATGCTTAGGTATCAGTTACAGTAGTTAAGGGGAGCTTGTTAGATTTTGATTAGTGGCAGCATGGCAAGCATTAACTTGTTTTGATGGAGACGATTAATAAGTTATGAATCTGGACATGCAAACTCTACCTTCACATTCAAATTTATAAACTTTTAATGTGAAGCTAGCTTTAGTGTTCAGTGTACTACGTAAGATATCAAAATCGGTGAGGTAGGAAACGACGGTAATTCCGTCCAATTGAGCAGTCTGACTTGGGAAGGACCTCCGCCCTACAATACACCGCGGCAATAATAACCTCGTGCTATGTTCCCGGCGGTGAGTAGGGTACCCAGAGCTCACTGAAGAGTTTTTGTGCTCTCAGTTTGTCTATTTCACTGACGGCACAAAAACTCTCTGTGCTTACAGGTATGGCAGCACAAGTGTGACTCCTCTGGATTTAAAAACGATTATAACGATTATATGAATCTGATGACTACTCAAACAAATATCTCTCACAAGTAAAGACTTTCAAGTTCAATGGTTGATGCTGAAGATATCACGTTCACTAGCATTTAACTGCCGGTTAATAAACCGGGTGATTCATATTCTTTCCCCTCACTAGTGTGCCATTAACGTTCACTTTAATTGAGTTACTTCAAAATTTATAAACCACATATTTAAATGCTACCTCTGGGATGCAAAATTTATGTGCTCTATTGTGGTTCTGTAGTGTTGAGGTGATAGATACGGACTATTTATTAGTTTTATATGCCATCTATTTGCTGACATTATTTCTCTTATTTATAGATCCACTTAGAAATCGTGCACTACACTTAAATTTATGAAAATATCTGTAAATTTAAGAAAATGTATTCAATAAATGTGAACCTTCCTGATTCGAATTTGATAAATAGTTTTAGGTAAGCATAACAGAAGCAGGTGTTACACATTTTTAAACAAAACACATTTCTATTCATTTGAAATACAACTACATAAGTTTAGTCAACTTCAATCAAATCAAATGCCGCCGGTTCCATACAATTAAAGGCACTGATAACCAAATTGTATTGTGTATTAAGGTTTATTATATATTATTAAGGTTTATTGTGTATAAAGGTTTATTTAACTGGCATACATAAAAATTCATCAGCTTCGTTATGCCATGTTTGAAACGAACGTTATGAAAAATAATATTCAGTGAATTTTTTTATGTTATTAACGATTAAAGTCAAAACAAATAAACCTTAGTGTAGAAGTTTCTGACTTAATTACTTACTCTCAAGTCATGAAAGGTGGTGTAATTAAAACTTGATCATTGATATACTTAGATTCATTTAATGTAAGATTTATCAGAGAAGTAAATTGAAATGTACTCGTCATGGCCGACCTTTAAAGTGGCAAATAAACTGGTGATTTATGCTTTTAATTAGGTTTACCAGGCTGCTAGACGTGAGAGCAAATCGTTAAGTAAACACAAATGACAGGACAGCAGCACTTGGGTTTGCATGAAAGGTTTATTGAAGGAAATATTGAAGTGTGTAAGTATAGAAGCAACTGGTGGATTGTTATCTCTGCGTAAATGCCTACCTCGAAAGGACAAAATATCTTTTTATTACTTTAAAGACTTTGCGGCAACTAATCTGGGTTGGTTGCGCTATGAGACTCCTATGTGGGCCGATAAAGGTAGGTACTATTGGGGTAGCGTGGTTAGATATGCAATGAAGTCAACGTCTCGCGTTAATATAATATATGCCAGGCTTCTACTAAGACAGTTATTACTGAAGATTTGACTTCTACTAAGACAGTTATTACTGAAGATTTGACTTCTACTAAGACAGTTATTACTGAAGCTTTGACTTCTACTAAGACAGGTATTACTGAAGCTTTGACTTCTACTAAGACAGTTATAGCTGAAGCTCTGCCGGTACTAGCGGATGTGCTTCCGGTTGATCTTGAGGTTCAGATACGCATGCCAATATTTAAAGTTGAAATTTGTTTGAATGCTCTAATCTTAGGAATTAGGTAAATTCCGGTCACAACGGAAGCGACCCTGTAGAAGGCTGCTCAGAGGCTTCCCACATGTCACTTTGATGAAAGACCTTTTTCGATTCGATAGCAGCTCCATGCTACGCACTCCTCCATCTTAAAACGTAGGGTCAGCCGGGGTGCGCGTGATGCTCTACAGTCCGTCAAATCTAAGAAGTACCGTTTGACAGTTCTGACAATTGAATGATAGGGATGGGATGAAAAAATCGATTACTATAATATCCGAACTTTAAGAGATCGATTACTATAATATCCGAATTTTAAGAAATCAATTGTTATAATTAAATAAAAGAAATGTTTAGGATATTTTTTTATTCACTACTAGTACTAGTATCGTCGTCTTCGTCATCATCGTCATTTAAATTAATGACCAGTTGATTGTCCATTACATTATCAAAGTGTACGTCTCTTTCGAAGTCGTCCATTATTATTTTCTTTGTTTTTTGTACTACTTTACTCCAATCTTCCTGTGTAACTTGGGCACATGCTTCCTTTAATAAACCTTCCATTTTCTTGACACTGAAGGGTGGTTTTGTGTTGTGTCTTGCTGCATAACCTGTAAAACAATAATGTAACTATTTGATAGCAGACGAAAACCATTGTTTAAATTATAAATGTTAGAAGTACTCGTGTTATTATTATAATATTATAAAATATTACCTTTAACTTGGGCCCAAATCAGTTCAATGGCATTATATTGGCAATGGTACGGAGGAAGTCGTATGACTTTGTGCCCGTGCTCTTCGGCCAATTGGTCAATTACATATGTCGGTTTTGGTGGTTTATGCAATTTCACTAACTGTAATAATTCAGCTTTTAATAGTGACATGTCGGCATCCACTCCTTTTCTTTGCAGCCATGCCACCAAATCTGCTTTCTTATTGGCTGACGTAGGTGCTTTATCAATTTGCACAGAGTGGTATGGGGCATTATCCATTATAATTGTGCTGTTAGGAGGGATATTCTGTAATAAATTTAAGAACCACTCTCGGAACCTTACTGCGTCCATTTCTTCATGATACTCTTTAGTGCTTTTGGATTGGAAAGCTAATAAAGAGTTTTCCACGAAGCCTGTAGACGCTGACCCAGCATGGCATATTATGAGGCGTCCACCTTTTCCTATCGGCACCTTCGAGCACGAAGCTTCAGAATCATCAGTCCATGTTTTCGGCACAGAATGGTTGGAATTTAGCCAAGTTTCGTCCAAAAATATTACATTATCCCAGTTTATAATTTGTTTAACTTCGCGCAGGAATGTTAGTCGCTGCATAATTATGTCATGTCGCTCCATAACAATTTTTCGTTTGTCAACTTTTTTGTATCTGAAGCCAATTCCTGTTATTACCGTTCTCAACGACTCTATGCTTCCCTTATACAGCCCGGCATCTTTTAAAGTTGCACATAACTTTGCCAATGTTGGAAATTCGCCTCTTGTAAAATACCCGTATATATGGTTTCTAATAGCATGACTATCGAATTCATCGATGCCTGTCACAGGTTTATTTCTTTTTCGTTTTTTCGGTGTGTGAAGTACGTTACTGTCACTCCCCGAAGGCCCATATTTTTCACTTAATATTTTGCCAACGGTGCGGCTACCAATACCGAGAGCTTCACCGACGCGATCCCGAACTTGTGTAACTGGCAGTAGAAGTCCACCATTTTGAGATTCACGCTCAAAATACTCGTGTAATTTCACCACCAATTCACGAGCCTGGCTGTTCAAAGTACGTCCTCTTTTCGACATTATTAATAAACACTTGCTTAGTTCGGAGTCCAGTATAAATATTGCCAAGGTAAACGGATAAAGAATGATCAGTCCAGAAAAGTAATAGCCAAGTCACAAATTGTAAAACACAAACGAGAAAGCAAGTACGCGCACAGTCAGCTTCCAAGATGGCGAGAGACTGCTGACGCCGAACCGACCGAGCGGACCGCGTGCGCTTGTAGTTGGCAGTGTTGCCAGAAAAAAAAAATTGTAGAGACTTGGACACCTGCGATTTTGCCTATTGACCTAAAAATAATTAAATTAATTTATTTTAGGGTATCTGTGTATTCAGTGCATTATGCGGTCGCGCAGTAACGTCGTTAATTTATAACATCAGGCAACAACATTTTTGTGAATGGGTTCTACATACCTTATTTTTATTAGTTTTAGACGTAGAAATAAGACTTAGAAGAAAAAATTGTAATTGTAAAATCAATGGATGTGCTTGTTAAAAATTTGTTTATTTCTCTGTAATATGCAAACCCATACACAAAAATAAATGTAAAAAACACTATCCCTGACTCCATTTACTATTTCGACAGCGTTAGCGCGAGAAACCCCGACTTATTTGGGCGCGAAAATCAAAAATCGACAAATCGCTTTCGACAACTTTTTAAAGAAGCAAATATATTTGATTTATAAATACGTATTTTTGGTGAATGGGTTTTATCTCATATTTTACGATTACATAACTATTTAGTTATGTAATCGTAATATGTGAGATAAATCCCATTCACATGAAAAAATATTTGTTTGGTTGTCAAGTGTAATTTGTAAATAATACATTCGATTTTTCGTATATGTAAACGATTTTTTTGCATACAAGTGTATCCGAAGAGTCGCAACACTACGTGCAGTGACCTAACTACGTAACTTTGTAATGCGGTCAAGAATATAACTATAAGAAATTATTTACTGTGTAAATATGTGTTATTTTGCTTTGTTTGAAAGTTTTCAATTACATTTAGATATTAAGAATTGTACATTTTTAGATACAATAATGAAATCTTTCTAAATTCATGGTTTTATGAAAAAGGTTATCGAAACTGAATAATGTACGTATGAACAAAGTTGTTTCGGTTTGAAAAATATGAAACGTCAAACGGTACCTCTTAGATTTGATGGACTGTAATCATTCTACACCCCCGACTTCTTAAGACCCAAGACGGCATGCAATTTTTGTCGATCCGAGTCCGACGTAACTACTCCCGATGACCAACAGGGATGGAATCCGAGGTCATTTCGGCACAAAAAAAATTTTGGAACGGAATCCGATTTCCACGCGAGTTTAGCCGCGGGCAACAGCTAGTCATACTATACTGCGTAGAATAGTGTGAATACGGCCTTTTTGGTAAAAGAGTGTTTATAAAATCGATTGACTGTTCAACTATCAGAAAGATGTATTTGAAACCCAGCTTTCAGCTATCCCAAAAGAGTTTAAGTAGCTCAATTGGTGAGAGCAGTCTTTCAAAAAAGATATACCCACTCAATATTGATGGTAAAAGAAAAAAAACAACATCCAGAACGGCCAGTTATGTTCTAGATGTAGTATTTTTCTTTTCGATTTAACTTAAAAGTTAATTCCTATGCCATACATAGTAATAATATTGTAAAATTATTGCAATACATTTTATGGATTTTCATTCTCATGCAAATATGATGTAGAACTGAATTTCGCGCTACAGTAAAGCGCAAATGCAGTCATAAGGAGCCGAAGCGCCGCGCCGACTTGACACGATCAAAGCACCGCTACACCCATCAATGGCGGAGATTCTCAGTTATAGTAGGATGCGTATGCAAAAGTTAAATAAGATATAATTATAACAATGTCTAAATATTTAAAAGAAATATGTGTAGAGAGGATATAGGTGTTCCTGCGAGATTGTCAGACGCAACTTGACAAAAATGCATATAAAAATGCAATTTAGCATAAATAATGACAATTTAAATTATGTGATAAATACATACATATAATCATGTCTTTATCCCAGAAAGGTTAGACAGAGGTGAATTAACACCCATATTATACTAATCATTGTTTTCGGCCCCACGTAATAGTGGGTGAGACTATTGTCGTCTTCCGGGCACTATTGTTAATCCGAGTCTTGTATCTGTGCCTGAGTCTGAGCTGTATTTATTTGTTTGATGTTAAACAGCCCTATCCCTTAGTCACCTTGTACAAGTGGGAAGAGATGGAGTGGCCAAATTCTACTCTACCGGGAACCACACGGCTCTGATAAATACCAGTAGAATAGACGGATTAAGTGTTACATGACAATAATTCGTTAGTTTAGATGTGAATGGTTCCTCGAAACGATTAGATTGAAATATTCAGTTAGTATGAAGTGAAGTAGAACCTTAGGAGGAGGCATTGTCACTAAGTATTAAGTAACCTCGCGATTCTCATAGAACTTAATAATATCGATAGTTTACTCGACTATTACTTTTTGAAATGAAACTATTTAAACGTCTCCCCAGCTGAAAAGCAGTTAACACGTTCATATCAGTTTAAATTAAAAAACAGACAATATAAAAAAATACTAATTGAATCGTGATAGAGTCCTTTAAAAATTGTTTTATTTCAGGTGATTTTTACGTTGCCTAGATTAATCAAGGATGACAGAAATGTGATCAATGTAATGGTGTAATAGTGTCACTTAAAAACTGTACATTTTACATATACTTACCCAGCAAATTATACTGACTTATGAAAATTGTTGCCACTAATTATATATACAGTTATTTCAGGCTTAATAGTAAATTACAAATAATTCTTATTGGTTCAAACGAATCCATAGATAATATCACATATCAATGTATCTACTTTTAAAGGAGCGGGTCCCAGTAAGAATGTACATAAATTGCTGCCTTCAAGGAGCAACTAAAAATAGTTATGAATATTGATTCTACACCAAAGTCTATTCAACTCGTTAGCGTTCAAAATATACATATTTCACTTCAGTATCGGGAGGGATCAGTGAGTAACTCAGTGCATGGTCACCGTAGCTATGTGAATACTTATGCTCATCTCCGTTTAATTGATGTCGGTTTTTGAGTGTATGGCAATAAGCCGCCTGCGCACGTCATTCCCGCACCTCTGTTCAGTCGCAATGTATGGAATTTGTATTCAATAATTTAAGCAGCCGCTTGCTTTTGACCATTCACAAGTTATTTATTTAAGTGCAATTTATTTTACTGATAAAAAATAGATTTTATCCGTACACGGTCTCATCGAGGCTTGAATATTTTATAGTGTACAAGTGACATTACATGGTTGAAACAGTCGAGAGCTGATATCAATATTTGGCAGTTATTAATACTGTTTTTTATACTATATAGGTGGCAGGCAGCCGTGGGGCCGTTACGACAATTCTTTACAGTAAGCAATGAAACTAGCTTAAAAAAATTACGGCGCATGAATATGTAGGTCAATAAGTATTTCAAGACTGAGTTTTTATTTTATTTGTGTTATAAGACATCGCTTCTTTCTAAATTTTAATACCCTAGCTCTAGGGGTAGTAATACCCTACCCTACAGTTGTCTAATCTAATCTGTTCTATTTAAACAATTGGTTGAGTTGAATAAGAGTATTCTTCTTCTTCAAGGCGATGCAGATACCATCAAGCGATTCTGAGAAATAGGTCACGACATACAAAAATATACACAGACAAACCGGTGGCCAACGAAGTGATTCGTCTAAAATTTTGATTCGAAAAGGTTGCAAAGTCCTTCTTGTAATTTTGCCTTATTAATAGTTACAAGTTTCTCCGCCATCTCATCTATTGGCAAGCGCTTATATTATAAAGTATCACAATTATCAACTTTTTTAAAATTGTATTAGAATTTCGTTGAATTCAATTTAATATTTATCAGAAAAATGAAATAAATAATCTTACAACGCTACGTAACAAAGCAAAGATTCATCCTTGGGCATTTTTTCCCTACTTCCTGTGCCCTGTACCGAGGGGTATTGGGTACAGTGGGTAGGTACTGTATTGTTTTACTTGTGTCGTTTTACTTCGAATAAATCAGTCTTGGCAGCTCGTCAGCGGATGCAGGTGCAAAAGACATGGTTATTCCTCAATGCTCTGCAAAAGAGCTGATACCAACGTTAATTTTGGATTATAGTTAAATTAGATGTTTTAATTATCACGTAAATTGACATAAATTTTACGTACTAGCTTATTTTTCTATCCTTTCATCATAACGTAGCGTGAAACTTGTGCTGTATGCGCATCTCAAAAAGTGGGGAAATTCACTATCCTCCGAATATACCAAGTCAAAGAAAATATTAACCAGAATCAGCCCAAAGCTATAATGAATATTTCACTCTTGGGGTGAACCCGCTTCTCCCAACAATAGAGAATTAAATAACAACTGTTTTTCTTTCCAATACGTAATTAACTAACAGCAATCCATTTAACACAGGTGTCCTGGTGATGACGGAATTACTACTGAGCTCCTGAAAGCAGACGGGGCTCCAATCCTGAAAGAGCTAACAAGTCTCTTTAATTCCGTCATCCAACATAGTCTACCACCTAGGGCATGGAGCTTCTCGACTCATCGGCCTCGGTGTAAACTTGAATAAACCAAAATTATGTTCAACCAATTGCCATCAAAGGGGCGATGCTCGAAGTTGTCCAAAATGATGTCTACCTGAGGCAGGTTATCCAGCTCGGTAAAAACCACTTCGAGAAAGAACTAGCCATAAGGATCCAGCTGGGTTGGGCAGCATTTCGCAAACTACGTTGGGTCTTCTCTTCAACCCTACCGCAATGCCTGAAAACAAAGGTCTTTGAACAGTGCCTATCTGTTATGACTTACGGTGCCGATACGTGGACAGTGAGGCTGGTTCATTACTTAAAAGTCGCGCAGCGGGCTATGGTACGAGGTAAGCTTGGAGCTTCTCTGAAGGATAGAATTCAGAACGAGGTTATCCGACAGAGAACTAAAGTTACCGACATAGATTGCAGCATTAGCAAGCTGAAGTGGCAGTGGGCTGGCTAAGTTTGTCGAAGAACCAATGGCCGTTGGAGCAAACGACTCCTAGAGTGGAAACCGCGAAAAGGCAAACGGAAGGTAGGTCATCCCCTAGCCAGATAGATGGACGACCTGTAAAAGGTAGCTGGGACAAGTTGGATGTGGAAGGCAGAGAATCGGATAAAATAGCAGACATTGGAAGAGGTCTATGTACAGCAGTGGACTGCGGCAGGCATTGATTGAATCTATTCAAGAAAATTTAAAAAATGCAAGGCTGCGACCCAGTTATTTAAGCTATCTATTGATGGTCTATTTAGATAATTTATATCTAATATTCGTCTACAGCTATCTTACAAGTTGTTTAACAAGTTTGTAGCAATTGAATTATTATTATAACATTAAAAACAAAAAAAGATTGAAAAATAATACACATAAGCCAAGTCAGTTAAAATATTTGTAATATAATACATAAATACTTATGTAATTATTTTGTTCCTACCTTTATCGTCCTTCATTAGGAACTTTAAACCTAACTCCTTGTATTACTTTCTCTCGAATACAAACTGTCGTGTAATTATCGTTATCATCGAAGTAATAATTACGTTTTTATTAACCAATATCACTTTTATTTATTACACTGTGGTCCAAATACAGCCGGACGCAGGTGGATAGCAAATACGGATGTTACAGAGACGGACCCATGATAAAAAAGATTAAATGAAAATAAACACTGAAAATGAATATACTTTAGTACTTTTTTAAGTATTGAATAGTGTGATATGATTTCTTAACGATCTTCAAAATGTTTTATCGGTAATTTTAGTACTAGTCATTAGTTTTACAAGCTTTTGATAGTGAAGGTACTGTTGTATAAAGGGTAATTCAATTATTTAATTAGTCCTCATCATCACCGCGATAAGTTCCGGTTGCACTTTGGAGCCCTAGGTTTGATCTCCTACTATTTCTCCTTATTTGACACGAATTAAAAATAAAAAAATGAATGAATTTACTAGAATTAGTCCCACACACGGTGCAAAATATCCGATCAAGAAGCAAGTGGTTCGGGGACTCTTTCTTTTGTCGTATCATTAGGGCCTGGAATTCAGTAACAGCTCACGTGTTCCCTTCCTAAAGTCCCAGGTCCTTTAAGCGAGTCGTGAAAAAGCATATGATGAGCTCGTCAAGCTGAGTGTCGCCATTGTAACATGATATATGTAAGCAATGCAAAGACTTTGCCTTCAGCTTACCATCAGATGAAGCGAAGTCTAATTGACGTGTCCTATATAAAAAATGTATCTAAAAATTATTTCACAAAATCACATTACCTATAAATAATTGTATAAACTGACGATTCATTTCATTAAAAATAAATCAGTAATGCTTTTTTCCTCACAAAAAACTGTCTCTCTCAACAAAAAAGGGGTAGGTAGTAATCAAGTTACTTATACTATTATCAATTTTGTGGTATAACCCAAAATTTTTAGAGATCCTTTTGAGCTTTTTTAAGTTGTGCAGTTACCTGTCTATGACTTTGGGGAATGTGGGAATATTTTTTTACTCTTCTTCATTTATACGTTACTCAAACGACAAGCAAGCATATTTGCTTGCTACCTATTGGTAGAACAATAACATCAGCCCCACTTCCCAAGGATTTTTATTATCCATAATAAATAAGATCACAACTAAAAATAAATATTTTCAATAGGTTTTAGAGTACGTACACTAGGCCTTTAAAAATGAAAGTTTAGGATTACTTCAATATTTAATCTTAAGGCCTAAGATTTAGTTGGTTAGTAATGTTAGTGTATTATGATATAGAAAAAAATGAATCGGTTCAGGCGGGATTCAAACATGCGATATTATAGGGGTTCCCCCTGTCGATCGCGGGTTCGAATCCCGCATACTAAATGCTTTAAAATTTCATTCAATATGTTAGTATATGTGTCAGTTCATATTTATGAATTAATACATAGGCCAAAATGCCTTCATAAAATAAATAAGACTGACTAAATACTTTTAGTGAAACTCTGAAGATAAATATATCTACTTATATTTAAATTACCACTAAATAAACAAAAAATTACTAATAGAGCAGCAGTAATGGTAAAATTCAATTTGAGGGTTAGTATTTCTCGCGGCGATTCTTGTAGTCATCAATCAAAGGTTGCGACTATTCAATCATAGTTCTGTTATCATCCATCTCTTTTCAACACATTTGGAGATACGGGCTAAAGATTGAGACAACTATAAAAGTCTAAAAGATTGAATGGTATGTAGATAACACTTACCCTTGGTTCACACGATTGCCTCCAGGGAGGGTCTATCTAAAGCCATAATGAATTTGGCCGAATACGAATGAAATTGATTTCTTGCTGCTAATAGTCTTGCTAATGTAATACCCAGCTGTTCACTGTGGTCAGCTGTCAAAATTATTATTTTCTTAAATAAAATACATGAACAAAAATAAACATTCGACTTAAATAAAAATATAAAAATTACCCATATTTCACTTGCACCGATATAGATAACTCATATAGTTTCAACTGTTGAATTCTGAATTTGACTGTTGCACATCACAAATTGTTCACACTCCGTCACAGCAACGGTAAATAGTAAAATCAATAACAATGCATAGAATCAATGAAGAGCTGCATAAAATCAATACCACATATTGTTTCGTGTTTCCGATATTTTGGTGCTGTTGCATGCAAGCAACATGATCACGAAAGAACTGCAGGCATATGTTGTAAGAACGTTTCGATCGATCGAACGGACTTGACAGCTGAATTAAATAAATATAACATGACATTTTACACAACACTATCTAGTCAAGCATAGCTTAACTGTCTTGTGTTATGGGATCTAGAATGCGAATAAACATACTTAGATAATTTTTTTGTAAATACATACTTATTACACATAGAAACATCCAGAACAATGCAAATATACATATTCATGCATACAAATATTTGCACTGAGTGGGAATCGAACCTGTGTCCTCTGCATAGCAGTCGAATGCTCTACCGTTACGCCACGGAGGTCTTCAATTTTGAGGCGAGATATCAATTGCGTATCCTACTCAAAATTTCAACGTCACCTAAATTTAATATATGGCACCATGATGACATGGCGGGACTCTACGGAACGATGTCGTGACAGTTTCACAAGATTTGGTCTTTATTAAAAATGAATTTAGATTAATTGGTTTGGAACTAAATGATAACAAATGCACAATTTTTTTAAATTTTGAAAAAAATTTCTAATATTTCTAAATTCAATTCAATAGCTCCCAACATCGAAATTATAGACAAAGATTCTTAACGCCTCCTCAGGTCACCAATCCTAGAAGATGCCTACATCGCATTTATAGAGGAAAACACTCAAAATTTTAGTGGCATCGGACCGCTTACTCAAAATTAATATCCACTCGGCTTTCACTATTCTTCGGTATTGCCTATTCGTTCCAAAATTCATCCATGTCCTCCGATCGACACCATTTTGGACACACTTAACAATTTTGATAAAATGGGACAAAATACCCTCACCAAAATTTTAAATGTGGCCTTGGATGACCAAGCTTCACTACAAGTGACTCTGCTGATTCGCTTGGGTGGGCTCGATATTCGCAAAATTTCAGATGTCAGCTTACCAGCGTCCCTGTGCTGTCTTCAGTTAACAGTACGAAAGAATTAACTAGGAAAATCCTTGCATCTATACTAGCTAATTCTGAAGTATTGTATAAGACTGATGCAGTGAACGCTTAGAAAATTGCATGTAGGAACTATGTCAAATGACACTACTTTCCGCATCGTAAGACACCATGGCCTGTCGTGCTGCAGGAGCACTGGGTGAATTCTACGGCATGCCAGCCTCAACGACATAATCCGCCGTGCTCTTGTCACCCGGCGGTGAGCTGTACTTGCATTACATTACTAAATAGTTTGGCGCGCGACGATGGCAAGAGACCGGATCGGATGTCGTTAATGCCATGGAAAATGTACACCATTGCACCTAGCCATATATCTGGCACGGTTGACTGTGTTGGTGCTGCTGCTGCTTTTGCAGAGGCTCTCAAGTGGCTCAAATACTCCAATCTCATCGGAGATTATGAATTCGTGCCGTTTGGAGTCGAAACTTTGGGATCATGGGGTTCAAGCACCCGCAATCTCTTCAGGGAGAAGCGAAGCGTATGGTTGACGATTCTTGTGACGAGAAGGCTGGTCTCCTTTTAAGGTCAGAGAATAAACATAGCCATAAGTGGCAATGCTGCCAGTCTTTTGGGAACGCTACCACAAGAGGCATGCGATGCGGAGGAATTTCAAGATGCATTTTATTTATTTTTTAGCTATAAGTTGTATACTAGTTAATTTTAGCTTTATTTTAATTGTCTATTATTGTTTGTATGTAAATTTAAATTAAAGTCACTATGTTATATTATATTGAAAATATTACAATGAAAATAAAACATCTGTAAATAATAGTCTGTACCTATAACTAAACTAATCATCTATCGACTGCTGTACATGTTATCTAGATCGCAGTCAAAACCGTAGTGACAAGTTTTAAAACCTTTTAAAACAGCTACCAATTTCTTATTGGTAATAAGAAATACATAAAATGTTTTATTATTTTTACGCTACAATTTAATTTAACATTATGAAATTGTAAATGATGCAGACTACCTTGCATACGCAAATGAAATTTAATTTGACTTATTTTTTTAGTGTTATATATGTATATCTATATTTTATTAATATTAAGCATGTTATTAAGTAAGTAACTTTATTTATTACCAAATGATAAATTAAGTATTTATTCATTAGCATTTTTAGAGCAATTTAAGTAATCTATATGTATAACTAAAAATCTTAGGAACGGTTCGGCTATATTTATTTTTTTAATTATGTTCGTTAAGATACAAAGAATGTTCTTATGAAGAGAAAATATACATAATAAATACTGGAGGAAAATATAAGAATAACATTCATCTTTTCCCATAGTTTTTGATTTGTTCCTAAATATTTGTCATTTAATAATTAAAAATATATATAAAAATATTCTGTGAGGAACTAGTAAAACTACTGGCACGAGGTATCACATCTTGCTTCAAACTCAAAATGTTGATTTGGTGTTAACTTAAAACAAATAATTTAAGTTAAATAGAGATCAAATCTTAGCATAGGGTGAGATAACTATAAATCTGCGATATGTAATTCTTCGTTAGCAAAGCAAAATGCCCATTGGTGTCCACTCTTATTGATTAATGTCGCGTGAGTGCTATGAACTCGCTAAATTAATACGTAAAATTAGCGATCGGCAGATACGAGTCCAAGTTTCATTAAAGAGTAATGAAAACTTCCTCAGAATATTAATCGAGTTATAAAACGGAGAGCTGGATAAAATACTACGCTCTTTTACAGTTTATTAAGCCGCAACTACTTCAGAGTATCTTCACTAGCTATGCCGACAACAGTTTAAATAGTTCTATAAATTATTCGCTCACAAATATAAAAACAATGACAATAAGTGGTCGTTACATATTTCTTTAGCGCACTTCTTGTTACCATGCCAATAATTTAATAGTAAACACAAACAACGAGCTACAAATTATTTGCAGGGTGATGTTTCGTATCCTCAGTACTAACACGCTTGACCAGTTATTGGATATTCTTTTATTTTTGCGCATATATTTAAATAGTGACTGTAGATATCAAAACGTATAATTAAGCGGTGATCAAATAGGTGTTTTTAGAGTCAAGTAAGTAAAGTAAACAAAGCTGTCCTCTCAGTAATTAGCTCCCAGGACTGAAATAACATAATAACGTAATTGAATGGGTTGGCGCGTGTTATTTTATCTTTTCGCGTGTTTGTTGCTGAAGTATCTCCGCAGAAGCCAATGTGCAAATGTGTATAATTTTCTCATAAACACGAGTAAAGTGAAATAACTTAAATATTATTTGAGGGCATTCCGATTTCTGCGAGTGCCAATTACGGTAGCGCGGCATCCCCCAGTGACAGTATCGTGTCATGAGAACTAAAAAAAGTAATGCGAGTAAGTTAGCATAACAAAATAATTTTCCTTGTTTGGTTCCTTCAACCTGCGCCAGAAATTACAATAATATGATGTACAATGTAAGACGATCCTTTAATTTAAGCCTCAGACTTTAGCCAGGTTTGCCAAATAGTATTGCCCACTTGACTACCAAACAATAAAGGTTATATTTTAAAAAGAAATAAAGACAGAATTAGATTAAAAGGATCAGAACTAATACTAGTGCGGAGATTACTTGGACAAGCAGATATGCCAAAAAAATTGTAATCTGATGCAGTTATTGTATGCCTGACATCTTGAAGTCGAATGAGTAGTAATTAAAACCACCACTGAAATATAACATGATGGTATTCAATTTTATTACCGTCTAAAGTAAGAAAGCAGTTCAGGGATACTGTAATATTAATTGTTTGTTACTAAAAAATGATTTATTTGGACTCCCGCTATTCTTGTTTACGAACCGATAGTCGAACAAAAGCTACAGATCGGTATCATTCACCATAAATGCGTTCGGCATGATGCGAGAGTTTTGACACCAAACACCAGCGATAACATCTTATAGCATCTAATGTTTTAAACAAACTCTTTTATGTGGGTTAACTTAATTTTATGAGAATAAAAGAGATATTTCCATCACATTGTTTGATATATTGATACAATACGAATTGGTTTTTTATTCATGTGGGAGCGTCAGTTTTTGTTACTAAACGATCAGATAACAGTTAATATTGAATAAGAAATTATGATTTAAAACGTTTCCATCAAATTTTCTACTAAAAGCTTGGTTAGTCTCCTGTGTCTTAACCCGTCGTGTAGCTCACCTGTTTTAGCTACATCACTTATGAATCCAAAACGAGTATCATAAGAGCAAATTAGTCATGCATGTTTTGCCTATGATCTAGGTGTTTTTATCTACCTTGCATGTATATGCAAATATCTTCTATAAACAGAGGACTCATTGACCGTAGGATAACAGGTGCGCGTCTTAGACTGGTGAGGAATGAAGTGTCTGTCTAGTCACTTTCGCTTTCAAGATATGTACATTAATTAATTTGCTAATTTTACTTGCTTGATTAAAGACGACGTCGTTTGCAAGAATGGTGCAACATTTGCTTACTTATTAATGTAATATAATGATAAATTTGTTAAGTATTGCCATTTATAAAGCACAAGATGTGTTTGTTCTTGCAGTGACTTTACACTGTTTACAGCTAATCAAAATTAAGGAATTCCACGACGCATTTTCAATTTTACCTACATGGAGTATTAGCTTTTATTTTTTTTAGTGTTATATTAATGGAACTAAATATATACTATTTATTAGGTACTTTTACAAACTAGTAATTGTTTTGCCGAATAGCGTTTTTATTCATTCATAAAATTATAATAATCAAATTCAAATATTTAAATAAATCACGTCGCGTGCCTTAAATTTATTTATGTTTTTTTTTTCACTTTATAAACATATACCCAAAAACTGACCTCATATTAAAACAAGCACAAAATTAAGTAAGTACTGTAATTTAGCGTTGACAGAAAAAGACATGTAGTTATAAGTATTAACGTACAGGTATACAATATAATAAATGTGTCAACAGAGAGGCATGTTGTGTTTAATATAAAAATAAAACTATAATCCTAACATTTCAAACTTTTTAATTTTCATAAATATTTTTTTTATGCAAGTGTTATTTCAGGTAACGGACAGCAATAATTATTGATTACTAATAGGTCGTTACATATGAATTTGCCGTTTTTTTTTTGAAGAAATTGGAGGGAACCCTATTTTCAGTATACTAACATTTTTGCATTATTTTTTTCAAACAAAATTTAGCACAGAGTTGTAACATCTTGAAATCGACTTTCAAACAAAATATAAATAATGGAAATAGCTTTTAAACTACAAGAATAACTAACTCATGAATTTGTAAGAAAATTTCGGAATTTTCATAGGTAAAGACCTAATAATATAACATCGGTTAACTGATCTCGGCATAGGAATAAAAGAATCCACACCAATAACGGTTTTATTCGATAACATAAATTCACTATACCTAAATAAGAAAGTGAAACGTAGAATTATATTTTAAAAACCAATTACTAAAGTAGTTTCCAATCAATCCACGATACATTCCAGTTAGAAAAGAAAAACATTATTCAAGTTATATTAAAATGCGGGGTCTGGCATGTTTCTTAGATGGCCGTACCTGCATGGCACATGCATTAGGATTCCGCAAGCCACTTAGTGGGCTCACCTACAGACCCGTTGCCCGTATTCCCATTTAAACATAAAAAATAGAAGCTGGATAATGTTAGGATCTAGTCCTGAGTGTTCTTATAGAATGGTGTAGAGTCGACTTAGTTTGAATAAAAATTTATAAAATGTGTATTCAGGGGCTTACCTTTGATTATTTTAAAGTTACTCCGACAATAAGTACCTACTGAAATCATAGGACACAAGTTTAAGTAGCAAGAAGTAAGTTACGCCGAATTTACACTAAACTTTATCTTTATCGACTTAAACGACTCACGTTCGACTGCTACTCAGGGGGCGCGGGTTCGATTCCCGCTCATTGCAAATATTTGTATATATGAAGATGTATATTTGCATTGGTCGCAGTGTTTCTTTGTATAATATGTATCTATATACAATAGAAATCTAAATATCATTATCCGCATTGTAAATTCCATGACACAAGCTAGTTAAGCTATGCTTATCATTTGCCTAGATAGCGTTGTGTAGAATGTTGTAGAATATTTATTTATTATAAAAAGAGGTCATTTATTTACACCACATATGTATAACGCGATATGATAATGATAAATTAAAATTATATTTTAGGTCCAAGTGTCTCTACGAAGTCTTCTATTATGGACTTTGTTAGTGACGAGAGCTGTTTTAGTGGTCAGTGTGGTCACTACGGCAGCGAACCAGTCGGCAGCTGACACTAGACGACTACTAGATGTGGTACAATATAAATGTAAATTGGTTCTCAATTCTACTGTACTATTTATTAAGGAGTTAGATTAAAACCTTTATCAAAGAAATATACTGTCAACTGTCATTGAAAAATCAGAGTGATTGAATAATATTTATAAGTGATTTTCTATGATAGGTCACGAATAGGTTTTACAAATTCGACAACTTGCGAACAACTCATCAACATCTGTCAGAACAACTAAGAAGTTTTACAGCACGATGTCTCAATTTAGACCAATAATACTTTGCTCTAAAACAACCTTATGATTGTTTTACACTAGCATGTATGGTAGGCAGCTGGTATATACCTACCCTACCTGATAGTAAACAGCTTCCCCAATCTATAGACACATGAAACATCAGAGGTGTCACTCACGCATTACTATATGCAGAGGGCAGGAAAGAGATTGGGCAAAAGTAAGTACGCTTTCAGTACTCTCGCTAATCGAACAAATTCAGCGCACTGTTATTCAACAATAATAAATAAGTAAGAAAGTGGTATTCTCCCGATTCAGCCATTGAGAAAAACGTAGGCCTACTAAATAATCCTGATACAAAACTTCATGCAAGAATTTTAATAATAGGTACGAGTAATTATTCACGCTGGTTGATAAAATTTGATTTGTATTTATTTCACCCTGTCCTGTGTCTAAACAGCGCGTACTATCATTAACTCCCTATAGTGGGATGACGTTGTTTTTCTGTGGCGCATAATATGCACGTATTATGGCCATACGGCCACAATTAACTCGTCCTCTAAAGGAATTGCACCTGCTAAAACTTTAATAATTGCACAAACTTAATTGTTCATAGTACTAGTTTTGAGAAAACACCCAGTAATCTAAAAAAAAGTATGTTGTGAATCTATTTAACTATGATCAAGTATATAGTATGCCAATGAGATAGAAAAACCCTTTGTTTTAATCTGTAAAAGCAATTAACGGAGGTAAATAAATATAATTAGTTTCAGTAGAAGATGATAGAATAGTAAAGTTGACTGAGTGTCGCGGCCGTCCTTCGCGAAGGCCGCATGTCGAGTGCGTGTGAGTGACCTATCAGCCAGCTGGTAGGAGCAGGCCGCGGTCGCTGCCACTCGCTGCACGCGCGCCGCGTGCTGCGCTTGCGCCAGGACAGCGCATGTTAATTACTACCACCAATAAGGCGCCCGAGCCAAGCCCATCAACACATTTATTTTTTGTATTGATAGAGCTATTTGATAACATCGCTCGCAAAACCCACTTTATTAAAATAGAATCTCTATCAACCTTTTTTCAGAAGCTCTGTTGTCTTTACTGCGAGCAACCTGCACTGACCCTGAACAAAATGTCAAGATTAATACCCGACTACATGCTTTATGACAAAGACGTGTCCCGGCACGAGCACTTAATAACTCGAAACCTCCTTTTTCGGTACGATCCTTATTGGTTTTTGCAACGTTCTATGAAAATAAACATCCTAAGGTAGACACCGAATACCTAGTCCTTATATTGCAAAGACAACATTTAATAGCGACATGAAAAAATATTATCGAGTGGTAGTTAAGGTCTTTAAACTAGTATTAAGTTTTTATCATCCTCGTGCTTACAACTTTTTATAAGTTGAAAACGTATCCAATATCGAATAGTTAACTTACTATAATGATCAGTTATCTGGTAAATAATTTAGTGCAACTTTAGTAGGTACAGAGTCTGGAATGCATTGGAAACAACATTTCTGTTTTCTAGATATAATTACTTAATTTTATGTAAAATGCAAAATGAAAATGATAATTTTCCCACGAATTTTTTGAGTGGTCGTCGAACCCGTCAATAGAGGAGATCAAAGAAGGCCGCCCGGTCACCGCTCGTCGCCTGCGCATATCATACGCTGCATCTTTGTCATTCGCGCTCGAATCAACGCGAAGCGACATTGCTGTAACACAAGCGCCGCCGCTGTTGGCAATTAATGTAACCAAAGATCATCAATAAACATCTTTATCACTTGATCGCCTCTGACACCGAAGTTACTTAAACAACTAGGGACCTGTACTTTATAAAGTTTTGAATATTCACTCACGCACATCTTTCAACGCGCTCCAAGCGGACAAGTGGTCTCGTTGTAGATGTTGCACTTCTTTTGCCCCCGAACACGACAGGTATTTATTTAAAATAAAGTTGTTTTATGTAGGTGTCAGCACAGGCGAACGAGACACTTACGGAAATGGTAGTTTCCAGAGGTTTTTTGTGCGTATGTTCCAAGAGTTTGATACCAAAGAGTTTTTAATCTATAATGAGTACCGTATTTTAAAGTCAGCTTGACCAATTATGACCATTTAAACGAATGACTGCGGGTATGACAAGCCGCCTAGACTAGCCATCATGCCATCTATGGCAATCCGATCTTCGATCTCTGCGGGCTCTTTAATATTGTTTTCCTTGAGAAATACTGAATTTGATATCGTGCAGATAGTGTCAAATGAGGAGAAATCGAATTTCAAGATTCTACCAAAAGCGTAATTGGCTTCCCTTATGTTTTACGGACCATTTCGAAATTCAAATACATTCAGCCTCCTAATACCAATAAGAATGTATTATTACGATAGCTTATAATTATTATAATAATATGTTAGCAGGAAATTTAGGATATTACCTACGTCTAATTTTTAGAATATGGAAAAGCAGTAGAACGTTTAAGTTTTCGAACGCAACAGGAATTTGCCTTCTTCATTTAAGTTAGGCAAGGTTATGCCGTGTGGTTGGGCTACGTCTTAACAACTTAGCGTACTTTAGTAGATCTATCAGTTGCGGACCAACATTTATAATCTGAAACTTTGCCTCCAGCTTACAATCAAACGTGGCGAAATCTAACTGACGTTTCCTATATAAAAAATAGCTGTAGCCCGCATACCACCCGCATGGGTGTCGGTTATTATTTATATTATTGATTTCTGACACAATTTTTAAATATCAAACAACCATACTTAACCATGGATAAAATTACGTTTTGCTGTCATTTGCGTTTTGTTATTGCAAGTCAGATGCGTTTTTGTTATACCACGTTTTATAGCGACTTGTATTCTCTTTGATGTTTTATGTCACATGATAAGGGAACGCGGTCGAACGGGGTGCAATCTAAGCTATATCTTCACCAATTTTCAGCCAAATCAGTACAGCCGTTCTTGAGTTATAAATAGAAAAACTAATGCAACTTTCTTTTATCAATAAGAGTATAGATTTTTTTGACAATGTGAAGGCTTGCTAATTCTCGTATCTACTATCTCGTAAGTTATAGCACTAACTGCGAAGGAAGGCACTTCACTTTATAATTATCACTTATTTGAACGGCTCATAAGCCTATTAAAAGATATATAAATTATTTCCAGCGTCGTACAGATTGTCAACATGATTAAACATTATCATCTATAGTCTAGTTCTTATTACGTCAATAGCTTAATTAAACTGTAACGTATTTCACGAACTGGAAATTAATCATAGTTTGTTTATCAGCCACAAACAAGATCTTGGCTAGCGAGGTGATCGCGTGGTTAGATTCAGAATTCGAGACGTGAGACTCGCGTGAGCCACTCACGCGCAGATACAAAGAGATAGCGATTCTGATCATGCGCATTGATAAATTGATCACATGCATATCGGTTACTAGTATGAATATCGTGGGAGTATACCTCCTCAAGCAATGAAATTAAAGCATTTTATGAACACTGTTAAAAACAAATTATCACATGTTTATCCTACATATACAAGTAGGTATATTTTATTTTTAGCCGCGATGCATATTGCTCATATTTTACTTAATTTACATATAAAAATCGCAAAACGGTGCACCTGAGACTAAGTTACAAAAAAACTCTTAAATTACATCTTAATATGTTTGTCCGCATTCTAAAACCTTAGAGGAGGTAGGACACGGCGGTATTTCCGCCCAATTGAGCAGTCCGACTGGGGAAGTACCTCCTCCCTACAGAATACCGCGGTTACAATAACTTCGTGTTGTGTTCCCAAAGGTGAGTAGGGTAGTCAGAGCTCACTGGAGAATTTGTGCTGTCAGTGGGATGACTAAAGGCTTGTCATGCTTTGTCCTCTTCACTGACGGCACAGAAACTCTGCGCTCACAGGGTCGGCAGCCAGATGTGGCTTTTCTGGTGTTACACACGTCCATAGGCCATGGTAACCACTTTCCATCAGGTGGGCTGTGCGCTAATCTGCCACCTAAGTGGTATAAAAAAAAACAAAAAAAACCTATAAGACAAGTTCTGTTTTTAAAATTATAACTTAATTTAATTAATATTGAGATTTGTTTTTATCTCAACCGAATAACCATTAAACAAAACATAACATTCATTAAATTGAACAATAATTAATTTACTTAGGCTTAGGCTCGAGTTATACAGTTGGATTAAAGTTTTGACACAGAAGGCAATACCTCTCAACACGGCTAGTTTAACAAGATGATTCCTCTCTAGAGCCCTAACCGCGGCACCGTTAGCTTGGTCCCTGTAGCTGAAACCGGCGATAAAGATGTTTTAATTTAATTTAAAAAATCAAGTTAACTGTCGTCAATAAAATAAATAAAATTGTAAACTTTAACATCTTTAACAATATTACCGATTACGATTGAATAATATAATTCTTATTAATTGTGATAAAACGATTTTTTATATGTAAGTATTGAATAGCCAACTCAATGTTGCACATGAACTCCACTGCCCATAATTGAAATAATGGTCCATAATAAGATTTTATTTCAACCAATTTAAAACCAAACGAAGGGTTCTGCATTCTCACATTGATTGTCATATTATGTGCTCTTGATAACCGTGGTTAGAGAGTCTTTAAACTGCTATTCAAGTATGACTTTAACATTTTCAAACTTTCGCGGTGTGAATTCATAATTATACAAGATATCGGGACTTCTCGCTAATTATATCTTGGAACTTACTATTTTTGCTGATGTTTCGGATGCGTTGCAGCACCCGTGGTCACGACTTGACTAGTCTTCGAGGGTCGAGAGTTATGCGGGGAACATTTTTTGAGCGCCTACCCTATTATGATCGGTTAGGCTGGCGACACACCACACTCATTATGCCAGTTTGTAACGGCACTGCGTTTTTTGGTTTTAGTATCTTAATCACTGGATTCCACGTTCCGGATAGTTTGAATCCATCTTCCCTATTGAAATTTTTATATTTTTTGATTTCAATGGCTTCACGCACAATCCGTGAATATGAGAGGACTTTGGGTTTTTGAAGCTCAATCCAGTGATTAGTACCCGACTCAAGATGTTCTGCTACGATTTGTTGAACTGACGGTTTTTCACAGCTGCGCTATGTTCTCTGACTCTCTCTGCAATGGTTCGCTTGGTCTGGCCTATGTAGGAACTACTACAGCTGCAATCCACTTTATAAACACTCGGTGTTTGTAGAGGTATGACGTCCTTCGATGTTCGCACGTATTTTGGTACTTTGGCAAACGGTTTAAAAATCGTCTTGATGGAAAACTTCCGTTAGCAAAATCCGATTTTGTCCGTTGTCAGACAGTGCCGTTAAAAACTGACATTGTGAGTGATCATAATAAGTGTAATGGTGGGTAGGCGCTCAAAAAATGTTCCCCGCATAACTCTCGACCCTCGAAGACTAGTCAAGTCGTGACCACGGGTGCTGCAACGCATCCGAAACGTCGGCAGAAATAGTAAGTTCCAAGATATAATTCGCGAGAAGTCCCGATATCTTGTATAATTGTGACTTTAACATTGTTCAACTGCGCTGCTAATCTACCCATGCATTTGTGATACAGACAAAAATGGGTTAAATATTGTAGGTGAAAATTTAAAAATAAAGCCATTTCAGTGGTAAATGACGTAACAGTAAGGAAGACATAACACGCGTTTCCCAAAAATTCGTAAGTATACGTGTATGTACCTACTTTTATTCTGTTTTCATGGTATTTAGCCACGAGGCCGCTTCGGGCGCGACCCTCCCTCCATTGTATTGGACAATACGCTGTAACTCCTCACTAACGAGACGTAGAAATATTTCAAGTGATGAGCATGTAGCGACTATGTTAAATGATTAATTTTGATTACATTTTAACTCCATTTCTAAATCCAACAACCTTATTTCCTTTTATCTGTTGTACTCGGGTATTTTATCTAATAGTTAATGTGTATTTAATGCTTATATAAATAGATTTAAGTAAATATTAATACTAAAAAATTATCACTGTATATTTTAGATTTATGCTACCAGTAGTAATCTTTACATTAGGTAACATATTAATGAATATAAGAACTACCAAAAAGTTCATAGATTTTTTATTAGAGAATAGTGCGCCTTTAACCTGCGTCCACCATGTTCAAGACTTTTAATTGGAAGATAAGTGAATAACAACTATAATCTAGCAACTGTTGCAGCTAATAGCGTGATACTACTTATCTACAGATCGCGTATATTTTTCACTTGGGCCACAAGTAAAGCCTGCAGCGTACGCACATTTGTAAAAACCATAATAAGCGCTCGCTTTTGGCATATTGTATTGACACACAATAAATATTTGTAAGATTATGCGAACTGAGATTGCGGTTGAGATCACTGGCCACTATAAGCATAGCCTTAAGATAGTGCTCTACTCGGTACAGCCAGTAAACAGTTTCCTGCTTTATACTATAATAATATAATGTCAAATTACGTTCCAGTTCTTAGGAGAAACTTGATCTGGGAGGTATATAAGTTCTACGGCTTCGTAAGGGAACTAAAATCTTATAATTGACAAATATTTTAAAATGCTAAGACATTGTATACTATAGTATAATATAATATTTCTCTCATTATTCAGGCAAATATACATAAAAAAAATATTGTGTTTTATTATAATATTTACTAAAGTTACGGACTAACTAACTACCTCATAAAATGCGGTTACATAATTTCACGTGTTCAATCTCCGTATCATGATCCAAGCTTAACGCACCTATTTCAACATGAATATTTCCAGAAGTCTAAATCAATAAATAACTAATTTAATCACAACATATTTTTTTTTAAATAGTCAAATTAAAGATATCTGAATACTTTACTGAGGCATAACCTATTATCTACGCTCCTGCATAGGAAACCTATTTACTTGTTATTTACCTTTGCGAGTAAGCTTTTTTTGCTATTATAGACATAGTTCCAGTTCAACCGGAAAAAATACCCACATTACGCCAAGTGCATCTTTTAGTTGCAGTGGTTGCAGGCAAGGCTAATGAATGTATTAATAACATCAAAATGCAATAATAATAATAAATTCTATTAATTACTAATAATAATATTAATAACTATTTTAGATCTATATAGAAAAACAAATTAAGCGATTAGATCACACTGTATTCTGTAATAAATACGAGTACGTTACGTTACAGGTACCATGTTCACGTTATAACTATGGCGCACCAATACAAAATATTCCGTTAGCTACAAAAATAAAAACACTTTTTAATGATTAATGTTGAATCGATCGATAATTTAATAGTAAAACCTAATAAAAATGTAATTAATAATATTACGAGAGTGTCTGCGTGTAATTAACATGATAATCTCGAGATGAAATCGTATTTAGTTTGTGGCTGCATTCCTAAATCCCAGCAGAGATTATAGGCGGGTAATATGTACAAAGTGAATGAAACTTGTAACTAATAAAAAGAAATAATCATAAAAACCATTAACACGTGTGCGCCTCAATAATCGATGAGTCGGTAAATTAATACTTTCTTATTTCCTTTTTAATAGTGTTGCATTCGAGACTATGGCACCGAGGAATGCTCAGCGCCACCCTTAAAAAGCCTAATTTAATTTAACAGGTAGGCAGCGTTTTTTAATCATAGGTCTACCTTTAAATTATACAGTACGATAATAGCTGGGCAGCAATCAGCAATAGTTCATATTCGCTACTGTTTTTTTGGTATCTATAAGAAGTTAAAATCACCCACACCGCGCCATTTGCTACTCCTTCCGTTTAGTGGGTTTTAGAATAATACGAAAAAAAATTTTTTTCTTGTGAAATGAATAGCGGCAATTTTTGATACACTTTTTGTTCAAAATAAGTGTGCTATAGCTGTAAGAATTTATATTATCGAATTTAACGCTAAACACTCTTTCAAGCCTCAAATGCAACCGGGATAAATAAGCAAGATCATGAATCTTGCTTTTTTATCTTTGTTAAATTACAAAAATTACAATAAACAAGAAAAAATAGTATTACTCATGCATGTTAGTAGTTTTAATAGTTTCTATATTTCGCAGAGATAAAATACGTTCTGGAAAGTGGAAAAACTAAGGACACATATTTTTTTTATTACGCCATACCGTTTCGAGAAATTGCTAGTACAGCAAAGTTCAATTATTCTTAAACAAGAATGAACACCTCAATTATTATTACCTACAAATAGTATAAATCATATTTCAAAAGTCAGCTATTTTATCTGAATTGCGTATCACAAAAATAACTTCTACCTTTTTATATAAATTACAGAGCGCTAGATCGGTGGAGTGTACGATAAGATTGGGTGCATCATTAAAATCGGATGACTGTGCACAACTTCAATATTATTATAAAACATGAAAGTTATGATCTGGAAGCAGTTCTCGAAGGCACGTAGTACACACAATGATTTTCACCCTCACACGCCGACAGCACACGTCTTTCTAAAATTACAGGGGCAATGAAAACTTAGCACTCGTTAGGTGTCAAAATTGCCATAATTCTATAACACGATGTGGGCTCCGCCTTACGTAAAGCAAGCCGACTTTTTGCCCTTTCCGAAAATTCAAACTCAATTTTTTTAATGATTTGTGGCCGCAATCGATATTTTAAAATTGGATCATCGGAAACGAAACCCAAATCGATCGTGTGAAAATAATGTTCGGAATCAACCCTAATACTAAAAAGTTTTAGGTATTATCGTACTTTAAGTGTATAATACGTTTCTCAACCACGAAGGAAGTCACTGACGTGTTAGTCGGACACAACAACTGCAAGAGGAGCTAAGTAGTTTCATATCTGAAGAATCTTTAAGCACCCAATGTTTAAAGCATTACAATCTATCAATGAACAATACAATTATTTATCTTCCGCTTAAGATATACACTTTTGCTTTTTTGTTTATCTGTATCATGACTAGCTCTTTGAATTGTTTTAGACAATAAACGCTACTCGATTACAATAAGTATATTTACTTTCAATTACGAAAGCATGACAGTGTATTTATTTAAATTGATGTGTTAAAATTGAAGCTAAGTGACCGACGCAATGTGTTTCATAATCATTCACATATTGCTTAGAATGTAATATACAATTTCCTAAGTTAAGGCACAAGAAAAAGGCACTAGGGTTTTCGATTCAAAATACCACGGTTGCTCCATGGTTTTCCAAAACACATAGAATTTATATAGATTGGTTGTCCCTTAACTTCACAATTAATATTATATTATATTTCGTTAATATTATTACTCACCTTACTCACTTATCAATATAACTTATATGTCTCAAAACACAACTTTCACAAAAAATCTAACAAATTAATATGAATATCTACTTAAATTAAACGTTACTTCTACTCTTTAATAAACAAAAATTAAGCAAAAGAATAGTTAATTTGTCTGAATCATCCACTTGAATACTTTAAATAATTTGATAACTGACTAATATACAACAATTTCGAGATCATTGTGATTCCATTAGTTACGCTCTGATATCAAATAGACAGCTTTGAATTCGGACAATCGATCTTTAATACTCAATCCATTTAAAAGGCACACCACTCGCCGACTGTCATACTAGCTGTTGAATATGTCTGAGGTTAATTTGAATGTGACGAATCAACGAAACTGTTGATCTTGCAATTTATGATTTTAATATTTCCCTGTAGTTTTATTAAATTAAAAATCTATAATACATAAAGTAGGTACCTAAATAAATTGATAGATTTTTTCACGCTTCTATTGGCTATGCGCTTGCTAGCTGTAAAACATCTAGTAGCTGCTATTTCACGCTGAGTTACCAATGTTACAAGCGTAATAATTACAATATATCGTTTGCTTTGGTATGTATTGATACACCAAATTTGTTACATGTATTCAGGGTTCAAACAAACGTGAAATTTGAAGTGTTTGAGGTGCGTCGGCGCAGACAAGTGTGGCGACAATATCTCCGCTACGTATTGTTATCGGTTACGACGAATTGTGCAAAAAGGGTTCTACCTGCCACGTAAGATCGCGGTCAAAAGTTTGTACAAAGGTCCAACTAATAGTGCAATATTGTGGTGAGACTTTTTGGGTAGACTGGTCCGTGTCGTCTCGCTACATTACATAATATTCACAAAAGAACCCTTCGTTCAATCTGCTTAAGGACCTTTGAATTTTTTTCTTGTTTAATTTCGTTTCGTCGTCGAAGTCAACAAGATGGACTTAAGGGTTCTCGGCAAACTGCTAAACAATTGTTGCGTCACGGTCAATAGAGCACGGTTGGTTTTTGTGCTTATTTTTTTATCCTGTTTCTGGATTGACCGTTAATGCTTTAGTGGTTCTAATCGAAACGGCGCCTTACACACGAAAGTTGCAGAACATTTAAGAATTTGCTAAGCCGATTACTTTTTGATTCAATTTTAATCTGTTTTGCTCTAGTCTCTCCAGATTTCATTTATGATATATAAGTTTGAAGTAATTTTTCTTGAGTTTTGTATGAATGTATTCAGTTATAAACAATTTTATAATAACTCCACTTTGCTAACAAAAAACACAAAATACCAAAATAATATGAACGGTTCAGTAGGTATCTTATTTGGAGGGCACGAGTAGTGTGCTGAATCAATAGACACCCATACCGTTTGTAGCCAACTTTGTCAGTTATTCTTGTTCTTAGACTTCATAGGTTTAATTTTGTTGGGCATAAGAAGCACTAACACTAATAGGTACTTGTAAAATGCCAAAAAATTAAAAAAAAACCCTGCATTGATTTTAAAGTGAGAAAAAGCAAAGAAAGATTCTTAAGCTAATTGTATCAAGGAAATTTACTAGGTATCGTAACAAACTTGTTTAGAAGTTACGCAATTTGTATCGGTGTCCAGAACCTTGAATTATATTTGTTGGACAATAAAACAACACACACGACTAGGAATATCGCTTTATCATTCACCGATCATCTTCTTGTTGGTAATTATTAATAGATAAAGAAGTGTAAAATGGATGAATAGATGTTTTTTAAATCATCTGTTTTCTATTTTAACGCCTATTGTGATAGCTAATTTTTGCAATAGATCATTTTAACGGATGCGCTTGTCTCATCAGAGGATGTGAAAAAACTAAACCAAAATGTTCTTCCCTGAGTCTACTGTGTTATAGATATTAATAATGGTCTTACTCAGAATTATTTACAAAATACGAGACACGTATTGCCCAAACTGTTTCTATTATTACAATTACAATACTTGTAAATGTATATAAAGTATTTGTGTTAATTGCAAGTACCCTAATAAATCTAGTCATCCAACTTTTTGCAAATTTATGTCACACATACTTGTGGGGTACAATAAATGCTCTCAACAATCACTCACGCCCAAAGCTCGTGCCATTAGAAAGATTTATATGGTAGCACAATACCAGTCGTAAATTCAAATCTTATACAAATTCCTGCAGAAGGAAATAAATGGCGTACCAATTATACGGAGAGCAACTAACCGGAAGTTTTTGGATATTTTATCGGATCTTTTGAACGCAGTAGTAGATTTAAACAAATATGAAATGTACGAACCGACACCTAAGCTGAGAAGAATAGAGGATTACAACGAAATCCTGTTTTTGTTTGTTTTCTTTGCCGTAATTCTTTTGTAGCGTTTGGTGCGGATGAAAGAATGCAAGTTAAATAGAAATACGCAGGCAATTATGTATCGCTCAGTTTCCGAATCGTGGAACCCATGGATGATAAAAATATTTTGGATACTAAGTAGCAGTTGTATTTTTGAAGAGTTTGTGGGAAAACCTACATTTTTTTAAATAAGTACCTATTTTTTAATGTGCGTAAAATCCCCACGGATACTCTCCCACCACCGACGCCAGTGGGGGAGGTTATGTCGGACTTGAAGTCTGTCCACAGTCTTATCGCTAATTTCATGAAATCAGCAGAGACAGATAGATATACTAAAATTTGCACAGATACTGAGAGAGCACGTTAAGCCTTCGGTCCCAGTTATCATATGAACATTTATGACAGCCGTTACGGGTAGTTGGAGGCCTCAAAAGTCCGATTAGTCTAACTACAATATTGTCAATTGGTTGTGAAGGTTAGATGACAGTCGCTTCACGGAAAATATATAAGTTTAGCCGCATCGTAGTTAAACTAAATAGTCGACCAGGGTTGGGACAAGGCTCAGAGAATAATGGTTACTATTACAAGTACGCTGATAAATCTTCCGATATATGTATATATGAAATTGCATCATGTTTCGTTTAATCAAAAGTTTAATAGAGTAAACGAAAGAAGTTGACGAGAAATTCCAAATATTCAGCAATATACACAATTTTTGCTCTCTTATAAAAATCCAGTGTCACTTATACTTGATAAGATACTCCTTAATAAGATACAATTTTGAGTAGTGAAAAAAATAATTAATTAGGAGGATAAAAAAAACCGAGCAGTTTTTAGTAAAAACATTAATGTAAGTTATTCTGTTATTTCTATCACCACGTCATTTTAATATAGGAATTCTTTCAGTTAAAACCATCAAGACAGAGCAAGAAAATATAGTTTAATTAAATCGCAAGAAGGTCTTCATTTTTTATTGTTTACAAAATGTGACAACTTAATTGGCACAACAAGTTTCAAGCTTTGTATAACAAGAATAGATTCTTATCTATCGATATATGACAGGTCCAAGGGCAACTGACCCAAAAAACCGCCCACCAAAATTAGTTGACAGCATGTAACACCTTTCCGATTGGAACTATCGAGAGACAGTTCATTTGTCAATATGTTTCAATGCAGTATAAATTAAACTGTTAGATATAAGCTAAAAGCATCGGCTTCTGTATCTACGAGTAGGCGTCACGGTTATCAAATTAATTCTATGAATGATTGCTATGAGTATACGTGAGAATAGATAACAAAACTCATTTCAGAGCTGCTTTAAAAGATACCAGGACTTAGGTGAGATCTAGTAGTAAGAACAAGACATTTAGTATAATTTCTTTCCAAATCTAAAGTAGCGATATTATTTTACGAGCCGCGATAAACCTTGGGTTCTCATTTTTACTAAAAAAGCGGCATTTATTTAACGGATGAAATTATTTCTCTATCAGAGACACCTTAAGTAACATTATACATATTGATCAGACAACTCTATTTAATTGGTGTCCTCTAAAAATCTCTTTTCAATTAATAAGTCCATGGTAATTGGAACAGCAAGAGTCGGGACTCTTTGGTGCTGATGGATAGTATCAATTTTCGTACCGGTCGTTACGTCCTCAGCAATTAGTTATCATAGTAATATTCTCTTTTAAAGCACTATTAAAGTAATCGCATTTAGTAGTCTCTTCATTCATTTAGTTTTTTAAGAAAACGAAAAATAAATTTATTACTTGTAACAAAAAAGTTTGTATCTGTTTCTGTTTATTATGAAAACTTAAGGTTTGCTGAACATATTTCGTATTTCACATAAATGTATTGAGGGTAATAGTATGATAAATATAACAAAACCACTATAGCTGCATTGTACATTTTAACACTACAGTTAGAATATACCAAAATAGAACCGTTAAGCTTGCGGTCAAATAAAGGTACGATCAACCGGATTTCCACCTGACTAATACTTACTGCGCTAAATTATCCTTAAACCTTTGTCCAAATGGACGTCTTTTGCAGCCACATCAAAGGAATGCCCGACAGTGCACCCTGAGCTTACAATCACCAGTGCAAAGACGCGTGCCCCTAATCTCTATTGATATAACGGAACGAAAGAAATCTCGTAAGAACACCTTACATGTTTTTTACCCCGCTTCTTTTCAGAAACGTCCCTATAAAACGATGGACCGCTATTTTTTGTGTACTTATTGACATTAGAAAACGGTACTCTACAGCTCCGTTATAAATAACAAAAACTACTCAGCTATCAAAGTGTTACAGTTTTTCGACGTAACTGTATCACAGCCCCTATTCGCTTCCGAGGTTCGATACCTACTCCAAGGTGGAAGGAAGCAATATATTACTTTTACTGCGATCAACATTATGTTATTGAATTACTTTTGAAATTGATTTGGTGCCTTTAGTGATGTTTGCAGAACGTTTGCATCTGCTAGGGGCCATGCTTCATTTTTTGTCAGTTCATTGTAGAGGACTGTCTAGATGTGGGCGCTTAATTACGGATCACGTTTATAAAGATAATGTAATACAATCCTCGTTGCGAACAATCGTATAGCAAGGTGGTATCACAAGAATTAATTTTCAATATACATTGGAAAGATGATAGTTGTACTTACTGAATAAATCCAGGTGAATTACTTTTGGCACGCTCCCTGCTAACCTACATGTTATCATTCCGTAGCACCTTGTGTCTCAAAGATAGTATTGGGTACCTTTCCTTATAATATAGATCAATATGTAGCGATTCATACAGCAGATGCAAAAGGGTTATTGTGTGTGTTATTATTGTTATGATTTCTATAGAAACGATGACAAGGTGTACTTGAAATTTTGGCATGTGCTATTCCATTTGGGGACACATTGTAAGTTTAGTGTGGTAGAACTATTTATCTTGTCTATTCCAATCAAGAAATATTTCAGTAACGATATTTGAAACCAGATTTCTTAAACTCTTCACAATCAAGTTATTTAAAAATTACCTTTATTTATCTTACGTGTAGTTATCTATGTAAACTATTCGTGATTCAAATAAAATGTAGCATAGATGTTCATTTTAAAAACTGGTAATCGATATTGAATATTTAAGAAACGTATTACATTTTTAAGATACGCGCAATTAATGAAGTAGCGGCCGTGTCTTTTAATCAAAACTATCTAAAGTAAGTCTAAAAGTAAACTTCCCATCGTTAAGTCATGTTACACTGCAACTGTGCGCATACGTCGTCGGCAAATGTTCAAAGGCTTGGACACCGACGACAGATGACGTATCGCTTGCACAATGCGATAAAATGAAAGGGTGGAGTGCATTGCAATGCGATTCATAGGGGTACTTCATGGTAAATATGTGTAACCCAACACTACGAATTTTGCACGGTGAAGCCACGTGTGCAAATCAAACTGCTCTATTGTGATAGAAATGATAGATGGGTTATTGTTTAATTGTAAAAAGATCTTGAAGTGGGGTCAGGGGAACTATCTTCTAACGATATTTTTGTCATTAATTCCGCGTAAAATTTTATAATGTGGATTTTTATGTTCAGATTCGATATTAAGCTTATTTTATTGTCTTTTAATTAGATCATAACTTACCCTCTAAACATACGTATTTTTATTATTGCTCTACAAATTAAACCAATATTAACGCAATTTTCGTCTTATAACTCTACTGTAGAATATCGCCAGAACGAATACCACACGCCAGAAATACTGATTTTTATACAGAATGATTTTGCATTGGGTATTGTATTATTATTACCTACACAATAAGCACGTAACGACGATTATTTATAAGTTATCTTAATGTTTAAACAGTTGGCCTTACGTTCGAGAGATCCCAGGTTCGAAACCTGGCTCTACTGACATAATTCCACTCCTAACGCAAGCAATTCAGCTTATCTGGAGAGGTTATGGGAAATACTAGTAATTTCCTGGCAGAGTAGAATTGGGACCACCCCATCTCTTCCCATGCGGTGTCGTACAAGGCAACTAAGGTGTAGAGCTGTTTAACATCAGACAGATATATACAGCCCAGACTCAGCTACAGATGCATGACTCGAGTCAACTATATTGCCCGGAATACGGCAATAGGCTTACTCCCTATTACGTGTGACCGAAGACAATTATTAATGAAATGTGGGTGTTCACCTCTGCCTAACCCTCCGGGATAAAGGCGTGATTATATGTATGTATGTATGTTCAGTTACCAATACTCTTTAATTAATATGAAAATAATCAAAGCTATCTTGAAGTGGCTAATTCACGTAATGAATTAAGTAACACAATTATGAATTAAACACAATCATTCTAAAATGTGTTGACTCACTTTTTTTTTATAAAGAACACGCCAATTTGACTTCACCTCGCCTGATGGTAAGCCAAAGGCAAAGTCTCAGGAAAGAGGGTCACCCCCGCTTAAAGGCCCCGGGACTGTGGGAAGAATGAAACACGTGTGCTGGTAATGAATTCCAGGACTTGGTGGTGCGACAAAGAAAAGAGTCTCCAAACCGCTTGGTTCTTGCTCGTATATTCTGCTCAGTGTGAGGTGACATCTAACACGTTGTCCTATGTAGGAAAGGAGACGGTGGGATTAGTTGGAAGAGCTCATCAGAACATTCTCTATGGTAGAGACGGAAAAATACAGCCAAGGAAGCAATATCTCTACCCATCTGCAAAGGCTCGAGGCTTAAAACTCACTCACAGCATCATAGTATTTTAACATAAAAGAATTTAGTTCAATTACTGGCCGTACTGGTCACAAGGAGCACATTGTTATCTTGTAAACAATAGTTCGGACTTCGGGCGGCGCTAGTATTGTTATTTAAGTGGGCACAAAAAAAAACTGCCCCAAGTAAATATTGCAGTTTGCCCACCGGCGAATGTAACCTGATAGCTGACCAAACATAGCAGAACTATTTGTGTGTAAAGGTAAAATTTTCACACACAGTACCACTACGAGTATCACACTGTGAACAAAGTCCTCGTTAATATCTTACAAGCTTCTATTTGAATTGCAATATTTGTCTGCACGTATATTCGACTCAAATCGTGCTATTGAAATTGAAGGCAGTATTCCTCGATCGATTAAAATTAAATTTTGCATACACGTTTACTTTGGAGTAGGAAGGAACACATATAGATACTTCTAAATTAAGCATAATCGTGTTTGTTAAATTATTCTCGAAAAAAATAGGGTGAAGGGGAAAAAAAATAGGAAGTGAATCCCTGAGTAAAGCTTTTCTACGCAATGTGATAACGTTCCGTGTACCCTGGAACCGGCTAGAACTCGGTTACGCAGAGACTAGGGGGCCAACCTTCTCAAAACAATGGTTCACCAAAATGCGACTCTAGTGCTACCTGATATTCACGAACTGAACTAAACATAGTTAACTATTGCGCTAGATACCAATCGGTGGAGCTATTTAACAGCCTACCTGAGCATCTAAGGGACCTCGTATATAACACACACATGTTCATGTTTCAATTAAAAGCATTCTTGTTTGACAAATGTCTTTATAGTATAGTTGAACTTTAGATGATTCTGTTATTACCATAGCAGAATCATCTAAAGTTCAGTTCAAATTGTAGGTATCAGTTTTATTAGTTTTTTCTGATATGGACTTTAACTTGATTGAATTATTTTGAATCAAATTAGTTAAAATTCTTGATGACATTCTTCAAATCAAATTATCTACCTACTTGCATGACATTTTGTATTTAATTCTTATTTATTTTTCGGAAGTGTAATATTTTGAACATGTGTAAAAAAGTTGTATTATTTATTTAAAATTGTATGTGTAGTAATAGGTTAATTTTTTTCAAACACAATGTAAATTGTTCATGAAATAAATAAATCAAAATCAAATCAAATGCCTGATATATCTAATGTACAGACACAATCAATTTACAGTTCAATAATAGTATAGATAAAAAAGACCCACGTACTGCACAATTAACATTAAATTTGCTCGCATGGTGTTACGTCCAAAAACCTGTAGCACATAGTAATAGTTCAATAATCTATATTTTTGATGTATGTAAGTAACAAAACACAGTAAACGCTCTAGACACTACATCTGTCTCACTCCTCAATCAAGAATTAAATACTCTCCAATATGACAGGTTTTGAGGCTTTTGAGTAATTGTGATAATAATATTAAGTACTTCTGAAACGATTGAAAAAATAAGTCAAAAATCCAATTTTTTTAAAACGTATCAGCATTCTAATAAATATATACAATTATTGTAGCAAACAGCAAAATGGCGAATCAATTTCATACTTAAACACTGTGTAGTTCCGTAGAAAGTAAATCACAAAGAATTCCATAATAAATGTGAAATCACCGAGCTTGAAGAACTTAACTTCCCGACTCACCCTTTCGTTTCTTTACGTACTAGTGTTCAATTTCTTTATGAAGTAAAGACATATCCGGGTTGCGAATATTCAATCGATGCACAGGAAGTAATGGTTCATTACCTGTTTAGTAAAATTGAATTTATACCCTTTTAGCCATGCCGACGAGCGCATTGCAATTTAATATTAAGAAAGATATATGTTAGAAGTAGGTAATGGCTTGATGTGTTTTGCTATATGGTACGAACAATATTAGATATAGAGTCAATGTAAATAGAAAAAATTGATTATTTTTAATAGTTGGTATCTTTAATGCACCGACTTTTATTAAAAATTATTTAAAACCTGCAAAAAAATACGAAGTAATGAAGAAAATAGTAATCTAGTTTGCATAGAAATATTTTCATTTGTTTAGCATCAGAAATATTTTCATTTGTTATAATTTTATTTTATTTTTCAATTTTATAGAAACTTACAGCTAAAACAGGTTCAATATTATATAATTAATAGGATGATGAAGGCCAATTATCAGTTTCCACATTTAGGTATTATTACATCTTTACATGCTAGTGCTCAAAAAACTCTCAAGACAATTTAAGTTATTTTAGAAATTAGGAAACTATATTTGAGATAATGGAAATCATTCTAAGTATTGATCACATAGTGCTTACTTCATTCCAGTAACACTACTACTACGGTACTACGGTATCTGCTAACTAGCAGTAGTAGGTACGTGGGAATATTGTTGAACGTAGATAACCAACTGCTGTTTTTTATTTTTAATATATTTAATTTAATCACTAACAAATATAATATTCATAATTGCATGTTAATTTATTCAAATAAAACTGTTTTCTCACAAATTAATGCAGAGCATATATTCATCTCTCCACATCCATAAACAAGGACAGCTACAATAAAACTAATCTCATACATTTTTCAGCAGAGGACGTTTCAATCGCAACATGTTATCGTTAATTAAAATGCGAAGGCAGCATCGTTCATCTAGTTCTGTTCATTATTCTTTTTGTTCGGTGACTAAATTATGTCTTTATGTGACGGTGTGGTTTTATCAACGACCACCATCTTGGTGATCGAGTCCCGTCCACAGTAATTTGTACCTGCTCTGTGTCACCGATGCCCTGACCGCCATTGCCGTGATATTGTAGTTGCGTAAGTTGAGAGACACACTGCTTAAAACGAAGTCAAACAACATAGTTATGTTAAATTAAATCGGTGAAAAAGATGCATTTTCTTTCCTTCTTCCTACAGCCCCGGGTCCTTTAAGCGGGGCTTGAAAAAGCATATGATGAGGCCGTCAAGCTGAGTGTCACCATTGTCACATGGTATGTGTAAGTAATGGTGACCCTCTTTTCTGAGACTTTGCCTTCAGCATACCATCAGGCAATGCGAAGTCTAATTGACGTGTTTTATATAAACAAAATAAAAAAAATCTTCTTCTTCGTCTTGTTATAAAAAATACGGATTATCCAGGCGTTACATGGAAATCATCGGAATATGAAACATGATATAGGTATAGCGACCCAGAATTCACGTTGTCCAGCAATAAGTTCGTAAAAAACCATTTAACCAGATTACAGTGCTATCTGCCGATGTGTGATAGCCATCTTAGAGTGCACATTGTGCCAAAATTTAACCATAATCGATGAAGAACTCTTAGAGCTTTTACAAAAACATTTTAGTATAATAATAGACCATTGCCTGTGTAACGAATTATTTCTGCTTTCGAAAAATATACAAATAATATATTTATGTAAATTCAGCTTTTACTAATTTTAAAAACTAACACAGACTGCGCTGCTTGACAACTATATGGTCCGTAAGTCACTAAAAATCCAAATAACGAAGTATGCGGAATAAAAATTATTGGGCTTCTTGAGGGTTTAACATTTTTTTAAACTATTGATTTTATTTGGTGTCCGGAAGCGGTGTTCATTTTAGTCTTTCGTGATTAATGTACTGTCTCTTGTTCACTCTGATTAAGATTTCAAGGGTAGTATTACAAATAGGGCAAGCATCAATAGATTCACTGATAAGTAGTAGAGCATCCTTTTTGGACATATTTTTTATAATGATCAATATTGGAAAGTGATTTATTTTCTAGGTAACTCTTGTAACTACCGACAGCTACGAATCCAATACTAATTGCTTCAAAAATTTATTTACTTCATGCGGGGGAGTGATAAAAATAATCATAGAATAGGAATGTGGCATCTAAATCCGTGAGTGTACCTATTACGTCATGCAGGTATGGCAAGAATCTATTTTTTGTGTAAGCAAGTTTTTTCAGATCAACTTACAAGGATTTCGCACTTTTCGATTCTTGTCTCTCCAAACATTCTCGATATTTACATCTCCATTATACTTAATGTTCCGATGTTTCATATATAGTATAGCCGCGTGGTTCCCGGCAGAGTAGAATTTGGACCACCCCATCTCTTCAAATGCGGTGTCGTACAAGGCGACTAAAGGATAGGGTTGTTTAACATCAGACATACAGCCCAGATTCAGCCTCAGATGCATGGCATTATGACTCAACAATAGTTTGAAGACGACAATAGGCTCACCCCCAATTACGTGGGACCTAATTCAATGATTGATGAAATGTAGGTGTTAATGCACTTCTGCCTAACCGTCCAGGGATAAAGGCGTGATTATATGTATGTATCTATGCATAACTTAAACCTAATTTTGGCAACTTTTGCCAAATATTATACAACTTGTCAGAATTCCTTGGGGTGTGAGTCCAAGGTCGTCCAAAGACAATAATCTTTTTCTCCTTCATCTGGGTGCCAATCCCAGTTCCGTTCAAAGTTTCAACTCAGAGACCGGAGTCCACTCCTATTCCTCTTTTCTATTATTTGGTTTAACAGCCTTTGATAAAAGTGACAATCGCCAGACCCCTCAACCCGAAGAGTCAGCGCCTGAGCTTCGTCCGCCAATGTGCAGGTGAGGTTAACTCGGGCCTCAAAGATGTTTTGTGGATTTTTGAGGATGAATTTCAGATGCTTTTTTATTATATTTCATTTGAATTGTGTAAACATTATCACAAAAGACGAATAAAATAATATAATATTTGCATGCCATTACTGGTGATAATACATTGTACTTATTTTATTTTTAGCGACCAACTTATTATGACTGTATAATGCAAATAAATAAATAAATTAGTTGGCCCTATACATATACCTACATAGGCTGAACATATATACCCCATCGATATTACCCATTGATGTATTATAAATTATAGATAGGTCTGCAGGAAAAATGGCGTAAACGCTAAAATAAATATAGCTTACTCGAGTGTTTTTTTTATTATTATTTTTATTTTTTTATATAGGACACGTCAATTGGACTTCGCCTTGCCTGATGGTAAGCTGAAGGCAAAATCCCAGAAAAGAGGGTCACCATTACTTACACATACCGTGTGACAATGGTGACACTCAGCTTGACGGCCTTATCATATACTTTTTCACGCCCCGCTTAAAGGACCCGGGACTGTAGGAAGAAGGAAACACGTGAGCTGGTAATGAATTCCAGGCCTTAATGGTGCGACAGAGGAAAGAGTCTCCGAACCGCTTGGTGCTTGATCGGATGTTTTGCACCGTGTGCGGATGACATCTAAGACCTGCACGCGTTGTCCTGTGTAGGAAAGGGGAGGGTGGGACTAATTGGAAGAGCTCATCAGAACACTCCCCATGGTACAGACGGTAAAATACAGCCATGGACGCAACATCTCTACGCAGCTGTAAAGGTTCTAGGGTGTTCGTGATCTCGGGATTCCCAATGATGCGGACCGCACGTCGCTGCAACCTGTCGAGAGCATCTAGTAAGTACTTTGCTGAACCATCCCAGAGATGCGAGCAGTACTCCACACAGGAGCGAATTTGTGTCTTGTATAGAAGACACCGCTGCTCCGGCGTGAAAAATCGTCTCACTCTGTTCAGGATTCCGAGTTTTCGTGAGGCTGTTTTGATGATGCTTTCGATGTAGTTTTTGTTATTCAGGTTGCAGCGAACATCCATACCTAGGATATTGAGATTGTCCTGCAGCGGCAGTGGTGTGCTCTGAAGAGCGGGGAGGGGAAGGAAAGAAGATACTTTTGCTGTAAACGCACATGCCTGCGTCTTCTTGGCATTGAACTTAACCAGGTTCTCAGAGCCCCATTGCAATACGGCGCCCCTGCAGGAAGCTAGCAACCCAGTTGCACAGCCTAGAAGGCAGACCAAAGGCTTAGAAAGAAGCGATTTGTGCCAGACTCTATCGAAAGCTTTGGCGATGTCAAGACTAATTGCCAGTGACTCGCCGTGCTTGTCCATAGCCTCACCCCAAAGATGGGTAACGTGTGCTAGAAGATCACCCGTTGACCGTTTCGGTCTGAAGCCATATTGCCGGTCATTAATTAAGGAGTGATCCTCTAGATGCCGCATGAGCTGTTTGTTAATTATGTGCTCGAACACTTTGCACAGCACTGAGGTGACGGCTATGGGTCGATAGTTGGCTGGCTCCGAGCGATCCCCCTTCTTGGGAATCGGCTGAACATTCGCCTTTTTCCAAGGCAAAGGCACTGTACCCGAACTGTAGGATAGCCGGTACAGGCGCGTAAGCATTGGAGACAACTCCGCTGCACATTTTTTCAAAACTACCGCTGGAATACCATCCGGACCACTGGCTTTCCGGATATCGAGTGATTGCAGCACTGCACGGACATCGCGTTGCCTGATATGGATATCAGGCATCGCGTGGTCACTGTCGGGTAGTGTTGGTGGCTGCGTACCACAATCATCGATTCGGGAGTTGGCCGCAAAGAGATTAGCCAGCAGATTTGCCTTCTCTTGCGGCTCATGGGCCAGGGATCCATCAGGGTTACGCAGCGGAGGCAGCGAAGGCTGACAGAAGTTGGCTTGCACGGTTTTAGCCAGTCGCCAGTAGCCACGGCTTCCCGTGGGATGCATCACTAGCTCTTGACCAAGCCGCGCTATGCGCAGGGCATCCGCTCTGACATAGGCCCTTCTACAGACCTTTGTGGCTCTGTTGTACGCCGCCTTGAAGTGGCCCAGATTGGGATGGCGCGTGGCGCGCGCCCTTACCCAAGCGCGGTACGCAGACTGTTTTTGTTCAACAGCTTCCGCGCACTCGCGCCCGAACCAAGGGCGCACCCCGCGGTCACCGGTGACATCGGTGTATGAGATATAGTATTCCATACCCAGACCGATCTCACCGGCGACAGCAGTAGCACAATCCGATGGGTTCTTACCTTCAAAGCAGCGCTCAACCCACGGGATGGACGCAAAATAGTCACGAAGTCCATCCCAGTCCGCTGACGAGTAGTGCCAGAGACGCCGCTTCCCCCGCATGGGTCGTGGGGGCGCTATAATAGGCACCGTGGAACAGACCAGGCAGTGGTCAGAGTTGCCTAAAGCGGCTCGCACCGATACACTGTACCGGTCCGGATCACTCGTCAGCAGAAGGTCTAGCAGAGAAGGTGCTTGGCCCGACCTTCTTGGTATCCTAGTGACCTCGTGCACCAATTGGGTCAGGCCGTGCGCCAGAGCAAATGCGTGGGCGGCTCTTCCCGCATGGTCTGTTTTGGAGGAGCCCAACCAGATCTCGTGGTGGGCGTTAAAAACCCCAAAAATACCATTTCGGCATTCGGAAATCGCTCCTGCGCATCATCTGCCGCCTGACTCAGATATTCAAAGAGTCGAGTTGTCTCAGCATCTCCTGTATGGGAACGGTAGAGGCACACATAGATCTGACTCGTAGGGCCATGGTCTACGTGTACCCAAAGGACGGAGAAGGATGGGTCCTCTAGGCAGCGCAAACGGCGACAGCAAACATCCGCCCTAACAAACACGCACACCCCGGCTTTTGCACGAAAACTTTCCTCAAGAACATAGCCAGGGTAGAGCAAGTAGGTCGTGTCGTCAGGGCGGTGTATTTGCGTCTCCGTTAGAAAAAACATGGCAGGTTTCGCCGTCTCTAGGTGTTGGTGGACGGCGTTGAGGTTTGCATGGAGCCCACAGATGTTAGTGGACTCCACCTCAAATAGCAAGCTTTTGGGAGTGTGACGAGCCGCTGTGTTGCCTTTTTCTGTAAATTGCGCTGCCATGAGTTTGGGTGGGAGAAGGCGTGAAAAAAGAAGTGATTGCCGCCGCAGCACCGTGTGACAAAGCGTGGGATATTGGTTTTATCTATGAATGTGATGCATGGCGAGAGCCGACGCGCCGAACGGAAGGGCCCCCGTACCCCCCCGAGTATGGTCGCCGGGCTCCCAAATCCGGTCACCAACCGGCACGACGAACCATATCGGGATTATGCGCGGCCTGGTGAGGCAGCCTCCCAAGGTGGTTAACCCCAGTTGGGCCCCTGTACTATACCGCGGGCGTCCAGCGACACCACCGTTTCTACAGGTCTCCCTGTTCGGCGCATCGCCCCGCGCCATCCCCACTAGACTACGCCAAGACCCACTGGTCCCACTAGTGCTGCGACAACCACCACCTCTGCCCGGCTATGCACATGCTGACCCCTGAACACAATCCAACCGAGATTGAATTGCTATGGAGGGTTTTTCGCAATAGTGCACGGTGGTACCTACCCGGTCGAAACTTGAGACAAATTTGTGCCACCAAGTTTCTACCACTCTACACTACACATCTATTATTTTATACCACTTAAGTAGTGGACAAGCGCACGGCCCACCTGATGGAAAGTGGTTACCGTGGCCTATGGATGTATGCAATACCAGGGGAGTCACACTCGCGCTGCTGACCCTGTAAGCACAGAGAGTTTCTGTGCCGTCAGTGTAGAAGACAAAGCGGACCAAGCCTTTGGTCTTCCCATGCACAAAAACTCTCCAGCAATGATACGTCATTATTATTAATTTATATGTGTTAATTGTTATTTATATCAATAATATAATTATTACGAATTTATTGTTAATGGTATATTTTTCGCGTAGCGGACTGTCGCGTCTCTGATTGGAGCTTAAAATGATGACTTTCATCATAATTTTTTTGACGAAATTTTATAATACATCATTGATATTACCTATCATTGTGAAATCGAACACAATAATGACATGAAAAAAAATAGGTATATTATAAGATTATTATCTATCAAAAATAAATAGTATAGACTTATGTATCTCTTCAATGTTTCGGTATCGTAAATTACATAGAAAGTTAAAGTCAGCTAATGGCAGTAAACTAGATGCGTGCTGGGATAACGGCCACCCATAGGTGAAGACAGGTTGGTCAAAGGGTCGCGGCCAAGCTCTAAATCAAATAGAAGTGCTATTTGTTTAGTCAGACTTAGATACCACCGCACGCGATCTAATTTATACAAATGAAATTAAAACCCATTAATTTCATTTTTTTTACTAATGTTTGGAGATAAAGTTGTTGAACTATTAACTAATATTTGATTCAGGTTTACTTTATAAAAATTACGTTTAATGAAAATTTGCATTTGATCTTCGTGGATCTAATCGTTCATCCAATGTATGGTCTCCTGGTTCTGAGCTATAAAGTGCAATATCTGGATGTAACGGGGATATAATTATCATCACTCTTATTTCATTTATATTCAAATCCATGAATTACGGCAACTTTTTTTTTTTACGTGCGCAAAATCCCCACGGATACCTCCCCACCGGAGCCGGTGGGAGAGGTTATGTCGGACTCGAACCGACTAAAACGCACGCCGCCTGTGGGTCGCTTTGGTTGCCGAAGGTGAGGTTGACAGGCATAATCCTCGCACCCCGGCCGACCCAGGGCCATCTCTCACGATCTGGCCCTCTTCTCGGGTGTGGGGACTACAGAGTCCCCAACTCGTCCCCGGAAACGGGGAGGTGCGCCAGGCGCGCCACTTCCGCGGCCTGCTTCTGCCAGGGTGACAGGCGGCTCCACCTGTCACCCCCAGGCCGGCGCTCATGGGGGGCGGAGGTCGTTCATCGACCTCTGACGCCCGAGTTGCCTTCGTACGCGGGCAGCTTGGCTTGCGATCCTTCGTCGCTCCCGCTGCCGCTCCCGCCCCGCCTCCTCCTTCACGAGCATTACTTGCTCGCAGAAGGAGGCGCCGGCCGCCCACGCATCCGCGCAGCAGACCACCGCCGCGAGCAAGGTGGAGAGCGTGAGAACCCTCACTCCCAGGGTCGCCACAAGCTCCCGCCTCGGCGTCTCCCACGCCGGACACTCGGTGAGAGTGTGCGGCCCTGAGTCCTCACTCGCGTCGCAGTGATGGCACTCGGACGTTGGCTCTTTCTCCATCCGACGCAGATATCTTCCGAAGCATCCGTGCTCGGTGATCATCTGCGTCAGACGGTACGAGAGGCTGCCGTGTGGCCTCTCTAGCCACTCCCCCATGATGGGTCTTACCGCCGCTACTACGGCGCGCCCTGCGCCTGGTCGCCCAAGCCGTAGCTCCCCTTCCGCCACCATTTCCCTGTGGAGCCGGGATCTCACGGCCCGAATTTGTTCGGGTTCGGGATCGTGACCCCGCTCCCGCGCCGCCTTTCGGAACTGGTATAGCGCCGAAAGGGATCTCGCTTCCAGGATCCATGGTGGCGGTCCGACTAGGAGACTCGCCGCGTTGAACGATATCGTGCGATACCCCCTTATGATGCGGCACGCCAACTTCAGCTGCGAACGCTGCAGCAGGGGCATATGCCGATCACTCAGGGTGTCCGTAGAGTCTCCTGCAGGAGTCCTCCGGGCCCCTCAGGTTGGGCAGTAGCCGCGCCAGAGCGTCGGCTGTGCCCACCAATTTGGGGCCCAGACTTCGGAAGTGCTTCCCGAAGTCCCACCGGCCGTCGAGCACGAGCCCCAGATATTTCATCTGGGGCTTGATGCCGATGAGAGTGCCTCCCACTGTGAGACTGGAACCAGGAGGTGGCGTGCGCCGAGGTCCATGAAAGAACATGGCCTCGGATTTATACAGAGCCACCTCAAGGCCCAGCCGCCGGATCCGTTCTACAATTACAGCTACTTATAGATTACTCCATTTATATCTATAGTACACTAAGTATCTAATATAGAGTTAAATAAAATACTAGAAAATAACACAAGTCAATTCATCTACAAAATAGATTCGTACAGTCGCTATATATTATCTCGCGTGGCAAACCTGGCCATAATACAGTTGAAATAAATAAATAATTCGTCTGTATCAATTGGAAAAGGAACATTCTCCCATCGAAGACGGCTCTTGTAAATCTTCGATAGCAATCTTGATGTACGAACGGATGCAAAACGGGATCGTCTCGGCTCCAAAGCGGTTTGATTTAAGGAAATGCATCCCTGACGAAACGGAGTAAGTATCGAATGAAACATCGAATAATACCCAATCGGTTTGCATATCCAATTGTAATCTCAATTGTTTACTTCAATCACTGGACCGATATGTAGATTTAACTGAAGCCTTCGAATTTCGCAGATACTGCGTTATAGCTATAGGTAGAACATGATTCATGTATTATTTTCTTAACTATACAATCTGTACCCCTGGCACTAAAATCTATCTTAAACGTATCGAGAGAACGAAGCATTGCGATTGGCCGATCCCATACACATAGTTTCACAGTAGGCAGCCGGCCAATCGCAATGCTCCGTTCTCTTGTTACATTTACGATACGATTACGATAGTTTTTCGTACAAGGGGTACTGTACTTACATACTTCAGTTTTCACTTTTACGCATTTAAGCAAATTTTAAAACCTTACACGAAGGCGTCACATCGATACTTAAGTATTTTGGTTAGGACCAAAATAGAAAATAGTATTTTTATTTATTTATTTCTCATTACAACTATCATTACAGGCTTTACCCCAATGCAATAGTGTAGCTATCTTATAATTATCAACTATGTGTTTACATTCTATACAATACTTAGGTATATTAAATGTTGATAACATTTAACTTAACGTAGCATTTGTAGATTTGGCTACTCAGACAGTCCATAGAACTGGCATGAGTACCAGTTGACTAAGGATAGGTGTGTTTTATATCCGACAGTACATAATTATATAATATCAGCTTTGGTGGCGTAGATCATGTAAAACCGCCCGATAAACAGCAATAGAATCAATCTAAGATGTAATGTAGTTATATTTAGCCATATTATTCTTATCCTATTGTTATCAGTATCATCCGCATCACTTTGATATGTAAATTGGATAAACAAAAAAACTATTGAATCACAATCGGAACATTTGTAGATTAATCCAATTTGGGTTTAGTTAAACACCCAGGGCGAATATTTATCAAACTCAGTTTTCGGATCATAAATAAGACTGCACGCGGTTTCGGAACGTGTGTGATAAAATTTATAGCGGTTACTGTAGGAAGCAGGGCTCTATCCCACTGTGACGATCACGATTATAATCTGATAATGCAAATTCAAGCTCATTTTGGTTGTTTGTCTCATATACAAGCTCGTTTGTAACACTATACTAATACGCCACTATCCATATTTACTCATAGGAATTTAACACCATATTCATATTCTTATTTTAAAATATCAAGACAAATTAAAAATATTAGACTAGTTAAGCTAGTAGTAAACTCGTAAGATATTATGAGAGCTAATGAATACAAAATAACTTAAATAGTAATGAAGTCAATTTCTAGGAAGGAACTTGAACCTGGGACCAGTTCCTTTCTATAAAATAATCTGGTCTTTTGAGCTACATTTACCTCGCTGAGCAGCTGAAACTTACTATAGTAAAAATTAGCGTACCAATTACTTCAAAATGTAAATGATAAAAATCAATGTATTTTTTCTGCTTTATTTATCATCTTAACTCTTATGACCTACTGTTCACCTCAGTTCAACGTTGACTTTACGAACCTCTACTACAACAGAATACCTTTAGGAATTATGACGGAACCGTGGATTTCGGTCTTATCTATGATAGGCTCAGTACAATCTATCGTAAATAACACTGCAGAAAAATACTAAGGTTGGTTATAATTACGTTATTATTTATTAAAATGTATAATTAGAGCTAAGTTTTGGCTATGACGTCAGTATCGTTACACTACGAGTATAACGTGCCGCACAAAATTTATCAGTCAGTTAGAATCCAAAACATGTGTACATTATAAGTTATCTGTGAGATTGAAGACAGGAGAAAATAAAATTTTGGCACGTTCGTTAACGACCGGTCCTGTTGATTTGGCAGATGTTATTTTTAGTCATTAGAGGGAAAAAATCAATTAATAACCGCCGTTTGTGTATAAAATTGATTACCGGTGGCTTCTGAAGTCAGCCGTCTGACCGCACCCGAGGCACCCGTGTGAACTCTGAAAATTATAATTGCATACTGTCTAATCAAGAACGCCTTGTCCCGCTCTAATCTATTTCAAAAATTCGAGGCGTAAAAGAGATGAACCTTAGGAAGTAAATGTTATATCTACTGTTCGTGACCACGTATTTGATTGATGAACAGAGAAAACGCCTCGAGTGAGTTAATCACGCCTAAATTTAATTTAGAAGGAATATGAAAACATGGAGGCTATTAATAATGTTTTGTTTGTTTTAGATAGCATTTTCTTTTTCTTGACTCTTAATATTACTTTTTGTTCGTCGAAAATATGCGAAGTTTGACCCTAGCACATTTAAATTTACAAAAAGGTATAATTTGATTACAGCGGCCGTAACTATCTAATGAAGTTTTTTGTAGTAAAGAAACACCTTTTTTGTCAAATATTATAAAGCTAAGGCAAGTGTATGGCATTATAGTCGCGTCAAACATTTCGTGGGAGACTAAAATTAAGATAAACGTTTCCCATTAGATCCATTTAATGTTGGAGCTATTCGGGCCTATAAACATAATGCTTTTTAATCATAGTAGGCAGATAGGCACCAATATTATTTGTAACAACTAGACTACAGAAAGGATTAGATGCGTGAACTATTATTTTGTACTTCGCATTTTTGTTTTACTTTGAGTGTTAAGTCAATGGCCGTCATAGTTTTAACATGAAGGTGGTTCAGACAGGGTTTATGTAAGTATAACTATGCCATAAAAAGTAGGTCTTATGTACTACTAACTATATCAATAAAATTACTTGTTTGAAAATAATAAACAAAAAGCCTTACTGTAAGGTCAACATGACCTTTATTAATAAGACAATGGATGTAGTACCGCAGGTACATGCTTGCTTGTACACGGTACTTGGTTGCTGTAACCAGGGGTTCTACACAATAGAAACCAATATAGTATTGGTATGAAAGCATAAATTATGATGAAACGTTGTTTGTTTCTTTGATGATTAATTTTAAAAGATTATGTCACATCTACAGAAACTGTTGTTCTTATTCCAATAGCCATCGCTCATGATTTGAAGATAACGCATAAATAAATAATAAAGCAAATTGAAAACCTTCCCAAGTAAATGTTGATGCGGTGAGCTGGCCTAATGGCTGTAATGACACCGGGACCCTTTGAATGGCCACGCCACTTAAAGGTTTCCTTTAAACAAACAATTTAAAGGTTCTCTTCTTCTAAATGGTACAATAAAACTACAAATTTCCTTATAAACTGGGATCAAGTGAAAATTTGTTTATAATTAGCCAGTCTAGTGGCGGCTACTAACGTTTGGAATTTGCAGTTAAATAACAAAGGGGTACATTTATTCTGTGTGTGGCCATAGTCATTTTCTTTATAGCACTACTTTTTAATTTTATTACTTTACTTACGTTAGATTGCAGTAGTTATACTATAGGTTTTATGACTCAGAAAGAGACTATTTCCAGAATTTTATTTGATTTTAATTTCGGTATAATATAGACAACATGCGCATGTTTATCTCGTTTTGTTTTACGACGCGATCTCAGCTGTTGCTAATTTGATTGTAATATTTTTTGTACTTTTACAGTAATAAAAAATTATATACGATAATTTGTAGAAAAGCAATAAGCTATGTTATTTTTTGTTTTAACACAAATTGCCTGATCTCGTGCTATAAAATAATGTAATGAATAGTTGTACCTTTGTTGTACCTTACCAGAGCACCTCAAACATTCTGATATCTACATTTTGTAAGAAAACGTAATACACAAATATGGTTAAAGATTTGTGTTATGCAGTTATATCCTCTTTCTAAATGTGCATATAGTGTTTATTTTAGGTGTCTAAATTCAACATTCGTATCGCTAACGACGCGCGACGGTGCAATTGAAATACACGAAGATTTCTTTTAAATTACTTTTTTTAGTCTATCTGCTTTTAATACTTGTGAAAGTTGAACTTCGAGCGCAGAATGATATCGATAAGAGAAACCATTATCCTAAAACGTACTGATTATATTATTAATCATAATATCGACTCTCATTATGATATTAGCCATTGTGATACTTCAATATCAGAACCAATCTTTATGCTACTAAATCTGCTGACTGTTACTGCGGTAAATTGATATTCAGGCAATTTCATAGAAGATAAATAAGCCATATCAATTTGCACCAAGTGGCAACTATTTTTCATCGAATTAAAAAGGAATCACGTAAATCAGATCATATATCTCAGAGTGATCGGTGTACATACTCGATCCAGTGGTCAGTACCGTACCGTACAGTAAGGTTGACTGTAACTGTGGCAGTTCTTATATAGGAAAAACAAAAAGAACGGTTGCATGCCGAATCAAGGAACACATCAAGGCAGTCAAAAACAATGAATTGCCTAAATCTGCAATCGCTCAACATTTATTGGAGTCCGGTACTGACCACTGGATCGAGTTGCATAACCCTCAAATGCTCTCGACAGAACGCCACTATATACCAAGACTGGTTTAGGAAGCGATTGAAATCAAAAGGTTTAAAAATTTCAGCCGTGAGGATGGGTTTCAACTGCTAAACGTCTGGCATCCAGTGGTCCGTCTTTACAAAAACAACCGGGAACAAGCCAAAACAAAATCACGAGGGATACAGTAAGCATCGTATATCGTGAACATGATCGAGAACGGGTTCGAGTTTGTGGTGAGAGTGAAACCAGTGGTAGTTCAAATACGCGTTATAAAAGAACTCGAAAGAGGGTAGATCGATATATTTACTGCTAATAAACTTTTTCTCTGTTCACCGACAATACTCCAGTTCCTCCGTGATCATGGTGCTTGTAACAGCGCCGAAATATCGGAAGCTCAAATCAATACAACATAGTAAATATCCCGATTATTTTGATACTGATGTGAGTGACCATGATAGTTTAAATATTCGTACCTATATTGTATGTATGTATATTGTTCAACTGAAAGAACGCTCTATAAAAAGCTGCTATTAAATAACACTTGTATCCTTGTAAGTAAGATCGCCAGAGCACCTAGGTGACGGTGATAAGTCGACAACACGCAGGAGATACCAGAAATGGTACAAGTGTTTATAGGTGTCGATTATAAATTACCATTCAGAAAGGTTATTTGGTTATTGCCTATATATCATACTAATATCAAAACGAATTGCAATACATAACAAGAAATGCAAATTAAAGACCTTTTTATGATATACAATCGCGAATCGTCAATTTTTTTCCTAACGTTACCTAGGTTATTATTTTATCAAACCGGCAGATGTATCACTTGTTATCTGACTTGCGTGGGTGGACGGCGTGGTGTTGTTGCCAATGAACTGATCTCAATGTGCTCGTTGTTACTAACCCCTACGTATCGATTAGTGGCACACGATCGCCTACTGTTGGCCACTTCCTTGTTTACATAATACTCGTATATACAGTGGATCAAACATTTATGTGATTATATTAGACAAACAGTTGATAACGCCGGTGGTTTTGTGAAGAAATTCGCTATTCTTTGCTATAAGATGCGTAATTTCAAGACAAAGATTACATTGTGATGCGATATCATGTTTCTAGCTTGATATATTTCTAAGCGTAGTAAATCAACAACACTTTTACTTCTATATGTGTGGTGGTGGCAATCACAAGGATTGCCACCAATTTGTCGACTGTAGTCAGTTTTTCAAATTTTTATTCGATATGCAGTTTTTTTTGCAATAGTACTAATTTTTAAAGTCGAGTATAGTGCTCTTTTTCACAATTCTAACTAATAAAATTATATTTTTTATATTTTCTTGATTATACCAATACCAATGGAAATGTTTGCAACTTGTGATGGAAGTGCGACTCGTAAGATAAAATTTAAAGGGTTGACCTTGATTATTATAATATAGGTAACATTACAATAATACCAAAATATTTCCATAAGTACCACCCAAAAACGTATATAAAATTCTACTATTCCGCTTTTGTGAAATAGAGGCACTATATGTACCATGTTGGCACGGAGCTAAATAGCACCCTACATGTGATTAGTCATCCTCCTATGGTTAAACATTTCATTCATACATTAAGTTTATTGAACATTAAACCACACATTGCATTCGCCGCACATTAATTTATCGACAAGCCCATCTTTGGGGGTGAGTGATGAATCACGATATGTATATACATACATAAGTAAGTACCCCTCGGTATTAAAATAATGACTTTACCATATCATATCGTTCAATGTTATGGACACTGCATACATCTACGGGTTAATGGTACGACCTATGACTACTCTGAGAGCAGAATATTCTTGCGAGGACTCTACTCAATATTGCAACGTTAAGAATTCTTACATTTTTACCATCCTTTCTACTTTTCTACCCTAAACGAGAGTTGAGGCAAGTGTTACTCTCTTCTAAAACAGTTATTCGGAAGGAGTATTATTTGATCAGTTTAGAGATTTAGAATGTTGTAGTCGTAAAAGAATACATCAGAAGAGTATTTCAGAAGTAGTTACATAAGATTTAATAGTAGGAACACGAAAATTATTATAAAAATCTTTATAAAAATAAGATTTTCTTTAAAAATCTGTTGTATTAGAACAAAAATTTTTTGCAACGGTTGCGCAAATTTCAAAATCTTGTATCGCGCAAAATTCTTTCTCTGTTTTCTGTTTGCTACAAGCTTCACATAAAGTATTAAAGGTAATACTGATTTTGATTCGTGTACTAACACAAAACCGATCTATGCTACGTAAATAGGGTTTTAATGATCTCAAACTCTTTGATTAATACCGCAGTAGTAATGATGGATGTACCCTTCCAGGTAAGGGTAGACCGCCGGCCGAGAGCCACCCTCGAGACTAACGCGATTACACACTCATTAGTTCTAACCTATTCTTATTTGTTTTTTCCTGCAATAACTGAGCTATGGCGCCATTGACGCAGATTCAGTTTCAATAAAAACAATATTCGATCACACGACTATTTTTTGTTTCAAGGTTATCTATTTATACGTCAGTCTCCTTAGTCAAGTGACATTTCGTTGACTGACGCGTAGTATAATGAAATGATGAATAGGTTGACATGTATTTTGATGTTTAAGACACTCGGCAACACAGGTCAGTCCTATGCATTGATCAATCTATTCTATAATCGTATTGCTCTGTGTCTAAAGGGACAGTTACGAAAACGATTGTACGAGTATTATATGACATAATATTCATTTATAAATTACTAGCTCGTGGACGCCGATTATCGCGACAAAAGATAGCCTATGACCTTTCTTAAGGTCTAATCTATCCTTATACAAAATTCAAAGGTTTAGGTAAGAAAGCGTATACAGACAGAGTTACTTTCGCACTTATAAATATTAGTATGGATTACAATTAACAAAATATTGTTAGCAATTTCCAATGACAAAATTTTACACAAAAATAATTTAAATAATTATACAATCACAAAGGGTCTTTTTATTGCATTCTCAAGATGCATTATCTGCCATTCAGTGATCTATTCTAGTCAGAAATCACTTATAATAATTATAAATTTATTGCATCCGAGCCTTAAGCGAGTGTGTCCTGTATTTAATTTCGGCGTCCCATTGGTCGAGAACTTTCACCCTGATCGTGTGAGCGCTTTGATCGTGTGAGCGTCCATATCTATAGTTTGGTAAACGACAGGTAAGTAAAATATTGCAATATTTAGCGCTATGGAATATACTTACTTCACAATGGAAAATGATTATGGAGTTCTATCGTTTGCCTTCTCAGACTGAGTTTTAGTTAGTGGCCAATCAGTAGCAGAGTTATTCAGATCGCTCATATAGGCCTTCAAATTGACCTAACGACTATCGACAGTTGGGACCGATTTTTAATATGAAATGAAATGAAATGAAATGAAATGAGTATATTTGTATATGTCCTCTGGAGCACTGAAGCACTCGGATAAAATGCCACTATTTGGCCATCCATCCCAATCACCCAAACAGTGAGCGCACCTAACTACGATCGCTTAACGGGTATTACATTTATGTACATATATACATTTACAACAATTTTAACGGGATTAACGCGATTATGGTATAGGTACATACATACCTTTGGTTGTCCTGACGTTTTGACCAGGTTACACCGGCCGAGGTCACAGGCTGACTGGCTCAGCGGTGCAACCCCGCCGTCTTCGAGCTTGAGATGTAGAATGTTCTTCCTCTACCCGCACTTTCTCGACATTTTTTAGATTTTGTTTTCGCCATGTACCGTCTCACACTCATACACATACCACAGTCACAGAGTCCCTAATCTGTAAGCAAACTGTTTGATGTCAATCCGACTGCGCAAAAAAGCGATGTTGCATGTTTCTTATCACTGGATTCCATGTTGCCGATAATTTAAACGCATCTTCCCGATTGATGTAGGTATGTGATGTAAATTATTGTATATCATGGAACGCTGAGTATATATATATATATATATAATTTAACTCCTCATTCATTTTTAAATAAAAAAGAAAAATGTACTTACCTACTATGAATACTGCTTCTTAACATCCTTTAGTGTTGTTAATTCGCTGGTCTGATAATAATTAATAAGCTAAAGCGATACGCTGATCGTGACCACCGAAGGGTGTCGTGAGCGCGGCGTCTCTGACCCTGCTCAGATTGAGATATCAAAATTCGCAATTTCAATCTTAAGGAGATGCATACGTTTGTTTTATAGTTATCATTTACCTTAGCCAACGGCAGTATTGGTTTAGTTTCTATATGAGGGCAATCAGTAGTAGGCAGGTACCAGCTTCACGTTCAAATGGATAATCACTAATCATCTATTTGTATTTGAAGTCATGAAGGCAGTTGCTGTTACTTAAAATCATATATAAGATTGACTGCATTGATTCGAAATGATTTTACGACAGAACAATAATTATTGGTAAGGTAACTGGTAAAATAACAGAAGATTTTAGTGACATTGATATATCCTATCACTTTGTAAATGTTGTCAGATTTTATGTAGAGCCTAGGTTCTAATATTACAAGTCAATATCATTCTCCTTGAGTTAATTTCGGTTGCGCCTAAAGCCTTCGCCTTGGTTTCTAGGATCCGCTTTTTCCACTTCGATATTTTCTGTGAAGCGACATCTGTCTGACCTCCACAACCCATAACTAGCCAAAACAACGACCATAGTTATTTGTATGATAACTGAGACTGACGGCTTAACGTGCTCTCAGAGGCACAGAAATATCCAGACCAATGCAAATATACATATTCATGCGTAAAAATATATGCACTGAGCGGGTGTTACACCCGCGCCTCCCGCGTATCAGTTGAATGCACTACCACCACCATTTTAAATGCAAAAAAACCCTGTAAATCGGTCAAAAATAATTTAAATACAATTTGTTAACAATTAAAACCGTAGTTAAAATGTTATTGTGTAATTTCCATTATGTGTAACCACTTAGCACTAAATAAATGTTTCTTTCTTTCTTTCTTTCTAATAGAGTAGCTATTCAAATTTTTATCCGGAAGTAAAATTTGTCCAACACTGTTCTGCTAGTCTTTACTGAGGAAATCAGTTAAATAAAAAAGTTAAGTCCTACAGTCCCGGATTCTTTAAGCGAGGCGTGAAAAAGCATATGACGAGGCCTTCAAGCTGAGTGTCACCATTGTCACATGGTATAATGTAAAGTAATGGTGACCTTGTTTTCTGAGATTTTGCCTTCAGCTTACCATCAGGTAAGGCGAAGTCTAATTGACGTGTGCTGTATATATATAAAAAAATATTAAATAATGAATCAAATTGTTGTGAGTCTAAAAAATGTTTTTATTAGGCAGAAATTTGTCCCAATCCTGAACAAGAAACATAGCACAATAAATACGATAATAATTTGCTAATTGCTTCTTGTAAATATTTTTTATTGAATTAAGATAATATCACACATTAATTTTATTTATACTGACCATTTTATGGCCTAAAATTTTTATGTAAATAAAATTTACAGGCATAATAAAATATTCAGAACTTCGAAGATTCAATTCACATACAGATGTACCGATGCAGATCAGTGCAGTTTACGACTTTATCTGATAGTGCTATAACAGATTTTACTGTAGATTCTATTTACACTAGCTCAGTAACGATATCTTCAATCTACGTAATGGTAAGTGCAAATGAGCTAATTGTTTTTGTTCGTTCAAATGATCGTATCCGTTCAAAGCTCACGAGGGGCCGGCCAAGTCCTGGTCTGATTTATATTTTGTTGCGTGAAGATGTATCAAGTCCTAAAGCGTTTGAGTTCGCGTGTACATTGTTCCAGGAGGCTGGTTTTAATTAATCTTACTTTTAATTGATAACATATTTTGTCGTTCAAAAACACATGTTTTTATTATCTGAGACCTGTTTCAGGCTACGTGTAGAAATTAAAAAGTTATTTACTTTAACGCTTACCGCAAAAAAAGTTTGATTATACTACTGCATAATTATGTACAGCTTTTACATATTTTATCTCAATCCTAAAACAGTTTCAAAACTTCTTTATTAAATTGGGTTTTTAATGACATTGCTATAAGAATTTTATCACAAATAATTCGCAATAATGTTATTACTGGATCGCTTGCTGTTTTCAACTACTTCGGAGTTGTGTTAACGTTAAGATAACCACGTTTACTTTAGCCCGGAGCTCAGATTGAGCCATTTAATTTTATAAGTCGAATCTAGATAAAAGCGTCTCGGCCGTACCTTATGAGTTTGTTTATTTAATATCATTTAAAAAATGTTAATTGGCATTGAAATGTTCTTGTGCTTTATGTTCTTTTTTATTTTCTTAGATACTACAAATTGACTTCTAAATATTAATTTTCAATTTCTTACTTAAAATAAAAGTTTAATATTTTTTTAATTAATACGCATATTACCCAAGAATTTCACAGAGAACCATGTTAACATTTTGCCCACTATGTATTTCGATCTTATGTTACCGAGGCAAGCTTGTTATCTTCTACCAGGTAATTTTGCATTGGCTGTATGTTTACTTTAGAATGGAGATTCGCATTGTACGTATTTTATCCTACTGCCATAGTAGTATGTTACCAAGTCTTTAGTAGATGTACGTGAAAATATGAAGTAAGTATTCTTAGATTTGTTTTAATTATATAATTAGCTTGGAGAATATTTTGTTTGTTTACACCAATTATTGAAATCTATACCTATGTATTGATTCTTTCCGAAATATAAATTTGTACAATAAATAAATAATAATACTTAAATGAAACATGGTGAATAAAATTAGCTAAGTATGGTGTCTAACAAAAAAAAACAAATTGGTATACATACTTATAGTTGCTAGTTTAAATATGGGGAGTAGTGGGTTCTGATTAATTGTATTGTATTTGCTCAAAAATCAACATATGAATATCTTATTTATTTATCATTTTATTATTTATCATTTTCTCTCACAATAATGAAGTCTGTATATGTATTTATCTATGTATACTTTGTATATTTATATATATTTATATTATATATATATATATTTTTTTTTCTAGTGATATAAGTATTATACATATTATACATTTGAAGCTAGAGAGTGAACATGTGGGGCTCTGCGCAGTTTCAAAGGTGCGTCGCCGCCGTTGCCATGGTGCGAAGTGTCGTGCAGTGCTTTTGACATTTATATTTATTTTTATTACATTTTCAATATATAAGTGATTTAGTGTAAGTTTAAATATTTATGCAAGACTGCAGTGGTACTTGTAGTGATACGGATGTAACTTCAAGTCAACCTACCACACTTGTTCGGTGCCCCCACTGCACCCAAGCTCGCTTTTTTAAAGGTAAGCACGGTTTGAAAATACATTTGGGAAAAGTACACAAATCTCCAAATGTACTTTCAAGCTCAATACCAGTATCACAATCGCACACTACCTCCGAAATTCCATTTTGGCGAACTCTAAGCAAATTTAAAAATTCGGTTCCGATTTTAAAGAGAGTTCCCCGCGGTGCCCGACCATCTGTGGCACAAAATCTGGCTTCTTGCATTTCAAAAGTAGTCCGGGAGAACTCTCAAAGAGCTTGGGAACAGCTTCTCACTTTTCCTTACAGGATTTTACACATATCACATGTCTCAACTTCTAAGAAATCTTTATCACTGCAAATTAAAGAAAATTGCCTCTCGACCTATATTTTTGACCCTAAATTCACGAGCTTTCGAAAAAATTCTGTTTATCACTATGTAGAATCCAAATTAAGGGAAGGTGACATAAGGGGTGCATCGAGACTTTTGTTTAGCAGCGATGTGGTGGCTGCTTGCTCGCCAGATACTCTTGCAGAACTGAAGAGCAAGCATCCAGCACCAGCCGCTGACCTTTCCTTCCCTGATCCTCCAAATAAAGACGATGATTTTCTCACTGTTTCAGCTAAGGACGTTCTAGCTGCCGTTGGTTCCTTCAAGAGCGGATCTGCTGGCGGCCTAGATGGTTTAACCCCGCAACACCTCAAAGACTTGCTGAGCCCTGGGGAAGCCGGCGATGCACTTTTGAAGGAGCTAACGGCCTTAATCAACCTAATGCTCTCCGGCAATGTGTGCGATGCCATCGTTGATTTGCTTTACGGTGCAAATCTATGCGCCTTACGTAAGAAAGACGGTGGTATTCGTCCCATTGCCGTAGGGTGCACGTACAGGCGTATGGCGGCCAAATTATGCTGTAAAGCATATAATAACACATTAACCAACCAGTTCCAGCCCCTGCAACTTGGCTTTGGCTCTAAAGGGGGCTGCGAGGCTGCCGTACATGCCCTGTCAACGTACCTTGGCTGCAATAGAGGAGAAGTCATTCTTAAAGTTGACTTGAAGAATGCCTTCAACTCAGTGAATAGGGACACATTGTTGACGCAAGTGAAATTGGAAACCCCTAAAATTTATAAATTTCTTTGGCAATGTTATAGGTACCCCTCAAAATTACTATACAAGGACAACGTTTTAGAATCAACAGTTGGGTGTCAACAAGGTGACCCTCTTGGGCCACTCATTTTTAGCCTTGCTATACATCCCGTGATCCGGCAGCTAAATTCTAAATTTAACGTGTGGTATCTAGACGACGGGACCCTAGGAGGAGACGTTAAAACAGTTTTAGAAGATTTGGCTTTTTTAAAAGATGAATTTAGATCCATTGGTTTACATTTAAATGCAACTAAATGTGAAATTTTTCTTGATGATAACATAGACATCCTTTCAACATTATCAAAATTCAACGATTTGGCTCCAGATTTAAAAATTGTTCAAAAAGATTCTCTCCGCCTCCTTGGGTCCCCAATCCTAGAGGAAGCATATGACTCCTTCGTAGAAGAAAAGATTCGAAATTTCTGTGAAGTTTCGGACCGATTACAACAAATTAACATCCATTCTGCTTTCACTATAATTCGGTATTGTCTTTTTGTTCCTAAATTTACACATGTTCTCCGCTCAACTCAACTGTTCAAATATTCGACTCTTTTAGGTAAAATGGATAGTGTGATTCGAAACACACTATGCAAAATTCTAAATGTGGATATGAACGACCGAGTCTGGCTTCAGGCATGCATGCCTGTGCGTCTAGGCGGGCTCGGCGTTCGCAAAATTACTGACGTAAGTCTGCCAGCATTTTTATCTTCGGTGCATGGCACGGATGAATTAGTTAAAAAAATCTTAACCCCTAGCCTAACTAATTCAGAAGTGCCAGGCATGGCCGAAGCTTTTAATGCTTGGAAAATGTTTTGCCCAAACGCTGATTTGCCAGCCAACCCAGCTTCCCAGAGACAATGGGACGTGCCGCTCTGCAACATGGTAAGAAAACATCTAATTTCTAGTTCTACCAATGTTGCGGAACGTGCTCGCCTTTTGGCTGTGGGGGAATGGGAATCCGGTGTTTGGCTTCAGGCCCTACCGTCGCCTAACATTGGTACCATGTTGGACGATAACACCTTCCGTATCGCTGCTTGCCTTCGTTTAGGTGCTCCTTGCGTTTCTCCGCATCGATGTCGCTGTGGGGAAGAAGTTGGTAGCCTTGGACATCATGGTCTCTCTTGCAGCAGGAGCGCAGGACGGCTGTCGCGGCACGGGTATATCAATGACATAATCCGTCGGGCTCTTGTCACCGCTGGCGTTCCAGCCATATTAGAACCCACTGGCTTAGCGCGCGACGATGGCAAGAGGCCAGATGGAATGTCTTTGGTGCCTTGGAAGATGGGAAGGCATTTGGTGTGGGATGCAACATGTGCTGACACCCTTGCGCCTTCACACCTTCCAGGGACTGCAAACTGCGCCTGCGCTGCTGCTGCGTCGGCAGAGACCCTCAAACGGCGCAAGTATAATAATATAAGTGGTAATTACATATTTGAGCCGTTCGGGGTCGAGACGCTGGGATCATGGGGCCCAAGTGCCCGTCTTTTGTTTAGGGACATTTCGAAACGCTTAATTGACGCTACCCGTGATCAGAGGGCTGGTTTATTCTTTGCGCAAAGAATTGGTATTGCCATTCAACGTGGCAATGCCGCTAGCCTTCTGGCCACCTTCCCGGTTGACATCGATGGCGAGGAATTCTTTGACGCCTGAACCTGCAGGATTATTTAGATATATATTCTTTTTTATATATATATTTTTATTCCTATAATTTCCGTGTATATTATGTAAATAATTGTTTATATAAAGATTTATATATATTATATATAAATATGTATATATGTATATATGTATATATGTATGTATGTAGGTATATTATGTGTAGATGTAAGTATGTATTAATATGGTGGGGAGGTATCCGTGGGGATTTTGCGCACGTAAAAAAAAAAAAAAAAAAAAAAAGTATGTATTAATATAATACTATGTAGGCTATGTTTGTGTATGTACCTACCTGTTCGTAGGTACGCTTATTATCTTTTTTATTTTGATAATTTGTTTCTTTTTTTTTCTTTTCTTTCTTTGTTTATCTTTTAATGTACACTTCACATTCCCCTTTATAACTATATGCTTCTCTGCTACTCAAAGGTTTGCTGGGAGAGAACTCATTTTGAGTTAAGCTCGCTTTTGTACATTTTCTATGATATGTTTTATTTATGATCTCTGTACTGTGTGTGTGCAATAAAGAATTTAAAGTATTTATAATAAAACAGTTAGAATGAAAAATATGCTTACTGAACTGTAATTAACTAATTAACACAAATTATGATACAGAACACTTTTCAGCAGCTAACTATGGATACAACAGACACTGACGTTCAAACAGTATCTTTTATTTATTTCATGTCTGCATTGAAACAAGGAACCAGTTTAGCACTGATAAGAATTTACGTCACGCTCAGAATGTTTTATATCACATATAACTAACAAATAAACAAAAAAACCTTGGAATGCACCTGCATTTTTATGTAAACGATTACATTCAAAGTTTAAAATTCAAGAATACGGTTAGTTTGGCGCCAACCACAGTGCAGCCGCGCATACATGTCGGATGTACATAGACTCGCTCGTACTGTACAATATTTTATTTCCAACTATAGTTCAATTGCGTGGTTTATGTTGTGAATAACATATAAAATTGCCAAGTCTGAATATTAAAACGCACCACTCTAACTTCACTGCACTAAAATGGCAACCGATGTATTTCGATGACAGAAAATATCTAAAATGTTTGGTCAATTTCGTAGTTTTAGTTATGGTATTTCTGATGTGACGCTTTTGTAAATCATAATCATAATAGTTACATGAATATATAGTGCCAAGTTTATTATTAATACAATCACTGTCCTTGTGTCATAACTAGTACAGTGGTTGTGGGATGAATAGAAAATGAACTAACTATTGGGGAAAATTCCGCGTTACCGAGTCTAGCTGCTTTCAGTTGCGCCGCAGATTTGTATTCGAATTGTATAGGATAGCTTTCTATTTCCCATTGTTCTCCCTTCCTAAAATTACACTTCACGAGATGCCTGGCAGTTAGCAACCATATAAAATTCTTAATGATATATTAAAATCATGACGTCACTTATGTAAACACCAATCGTACTCCGAAATCGTGATCTAAAATATAAACTATTTTCAAGCCAAATGGTATAATATATATATTTCTTGTTAACATTATAATATTCATAAATTAGATACAATAAAACTAAAATTACTATTATACAACGACTTCTGGTCACGAGATGCGTCGACCATACGCTTCGCAATCTCACGGAAGCGTATGGCCAAACTATGTACTAAGAATTAAAAGAGCAGCTAATAATGTCAGGCAAACATTTAATAAAAAGCAGTAGTAACAGGCATGTTCATGTGTCTACATAACAGCGTGAGTCGAGATTAGTATCGAACCTACTACTTTATTTCATACAAACTTCTTGAATAGTTAAGAATATGACCAGGTTTTATTCAGGGTCTATAAACACTAAAGTTAAGATTCAAAGTTGAAGAAGAAAATATTTTTGCAATAGCATCGATACGTTTGCCCACACACATGTTGAAACTTTTGTCATGTTATCTTGATTGGATCTACCGCTAAGTTTTACGATAATCGTAGTCTCTGCGGTACTTTTATAATGTTTATGATCATTGTTTTATCTTACTACATAGGTCTAACATTAGTCCCAACGGTAAGAACAGTCTCTAGTGCAATTCTTACTTAATCTGTTGATAACATACATACATATAATCACGCCTTTATCCTTTGAGGATTAGGTTGATGTGAATTAGCACCCACTGTATTCACATTTCACCATCATTGTATTCAGTTCCACGTAATAGGGGGTGAGCCTGTATTCTGGGCACTATTGTTGACTCGAGCCATGCATCTGAGGCTGAGTCTGAGCTGATCTGTCTGATGTTAAACAGCCCTATCCCTTAGTTGCCTTGTGCATATGTTGATAATAATTTGTTATAAAGTAGTTAGTCCTATTATTATTATTAATATTATATGGCTATCTAAATCCCAATTGCATCAATTCCTATTCCTACCAAAATTAAGTCTTTTTTAGAAACGTTTAAAGACATGTTTGTATCGCTTTATTTGTGAGCAAAACTTTAGATAAATAGGTGTATAATTTGAAAACTGTTACGAATGTATATTTAATAGTAAGTTTAGTGGCTCCAACCATGACCTAACTAAAACTACATGATATGATATGACATGATATTCTGTCATCAGGGACCAAGAAAAAATCCCCACAGCACTAAGTTCACTATCATACTAGGCAACCTGATGAATAAATGGTTTCGATCTGGTAGGTATCCGAGCCTGTATCTCTTTCAAAATGAAAAGTGTGGAGAAAGTCATATTGCTACCTTGAGTCTACCTTTGTCTTAGGTACACACCTTGTATGACCGTTATGACCTTGTAATTCAATTAAAAAAAAGTTCAAAGCGCGTAATTATTTTTATTTCAACATCATTTCTTTTCAATATCCTGCCATAAATTTTGCCACCAACCAGTGAAGTCAACCTGATTGAAACGTCAGACAGCTCCAAAGTAGGCACTCACCTATACGGTGATTGCGTTAATTCCCGGAAACATAATTGTGTACTTTTAAAAGATTTATAACCCGTTTTATCGTAGAGGTGATAGATGGTAAGTCGCTACTTCACTTGTATATTAATTAAGATTTTATAACTTTAATAAACATTTTTAATGTCTGAGAAAATAATAGTCGAGGTAGCGAGTGCGACTGCTATGAACGATTCACGATTCACCTGTACAATTATCTACATCCAGTAGGTAATTTTTCTGTTAGGAAATTCTAGGTAGCAGCTCCAACACTTTGCTGTCTGGAAACCTGAATGTTGAGGTATAATAGGCGATAATATTTATTTAAAAAATTAAGCAGTAAATCGTGGTAATAAATGCAAAAAATTATAATTTATTAACTGCTGTATGACTTATTACAGCAATCTAAATTAAAGTAGTATTTTTTTATAATTACGTATGCAGGTATTACTTTTAAGCAACATGACGAAGAAACGTAAGTACTAAAAATTCAAAAGCGTTCGCTGGAAACCGTTGTCCCCGCCCCATGGGCAGCTGTGTCGCCATCCAGGACTCACTAAGCCTCTATTATGGTTACCTCTCGCATGAACACGGCGAGCTCCCATAAAAGCGGTCGATCGCATCGAACTTCAATTTATTCTTAAAATTAACCTGTCGTACGTACTTAAGAATGCACAGGCGTGTGTTTTAAACGAGGTACGCACATTATTTTATCTTGAACTGATGAACCTTAAAATATCAGTCAAAATTTAAAAGAGTGGAAGGTATAGAGTATAAACTATCTCTGTAGTACATATATTTCAGCCATAGACATTTTTTACACCACCGAAGTAATAGTAGCTAATAAACAATATTTATAATGGCAATATACTGCCTAGTACAATTAATGGAAAATATAGGTATAACTCACCTTCTTTTCTTAATACCTTCGACACATTAATTAGGAAAATCACTCTTACGCATAGGATGTAACAAAGATAAAACGTGGGTTGTTAAGTAATATCAACGTCATAACCATATGACAGATGTTATCTTTGAAATCTAATTTATGGAATACGTGAATGAGTATGAGGATTTTTATTATGTTTTGTAATGTCTAACCAAGGCACTTTATTTGTTAGATTGAAGAGCGTAATGTATGCAATATGCGAAAGTAATTATGTTTTATAAAATGATTGGATTATGGGATTTATAAGAAGTGATCATGCCGTATAGGTATGGAAAAAATATTTATTAGGAGACTGTGCAGATGTACTACACTTGTACTTGGACACTTTAAGGATACATCTGTATACAATCAGAGTTAGAGCGATCTTTTTCTCTCTTCCTATTGATACTGATAGTTCTGATATTTGTACACATCTCACATATTTATTTTCGACAATAATACAATTTGAGTCAATAAAATAGTTAATACCTCTCCGTATTAAACCCATCTTGAGACTTAGTAGTCAAGATGGTTCTGACACTGACTGTACACCAAAGGAACTCATGAGTGCCAGAAACAGCATCCAGCTAGTAACACACTGGCAAAATAATATTTGAGAGTCAAACCAACAACACTATTGTGAATGAATGATGATGAATGATGAGAATGTTGATGAAAATGTATAGACCTATTTCCTTGTTACCAACCATATCCAAGATATTCGAAAAACTAATAAAGTTTAGACTCACAAGACATTTCAACTGGCACAATATCTTAAATCATAGGCAGTTCGGTTATCAAACTCGTGTAGGTACTCAAGATGCGGTTGATACTAACTAGAGTGCTTGTGCTTCTGAAAAACTTTGTTAAATATGTACACGAATTTGAAACCGAAGAGGAACGGAAGCTTAGGGAAAGTACTAGAAGGAAAGACTTCCGAACTAAATTTATTTCTCATCTTGACATTGTTAAACATGGCACTTGCTACATGTCAGTGAAAATATTTATTAAGCTTCCCAATGACCTCAAAATTCTTTTATATAAACGCTACTTTTTATCCAAATTAAAGCAGTATTTAATAGAAGAAGAAGGATACATTAATCTTCATATTGATTTAATTATTATTTCAGACTATTTTATTATAATCAATTATATGTATCTACCTATCCATTGACATCAAACTTTAAAGTCAGTAGATAAGTTTTATAATTTTATATATTTCTTATCCATTACTGTGTCTCTTTACTTACTATACATAATAGACTTATTACCTAACTACTAATTAAATATTTTACATAAACAAAATATTCAAAATAATTATTTGAGATGATAAAGATATTGCTTAAAGTATAGCCATAAAAATCTTTAGTGCCTGAGTACTTACTGGTGGTCTTTCCAAATGCGATAAGTTACTACCTACTAGTGCGGCCCGGCATTACTCCACTACCTTATCATGTCTTAAACTTTACGTATTTTCGATTAGTAGCACACAAATTGTACAAGATTTTAAAGAAGGAAGCGGCGAGTCATCAACTCTTCAGAACAAGATAGCTCCTATATTTTATAAGGCTTTTTTGATAACTTGTTAAATAAATCTTTTTATAATTTGACATTGATTGTAGTTCCATTGATTTGTTTCACATATTAAAAAAACCTATATATCTCAAGTACCAGTAATAAAAATACAGTAAAACAAATTAAAATTTGTATCATTATCAAATAATGCGAGGAATTTTAAATTAGTATTAATTATATCGTTAACCATACTCACCTGTAAATATATTATTGAGCAAAAATCAACTGTAACATATAAAAAGGCATACTTCGTTCAAACAGGACCTTATATTTTTCTGATATAATTATGGAAAAGACATCTGTAGAGACGACTTCGTAGTCATAAAATTGCAGTAAACATTAAATCAAGTAAGTATTAGCATCAGTAACCTGAAATGTTAGATTTTTTCACGAGCAAATATGTTAACCTGCATTGAATTGCTGCTTCTAAGAATGCAATAAAGGTAGCCCACAAGTTGTAGACTTACTTAAACATGTGAATTTGGTATTTCTGAAATATATCTCTTTCTTTCTTTATCTCGACAGCAGTAAACGAGATGGGAATATATTTATTTCTGTCAAACGCGTTTATTGAAGTTTTTGGTTCAAATTAAGAACTGGAATGCTCTGACATTGAATATCTTTTTATATATATATAAAAGAAAGTCGTACTAGTGCTATTTATAACTAAAGAACGGCTGTACTGATTTGGCTAAAAATTGGCGGGGTTGTGGCTTAGAACCAGGAGACGTACATAGGATACTTTTCATCCCGTTCGACTTTCATCCCATTGAACCGTGTGACATGACATAAAACCTCAGAGAGAATACAAGTCACTAGTAAAACATTGTTGTGCAATATTGCGCGGAAAAATGTTACCTAGGCTTCAAGAGCTTATCGAACTATCTATTTGTCTCTGCCTACAGAACCTAGCCCTAGATTCTACTAAAGCAAAACCACTGTAATACTACAGACATTGGACTTTACTTCCATCAGGTTAAGCTCCGAAATTAAATGCCGCGGTAGCCTAGTGGTATGGGTAATGGACTGCTGAGACGAGGTCTCGGGTTCGATCCCAGGTTTTACCATGGCACACACCAATGACTTTTCGATGCTTTTCAAAGTTATGTGTGTATTTATCGCAGGTTTATAAGTGAACGGTTAATGGCAATAGGCTTGGGACCTAAACATAAACTGGCGAAATGTGGATGCTAGCACCTCTGCCTACCCCTTCGGTGATTTTGGCGTGAGTTTATGTTAGGTTATGTGTTTTACTTTAAAGTCTGAATTATAATAGATTTCTGCAGTGTCTGTGGAATGACAGTGGTTTCGCTTTAGCTGAATCGAGGACCAGGAAGATAAATGTTCTTCAGAATAAAATAAAGCTATTATTAAGGTGTATTTATTAATCAGTGGTAAAAAACGCATTGACTTGGAAAAATACAACACAAATGACAGCTAAACGTAATTTAGTCTATGGTTAAATATGGTTGAAATTTTGATGATTATAAATGTTGTCAGAAATAATAAGTAATAATCAGTATTAGTCAGTCACTCGAAAATAGCTTGTTCCACAATATGAATATTTGAAAATATGTATAACACATCAGGTTTGAGTTACAGAAATGTACATATCTTAATATATTCAGAACGTAACACGGACGAAGTCACGGGCAAAAGTAGTTATTCATAAATAAAACTATAAAATGAAACCGCATATCGACTGCATCCCTCTTTAGTCCCGTAGTTTTCAGTAAGCCAACGTCTCGACGGGCGGGCAGGTGCTGCTCGCGCGCACACTTCTTTCATTAAAATTAATACCAATGTCGCGTGTGCACATTCTTACTCGATAACGCCTCGACGTAATTAAGGTATGGCTTAAACGAGACCCAGCTCAAGCGGGCGCGCGCCTGCCACGCGCCCTACAACGGTACTCGACGAAACGTTTAACGAGAAATTTTGTTTCCATCAATATTTCTGCTTATGGTATCAGATTAAGCGACTCGTTGTGATCAGGTGCTTGTATAGAACTGGTAATTTGTAACTTTATTTATAAGGACGAATCATCTGGGTACTTATTTATTGGAATCATAATTGAAATTCTGCCGAAAACGTCTGGTATTTAACCACTTTCAATGCATTATTTTATTAGGTGTTCACCTACTGTATGAATTGGTAAAATTAATGTATGATGTAATTTTAAGCGAAAATAAAAATTATCAAACATATAAACTAGACTAAACTAGTTTTTTTTTTCAGATTTTAAATAATACTATGTATACGAGTGTACAAATAAACTTTATGAGAATTATCTTAAATGCTTTTCTACACTTACTATGTATTTTGTGACATTACCTTTACTGCGTACCAGTGTTAAATTATATAAAACATTAAAGGCGTTAAATCGAGTTTGTTTATTGGCAATCAGTATTTGACAGTTTATTTATGTCGGTAATTCTTCAGCTGTTAACACTCCGACTGATGAGGAACTGTTTTGGGCGTTGCGATTCCGTTCTGATCAATAAAACAGATCGTAAAAAAAGATTACACAATGGCGAGTGATATAAAGAAACAATACTAATTATCTATTTAAGGGTTTCTTATCGCTGTAGCTAACGAGATACCATAAACCTATAAACGAATTCGACACGCCTTGTTTGTCTGATAATGAGGTGGTTCCCTAAACTAGTCTTATTTATAGACCACTGCAGTTGGCTGAAGGGTTAAAGTTGTGAAATACAACGTACTAAATACTACATGTCTACTCATTATTAAGACACGAAAATGTTTTACAAGAAGTTTTTGTTCAAGATATTGTCAAGTAAGATTAATGACGAACTCGCAAGGAAAACAGAAGCTATCATAAAATGATAACTAAACATAAAATGATAAACTAAAAATAGTAAAAAAATCAAGACACTTAGCAAAATCTTGTATGTACAAAATCTTTGCCGCTGCCGCTACAAAGACTTTGCAGCGGCAGCGGCAAGGATATTGTACTTTTTGTCAGCACAAAAAGTAAATTTTCCCATGCTATTCCAATCTTGAAAAACTTCCTCTCAATATATTCATGGTGATTGTTGTACAAATCTTTATCTTGAAATTCGAATGTCAGTCAACCGATATCCGATTGGTCAAAGCAAATCGAATTTAAAGCCAAAACGTATCGTGGTCACAATCGGTGTAGAATTGTCGAGGAGTGTCATCAAGTCGGATACGTCTACGTCACGGTGACCGGCGTCAAATGTCAATTGTAGGTGGCGACGACGGCGAACGACACCGATGCGTTGTCCCGATAGCCTCTGTGTCACTGTCTTACGAGCCTGTAAGACATACTATTTGCATTTTGGATGCTGTTTAAAGGATGTATTTTATCTGTCCTAGGCGGTAAAACAAGTATATTCGCCAACAGATTCCCTCATTTTAAAGTCTGAATGAAAACGTTTGTAGATCTATAAGAAACCTCTAAACAATGTTTATCAATCTTTTAACACGTAGTTTATTCATTATGAGATCCGGTGACACTCGTTCCGGGTCGTTCCTGGTCCAAAGGCTGTCCATTGCCATCCAACGTGGCAACGCAGCAAGTGTTATGGGCACTTTTGCACCGGGAGCGATCAGGGGCGGGTTATTTGATTAGTAGTTTTGACATATTGTATTGTGATAAATGTATTATGACTTTGAAAGATATTACTAACAATAAAATTTAATATAATCTATTATTTTATAAAATTAGTAATATGCTGGGAAAAATTCTAATCGTATGCGGTCCTCTTTTGCAAATCATAAACTGGATTAATGTGTCCCGCCTGCTATCAAACTTGTTCAGAAATTTTCGGTAGCAGTTGGGATTTTTTTTTATTTTGTAATAATTAACTTTCAGCTTCTGAATGAAAATGAATTGAAAGCATTTACTATACTAACTATTGAAATAGATAAAGATAGGAAAAAATAGGAATCAAGTCAGGCGGGATTCGAACCCGCGATCTTTCCCTTACAGAGGAATTGCTCTAACCACTGTATATATGTATATAAGACGGATATATATAGAAATTTTTTGATGACTACAAGCGTGTTTCGGTGACTCAGTGGTCAGAGCATTCCGCCTGTAAGGGAAAGATCGCGGGTTCTAATCCCGCCTGAACAGATTTTTTTTTTCCTAACTTAATTGATCTTTCAGTTTAACCTCAAGTACTTATCACAACATTATAGCATAAAATTATAGGTACGTAAATGATAAAATACGTACAGGTAATGACGTCAGGGGAAATCTGACTAAAATTAAGAATATACCTGCTTCGTGTAGTATATCACCTGGAGAGGTGAACCTCTCCGGATGTTATAAAAGGTACAACCGGCAAAAGTACTGCCACCGAACTTATAATCTATATATATTTAACCATCATAGTTTTGTCTCGATACACATACGCGACAAGATGCACAGACGACCTGAAGAAGGTGGCTAGGATATACTTAATTTGCAAGGCGAAGAATCGGCTGCTATGGCGCACATAGGGAGAGGCTATGTCCACCAGTAGACTGCAATAGGTTAATTGATTGATGATTAATTGATACATACGCGAAATATATGATTATAGTTCTGTTGTTATATCCAGATATATACAATAATCAACATGTAATATCTCAAACAGTAGGGAAGCAATGATGGTAGCAAATTCACCGACGAGATCTCTTGTGAATTTGAATATTAATTTTCAATTAAATCACAACACGCTATGATTTAGATCAAATAAGCTACGAATACACTAGAAATCTACAACTCATCGCTTCAATATATCAAACCTTGTTGGCGAGGAATGTCGAACTCTTCAATTGTAAAGACCACGCTTGAGGTGAAATGTAAAACATTCTCTTTATTAATACTTAATACGATCACCCTTTGATTCGATGAATAGGAGTCACTCAACAAGTCGTTAATCAAACGATATTGGGTACGAATCAGGTAGTTCTTTTGTGTGATCGATGGCGGCTTGCTTTGCATCTGTGATTTATAGACTAATGTAATTTTTAGGCATGGTATTGATGAGGCCTATCCCTTCAATGATCAACTGGAAGCTACGAGCTACTAATGTAAGTTACTCTTGTCCGCGGTTACTGATATCAGATTTCGATTAAGCATGACAGACAGAAATTTGAGGTATTCAGATCTTAATGGTCGTACAATTAACCCTTATCATTTTAGTGGGTTTGAGAGTTAAATGTTGTACTTTAAACTTATTTTGTTAATTCATGTTGCACTAGCTTTTACCCGCAGCTTTGCCCACGTGGATTTCGCTTATCGCGGCTAAACATAGCCCATATCCTTTCCGAAGGTCTAATATACCTCTGTACCAAATGTTATCAAAAAGCATAGCAAAAGCAAAGCATAACATACAGACAGAGTTATATTCGCATTAAAATATTACTATAACTATCTATAATACTGAAATTACACATTTATACTAAATAGATTTTTTGTATACTTTAAAATCTAATACTACTCCTTTGTTTATTCGAGTTTAATTATATAAATACAGAAAACAAAAAATTGTTTTAACAATAACTTTAACCGACTTCAAGAAACCAAAAAGAGAAAAATAACTGAGTTTATAGATTTACTAATCTTTTACAGAAGTTGTTGCATATCCTCAGGTCATGCCTTAAATGATTTAATCATAAGTAGCTCGGGCACCGATAGAAAAATAGGTACCTAAGCACTGCAATATTTATTGTTCTCTTTTCTACATGTTTTCTGTCTTTATTCCCTTTTTACTTTTATGAAAAGGTAAATAAATTTATTAACATTTTAAACTTGTAAATAATAATAATTGGATGCCATGTTTGTGTATATGTTTTGACAGATTTTTGCTCAACAATTTCAAAAACTAATTATGTATATTTATTTTGATCGTTATCTGCCAATCCCACAGCACTGGTGCGGAACTGCAGCATTGCAGATGACACATTTCCCATAATCATCGCAGATAGGATGCCACCCTCGTGTCCCACGATGTTACACATAATTTGTTACCTAATTGTTTTATTTGCAGTAGGTACGTAATTGTTCAAATACCCGGGAATGTCATACAATTTCCGGTAACTTGAAAATTAAATGTTTATCTATTTTAATGTTACCTACTCACGTGATATCTAAATGAATACATAAATAGAATCGTTTATCCAAATATTTGTGTGTTGTGCAGAAGTAAACGAGTGAGAGGCTTCTGACGGTCATATTACCCATAATCACATTGCGAGGGACATGCCTGTCTAGCAAAACCGACCCACAGGCGGCGTGCGTTTTGCTCGGTTCGAGTCCGACATAACCTCTTCCACCGGCTCCGGTGGAGGGTATCCGTGGGGATTTTGCACACGTAAAAAAAATCCCATAATCACATTCATCAGTGGGCCTTCACCTAGTCCTCATAACTTGTAAAACTTTAGTTCGTTCAGTTCCGTCTAGAAACATATTTTGTATTTGTTTTATTTACATTATACAATGCCGATAAAATTAAATGCAAACATTCAGATTAGTTAATACCATTTTCTGACTGCATATTAACGTCTTCTATATAAAAAATAGACAATACCTTACCATACAGGAACATAAATTCTAAAATATACATGGAATCATAAAATAAAGTGGTCAATATTCATGTTAATTGCGAACCAGTTCCGTGGGTGGTGAGATGAAACATGGGTCTCCACCCTCACAAAACCCCGACACAATGACTTGAATTATCCCCGCATTCTTATTAGACGTATTACAAGACTCTTAACATGTTACTTAAGCTTATTGTTAGTATCTTAACGACATTATTGAACGCTAATAACAGAACATTGTTCTTTTGTTGGATATTAATTTTATTTATTCCTATAAATACTTTCCTTCGTTTTTCTTTCCATTTGAATGAATGCATTCAATGTGGGTATGTCTATTGGTAGTTTAATTCAACAATATCGTACTTCTAATATTATACATTATTTTTTTCTACATAAAGAATATTAGAAGCGAAATTACTAATATACCCTCTAACCCCTCCAGCTAAGCTAAATTGCTTGAGTTAGGAGTGGGTACACGTCAGTAGTGTAATATCCAAGATTCGAACCTGGGACCTCTCGATCCTAAGGCCGACTCCTTAACCACTAAGCTACTGACGCTTCAATTCTATGATCGTGTGTTTTTTGTGCCAATTAGGTAACCGACGAGCACACGGCGCACCTGATGGAAAGTGGTTACCGTGGCCTATGGACGTATGTATAGACGTAAATATATTTATTACTTCAAAATAGTCACATTTATCATGCCCATAAAATTCATCACTCAGGTCAATATATCTGTAGGGTTCCCTTCAATCAGCACCGAACCGTACCCTAACGAAACAATGTCTACACATCGATTACTCATAATAATCAAAACAGATAAAAAATGTTATTTACGGAACCCATTAGCACCTCTCCGCAGGTCATATCCGGCAGAAAATCACGGGGTGCAACCCCACAAGATGACTGGCCACTGGCTACGGTTTATTACCAATTTAAATCTAATACGCGATAAGTACTTCCAAAACGATAAAAAGCTACACTTATTGGTAATACCCAAAAAGTGTTGCTTTTTATCGTTTCATAAATTTATTCGATTAAAAAACTTTGCTCCCGTTCATCCTCTAAATCGATAAAATTTATAATTTCTAAATGGAACATATCTCACCAAATTTGATGTAGAATATTATGAGAGAAAATTTGAAAATGTCTTAACAAAAAATCTGATTCGTAGACTATTAGCCGCTAATACAGCTACAGGTATGTATCAATTCACTAATGAAAACAAATACCTAACATTGGAACAACCATATCGATTCAATTAGTAAAGTTAAATAGAATGAAAGTTATTCAATTCACGCAATCATGCTGACGGTAGCCGGCGTTTTGATCAAAGGTTCGACCGAATAAAACAAAGTTTAAGAAGTGCAATTCATAGCATGTTTCAGATCTAATTGATGATGGTTAAGAAGCTGTAGGCTGTCACAAGGGCGGCGACTCTCACACGAAAAGCATTGGCATATTTTAAATGTAGAAAATATGTACATGTATCACCAACTTTCGAATGGTCAAAATGTTGTCGAAGTATTCAAAATTATCTAATGGTTGTATAAGGAATGCCAGACACATTTTGTTGTGTTATAAATTTGTTGTTGAACTATGTATATCGTTGATGGGGAAAAGGGTGTTCCAAAGCCTATTAAATAAATTGTAGTTACTATAATTGGAATTTCTAAAATATTTATTTTAACTATTACACATTACAATTAATAACTACTTATCCAACGGTGAAAGCTTCCGGCGATCACGTGGTTCAGATTTCATTCAACAATCTATTACTGTGTTTTTCAAATAAATACTAATTTCCCTACGCTTGAAAATTTGTTGTTAACGGGCAAAAGTTACAAAATAATTTCAGACAAAGAAAATAAGCGTCAATTACTAATAAAAATAAATCATATCTATGAAATTTACAGTTTAAATTTGAAATTAGGATAACCTTAACAATCCCTTTAACGAATTGATAATATGAGTTGACGTCTTAACTCCCATCTGACTATTAAACCCCAATTTCAAGAATTGATTTCATTAATGTTTAATCTCAAAATATTTTATCGTAACGTACCGATAAACACTGTCAGGTAGTCTTTGCCAGCAGGTTAAACCTTTATGAGAAATACTTTAAAACTCAAACATTCAATGAGATCAAAGGAAGATAATACTGATGTGAATTCTTAAGACGATTTATTTGTTTTAAGTGTAAGGACATCGACACGCTTATTATGTGACAATATCTCTGTAATATATAAATAGGTCTTAATCTCGTTGAATGGTGGGTAATAACGGTTAATTAATGAAAAAAGTAATTTTTATGTATATAACTGACAGCAAAGTAAAGTAAGCAACTTATTTCATGTTTTATGTTACAGTACGATTTAGTGGTCAACAAAAAAACTAGGCACGCGTTAACTACTCTCGCCGCCGCTCCCCAACAACTACGCCAGGTACCAACCCGCACACGTAAGGGGAAGGGATGATCGTAAATAATAGGGGAAGAGAATTTTAAAATTTATATTTTTTGCAGCCGGCGCGGCGCAGGTGATATAACGCGAGCGCGTGCGCCGGCGGCTCACTTGTACGTGAAGCTTCACCGCCGCCGCTTGCGCTCGCCTTTTCAACCGTAAGCTCCCACGAAGCCTTCCCCTATAGCGCAGTGCTTTTCCGATAGCCGCGCCGACCGGTCGTGCTTATAATAGACGTGAATATTAGCTCCTCGCATACGAAAAATGTTACAAGAAATTCAACTCGTTCAAGGTCAGACGAACTACGTAGTCGTTGCATCAGGATATCCTTCTGCAACATTAACGAAAAGTCTTGTGGAAAAAAGGAACATACCAATTGCACCGGCGCCTGAAAAAAATTACGTCACACACGATACACCTCCAAATCTGCAGTACAGAAAGAAGGTGCACTTCAAGACAAACCCTTATACGGGACCCCAGGCCGCGTCAATCGCAAGACGTAACGCGCGGGAACGTAACCGTGTCAAGCAAGTGAATGATGGATTCAATGCACTTCGTCGTCACCTGCCTGCGTCCGTTGTCGCCGCACTATCAGGTGGTGCTAGACGCGGGTCCGGTAAAAAGCTGAGCAAAGTGGACACATTAAGAATGGTCGTGGAATACATTAGATACCTACAGCAACTGTTGGAAGAAAGTGATGCTGCTTTGGGTATAACGCGCGATCAGGAGAATAGAGAAAATATTCCAAATGGAAACACATTACAACCAATGACATCTATGGATATGGATGATGGATTTTTTTATGGAAGTGGATCTCCTTGTTCCGAGAAGCCCGATTCTCCTGCACCTTCAGAATGTTCATCAGGGGTGTCCTCGGCTTATTCAGCTGATCGATATGAGGTCACGACATCGCAACCACAGCTCGGACCCATGGATGAGGACGAGTTACTAGACGTCATCTCGTGGTGGCAACAAAAATAACTATTATGTAAGTTAATTGTTTTATCTTATTTCTTCTAATCTTTTTTTCATCCTATCCTATTTTTAGTACTTTTGGATCTTTAATATTCTAAGCAACTGATAATTTAATTATTATTAACAAATCTACACAATAATTATTATTATTCATGTACTTAATCCTACCATTATTAGTCAAAATAACATGGTAGTACTATACGTATACTATGTTCTAAATTGGATGTATTTCATTGATACTTATGAATTGTTTTTTTTCACAGGTATGCAACGGGAGTTACATAGTGGACGAACCCTCCGAGAACGATATCATTATGTATTAGTAGTGCATTTATCGTTAATACGAAAAGACTCTTGTATATCTAGTCAAAACCTTAGTGCCTTTATTTATATTTTAAGCCTTAGTACCATAGTGGGGTAATTTATCAAGTACTTTAAATGTCGACTAACGTTTGGTCGATCAGTTTGGCTGCTTGCTGATTGATAATATAAGTTTAACTTAAATTTGAAATCTATCTCGAGTATAGAGAATGATACGATTAGGCTTATTTATACTGTTTTAAAATGAGACGGGTGAGTTCAACCTTATCAAAGTAATTGTTCAATTGATGTTATGTTAATGCATAACTCCTTTCAACTGAGTTACATATTGTATCGGTGTTAGGTATTTAAAAGAACTCGTGGTCGATAGTACATGTTACCTACCTTTAACTTTTATACAGGCTTTGTAACAAAATCGTTTGTTGTATCGGCCGAGTCGATGATGTTGTGTAAATATATTTTAATTAGTTTTAAGTAACTAAGATAAGAAATTAAAACTATTTATTGAATTTTATTTGTGTTATTTTATTGTTTACCTTTTAAATAAATGAATAAATCCGATTTTCATAAGTGAGAATAAATCGAAATTATTTTCACTTTTGATGTCAAACAAGCAATTGCATTGCTATGAAATTATGCAGGTAATCGTGAATATATTAAATAATTTAAAAAAATATTCATTGGTTACACGAAGTAAATATTTTCTATAACCAATATTTCATATCAAAATTACAGGTAGGTATTGTCATTAAACCCCTAGCTAGACCAAATTAATTGTTTGAGCCCGAGGTTTGAATTTATGATCCCTCTTGATAATTTTTCAGACAGATTTAATTTTTCAATCGATTTTAATGACACACTCGTGTCACCAATGCTGTTTATTAGATTAGCTATGGAAATAGATTTTTTCTTAGGGCTGGCAGTGCCTTCTACTGCCAAGGCTAGATTCAAATCAATGAATTTGGTCTGTTACATTACAAACCACCATACAGTAAACGGTATGTACCCTCTCCTAACTATGACTGACTTTTCAGGATTGTAAAGTAGAAATCTGGGTACTATGGTGCATATGAGAAGAGACCTACGACCAGCCACAAGCTATTTGACAAAGGAAAACCTCTATAATAATAAAAAGAAACATGGCGTGGTCTGCCTTTCTGCTAATTAATGAGTTAGAACAGATAGAGGCATGTTCTTCTTTAAATAAAAGCGATGTCGTCAGTAAGCACACTAATTCAATGACACAAACACTTGAGGAGGGCCAGGTCGATAGAGAAGGCCCTGGGCCAGCTGGGGTGCGCGGGATATGCTCGTTGCCTTTACCTCCGGCAACCAATAACCGCCTACAGACGGCATGCGTATCCGTGAGCATTTCACGTACGTAAAAAAATTTACATCAGACAGATATATACAGCCCAGACTCAGCTTCAGATGCATGGATCGAATCAACATTAGTGCAAAGGGTAATAGGCTCACCCCCTATTACGTGGGACCGAATACAATTGATTGGTGAGATGTGGATGTTAATGCATCTCTCCCTAACCATTCGGGGATAAAGGCGTGATCATTTAATATGTATGTTTGTATGTAAAAAATATTCAATCAGACATATTATTTCATTGAAATGAGTTTATCAAGGTCAAGAATAGCTCATTTCGTGCCATGAATGAATCTACTTAGGTAGTTAATTCAGTTCAGTTTCATATTTCGATTACATTTCTACGATCTGGTGTTACACACGTCCATAGGCCACGGTAACTACTTTCCATCAGGTGGAAAGGTACAAATAGGATTATCAAGAAACCTCCGCCATATCCTTCGTGCAAGTTTACGTTCGTAGTTCATAGCTTTACTTAAAATGACAACAGACCCTCAAACGGTATTGACATACCTACCTGTGCAGTGTGCAGTCATGACATAACCAGTATGCCTGTTAGAACGAAATATTTAATGTGACAAGCTTTCAACCAACCAGCGGGAGACAACTTCCAAAATAAGAGATATTTGCATAATGAAAAAATTAATGTCAGATAACTAAGTGGTTACTGTATTACAGAATAAATACATAATTCTACTAATTGGAAAGACAGGATACAGTTTATATCAATGTAAAATGAGTATTACGGGTTGATTTCCCGTTTGTAACAAAATATGTCTCTTCCTTTCATGCATTCTTTTATTCTTCTCCAATTACATCATCATCACAATCGTTACACTAGCACCCTTGCTGGTATAATTGCCATTAATGGTATAATGTTCATACATGACATATTATAATTAATGACAGTTATTACAAAACGTGAAAATTTTAAAAAATAGATAAAGCCCCAAAACAATGAATATATGTAGCGTAGTTTCTAATATTTATATGATCTTAACCCCTTTTCTTTACAAAATGTGATACATATAGCATTAGAGATAAATGAATGACTCGATTAACGTAAATGTTACACTTGTACTTACATTGAAAAGCAAGTGAAAAACAGTGTAAGTTACCGCCTACCATTACGTGCGCCATGTACTTATTTGCTATCATAGTATCAAAAGAGAAAATTATAGACTCATATAGGTAATATATAAAGATACTTGTTATATGACAAAAATGTTGCAAGACTTCAAATTTATTATATTATAATTCACTAGCTGAGAATCGTTAGTATAAACTTAGTTTTATTTCGGTTAAGTTTTAAGAATAAAATTAACTTATTTTGTTAACCATGGTATAAGCTATCATCATGTCAAATTATATTAAAAATTGTTTGAGTCAGTGAGTTACTGGTCAACGTGTAAAAGTCACAAACATACGGATAGTATCTCTCGCTTTGTTTTTTCCCCGTTCACCATAAAAAGTCAGAGACCTTGAACATTATAGCCAAACAAACATTCAATGCGATGTCAATCCTGTTATTACCCTTTAGATATCATAAATCATCTGTGCCCAGATGTAGAGAATTAGCGGGAAGCGCGATCGCGACGAGATTCCCTAAAAATAATAAAAAAATACCTCACACGAACCCAATCAACCATTATTATATGACACAAGGATGAGGGCAGATTCTATTAATTTATAACCAATGTGGGTGGATATACTGGCATTATTTTTTTAAAGGTCGCGGAACGTGGACGCGAATAACTGTAATTTTGGTGTTTTTATTAAGATGTTGTCTGTAGATGTGAAGGTACATAACCCTTACGCGTGGCAATGCGGATAAGGATAATACACACATAATTCCTGTTATTAAACATAACAAAAATTGCAAAATAGGCTTTAGTTAATAGACACTTTGAATATGCGGCTGCTCTAGCAATATAAAATTGACCGGAAGTCTTTTGCCATTCCTGATCCCTGTGTCCTATAAACCTGTTTCAACACATACCACTAAATATAGGCAGATGATACACCGCTTGCTTTAATTAAATTTTATTGTTTCTATGATCTAATAGTTTTATTATTTTCTTTTTGGTTCAAGATATTTTTAAGCTAAATTTAGACTTTTGCCATGGAATTGGAAAAGGTAAGAAGTCATTATGGTAGAAAATTAATGTTAATAAGAAATATCTACGTAAGTCGTGCAAAGGATATTGTGGTATAGGTTGTCAAAGTAAATAAAGTAGCCATTATTATTTTTATTTAGAATGTCATCATTTTAAACGTCGTAGTTAAAATCTGTAGATGATAGATTAGGATTTATATTAATATTGACCATTAATATCTTACCACAGATACCAAGATTTAGCTATATAATTTCCAAACATAAAATGTAGGTACCAAACTTTTACGAGAAGTGTCATAAATGATGATAAGGTAATATGTAACGAATTATGTTTTTTATTTTATATAGTATTGATCTAACTTCGTGTTTCTCAGAAAACTAAAAGGTAATTTAGATGTCCACGTAAATTATGTTTAGCGTCATTGTCAGATCTTTTGACAAATACACTTGTAACTTCACGCGTGAGAGCGACCGTGTTACCCACTGTTTCTATAAAAACGTTATTGTTTTGATAAAAAATGACATGCCATACAAACATCTGATAATAAGCGTGGGCGGGGTCGCAACAAAGGAGAATTGGTTAGCACCAACAAACAATAATATAGAATGAAGTTTGATTCGGGTGTAAAATTAAGTTTTCTAACATCGGTCTTCCTTTGTCTGTTTTCTCGTTTTTTCATGTCACACCATCTACACAAAGAGATTGTTTGTTCTATTAACGACATAACTACGTTAAAATGACTGTTTTCAAATATTTTACACTAATTTATATACCACCAAACTGTAATTTGGCAACATAATGCCAAATACAAAGTAAAACGTTGTGTATTGTTTTCTTTTCAGTTTTTTGTTATTTTTAGTTTGGTTTTTTTCATTATTGAATCAAGAGATCAGAAATACTATGCATTAATCAAGCACATATTATCAATAGGGCTTCCTGCATTCTCGGTTTAATAAAAGGTACATTTAGGGTGTTTATCTTGCTAATGATGTTTTACGATGTTGCAGCACTCGCGCTTATCGTGGGCTGTCGCCTCCGGTAGCTAATGCACCGCCGATATCTAACAAAATCTTCTCTATGTGCACGATATAAGGTTCTATTTCAAGATAAATGTTCTGATATATCAAGTAAGTAGTATTCCCTTGGCGGTTGTCTCTTTGTCGCCTCTCCTATCGGTAGCCGACTTAATTAATTGACGGATTGCGGTAGCAACCGAACTGATTAGAGCCTTTTTGTGCAACACCCGAACTCTTTTGTTGGAGAACTTATCTTTGTGATAATGGAATTGAGTTCACATGCACAGCAACTTTATATTCTTTTCTTTAAACCGTACCAGAAGCCTATGATCCAGTAGCACATTCTACTGGACTATAGTATAAGAACTATTTATTTAACAAAAATACCTAAGGTATGACGCCCCCTAGCCAGATGGACGGACGACCTGAAAAAGGTGGCTGGGACAGACTGGATGCGGAAGGCGAAGGATCGGAGGAAATGGCGCACATTGAGAGAGACCTATGACCAGCAGTGGAATGCGGTGGGCTAATTGATTGATTGATTGATTGACCTAATGTGAGTTATCGGTTACAATCCACTGTAATCTTACTTATATTCAATGATACTTGGACTTGCCTGTGGCTAAACGCTACAAGGGCATGCTATACACGTCGTGACATTGCCATAAAAATTGCTCTTATATATCTGCTACTTTCTAAATTAAAAAAAATAAATTTTTTGAATGAGTAAAATTTCCATGGCCAGAAATACTTTAAGTAGAAGGCGTAACGTGCTCCACTACTTCAAAATACAACTAAGTTTGAAGCAGTAGCGTAATAACAAGAACCTTAGATTTGATCGATAAGGCTATGCTTACGCTTAACCGCTTTGTATATCAATTTACCTTTACGGAGGAAGCTATAGCGGTAATGTACTTAATAATAGCCATAAGCAGCTTCTTGAACAGTTTCCGACAGATCTACTTAACGAATAATAACCCAATTGAATATTTCGGGACGGAGAACAAAAGCCGGCAACACGCCTGTCGGACATATTACCGCCCTACCACAATAAATCCAGGAGGTCCGTCGCCATAGGGCTAATTACTCTGAATATCGGTTGATATACTGTCTACTTAGGAGCCGTGATGTATGGCTGCACTCAAAGGTTCGGACGCCGCGCGCCCCCGGCACAACCGTGATGCTACGATTATAAATAAGCATGTTTAGGATAATTATTGTCGACAAAGGGGTTAGAATTTGTTACAAAGGATAATAGAAAACCATATTTTCAAAATAGTATTATAGTTTTCAAAAATATTAGTTACTTTAACTTTAACGTTACTGATTATTTCGTTATTTTTATCCGTAAAGTTTAGGGTTAATAAAAATAGGCCATGAACATTATACAAAAACTTTGAACAGTGCCTGACTTGAAACAAAAAGGCACAGAAAATTTATTTCTATGCCATCTATATAACAATTGTTAAAAAATGAAACGAATTGTAGGTATGTCTCGTATCCGAATAGTATAAAAAGTGAAGACTTGTTGATAAAAACTTATAAGAACAAAAATAAACACCGAGTCTATGGTAACTTGAAATGCCATATTTGGAGAATAATACCTCCTACATTTTGCTAACATTGATTCGGTTTTCCTTGCACATCCAGTACATCACTTTTTTGATACATTTCAATATCTTTACAAGGTCAGTGACTCTCTCATCGGCTATGGTGATGATTATCATCAGCCAGGTCAAGTAATGGTACAAAAAGTAAGATGTTCATACGCAGTCATTGTATTCAGGCAGTAACTTCTTTTTTAATGACATCGAATGAGATGTCCACGATATTCATTGTATTTATGTAACAATCCAGCACATGATCTAGATTAGTGACGCCCATTGTGTCGCCGAAGGGTTGTGCTTATTGTGCACGTGTAAATGATGTGCCGCATATAAAGCATCAATTCCCGCAAAACATTCACGATAGATTCGGATTCTATGAATTTGTAAAGAAAATAAAGGTTACTTTTGAAAGGGTTCCATTCAATATTATGGATAGATTTCGATGACAAAGCGCGAATCAGAATCACTAGATTTGGATATAATTATGTTTCAGTCTTAACAGTCTCTTGGTAGACAGAATGTATGCGTGTCGGCAGAAATAAGACATACTATGACATCAACGAGGTTATGAAGAAAGTACATTATATAAAGATAATATTAAGAATAGAAAGAAACACAATTATAAAAATCATAGGTAATATATTTTATTACTTGTATCAGAGCAAATAATAATTAGAGATGTTTTATATTAAATGTCGTACGATTGCATAGGTTTAATCAAGCATTGGTACAATGAAAGAAAAAGTAATGAAAATCTCCGTCGTTAATAGCTTTACTACGGGACATTGGCGGAATTGATGCTAATAGCACAGAGCCATTCATCAAGAATTGACTTGAAAGTAATGAAAGGATAAAACAAGTACTAAACTGAAAACAATAATAAAAACTATAAGTAACAATGTATTTATTTGGTATCATATTGTTTTACATACATTCGTCAAATCTCGCTTCGCCAAATCACAATCTCTATTTAAAATGTAAGTACATCCAAAAAATAAACAATTTTACACTAACTGAATCAATTATTCTTATAACACCTATGGACAAGCAATTTCTACCCAAACAAATATCAAACAAACGTTCAGACACTATTCACAACGTAATCTTTTTGCAAGCTCAACCACAATAGACCCTGATAAGATCAAAACTCTTGCCTCAACAGACAAATTGTTGACTCACAGACAGTAACATCGATAATTATGTTTACAAAACATGTCGTTCACTGGGGCTTATTTTAAATAAGTATTTTGTACCGTGAAATTGATATACGACTACGTAGAATTTGCAGTAATTTTGTATACCTTATTTATAATGTACGTGTCTGAAAGATTATATTATGAATATGGTCCCTTAAAAGAATATCACAAAAAACTTAACGAACTGAAACTGGGAAATTAAGGTACTGTTTTTTTACATATTTATATACACGGTCTAGTCAGGCAGGAAGATTAAGTAGTTAGATAGATAGATAATTCTTTCAGATATTTGATTTAATTTGATTTATTTATTCAATAAACAATATTACATTGTGTTTGAAATTTCATACAATTAATCACAAAAATAATTAACAATTATAGAAATAAAAATGTCATATAATTTAAAATACAAAAATAATCAAGAATTATATAAATAAAAAATGTCATACAATTTTAAACACAAAATAAATTAAAAATTATATTAAAATAATTTCATGGAATAGATAATTTGATTTTAATTACACAAATACGATAGTTAGATAGGTAGCATGTATACATTTCAATGTACAATGGGTGGCTGAATCAATTTCTTCCAGGCAACCTTGGGATGCACAGTAATGTAATAAAAACAAAATATACTACTCTGTCAAGAAAGTACCGGGAAAAAATCAATAATACACAAAAAAATTGTTATTCATCCAAATTTATTTTATCACCTTCAAAGTATACTCCTTCAAAAACGATACACTTACGCCAACGAATAATCCAATCATCAAAACATTTTTTAAACGCTGTTTCCGGAATTGAGTTCAGTTCTCGCCGCGAATTCTCCTGTATGTCTTCTACTGATTGAAAACGGGTGCCACGAAGTGGTAATTTGAGTGTAGGAAAAAGAAAGAAGTCGGCTGGAGCCATATCTGGTGAATATGGTGGTTGCTCGATGGTATTTGTTGAGTGTTTGGACAAAAATTCGTTCACAATGATGGCCTTGTACGAAGGCGCATTATCGTGGTGCAAAATCCAAGAAATTTCTTTCCACAAATCTGGCCTTTTTCGTCGAATTTGTTCTCTTAAACGTCGCATAACGCTCAAATAATATTCTTTATTTACCGTTTGACCTTCCGGCAAAAATTCCGAGTGCACAACACCGCGATAGTCAAAGAACAGTCAACATAACTTTGACTTTTGATCGACTTTGACGTGGTTTTTTCGGTTTTGGTTCAGTTGGAAGGCGCCATTCCGAAGCTTGTTGACTAGTATGCATGTCAAACTCGTAAACCCACGTCTCGTCATCAGTAACAACGCGTTTCATGAATGTTGGGTCGGTATTGACCCGTTCTAGCATGTCCTCAGCGACTCTCATGCGATTTAGTTTTTGAAGAAAATTCAGGTCTTTTGGGACTAGCCGGGCAGCAACACGTTTCATACCCAAGTTATTAGTTAAAATGGTACGGATCGAATCGTGAGATACAGAAAGTTCGGCGGCCATCTCTCTCAAACTTGAATGAGGATTTTCAGTCACTATTTCCTTCGCTTTTGCGATGTTGACTTCAGTTGCAGACGTTGATGGCCTACCAGAATGAGGTAAATCTTCCATCACATCTCGACCGCTTTTGAACGCTTTCTACCACTCATAAGCACGTGTTTTTGATAAAGTCGATTCACCGTAAGCCTTCTATAACATTTTCAGTGTCTCCGAACATGAAATTCCATTGGCGATGCAAAATTTAAGACAAACAACTCTTTGTTCGATGTTTTTGTCCATTATGAAATTCGCAATACACACTAGATATTATAAAACTAAAAACAGCACTGTTTTGAACATAAATGACAGATACAACTCAAACTCCGCGCCAAAGTGGAAAGCAGTTGTGCCAATCAAACAACAACAAAAAAAAAACAAAATTTGAATTTGGAACCATAATCAAAACATTCCTTCCCGATACTTTGTTGACTGAATGTATGTTCTAGTTATCGGCTAAACTAAATAGAAAGTGTATTAAAAACAAAAGAAAGAAAGAGAGAATAAAGACCTTTCAGATTTTAACCCGTACAATATATATTTTCCGTTAAACAATTCCACTACCTATTGGTGATGTCGAAACTCTGTAGTTAGTTTTTTTTAGGGCTGCAACTAACAACGATAAAGGTTCAATGTATTCTCCAAGGCATGGATAATTCTCAATGTCTTACCTAGATTGATTTTCAAATAACAATTATTATGCAAGCTAACCTTAACACAATGCCCTTATTTTCTTTGTGTAATAAGAGTGAAAGCTTTACTACTGTAAATGAATGAAGCTGTTTACGAGCATAGTTATAGTGCGGACTAGCACATTAAGTGGCACGGGCAGATGTTAAGGATTGTGGCAGCAAGGTGTCCGGTGCGTCCGCGTCGCTCAGGTGCCACCGGCAGGCACAAGCCACAGCTTTGTCATCGTCGTGTACAGACGAGTACACACTATATCACATTAATTAATTAACATTTTTGTATAAATGTACTAATTGTAAATAAAGTTATTTATTTCATATCTGTGGCTTTCGTCTTGTATCTCGTAATGGATGATAATTTTGGCTAATGAATGAAATAGAGGTTGTTAGCTCTCTGATTAAACTTGTCCATCCAACTCATTCTGTTACATATTTGGCTTTACTAGTTAATAAAATTATAAGGTATTATCATTACACAGAAGTTACGATTGATATGCACCTAGTATCGGAAGAACAGGTGGAAACTATTTTATATATTTAGATGACACATTAGCTTAAGCGGTTACGATAATTTCAGATATGTAAAAATCGCAAAATGTGGATGAACTTTGTTAGTAAGATGCTCATAAGGTTATATGTATAATATATAATATACCTACTTATAATATCATATGATTTATACAAATTCAATTTGAAATTCTAGCAAGAAATTTCACTTCTAATGCAAGAGCATATTAAAAAGATATTAATATAAAGATGCGTACACTCACATGTTTGTCCATGAAAAGTAGATAGATGTAGTTGAACTAAATATTTTAAGGTACTCTTTTCAGCGTATATCTTTTTCAATATAGCAACATTATATGAATATTCTAGATTTAGCAACCTTACAAAATCATATCAATCTAGTATATTTATTGTACTGAGCCTACGAAAATATTTACAACGAAAGGCGTATGAGCGCGCGTGTACCCCCATGTTATTGTATAATTTTTTTGACGTCCGATTCAACATAAATGACGTATAAGGGAAAGCGTCGAGGTACAATTAAAATTTTTAATTTTCTTATAGTGCATTAACGTAGTACTTCTCTTATAACGTGAAAATACTCTACTATTAAATTGTAGCCTGTTGGATTATTCCGATAAATATGGCGTGTAATCGTGTGGATGCTTGTGTAATAGAAATTCATAGTTTTAGATTTAATTTGAAAATAGATTCTGAAATATGTTTCTATTACAAATTTTCCAAGCGTATTTTAGACTTAAATTGTAATTTTACCAGCAAAGTATGTCAACATAGTGCCACTTCTACGTGAATTGTGAAACCTAGGTTAATTAAAGCCAATTTTTTTCTTGTGGTTGAAGTAAATCGATCTGACAAAAATATTTCTTCAATTTTGTTCGTAACGATTTGTAATTTTTAATTGATAATGATTATCATGAAATGTTCAATTATGAGCTATTTCTTTTGTATTATGAATATAATAGGACCACATCATTACGTTTTTCTCTAATTATTTTTGCTAATTTTGTCTTAATAGGTTAGCAATGATATTTATAACTTTCGATGGCCATTATATTATTAATTCCAATCCATAATAATCCAACAGAGGGTCCACTCGTATGCTATCGAAACTTACCAGCAGGAACATCATATGCATTTAATTTTTTAAATTATTATGTAGAGATGTAATTTCATTTTTTTTACCGTCAAATATTACCAATACAGTATCATACATTTTGCAATTTACTTGCTCGCCGTCGCATAGTTCGAAAAGTTGAACTTACATACTTTGATCTGATGGTCACCGTATGTAAGTTCAAGTTCAGAAAAGTATACCGAAAAGGTGTACAGGAAACATTAAACTGTTTGTGGATACACTGTATCATTAGCTTCAAGAAGTATTTGAGATGTAACTAATAAATAAATAAAAAGTAGTATACTATATTTGATAGTGGTAGGTACCTACACATTATACACAGATTTTTAAAATCGAACCATTTTGTGGTAATTTATTTCGTTGCATTTAAGACTATTTACATTTTGTTTTTGGTCAGTAAACTATATAACCAGTTGTATTAACATTTTAACTATGGTACAAGTGAGCAGATGTTCTACTCATACTATTGCGTTATAAACCAATCCAATCAAATGCAATCCTCAGTATTCAGTTTAAGAGATTCGGTCAAATATTTTTTTCCAATTCTAAAGACGACAGTTTGTGCAAACCATTCCATCACCCTTTCTTTTTTGTAATATTTGTGCAACCCTACCTTTCACTCAACTAATATCATAGAAATGTTCAGCACATGCTATTCCAGGTGCAAATTTGGTCGGTCCATAATTGATACACAATTACATCAGATGTGTAGCACGCTTTTATAATATAGCTGTGTGCAAGTATGGCGCTGGGGCTCTATATATGGGCTGATTTAAGCAAAAGAAGCCTTCATCTTACTAATACTTAAGAAGAAATGAGTAATCTGCGACAGAATAAGAAAATATTGAGGGCAATAAATAGTAAAAGAGGATTTCAGTAAATCTCAAGAAGCTATTTGTGTCTATCTACGCGACCGCATAGCAGACTATACGTATGATTTTGCTTTCTTCTTCTTCTCTCGTATCGACAGTATATCAAATTTGATTTGCACAGTGTATCGACCTTGTTTGTATTCTCAGAGGTGTTTATGAGTTCCTCCAGTGTGCACATTTTTGGGCAAGCAACACACATTAACAGGAAGATTATCATCAAGAAGGTTGTATGTGTGAACAGTCAAATATTGTGGCGGCAAAGTCTTAACATTCCAATAAACAAACATATTCCCATTTACAAGCTACTATAAATTTCTTGCTATTCTTCCAAATATGATAGCAGTTATAGCATCCAACCATTAATTCGTCAAAATTTGAATGTCAATGAAGGTTAGGGTAAAGCACACAACAGCAGGCCAGAGTGTGTAAAATAAGATATTTTACTCGGAGACGTTTACATTGGTGTTAACGAGCCATCCTTCTATAAAATGTTTTGTACCCATACATAAATCTTGTGGTAACCAGAAGAGATCACAATACGAACGTATAAATATTATGTTTATTGAAATATGTTTATTGCGTTATAAAATGTTATGTGTATTTCAAAATCTAAGTATTGAATAGTATATCTTTAATGATTTACTTGCGACTTCTGGATTTAAAGTGCGTATTTACTTAGTTATAACATTGAATCTCATTGAAATTATAAGTTCCCATAGCCATAATTTGATGGCTTTCCGTTCATAAAGCACACAAGAACACACTTTATACAGATTCTTGTAAAACTCAAAAGAATTCGAATGAGTATTTACTCGTAAAACTTTGTATTTAGTATGGTTGCTAATAAAAATATTTATTTAGATGATTTACGCATTTTAGATTTTCTAGATTTAGTTTAGTTTCAAATAGGAATAAGATTTGCCTGCAACTGATACCAACTGAAGCTAATTCTAATTATATTTTTAATTAGATTATTAGTTAAAATTCGCAATGTTAGTTTACAGCAACTAGGTAAATAAACTAAAACTCAGTGTAAAAGCATTCCAGTTGAGAAGATAAACTTTACAAGGTAACGGCTTGTAAAGATAATTGATATTTATTACAGTCATTAACCTCTCTTATTAAGAGTTAAGACATAATTCTTTATACAAAACGCTATAAGATGAGTGTTGCACAAAGCCAGCTCCTGGAAATCAATTAAAACTGCTGAATGATTGAATTAATTATATTAACTGCCACTTTTTATTTCTGACATATTATATCTTTCATTGATTCAATTTAACGCTTTGAAAGTGTAAAAACCGCGATAATATATGCCTATCGTCATTTACTTAAGTGGTTGATAACGTGAATGAAAAAAAAAGAAAAGTTATTTTTGTAATTAACACATTAAGGGCTGACATCTTAATCTGTATGGCGCCAATTCTAAAAAGACTTCACCCCTTGATAACAGTCTCGACGAGTTTATCAAAGACCCGGGCCATATCTAAACAACAGGATAATAATGTGCAAAAAATCTAAAGTTCTTTTACAATTAATGGTTTTTTGAATATGTTTTAGATTTTGGACCACCCTTAAGAAGAATGCAATTTTTTAATACACAGATTTCATATTCATTTGGCCTGTATCACTCATATAAATAAATATTGTAAGCGATTACACAGCGCTATCTAGACTCTATCTAAGCATTCCCGATTATATAATTCTTGAATTTATGTGTATAATGAAAGTTTATTTATCAGAATATGGGTGAGTGAGTACCTATAGAAATTTTGAATGTTTGAATTTTAGGTGCAATCCATACTCTACCACTGTGTGGCGTACAAAAATATGTCTTAAAATTAAATTATTCGATAGTTGAAATTATCATATAGGTACATTATCATGCAATAAAATTACAATAATCACAATTTGCCTACCATTATTTAAAAAATCGTCAATAGTAAAAACATTGATTCATATATATACTATATATACATATACAAAAACAGTAAGTATATATAAACATATACTTACTGTTTTTATACATGACTTAAAAATATCCGAATTTTCGTAATGGCAAACCTGAAATAAACGTCAAGTAATAAGTAATAATTACTGACAGAGCCGACGCACGTGGGAATCATTCCTACGGCAGCGATCGGCATACACAAGCATAAATCACACAACATAACAACAAGATTTATATCCAATAAACGGATATCTACTAAACGAAACGGATTATCCGTTTAGTGGATATAAAGCAATTATATCTGAATTACTTCAGCTCATGCTTCAAGCCGCTTAAAGCTTCCTAATGAATTACATAATTAACGAAAGGTGTTTCATTATCACCTATTTATATTATACAGACATAAAATTACCAATAACAGCGATGAAATCATAAATACTTTTATAATCAAGCGCTCTACTTACATATTATCAACTTATACGTTCATAGATACGCATCTAAATTTGGTTAATATTTTCCGCTGTCGTTATTCAAATGTGTCGCAGTAGCAGAGTCCGGCATTAATTGCGACTGCTGCACAGTCATGAGGTTTTGAGATCAGTTCTCGATTCGGCTGAAGTATTATCGGGTTTGTCCATTGAAAAATTGGTAATTATGCAGTCAGCAGTATGATCGGTCAGGTGACTCACTTTTGCATACCCATTTAGGAATATCAACGCGGAATTAAGTTTTGAAGGTTCAAATTGTTATTTGATAACATTTCATGACATGAAATTTCACGACGACTGAATTACACACGACACACGACGAATTTGAGAGTAAAGAGAGTTTTCATTGAATGTGATCTCCTATTGAATTGATATTAGATAAGATGTCTGCATCTACTTTGCTACCATCAAAATATTAGTTATGAGTGTAGCAATATTTCACACGGAATAATAAACCTTTGAGATATTGGGGCAATTATAGAAAGCTAAAACGAAAAAATAAAAAAGACAAAAATCGCTCGCCTACGGCTACGTTGCGGAGGGCCACTGTACAAACCACATTTGGAACATATTTTTTGCTACATTTTATGAGGGAAAGACGCTATCGTTAGGATCTGGTCGTCGTGATTTATAACATCTGATCGCACTAAGCACCACTTGTTAGTCTTCAGTATAGATTTGCATCCAATTAGTAGCATTAGAATTTCGTTATACGTGATCTACCGTATCGAAACACCGATATTTATCGGATTTTAATATTACGTTCATCCTCCTTGTTGGACCCATAGTAAGCGCTTAGTATTACAAAGGTATAGACTGCTATTGTATAAAATGTTAATAAGTGCACCAATCACCTGGTTAACTAATATATACGTGTATTTATTTATTTTATTTATATATTGAACTTTATGCACAAGTACAATAATGCCATAATTAATGCGGACTTGATGCCGTAGGCATTCTCTATCAGTCAACTAAAGGTGGTGCAAAGATAAATTAGTAGGTGACTTATTAATATATTACGATTTTATTCATATTATTACTAGCTAACTGGTCGGCATCGCGAGTGTAATACCCCTGGTGTTGCATACGTCCATAGGCCACGGTAACCGCTTCCCATCAGGTGGGCCGTGTGCTTTTCTGCCACCTTAGCGGTAAAACAAAAATAAAAACTAACTAACGCTTTACCTGACCCGAGATTGAACCTGTGACCTTAAAGCCACCTTCGCCTGCACTACACCACGCTGACTAGAATGGGTACAAATAGTTAAAAAAATAATAGTACTGACTTAATATCTACGTATTTCGTTATTATATTCAAATCCATCATAAATTGGAATTATTAAATATCTACCAGTGTTTGATTGAACTCAATAACCAAATTATAATTTTGCTATTCAGTTCACTGCGTATACTCTGTCCTACCTTAACATTCTACAACGTTAAAAAAAATCAAAATATTTCATCACCTAATTTATTTCCGAGGACTTTTATTTTATGTCATGTAAGTTTTCTTCCGTCATTTCACATGCATTTAAGCCGATATGCAAGTAACGGTAGGTATTCGAAGCCATTTGCATTAATCAGAATAAATTGGTTAAAAATAAAAGTATTGCAAGTAAGCGGATATTGCCAAGGTGAGACGAGGCTCCCACGGTGAGGGCTCTGAAAATAGATCGATGTCTAAATAAGTTTATAGCCAAATATCGACATTCAATTATATGTTAAAATACGCCTTTGTTTATTGTGGATAATTCGCTCACAAGCAATAACAATCACATTTTCGATTTAACTTAAAGCTATAAACTCAAAACAAAAGATCGAACTCAATTGTTCCTACATAAGTATAAGTGGCCCAGTAAGCAAGTATGTATACACGTGTATGTTCACTTAAAACACTAAAGAATAAAGAATTCACAGTCATCCGCGGATTAACGAATGCCCCTGCTGCCGACAGTATTATATACATACGAAGGTGTTGTTCGGACAGCAAGAACATTCTGGCCGTAACTTCTTGTACAAAATATATTTATCGCATGAAAATATTATTATGAAATTATCATCATCAATCAAACTTATCTATCAGTTAGTCTAATTTAATAAAATGACTACATCTCTTTAAACGTTCTTTCAAAAACTTGGTAAGGCAATTTTCAGCCATTTGATTGAATGCAGTTTAATGTGGTGAAATACCATGCTATATTCATCGCATTTTGCTTGTTCTACACTAAAGTTCTAAGTTCGGTTTAGAGTCATAAACAGAAAATTAATTAATTTCAGCACGTCAATACTGAAATGAGTTTTTATAACATAAGTTTCAATTTCAATTCTATGTATAATATGTATGTATTTACAAAAAAATATATATCGAAGTATGTTCATCCGCATTCTAGATCCCATAACACAAGCTAGTTAAGCTATGCTAACCATGGGTCTAGGTAGCGTTGTGTAGAATGTCGTGGAATATTTATTTATTTAATATTTAATTGAGCTTACAAAGAACCACAAATACAAATCGATCTATCGCTCAGAGAGCTCCACGCCCAAATAAAAAGTTCAGTTTGTAAACGAAAACTGGAAGAATAAGGCTAGATAGATATACATGCTATGGCTGATTTACCTTGACCAGATCCTGTCAAAAAAAATCTCATATCTCGATGTACCGCGATAGAGTTCTGGGTACTAATTGACCGGTTTCTACAAACTGCATACCAAATAACTCATTACCGTTGTACCGTCACTCTATATCTACGAGGTTATAAAGTTTGTTAAAAGCAATATTAATTTATTTAAAAAGGTTGAAAATCAACATCGTTCAGATAAACTGCACCTGCACCGACAAATACTAGTTTTGCTCACAGAAGTGTTTATGCAATGACTCCTAAATTCTTTAATAAACTACCACAGGAAATAAGAGTCAGCAGAAATAGCCATGAATTAAGGGAAACCTCTTTAATCTGTTAAATGATAAGGCTTATTATTCTATTAATGAGTATCTGACTGACCACTCTGTGAAATAGTCTTAATAATTAATTTTATGGGTTTCGGTTCCGGTGTTTGAATACATCAGATGGTTTAGTGCAACGCTCCCGAATTGTGTGAAATAACACCGTAAAATACCACTATCAATATCATGTCAAACTGGTGTCCAACCAACGTGTTCTGAGTGCGTGTGCTGGAAAAATCAAACCGAACACGATATATGGACATCAAAATTAGCAATAATTATTATTAAATACAATAATAAAACATCTCATTACAATGAGTAACTTTATTTGTCATCATTTAATTTTTTTAATTGTAGATATATCATTTAATCAATTAATTAGTTTGTCCACACCATTACGAAATACACACAGCACATAGACCTCTCCTATGTGTAATAGCACCCAACCCGGCCTCCTCCTTGCGTATTTAGTCTATATTTAGATTACAAATTTTCTTTGTTAAAAATTTTGGAAATTCACTTTATGAAACAAGCAAAGTTTTACTAATGACAGTTAAAACTTTAAGAAAACAATAAAAGGAAGGGATCCCATTTGATGTTTGTATGAACAATATTTAATTTAAGTGGTCCATTTTAAGACTGTGTGTGTCACATAGCCTACCGCCGTCGGGTACGTTCAACCGCCCAGGAAGCGCAACTCAACGCGCGAATAAGAAATAAATTCCCTGGCAAGCGTAACAAAGGTGAAGTAAAAAGGAAGCGTTCATCCCCTAGGCTATGCGCTGGCGTAGGATTTATACACGTGCCTTATGGCTTCATGGGATATAAGAAAAATTTACAAAATCACACACTCCACGTAACGAATGTAAATATCTATTGAACTTGGGTAGAGAGTGGTAACACACGGTTGCAAGATTTACCATAGTAACATGTGTTACATAGTTATACGTAATATAATACTATCTAGGAAGTAAGAGACCAGACTAATCGCAAATAACGATATTTTTATTGATGTATTTAACGATATTTTACATTGTATTGCTCACAAAATATTTAGAGACATCCCATTCGAAGTATACTGTTATGATTACTAGTGGTTTGTGGGCTGAATTATCTGACTCAATTAAGCAATATAGCTTCAGGAAGACACTCAGTGATGTCCATTGAGTACACGCGCCACTTGTGACTTGTATCTGGACAGGAACGGTGTGGAGAAGAATATACCAGGTACAGCCTTTTATAACAAAGCTTAGTAACAAGTATTTCAATTTCAATGGAAAGCTCCACTATTAACACCTCTTTGCAAATGAGCATTGAGAAAAAGGAAACCAACCTAACTAACCTAACCCAACCTTTGAAAAGTAAAAATCCTGCTAGCAAATCATAGACAATTAGAAAACTCCATGTAATTTTATTACTTATGTAAGTTATTTATCATATCCAAAACAATATTTTACTATATTTTATTAAGTGTCAAACATTCATTTATTTAAAAAATAAGTACCTACACTGGATACAATACTCTGTCAATGAATTCGGCCTACGCGGCCTTAAATTAAAATCATTCGACTCTAACACATTTTATAAGTTATAGCTCCGTTAGTCCAAGCCCCAGGTTACTAAGTAATAAACAGTTAAACACACATGAAACCACTTCCAATACTTTTACATAATCATTAACGAAATCGTTGTATATGCCTTAATGATAAAGTCCGCGCACTCTAACCATTGAGCACTTTCCTTGAATGACACCAATCAACTATAATTTACGGTCGCGAAAGAAATAAGACAATAAAAAAATTCGGAAGCCATATTTTGATGTACAGAAAAACTGAATAATGGCACACAAAGTGGCAATAGGAAGAAATAATATTTTCATTTCCTGTTTGTGCGTGCTAGTAAAATTTGGAGAGCAAAGTTTTTGCATTGTGTACGCATCCGTGGGAGTAGCTACCTGGCACCCGCGGCGCAGTAATTTCTTATAAATCGACATCGAGTGAGATATCCACGGTCATGCTTCTTTTCCCGCTGCGTATGGTCGGAGAGCGGGCGCGGGACGCAGTCCAACAATAAGGCACAATAAGCTCACATGATCTAGATTAGTGACGCGCATTGTGTCCCCAAAGGGTTGCAATGCTTTGTGCACGAACAAACGATGCGACTGTGCATAATGCGCCGATACCCGCAAACATCTCCACTGTGAATTCGCACTGATTCTATGAATTTGTAAAGAAAATAAATATAACTTTTGACAGCCGTCCTCGCTTCGATGTTATCGTTGTTTGTCGATTGTGAGTTCACAACAGTGATATAATCATGAAAATAATCTGCTAGTATTATATTTTATTTTTCAAATTTTAGAACATATAAGGCTTCAGGGAGCTCATAAACCCAGCACTATTGTCTCTGCCTTCCCTGAGGGAAAATGGCGTGAATGTATGTATATACACATATAATTGGTATAGATGACACATGTAAAAATATCAATAAGAACCTACACAGGAGTGTAGGTTCTATAACAAGAAGAAACCTTACAGGGACTTTCAAGAGGACTTTATAAAGGCAATTTTACATTTGATTATAGCTCCTAAAACTAACTAAACTAAAGATTGTGCAAACATTAAATATTAAGTAATAAACTATTTTTAAAATAAAACTATAATATTTTTAAACATTTCAAATATGAATGACATGGAACGTCGAGTTTCACTCTCTGTATTAACGAAACCATATAAGAATCTGTTTTATTTTGAAACATAGAAGAATGTTTATAATTAATTTCATCAAAGCAAATAACCCACAATCATACTTTTAGCTAAATGAAAGCCTGAACCCGTCAAAAAGGAAGGGTTGAAGTATAAAATCTACAATTTAAAAATATTCTAATAGTTTTTAATAACCGTCTTTTGTCGGACATTAGACAACCGATAATTAAACTACTTTGAAACTTAGTTATAATGAGTATGCCGATGAAAATATACATTAGGGGTTGTTCAAAGTTAACCCCCTCGCATCGCATACAATGAGTTTAAGGTTTTAAACGATAATTATGTTTTTGTTCAGACGTGCAATGATATGAATTACAAATATAAGACTGAAATATTAATGCTGATTGCCCCAGGTGATCGCATCCGCATGCGAGTACTCAGAAATTGGGTTGAAAAATGTTTGCAGAACAGAAACCTACACTTTATTATATAGGTATATGAATGTATGTGAATCTTATTGTGTGATCAAAATTAGGCTATCATTATTAAGTTTTTAACTGAATGTACCTAATTTCATAAAATTTTAATTTTAAATATAACGATACTTATCACACCAAAATATACTTCTTTTTTGGTGTGATAAGCAGTATGTTTACGTAGGTATGGCAACCGGTTATTATATAACTACCTGGTTATATGTATAAGTACAAAGGCTGAACCTCCATACCACGAACACGTTAATTCCCGTAAACATAAATATATTGATCATTTATCTCAATCTTTAATATTAAAAGCTCATTTGTTATAAAAAAAATCATAGTAAACCAAATTCCACGTTATATTATTAAAAAAGTATCCCTTCCGTGCATGTCCATTAAAAGAGAAGTCAAAATATTTTATGGACATTAATGTTAACACTTTTGTCAAACGGGATCACCCACACAAGACACAAAGGCAACCGATGTAAATCTTACCCTTTATACACCGCTAGATTTTTTGATCCAATGCTATAAAATATAGATATGAACAAAATACTAAATGCAATAAAAATCTTCAACCTCGGTTCATTCTCACATACATGAAAAAAAACTCACATCTACATTTCGGAAAAACTCATTCCAAAGTAATTTTTTACATGCAACCTGACCGCTGTCATTGTTAATTGTACCTCTTGAACTAAAAAATGGATGAATGGGTCCGAACGCTGTCTTTGAGCACCCAACGGGTGACACTGCTGGGAGCAATTTGTCTTACAAGCTCAGATTCGATCTCAATATTTGATGTCGTTTTTTCGCACCTCATGTCAATTATGTCTTCTATCCTTTATCAGATTTTTTAGTTGGATATATATTTTTTTAAATAAGTGCTCGTATGTTAAAGTTACTTTATAGTTTTATTGCTTTAAAAGGGATAGGGTAAAGAGATACACAATATCAAGCTCTTTCATTCAAATATACCCCTTTAAATCAATGCCTGGCCATTCATCACGCAAGCGACACTTCTCGCGTGGAGTGGACACTAGTGAGTGACGATCAAAACAACCAAAACACTACTCTAATTTAAAGTAGCACAGCTAGTATTCGTTCGTGTCTCCACAATCTGTTAACACAGGGAACTAAACTTTGATGCAAGCATTATTGTGTATTCTGTATCTAATTAGATAATGTAATTAAATAAAATTCCATTCTCGCCTTTGGGTGGTAATCCCTTAGATATTCTTATCATTGTTTAAAGCGAGTTCAAAATTTATTACATTCATGGATAATACATTGCTCCAATTTCATTCTTTATCTTAAGTAAAGTAAAGCATATTTTTATTTAAAAAAAACTACAAGAAGAGAATAAAAACACCGACTGTAATTGTAAACTTTCTATGAACTTGATATATAACGTCATAAAAAGACTAAGAGCAAACCAAATAGTATATTTTTTCCCAAATCTAAATGCAGAGCATTGACGTCCAAAAAAACTGGCGGAAGAGGATGGGACCTACCAATATTAGTTTTATATCTGGCAGAAAAAAGCTCGACACTCAAGAGGGTGATTGTCAATCAGAATAACAATAATAATGGGAACCCTTTGAAAATCGAACCCTTTCGGTTCTACACCTGATGCGGAAGCTATTCGCACACTACGTGGGAACATGATTATACTAAAACTTTGATTTTTGATTCTACCTTTTTGGACATAATAGTAAAATGCGTGTGAATTCGTCTGCGGACATATGAAAAAGTCTTGTCACTTGCTATTTAAAGCTAGTTCACTACTTTTTCTGTTTAAATACGCTTCAATGCTGCCCTATTTTTGTAATTTGCATTGCAATAGGCATTATAATTTAAAGAGTTATCAAGAATTGGAATTTTGGATGTATGAGTCTTCACGAAGACCTTCGAGGCCACACAACTACACCTGCTAGTTAGTACACCTGCAGATTAATAGACGAGGCTCTTCCTTTCGGGGGTATGGGGGTCAGACAGTAGTCGTTTTCGTGGAAACCGAGATAAGTCAAAACAAGATAAAAATATGAGAGGACAGCGAACCCCGATCTCCAAAGTGCAAAAGTTATGGGCGTGTTGCGCCCAAATCTCTTGCACTTTGGAGATCGGGATTCGCTAACTAACGCTGTTATGATATTGTTTTTATTCTTCGATCAGCGAATACTTTTGTAAGAAGTTTCTGTATCCAATTGAAGGTTTTCCATTGTGTTAATGTAATGGATACAGTGCAAAATATATTACACAAAACCGAACGGGGAAAAACATATAGGTATAAAAAAATCCAGATCGTGCTACAGCACATACCTAAGTACAACGTAAAGCTTTAGCAGAAAGCGCATGCCAGTGCACTTATCAAGTTTGCACATTGACGATACCTGTACTAACTGTCCGTCACGTCCTGAATACTGTTAACAATGAACTTGGGCGAATAACAAGTAGACATGAAATATTTCATTAAAAAATGCACTTTATGACGATGGCAATAAGAATTGTGTAACCTATCACCCGCATGTTGTAGTAATACACGCGCTACTGCATTAATGATAGTGCTATCTGTTACCTACACTTGACTTTTAAGTTCACGACAACTAGAGATAAACATTATTCCTTCACGTCGAACAGTTAAATATGTACTGTTAAATAAACTGGAGTATATTTTTTATTTCTGCATACAATACAAACGCTAAACTATTTAATATTGAGTTGGTTAGTTTTACAAAATGTTAACAATTTATCCCCGGAGGGTTAGGCAGAGGTAAATTAACACCCATATTTCACGTCCCAGAGAGTGTGAGCCTATTGCCTTCTTCCGGGCACTATTGTTGACTCAAGCCATGTATCTGACTGAGTCTGGGCTGTATATATCTGTCTAATGTCAAACAGTCCTATCCCTTAGTCGCCTTATACTACACCGCACGGGAAGAGATGGGGTGGTCCAAATTCTGCTCTGCCGGGAACTATGCGGCTACAAAGTTAACTTTCCGAAAATATATTTCATAGTATATTAAGTATGCTGATTCTCATCCCCATTCTAATTAATTGAGATTACTTAAATCAACTGCTACACCATCGTAAGAATTAAAAAGTCAATCACACAACCACGGTTGACAATATCTACATGTTAATTTAGATTTAGAAGGATACTATAACGTCATTACTCGACACCCTTCCGTTACGTCACATGACGGAAACGACAGGTTCTGATAATTTGAGCGCTGTCATAACAGCGGATACAAGCCACTTAAGCTTATTTCGCCTAATTGAATCCTAGAGCATTAAGCCTCTCAAACCTATAATCCCTTTTATGAGATTCACGCCGACATTTTAAGGATCCTTTAGCTGTCCCCTTAAGAGTATTTTTTGTTGATGGATAAATCTAGAGCAAGGTGCATTTGATTTAAGTAATTAAAGCTATATACGGAACTCTCTTGTTTGTGATACAAAGTTCTAAAAAATCGGCTATTCTACGTAGAATTTATATCATGTAGGGTATTTTTTTATTTTGTTTTATGTCAATGGTTATATAGAATTATTTTTAAAAGGTTCTTCAAGGTAAGTTAAATACCATTATCACATTATTGGTATTTCATACAATTCAAAACCTAAAGTAGTTAATTGTGTCTTATTAGAAAAGATAACCATACCTTTAGTACTGTAGGAAATTGTCCCAATTTAAATGATTTATATTTTTAATTTCGTTGTAGCTACTTATAACTACATAAGACCTTACCTACAATAACATCAATAGAAATTGAGTGTACGATAAAATCAATAATTTCTATTGTAGGTAAATTATTACAAAGGTCACGCTGGGCACAGCGGTGTTCTATGTAAATCACTGCTTTGCCACCACTGTCCTCTAGTAAACCAACAGCTTCATCATCATAGCGACTATACCGAAAGCCAAAAAAATATTCGAGTTACCCTTTAAAGTAGATTTTCTGAGCTGTTTCTTTTTTATTCAGAAAAACTTGAAAAGATAAAAATGATAATATACTTCATAATAGTCAACATCATCATTTCACAAAGAAACCTAGCGAAAATACTAAGAAAGTAAGATGATGCAATGTTCAAATGAAAAGATTTAGTTATAAATAAAAAGATTAAGGTTCTTTGAAATAATAATTAATATATACAAATTATAGTACACGACATCACTAACTAATTTTATGATCTAGTAAATAAACATCAAAAGAATGATATAAGTTACCACTGTTATCGCGTTAGAATATTACTTATTAGTTACGTCATATAGAAACTTGAATGTATCTAATAAAATTTATTAAACAACCCAATAGCACAAAATAGATTCTATAATATAGATGTAGTTGAAACTTAAGGGCGTACTTAGAAAGAAAATATCGTTACCTTTTGAAAGCATTACTTCTTCAAATCGTAATAAATAAAAGCCACAAAAGTATGCGGTAAACATTATTGCACAATTTAAAGTAAGTAATTGCCGAAAAAAACGTCGGTTATTGAAAGGAAAAAGTTTAGACGATTTTGTACAAAATTGAACCGCACTCCAGAATTTAAAAAGCCGGAGGAAATGCAGAAAAAATGTAGCAATATGAGATTTCGTTATTTGGTATATATCATGCGGAAACCAATCTCAAATTGCAATTCACAAAAGTGCATCTTCCGTTTGCGACTGTCGATCTCATGTTGTGTTTTTTATATAGTAGAGCGTGCCACGGTGAGAAACAAAAATTAAAATTATTATACTTCATTCAATTATTGTAAAATTTCGGTACGCATATCGCAACACCTAAAACACTATCGTATATCAACCATTTGTATTATCGTGAAATATGAAACTTTACATTTCGCGGTCAAGTGGCTACTTTTAAAATATGATACAGATTACAAATTTGTAATTATCTTCCTTCGAAAATTGCTACTTGTCGACAGCTGCTCTATTTAAATACGGTAAATATGATTTAGGGACAGTAAGTGCAAAAAATATTCCAAGAAGTTATCTTTCTAACCTAATTGCCAGCTCTATATAACAAATACTATGCTATGCTTTATTGACATTCAAAGTTTGAGTTTGTTTCATGACTTTTTTTATATGCATATACATATAATTATTATTTTTGTTAATAACTAAATTAGTTATATACATGTATGTAGTCAGTATCAGTTTAAAGACTGATACTGACGACATACATACATAAATAAATACTTGTTGAAACAAGTGTTTTTATATCACATTTATACCTCTGCATCCTGAGCACATCAAAAAAATATTGCTTTTGTAGTATATAGTAGTAGTAGTATATATTTATTTTCCACATTGTATCATCAAAACCTTAATAAGATAAATAGTAAGTTCTAGTTCCAAATAACTATTTAAAATTAGAACTTACTATAAAACAATATCAAATAGTGTCTATTACATCAGATATATCCCTGAGAAGGTGATTTATTACCCTGAAAGTACCCATCGATTCTCAACACAGGTAATGTTGAATGTTGTTTCCTCGAAAGTTGTTGCACAGGTTTATCAAGACGAATTTTTCAAGCGAAAAAGTCTTCATTTTAGTTCGGTTGAAATTGGAATCAAATCCTACATTAGGATCACTTTTATAATTAAGAGCTTAACAAAACCATACGCCACATCGATTAAAGTCGCCCTCATTACTAGTACCTACCCAAGACTTTAGCAGATCTGTGATATGTAACCCATAAAGCGTCGATCACATCGCGAGTTCCCAGCGCAGTGCCGGAGGAAGTCGATATCCGACAATTTATTTATGTCCCTGTTTGCCCCCTAGCTTTATTTCTTCGTTCTGACACTGTAGGTAAAGTACTGAATGGCATTTTAAAGTTGAGGTTGCGAAACAAAAACTATATAGATTCCTGTTTTTCCCAAACTGTGATTGAGAGTAATTATGAATATATAATTATAATTTTACACTGTTTTATTGGTTTTAGTTACTTATTCAGATGTCAACTCTGACTCTTTTGGAGTTATTACGATGGTTATTACCCGAGCACAAGTGCTCTGCATCTAAATTTTATACCGTGGAGGCTGGGTTAATTCCAAAAATCCAATAACACCCTGAATCGTCGAAAAATTTACAACCACATTAGCACTGTACATATTTTGTAGCATATTTTTAGCCACAGGCTCTCCAAATATTAAATCTTTATGAGATTAATTATGTTATTTAGTATTTTCTATCAAACCTTTCATCTCCTAATATTAAGAACTGTACCGTCTTAAAGCTAATGATAATGTTCATAAAGATTTATCGATGTAGCGCAATAATAAAATAATTTTGACAGCTGTAGTCGCTCTCTGGCGTCGAACGGTAGGCATACCTTACCGAAATCAACTAACTCGTTTATCTGATTGTGTGTAACTTAATTATGACTCCCTTGACTTCCGAAACGACATTTTGATTATCTAATTACCTTTATAATAAATAGTAATGTAATGACATGATCATTTTGAGTTGTAAAGTCATAAATAACCTACCAAGCTTAGCGTTTAAGATCAAAACACATGCATATATATCATGAAACTATGTATGGGTATAATAGTATATAATGTACCGATTCACAATAAATCATGCGGCGGTCTGAGCCAGGCCATAAACCATTTGCATAAGCGATGGCTCTTACTTCGTCCATATCATTGTACCAATTAAGTCTTTTACCTACCGCCACAAGTAACAGTTTTAATTTTTTACCAAGATAAATATTAAATTAATGTTGTTAAAATATCTAAATTTAAACTTTGACAATATTCGGTTCAGAAATTATTTTCATGATTCAATTTCTTTATGACAATAATAGCTAAATCTATATTTAAACCTGTATTGTGTATTAGTAGATCGCGCCAAAAAAACATGTATTACCATGAATCCAATTTGTTGAAATTTAGTTCAGAAATATAGAGTAGAATAGATTTAGCTGCACCTAGCTCCAACCGGCTAACACAAAATGTAACCGCAGTTGCACTTATTAACCGTAAGAACCATGAATCAAAGTGCAGTAATATTTGCACTGAGCGGGAATCGAACGCGCTTTCCTGCGTAGAAGTCGAGCATTCTACTACTACGCCACAGAACCGTCAAATATACTCTGGACCTAAAAATATATAGGTATATTTCATGATGTTGTTAACACAACGCTTTGTCTTCTACTGACGGCACAGAAACTCTGTAGGTACTTACTTACAGGGTTGGCGGCACGACTGTAACTCCTCTGGTGTTACAAACGTCCATAGGCCACGGTAACCACTTTCCATCAGGTGGGCCGTGTGCTTGCCTGCCACCTAATGCCTCCTCGGATGGTTAACTTACACACCATTAGCATAAATTCACTGCCTGTGAAAGAAATATTAAGCTAACTTTTAATTCGATATTCGAAGTCAGAGGTTAATTTTGAAATTAATTTTAACTATAATTTATCTCCTTCCAAAAAAGATTCACCGCATCAATTAATTAATATAACAAAGTCGGTGAAAGTAAGAGATTAAATTAAAACATAGCAAATGAATGAAACTATAGAAACATTATAGTTACAATAACTATTGTTTAGAACATTGACATCACAGCAGTCGAGCAAATTACGAACAATGGACACCACGCATGAGAAGTAATCAAAGATTATGTACCTATCTTTGCTAAATATTTATAAACTGATGTAGAAAGATAACAAAAGCCAGTGTAAAATAATTGTGGAAGAAAGTAATAGACTCCAATTAGATTATATTTACTAGCCAAATTACTTGCAAGTGCAATATACAAGAGGAAGGGAACACAGAAAATTGACAAAACCTACATTTAAAAGGAAAATATGATAGATGCATCCTCAGGGATGCCGTTCTATTAGTAACGAGAAACAAGTTAGTTGACTTATTGCTCTACCACTTATGACCCACCAGTGGAAGAAACACTACGAGTAGACGTTCTGAAAATAGTGTAATTTTATAAGTGCACTTGGCAATGAATTTTTTTACCATACCTACAATAAAATTTACTATTGAAAATTGCTACTGCTCTCTAATTCATTCGAGTCATGTTTCGTTTCTCTCAACAAACATTACATAAAGTATCTACAAAAGGTCTTTAAATACTTACTTTCGCTTATCGATACATTTTCGCAAATATCACGAACGCAACGAAGCTCACGTGCCCCAAGTAATAAGATTAACAACACAAAGCCGATAAGAATCGCTTTAATAGTTTTCGGAATAAACCAAAATCATTTGATTCCTTTGTAGCGATATTTTATACAAAACGGAAGCAAATAAAAGCAATATAAAGTGAATCTCAAATTTTAGCTAAGTAGGTTTGCAATCACTTTCCCACGTGCCGTCTTTTCGTGTTTGTGAGCGGAAGAATATGAATCGCAATTATACAGTTTAGAGCCTGCATTCGATGATATTAGTTTAATTACTCGTTGGCTTCCTCTTCTATCAGTATTTTCCATAATCGTAAACCACAATCTGCGATTGCATATAAATCTGTTTGTTTTACACACGGATGCCATGACACGTCAGCTATTAAAAGTTTTATTAAGTTGAATGTAAATTTATGTTGACGATAACATGAGATATAGAAGATCTTTCCCCTACATGTTAGGCGGACTATTATTCTAAGAAATTCCTTTATCTACGGTCTAAAAACGGGGAAAAATCTATTTGGTTAGTTCTAATCATAAAGCTTTTAAGAGAGTGTAATTGACACTGTGCAGATATACTCTGCTTCCAGACTAAAGATTTGAATTTTAATTGTTTATTTAGTTTATTACCCCATCACGCTCTAATGATTGAACTGATCTAGCTGAAATTTGGTAGACTACAGTCTGGAATAACAGATAGACTAATTTTATATAAGAAATAGGTTCCCACTATGGGAACGGAATCAGAAGTACTTATACAATAAATAAAAATTGTACCACTTAGGTGGCAGACAAGCACAACGACCCACCTGATGGAAAGTGGTTACCGTGGCCTATGGAAGTGTGCAAAACCAAGGGAGTCACACTCGAGCTGCCAATCCTGTAAGCACAGAGAGTTTCTGTGCCGTCAGTGTAAAATATAATGTTAAATTAGTACACAAATTACATAAATATTGAAGTGAACTGAGGCTTAACCTTAGTAGTTAAGTTGACACGGGGTATATTATTATTATAACTTAAATAGTACCTATAAACCAAGAAAGAATATTGTTAAGTTTGTTGTTGTTTGAGTAATTCGAGTACAGTGTAAAAACCTGAAGAATTGAAATTGCCACCGATATTATGATTTGTATAAATTGTACCATAGGTACAGGCGCCAAATATACATTCCGGTCCAAATTATTGGGAACCCTGAGGTCACGAACACCCTCGAGCCTTTGCAGATGCGTAGAGATATTGCTTCCTTGGCTGTATTTTACCGTCTCTACCATGGTAAGTGTTCTGACGAGCTCTTCCAACTAATCCCATCATCTCCTTTCCTACATAGGACAACACGTGCAGGCCTTAGATGTCACCCTTACACTATGCAGAATATACGATAACCAAGCGGTTCGGAGATTCTTTTCTTTGCCGCACCACCAAGACCTGGAATTCATACACTCACAGGCACACGTGTTTCCTTCTTCCTACAGTCCCGGGGCCTTTAAGCGGGGCGTGAAAAAGCATCTGATGAGGCCGCCAGGCTGAGTGCCATCATTGTAACAGTGTCTGTAATGGTAACCCTCTTTCCTGAGACTTCGCCTTTAGCTTACCATCAGGCGAGGTGAGGTCAAGTTGGCGTGTACTATATAAAAAAAAATCATCTTTGGTCAACTTGTCAATATGTTGTAGTTCACAAGTTGCTGCCCGAACATAAGAACACTGTGTGTCAAATATAAATGGTACCATTTTTATTCGTTGCGAGCTTCTTTGTCCCTTTATCAGTGTCTTTTTATTCGCACATGTAAATGCATTTAGCTCCCACCTCCTTATCTCGGTGAACATCATTAATCTTGTATAACAATGTACCGAAGCGGTGAGCAGGCTTCGACGGCTTAATCAAGCGCCGTGCTTGCAGTATCAGTACACTCTTTTTAATCTACAAAGATACCATTATTTTACGCGCTATCTCTAGATTACTTAATATATATCTTTTACCGTTTTATTTCGTAATACAAATCTTGAAACCTGCACAGTTCTTCCTTAAATTGAGATATCGAGGATGAACTTCTGTTACATCAGAGTACCTTACAAAGGTGGATAATTTCGTTTATCTTAACGTTAAAACATTTCTGAAGTATTTCGTCGTTTATATATTTATATGTAAACAATTGTTCTGCATTTACATTTAATAATTGCAATTTTCGATATAAAGATAACTCGTCACATTTAATAACTTGGCTGTATACTCTCAAAATTTAATAGTAAGTTTACTCACATAATAAATAATAAATAAAACAAATTGCATTGAAATGCATTATTATATAATCTAATGTTATAGAACTAAGTAACTATGACAAACTCTTGCTCTCTCCATACATTGTGCTGTGCCCGATAGGGTCCATAATTGTAACAATAATTTTAACCTGAAGAATTGTATTACGTAATGAAATGCAATATATGAATTGAGTATTGACTATAATTTCAGAAAATTTTACCTTGACTGTAGTAGTTGTAGCAGGAGAACTGTTATTTAACAATTAAATTTCCTACTTTCTGAAGATTTTAATTATGACTGTACAGTTCACGTAAACCTTAAAAGCTCTATAGTGTCAAAAGGCAGATACCTACTGTATTTATGATGATTATGTGATGATATGATTATGCTATCTCTCTAAATACGCAAGCATCTGGATTAGAAAAAATTAAACTGGGAACCTAGCGCAGAGCTGCTAAAGGTTCGATCCATATATAATCTTCCATACGGATCGAACCTTTAGCAACTTTTTATTGATTATAGAATAAGTTGTAATCAATAAAAAAGTCCCAAAAAGATTCAACCTAGAAGTTGAATCCTAAACATTAAAGAAAACACTTTAGAAATTAATGTGCATTCTATTTTTATTATATTTTTGTCGTATACCAACCAAAAGTGTAAAAATATCAAACTAACCTAAAATCTAAAACTGCAAGTACAACAACAACGACCTTATCCCGCTGGTTCGATCCCCGCTCAGTGTAAATATTGGTACGTAAGATTACAACGTTGCCTCCTAAGCTTGTACGTTGAAAGGGTCCTCTCTCCTACTCTTTGATTTGACTTATCTTGGAAGCGTTTGCCGTCTGGCCGGTCAACTCCAAGAGGAACGCCTGCGTCATAGCATCGTCTGTTAATCAATAGGTATGCATAATAGCAGACAAGGCTGACTCGGGTCCCAGAGACCTTGATGGAATCCCAAACAGCCGAAAGTCTAAATTAGTAAGCATGAATATATGTATATTTGCATTGGTCTGGGTGTATCCATATAAAAAAAACTTTTGGATTCTAGATTTGGATAAAGAAAGTTTTATGTTCAAGAATATTACTATTATTGCTTTTACAATTTTGATGAAATTGTTAAAATTATAATATTAAAACCATGTGCCTACGACTTATGACAGTCACATCATATAGCCATATGAAGGTGAAAAAATGAAAAATACGTCATATATTTAGGTTTATCTATATTTTCAATTTATATTAACACACAATTTCATAATATTTACAAAATATTCTATTTTTATTCTAAATATTGTTTCTTTTTTTACAAGATATAACATTCACAGCCACAAGAAAAATAATAAATAACAATGTTTAACCCGATATACAATACCTAACCTCGGTGTGAAATAGTTCAACATAATTAAGTAATGACTAGAAATCACAAGTTTTATTTACTTCACTAGTTTACTTCTGTTGCCACCAGGTGATAGCATCGAGAAGATCTTCTTCATCCACGTGACTTACTTGTTCTTCATGTGACTGGTAATTATTTGGAACATAACCACCTGAACACGCCGATGAAACTCCAGATGAACAATCTGAACCGACAGGTGAAGGCACTGATTCTGAATACGGAGAACTATCGCCAAAAATTCCCTCGTCGACTTCATATGACATTTGAGATATCATAGTTTGAACTGGTCTAGGAATCCCGAGAGCAGCATCGCTTTCGTCGATCAAGTTTTGCAAATATTTGATATATTCTACTACCATTTTCAGAGTATCAACTTTGCTTAGTTTCTTCCCGGAGCCACGACGAGCACCACCAGACAAAGCAGCTATGACAGTGGCAGGTAATCGTTTCCTCAGGGCATTGAATCCATCATTCACTTGTTTCACACGATTTCTTTCGCGGGCGTTCCTTCTTGCAATTGAAGCTGCTTGAGGACCGACGTATGGATTATTTTTGTAACTGTATTTCTTCCTATCAGCTTGTAAATCCAAAGTCAAATATTTTTTTTCTGGTGCAGGTGCTATTGGCACCATTCTTGGAGCATCGCTTTTAACATAAGCGACGTGATAGTTGGACGGCTTATTATGTATTCCTTGAAGCATCTTCTTGGTGTCTAATCAAAATGATTTAGATAGACGTATGCGCACGCGGCAGGTAGAACTGTATGGGAGCTTTTTCGAGCTTCGACGTTCTCGGCACCGAACTAGTGAATGAGCACTACGGATCGATGCGCCGCGTTATATGGGCGCACCTTTACCAAAAAAATGGACTGGGACCCCTCACTCCCTTGCTTTTGATCATTTTTTGGGTTGTTACCTGATACATTCTTTCAAACGTGTACTCAAATTATAGACCTGTACACGTGCCACGTAAATTTAAATATTCTAATAAATATGACATGTTTGATTTTAGTCGGTCAAATACTTTGTAGATTAAGTTTAACATTAATTAGTACATTAGTTTGAAAAAGATGCACAGTAATAAAGCCTCATCACTATTTAAAATTTATTCCACAGAAGGTTATTTGAGCTAAGAAAGGTAAAGCGTCAGAAATCGCAGGTTTGATCTCGCTGAGGACAAATATGTGTACGCGTGAATATGAAAATTTAATGGGATTATTTGGTTTCTTTGCATGTTTACATAGGTGTTTACAAATATATAAATCTATTTCTTCACAAATATCTAACAAACTAATTAAGTTACGAGAATGCGTACGTACTTCGGTAGTGTTGTTTTTATTTACGTATATACATATTCGGAATCAGCTATTTTTCTGAATTGTTTGAGCTGTTTTACTTTTAAGTAATTTTCAAAAAGGTGGAGGTTCACAATTTGGATGTTTACATATACTTTTGTATTTAAAAATTGGTTTCAGGGGCATAATTTTGACTATTTGTTAGTAATATATTTCGTTGATATTTTAAGAACCATTGTACCCTACTTGCATATCATATACTCATGCCTTTTTCTCGTTTTTCCACTGTGGTAGGTAGAGACGACAGTCCGCCTGAGCATCAGAGTATCACATATTTGACTCATTTCGAAAAATTTTGCTATTTCTGTGTAAAAACGATTCAGACATTCGTTTTCAATCAATATTATGAAAAACTGTGTACCTACGCTACATTATCTCAGAAATTTAAATACGTGCCCATTGGACGTTTTTTTTTATACCGCTTAGGAGGCAGACAAGCACACCGCCCACCTGATGAAAATATTGTTAATAATCAAGTCAGTTGGAACAACGGGAATTGGGTTAAACGGTCAATATCATTGTGTACGCTACTAAGATACTCCTTCACGTGTGCGCACCGGTCACCTGCCAGCACGCAGAGTCAGTTGCGGTTTGTTGTACTTACGAGACTGGAAAAATCGAAGTACAACTTGTTTTATTGTTTGTATTATTTCTGGGATAGTTTTTCTTTATTTTAGAATGTTAAAGAATATTATATCGGTACAGTTTTTCAGTTTCGAAAATATTATGGGTAAAATTTCTATTAATAAATTTTTTAAATATAATTAAACATAATTGTTTAATTATGATACACTAAGAACAATTTCTATATTATTGTAAACGTATATAGATACATTTATAGATATTTATGGAACCTTACTGTGTTATTCCACAGGACACGTATCTGGGACCTAAATCGCAAAACAAAAGAGGCTCTGTCCCCTAGTGCAAGCGGATTGTTTTGTAACAGTCTATGCTTGAATTTGAGCTCTTTCACCGCAGTAGCACCCGGTGCTATCCGCAAAAGACACCCAGGAAACGTGTACTGCGCGCGTATAAAGCACATGAACTGTGATTTTTGAACATTATTACAATCAATTTGATATTTTTTTATATTACAAGAACTCTACATTCATATTATATTTTCATAAGGATAGTTTTGATGGTTCGAAACATAGTCACTTAACAAATTTAAAAAAGAAACATTTTTTAAATTGTAATAAGCAGGTACAGGAGGTAGGACACGACGGTATTCCCGTCCCAATTGAGCAGTCCGACTGGGTAAGTACCTCCATCCTACAGAATACCACGGCTATAATAACCTCGTGTTGTGTTCCCGGCGGTGAGTAGGGTAGCCAGAGCTCACTGGTGAGTTTTTATGCTGTTAATGAGAAGACTAAAGGCTTATCCTGATCGTGTCTTCTGCACTAACGGCACAGAAACTCTCAGTTCTTACAAGGTCGGCAGCACGGGTATGACTTCTTTGGTGTTGCACACGTTCATGGGTCACGGTAACCATTTTCCATCAGGTGGGTCGTGTACTTGTCTGCTACCTAAGTTGTATAAAAAAAATAACATTTATAATATTATGTTTTTGCGGCTTTCTTTACTTAAACCCTCCCTGAAACTAAAACTTAGCTCGCCCGATAAATTCTTGTACAACAGGTAGTTGTGTCCATTTTTCCGACATATTATAGGTACCTATGCAGTAGTTGTTTTTAATACGTTTTTTATCAAAGACTAACATTTTAACCTCAATCTTTTAAAATTAAAAAACTGTCGCTTAGATCAAATAGCTTTTCAACCAGCGATAAGATTAACATTACTTGAATTATCTACTTAAAAGCAAACATTAGTGAATCTTGTGTATTTAATCCGTAATAAAAAAAAACATATTAATGTGTAATCTTCATTACGAGTAATAAACGATAAAAGTATGCATTTGTAGTTGCCATATGCTCCCATAAAATATGTAGTTAGAACTTATCTTTATCTTATACTTAATTAAGTATCGTTATCCTATAATTAATGAAATGAAACAATATTGCTACTATCTAACAAAGTGAAACTTCGTTGCAGTAATATTGTGTATTAGAAATTTTAACATTGCAAAGTAGATAAGAACAAATAGAGGTGGCGCCTGTGGATCAGCTGTTATACTCACTGTCATGCAACATGACTTTCACGTAAAGGATACAAATGGCAGCCCATGCGGTCTACTAGGCTTGGAAAAAGATTTATTAGGATCCATAAAATAAAATTATAAAAACAAGCTTCATTGTATTTAGAATACCATAAAAGACCATAGCCAATAGAAATACCTACAACAAAACACGTTATTTTATATTTGAATCTGAAATAGATCTTAAAGATGGTAGAGTAAGGTTCAGTTCCAGGTAAATAATTTATTTGTTAATACTCAAAACTCAGCAGACACTTGAACCTGCACACTAGGCGGCATTACCTTCAGTGAATAACTGAAAAAGGTTACTTTAATTTAGAATGGAGAAACGACTGAACGACTCACTATTGTCAAAGCTTTTGTGCAGTAAAAAGATTACACAAGGAATGTGGGCCAGGCCATTGAGACACTGGGAAGAATGAATTGTTTAGAGGCTTTCAATCATCCATTGAGTAAGGCGCTAAAGTGATTTTAATAGACTCGGCGTCGCCTTCAAGAAGCTATTCTTGTCCGTTGTTTATTTTTTTGCTGACCAGAATAATTTTTTTTTCAATTTTGTTATTTCAAAAGACATCACATGTAATAATATATGTAGAACAAATTTATATAAATACCAAAATTTCTAGAACTAGGTGTAAATTAAAATATTTATGAAAAAGACGGTACTTTAGCTAATGAATAAAGAAATGTCTACTTTGAAATAATGCCAGCGTAAACACAAATAATGTAGGCCATTTAGATCTCTTCTTTGAAATATATAAGCACACTTAAATGAAAGCAAATCGCTAAAAATGTTGCTCAACATGATAATAAAATTAAATATGTATATTGTATATAATATACAAGTACGTTCGAAAATAAAAGGACAAATTGGGTTAAAACAATTTCTGATTTAGGTAAGTACCTACCTCATCTGTGTGAAAGTCCTCTCCGCCGACCTGAGGTGCTGGTCATGACGGGACAACTAAAACTCGGGTCTCAGTTACTGGGGTGTAATGTTCGATTTCAGGCAATATTTGTATTTCTAATGTTTCATGTTTTAAGTTTTCTTTCACATGAAATTCATTTTACAGAGCAGCTTGCTTACCTCATTCCCAAGAGTCAAATAACTCCTCACTTTTGGACAAATAAAATGTTAGTACGAATATTAAGGCCATCCATCATTTTAGTATAAAATCTCCTTCCTACAAATGAATTCGCAAAATATAATAAAATTGTGGGAGTGATCGAAACATAAAGTGGAAGCAACAATAGCGCCGCAGGCGTGCTCACAATACTATCGTCAAATAACATTTAGCCAGCCCACACCTTAGAAACTCGCAAAATAGAGACATCTCCTGAACACAATGAACTTCGAATAAGTAAACGGAACCATAACTGATAATTACACTCTTTGTATCACTGATATTGCAAGATTTTACAATGAAGCTAACAATGGGCATAGAAGAACCTATTGTGAAAATTGCAATGGAAATACATTTTGATTGAGCGTCTCTAAATTCTCCAGAATAACGTTCCATACAGTTGATAAACTTATCCTCTTGTTTATCACTACGAATGGGGATAAAGTCTAGAAAGAGTGTTCAAGCGCCTATCTCTTTGACGAACAAAAAATAGTTGTATTTAACTTGCAGAATTAATGGGCTGTTATCCGTATTCGTTGATCGAGGAAAGTGTAGATACAACTATGTGGGCAGCACACGAGTAATAAACTCATTCAAAGGATTATTGGTAGACAAGGAGCGATCGAATGACAGTTCCATTACGTGGACAGAGTCTAGCTAATATTTATATACCGTTGAAACCAGACGATGCAGATATGCGGCCCGGTGGTCCATCGTGTATTGGAAAGTCTTTGATCGATAAAGTTGTAACTTTAATTACTAAACTGGTACCGTGAGCTGCTTTAAAGGCACCGCGCCACGCGTCGAGGACCTCCACAGAATCTGAATCTTGAAGCCAAGACAAAAATAACTACAAGTCAGTAAATTTGAATTTATTTGCAATTTTTATTACATTTAAATATTGTACACGTTATACACTGGGATTACTGCATAAAAAGGCGAAGATAACTCACAATTTGTTCCAATTCTTTTTATTAGGATGCTATTTATTTTACCTGTGGTCAATAACGTACAGTATTATGAATCTAACTGAATTGTGCCAGCTTTGAAAATTTTGTTACATGCTACATATTCTTAATACCTTATATGATATAATCAAATATATTTGGAATATATGCATGTCTACATCAGGTACATGATGGAACTAATATTATCTTTGTTTGCCGAAAGAAGTGTTTGGCACAAGCCATAATGTGTAGAAAGCGCACCTTGCGAGCATGTGTGCAATCCTTTCGCATCTGCCGATCTTGCACTGATTTTTATATGAATAATATGACGAATTATGTTTGAACTTTTATTTGAGATGACACCTTACCGGATGTACATCGACAGCGGATGTTGCCTTCCTTACTAATAATTTTCAAAATACAGGGAAAACAATTGTTATAAATTATACTTTACTTATTAAACTGACATTAATTTCAAGTAAATAGATCCTTAGTTTGCCTATTTATAAGCTAAGTAACCAAAGCTCGTATATTTTTTGCTTGTGTTATTGGGTCTATTACTTCCAAAAACCACAAATCCGACCCACATTAAAGCTCAATAGTGATATACCTATCAATCGTCCACAGGATCATGTCTTTAATAAAGTTATACGCATGACAATATGCACAGAATAGAACATTGTTGTGCAACACAACATCTCCCATTGACATATTTATAAGTTAAAAAGTGCCCTCTTCAGCCTTTGTGTTTCCATGTTTACAGTAACCACACGTGGGCAAGTTAAGTCTCCCTTGGTAATTTTTTTCCGAGGGTACTTTTTGGAATTCTCGCTGTGTGTTCCAAAATTGAATTAGAAAGTTTTTAATGTGATATTAAATGTTGTAAACAGTCATATCTGATCCCCACGATCCGCGGCACGTCCCGCAGAGAGACGCAAATTTAAATTTCACTAGGATAATATAATCATCAATACGTGTACTTAGAAACTAGTTTTATATTTATAGAATACTGTAATGGATTATTAAAACTTTCAACATAATTCATTGTTTAAACAGTGTCATTAGCGGCAAACCGCGGGATAACACCGTTTCAAGCTATTAAGAGGATCATTTGACTGAGGTTATTTCACTAAGAGTACTCATTTGTTTCACTGGAGTGACAGGGTTAAATTATTACTCAAATCAAACTTTGTCCCACCCATCTTTAACGGGTTTATTTTGGAAGGTTATACAAAACAATTTTACTTCAGTGAGCAACGTTTAAAATCATTCATAGGGCTTAATTACATCTCTTGTTAAACGTTGGCGTACTTTTATGCCGATATAGTAAACCAATCAACAAGTGTATATTTATTTTTAGATACCAATTATGCCCGTTCACATTATCTCGATTATAGAGCATGGAGTTCGACTTTTATAGAGCCACTTTGACTGATCACTTGAAGATTCACAACTTATCATATTATTACATGCATACTTCAAAAGATCGCGAGTTATTTCGAGAAATACCTACGTTTTCCGCAAATTGCTAGGATCGGTAACATCTACCAGACTTACTGTACTTAAAGTTTTATGATTATTGCAGCAGTTATAAATATTTAAAACATCGGTCACGGCTGTTAGTCAGCGACTTTGAGTACCTGACTGACGCTAAATACTTGTACATTAATTTCAACATATCAAATGATTTGAACACTTCATTGCTATAATTTTGCGTTAATCTTATCTTTACCTTTATATTTTCTAATTAGAGAACCATAAGCAGAATACCTAATGACATTAAGAGTTAATTAAATTAATTACATTACACAACAAGCTGTACACTAATAAAAAGCAATCAACAGATAACTAAGAAAAATAACAACTGTCACTTAAAACCACCAGTGAAATAATTCAATGTAATGAAAACGCACGTACGTCATCGCCTAAAGATACCGGTGAGCATTACCTAATTGACCGTAACGCGTTATTAATTCAAATCACAGAAACATCTTTTACATATTCAAGACTACGGTCAGGGTGGTCCAAACGTAGAGGTTCATTCCCGAAAATGAAGCATTCAAAATCGCTATATTTAAGGTCAGCTCTACTGAACAGTAGGAGCATTTTAATCAATGATACGCCAAGAATATTTATTACTAATTTATTGTCATTTTAGTTGGGGTTTGTGTTAGAAATAACGTGAGATATTACATAATCAAGATAGATACAGTGTAAGTTTTTTGAGGGATCCGAGATGTTACTACCACACTATGATGTCCCCTACCCCTTTGTACCTGAAAGAGCAGGTAAACAGTCGATTATATCATTACGTGGCCTAATTATAAGGATAAGCACTATTTGACTGCATATACATACAATGCAGTCCTTGGCTTGGAATTATATTTTCAATATATCATGTCAAAGTCTTACAGCCCACTGGGGTCATGAAAGTACATTTTCATGTTAGAACTGATGACTCCTCGAACTAGCCGCAACTATAGGCCAGACGTGCTTATGAATCGCGTAAACAGACTATCCCAGCAATAAACTCTAGTTAGCAATAATTATAGTTATGAATATTTTACCTGCTGTCAAACAAAATGATGGTCATATCTTATGAAACCAGTAAACATACGTTATTAGCTTGTTAATTCATTCACTAGGCAGGCGTTAAGAGAATAACAGTGCTTATTTACCATACCCTGTAATATTTAGCGCTTAAACAATAAAGAAAACGTTGTAAATCATTTATAAACCTAACTTACTATACTAAAAACCTTTCATACTAACTACCTTCGCCTGCAAAGAGCATAATTTTATACTAAAGATATAAAATATCTCCCTTTTAAGGAGGTACTAAAGTTTGTTCATTTGTTTTCTATGATATTATAAAATCATAGAGCCAAATATTGACAACATTTAACTAAATGTTTTATATTTATTTAAGTGGCGAATCAATAAACGGTGCTTTTTAGGAGTAGATACTCTAAATACTCGCGCTTCATACAAGACAGATATCGTGTAAGTATGCTCACACGATATCTATCTTGCTTAAATTATTTTATTGCCATCAAATTAACAAACAAAATTATGTAATTTCTTAGATGAATTAAAGTATAATTTCCAACCGTTGCATTGTCTTGCTATTGATTTCTCAAGCATGTCACATTTAAGTATTTTCAACCACCTACCACAATAAGCACGGTTATATAAGTATATTACAACCCTTGAAAATTACAAAAAATATTTTACAGAAATAAGTTTATATATTTATTTTTCGTAAAAGTTTCATAGATTTTTACTTTCGACTCACTTTGTATCATCTTGGTGAAAAAGTATGTTCTCCAGATTGTTCTTTTAAAAATAGGTGCTACTATTTATTTATTATTAAATAATACTATAAAAAACAATCACTAAATTTAAACAAGAATTACATAATCATTTTTGTGAATAATAACCATATTTTGTACATTTATATAATACTATTACTTGCTTTTTAGTACTATATGTAGTTATGTACAATAGAAACAAAACTTCCATTTACATGACAATGACTTCAAGCACCTTACAAAAACGTTATTTGTTCAACAAAGTTACTTCCACAGTACACTAGACCCTCCGTCTGTCATACGACACTTTATATTCCCTTTTTTACGTAGCTCTTAATAAGGACGTTAAATGCTCTTAGGTGACATTTAATACTCCATTAAATAACTCTGTCCGTCCCGTATAAAGAAGATATCTTAATTTAATTTTGGGTTTTTATAACTTGACATGACTACTGTGTGTGTTCGTGGTAGTTTTAGTTAGAGGTGTTGTAGTATAAATAATACAATTTGCCTTTGTATTGGAACAAAGTAATATTCAATTTACTTTATAAGAGATTAAGTAGTAATGCTCTATTGTTATTATATGTGAGGCAAATGCTGACCTTTCCTCCATTTATTTTCTATCTTCATTATATTATTAATAAGGGTGTGAGGGTGAAAGAGAGTAAATAGTACTCTCTTTCACCATCACACCATTTTTACCTCTGGTTTTCAAGAGTTCATAGGCAACGGAAACCACTTACTCGAGGTAACCTGAATACTAAAAAAACATTTTTCTCATAACAACTCCACCAGAGTAAAAAAGAATACGTTATTAAGTTGTCAAAATTCACACTCTATGATGTTTTCACACCACTTAAACGGTCACTCGACACCGATACCGGCAATCTTGTAAATCACTTGTATCTACCAATTATTTTTTGTTGGTTTAACAACATCATTTCTGGTACAAACCCTGGGTAAAATTACAGAACAATCCATAAGAAAACAAAACAATTAGAACCTGAAATGCCGAAAACCGTAATTATCCGGCAGTTCAACTACTTCCATAAAAATCGTTTATGTTGGTGTTGTAAGAACCAAATTGTTTTATGATATACTTCAAGAACAATGCAAATTTGCAGCAGTAAATGGAATCGTATGAAAATTCTTGCGTATCTTCTATTATTTATGAAATCAATAATGGGCTTAAATTTTCTATGAATATTTGCAATGATTGATGTGATGATGAATTGAACTTGAATGTACATGGTTTAGCACATATCTTCGACTCCTAAAACTGCAACATCAGCAAGGAACGCAGCTTCTTTGGTAAGAGGCAGAACTGGGTTTTTTTTATCGTCTCTTTGTTTGTTCCGAGGTTAGGTTAAGCCGAGCCTAGGTTGAATGGGATCTGCACGTGATGGGCAGGCGAGATTCTGATGCAAGCTTTTGGGAACAAAGAAGTCAGTAGACGGCAGTCTATCCTATAAAAACAATAGAAGGAGAAGCAAAATTGTTGCAACTTTGACAGATACTAAGAAACTAATGAGCGATTTTACCTATTGCCTAATGAATTTTAATTATTGACTTAATATCGTATACTGAATAAACAATGATGCTTTCCAAGGAACAAAATTCTTATGATTCCAGCATTAAGCATGGGTTTTATTTTAAATTACAAAATAAATTACCACGAGAGAACCAGTAACTAATTAGTGAAACAGAAAAGTGGCTCCTTTATTTCTTAAACTTTTAATAGTGTTATACAAATAATAATTTAATATTTGTTGGTTAACTGCTACTCGAACCGCCAATTATCACAGCAGATATAAATCACATACTATTTACTCAGATCTTAATTAAAAGGATCCTGTGAATGTAATTGTCGGAAATACGGTTTCACGAGTAGTAGTAGGTATTAAAATTTGTTCCATCGGGTTATCAAATTAAAGCTGGTTGAAAAGTTATAGTATGTGAGGAATAAACGTTCATTAATTTGATCCTGTTTCGAATGTAATTTTTAAGATAATTATACCATCGAAACATGTTATTCATTCAATATTGTTCTCACTACACACTATACTTATGAACAAAAAATATAAAGCTACATAATATTACATACATACTATACCCTCATGAATCGTTTTATGATACCGAAACGTGTAAATGCCAATGCCAAATCTTCATTAGATCGCAGGTAAACATAAACCGTTTCAGTTCGTGATGAATGATAAATAATTACCTATGCGAAATATTTATTGAATATTTACTATGATTTATTATAAAAGAATGGTGTGCGGGCTAGAAAACCTCCACGCGGTTCACGCTGGGCAACAGAAGCGGCAACTCCGCCCCTAAATTTAGGGGAGGAGTTGCGGCTCCTGGCCAATATTCTGCCGAGGTCAGAAAGACCTGAGAGAAGGAAAACTCGAGAACAAACCCGTTGCCAACCCGTCTGGCCAGCGTGGCAATAGTAGGCTAAACCCTCCCAAATGAATAGACGCCACAACAAAAGGCCCCCAGTTCCCGGCGGTCCCGCTATTCCCAGCCAAGGTAGCGGTTCGGGTAACGGCGGGACGGGGGGTGCGAAGAATCTCCGGGCTACGGGAGGCTACCGAAAACGGCGACTACTACTGGCAACGTACAATTGCAGTACACTTCGTCTGGACAGGCACCTCGCGGAACTAGAGGTAGAACTAGGTCGCATAAATTGGCATATATTAGGGTTGTCCGAGATCCGAAGACAGGGGGAGGACACGACAACCACTGAGTCAGGCGACCTGTTCTACTTCAGAGAAGGTGAATAGCTCTCTCAGGGAGGTGTCGGTTTTCTGGTAAAAAAGGACCTCATTAGCAGCGTTGTTGAAATCGGTAGTGTGTCGAACAGGGTAGCGTACCTTATCGTAAAAATCACGAACAGTCGTTCGCTGAAGGTGATACAGGTATATGCGCCGACCTCGCTTCACCCCGACGAAAGTGCCGAGGCCGTATATGAAGATATTGCTAAGGCAATGAATCACACCGCCAAGGCCACTTACAACGTTGTTATGGGGGACTTCAATGCTAAAGTGGGAATACAAGAACGCGGTGAGACGAAAATCGGACCTTATGGAGTGGGGTGCAGAAATCACAGGGGACAAATGCTAGTCAACTTCCTCGAGGCGCAGGGGCTCTTCTTAATGAATAGTTTCTTTAAGAAAAAGCCCCACAGGAAGTGGACTTGGCAACGTCGGGACTCTGTGATAAGAAACGAGATAGACTTTTTGATAACGGACAGTAAGCACATATTTAGAGACGTCTCTGTGATCAACAAGTTTAAAACCGGAAGCGATCACAGACTTGTCCGAGGCTCTCTAAATATTAACATCAAGGCTGAAAGATTCCGAATGATACGGTCTACTCTCCGACCTACGCCACTCCAAGTCACTCTAGGGTCCGAAAAGTTCCAATTGGAACTTCAAAATCGTTTCGCAACACTGGAAACCACAAACGGCATTGACGAGAAAACCGACACAGTGGTCAAAACATTGCAGGAAGTGTCTCGAAAGTTCTTTCCCGGGAAACGCAAACAGCGAGAGTCCAAGCTCTCTCCTGAGACTCTCGAACTTATGAGAAAGAGACGTGAGAAGTCATCCACACCGTCGTCTTCGTCAGATGAGAGAGCCTTAAACCGACAAATTAAAAAGCTGATTAGACGCGACCTCCGACGCTACAACACCCATATCGTCCAGGAGGCGATTGAGCGAAATAGGGGGCGAAAGTGTTCGCTCAGCAGTTGGGGAGGCCCCATCTGACGAAACTTAAAACTGCGGATGGTAAAATGACTGCCTCAAGGTTCGAGATTCTCGATGAGATCGAAAAGTTCTATGGACAGCTATATGCATCACGGACGAGTAAACCTACGGGACACAGCGATGAAGACCACAGAGCCCCACTTACGCGCCATTACACCGAAGAGATACCCGATATCGAGCAGTGCGAGTTGGAGGCGGCTCTCAGACAACTGAAAAACAACAGGTGCCCAGGTGATGACGGTATTACTACTGAGCTCCTGAAAGCAGGCGGAACTCCAATCCTGAAAGAGCTAGCAAGCCTCTTTAATTCCGTCATCCTACAAGGTCTAACACCTAGGGCATGGAGCGGGAGTGCGGTGATACTGTTCTTCAAAAAAGGAGATAAGACCTTGCTGAAGAACTACAGGCCCATCTCACTCCTGAGCCATGTCTACAAGCTGTTCTCGAGAGTCGTCACAAATCGTCTTGCGGGTAAGCTCGACGAGTTCCAACCACCGGAGCAAGCCGGGTTTCGAAAAGGTTATAGCACCGTGGACCACATCCATACTGTTCGGCAGATTGTAGAAAAGGCCCAAGAATACAATCAGCCGCTGTGTATGGCGTTTGTGGAATACGAAAAAGCCTTCGACTCCATCGAAACCTGGGCAGTTCTGGATGCCCTACAGCGGTGTCGTGTCGATTGGCGATACATCGAGGTGCTGAGATGCTTGTATGACACTGCCACAATGTCCGTCCAGCTCCAAGACCAGAAGACGAAACCTATTAGCCTCCAACGTGGAGTGAGACAGGGAGATGTTATATCCCCCAAACTATTCACCAACGCGTTGGAGGACGTCTTCAAAACTCTGGATTGGACTGGGCAGGGTATAAACATTAACGGTGAGTACATCTCACATCTTCGGTTCGCCGACGACATCGTCATAGTAGCGGAATCGTTGGAACAACTGGGCGAAATGCTGCATAGCCTAGATGGAGATTCTCGACGCGTCGGCCTTGGTGTAAACTTGGATAAAACCAAAATTATGTTCAACGAACATGTTGCACCGAGACCGATTGCCATCGAAGGGGCGACACTCGAAGTTGTTCAAAAATATGTCTACCTGGGGCAGGTTATCCAGCTCGGTAAAAACAACTTCGAGAAAGAACTAGCCAGAAGAATCCGGCTGGGTTGGGCAGCATTTCGCAAACTACGTCGAGTTTTCTCTTCACCCCTACCGCAATGCCTCAAAACAAAGGTCTTTGAACAGTGCGTCCTACCTGTTATGACTTACGGTGCCGAAACGTGGACACTTACAGTGGGGCTGGTCCATAGCTTAAAAGTCGCGCAGCGGGCTATGGAGCGAGCTATGCTTGGAGTTTCTCTGAAGGATAAAATTCGGAACGAGGTTATTCGACAGAGAACCAAAGTTACCGACATAGGCCACAAAATAAGCAAGTTAAAGTGGCAGTGGGCTGGCCACGTTTGCCGAAGGACCGATGGCCGTTGGAGCAAACGAGTCCTAGAGTGGAGACCGCGAGAAGGTAAACGAAAGGTAGGACGCCCCCTAGCCAGATGGACTGACGACCTGAAAAAGGTGGCTGGGACAGACTGGATGCGGAAGGCGGAGGATCGGAGAAAATGGCGCACGTTGGGAGAGGCCTATGTCCAGCAGTGGACTGCAGTGGGCTGATTGATTGATTGATTGATATTATAAAAGAATATAAAAGAACTCAGAGCGTGTGCAAAATTGCATCCTAATCAAAGACCAGGAAGTGGGTCAAATTAAGATTCCAAGATTTTCTTACATTCATAGTTAGTTACAAGTGAAGCTAATAAAAGCGTGTTAAAAAAGTGCGTTATGCAATTTAGAAGTTTCCTTGTCTTGAAGCCTAAGACAGAAACCTGACTATAAATACCTATAAAACTAAACACTAATAAATTTATCATCCAGGGACCTCCTGTTTATCAATGCATATTAAGAAAATTCATAAAACAATAAAATTGAAAGAAGTTTTCAATCATAGGAGTTATAAACTTGTATGAAAAATTATATTTGTGACGAGGTATGTCTCATCTTAAGGTAACGAACGTTACGAGTGTACTGTGAAAGATTTTTCTTACTTTTGTATCCCTAAAATCGTTCTCACATACATTTACAATATTACCTCTCGTATTTTACATTTGAAGGATAAGGCCTACCAAAATGCGATGGATTTTATCTACAGCCTCTTAGCTTAAGGCTATTTGAATAGCAAATGATGTATCCATTTCGGGTACGATCATCTTCAAGATAGCCGATACCAAATTAATACTCTTTTGCTTTGATAAAACAAACAGACATTTAAATGAAGGGATGATGCCTTTTCCTCCGTTAACAATATTACGGAAATAATTTTGATACTTTGTGATTAATGTTTTTAAGCAATGTTTAATATACTTAATACAGATTGTTGATGTTAGGCATTATTGATTGAACTAAGAACTGCCTAAATGTGGAAATCCATTCATATATTCATAACTGTAGAAATATGTAGAATGGTATTATTATTTAATTTTCTATAGTCACGACAACAACCATGCTACCAGCCATTCCCTCTTATCTAAGGAAGAATTCTTTCACACTAATAAATTAAGTATTAGTAATTGCTTACCAACCGCGGTAGCCTAGTGGTATGGGTAATGGACTGCTGAGACGAGGTCTCGGGTTCGATCCCAGGTTTTACCATAGCACACACCAAAGACTTTTCGATGCTTTTCGAAGTTATGTGTGTATTTATCGCAGGTTTATAAGTGCCCGGTTAATGGCAATAGGCTTGCCACCTATTACATTGGGACCTAATAATAAACTGGCGAAATGTGGGTGCTAGCACTTCTGTCTATCCCTTCGGGGATATAGGCGTGAGTTTATGTTATGTTTACCAACTGTTAATCTATACTATATAAAATATTATTAAGACAAACAGAAAGAGAAATAGAAACTTCAAACGTAACATCCTACAGTCCCAGGTCCTTTCAGCGGGGTGTAAAAAACATCTAGCATATTATGAAGCCGTCGATTTGATGCTACCATTGTGACATGGTACGTCTCTGTAACGATGGCCTTTGGTTTTGCACACGTCTATAGGCCACGGTAACCACTTTCCATCAGCCGCAGCAGTGTTCTTGTCTGTCACCTAAGTGGTATAAAAAAATTCCTGAGACTTTACCTCTAGCTTACCATGAGTTGAGGTCAAATTGACTTGACTTATATAAAAAAACTAAAGACTTTAAAGTATCAAAACCTATAATCCAGTTCTACAAAAGTTTAATCCTTAGTTTATTTGTTTGCCGAAAACAAGCAAGTTGGTTGGATAAGTAATAGCTTAATACCACGTTGTGTCGACGGAGGTGGCTGGTTTCTCGGCTCCGAACCGCTTCGGAGAGCCTTCGTTTAACTAAATACATGTTATTAACGAAAAAAGCAAACAACTGGCTGTAACAATAGTCTCATGCGGTTACCATGTTTACGTATACACGTACCGGCTCACGATCAAATTGAATGCTTTGGATAGCTGCTACCTACTAGATCTCCTTTTATCTCGAGATCATAAGTTTATTTTGGTCATTGCGTCTTATCACTTTTATTATGAAAAGGGATTATTCCACTTTTCATAATATGAGTTCTAGGTTTAACTATACCATCCCAAAACAAAGAAAATTTATGATTTTTATTGAAGGTGCTCTTGTAATAAGGTGGTGTCGTTTTATTTTTATTTTAGAGCAAGCAGAACAATTTCAAAGGTATTCTTTTCGGTTTCCTACAACAAAGCTATAATTCCTGATGCGTTAAACCCACGATCTGCTATCTGACGCCGCATTTTTATATTTAGCTTAAGCTATGTAATAAATAATTACCTCAAGAAAAGACCTGCATGTAATATAGTATAACCACAATACAAAGAATATTGCAGTTGTTTATGCCATTCATTGCTGGACTAGATAGAATGGACTTTTAATTTTGTATTACATAAACAAACATAAACTCACGCCTATAACCCCGAAGGGGTAGGCAGAGGTGCTAGCACCCACATTTCGCCAGTTTATGTTTATTTTGTATTCTCTATGGTAAAAGGGTCTTTACAAAATAATTTATTTATTTTGAATGGTAATCAATTGATTGCATATACAATGGAATTTTTTTCAATTAGCCACATTCATATAATATGTTTTCCATAAATTGGTAGCCTTGAATTCTACACCATCATCACATTATTATCCACTAATTAAAATTATGCAAATGTTTGTTCAGTACTGTTTCCTCTGGCTGTTTAACAATTTCAGGTATGTATGTATGTATGTATGCACACAAAAGCATATGATGAGGTCGTCAAGCTGAGTGTCACCATTGTCACATGGTATGTGTAAGTAATGGTGACCCTCTTTTCTGAGACTTTGCCTTCAGTTTACTATCAGGCAAGGCGAAGTAATTGACGTGTTCTATAAAAAAAAATGTATGTATATATGTATGCCTGCCTGTATCACAGTCATACGAAAGACTTATTTATACTATTACCTAATATATATATATATGTATGTATGTGTGTATATGTGTGTGTGTGTGTGTGTGTGTATATGTATATATATATATATATATGTGTGTCCGCGCATGTATGTATGTGTATGTATATATATACATATATGTATATGTGTATGTATGTATGTGTGTGTATGTGTATGTATGTATGTGTATGTGTGTGTATGTGTATATATAGTAGTATGCATTGACTGTATAATATATCTGAATGTAAATAATGGAATAAAGTAATCATATACATTATGTACACCGGAAACTGCCCACTATGTCTATCTATTTATCTATCTCACTCCATCCCATGGTTGCCTGGTAGAGATTGCCTTGTGCAATAAGGCCGCCACTTGTAATGCCACAAAGATGTACCTATTGTATTTTTTCTGTATCCCTTCTTTGTGTACATGCAATAAAGAGATATATTATTATTATTATTATTATTATTATTTCGAAAATTAATATTGTTTTATGTATTTATGCATTTTAAGTACATACATATTTCAAAGTAGTAACTACAACACTTGTTGCCTGCTATTTCAATTCCATCTTTTTTTATTTTTCATTCAAGTCCATCAAAAGGTTGTCTCGAAGAGATCGAAGTCCGAGATAAGACCGCCCATTGTACCTACTATTGTGAACTTTGTTGATATTTATTTTGTGTTGATTATCGGTGTACAATAAAGTTATATTGATTCATTCATTCTTTTACAATTACAGTCACCGCAGTCTATGGGATATAAATGTCCGAAAAACTCGCGCGCCGGTTGATACCTAACTCAAATTTCAACCTCCATCTAGTATTCTAATAAACCTACCGCTTGTCCCGTCGCCACCATCATAGGTGTCATAGATGCGGTTTCAACAGTTTAAAGCAAGCTACTCTTAAATGTCAACTACGCCGTAAGATAACGTCATTATATTTTACCATAATGTGGCGTTTTTCTGATCTTCTTTTACAATAATAACAACAAACGCTTAATACTTACAAAAACTTATAAACATTTAGCTCCATTCTTCAGTTCGCGTTTAATGAAAGAGCCATGGCCACCCATCTAGCGCCTCACGCCGCGTCCTCCGCCACTGTGACGGATCCCAGACACGCCCCTCATTTGTTATACAAATTTTATACTACCCTCCGAGCTAAACCTCTGTTCTGAGAGCCATCGAAAATTCGCTACATCGCAGAATAAGGGAATTTTGCGCTAGAAACTATACTGGATCAATATTTTATTTTAGTTCATCTTAGTAACTTCATGTATACTCACAGTCTCGCTCCACCGCTCTAGTGCTCTAAAATATAACTTTAATAAAGAAAATGGAATGGAAGCAGTATTTGCTTTGCCTGTTTATAGAACTCAAGAAACCAAGACGAGATTACGAGTATACATCTACGATCTTTTATATGTTGTAGGTCTATATCAGTAGAGCGTGGATCATGAACTTAGTGTGAAACCAATACTCTTACCACAATGCCCCTACTCAATGTATTTAAATTCCGTTATGTATATACAAAATGACGTTACAGGTACAAACAGTAAAACAACTACCGATCTCTACCAAGACTCAGTGTTATATTCCAATGAAGGCCGTGAAGAAATTTAATTAAATCCTCTATCACCCGAGGACAATGCAATTGTACGGGGGCAATCGAGATTGAGACGGCAGAAGCGTATTGCACTTTGCGGCCTCAGGGAGTGGTACCGCTTCTTGATTAAATAAACCTTCAAGTGAACGTCATGCCGCCGGCTCACGATGTCAATCTTCGGCATATCGCACGGAGTAGGGACCATCAAGGGTCACGCATGAGTTCTTTTAATAATATTATTATAAAACGAAAGCCATATTATTTTGTATTTCTTTTGCTTTCTAACATTTGTGAGTAATGCTATTTTCTAGTATAAATTAATGCTATACTCACTAATAACAAAACTCTACGAACTTGTTCTTATTCCGCACCTGTTTTTTATGACATAAAATCTATCACAGTTGCCTTATGAATTCTTAACCCTGTTACGACAGTGAATGACAATAAGATTAGCTCTTTTAAAAATCATTTAGTTTTATTACGTCTTAAATGGAGTCGTTACATTCCTAATTACTTTATCGGGATCGTAAATATTGTTAATGGGAACAATATTCTCGTAAGAAATAACTAGATTATAATATGATTCATAGATATTTCGACATCTTATATTTACTGCACTGAATTAATTAGTCTTAATAAACACAAAATCATTGTAACTAAAGTTTTTCTGCGTACATAATCGTAAGAATCAGCTTTGTATAAAAATTATAATTTCGGCAGAGTAGAATTAGGACGACCCTATCACCTATGCGGTGTCGTACAAGGCGACCTAGGGATAGGGCTTTTTAACATCACTCAAATGCATGGCTCGACTCAACAATAGTGACCGAAAAACAGCAATGGGTTCACCCCCTATACGTGGGACCGAATACAATGATTGGTCAAATGTGGATGTTAATTCACCTCTGCCTAACAGACCGGGTCCTAATGTTTAAAAATTATCGCTAACTCAAAAAAATTACTTGATTGACGCAGGCAGCGGGATAGTCTGGTAGAAACATATAAGATGCACACCAACTACTACAATGTCTCAAGAATGAAGAATATGTTTCTAGAAATTGAGAATAAACATATTCGCGGGCACTCATTAAACCATGTAGAAGACAAGGTAAAGGAAACCCCTTAAAACATTTTCTTTCGAACTGAGGGGTCGCAAAGTGAACAGTTTACCCGAACTGAACAAGTCACAGAGGCCCTCACTGTAAATGCGTTCAAGAACAGACTAGACAATGTCTTCAGATCGAAGGATAAACACGTATCAGTTCAATGACCTTCTAGTGTGATTTACAAATATTAATAATAATATTGTCATGTGGTAGGATAAGGTCTGCTTGGGCTCACCGGGTGGCTCAGTCGACTATTACCTTTGCTGAGAAAACTTCATGTAAAAGGACACGAGTACATGACCCTAAATGTTCGTACTGTGGCTTTTATGCTTCAAAATTATCTCGTAAAACAGTTATACTACTCAATTTTTTTCTAGTAGTTCTCTTTTAATAAGTGTTTTGAAAGGAAAATATTTGAAATAACTGCATTATACATAATGTAAGATGTAAAGTCAATAAGAATATTTATTGTATATGGCAATGATAATTCAAGGTCACTTATTTTTGGACTCTGTGGTCCCTACACCCGAGGACAGGGCCAGATCGAGAGAGATGGCACTGGGTCGGCCGGGATGCGAGGGATATACCTGTTACCTCACCTTCGGCAACCAAAAACAACCCACAGGCATTTTGGTCGGTTCGAGTCCGACATAATCTCTCCCACCAACTACGGTGGGGGTATCAGTGGGGATTTTGAAAAAAAAAAAAAAAGTCACTCATATTTGTTGCTTCTTCATATTTTCAGTGTTTCCACACAATTTAGTTAATTCTTTAATTCCAAGTCGTGTTCAAATATTCTAAAAAGAAATTAAAGAGATATTTGCAATACACACTAAAAAGCATCTGATAACACGGACAAAAGCTGTATATAGTAAATACAGCATAATATTATAAACCTTGCTAGAAAAAAAAAATCTTACAATAAATGATTTAGTATCTTCGAAATAAAAAAATACGTGAATTCTGAACACCATTAATTAAGTACATAAGACTACAATAGCAATTTTGAATTTGAAATTAAGATATGTTAGGACTTCAAATAAAATATGAAAGGCATACTTACTTTACATTCCACCTAAAGTTATGACTTAATAAAACGGAAGATGCATCGTAATTCATTTAGTGATAAAAGAAGTAAACGCGAGTAGTTGAACGAAATAGTTGAAAAATTAAAACACCTGCCCAAACATTTAATTTTTAATTAGTTATAATAGTTATATCTGTAATTACATGACACTAAATCACTTCTTATTAAACTACTGCCGGAAATTATAAATTTTTTTCCTCAAATCACTACCAAATGTTTTAACACTTCACTTTAATGTGGAAACCATGAGTTACTATATAACTAATGATGCATGGAAGCTAACCACAATAAGGACGTCCTATGCATTACCGAATGTTTTTATACTAACTGCTCAGTTGGCTTTTCAGAGCCTTTGTAACGAAGATTCAAAATAGTCTGCCAAATCTTTATGCCATCTATGCTACGCCGCTGCCTTTGTATCTCTATCTTGTGTATAGTAATCGTAATGGTGAAGAGGAGAGAAGAGAGGAAAATGGCACTGCACCTTATCTTGAATCTTTAAATCAGTCAAACAAAACGAGGCTAGTCACATAATTTTCAAAAATACTACTGCTACTGCTTTTTGTATTACAGGATGCAGCTGAAGAACTTTATTTTCACGACACACACATACACACACATTTCCTACAGAGGACAACACGTGTAGGGCTTAGAAGTCACCCTCACACTGTGCAGAATATACGTTCAAGAACCAAGCGATTCAGAGACTCTTTTCTTTGCCGCACTACCAAGACCTGGAATTAATCACAAGCTCACGTGTTTCCTTCTTCTACAGTCCCGGGTCCATTAAGCGGGGCGTGAAAAAGCATCTGATGAGGTCGCCAAGCTGAGTGCCACTATTGTAACATCACTAATGTTACAACTCTTTCCTGCCTTTAGCTTACCATCAGGCGACGTGAAGTCAAATTAGCGTGTCCTAAATAAAAAAACAATCGGAAAGCAGCTCGAGAAATGTTTGTCAATGACCAATTACGGTAACATCTGATGCCAAAGGATCCCATCACTGTTTTCTAGCTGAGCCTCATAAAAACAACTAGAACAAATCCCAAATGCACAGCTGTTGGTGAAATGTGAACTTTAGTGATTTCAATTATTGTGAAAAAAAAATCTTTTCCAACACACCATTACGGCGAATTTTTTTATCATAGTTTAACTAACTCACTATTTTACAGTTTACCACAAATAAGATTATACAATAATTACGCAGATCCACAATTTTATTGACACTTATACAGGTGTTATCGTCAATGGCGAATATATTATTGATGTCGTAAAACTTCTTGTTTTATACAACATTATTTGCTTTGAAATCGTCAACGGTAAACTTAGATAATATATTGTCATCTTAACAAAAATCTGTGTGTCGGTATGTTTATAAAATGCGATCCATGCTACTATTATTCTTTTGAAACGAATTACTATCTCTATCTTAAATAAATCAATAATCAAACAATGACCTCGGTACGATAAAGGAACTTACATAAGTCAGTTGAATTTCCGCGGACAAACTAATAAATTCAAAGGATTGACTCGGCGGTGTGGTGAGAACTCGTCCATTTACAGAAGCCGCCATATTACGGGACCATAAATCTAAGCGAAGTCATCCGAGTGTCGTCGGACGCCCCGCTTGCCTCATGAATGGACCGATATGAAGGATGGTCCGTACTTTAGCCCTCTTTGGTCCACGACCGCATATCCACAACTACCATAGGACATTTTGACAACCACCGATATATGAATTGAAATATGAATACCGCTGATACGAGTGACACGAGTACTGATTTCACAAAGTAAAAAATTTAATATTGAGCACATTGCTCCGATAAAATGCACACATGCAAACTACAGGGCTCTTATTATTATAATAAAGGCTAATAAAGAAGAATGTTGGTATGTGGTTTATCATAGCTATACGAGCAGACCAGACTTATTATAAATAAATTCATCACTCTTTAATCATTTCTTGTGAGCAGTCGACGTCAATTTGGCGGCTTTGAGATCGAATTCAAAGTTTATAAAAAAACACAATGGGATTATGCAGCCTAATGGTCCTCCGAACATGGGCATTAATCTCGTCATACAATATTGATGTATTTACAATTTATGGCCGAAAGGTTAGAATCACAAAGTCAAAACGGCTTATTAATGTGTGAAGAAACTCACCTCCTTTGGAAATCAATGCCATGTGACATATTTTTATGAAACCTGCGGAGAATCGTTAGTAAAATATTTTGTTTCCGACGGTAGAATACAATTGAATGTGAATCACTAAAACATAAGTCATAATTATAATACTCTTATCTAATGTTCGTTCGTTTTCGAACTCAGCAAAAACAAACTATTCACCAACAAAGTTTAAGAGTCAAAAATACTTAAGACATAATAAGGACTTGAGGTTTAGTGGCGCACGGCTATTGAAGAAGTCTCAGAGTTGACTTTAATCTGCTTAAAATCAAGAGACATTCGATTTCAAAGCACGTTCCATGATTGAATAAGATTTAATCTGTTTCCCCGTACAAACAAGAATCGCCGTCTCCCTCAACGAATTTTTAATCGTTGAATAATTTACTAAAGCATGCATGTTCTTAGACATAAATAAATCAATCAAATTTAAAATAATTTACACGTTTTATATGTTATGTAACATAAATCAGGATTGGTTTAATACAATTACTTTTAAAGGAAACCTTATCATTAGTATAAAAAGTTTTGGACAAACGTTCCTCACATTCTTCAAAAATTCGCTAACTGGTTGCGCCGAAGTGGAAACTGTATTTTTGACACGGAAACCCACTCCTTTTATACCCGTCTCCTCTCCCGCACTAATCATAGATATGGCTTCCGTCCGCCATTTGTGAAATATAGACACTCAGTGCCGCTTTGAACTAGCCAGCGTAAAGGCGATCGCGCGCGCGCGTCTCTCAGAAATGAATAATATTTGTTGTATTTTAACCGCTTCATAGACCTTTACCGATCGGATTGTGCCTCTCGTGTGTCCCTCAAGCGATCTAGTGATGTGGACGGCAGCTCCTGAGCAAGGAAGAGAGGATCCGTGTACCGGCTGCGATGAAAACACGTGTGTCGTGAAGGTTAGTGCATCCTCTCCTAATTTCTCGGGCTGCATTCACTGCCTGGATCGAATCCGCGGCAGCCCGGCCACCTGTCTCTTGTGTGTAAAGCGTCAATGGAACAGTTAGCTGCTTCTCCGCAATACAGTCCACTCGCACACGTTGGCCCACGCGCCAACATTTTTTGGTCCGGATCGAGCCGGATTCTTAGCCGTAGTTCGTATTTTGTTATTATTCTAATGGGAATGAGCGCACCGCACCTAAGTGCCTGGTTATTTTAGTAGAAAACCCCGCATCCAGACACTTAGGCTTAGAATTTGTTGTCCGTTCGCCGCTGGCTCGCATTGTACCTACCTAATACATAAATAGGTTAGGTATCATATCAACACTTAATCGTAGTTCGCAATTTTCGCATCGCACCTAAGTGCCTGGTTATTTTAGTAGAAAACCCCGCATCCAGACATTTAGGCTTAGATCTTAGGTATACTCAGACACCCTAGTGCATAGGCACAGTGTAATACCTAACGCATTTGGCTTTGTTTTGTTTTTTTCAATTACGTTGTTCTCGGCTCACGTCGTATTTGCCTAGTACCTGCGTGGGTAGACACGTGGCTGTGCCTACCTCGCTCGCATCTCATCCCAATTCATACGAAAGTATTTTAATTTGAATAGATATTACGCAATACTTAATCTCGGAAATAATAGTTGAATCTAGACAGCGACCATCGCGTAGGTACGACCTTGTTGCTATGCGCGTTTGTTCAAGCGTGCATTCACAGTTGTAGGTACCTACCTATCTGCCGAGTGTCGCTCGCGCCGCCTCGCTGCTCTGTACCGCTAAGATTAAGTCATTTCATATTTGTTGTTTACCTCACTTTAGTTTGAGATTTAATTATAAACATGTCCCCAAAGGTTGATAGGACCGGTAAGGTTCAATTGAAACTTTTAAACGCTAAAAAAGAAATGATTTACTCTCGCGTACAATCGATTTATGATAATGCACTTAAAACCTCTGATTTGGTCATCAGAGATTCGTTCTTGTGTTCTATAGAAAACTTAGATAGTCTACGCGCGGATTTCGAAACCTTAGTACATGACATCAACGTTTTAGAGTTGAATTTGAATCCCGATTACTCAGTGAGTTATCAGGCCTTGTCGTCGTTTGACGATTTGTATTGTCGTATCAAACGCGTCGCTAGGAGTTTGGAGAAACCGGCTGACCTACCCAACCCCACTCGCGACCGACCTAAGTTGCCACCAATTCAAATACCCGAATTTGATGGTAACATTCGCAATTGGTGTCTATTTATAGATAGTTTTGAGAATACAATAGATAAGAACGATTCGTTGACAGATCACGAAAAATTGCATTATCTCGTTGAAAAATTGACTGGTAAAGCTATAACCGTTTGCGCTGGAATTACGTTTAGTGCCGAGAATTATAATTTAATTTTAAATACTTTGAAAGCTAGGTATGAGGATAAAAGATCGGTAGCTAACGCCTATTTAGATCAGATGTTTGATTTGAAATCTATTGCGGCATGTAACGATCAAAACTTAGAGAAATTTCTAGATACTTTCGCGTCAGCTGTTCGCGCCGTAAAGAACCTAAAGATTGATGACCTCTGCGACTTCGTATTTTTGTATATGGGTTTAAGGAAATTAGATTCCGAAACCATTCGTTTGTTTGAGTCGGATCATCGCGGCAGTAAAATTCCTAAGTTCGAAGACTTAGAAAGTTTTGTTCGCGAGCATATAAAGGTATTGCAACGCTCTTCATCGAAACATGAAGGCGCGAAGAAGGTTGTTACTTCTGAACGCAAAATAGATGCCTCATCGAGGTCACCGAGGTCAACTCATACTTATGTTAGTACCGCACCAGCACATGTACAATCACCTGTTTGCTCTTTGTGTAGCACTCATCATTCGCAACTGTACAGGTGTCCTGGTTTTCTAAAGTTGTCGCCTAGTGATCGTTATAAATTTGTTCGCGCTAATAATTTTTGTTTTAATTGTCTCGGTACTAAACACCGCGTTGTTTTATGTAATAGTAGAAATAGTTGTCGCAAATGTCAAGCGAGACACCACACTTTGCTTCATTTTGAGAATAGTAATGCCGCATCCAATGTGAGCACGGTTGGCTCGTCGAGCGGTGACACACGGCAGCCTGCGCCGCAGCCGCAGCCCGCGCTCGCGCGCGCTCCGGCCCGCCCGGTGACCGCCGCGGATGACGTCACCTTGTGTTCGTTCTCCGCTAGTGCTGCACTCACTACTGTGTGTCTTGCGACCGCTCGCGTTGTTATTGTTGATGCATTAGGTAAGCCGCGCATTGTTCGAGCGCTGTTAGATGGCGCTTCGCAAAGTAATTTTATTACTCAAGATTGTTGTCGGCGTCTTGGTTTCAATGTTGATAAGCGTTCAACCCGCTCAGTGGTGAAGGGTTTTGGAAGCTTACAGTCAGCTGTTCGTGGCACCGTTAAAACAAGGTTTAGATCTCGTTTTAATAATAATATTTGGTTTGACATGGATTCGCTCGTTATAGATAGAATAGCTGAACAGTTGCCTACCGTCCCGGTTGACACGTCTTTATTAACGAAATTTAAAGACTTGCCTTTAGCAGATGAGACTTACGCTGTTCCTGGAGTCGTCGATATATTGATCGGCGCTTCGATTCTCCCGCACCTCCAGTTATCACGTAAGGTTCAAGGGGGACCGACGTACCCCGCTCCGCACGCACTGGAAACAGTTCTTGGTTTTGTTATAATTGGTTCCGCACCCGCTTCTATGGATAGTTTTAGTCACTCGACTGCTTCGTTCTGTTGCACCGTCGAGCCGCCACTGGAGTCTACCATCCGCAAGTTTTCGCTCGGTGGCTCCCGTGTATCCGCTGAAAAACGCTTTCTTTGTTTGGAACGAAAGATGCAGGCGTCCCCAAAGTCGAAGCGGGCCTATGATGAGGTTGTTAACGAATATTTAGATAAAGGTTACATCTCACCTGCGCCTGCGGACACTGGCGGGACCCAGCCTTCGTACATTATCCCGCACCGCGGAGTTATTAGAGAAGATAAGCTTACTACTAAAACTCCGTGTAGTTTTGGATGGCAGTGCTAAGACTAGCACTTCCGTGTCGCTTAATGACATTTTGTATTGTGGTCGGAATCTTTAAGGTAATTTATTTGACATAATTGTAAATTTTCGCATTAATATTAGTAGAATTTTAGCTTTTAGGACTCAACAGTCGCTTTGTGTTGGGCCCACTCTTCGCCCCATCGTTGGGACACATTCGTCGCTAATAGAGTGGCAAAATTCAATCTGAATTGGCGCCACATAATCTCTTTCACGTTGCTGGCACCGACAACCCAGCCGATTGTCTCTCTCGTGGATTGCTTCCTTCGCAAATTTTGGATCACCCGTTGTGGTTTGGTGGACCGTCCTGGATTCATGCCGCGTTAGATGGGTGGCCAGTTAGTCAATTCAATCCCACTACGGTTTCCGAACCACCCGAGGAGAAGAAGCACTCGCTTGTTGTATCGGTCCCACGTGAAGAGACCCTTATTTTGTTGTTGGCTAATCGCGTCTCGTCTTGGTCGAGACTGTTGCGTTGTGTTGTTTGTTCGCCTCTGCCCGCTGCCTAGCCAGCAGTAGGCACGAGCTCCAATCTAGGTTTATATTTTAGTTGTTATTTCCCAAACCTAGATTTAGATTAGACTTTAGATTTGTTTCGCATTTGTCGTTTCGAAGGTAACCCTTCAAGCCGGGGGGAATGGTTGCGCCGAAGTGGAAACTGTATTTTTGACACGGAAACCCACTCCTTTTATACCCGTCTCCTCTCCCGCACTAATCATAGATATGGCTTCCGTCCGCCATTTGTGAAATATAGACACTCAGTGCCGCTTTGAACTAGCCAGCGTAAAGGCGATCGCGCGCGCGCGTCTCTCAGAAATGAATAATATTTGTTGTATTTTAACCGCTTCATAGACCTTTACCGATCGGATTGTGCCTCTCGTGTGTCCCTCAAGCGATCTAGTGATGTGGACGGCAGCTCCTGAGCAAGGAAGAGAGGATCCGTGTACCGGCTGCGATGAAAACACGTGTGTCGTGAAGGTTAGTGCATCCTCTCCTAATTTCTCGGGCTGCATTCACTGCCTGGATCGAATCCGCGGCAGCCCGGCCACCTGTCTCTTGTGTGTAAAGCGTCAATGGAACAGTTAGCTACATTCCCGCAATACAGTCCATTACCGCACTCGGCCATGCGCCACCACTAACTTTATTCTACAACCTGACAGATATAAATTGCACATTACAGTGTAAACTTGTAGTCGTTTATATTATAGTGTAAGGTTAGTGAAAACTGTAATAATTCTCATCATTTTTATTTCTAAAATTAAGCCAAATTACTGGTAACAATGAAGCCTAAATATTTTGTGCGATACATAAAACCTATAAATAAAGTAATAATTTCATACATTCGAGATCAAACTCCTTCGGCGGTACGTAGGGGCGTAACGTTTTATTGTAATGCAAATCTGTGCTTTTCCCAGTAATAAAAGTATTTAGGTGGTAACACGTGACGACAGACGCTGCGGGCAAGTCCGCAGACACAAATTATGGCAATCTTGACACCTCCAAGGCGCTAACTGGACCGCACCCTGCAATTTCAGTCGACGTGCATCATGCGCTGGTGGAGCCGCTGCCGGCGTCCGCCATGGATGCTATACATGCAGTGATTTGCTTTAGTATGATATTTCTAACATCAATTGTATTATTGTCTAAACCAGCATTTGAGGTATAATATATACATACATACAGTCGCGTCTTTTTCCCAGTGGGGTAGGCAGAGACTACAGTAGTATCAGTAGTGAGGTATAATGACACATAATTATATTAAGTTATTCAAGTTACAATTATAATAATATATTATATAGGTATATAGTACCAGTCCTGTACGGTTCGAGTCTGACATAACCTCTTCCACCGGCTCCGGTGGGGAGGTATCCGGGGGGGATTTTGCGCACGTAAAAAATAAAGTTGTCAAAATTTCAAAGTGTAAAGTGTAGGTGCATATAAAAAGGTTGTGAGTTTGTGTACCCTTCAAAAACTTCTGTATCGATAAGGCTCAAAATTTGACATAAGATTTGATATAAGAACTGGCTTTTTAAATGGTTTTCGTATACTTTTCGCATATTGGAAATGGAGGTGCAATTGGCTTAAATAGGACTTGTTATGAATTTATTTTCGGTAGAAGACGGAGTCTGGTTTGCTAGTAATTTATGTGTTTTCTAGCATTCTCGGCAGACGTCGTCTAAAAAACAGTGAACATACGAGTACTAATAGCCTCGTCATAATTATGGTATTTTCAAGTCATCCAGGAATCTTGAAAACACTGTCGATACATAATAATCCTTTGAGTTGAACATTAGTTGCCGCCACCTCACCGATAGATTCTGTGAATTGAAGTTCGAGCAATTTTTACTATTTTATTTAGTATCACTAAATAATAAAATTCTCACCTAAAGAACCCTTACTCTCATCATGAATAGACAACTTATAAATGCGTAGTTAGTTATTCAATCACCGATAGATTCTGTGAATTGAAGTTCGAGCAATTTTTACTATTTTATTTAGTATCACTAAATAATAAAATTCTCACCTAAAGAACCCTTACTCTCATCATGAATAGAAAATTTATAAATGCGTAGTTAGTTATTCAATCTTGCAAATCTATGGTTATTATTTAAAATAAACAAAGTTATATTCTAGTGCATGTACTATCAATAATATAATCTAATGCATACAAACTGCGTTTAGAAAATATAGAATAGATATGTAATTAAGATACGCCTTTTCAGGATGTACAAAGCCGATAACTGATAAGATCTCAGTACCAAGGCGTGTTCCGTAGCTGCCGAACGCAACTGTGTGTAATACAGTTCACCATTCACCGTAGCACAGCTCCCAGCGCTCCCACGTCTACCGGACGCGCCAAGACGCTCACAGAAACAATAGCCCGAACAAAACAAAACTACCGATCGATTTTAAAATCAGCTCCGCAATCTCTGCGCGGTGTAATCTTACAAATATTTATTATATGTCAAAACAATATGCCGAAATGGAACGCTTATTGCGGTTTTTACAAATGTGTCTGGTTTGCTGCGAGCGCTCGTTAGCATGAGGTACGATGCATTGTGGGGTTACAATGGTAGGCGGGGCGCGGCCCCAGGCGCCTGCGCAGTGCGGGAAATCGTGCACCTCAATGCTCCACATTTAAATCAATGACAATTGCTGTGAACTATATCGGTTTACGTTTAAAAATAAAACCTTATAATGGCATTAATCACAAGTTAACATAACCTTACGGCCCTAAAACAGGGATGTAAATGAATACCAAATTAATGTAGGTATACTTTGGTTAGGTAAAGTTGTGCGTCGATTATAGTACCTATTTTTCATGTCATGTCCATAGTCTACAGTTACCACTTTCCATCAGGTGGGTCGTGTGATTGTCTGCCGCCTATGTGGCATAAAGAAGTATACCTATATCGCATGATGTGTGATAGTGCAGGCTTTACCCTCCTTTCACTCTTTAACCTACCTCCTATTTTTCCTACCCTCAAGCAACCTCTGGTGCTGGAAGCGTTTTATAAGCCTACACAAGTTTACGTTTACCATCGTACATTATGTTTACCAACAGGTGATTCCACTACTTGTATTTCACCTTAGTAACATAATTAAACATCTCAGTAAAAGATAAGATAACATCCTATGTTCCTGTTGTCGTTAGTAGTACTTGAGGCGCGTGACCATCACAAGGACTTTCACCGTTTTACGACAAAATAATAATTATTCTTTAATTGTAATGGAGCATCATGAAGTAAAAACTGGCGCACGCGACCTCTGTATTAAGTTTTAATGGAATAAAGTTGCACCTGCGTCTTGGCGAGTCACCCACAACATTCGAATCTAAAATATCTGCTAAGTGAACTAATTAAAAAATAATTCTATAGCCTCCCAACACTGTCCGCCAGTAGTAATGGTTTGGATAAGAATTGGTTAGTTTTTAGAGGTTCTTAGTAATCAATGCAATAATTAATGGCTTCAATCGAGATGTTCTCAACAAATAAACATTGATCGTTTAACATCAGTAGTTTTTAACCCACGACGCAATAAATGACGGGTTGCTATAAGCTTGACGTGTGTGAGTGTGTGACTGTCTATGGCATCATAGCTCCTGAGTGGATTAACCGATTTGGATTTAGGTTTTTTGTTTGAAAGGTATTTTTGTCAGGAGTGTTCTTAGGTATACTTGAAAACAACCTGTCCAAGATAGCCGCCGCCACAAAATATCGGGTACATATTTTTTCACAACTCCGTCAATATGGGTATATAATGCAAGGGCTTGACTAGTAGATCAATTTAAAATAAAATGACAAAAAAGAGGAAAAGTGTAAAATAAAAAGTTATTAAAAATTTAATAAGCTTCCGTCACAAAAAAACATTCTCTAAAAAGTTAAAATAAATTGTTTTGGATACCTAGTAATATTTTGATTCAAGCTTTGTCATTCAACTTTTTGAAGAATGTTTTTTGTGATGGGAGTTCATTAAATTTTCAAATATCGATAACGATGTTTCATTTTATTCATTTCATTTCATTTCATTCATTCATTCAAAATTATGTAATAATATAAGCAAAGAGTTCATGCATTCCCTAATATTTGAAATGATCTTTCATGTTTATCCATTTAAACTCAAAGCAAGATTTCATAGTTAACAACTGTATTGTTAACTATGAAATCTCACCTATAAAATCACATATGTCGGCGACTTTGTATTAATATTGATCAAAGCCACAAGTTAATTTCATGGGCTAAATATTCATTGAAACGTTGTAACATCCTTTGTATCGTTTGACTTTCACGTGAAATTAAAGCTTACCCTCGCAGCACATGTCCGAAATGGCCACTCTCGCTAACCGCGGCGGGGTGGTATCCATGGCCATTCCCAGTATTTCCACACGAGAAAAAAAGATTACGTCTAGTAAAGCCTGGTGGTCTTTGCTCGACATGTTCTATGCAAGTATTATCAGTGTATTCATCAGGAAATATATCTACTTATTTCATGGTTTTACAGTTTACATGTGAGTAAAATGCAAAACTATGGTTTATCTGGTAGGCATACTCGTATCTGCAGGTCTAAAAGGTCACTTTATTGGAATCGTATTAGGGTAATATTTTGTTTTTACACGAAATTAGGATTTGCTTAGTACATGAACTAACGTGATTCGGCTCATATTAGAGACCATTTTATGAATTTTATAGGAATATATTAATTAGATCTACTGGCATTTCATGAAGTTACTAGTTTTTAGCAGAATTGCTCATTGTTGCCTTTTTAGACCCACCGGTGTTAAAGAGTGAAATCTAAAGTTAGCACAGATAAATGAACGCAACATTTTCAGTTACTTCTGGCTAATTAATCACACAGCTGAGGTAGGTACTGGTCATTATAACCGCCTCGGGTCCATTCTAGTTACCGTCACTTTGTATAAATTATATAAAAATAAGCGCAAACAGAAAGGGATGGATATATGTTTATTGGTGTGGGTCAGAGAGTGATAGGTGAGGTGGCAAGGGCAGGTGTCACGGGACATCTGCTGGCCCACAGACAGGCACGTGGCTCAACCCTATAAACCGACCTCTACAACTTCCATCCATAGGAAAAAGTCGAGAAATCCTGTAATAATTAATTCTGTTTATGTTGGTAGGTATGTACATGTTTTCTAATAGGTCAATGTTAAATGTAGATATAAGATTACTTACGTTTAGAAAGGGTGGATCGGTGTCTATTTATTATGCATAAATAACGTTTAATGTGAGTGAATTTAATTGATACAATTTTCTTTTTAAGATATTTAGTAATTGAACCAGATAAGTTGCGGTTACTTACTTTCCAAGAACGCTGCGACCGCTTAAGTATAGCACTTAAAAAGGAATCTTGTAAAGATAATTTTAAAGAATTGGTCCATTTCTACTAACCTTACCAGTAGTTCGATGATCTAACTGGTGGGACAAAACTATTCCAATTAATTATACTAGATTAGATATAGTGAGTATTTGGACATAAATGTTCCGATTTGTAGTACCGGTTAGGTTAGTTAGGTAGGTATGTTTAAGAGGATTTTGGTTTTTATTGGTCATACATCGCACTAATTTCATGTTGGCACCCATAATCATAATAGTTAAGAAGGGATGTTATCAAGTAAATCTTATGTCACTGAAACGTTTCTATAATGTGAGGTAGGAGGGACAGGAAAAAGGAACTGTATTTTTATGAATTTCTCCATATTTTCTACCTACATGGCACATAATAATAAAAGTGGCTTAGCACATTCAAATTTAGTTTAGTTTACCTAAGGGTTTGTTGTTCAGTAAAGACTACAACAAAATAAAAAACATTAATAAATTAATGTAATATTTTATAAATATAAGGAGGTAGGACACCACGGTATTTCCGTCTAATTGAGCAGTCCGACTGGGGATGTTCTTACCTCCGCCCTACAGAATACAGCGGCCATAATAACTTCGTGTTGTGTTCCCGGCAGTGAGTAGAGTAGCTCACTTTTTCGTGATGTCAGTGGGAAGACCAAAATCTTTTCCTGCTTTGTCTTTTACGCTGACGGCACAGAAACTCTCTATGCTTACAAGGTTAGCAGCGCGAGTGTGACTCCCTTGGTTTTGCACACGTCCATAGGCCACGGTAACTACTTTCCATCAAGTGCCTGTCTGCCACCTTAGTGGTATAAAAAAATCAGTGTATTTTATATACAACTTGGGTGGCATACAAGCACACGGCCCACCTGAAGGAAAGTGATTATGGGTGTGTTGACCATCATCGGAGCCACACTCGTGCTGCCAACCCTGTAAGAACATAGAGTTTTGCACTGTCAGTGCAGAGGACAAAGCAGGACAAGCCTTTAATCTTCCCACTGACAGCACAAAATCTCTCCAGTGAATATTTTAATAAATGTTATTATTAACAATCAAAAGAGAAAATATTATTTACATTTTTCTTTGAGGATTACGAAAATACTCGTAGAACGGAAATTTTATTGATTGAAGTATCTTGATGTGAAATCCGTTTGTGAATTTACGAACCAGAAATATTTTAGGACTAAATATCATTATGACCTACCTGATGGGCAATGATTGCAGTGGCCTATGGACGTATGTAACACCAGAGGCGTCATACTCGTACTGTATGTTATTATCATAATTATAACATACAGTACGAGTATTATGCAGTATTATGCATCAATGTATATTAGAAACTTTCACATACCTATAATATAACATAGCCCTCGCTAGTGCTCGTGCAAATAATAAATGTTTGTAATTAAAGCCCAAAATGTTTACTTCGCACAACATATCGCCTGGTGTAACAGATACCACCAACCGTAACACTCCAATCCAATATTTTATTAACACTAGGTATAACCCTACTAACATATATATTTTCTTATTCTGATATATCAGAACCTAATATACTTTTATCTATTGTAAACCTTTGTTTACATCCTTTCTTTTTGGTACTCCTATAATAATAATAGGTATAATAAAAAAAAGTGATATTTATGGCCATAAGCTTATTATGGTGCTACGAATATTAATACCATACTCACTATGTAGGTGTATAATTGCAATAAAATAACGTGTACAGGTAAAAGAGAAATTAAAAAAATATATCTACTTTACATATTTCTTATGACCTGCCTGATCTAGGTTTAGGCAAACCTGTGTTTTAGGCCATGTCCTATGTTGCTCATGTATTGTATACGATACGTATTAAATTATGCCATCCTGATATGATGGTTGTTTACTTGCACTCACTACTAATACTTTGAATGAATGAGCCTCATTAAAAAATGCCTCATATACCTACCTTCTGCTGTCCATAACTAAGTACCAATAAAGCTTACTAAACGGGTAAATTACGCCTAGCTTACAGAGTGTACCGCAACGAGTAAATAAAACTAGTCAAGCCACCGACGCTTCTCATACCAACGCGTTATAATAGATAAGCTTCCAACTTCAAATAACTTTTATTGTTGCCAATATTTATTGACAGCTTCTGTGGCTTGGCGGTAGTGAACGCAACTGCTAGGCAGAGGGTGCGGGTTCGATTTCCGCTCAGTGCAAATATTGGTATACATGAATATGGTGCATTGGTCTAGTCGTAAGTCGTAATGGGTCTACAAGCAGCGCTAAAAATTCAACAACTGCTCTAACTGCAATACTTTCATGTCGCTAGTGGGTGGTGGAGGTCATATGGCAGTCGCTGCACGGAAGATATCGGAGATCAGCCAAAACCCACAGCCGTACGGGTAGCGAGAGCTCACTGGAGAATGTGTGCTGTCAGTGGGATGACTAAAGGCTTGTCCTGCTTTGTCCTCTACACTGACGGCAAGGAGACTCTGTGCTTACAAGATCGGCATCGCAAGTGTGGCTCTGGTGTTACACACGTGCATAGGCCATTGTAACCACTTTCCATCAGGTGGGTCGTGTGCTTCTCTGCCACCTAAGTGGTATAAAAAATAAAAAGATTGGAAAAAACGTATCCCAGACTCCAAGGTGAAGCTTTGGATGCGTCTGGGATTAATGCTAGGATGAAGAAGAAGATTATTGCTAACGCTTGAAACTGTTAACTGTGCTCTATCATCTTTATCTGTTTGCAAACCCTGTGGAAAATGTTGCGCGATTATATATTTTCTACGGTTCCATTCGTTTCATAAGTAATACCAACACGAATCAATACCATATGATAATGAGAAATTATGTTAATTAAACTATTGATAAACAAGGGGCATTACCGTCTTTGAAGATTAATGTTTTAGCGGTAATAGTGTAAACTAATTAGACATCAACAACTTTGTACGTTTCAAAAACAAATTTAAATAATCCAGATGATATAATGTTAAGAAACATTCAATTAGTTTTATTATTAAATTACATTTGTATATTATAACTATTTAATTCATTATGCATTAACTCTCAATATTAAACTAATGTGCGCACCACATGAGGTAGGACGTAGGATAGTTAACTAATCTATGCTAATTCATGCTTCATTATTAAATATTAAAATGCTTATGATAAAATTTGATTGATATTGCTTTTTTTCTTTCAACAGTGTGTGGTGAGAAACTAAAGTAGACTTCGCATCAAAGTAAATATATGATAAATATACCTACAGATTTCAAACCCAAAGATGTGAATTGAAATGACTAATTATTAAATATTTTAATAGAGCCCACTAACTAATAAAAAAAGAAAATTCATTAAAAAGATATAAATTACTTTGCGCAAATGGTAATGATTTACTATATTTTTACACTGAGCAATTTCAATACCAAACTTTTATTATTTAACAACAGTAGAAATTATATTTTACTAGGTATTTATATATAAACAAAGCCAAACTTATCAATCTATACAAAAACGGAAGTTCCCCAGTCATTAGTCAAAACAGGGTCGGGGAAAAACACTATCGAGTAATCGTTAAATGCCAACACCAATAACAGTGTGATCACCATTATCATTTTACCCGCCACAGGACGTCGACTTCTTGAATAAGGCATTTTTACCTTCCATCACTGTCACGGAGAACAATAAAATGAAATGACACTAAAGATAATTATTATTACGTGATAATGGCTACTGACGGCCATTAAACTTTATTGATAGCATTCAAAAGTAATTATTTACTAAATGTTATTAAATCCCCTCTCCTCTCAACAATTTTAACAATAAGTGGCATGTCACGATCGCGACACATTAAACAGTTTTATCGAAGTGTACCTATAAATTACTTACATATTCTTTTAAAATAACAACAGACTATAAAAATACATGAACCTATTAAAATAACTGAGATCGACTGCAGCCGATTCCTATTTACTTTTTATTATAACACAATGTTAGCGTCTGCTCCTGTCTCCAGCACACTTTAGATGATATCTTCATAAAATAAGATTATTTCTCTGTGGAAATTATTGTATACCTTTAATAATTATGCAATGTTTAAGAGGGAAAAAAATATCATACAACTTTAGCCTATACTGATCTATGTACAACTTAAGCTTAAGTTCATTTGTGTAATAATAAATAAATAAATATATAAAAGGTCTTATTCTTCATGAAATGGGTGGAAATAAGGAATGAAAATTTAAAGCGTAGTAAAGATACAATCAGCATAGGGAAGGGCAAGCCTACATCTTATAGAAAATGACCCGTTATTAGTCCAAATAGTACCAAATAGGTAGTACCTAAGTACTAAGTCAATACTAGAATTAGAACTTAAGTTCTAATTCTAATTATGGTATGACACAGATATTTGGCGTTAAGAAGTAATGAATAAAAGCGTGTTTATATTCAAAGAACATACAATGCTAATTTAATACCTACCTACCTACCTATTAGGTTGGTGATTCCTAAAAATGTCATACAATCACCTGGATATTACAAACATCAATAATGCTGGTTATGCAGGAGTACTTTTATATTTATTCAGCGGTAACACCATTAATATTTAGTTCTAACATCCATATGTCATAATTGTTATCACGAGAGGGATGATTTCCATACTATATAATATGACACGAAACACGTCATATAGTACAGGGTACATTATTTTAACTTTGAAGTCAGTACCACAGCTTGCTTGGTACCTACTGGCATTACAATACGGATAGCATTGATAACACACTCTTATTTTCGTTTAAAATCCAATTTATATGTATCCTTTGCAAAACATAAACAAGTCTATTCAAAAATGGATCGGCTACGAAAAAATCATGTGATTTCTTGGAGACACGATTGTGATAACGAAATACAACACTGCGGGATATAAACAGCGAAGAATTCAATCATAATACTTCACGTCGTCGACATCGAATGCACTTTACTTCCAATGTCTACTTAGTTATTTTTTTTATATAAACACCTTAAAATGGGTTGAGTTGTAACCAAGTTACCAGTACCTACCTACTTTTTAAATGCCTGCCATTTTGTTTGATGATGACCGAGCCAAATACAAAAATGTGTGCGATTTCAGCTCACCCCGCGATTGGGAATTAAAAGATAAGGGATTTAAAGTGACTTGGGAATTACTTCAGACCTAAAACTTTAACAATATTCATAAAACTAAGAAAAAAATTGTATTTATGATAAGCACAATTCTTATTTCATCACATGACAAAGTTTTATCAAAGTTAAAAATAAAAATTCTAAAATTCTAGAATATATTTGTTTGTATCTGTATAACTACATTAATACCGGCCACAGATATCACAATTAAAACTGCATTGTTCTTCCTTGACAGCCCACCATCTTTTAACACCTTATTTTACCGTGCACCTAACCATTTTTATAGTCCACAGAATTAAAATATTTATTCTTCACACTAATAGTTTTATTTCTATACAGGTTGTATTGAAATGTTTAAATCATTTTATGAGTTACTTATCGCGTCGTTCCATATATTTCAGTTCACTTTCAGCGTCTCGTGTTTTGAAGTGCAAGTTATCCCAAAGTACCTGAACTTAGTGTAATAATAAAATGATTGGTTAATATGAGCTTCAAGGGTTTGGTTTTTCTTTGTTTTTCATCACTTGCTTTTTCTTGAGCTCTCCCTTGGGACATTTATTGTAATATTTAGGTACTTACTTAATATTTGCATGAACTCTCGATTATATCAAGTAATCAAGCAATTCAAAACACACAAATTATTCTTGATTGTGGTCATATTTCAATATTAAAACAGGAAGCAAATTACAAACCAAACAAATTATCTTCACAAGAAAAGCGCCTACTTACTTTCATCAAGCAACGAACGGTCTAAAAACATTGCTATTAGGTATTTAATATTCAAAATGACCGAGCAATGCAGAAATTGTTGAGATCTATAACTACGTAAATAAAAATGATAAATTATTAATAAAATATATGTTTAAATGGGTAGGTGTCATCTATCATGACTATCTATCTCTTTACATATATATCATAATTTGTGCAACAGAGTAATGCAGAAAATGTTGTTTGCTATAGGTACTTAATAAATAAAATTTCTATAAATATATTAAGAGATAGGTAGGTTGAACTTTATACATTTTTCTTTATCATGGTTCATTAGAAATAACGAACCCCTGACTGTCCTCGGGTTAGGTATTAAGCTACAAAATTCTTGCAAAAATTCTTGAACAAAAAGTTCAGAGCTGACTATTTCAAAGGAACCTGTTTTGAATGAGTGTTAATCCCTAGTTATTTCTAAGAAATAGTAAATAAATAAATCTTTAATGTTTTGCGCCCCTCAATTTACACATCATTACAGACGAGTCCAATGCAATATCGTAGAGTTAATGTTTAGTTCTCCAAATTTGCTATTTTCGTCCAACAGGCGCATTCAGTGGATGGTGTAGAATTCGTAGTAGAATAGTCAGTTCGGAAGTAGAATAGTCAGGTGTTTCTGTTGTGCGTTTATAATTAGGTAAAGTACAAAAGTAAAGTCAAAAGTAAAATCAATGTAATTTTTCAAAGTATTTATATTCACAGATCAAGAAAGATAAAAAGAAACGGAAATATATATTCTTCTACGTTTCGGATACGCAAGACTAGGTTAACGAAAGAAATGCGTGCATATAATTAATTATTTGTGCACCTCACGCGTCAACAGAAGAGGTTCTGGTTCATAAGCAGCTGTTAAGCTGATTTCCAACCAGATCTATTAATGATACACGAATGCAAATCAGTTAAAACTTGAGATTCTAAAACCTCAGTCTAAACAGGAGTCGCACTATGGTCATTATTACTAATTAACTGTTTTGGTATATACAAATTATAAATAAATATTTAGAAATCCATAAAACACGACTCTCCCAGACAGCTACTTATTGTATGTACCTACTAAACAATCACATTTCACAGGCATATAGGTAATTTATATGGCAGAATAAATTTTGCAGCGTTTGCTAGTTCGGTAAGCAAATATAACATAACATAAACTCATGCCTATATCCCCGAAGGGGTAGGCAGAGGTGCTAGCACCCACATTTCGCCAGTTTATGTTTAGGTCCCAATCTAATAGGTGGTGATCCTATTGCCATTAACCGGGCACTTATACACCTGCTATTGATAGGCTGTCTCATCTCCCCAAAGCAAAGACACTTGTAAACACGACGCGCCACTATCCATGCTTCTTCCAGTTAATTTTATAAAATAAAAATACAGACCCTGGTTATGTACAGCGCCGATTAAAAATTTTGCAAGTTTCTGCCCATACCCATGGGATGGCATTAAGTCCGCCTTTGTATACTTTTATATTTGTGCATAAAGTCTCTGTACTCTAGACCCTAACCTAGCACTTAACGTTCTTAATCAACTACAAGGTTACTATGGCAAGTCATAGTAGGTATACTTTAGATGTAATTATGTGTTTGTGATGTTTGACAGCCTCTGCGGCTTGTAGGTAGGTTTGTTTAATATAGGACACATAAATTAGACTTCGTCTCGCCTGATAGCACAGATTAATAAATAGTTACTACGCTGATGGTAAGCTGAAGGTAAAGTCTCAGAAAAGAGGGTCATCATTACATACATATATCATGTTACAATGGTGACACTCAGCTTGACGGCCTCATCATATGCTATTTCACGCCCCGCTTAAAGGATCCGGGACTGTAGGAAGAAGGAAACCCTTGAGCTGGTAATGAATTCCAGGCCTTAATGTTGCGACAAAGAAACTCTCCGAACCGATTAGTTCTTGATCGGATATTCTGCACCGTATGTGGGTGACATTTAAGCCCTGCACGTCTTGTCCTGTGTAGGAAGCTCATCAGAAAAGTTACTATTGTACAAACGGTAAAATACTGCCAAGGACGCAACATCTCTACGCATCTGCAAAGGCTCTAGGGTCTTTGTGACCGCAGGATTCCCAATAATGTGGACAGCACATCGCTGCAACCTGACAAGAGCACCTTACGAGACCATCCCAGAAATTCATGCAGTATTCCACGCAGGAGGCGCGGGTGTGATCTCCGCTCAGTGTAAATATTTGTATGGTTGGTTGATTGACATATGCATTGATCTGGTCGTGCCTCGGAGAGCACGTTAAGCCGTTGGTTCCCGTTACCACACGAACATCTATGGTAGTCTTTACGGGTAGTTGGGAACCCTAGAAAGTTCAAAAACTGGTCTGACTGCAATGCTTTGATATCCGCATTGGATTGTGGAGGTCAGATGGCAGACGCTTCACGGAAAACATCGAAGTTCAGCCAAATTCGCAGTTAAAGCGGGCCCCAGACTTCGAGGGGAAAGCGCTGGATGTAACTGGGATTAACGCTAAGATGATGAAGAAGAGATATAATTATGTATATATAATGTTTACTAATACGAGTACAAACGTACTCTTCCAGTAATTTATCCTGCAACATGGCGGTGCAGTAGGTACAGCGCACCTATCATCGTAAATCAGCGTAAAGAAATTATGGTTACGTAATACTGCCAGCAATATCTAGATCACCGCCGAGTGCAATGAACACTAATATGCATCGCGAGATTAACCTCGACACCAGCTTCGCATCTGTAATTTTGACGTCTCCATCGTCAAACTTGCTATAGCCGTCACTCGACTCGCAACAATTTTCCCCTCTTCACTATTCCACCGTACCCTCGATCCGCTATCACCGTCTTTTTTATCTAAGGATACGCAAATTTGACTTCATCACGCCTGATGGTAAGCTAAAGGAAAAGGTTCAGGAAAGAGGGTCACCATTACAGACACTTAGTATGTTACAATGGTGGCACTCAGCTTGGCGGCCTCATTATATGGTTATTCATGCCCCGTTTAAAGGACCCGGGACTGTAGGAAAAAGGAAACACGTGAACTGGTAATGAATTCCAAGTCTTGGTCTAAAGCTCAGGCAGTATGATATTCCATCCTCAAAGTTTGGCTTACGTTAGCGAAAGTGTATCTCCTTCGCAGACCGTATCATCAAAGTCGTAATATTGATGTAAAGAAAATGAGATCGGTGTATAGGCACAACTAAAAACCATATCAAGGGTGCATTTCTTGGAATCACTTCGCAATGTCAATTTTGTAGCGTTGGGTGTGCGATTGCCCGACTGTTACTTGCACACCCTCATGAAGGTTTTTGATGTTCCATGATCCTACATATGCAAAATGAAGTGTTTACTAGTTACTCGTATCCTTTGTCTAATACGGTTCCGACTCACTCAACCGGTATATTATGTAAGGTTTTCTTTTGCGTCTTGGAACTGACCGAGAATTGCATATTTAACTTTTTATCTACATCTATCTAAAATATTGTGATTGAATTCTGAGAAATTGCTAGGGAGCTGAACATGCTCATAGCAGACATAGATATGGTGGCACTTCACATGGCTATTTGTACTTACGTATTTGACATATTTGACAAACAATCACACATGGTGAACTGACAAAAAAAAATAGAATGAATAAGCATTTACCTTTTTGACAAATATGGCCAATACCAAATATGTACAATTTACAAGTTGTTAATTTTTAATTCTTTATGTACGGTCAGTAAGTACCTTTTAATAGTAGACAAAATGTGACAATTCACACGTGACACCTCTTTAAAGTGAGTACTTTTTAGTGAAGTATATTATATTTATTTTGTCTATATTTGCATGTTTGCATATAGGTACGTCAAATATTTTGCCAAATCAATAAACGCCCAATAGTACCTAAACACAAATAGCCATGTGAAGTTCCACCATTATATTGACTTAATATTGGCTGCTGCACGAATACTTTACAATATTATCATACTAACGGTCCGCCGCGGTTGTGGAGCGGAGACGTCACGGTTTTGTAGTGAGTGAGTTGATACTAACAATATACTCAGTAACAACATGGATTCGTTTATTTGCTTGTGAAAGTAATCGCTCTCTTCCATTCGATTAATTGATTATGGATCTTCACAAATTCGTCGATATTTTCATTTCCGTATCCGGCGTCTTCGCATTAGCAAAGCCAAAGTGTTTTCTCGTCGGAATCCATTTTTTTACTGAGTGTATTGTCTGTATAAGTGTATATTGTGAACTCACTACAAATCCGTGACTTCTCCGCTGCGCAACGGCGGCATCTCCGCTCCACCCCGAAACCGCTAGAATGATAATCCCTTAAACCAGAGCAGTCGCGTATCACACAAATTAATTACATAATACAATATTAAGATTTGCATATTACTATTTACCGTTTAAAATTAATATTGCAGATTGCGTAATGATTGAATAAAAGTTTGTACGAAATGTTTTTACGGTTTAATATTTTGCATCGTGTCAAATTAGAATTATGAAATATGTATTAGCCTAATTTTGATTTGACATCTTACTCACGGAACACCACTCCAAATTAAAATGATATTGCGTTAATATAACTGATCATTTCATCATAACAACTTTTACAAGGGATCACTCAATCCTGTTATATAATTTACTTAAGTGTATTGACTTGCACAAACGTTTATGTAATCTCTAAGGTTTCTGAAACTCAATTGGTGTAAAGGAAGGGTTCAATGCAATTTAATAGATTTTATTTGGAAATTTAGTCTAGATGCAATCACAGTTTTAAAGTAAGACAGTGAATGCGCAAAATGGCAATCACTGATCAAGATTCCTAAAAAAAACTCAGCTAAATAATCTTCTAAGTCAAATAGTCTTTTTGGGAAATTTACTTCACAATTAAAATTAAGATAGATGCCTACTGGTAGGTACTACGAGTATCATACAGCAAACTATAATGTCAATACAACATCTTTAAATTTCACCTCTCTATGTAGGTTGAAAAATATTAAATCTGAAACTTTACTGTAAAAAATTACATTTAATTTATTATTGTTAACTCAATCGACGACCTCCGTGGCGTAGCGGTAGAGCATTCGACTGCTATGCAGGGGGTGCGGGTTCGATTCCCGCTCAGTGCAAATATTTGTATGCATGAATATGTATATTTGCATTGGTCTGGGTGTTTCTATGTATAATATGTATGTATTTACAAAAAAAAAAGTATCTAAGTATGTTTATCCGCATTCTAGATTCCATAACACAAGCTAGTTAAGCTATGCTTACCATGGGTCTAGATAGCGTTGTGTAGAATGTCGTGGAATATTTATTTATTTATTTATTTATTTATTTAATGAAGGTATTTATTCATTATGTTTTTCATTCTTCTTCGGATTTGATATGGCTCCGAGATTTCTAATGTCGATAAAATTAAATGGACACAAAACGAGTGATGTGTTCTGTGATTGGAGGGCAGATGACCGTCTTGATAATATTAATCATTATTATTGATTGATTCATATACAAAATAATATTAAATAGCGAACTGATTAGTACGGTACTACAATTAAATGACACGCAAAAAATTAATCTGTCACATTGACAGCAACAGAGTCAAGCGTAATGTTAACACAAAATCGAAGTGGGGAGCGCTACAGTTCTTAACACAACTACCTACTATTTACGTACTCTGACATATAACGCGAAAAAGTCGTTTGAGCAAAATGGAGTCAATTGGCATCTCGCCATTAATAATTATATAATAGGTACATTTTACTTAACATTGGCATCAAACAGAAGAAATGCTGCAGGAAAGCTTAGATGCAGTCTCAGTCTAGCTGAAAGACTGGAGAATTAAAGCCAATAAAACTAAGTCGGTGCAAGTAATGTTCACTCTTAGTTAATACATGATTCCTGTAAGTTTAACATGTTCTTTCGTTAAACTTACAGGAATCACAATGCCCCAGTCTGATAATGTTACTTGGGAATTTACCTAGACAGACGCCTTACACGGAAAAGGCACATATTCACAAAAAGAAAAGCCCTAAGTACTTAACTTCGCAAGGTCTATTGGCTCTTAGAGCGGAAATCCAACCTATCGTTGAATAACAAACATCTCCTGTACAAATTCTTCGTCAAGCCATTTTGGTCTTATGGAGCGGCACTTTACGGCATCGCATCATACTCAAACCTGGACATTATTCAATGTTTCCAGTTCAAAATGGTCCGCATGATAACGAACGCTCCATGGTTCATTACTAACTCTCATCTGCACCGAAAGACTTATCAATGAAAGAGGAATTTCAAAAAAGCTGAAGTTTTACTCACGTCGAATTGGGAAGCATCCCATCAAGGTAGCGGGTGAACCTTTAAAGTCCACCAAGCACCTTCAGCCGCATAAAAAGGAGAGCTCCCCAAAAACTCCTTCAATTGTAGATCACGGTCTAGAAAACCTGCTTCTAATATGTGTTACGCCCATGAATTCCAAATAACAAGAAGTGTTTAACCTCCAACTAAAAGCCCAGTCAGGGGTAGATTGCAGAACCAAGAGAGTTTAAAAAATTCCTAACATTAGCATGCTAGCCCTTTTCGGGTGTGGAGACCACGATGTCACTGTCTAGACCCCGGAACGTGGCACAAGCAACGCCAAGGCCTGACAACAGCACCACCCGTCATCCCCAGGCCCGTTCTAATTAATGGTGGACGGAGATCATACTGCGACCTCTGACACCCGAGTTGCATCCGCCCGTAACTGGTTACGGGCGGATTATATACTACCTTTTTTTTTTTTTTTTTTTTTTATACCACTAAGTTGGCAGACAAGCACACGGCCCACCTGATGGGAAGCGGTTACCGTGGCCTATGGACGTATGCAACACCAGGGGTGTCACACTCGTGCTGCCGACCATGAAGAAACCTTCTGATGCCCCTCTTGAAGAACCCCATATTGTAGGCGCTTGCAACAGGATAGAATATCCTTCTTACACGAACTAAATACTATCTTGCAACGGGATCGAATTCCAGGCAAGCGGTACCGCGGACAACAGCTAGTTCCAAATTTTCGACTTCGTGGCAGTTTTATAATGTTTGAAGGATAATGTTGTGAAACGTACTTATTATCAATATTAACGCAACCAGTTGCATGAAAACCTATTGATAATAATGGATTTTGCTCCACACTAATTCTACGTATTGAAGTAAATTATTATTTGAGAACGCAGAAATTGCAATTCCTTTCGCAATAGTCTCTATGAGGTAACTATAATTTGACTGCGTATTATTTATTTACAATAATAACCGTAAATGATCAAATTTCCGGGGCAAGATGAGAACATCGTAGTTTACATCCTGGGAATACATTATTGAGTCACCTTACGCTCCGATAATTGAACCTGAAACAGCGTGTAGTTTTAGTCTGTTCGGTCCACCTACCCCCACCGGCCAGTGCAGATTTCTGCACGATAAAAAAGACAAATTGTAATACCAACTTATGTTTCAAAATAATTGTCATTCTGTTATCCAACATTACCACATTCGTAATCAAAGCTTCAATCGACACTTCAGACACAAATTGGAATCTTCCGCGTGAATATACTTAATCGTTCTTCGTAATACATATTAGATTACCATCTAACCAAGTCCAATTTCTCTGAAAACCGCCAGCCACACCGATTTCCTACATTCAAACACACATAGTCTACACCGTGGATAATGCAAGTAATCAGTCGAACGTTATTGAACATGTAATAGGAAAATCTACGTATGTAGATTTATTTTTACTGTGAGAACTAAAATGCTAACATAAATAAATAAGGAACCCAATAAGGTATAATTTCCTTTTTATCTGACTGCACCAGCGAAGGTAATGTGTTACGCGTGTTTGTACCTAAAACTACATACATACATCCTTATGTAGTTTTCTCTGTTCCCCTCTACAGGCCTAACGACTGGACGGATTTCGATGATTGGAGTACGAGTATCAAATGAAAGGTATTCATCTCCTAAATAGGGCAAAACTACACAGTGGCTTTTTGGGGCTAAAATGCGGGATGTCAAAATTTCATTAAAATTCATCGAAAAGGGTATCAAAATGAAGGGATTTTGAAGGAGATAACAAACATACAATATATATATATCGAAAAGATGATATGGTGAAGAAGGGAGTGAATTTTGAGATGACTGGAACTAGAGATGAATGGAAAAAGTACACATGTTGATGATAAAAAAATAATTATTAAAAAATAAATAATTTCGACTGCTGTCTTACAGATCGAAATAAGTTTGATAGCAGGCGGTACTCATTAATTTTCTTTCGGTTTATGATTGGTAAATGGGTACCGTCTGCTATGAAATTTGTTTCGATCCTGTAGGCAGCAGTCGGGATTTTTATTTTTTAATAATTATTTTTAAGTAAACCGTTTGATAACAAAAAAGGAATATATAAAAATTAAAGCAAATCGACACAGGCAAAACTTTCAGTAACAGAAGAAATATATAAATACATTCATTTTGCAAAATAAAAACAGTTTTTTTTTCGTTCAATACGAGTATTATTGTTTAATGTATACCGTTGGACAAACAAAAAAGGCGATTCAGTAACAGAGGAATTGTATCAATACATTCAATTTGCAAAAAAACAGTTTTGCGTTAAATCCGAGTATAACTAAAAAAGTAATGACTAGTTTTTTAATTATATCAAAAATATTTTTTAAGGATGCAAAATGACTATCATTTGGAATGAGGCAGTCAATTACAAACTAATAGGGGAAATAGTCACCGCAATAAATACAATTTTATTAATTTTAAGACATAATATAAATTACGTAAACTGGTTATATTTTGTTTAAACAAATATATACTGATAAATTAGTTCTTCAAGTTCCGAGTCGCCTTTTTTCTTAATAACCCTGACACCTCATGGCCACCTTCATGAAAGCCAGTGAGCTATGGCTACCCTACTCACCGCCGGGAACACAACACGAGGCTATTATAGCCGTGATATTCAGTAGGGTAGAGGTATTTCCCTAGTCGGACTGCTCCAAGTAGGGAAATACCTCCAACGGGGCGGGAATATCGTCGTATCCTACCTCCACAAGATGCTTGCATGTTTAGATTTTTGGATATTTGTTATTCAAATACGTTCCACGGATCTGGCTGAAATATGGTACAAGGATAGATTATTGTCTGAAATAACACATAGATTTTTTATCTCAGAAATAGACTCCCATAAACCGGGATCAAAATTTCACGTGGACAAAGCTGTGGGTATCAGCTAGTGCTATGATAATTCAGGATGAAGGAAATTAATATTAATTACCTCAGCAGTAAGTACGAATAACGGAAGCTACAACGCTGCCCAAGAAATATAGAAAGGCGTTTTAGTTTTCGATACCCACTGTGCACACGCGGAAATATCCTAACCCAGCATATTGAGAGATGTGGGTTCACCTAGACCCTAGTGGTATGTGGTTACCCTTTTATAGTAACGTAACTTGTTGCATCATGAAACAGGCATGAAATTAAAATACAAGCTTTGACCATAATAACAAGATGAGAACACCGTAGATAATAAGTCATATTGTGAGCCTCATGACAAAATCATTGAGGCCTTCAACTACATGGGAATCTTTTACAGAACTCTATCTCCGTATTGTATTGGAAAAACTATGAAAGAAACGTCATCACTCAATTTGAACACTTGCAGGAAGGACCTTCTTTAAAGTGTACAATTTTGCATCCGTTGTGGTTTTAAAGCATGAGGGTTAATGCCAATCTCTTGCCGGAGGGAAGCGGAGCGATAGTAGAACGTAGAGCCCCCGCCTTAAATATCTTCCTAGGAAGCAGAGATACCGATCAGTTTTAGCTTTTGTCAAGGGCTTTTTAGGATAGGTCACATTTATACAGTCATAAATGTAAAAAGTTTTTATGCACCGATAGTTATCACGAGGTCGTAATGAATAATGCTTTATTAACACATCATTATAACCGAAGTGATAAAATCAGTCCGTTACGTAAAAAAAAAGTAGTTTCCTTTAACATTTTGAACGGTTTTATATAATCAAAGGTTATTTTTTAGCAATTAAATTTAAATTGACAGGAATTACCTTGTTCTACTTCCATTTTTCTTTCGTATTCTTTATTTATTGATTGAAGAAGCAGCAATGGCGTGATGGTTCTGGCTTTAGACTTAAACCATATACCACCAAAGTTCAACAAATTCTAGGCCATTTAGATGTACTACAGTACATTATACAGTACAGTACACAGTGGTTAGCAATAGTACTATCGTATCGTTCTCGTTACTAGTTTTTTATTAAAATCCAATCCAAATCAATACATGTGCGATCAATATATATGCATTTGCAAATTTATGAAACAATGGAAACTCGTTTTGTAAATAGCAATGAATATATCTATAAAAAATGTTTGCATAATCATAACAGGTCCCCATCACTGTTACTTAGCGTCTTTGCAATGTGTAGACAAGCTAAACTACTGACCTAATAATCTACATAGTTACCTTCTGTTTCGTTTTCGGTTCAACAGTTGCAATTAAAAGCAATAGGATATGATGGTTCCGTTGCTTTACTGTTAACATTGTTATCGATTTTGTTTGAGTAACAACTTCCATAACCAAATAAAATGATATCGCTATCAAATGATGAGAAAAAATAAGTCAGTCTTTAAACAAGTACACATAAACGACTATTATATTCAAATAATAAAATAGAATTCCATTTCTCCACCAATAGATGGCACAAGTAGTATTTATATTTTTGCACTAGGTATGTTTGTTTTTTCAGCTAGATGTAAGCTTCATAATGTGATAAATCTAGGTTAGGTTTAGTTAAGTATTTATTATTTTCTCCAAGTTATAGAAGTTGTAGAATAACCAAAAGTCAGTTATTATTAATAGTATATTAATAACTTAATAGTATATAGCCTATTCCTAAAGCCGTACGACTGTTATGACATTAATAAAATAGTAATGACCCTAAAGAACACAAAATCGACGGGCTATGATAACATTACGACTGAAATTTTAAAGGCTAGTACGAATGAATTTGTTCCTGTACTAACTCATTTGGTAAATCTATCTTTTACCACAGGCTGTTTCCCAGATCTGTTGAAAATATCCATTGTTAAACCACTATATAAAAAAGGAGACAAATCATCAATTTCAAATTACAGACCTATTACTCTTGTGTCTGTTCTCTCTAAAATATTTGAAACAGCCATGTATAAACGTATCATGGAATTTCTAGCCAAACATAATATTCTTAGGAAGGAACAGTTTGGATTCCAAAAAGGGAAGTCAACTACTGCGGCATGTTTCAACCTCATGGCTCAAGTCATTGATAGTGTAGATGATGGTAACGCTACAACTGTCATATTTTTTGATATGACGAAAGCATTTGATTTTGTTTCACATAAAATATTATTAAATAAGCTGGAAAAATACGGTATTCGCGGAAATGCGCTGTCATGGTTAGAAACATATCTAACAAATAGAAAACAATGTGTTCAAATTAGCTCCCTAAATGACAAAAAAGAATTAGAAGCAACTAATTCGAGTTACAGAGTTAACGGCTCTGGCATACCGCAGGGCAGTGTGCTAGGCCCTCTATTATTTCTATTATACATAAATGACCTTCCCGGGGTCACGGAACATCCATGTACACTATTTGCAGATGACATTTCAATAATAATTAAATCCAAATTAACTGACAATTACTTAAATGACACTGACCTTAATAAATATGACATTACTAATTGTGACATTAATAAGCATGACATAAATAAATACAACTAAGACATCAATAAATCAATAGAATGCGTTATAAAATGGCTGGATGAAAATAGTCTTAATGTTAACCTAACAAAAACTAAATATATACAATTTAGCACATATGGACGTAAACACTTAAACCTTAATATTATGTACAAAGCTATTAAAATCGAGGAAGTAGACCACACTAAATTTTTAGGTATTATTCTGGATAAACATATTAATTGGAAAGCCCACATAAATAACATATGTAGCAAAATAAACAAGTTTGTATATGTCTTGGCGAAGTTAAGTAGAATAACGTCGCAAATGACGGTTCTTAGCGCGTACCATGGTTATGTGGCCGCAGTTCTAAATTATGGCTTGATTCTTTGGGGGAACTCAACTGACATAAATAAGGCATTCATTGTTCAAAAAAAATGTATCAGAGCGATTTGCGGTGTGGCCCCCTGGATATCTTGCAGACCTCTATTTCAATCACTTAAACTGTTAACCTTGCCCAGTATGTTTATATTTGAATGTGCAAAATTTGTCAGACTGAATAAGCACATCTTTACAACAGCAAAGGAGATGTACCCCAGAAACACACGCGACCCAGACAGAATAGTTTTATCTAAGGTACCAAAAACAGTTGTATATAAAAAGAATTGCCTGTCTATGTGTGGATATATTTATAATTGTGTACCTAGTGAAATCAAAGCTTTACCGTACAATAAATTTATAAAAACGTTAAAAGACTGGTTGCTAAACAAATGTTTTTATTCTGTTACAGAGTTTTTATCCATAACCAGTAAAGAGTATAGATAAAAATGTGATTAGGTGGTTTAAAATGTATAAGCTTCCTTTTGACTTCGTATCATTTTGTACGCCAAAGTGTATAGATAATAAGGAAAATTTGCATGCCCAATTTAGGCAGAACATGATGTACCTAGTCATAAGACACAATTTGTAACATCCTTATCACAATGTTCTAGCAAATAAAGATCTATTCTATTCTATTCTATTCTATTCTATTCTATTCTATTCTAGTAATCGAACTTATCAAATCACCCGTAATATATAAATCGTACCATTTACTTCTACATAGGCAAGAAACATTTGTGCTGTTAAAACAACCGCCAGCCGCTTTGCAACTTTAGCCTCGACTCACGTCCCTAACTTGCTACGAATCTTTGGGAACTTCATTTGCAGCACAACTATTCAGCCCGCATCTCCAACAAGAGGGAAAAGAGTGCTATATGGGATAGCACTTTCTCAAAATCCATATAATCGGCCTTGGAGTGGAGTAGCTATTCAGTATTATCTAGTGCATGGTCATCTTACTCGGTCGGAGGACCTTTTTGATTCGGAGAAACATCACACCCTCTTCCTCAACAAAACTATTTTACACTCAAAATTTACTATTGACTAGTTATACACTCCTATTTTTACAACTATTTATAAGTCAAAGTCACATGTACAGTACCTACTGTCTAAATAGTACTATTGTTACTAAAGGCACGTCTATAGGATTTTTTTTACATGCGAAAATCCCCACGGATACTCGAGTTGCCTTCTGTACACGAGCAGCGTAGCCTGCGATCCTCCTTCGCTACCGCTGCCGCTCCCGCCCCACCTCCTCCTTTGTAAGCATTACTTGCTCGCAGAAGGTGGCGCCACCCGACTAATAACAGGCATATCAATAAAATTGCTTATATTTTACATTATCTGATTAAGTATGTGTATGTATCTGATTTACCTAATTATTTTTGCACATGGTAGGAACGGGATAGAAATCGTTTTTAATGAACGGTACCCAAGTAATTACAGCGCACTATCATTTAGAAGATACCTACCACACCTTCGCACGTAATCAAACACGCTTATGATAACATGCAATCCAGTTACATCGGTATGTGGTAACTTTGACGGGAAATTTGAAACAATAACTACAATATCGACGATATGTATAATAAATATATTTATCTTACCAGGAAGCCTTTAATTAATATGATTTTTTTTTAACAAGCCATGTTAAGTAACCAAAATAAAATTTTATATTGCCAAAAAACCCTCGTCTAGCTACTACTTAAAATGATATGTCAGAAAATGAAGCGCAATACAATTCCTTAAAAAGTGATCTTATTTTATTATATTTGTGTAAACTTCCAACAGTATTAAATCACAATTATAGGGCAACTGTTATTGTGTTAAATTTGTAGATATCTACTATATAAGCGATATTTTTAAAAATATGACGTGTTAATAATATCCCTGTAACGGATATCAAGTTAACTACGTTAATAATTATCTCGTAAAGTAAAGGACACTTGATTAATTAACTAATCTCACGCACGTGAGACGGACTTCAGACTTCGTGTTAAAATAAAATTACATTTATTTATACGGCAACTGCATTTTTAAACCCTAATTATTTGGCAATCGTTATCGCTGAATCTATTAGTATATTAGCTTTACACAGTCAAGGATTTCTCGAGTCAACTCATACCAATAGACAAAAGCTAAGGTGCCATACTACGTGTGAATATATTTTTAATTATAAATTAGTTTAGCCTCCAGTGTGGGCAGTTGTCAGTATGTCCTAACCGCATTAATTACTGTTACAATGTTACTAACCTTCATAAGGTTAATGAATTGTTATGTTTTTTTTTGTCTATTACCAACCTTCACACCTCACATTCACTGTCGTTTCTATAATGCTATATCCATATATTTTGGTTGACCTCCCATAGCCAGACGTAAATATATCCTAACCTAAACTTAGCTAATGTTATAAATCCAATTGTGAGTTTGTTTGTTGTCTTTCATGCTAAAACGGCGGCTTGGAATCGACTGAAATATTGTACAAAACTAGATATATACACGTAGATCCCAGTGCTGCCAAACATCAGTGAATTTTTTGACGAACTAAATTTTTGCGATTGAGTAAGAAGTGTTAGTACCTATGTACCTACTATGATCACATGCCTACCTGCTAGTTTGACCAGACTACTGAGTCCTGAGGTCATAATTTTCAGGTATCAGGTAATCATCTTGCTAGTGACTAGGGTCACCAGCCCCCTAGCCAAGCATATTATACTCGTAGAATATAATGATGAATGTTTCGGATTGACACATATTTTGACGTTTATGACGTGTCAATCCCCTACATTGATCAATAAATTGTATTCTATAATACAAACGTATTGCCAATTGTCTAGAGCGGCAGAGACCTGAAAACAATCTTAAGCAATAGCAATAGCATCACGTGCTAGTGACCCTCAATTTTATAAAACATCTGTAATGTGTTATATTATAATAAGTACAGTACAAAGTGTAACCTGTAGTTAGCCCCACGTGATAGTGTCAATTTGAAATGGATATATTTTAAATTCTTACACGCCATTACATTTAAGAATGACCTCTAGTTGAGCCTATTAGCATTTATGTTTTAATAAACAGTTGTCGATGAATACGTGTGTAAAACTCATGCCACTGATATCTGATAATGATGTCAATTTGCAGGTGTCTGCCCCGGTCTACTTTTGGATCGTGTCACTCAGCACGATACCACAGTATAAATTATAATACTACGTATAATAGTACTACGAGATTCCACACAGTGTTATAACTTTCATCACTTACGCATTGTGATCCGACGGGACTAGAGAGTGGAACTGTGATTTATGATTTGGCTAAGCCTATAGACTAAACTATTTTGTGTTCCTGTTCCATATAGAAAAACAATATTTTTTTTTTAGCTTTTATCGCGGGCCTTGAGCGTGGGGACCGAATCCAGAAATTCCGTAACGAAAAAAACCTAACACCCCAACTCCGAGCTCACACGAATCGAGCCGAGCTGCTCCGAAGTAGCTCTGCTTAACGTAAGTAATTATAATTGCATAAGTTGTTAGTTTTCAAATTCAAATTCAAATTCAAATTCAAATTCAAATTCAAATTCAAATTCAAATTCAAATTCAAATTCAAATTCAAATTCAAATTCAAATTCAAATTCAAATTCAAATTCAAATTCAAATTCAAATTCAAATTCAAATTCAAATTCAAATTCAAATTCAAATTCAAATTCAAATTCAAATTCAAATTCAAATTCAAATTCAAATTCAAATTCAAATTCAAATTCAAATTCAAATTCAAATTCAAATTCAAATTCAAATTCAAATTCAAATTCAAATTCAAATTCAAATTCAAATTCAAATTCAAATTCAAATTCAAATTCAAATTCAAATTCAAATTCAAATTCAAATTCAAATTCAAATTCAAATTCAAATTCAAATTCAAATTCAAATTCAAATTCAAATTCAAATTCAAATTCAAATTCGGACTCGGACTCGGACTCGGACTCGGACTCGGACTCGGACTCGGACTCGGACTCGGACTCGGACTCGGACTCGGACTCGGACTCGGACTCGGACTCGGACTCGGACTCGGACTCGGACTCGGACTCGGACTCGGACTCGGACTCGGACTCGGACTCGGACTCGGACTCGGACTCGGACTCGGACTCGGACTCGGACTCGGACTCGGACCCGGACCCGGACCTAAGGATTTGTCAATACATCAACTCACGTCATTATTTCTCTTGATTGAGAGCACAACCTGCGCGACAGGCATAGAGTGAAGGCTAGTAGGTATAATAAGTGAAAGCTCTTAGCACAGGTTATTATGACATCTGTTTTACGACAATCTCTAAATGGTCTAATAAGAAACTTATGCAGGTCAGCTAACGCACAGATGACATTGAAATACCAAAGACGTTTAATGATTCATTTACTCTTGAACCTCGAAACCCGTTTTTTTATACCACTTGGTTGGCAGACAAGCCACACGGTTCACCGGATGGAAAGTAGTTACCGTGGTCTATGGACATGTGCAACACCAAGGGAGTCACACTCGCGCTGCCAACCCTCTAAGCACAAGAGTTTCTGTACCGTCAGTGTAAAAGACAAAGCAAGCTTTTGATCTTCCCACTGACAGTACAAAAACTCTCCAGTGAGCTCTGGCTACCCTACTCACCGCCGGGAACACAACACGAGGTTATTAGGGCCGCGTTATTCTGTAGGGTGGAGGTACTTCCCCAGTCGGACTGCACAATTGGATGGAAATACCGTCGTGTTCTACCTCCTACAAAACCTGTTTATAAGTTTTTAGTATTTAAAGCTACTAAAGCACGGAAAGTATCTGATTTATGAATTGACACGTCGTGAAGCGGGAGTCAGGCCAAGAACGGTTTGACTGAGTTTTATACCTTTATAGAGTAATTAAAACCGTTTTTACTCATAAAATATTTAAACTATAGCTTTAGTTTTTACTAGAATGATATATTCTAGTATCTACCTGTAGAGTACCTACGTTATGTGTAAAAGAAACGTAGTAGTACTGAGGTGAGGAGGATTTTTATACGTGGTGCGATCAATACGTTATTTATTATGTTGCAATAGTTTCATTGATTCAGTGGCCTGTAAATGTATAATTTATGCTCGGCCCATTTCACTTTCGATAACCAGATTAACAACCTTGCAACATATATATTTTGTACAGCTTATATTACACCTACAAGCATAACACACTTTTTAACTTCCAATGTTTCAAAATGAGCTTTTACTACTTGTAATTTAACTAGGTGTTATAGATTGAAAACGAGTATGTTTATGTAGCTATTAGTTGTACCCGGTGGTGTTACCTTTTCACCTTTTAGTTCAAAAGAATTTCGGTATGGAATAAAAAAATATGATTAAATCAAATTTTGATTACTTCATGTTTGTCAACTGAATTTGCTGTAATTCAGTGCTCGTAGAAGTACCTAAATAACATTGAGGTAATTTCTTTAAGACATGGAATATTGTCTGCTAATATGCCGCCTTTAAAATTTACCATCGCCTATTCTCCTTACTCCAAGTAACGCTCAAATATATAAGTAACTTCTGTCATAAGTGAAAGATGGACCTTGTACTCATTTTTTGCGTTTATTGTAAAAATGTTTTTAAAATGGTTAGTCCGGGTTTGTTGTATTTCCCCTCGTTCTCGTTTCCCCCCTAAATCGCTATTTCATCACGTCCGTGTTTCAGAAACGAAGTGACTCAAACAGGTAATTTTATTTTCAAAGACACATAAATTTTATCTATTCATATTAGGGTATATGTAGGTTATAGGTACACATAATAATAGTAATGTTTGTGAATATTATATCAGTTATCTTTTATTTATATCTGTTACAAAGCTGTTACTTATATTACTAATGACGTAATTTATCTGATTGACGTAAACTATTACAATGAGTAAGAATAAATTAAGCTTGATTTCAATATCAAACTTCCTTTTATAGAAAATGGTAACGCATTAAACTGATTTTTTTTTACTTTCAGATTCATAATTTCATTGATTAAATCAACACAATTCACAACCTGTTTTTAAAGTTATGATTTATGTATGTCACGAGTGCGTGTAAGCAAACTCTATAATACTAATATTATTGTGTTGCTGTATAAACTGCATTCAACTCAGTTACCTTATATACCTAAAGACACGTTTAGAGCCTAAATCGCGAGATAAACGAAGCCGTGACTCGCGCACACGCTTTTGAATTTGGGCTCGTCGTAGCACTCCGTACTATCCACAAAAGACACCTAAAATACAGAGGATAGAGCACATTTTGAGTACATTTTAGGTCCAATATATACCTATATGTCAAGCAATACAATAGCAATACAATACAGTAGGTAGGTGCTAGAAATACATAATGTCAATACAGATTTAAGTCACAATGCCTGACCATACTTCATTTTGTGGTATCTACGGACATTGATAACGGTTTTGACATTTTACAACCATCTTTAGAAATTCTTAGGGTACCTCATTTTTTTTAATACCACTTAGGTGGCAGATAAGCACACGGTTCACCTGGTGTGATGTGGTTACCGTGTCCTAAGGAAGTGTGCAACACCAAGGGCGTTACACTTGCACTGTCGACGCTGAAGAAACCTTCTAATGCCCCTCTTGAAGAACCCCATATTGTAGGCTCTTGAAAAAACACAGCAGGAAGTTCATTCCACAGCCTGAGTGTGCGTGAGATGAAATTTCATTTGTACCGCACAATACGCACCGTCTCAAACCACTGCACAAGTGGTAGAACACGCACAACGAGGCAAAGTTCTTCCTAAGGCTAAAAGAGGTTCCACATCACCTACGAGTATGAGGTTTTCGACCAACCTCAATGGCAGTCGTTGCACTGATACGAAGGGGTCAAGCCGGTATGCAGGCACTCCAACAAAAAGGTGACCGCAGTACTCCGTGTGGGGCCGGACCTAGGACTTATAAAGAAGGAGTCGCTGTTTGCTGAAGTACTGCTTGGCTCTGTTGGCCTCATTATCTCTCCAAGGGATGATGATAGATAAGGAGTGAAATGCATGTCAGCCCCCGGCAAGTTTTGATCACCTTTACGAATAGAGATTTTTGAAAAAGAAAAACTTATGTATATTTATTTATTTAGTTTTAAACTTTATGTGTATTGTACAAAGGCGAAAGGAAAGGTCACCTGACACAGGCATTCTTTGCTTAAAAGGTGACCACAATCAATATTCTAATTGTGTAAATAGGTTTATTGAACAATAAATTATTATTGTTACTATTATATACTTAGGAATTATGTGTTATGTATATTATATCATTCTTAAATATTCAATGATGCAACAATGTATTTGCTATTGTTGGAGAGTACGTTTTCCTCCCCTCTCGGCAAGCGCGTGTGATATACGAGCCTCCTCTGGACAGTGCATAAAGTTAAGGGTTATATAGTCTGCCACAATTACTGTCGTTAGGGTCATTTTATATAGGTACAACTCATCTTGGCACGAGGAGGGTCAAAAGCCAATCGACACAGTAACCTGAGGCCTCTCAATCATTTCAAGCCATATTATGTATACTTGTTAATTTCGAAACAGTAACTTTAAAGTTTGTAAGTATTAATATGTGACCAAAGTGAAGAAAGATATTTGATTGATTGATAAATTCACTAATTAACTTATTGCGTCGACATGCTAGTTGGTTTTCTTAATTATCAATAATGATATAAGATACCAATATAATTGAATATGACAACCGTCACCACATAAACAGGTTCCTAATAACTTATAATACAGTGTCGTAACAATATACAACTAGTGTCAATCTTCAATGTATCTAAGTGGCGAGGGATATATCTGCCAACCTCTCTAACGGCAACTAACGACCCACTGACGGCGTGCATTTTAGTTGGTTCGAGTCCGACATAACTGCACCGGCTGCGGCGGAGGAGATGGGGAAGAGGGGTTTATCCGTGAGGATTTTGCGCACATCAAAAAAGGTATCGAAGCGACTACTACTGCTCGCCTCGAAAATACCATTACTATAGGTACGTGGGTAAGTGATGGAATCGCCACTTATCACCAACGTAGACCATTATCTGAGTAATATTCTCCTCAAATCTTATTATTACTTGCCCTCACTACTAAAGTCTAGTTTTGGAGAATTTTTCTCTGTTTGATCGGATCTATAGAAAAGATCGGATATATAAAAAAAAAAGATAAATAAAGAAATCGGACAGAGGCTCATCGAAGCGACCGGTGACACTCGTTCCGAGTCGTTCTCGGTGCAAAAGTTGGCCATTGTCATTCAGCATGACAACGCAAAAGTGTGATGGGCACTTTTGCACCGGAAGCGATCATGGGTGGGTTGTTTGGATTCATGGACTAAGCATTGCTTTAAAAATCTGTGAAAAACTAATAACCAATAATATAGGTCAATAAATTTCTTCTCGTATAATAGTACAATTTATGTTGTGTAATACGAATAAATTATTGCCTTTTATATCCAATGGCGTAATAATTTATTATTACAATGTTTGCATAATGTGAGGTTTGATATGCATCTTTTCACCCCGTAAGTTTAACACTTAAGTTATACATTTAGCCCATATTTGGCTTGATTTGAAAGGAGGTCTTAATATCCAAATGTATGACTTAAGATTAAGCGACATTAATGCAGTTGTTAGGGCATTCATATTGTAAGGAAGTTAAATTACCCACGACTGCCAATGTGACGTCAATCAGAGTCTTGTTGTGACTTTATTGACTTTATTGACTATAGTGTGACTATTCTTATCTACCTAAATGTTAGAAGCATGATTGGATGATCTATACCTAATACTTTTAAAAAATTGTTAAGTAGTCGTCTGAACATTCGAGATAGTTACTAATAAATACTTGGATTATGTTATCGATTAACGATTCTGAACTAAATAAAATATCTTTTTATTTCTTGTCTGTTTGTCTGATTCTTCGCGATATTTACAAAAACTACAGAACCGATATTGATGCGGATTTTTTAGAAAGATCTTGGGTAGACTTAAATCTCACTTAAGTTTAATCGCAATCGGTTGAGTAGGATCGAAGATATAACCAAAAGTCGCTATTGCCGTCGTACACACGCCCCGGGTATCAGCTAGTGTTAAAATAATTTTAATTTATTTAGCAGTATAACTTTCCCTTTTTATCTCATATTATACAATTTGCAATTCTTTGATTAATGGAGTTGATAACTAATAAATCGCACAATTATGATCCGATTAGTGCGATGAGCACATTTGCAATTTCAGATCTAGTTTAGCTATTACTTTCTGAATATTTTTTCTTTTGCCTTCCGTGATACAAATTATTTGGGTGGAAAATTGACACTCAAACAGTTCATGTACCATGTTCAGTTACCATTATGCCACTATATACATATACCACTGTGATGGTTGAACAGTGATAAACATTTGTGGTAGCAGACAAGCACACGGCCCACCTGATGGAAAGTGGTCACCATGACCTATGGACATGTGCAACACCAGGGGCATCACACTCGCGCTGCCGGCAATGTAGAAACCTTCTAATCCCCTTCTCGAAGAACCCTATATTGTAATCGCTCGGAAAAACTACAGCAGGAAGTTAATCCACAGCTTAAGCGTGCGGGGGATGAAGTTCCTTTCGTACTTGACTGTGCATACAAACTTATACGTCTCTCTCTCTCTCTCTCTTTCATCTTTTTAATACACAATCTATTCAGTTAAGCCGATAACTACACCATATCTTTTGTTTTTATAACATTACTGCCCATCCCAAAGTTGCCAGGAATAAATCGCTTCAGCGACAAAATGCCGACCACTGTACATTGAACTGTATACATGCTACCTACTTGTCCTACTGCAAAACTGTTGATGTACTATAAAGAATTATCTATCTATCTATCAAACTGTTTCTAGTCGCAATGTGTGAGGATAGATTCCCTGCATGTTGCAAGAGGTGAAATGATAGAACGTTGCCTTGGGCATCATATCGAATAATTCATCTAAACACACACCATTGTACAGGCGGTAAAACACGCACAGCGAAGCAAGTAAACATCTATTGATCTATGTGTTCATACAACTGTACAATAAACGTTCTAGCCTTAAGACACCGTTATCCGGCAGCAGCGTACTGAGTTATATGCTGATGTACCATTTACATCACTGTAGTAGTTATTATTTATTTCAACAAATCCTCACGTGTTGCATTGCCAAGTAAGTTCATAATTATGATTTTAGGAACAAAATTATTATTCTCACTTGAAGTTGATAGTCACCTTCAAAATAATAATTACCCTTTACGATGCAGTCGCCAAAAATACGGTTACCCTTGCATGCGTGCCAATAAAACTGAAATTCACATGAAACGTTAGGGACACTATTATAATGGAATTGTGAAAGTGCCCCATCGTTCCCATTGCTTTGTGTCTATGTCACACAGTCGGGATAGTTTCAAAATAACGAATCCCTTAAATCTAACATACGCAATTGCTCAATAATGAATGTAATATACGTTAACAAGTAGTTGAGAATGCTTGAAAAGTTTAAAATTCATGTACAATATTTAAAAAAATCTATGAATAATAATATTAACTACTTAAATCTGTTCTAGTTAGGCATTATGCAAAATTTCAGTTTGCCCCATTCTTTTGCAAACTTTAATATTAAATTTATAGTTTCAATTTTTTTCTTTGTAATTACCTAACAGTAATTATTATGTTTTTACAAATTAATGATGACAGAATATGTAGTGCATTAAATTTTTTACATAATGTAATTACTCAATGAAAGAAAGAACATTTTGAACATGAAAATAAGCAATAGTCAAAACAAATAAGTGCCAGCTATTAAATACTATAATTTAATAAAAAGAAAATAATCCAAGATTTATGAACCAAATCTGAATTATATCTACTGAAAAGTGAAAAATAAGTAAAATATCGATTTCAGTCAAAGAATTAAAATGGATATGGAGATGGAATCTAGAATGCGGCTAAACACATTAAATATTTTATGAATGGTCTATTGCCGTATTCCGGGCACTATAGTTAACTCGAGCCATGTATCTGAGACTAAGTCTAGGCTGTATATATCTGTCTGATGTTAAATAGCCCTACCCCATAGTCGCCTTGTACGACACTGCATGGGAACAGATGAGGTGGTCCAAATTCTACTCTGCTGGCAACCACACGACTATGTAAATACATAAGTACATATTATACGTAAAAACGCCCTACCTACCCATGCATTAAACTTGGAGAAAACTTGGAGCCGAGGATACACTCTCCTGCTCTTTCTCTTGTGTTGGCTAACATTAGATTTGATGGAGAAACTGCCATCTTACCTGCCAACCTGGGAGGAGAACCTGCAACAGAACCCCTTTTAACTAACAACGTAGTTCAAATCAAAACAATGTCAGCACCTATGGTACTGGAAACTCAATCTTTATCTACTTTAAAAATTCCAAAAAACATTGCAAAACTTTATGTCAGCAGCCAGACCAATCGGAATACCCAATCTCTCAGACAAATGTGTAGTGTAGCTAAGAGTCAGCATCAGATCGATCTTAACGAACAAAGTACCTACCGAAAATGATCTTAATACCTTTTTTTTTTTACGTGCTCAAAATCCCCACGGATACCTCCCCACCGGAGCCGGTTGTGAGGTTATGTCGGACTCGAACCGACTAAAACGCACGGCGCCTGTGGGTCGTTTTGGTTGCCGAAGGTGAGGTTGACAGGCATATCCCTCGCACCCCGGCCGACCCAGGGCCATTATCTTAATACCTTGGTTTTCCCCCTTTCTGTTGACTGATTGTTCTGATATTTGGTATACACCTTTATTTCGGACAATAATACTATTAAAATAAAAAATCAGTTTAATGTGCTCTTAATATCTTGGTATTAAACTCATTTTGAGACTGATCGTTATGACACTGACTGTAATATCGTAATAATGAGATAATTTTATAACATACTAGCACCGCGCCGCGGTTTCACCCGCGTAAATCCTGATCCCATGGGAATATCGGGATAAAAAGTAGGCTATGTTATTCACGAAGAATGTAGCCTTCTAATGAAAAAATAATTATTAAAATCGGTCCAGTACTTTTTGAGTTTATTCGTTACATACAAAAATACAAATCTTTCCTCTTTATAATATTAGTATAGAAATCTTATAACATTTTTGTTATAAATATTGTGTTGAAGTTTTTAGTGTGTAATAAATACCTAAGTACCTAAAATATTAATTACAATAATATTAGCTTCTCTGTGGAGAAGCTGTCGATAGCCTTGGACATCACGGATTGTCTTGCAACAGGAGCGCAGGCCGCATGTCCCGACATGCAAACATTAACGACATTATCCGTCGAGCTCTTGTCACCGCCGGCGTGCCAGCTATACTTGAACCTGTTGGCTTGGCTCGCGACGATGGTAAGAGACCGGACGGTATGTCGTTGATGCCTTGGAAGATGGGTAGGCCTTTGGTGTGGGATGCAACTTGCGTCGACACCCAGGCGCCTTCCCGTCTTCCAAGTACGTTGGACTGCGCATGCGCTGCTGCTGCATCAGCGGAGACTCTCAAACGGCGCAAATATACCAATTTAACTGGTAATTATATTTTTGAGCCGTTTGGAGTCGAAACGTTGGGTCCGTGGGGTCCAAGCGCGCGCGCGCTCTTCAAAGAAATAGCGAAGCGACTAATCGACGCTTCCCGTGACCATAAGGCTGGCCTTTACCTCGCTCAAAGAATTGGCATCGCCATTCAGCGTGGTAATGACGCCAGCCTCTTGGGCACGGTACCAGTATAGATCGATGGGGAGAAATTTTTCGATGCCTAAAATTACAGTCTCCCTCTTTTTCTCTATTCCATTTTTGTATATATTGTATAGTTAGCATAGTTTTATATAAATTTGTAAGTAATTGTATATTATGATAGAATATTTTATGTACCTATATATTTCTTAATCGATTAAAATAAATTACAATAATGAAATGTAGAATAATTAAATTTGAATACATTAGAACTTGAATATGAACATGAATATAACCGATAAAAACGTTCTTCATAAATAAATCAAGAACGGAACATTCACAGTTTTCATTACAAGTTCAAATGTATATTTTTTTATTATTTAAATAAGTCTGTCTCGCTTACCCTTACCACCAATTTCATTTTGGCATCCCTCTCTGATTATTATTATTATTATTTTAATGTTGTGTCTATAGATCCTTATCTTCTGCGTTTGTATAATAAATATTCATAGATATTAAAAGGATGATATAAAGAAAATAAAAATGGCAAATAAAAAATAATATAAAAATGTTATTACTAATTGAAATTCCTTCATTGAAAGGGCAGGGGCACAGAACAGATAATAGTCTAGCGTAGCAGGACTACTACACTAAATATCATATTTATCTACACTAATATTATAAAGAGGAAAGATTTGTACCTATTTTTGTATGTTTGTATGTTTGTAATAATTAGGCTCAAAAAGTAATGGGCCGATTTAAAAAAATCTTTCACCAATAGAATGCTACATTCTTCCAATTTGACATAGGCTACATTTCATTTTGAAAAAATTAGGGATCCTTGGTAAAATTTGAACAATGTAACCGAAGGTGTAGAAAAATGAGTCTTAAAATGTCTTTCGTCGAATGCGCTGCCGAAACTATTAGCGATAGAACAAAATAATGTACAACAATATTGAAGAACATCATAATGTCTACAAAAAACTCTGCGGTAGCATATGTCCAACTATTGTAGTTATGTCACTACAACAACTTTTTTCATTTTAAACATTAATGAAAATGCTAACCAAATTCAAACCATGCTATTTATGTGTTTATATTAATCCTTATCCAAATAAATTATTTTATGGTCAAGACCATTTAACTACCTATAAAATAGTTTTTAAATTATTTAAATTGGACTTTCCATTCAAAAGATATTACGAATTAAAAAATTCAAACAGTAAACAAAACCGCCATAGCGCCGTGGCCGTTGTTTGCGATGCAGTCTGAAAAGCGCGCCGGGCATCGCGGCGGGCGGGGTGGAGGGGGCACTGAAATACAGGAGTGGGGTGACTACCCCGTGCGAAGCCGGGACGGGCTGCTAGTATATGATATATAAATTCTTTATCTGTTGAATAGTTCATTTATCGACACGGTTATAAGCTACAGAACATCACAGTGCTTCCCACTTCTGAGGAGGTCAAATTAAACAGTAGGTAGATGTTCCAGGGTCAGACGGGAAGCACGGGATGCTCTAGGCAAACTTACACGCCGACATTGCCTAGATCATCCTGCTTACGACACGAGACGGCATATCGGTCCGAGTCCATCAAAACCACTCACATCCGAGGAAACTTCAGCACGAAAAAGCAGTTGGAATGGAATCCGAATTCCGGTAGTCGAACCGACTAAAATTCGAAAAAGTAACTTATTTTATGGCATCAATCGATAGTATCAATCATAATCTAACAAACATGGTAAATTAAAAAGTTAGGAAAGCTAGATAGGAAGCCTTAAAAATATAAGATGTTATTCTTCCATCGCCTATACTTATAAATGCGCTTATGGGCGCGCTTATGGACAACACCTTACGATTAACTGCGGAAGAATACTCGGAGCCACGGCTTCTTTATAAAATATGCCAGTGGCTCCACCCATGTGAAATGTTGATCTGTTAGGTAGAACCGTAACCCATGGTGATGCTCCTGAGATAAAAAGGAGCCTATGTGTTATCCCAGACTTCTATATAGCCAGCCAAAGCCGTAAAGCCATTATACTGAGGGAGTTGTGAGTCATCATTTTGTGGTTGTGGCTACACCACACATACACACTCGTACACACACACACACACACACACACACGTCAAACTCTTACAACAACACCCCGTCGTTTTTGTATCGGGGTTTAAATATTGTAATATAATAATATGGGAATAACAAGCTATAAAGACGGATGGCATCGATTGCCATAGTTTGTCTTCATCTACAGAAGACAAATATAAATAAAAAACTTCTACTTCATATTGACCGATAGCCCACTCACATTGTAATAATTAAAGAGAATATGAATATAACATTATTGTAATACACTAAAAATATAACTTAAGTAAAACAATTAAGTAAGAATATAAATGAAGAATAACAACTCTTCCTCTCTCCAAATACTATGCTGTGCCCGACAGAGTCCATAATGGTAACCTTTTTCATACTGAACAACTGAATATATTATGTCACATTATGGAACGCAATAAATAGATAATAATAAATAATAATATATTTGGGTGCTATCTCGACCCAATATAAGCGAACCTTGACTAGTTTGTACTATGGGTACTAGAATGGTGATAAATAAATTTATATACAACTTTTATGAATAAATACATATATTATACCCACGCTTTACTCTCACTCATTAATGTGTAAAGATATTAGAGTACACCCTAAATTGTACTCATTCTGTATTATATCTCGGAACATATACCTTGGACTTAAGTCGTAGGACAAACGAGTCCCTGGTGCGCGAATAGTTTTGTAATAGTCTATGCTTGATGAATTTGAGCTCCAATGTCGTAGCACCCGGTGCAATCCTCAAAAGACATCCAAAAAACGTTTACAGCGCGTATAGACCAATTTTTAGGTCCAAGATATATTTCCCGAGGTATACTATGGACGTGCTCTTGTACGTTGTTTGCACATCGCTCCAGTCACACCTGCCAGCGATACGACACGGGCGCATTGCGCAACGTCGCTTTTGAAAATATAAATGAAAACCTATCTGCCTGTCCCTTACTCTAGCCGTGTGCCCTTTATGTATAATTCACATCTAGTAAAGATTCTGCTTTAAACTAGGTGGTTTACGCAGATGCCCTAGAATTTTGCATGGTTTAAAAAACCCATGTTCCAGTTCAGAGTAGATAGTTTATCTAACCCTATAATTAATTAATTTGAATTATGCTACTGACTTATAGATCTAAGTTGGAGGTATTTAAGGCACTGGAGTCATTTAATAAATCAATTAGCCCACCGTAGTACACTGGACCGCTGGACATATGCCTCTCACAATGTGCGCCATTTTATCCGATCCTCTGCTTTCTCCATCCAGTCTGTCCCAGTCACAGCCGGCTGATGTCTGTCCCAGTCACAGCTGGTCAGCACCGCGAGTTTTATGGGCGGCAGCGCGAGTGTAACACCCCTGGTGTTGCATACGTGCATGGGCCACGGTAACCACTTCCCATCAGGTGGGCCGTGTGCTTGTCTGTCACCTAAGTGGTTTAAAAAAAATTAGAAACCTTCGTCACCTTTTTCAGGTCGTCCGTCTATCTAGCTAGGGGGTGTCCTACTTTCCGTTTGCCTTCTCGCGGTCTCCACTATTACTGATTAGCCGCTGATGACTCGTCAACTAACTAGGTTAGAACTCCTCTACAAGTACAATCACCACCGGCATGAAAGCCAAACTGATACATCAATGTACACAGGGGTCGAGCGGTGCACTGTTCGTTTATAAAAACAACATTGATCGATGCGACAATAAAAAAAATATGTTCATATGTTTTTTATTTGTCACGTATTAATCACTGAGACAGATAGAAACTACTATAAATTTATTACCCTGACACTCAATGATTTGCCCATTTTACGAACTCTAGTAATCATGATGTAACCACTCGTCCTCATCACGATAACACATATATATCTACTTATATAATATTCATGTAAATAGATTATTTCCTTTTTTAATTGCCTTTTGATATATTAAAGGATACTTATTGACCAACAATCAACCTAAGGCTATTTATATATCTGCAAAGAATGTCAAATAGTCAGCCTAAATATGGCGAAGGCCTCGATACAATCAGTATATCCGTAAAGTTGCGGGCTAGGGATAGTACGAAACAAGTGGACTGGATTCTTTACATCATCATTGTCATTTAGTAGAAATTCATTTGATAATGTCTTACAAATGCACAACCTACTTGAATAAGGTAGTGTTGTTTTACTATATTCAAAGTAACAAAACATAACATATAACATAAACTCACGCCTATACTATTTACCTATTTGGGGACAAAGGGGTAGGCAGAGGTGCTAACACCCACATTTCGCCAGTTTATGTTTAGGTCCCAATGTAATAGGTGGTGAGCCTATTGCCATTAACCGGGTATATATAAACCTGCGATAAATACACACATAACTTCGAAAAACATCGAAAAGTCATTGGTGTGTGCCATGGTAAAACCTGGGATCGAACCCGAGACCTCGTCTCAGTAGTTCATTACCCATACCACTAGGCTTCCGCGGTTCCTTATATTCAAAGTAAGCTCAAATAAAGTTACAAAAATACAAAACACATATCTAACATCAAAATTTTGATTAGGAAAATAATTTGAGTAGCATTCAACATTTTCCCTTCTAATCCAAAAATAATTAACATATGAACAATGGGTTTTCTTACTGTAATAAAATTGTAGAGGTGACTGTCATAATTGCGAATGTTTGCCTGAACTGTACTAATTATAAAAACAGCTGTTAAGAACAGAAGTTTTTTTTTACTTTTTCTTTAAATTATTATTTCACAACATGTAGGTAAACCCCAAAAATAGATGCTTAATAATAATTTTAATACAAGAAAGTGGGGCATATTAACGAAAATGTATTGTTCTACACCATGAATCCTGTCAGACAACATCAGATCAAACTACACGGTCACATACCTAATATTAATTATTAATGAAGTTCGCTCGACTAACTCAAGTGCAGCATGAAGTACTGTGCCACCGACGACGTGTTGAACTAAAAGAGACTGTTATTCTTATGCTATATTTTTCATGGAAGCGTAATATATTTCTTTTTTATGATCAGTCCTTCAGAGCAATCATTTCTCGCTGAATAAAAGCAGTGTGAAATTCAGAAGAAATCATTCCAGATACTGACGACCCTAAAATGGTGGTCCCTACCTTGACGGCCTCTATAGATGATAGATGCTTTTTATCGCTCACTTAAAGCACTCGGTATTATTATTAGGTACAACAGCATTTACACTATTGATATAATTACCCAAAATTGGTTAGATACGATAATTAGGTAGTAATAAAATTATTATCGTAACTTGATAAAGTTACAATATTATGATTTAAAATTCTAAATTATTTTGACAGAACATCTTTCAGACCGTCAAATTTATTCCACAGTTGCAGTAAAATAGAGATTTGAAGACTCAGTCAATATAACGAATATAAACTAGTGTTATTGCGTAGTTTGTATAATAATTACGAAAAAGAATTGTAAGTCAAATTTGATATATTGCGCATTACCTTTTTAATATTTATTTACTAACACAATGTAATAACTAGATTTGAGTAACTAAACCATAAATTGAAATCTAGACATGTTTAATAAATATGTAACAACATTAAATAATAAATGGACACCTCCTAATCTGGAGACATACGTCATGATCTATGCTCATTATACCATACACTAGGTTATCACTGCGTATCTAACGCAAGTATTAGGTTCACAGCTCCACATTAATTTGCACGAGCCGACGTTGGTAGGACGGATAGACTAAGCATTATAAAGTAGGGGTGGCTTGTTTCTATTCAGTCGAATACCAACTGTCGCGGTTATTGGGCACTTTCTGAAAACCAAGTAGGTTCGCTTTTTATATTTTAGTTCTAGTTTACGATTTGAAAATTCGTGCCTGTTTTCTTTGTGCAGTGTGACTTTTTATTAAGATCATAAAATTTTGCATTTAGATGTTCAGTTCAAGTGTTCATAAATAATTGTACTTATCTAAGTTCAGATTCTTCTGATATATATTTTTTTTATTTAAACACTAAATAAAATTCGTTCCAATTCACAATGTTTGACGCACAGAAATAGGACGTAAACTAGCTATGTAGTTTATGCATAGGATTATTGAAAAAAATCAATCTTTTTAAAATTCCTGACTGCCAATCAAGTTAATACATAAAAATTAGCATTTAACCGTAAGATAAACTAATAATTTTATTCTTGTAATCAGTATTTACTTTTAAAACAGTGTTATTAAAGTTTAAGAGTGCATTTTAAAATTAAAAATCTCATGCATCATTAAACAAAACAAACAACTGTGTCAAATTGACAAAAATTCATGTCAAATAACAAAACAAGTTACTACACGCATCCGTGCTCGTCCATAAAAGAAAGGCCCGCCCAGACCTGTATCTTACGCATTGAAAAATTTGAATAGGTACAACCAACTATCATTTTGTTTATGTAAATAATGAATATCACCTAGTTAGTGTCTATAAATCCAAGAAGTATATATTGAACTATCGAATACATGTAGTAAAAAGTTCATTAAGTCGAAACAACTAAGTCGGTATAACTAATTGTATCGTGAACAATTCATGTGATCAAATAACATAACTAGTTCATCTATTATCAACAATTCAGCATAATCTTATAAAGACAGGACAAGCAAACTTCACAAAAAAAATTATAAAAACTTTTCATCTACTAACGAAACCTTAAAACCTTCATTATTTAGTTACTACGTGTAGTATTAGTAGCATCAATAGTACATAAGCAAATTAAGCTTCATTGGAGGAGAAGGGAATATCAGTAAATTCAGTTAACAATTATATTTTATTTTTAAATCGTTATCCTTTAACTGACGTCTCTAAAACTGCGAATATTCTTATCCGTATACTGAATTTATGAACGAGTGATTACCAGCACTTTACATTCTCACACGTAGTGTAATTTAGTATATTTTTTTGTAAAAATGCATAAATACTGTAATTTAAAACCCGCATCAGTAATTGTGTATTTAACGACTAAAGTGACTTACAAAATACTGAATCACCACGGATTAACCAAAGAAAAAAATACATCGTTATCACAGCGCATTTTATATTATATTAGACATAACTTGATAGATACATGCGACATTAGCATCGCATAGTCATATACAAATTTCTTTAAAATAGTTATGCGAATTATATATTTGTTATTGTAGATTGTATAAATTTGCAGATAATGACCACACAAGAATATGGAAATGATTTAATTTTCAAGTTTAGGTAAGTATACCTAAACTTGATAATTACATACATACGCTCACGTTTATTTCCCTCCAGGGTAGGCTCGCCACTTGCATCTATGTTAACATACTTCGGTTTCGAGTGCTTTTGGCCTGCCCTTTATGACATAACCTTACCTTTTTTAAAGACTCTAATATTCCCTCTACGCCCTCCAGCTAAACTAAGCTGCTTGTGTTAGGAGAGGGTTCACGTCGCTAGTGTAATGGCCAGGATTCGAACCCGGACGTTCTCGATCGTAGGGCTACTGACGCTACTAATCTACGACAACGACAGTAGGTGTATGTATCGCAAGGCATACCTATTCTCTGATAAAATATTTGTGTACAGAAAGTTTATATTTGGATTTATGTACAGGTGGTTAGTAATATGACACCTCAAAATGAATATTACAATCATTATTACGATTGTACTTTGTAAAATTGTCTGTAAGAGGCGTATATTATTGTCGAATTGTTATCTTATAATACTTTTATGGTGTGCAATCAAGAAAATCTTATCTTAAACTATGTCCAGCTGTAGACTGCATTAGACTAATTCATTGATTGATTTATTGAATGTCTGTCATGCATATTTGTATTTTAACGCCCACACATTTCTAATGTACAGCCAAGGCTGTAATAATTACAATATAGGCAGTTAATTAGTTCGACTATCAAGACGAAGTCGCCATGTGTAAAGCTGTTGATAATTGAGCTTAATCGGCGGTCTCACCGACAGCTATAACTCTCTCTCTCTCTCTTTCTAATAACATAGGCAATGCAAAAGTGTCTCTTTATCATGCTTGTATCTGTCAGAAATTGGCATCTATAATTCTGGTAATTTTCTGAAAATACGTGACTGCGTATAACTATGTACTTATCTAATAACCTTAAGAATTACCCAATTACCCATGAGTCTATTTAGCAACGAGTTGCATTAAATTAAATAACTAAAATTATTACAATATTATCGAATATTTTGAAGACAATTTTTAAGTGGTAATTAATACATTCTGTGTTTTCAAATATTCTGGTAACAATACAATATTTTGGCATTACAATCATTACATAGATTATAATAGAATGATATCATTTTTATTACTATGTTAAATCCTTGACCTTCAAAATATTAATTAAATAACAGTTTTGAAGAATTAGAATTAAGTTTATTATTCAAAAGAATTAATTGTTTGGAAATATTGCATGTGAGAAATGAATAACTTTTTTATTGAGTGTATCCACTTATTTAATATTTGCACGCCATGTGGTACAATATACCTACTCATCATAAACCTGTACCGACTATATTCTTGGAAATGATTATTATTATGTTAAATTTTACTTCTAATTTTGCAGATCTGCTACTATTTCGTACGAACGTAAAAAATATATTTTTGGTTACAGATAAAAATGACAAAAAAAATACTTCTTCTTTTTGCATTAGTATCTTCCGCGACAGCAGTAGTTAAACTTAGAGAAACATTTTCTTGGAATATATTGGATTGGAACTTTGATAACCCGTACTCACGACAGCAGGCTATCCAGTCCGGATCTCTCATACCAGAAAATGCTCTTCCAGTGGGTATTGAACGCTGGAGAAACAAGCTTTTTGTCAGCGTACCTAGATGGCAGCCGGGTAAGACATGCGTTCAAGTTATTTTTTACAAATTGAAATATCACTTTGTACTTTTCCATTATGTTTTATTTTTCAGCTGACCGATTTTCACCACACGGTATTCTCAAAGGTTTGATGAGAATGCCGTGAGGCGAAACCGCTCAGGTAAAAAATAAAATATAGTGAGAGAGTACAAAGTGTCTTATTCAATATGTGTAACAGGTTCCACCAAGCGCCATCAATCAACAGTATTAACAGTTTATTTTAATAATTAAATAATATTATTTAATAATTAACGGAGGTATAAATCAGTTTTCAAAGTTTAAATTATACAACAATACTTATAGAGCGATTATAATTACTTAGCATTAATATCTGTCATGCATATTTTGAATAAATATATATTTTGCCAATCTACTTCGTCCGTGTAGAAACCTTTCTATCCATAGGTTTTAATTATTAAGTTTTTTTGGTGTTATTTTAATAGAACGAACAGACATTCTTTATTTGTAAGTATGTATATACGTATAAAGTCAGAAATATTACTAGGTCAAAGTTGGTTTAGTGTTACTTGATAATATTTATTGCGTAACAGATCACTATCGGTTAAAAATGTTTGAAGCTAGACTAAACGGTCAAAACGAATACTGACTGTCACATAATTACCATATTAATTATGCATTTTATGACTTTAACCTAGAAAATATTATTGTAACCTAATGACTATTATTACATACCTAATTTGTTTTATATAACTGAAACAGTATAAGGAAATTCGAAACCATAAGAAACAATCAAAAATAGGGATAGATTTGGAATAACATACAGACTACTTTTATCTTGGGAATAGGTTCCCATGGATTGTGGGAACCAGGAACCCGCAAGCAACAGCTGGTACTTTTTATATAAAAATCGCGAATCATGTTTGCATTTAATAATCTTACGTATTCATATGCTTTTTGAGTGTACTTAAACTTAAATAAAATGAATATTCTTTGTACAGGTATTCCCGCCACGCTAAATTACATACCACTGGATGCACCATATAATCCGTCACCTAAGCTAACCCCTTACCCGAGTTATGCTGACAATGAATTGGGTAATTGCCAAACTGGTCTCAACACTGTCTACAGAATAAAGGCGGACAAATGTGACCGTCTTTGGGTATTAGATACTGGCACATACGGGTATGGTAAGTATTTCCACAAAAAAAAATATTATTATTAATTTAGCACCATTTTTACTCCTACGTAGCTAACTCATGCCTTCCAGCGTTTAGGAGAGGCGGCAAGATAGCCCCGGCGAAATTTCTTATTCCTATTATAATTTTGCTAAGCTTATGCAAATATGATTTTCAATTTCTCACTCTAAACAACACTTATCTATATATATTTAAGTAATATATTAATAAAATGCAGCTTTAAGTAAACTTATAATAAAAAGCTACCTATAGCTAGACAGGCTGATTGATGTTAAATACTCAAGGTTGGGAGGTAAGACGGCTGTCGGTTCCGGAAAATCCAATTTAATCAAAACACTGAACGGATTTGAACACCAATGTTCAAATTTAGGATGCAACTGTGAAATCACTTATAAGATAATGACTGTAAAGAAATGAAGTAAAAAATTACATACTTTGCATCTAGGTAGCGCTATGTAGAATATCCTAGAATTGATAATTAAAATTTAAAAAAATGTAACTTTTTATTCAAAAGCGTGAGGTAATGCCATTTTCGTTGCTATTAGTGTGAAATATTATTTTAAATTATCTATGACTCGATTTTTTCCCCAAGGGGAAGAAAAAATATGGAGGGTTAAATCTTCAGTAATTCTAATAACATTTACAAAGACCAAATACGCCCTAAGTCACCTAACTATCCCATTTGAAATAGGAAAAAAGTTCTCAATTCAACGGAATGTTTATGTGTATTGTGTATTGAAAATATTACATTATTTTCAGATCCCAACGTGACCAATCTATGTCCCTACACTCTGAATGTGTATGATTTAAACACCGATCAGCGGATTCGAAAGTACGTGTTCCGCCCTGAAGATATTGTTGAATCAACCTTCATTGCCAGCATAGCCCTAGATGAAGGTAAAACATGTGAAGATACTTTCGCATACTTTTCTGATGAACTTGGATACGGTCTTATCGCCTACTCATGGGAACTAAACCGCTCCTGGAGATTTGATCATGGCTACTTCATGCCTGACCCTCTTGTTGGCGACTTTAACATTGCAGGCCTTAACTTCCAATGGTACGAAGAGGGCATTTTCGGTATCACTACATCACCTATGGGGGCCGATGGGTTTAGAACACTTTATTTCAGTCCTTTAACAAGTCACACACAATTCGCAGTTTCAACTCGCATATTACGAGATGAGTCCAAAACAAAGGATTCCTACCAAGATTTCAAGGTTGTAGGTGTTCGTGGTAACAACGGTCACACCACATCTAAAGTAATGGATGAAGTTACAGGTATTGAACTTTTCAATTTAATCGATCAAAATGCAATTGGATGTTGGAGACAAGACCTTCCTTATAAACCCCAAAATATTGGTGTAGTTGATAAGGATGATGTGGCTCTTATATTCCCAGCTGATATTAAGATCGATTCATATCGCAACGTATGGGTGATATCAGAACGCATGAACATATTCCTTGAATCGTCTCTAGACTATAGCGAAATCAATTTTAGAATTTTCACTGCTCCCTTAGAATCACTAGTTAAAGAAACTGTGTGTGAAGCTCCATCGAATTACCTCAACACTTTAGGGCAATACCCGCAGAACAAAAACATTATTGCACAAACGCCAATTTCATATTATGATAGTGGCTATTTAGGTGTTACCCCAAATCCTGGGGCATATGATATATTCAGTTTATTTTCAACTCCTAGACCAGAGAGTTACTCGTCCGATTTCACAAAGAACTCAATTTCTACTAGTTACTACAACAGACCTCAGCAACTGTTTGCTCCATATAATCGTAGGAACGGAAATCAAAACAAACAACGACCTCTGTGGTACCCAAACGGTGACTACAGACTATGAAAACACCAAATTAGTTTTAATATATTTTTGTAACGTAGCTATAATCGACCCCGTAAAGGGAATTATTGCTATTTAAGAATTTGTATTTGTATTGTAATTAGTGATTGTTTGTTAAGCAATGGGTTGTTATCTTTTTCCTCTTAAGCGATATGTGACTGTATTTATAAATACAATTTTCATAGTTGCAGACTACACATATTGCCAGAGCATTACCTATTGCATGATAGTTAAACGCATCTGTCAAACAAAATATTCACACATGAATATATTATGTATAACATTAAAAAGTATTTCAAGACAGATACGATTTCTGGGCGCTACCAGAAATCAGTATGGTCTATAATCTAATAAAATTGTTACTATTTGATGATAATAAATCATTTAATTAATTATAATTTAAAATATTGTACACCGATCATACCATAATCTATGCTAATTTCTATAGCTGAAGAGTTTGTTTGTCTGTTTGTTTGAACGCGCTAATCTCAGGATCCACGGGTTCGAATTGAAAAATATTTTTCTGTTAAATAGTCCATTTATCGATGAAGGTTATAGGCTATTTAACATAACGCTATGCAGTAGCGAAGCAGTGATAATAAATGTCAACAAATCTGGTAAAATTCCGTACATTATTTCGGAGTATCAAGAGGTCCCGGGTTCGAATCCTGACCATTACACTACCGACGTGAATCCACTCTTAGCACAAGCAATTTAGCTTAGTTGGAGGGGTTAGAGAGAATATTAGTAATTGCGGTTGCTAATATTCTTTGAAAAAAAAATATTGAGATAAAAATTACATGCGTGAAGTGGTGATGATATTACCTTTATAAATATGCCACGATCGAAGCCGGGGCGTGTCAGCTAGTATCTATATAATATGGTATGATCGTTATACGACATAAAAGATTGTTAGTGTTATGTATGTTGTTAAAATAAATTAAAGAATATACTTCTTTTTGTTTCATTTATTCGTTTTCTAGACATTTATTTAATTATGTTTTTTAATGTATTTACCCAACTACGGCGAAGCCAAAGGAGGGTTATGTTTTTGACAGGCTATGTATGTATATACGTACGTACGTATCTGTTCCCTTATAGCTCCTCAACTACTTATTAGAACCGGGCAAATTTCCAGTTACCGGTGCCCAATATAGGTATTTAAACTATCATGGTCTTTAAACATCAGTATCAAAAGTTACATAACCCTCAGATGCTCTCGACAGAACGCCACTATATACCAAGACTGGTTAGGGAAGCGATTGAAATCAAAAAGTATAAAAAAATTAATCGTGAGGATGAGTTTCAACTGCCAAACGTCTGGCATCCAGTGGTTCGTTTTTGCAAAAACAACCGGAAACAAGCCAAAACAAAATCGCGAATGGATACAGTAAGCATCGTGTGTCGTGAACGTGATCGAGATCGGGTTCGAGTTTGTAGTGAGAGTGAAACCAGTGGTAGTGCAGATACGCATAGTAAAAGAACTCGAAAGAGGGTAGATCGATATAATTACTCCTTGAAAAAACTTTTTCTCTGTTCACCGCCACAACTCCAGTTCCTCCGTGATCATGGTGCTTGCAACAGCGCCGAAATATCGGGAACTCAAAACAATGCAACATGGTAAATATCCCAATTATTTTGATACTGAAATTTCCACTTTTCCCTAGAATGTATTGTTTTGTTAGAGCCAGTAGTATACGACCACGGCTATCCTTGATATATTGCTTAATTCTTTTTAGAACGTGATTTTTCAGTAGTCGGGTTCTTAAACTTCATTTTTTATTTATATTATTTTGCGGCACCAGCTGTAGTTTATACATACTTGAAATATACTAATTAAGCCTTTTTAATTGATACCAAACAAGGTATATTCATCGCAAATTTATTTTTTAACACAGTACTTCATGACCTCTTGAGGGCGACGTCATATAGCCTATAACCAGCAAATGACAAATACACTCACTCATCAATCAACCAGCAGTAAAAATCGCGCTCTAAAAAGTATTAAACAAGAAAATATCAAGGATAGCCGTAGTCGCGTGCCACTCACTATAACATAATGATACATTGTAGGGAAAAGTGCCATACGACCTCGACTATGCTTGATATTTCTTGTTAGTTCGTTTTTAAACTTATTTATTTTATTTTATAATGAGCTACATTCTTTTTTTATTTAAATTTTAAAGCATTTAGTGTCCTAAATATTCTAATCGATTCAGATAGGAAAAATTGAATCGGTTCCGGCGAGATTCGAACACGCGATCTTTCCCTCACAGGGGGAATACTTTGACCACTGATCCACCGAACCACGCCTGAAGCCATCTAAATATTCCTAAATATCCGTCTTTGGGCGACAATGGGAGCCATCCACCGACATTCGTACGAACTATCGAAACCAATGAACGATGTTGCAATAAATTTTTAAACTTACCACTTTTTTTTTATTTGCATGCCAAAACGTCAGATGTGCTAGTTGTCTCATGTGTGCATTTACGCATTTATTGTTTAAACGGTGAAGAATTTACAAACTTCATTCATCACTTACTTAACTTTCATTGTGATCATATTTGTCGTCACTAAATTCACTGTGTGGTTCCGAGGTGAGTCCTATTATAATATAATGGTTTTTAAAATATCAGGGCGATGCGGGAATGATACCTCTAGTTTTGTGAGCGCCTACAAACGCTTACTACACTACTATAACAACTTGCCAACATTCTACCTCAGTAGTCTAACAAAATTGCCATTGACACTGCTCTTGCATTTAATCCTCAGTTAAGATAGTTTTATCTGATATCAGTTATTGTCTCAAGTACCTGTACCTACTGATGTACATTTAAGAATAGTATAGTGTTAAGTATTGAGACTTGCGAAGGTTTTATATTTCTCATATAAATATTTAAAGTGTTTCTATGATTTCAATATTTACAGTATGTGTCCAAAGTGATTTCCACAAAAATGTTACCCGCATTTCAGTCAATATTTTTTTAATATCTTATCACGAAACTAAATACACAGGCGTTTTTAACAAGGAGATTATGCATTTCAGATTTTTAAAATTAGTTTTTAATATTTATATATTTGTTAATGAAAATGCTATTTAACTGCTTAGCAAGCCCTATTTAAAATATTTGAAAACATTAATTACCATATTATGAAAAACTTTCATTCGTTTTCAAGTTTGATATCTGTGCAATTGTCATTTACCTTAATTTGACTTTAACCGCTTACTGTAATTAATTGTTTTAGCTTTTTTGATGAATAGCGCAGTAAGTATGTTCAAAATTCTAAAACAAAATGAATTTGAAATATACACACAATATTGTTAAAAATACTCTAGTGAAGTTGACACTTTAAAGTTCATTTATAGTATCCTTGAAGTTTAAAGTTTTATTTTCATTTAACTGTTTTCTCCACCCACGTGGAATTCTAATCCCGTACCCGGTTCATATAGGATTCTGTTCTAGGGTGACAAAATAACATGTTATTTCAAACCACAATGTATCCCTGTACCAAATTTCAGCCTTGAACTTGATTAAATAACAAAGTATATCGCAACGTTTTAAACATTCACATTATTACAAATAACATTGTAAGTGTAGGATGAAAAGGGTGTATGTGATTACAAACTGACTATTTGCATCTAATCTTCGTAGATGTGATGATGTGACGATTTGCGTCTTTGATTTTAGATGTACTGATCCGTGAAATGATGAATCCGTGAAGTGCATCGAAGTCAATTTGCACGATTTGACAACACTGAATAAATAAAAACAGATAACGTGCAAAATAATTCTAATGAAATACAAAGTTTTTTGTCATCTCGCTTGAAATATAAAAATGTACTTCATAAATCCAGAAATTGACATGTTGATAACGACAATGTGACAGAAAAAATAAAAAGCAAACGGCAAACTGACCTTTCGTTGTACAACTTTTCGCGCATGATAATAAAAATAATATTTTTCCTACCTACGATCACTGTTTATAAATCTTAGAACTCTCGCTCGTGTGCATCATATTCAACATTATATAAATGTCATTCTTATGTCAAGTCCAAAATTCACTGGCTGGAGACAGGAATTTAACTATCAGTATCAGAATAAACGGGATATTTACCATGTTTCATTATTTTGAGTTTCCGATATCCCGTTTATTCTGATACTGATGTGAGTGACCATGATAGTTTAAATACCTATAAGGAATTTAACTAGTCAAAGCACTATTCCATGTGACGATTTGCGTCTTTGATTTTAGATGTACTGATCCGTGAAATGATGAATCCGTGAAGTGCATCGAAGTCAATTTGCACGATTTGACAGCACTGAATAAATAAAAACAGATAACGTGCAAAATAATTCTAATGAAATACAAAGTTTTTTGTCATCTCGCTTGAAATATAAAAATGTACTTCATAAATCCAGAAATTGACATGTTGATAACGACAATGTGACAGAAAAATGAAAAAGCAAACGGCAAACTGACCTTTCGTTGTACAACTTTTCGCGCATGATAATAAAAATAATATTTTTCCTACCTACGATCACTGTTTATAAATCTTAGACCTCTCGCTCGTGTGCATCATATTCAACATTATATAAATGTCATTCTTATGTCAAGTCCAAAATTCACTGGCTGGAGACAGGAATTTAACTATCAGTATCAGAATAAACGGGATATTTAGGTACCATGTTTCATTATTTTGAGTTTCCGATATCCCGTTTATTCTGATACTGATATGAGTGACCATGATAGTTTAAATACCTATAAGGAATTTAACTAGTCAAAGCACTATTCCAAACAACGACCATTGTATGGTTGTTAATTCCAAACAATATAAACGTTTACGGTGTCAAATCTAATCTAGAAAGATACAACCAAACAAGCATCCGTTAATTCAGGCTCACAAAATAATGTTAAGAAAGGTGATGAGATTAGTAGGATACATATATTTAATGATGAATTACTCAAAGTAATCTACAAGGCCGTCAAGCTGTATGTATGTAATGGTGACCCTCTTTTCCGACACTTTGCCTTCAACTTGCCATCAGGCGAGGTGAAGTCTAATTGTCATGTCCTATATATATAAAAAAAAACAATAGTTAAACAACTTCTCATCATTGTCAAAAACTAACGTGCTCAAAGGGCTATTGGTTTTTTTTTTACTGTTGATTGATGGCACTTGGTGGAATTTGTTGTTGCACATATTGACACCTTTGAGGATGCGGTCAGATCTAATAACAAATAAAAAAAAGCTATTGGTTTTTTCTTTATTTGTTGATTTAAGGTTATGCTGCCTGTGCAGTTTCAAAATGCAATCCTCACTTCAAAAATCACAACCTTGTTCTCATTTTAATATCTATGAATGTACTGCGCAACGTCCAGTTTACCATCGTGTTTGTTTAACGCCAGGTTTATAACATCACATAAACCTTAAAGCATGTACACTCACTTAGCGTGTTTCAATCTGACGGAAGACATTATTTATCACTGTGTGCAAATCTAGCCGAGTCTTATCTAAATTGAAACTAAAATCTGTATGGAACAATCAACAAGTGCTAAAACACGACATTTAAATATCTCTATAGAATGAGTGACAGCTAAAATTGATTTTTATTCATATTGTAATTCTATCAACTTAAGTGCTGATATTTATATGGTTGTAAAATATAATTTGTCGTGAGTATCAATTTAGCTGCGTTATTCTTAATACATATTTAAGTGAATACGTAATTTTATTCATTAGTGTCTCTAGCTCAGATCACAATGAACGACACTTCAACAAATGAAAAAGGTGATAAGAAAAAGGAATATAACCCTTTCGATCATCGAAAAGTTGAAAAGCCAGTCGGGTAAGTTGATTACTTTGATTATTAAAATGTTTTAAAGTGGATTTGGAATGGGTACAATAATTGGAACGAACTGAGACCAATAAAACGATATTACCACACTTCTTTAAATTAAATAACACGAGGAAAATATAAGAAACCTGTTTTAGTTGATCTAGCACGCAAATATTGACGAAAACAAACCCAAGTAAAAAGACTAGGATCTAATTCTAAGGTTACTTTGAATAGCAAGTTACTAGCAATGTTTGTCACTGTGATAACAAGTAAAAATCAGATTGTGATGTTAATAAAACATAGCCTCCATTTTTAATGAGATGAGATCATCGGCATTGGTAGAAAAATATACACATTCATAATTTAAAGAAGTTATATACATATTGATATTTTACCAGTTATATTGTACAGTGTAAAAAACTCAATCAATTGAACTGTTGTCACATCAACTACTACAAAAGGTGGTGATTCTGCTAAAGCAAAACCATTGTCATACCATGGACACTGCTAAAAAAACGATTTAATTTTCGACTTTAAATCAATGCGATTAAAGACCAAAATTAAAAGGCTTTTTGCAGAGTGAATGATGAAGTGTAATAAAACTATTTTTATTTAGTTTTGGACTTTAACCGTATAGATATAAGGAAGCTTGTAATTGGCGTGTACTAACCTAAATGTTGTGTATATGTGAATGTAGTTGTAAGCTCCCCAAACAAAATAAAATAAAATTCTAGGAAGGAGGTAGGACACGGCGGTAAATCCGCCCAATTGAGCAGTCTGACCGGAGAAGTATCTCCACCCTACAGAATACCGCGGCTATAATAACTTCGTGTTGTGTTCCCAGCGGTGAGTAGGATAGCCAGAGCTCATTGGAGAATTTGTGCTGTCAGTGGAGTGACTAAAGGCTTGTCCTGCTATGTCCTCTACACTGACGGCACAGAAACTCTGTGCTTAGAGGGTCGGCAGCGCGAGTGTGGCTTCTCTGGTGTTACACACGTCTATAGGCTATGGTGATCACTTTCCATCAGGTGGGCCGTGGGCTTGTCTGCCACCTAAGTGATATAAAAAAATGAAAAATTACAGTGGTTTCGCTTTAGCAGAATCGAGGACCTGGTATGTGCAAATGTATTATTACAATATCCTGATGGAATATATTAATATTTTAGCGGCTATACTAGCGGCTATGAGGCTCTTCCTGGAATGAGCGTCACCCAGGAAGTGTAGTTTAAATCGCGTCACACTCGTGGGACTGGATATGGATAAATTTAAACATACACCTAAACCCAAACCTAGTGAAATAGTCTGCGCGGAGGTCGCGCAGCACCACGACGCGGATGTCGCGTCCCAAACCGCGGTGTCGGAGGAATTCGACACCGCCACGGAGAAGAGTAGGGCGAACAGCCCGGTGGGCCTACAGACCCGGAAATCTATACGGCGGAAGAGGAGATTCAGGAAGAAGTCTCTTCCTCCTCCTTCCCCTCCACCACAGAAGACGGAGTCGGACTTGGAGCTCACCTTGACCGACTCCTCTTCCACCAGCAGCAGTCACGACGGTGACGAGACGCTGCATCCACCACCGCCGAAGCTGCTAGCGGTCAGCCGCACGCAGCTGCAGCGTGGTGATAGCCTCAGGGCCCCGGAGGATGTGGAAGCGCCGCCGAGTTCCTCCACCTCGGCGGCGTCCTTACCCTTGCCTCGCGCCGACATAATATCTAAGGAGGTGATAGAAGCCCTAGAAGGTTGGGCCGGGGCCCGCACCGATTCTCCGACGCCGGAGGAGCACCGGGTCACGCAGGCGACGACGCGGCTTGTCGAGCTGTTCGACCTCCTGAAGGCGGAGTTAGCCGAGTTGCAGCTCGACAGGGCTCATTTGGGCAGGAGGCACCTGGAGCTCCTGGAGAGCAATGAGCGGATGGCGGCCGATTACCGCAAGGAGAAGGGGAGGATGGCGGCCGAACTGGCGAGCCTCCAAGCGGTCGTCGCTGGGCTGCCGGCGGAGCGCGTTACGCGGTCGGCGCGGCGGCGACTGGTGGCGCAGCCGACGCCGCCGGCGCATCCGCTGTTGCCCGTGCGATCGAGGTCGCCACTGCGGCCGGAGCCGCTGTTGCAGCCGACGCCGTCGGGACGGCCGGCGCGGCCGCTGTTGCCCGTGCGGTCGAGGTCGCCGCTGCGGCCGGAGCCTCTAGCGCCGTCGGAGTCGCCGCGGCCGGAGCCGCCGAAGTCGCTGGCCCGACCAGCTCGGCAGGAGTCGCCGGTGCTGCGGCCGGCTCGGCCTGCGGACCCGTTGGCGCTCTGCATGGCGGCAATAGCTGCCATGGAGAAGCGCCAGGAGAAGGCGCTGGAGGAGCAGCGGGCGTGGCGGGTGGCGCAGGAGGAGCGCACCCGGAGCTGGCTGGAGTCCATAATGGACTCCAGCCGCCGACCGCCCCTGGCGGCTCCGGCCGGGTATGCCGGGGCGGTTAAGAGGGGCCCCACCTGCCCGGTAGTAGCGGGGGTCAGCCAGCAGCCCGTCCGCTGCGCTTGCCGCCCCTGCGGCTCCGCCCGCTCGGGCTGCTCTCGCTGCGGGGGCTGGGAGCCCCCCCCAGGATACGCAGGTCAACCGGGACAGGGGCAGGGGAAAGGGGAAGGGCAAGGGGAAGAAGTCCCCAGCCCTAGCCCCAGCCCCAGCCCTGGCCCGAACCCCGGCGGGGATTGCCGCCACCAGCTCCTCGCAGGAGGGGGGCTGGGAGGTTGCCGGAGCCTCAAAAAAGCGGCGCAAGGCGAACCGAAAGGCAGCCAAAAAGGCCAGGAGGGCTGAGGCTGCTGCGAGGGGAGTGCCGGGGAGGCTGCGCGTCCCCCGCTCAACCGCCGTCGTCCTAACGATGACGGCGGAGGCGGCGGATAGGGGCGTGCAGTACGCCCAGATTGTCACGCAGGCGAGAGCCTGCGTTGACATGAAGGCCCTCGACATGCCGGGCCCCATCCGGGTGAAACCCACTCGGACGGGTGCTCGGCTACTCGAGATCCCAGGCGCTTCGAGCGGTCCCCAGGCTGATGCCCTAGCGGCTAAGCTTAGGGAGACGCTTGACGCAACCGACGTCCGGGTGTCCAGGCCCAACAAGTGCGCAGAACTGCGCATTTCGGACCTGGACGACTCCATCACGGCGGAGCAAATCCGCCTCACCGTGGCGGAGGCCGGGGGCTGCCCCCTAGATACGGTTAAGGTCGGAGCGATCCGCTTCGGCCGCCGTGGACTGGGGGCGGCAGTTGTCGGCTGCCCCATCGCAGCAGCCAAAAAGGCTGCCGACCGGGGGTTCCTCGCCGTTGGAGGCGTGGTGCGGGTGCAGGTCCGGCTCCTGCAGGCTCGACCGACTAGGTGCTATAGGTGCCTGTCGGTCGGCCACGTGGGGGTGCAGTGCACGGCGGCGGTGACGGTCGGTGACCGCTGCTTCCGCTGTGGCCAACCCGGTCATACGGCCGGTGGTTGCGAAGCTCCGCTGCACTGCTTCAGGTGTGCAGCGGGGGGCAAACCGGCCGACCATAGGGTTGGTAGCAAGGCCTGCACCGGGGGGGAGCCGAAGCCGCAAGGCGGGAGCTCCACCCAGAGTTCGCGGCGGGACGCGGAGATGGTTCCATAATGGATCCCCAGCTCCGCGTCCTGCAGGCGAACGTGGGCCACGGTGCCGATGCTCAGGGTCTTCTGCTCCAGAGCATGGCACAGTGGTCCGTACACGTCGCCGCTGTCGCCGATCCGTACACCCACCGGCACCTGGGGCCTGCCTGGGTGGTCGACCTGGACGGGTCGGCGGCACTGGTGTACAACGCCGCTATGGGTGCCCCCCCCCCCCTGTTGTCGTGGCAAGGGAGCATGGCATCGTAGCGGCGCGTGTGGGGGAGATTGCGGTCGTGGCCGTCTATTTCACGCCGAGCCTACACCGACGCATAGGGGAGTACCGGCAGTCGCTGGAGCGACTGACCGACGTCGTCAACGCCTGTCATCCTCATCCGGTTCTTGTGCTCGGGGACTTCAACGCCTGGTCAGTGACCTGGGGGTCCCGGCACACGAACCCACGAGGTAGGGCTCTGGAGAGCTGGGCCGCTAATCACGGTCTAGTTCTCCAGAATCGCGGGGCCGAAGCCACGTTCGTGACCACGGAGCGCAGTTCGATTATCGACCTATCGTTCGCAGGCGCTTCGCTGTCGCACCGTGTGCGGGACTGGCGTGTTGTTGTGGGGGTGGAGACACTGGCGGATCACCGATACGTTCGGTTTGATGTCTCCCCCCCCCCCGCGGGTGATGCGCCGGTCATACCGGCCCCACGCGAGTTACGCTGGGTGCTTGGGAGACTGAATCGGGAGGTCCTCCTGGAGGCCGCCATCGTACAGGCCTGGGCCATTGCGCCGGACAGGCCTGTCGATATCGACGATGAGGCGGTGTGGTTCCGGGAGGCCATGACTCGTGTCTGCGATGCGGGTATGCCTAGGGCACCACCCTATAGTCCGAGGCGTCGGGTCTACTGGTGGTCTGCGGAGATCGCGAGGCTACGGCAAGCCTGCGTGATCGCGCACCGCCGGTGGACCAGACTCCGTAGGAGGCGTAGCCGAACCGCAGATACGGAGCCCCGAGTGACGGAGCTTCATGTGGGATACAGGGAGGCCAGAGATGCCCTCCGAGCGGAGATTAAGCGGGTGAAAGCCGCGGCTTATAAGGAGCTCATGGAGACGCTGGAGCGGGACCCATGGGGGCGGCCTTACCTTATGGTAAGAGGAAAGCTGCGCCCCCGGGCCCCGCCGTTGACCCGGGTTCTCCAGCCAGCTCTGCTCGGTGGAGTGGTCGAGTCCCTGTTCCCGGCGCGAGCGGAACACGTTCCGCCGCAGATGACTCCGCCACCTCGGTCGCCTGTGGCGCCCAGTGTGGTAGTTGACGACGAAGTCCCCGAGGTCACTTGGGTAGAACTGGAGCTGGCGGTGCGAAGGCTTAGAGCCAAAAAGAGCACCGCCCCGGGACCCGACGGCATTCCAGGCCGCGCGTGGGTCCTAGCTCTGGGAGAAGACGGTCTCGAACCCCGACTTAGAGGGTTCCTCAGCGCATGCTTGGAGCGGGGCCAGTTTCCGAAGATGTGGAAGACGGGGAAACTGGTCCTCATCCGAAAGGAAGGTCGCCCGGCGGACGAACCGTCCGGCTACCGGCCCATTGTGTTGCTCGACGAGGTGGGCAAGCTCTTTGAAAGAGTTATTGCGAAGCGCCTCGTCGAGCACCTCTCTGGTAGGGGGCCGGACCTGGCGGATGCCCAATATGGCTTCCGCCGGTGGCGGTCCACCGTGGATGCCATCATGCGTGTGAGGACTTTGGCGGAGGAGGCAGTTGCCCGGGGCGAGGTGACGTTGGCGGTGTCCTTGGACATCTCCAACGCGTTCAACACCTTGCCCTGGAGTTGCATCAGGGAGGCACTCGTGTACCACGGTGTGCCTCTCTACCTCCGCCGCATAGTCGGGGCGTACCTGACGGAGAGAGCCGTCATCTACCCAAGTGCGACCGGCGTCGGTCGGCGTGAGATGTCGTGCGGTGTTCCACAGGGATCGGTTCTCGGGCCGCTACTGTGGAACATTGGATACGACTGGGTGCTTCGCGGTGAGCTTGCGGACGGCGCCGCCGTCATGTGCTATGCGGACGACACGCTAGTGACGGCGAGCGGGGCTACACACCGCGAAGCGATCCTGAGGGCCACGACCGCGGTTGCTCAAGTCGTGGAACGGATCCGGCGGCTGGGCCTTGAGGTGGCTTTGCATAAATCCGAGGCCATGTTCTTTCATGGACCTCGGCGCACGCCACCACATGGTTCCAGTCTGACAGTGGGAGGCACTCTCATCGGCATCAAGCCCCAGATGAAATATCTGGGGCTCGTGCTCGACGGCCGGTGGGACTTCGGGAAGCACTTCCGAAGTCTGGGCCCCAAATTGGCGGGCACAGCCAACGCTCTGGCGCGGCTACTGCCCAACCTGAGGGGCCCGGAGGACTCCTGCAGGAGACTCTACGCGGGTGTCGTGCGGTCCATGGCCCTGTACGGGTGTCCCGTGTGGGCGGACACCCTGAGTGATCGGCACATGCTCCTGCTGCAGCGTCCGCAGCGGAAGTTGGCGCGCCGCATCATAAGGGGGTACCGCACGATATCATTCAACGCGGCGAGTCTCCTCGCCGGATCCCCACCATGGATCCTGGAAGCGAGATGCCTTTCGGCGCTATACCGGTTCCGAAGGGCGGCGCGGGAGCGGGGTCACGATCCCGAGCCCGAAGAAATTCGGGCCGTGAGATCCCGGCTCCACAGGGAAATGGTGGCGGAATGGGAGAGACGACTTGGGCAACCAAGCGCAGGGCACGCCGTAGTAACGGCGGTAAGACCCATCATGGGGGAATGGCTAGAGAGGCCACACGGCAGCCTCTCGTACCGTCTGACGCAGATGATCACCGAGCACGGATGCTTCGGAAAGTATCTGCGTCGGATGCAGAAAGAACCAACGTCCGAGTGCCATCACTGCGACGCGAGCGAGGACTCAGGTCCGCACACGCTCACCGAGTGTCCGGCGTGGGAGACGCCGAGGCGGGAGCTTGTGGCGGCCCTGGGAGTGAGGGTTCTCACGCTCTCCACCTTGCTCGCGGCGATGGTTCGCTGCGCGGATGCGTGGGCGGCCGGCGCCTCCTTCTGCGAGCAAGTAATGCTCGTGAAGGAGGAGGCGGGGCGGGAGCGGCAGCGGGAGCGACGAAGGATCGCAAGACAAGCTGCCCGCGTACGAAGGCAACTCGGGCGTCGGAGGTCGATGAACGACCTCCGCCCCCCATGAGCGCCGGCCTGGGGGTGACAGGTGAAGCCGCCTGTCACCCTGGCAGAAGCAGGCCGCGGCGGTGGCGCGCATGGCGCGCCTCCCCGTTTCCGGGGACGAGTTGGGGACTCTGTAGTCCCCACACCCGAGAAGAGGGCCATATCGTGAGAGATGGCCCTGGGTCGGCCGAGGTGCGAGGGATATGCCTGTCAACCTCACCTTCGGCAACCAAAACGACCCACAGGCGGCGTGCGTTTTAGTCGGTTCGAGTCCGACATAACCTCCTCCACCGGCTCCGGTGGGGAGGTATCCGTGGGGATTTTGCGCACGTAAAAAAAAAAAAAAAGCGGCTATGAGGCGATCATGGGAATCTATTTCATGGATATTAGTATTATTCCAGACTATAATCTATTCCTGTTCCAAATTGCAGCCAGATTCGTTCATTAAGATTATAAAGCTAAGAGTTTGTTTGTTTGTTTATTTGTTTGTTTGAATGTGCAAATCTTAGGAACTACTGGTTCGCATTGATAAATTATTTTTGTGTTGAATAGTCCGTTTATTGACAAAGGTTTTAAACTATATATTATCAAGCTACTACTTAAGGGAGCGGAGCAGTGGTCATAAATGTCAAGAAATCCGGCAGATTCCCATACATTATTTGAAAACTATAGAAATACGGGTTCAAATAAGGTGATATAAGGGTTCAAAATATGTCACTGGCGAAGCTGGGGGGGGGGGGGGGGTAGTCACTAATTAGTAGAAGTAGAATAGGATCTCAAATCTTAGATCAAGTAAGATAATATTCTTCTTGACATATTCTTTTACTTTACAGAGATATTCGAGCAACAGCCAACCTAATTAAATCTTCATTGGGTTCTGGTTTACTGGCAGGACCCTTGGCGTTTTCCAATTCAGGATGGGGCGTCGGATTATTTGGAACTATACTCGTTGGCATCGTTACTGGACATTGTGTTCATATATTCGTGAGTAATATTGCCTTTATATGACTTTAAATAGTGGTATTTACTCTCTATAAAACATCTCTTCACATAACTTTTTCGGTCATATTATCGAAATTCCGTACTAGGTTAGAAGTATTGCCCTTTGTGCTACTTGCGATATACGAAGTTTATGTGTAGGAAGAATTAAGAATCCTGTGTTATATAAAACCAACAATATGAGTAATAACGTCATTAATAAAAAATGATGACATAACTTCCGTTTATAAAAATTAAAATTTCTGAACAAAAAAAATATTAAGAATAAAATGATGTGAGTCAATATGGAGTGCCAACAGAAGTGAAAAACTGGCCAATATATGTAGATAATAAAACAGAAGTATTGGTATCGGTAACCGACCCGCGCCATCTCTAAATATCCAAAATAAAAAAAATCCACTTCTAAATTTAAAATCAATGTCCAAAGCAGGTTGTATCTATATTGTGTCAAAATTTGAGCTCAATTGATGTAGAATATATTGAGTTTAAGTAAACACAAAACCATTATAACATTTTTATAAAAAAATAGGTATATTACTACATCTATTAAAATGTCAACTTCAAGAATGCGTTACACAAACATGAGTGTTCACCGTAAAGTTATCGAGGGATCAACACACTTCAAACTCTGATAAAATATATCATACTAGAGATAAATATAACAGCACATTAACATTTTGTTCAGTTTTTTACATATATGGCGCACATCACTATGAGTAGCTACTACTATCACTCCGTCTTCTGGTTACTTTTAGTATCTATAGATTCTTAATAATGAAGGTCACTGTTAGATACATAGTTTCACATCCATCTTAAAGAGCCAAGAGTAATGAAATATTTAGCTCGAGGTAGAAAGTACCAATTTCACGCTAGAATCAGACTCGAATATGTAATACTTCGGTTCGCTTGAAACCCATCGGAAAACGAAGTGATTCCTTGGTATCTACATGGCTAATGATACGCCTTTCGTTAGTTTTACTTTTACTCGAAGTTCTGAATGTTTTGTGGTAGTGGTCTAGCACAGTGATAAATTTACTGGCTTATTATTTCGGTGCTTGACAAATACTACTTGTCATTGTTATGTAGAAGAAAGTGAATATATATATTAACAACAAGGACATTTCCACATGATTTCTACTAAAATCTAGCTAGCTTTTCAGTGTCAGATATTTTATGTTAGTGATCATGATCATAGCTTGGTAAAGAATAAGTTTTAAATAGATACTATGCAAAGAATAAAAGCTGTTAGACTGTTAGGCCATTGAACTTTTAATATCCTCGTAGGATACAAAAATCATAATCTTAATGTTATCGTGAGTTATTTATATGTACTTATTTTTTCATGGCTAGGTTTTATGGACCACAACTCGACATTATAACTAAATATTATGAAATAGTGATGTAGAATCTAACAACTAAATACGAGTACTACAATCATGATGCATTCTTCGATACACCGTTTCCATTTCAGGGGAAACGCACACTCTTTCATACACACATTTGTCTTACTATATTATTTTGTTGTTTACATCTATTAACTTTATTTCATAATAATATACTGCCTGACCACTGGCTAGACATACCTAGGTCTCTCCGAATGTACACCATAGCACAATGTCATAACTCATATATAAATCGAATGCCTGAGTTATAGTTGCGGCACGCTATAATGGCCGTTTTGACACGACTGGTTTTGTTCGTTTTCTCTTTTTTGGTGTGTGCAGTTATTTCCTTCTGTGCCAGTCTCGCCATATTTTTCTTTAGTTATTCGTCTAACAGTTCGTTGTTCGATTAATATTGAACAACAAACCGTTAGCGCCAAAAAAAGAGAAAACGAGCTAAACCAATCGTGTCAAAAGGACCATCATAGCGTGCCGCAACTATAAGTAATGATAATACTTTATATATAATAACAACATAGCATAACTATTTTAACTCAATCACTTGTTATTGTAATCCTCCTTGTCACTTGCTGATTGCGGCGGTGCCGAAGTACCGACTTAGCTCCATAACTAAGAACATCGTTGTAATCAAGTATTTAAAGAACCTTCTCCTTTTTGGAGGTCGGTTATAACGAGAATAATATACGTAATGTAAACGATTACATAGTTACTTACATAGTATACATACATACCTTTAAATTGTAAAGGTATTGCCATATGGGACAAATACTTTTTCTTGTTGACATGTTCCGTAAACTCTTTTAGACTTTATGTATAATACCTTAAATTATGCAAATCCATTTATCTTTAAATAGTGTCAAAGAATAAATTTATAATAATAGATAATAAAAGCTGTTATACTGAGACCGTTATTGAAGAATAATCAGAAATCCAATTAAGAAACCCTATTATATATTATTATAAAAATATATTGGAATAATAAACTAATTTTGAAACTATGTATAAAAATGTACCGTTAACAATTATTTCATGTCACAGGTTAAAACTTCTCGAGGATGTTGTGTGGCCGAAAAGAAACCGTCGTTAAGTTACGCAGAAACATGTAAAATTGCGTTCAGGAATGGACCCAAGGGTTTAAGAAGTTTTGCTAATTTTGCAAGGTATTTTTTTTTTATTCTGACAACAATACTAATAATATTTAATGCTGATTGTACGTTTATGATTTTTTTCCACATATATAAGTAAAAGCATGGAGGACCAAGATTGACAGAACTAACATTATGTCAGTTCAAAGCTTTATTTAATAATTAGGCAGTTCTTACCGATTAAAATTAATAAAACATTAATATCCTATAAGCTCGTTATACATTTGTATGTACGAATTACTCCATCATACGAATGGCCTCAGGATTAACCAGCCAGCTGATTACGCTGGTTTTCTAGCTAGCTGATTACATATGCATATTCGCATTTTAGTTAAATATGTGTATGACGCATAACTAACTAATGGCGTATAAATAACTAATAGCTCAGCTGTTTTGCCTTTTTATTAAGTTAGTTAACTTCTTGTGTTTCCATAAATAAATGAACGTTTTAAAATTGTCTTTTTCAGTATATTTGCCGAGTTTTCAATAGTTTGCACATATTTAGGAGTTTGCTGTATTTATGTGGTATTAATATCAGACTCTGTAAAACAGGTATGTATAGAATTGAAATACATTTTTCCACTGATGGATTAAGCACACTGGAGCAAACAATTTTTTTTCACACTTGCTCATAAAGTAGCACTAATTTCACCGCAATAAGGCACATAATACAATCAAACTGTGACTTTTTCCTTGCTATAATTCATAAGTGAGTTAAAGCTTTTCTTAATTTTATGGATTGAGTTGCTTTGCTTTGTTCTTAAAAAAGTTTTGATACAAAAGATCACATTCAATAGTACAAATAAATTATTACTGCTTATTCATTTTATGCAACTTCGTATTTATATAGATAATTTCAACTTATACGTGTTAAATAATCAAAACTATGCCATTAAAAACAGTTCATTGTAATTTTACTAACTGCACTTTAATTAATTGTTTATTAAAAAACCTTTTTATCTATGTAGGTACTATATAATAGTAGCTGAAGAAACTTGCATAATAAGGATTCTTAATCCAAATCATGTGCAGTTTCATACACTATTTTATCTAATCTCATGAAATTACATAATTTGCGCAAAATTACAAAGTTATTTTTAGCGCCAAACGTCCATTATTTTGCTGATCGCGCATACGGTTGCACCGCATTCATCACAGACTCTGTAGAAAAATTAAAAAAGTATATTATGGTACTAGTGTGTAAAGTTGGTTAGTATTATTTTATTCCCAAGTCTGTTGAAAAACGTCGTATGAAACACGTGTGTATTGATGATTACCGTCTTGGGTTCAGCTGTAACCACCAACTTTACACACTCGTATCATAATATACTATTTTTCATTATTCATATTTAACTACCGCTCTTGTGCAATAGATATGTTGATAATTATATACCAAGTCATTAGCATATCTCTCGAGCGGACAATTGTAGCGTAAGAAACATGGACAAAGTCGATTCTAAAAATTACAATTATATTTATTTTACTCTTTATTATCGTTGTTTAAATCTTACAGAATGCTAATAAATGGTAGGTAAGTAAGTATATCATTTACTTTATTTTTTACATTCCTTTTTTCATAAATTTTAACGTAGGTGATGTCTTATGTAACGTTATATGTTAGCTGATGATGTTTGACCTTCACTGTTTTTAGGTATTATGTTTAACTTTGATAAGAGGGTTTTTTTGCAATTGCGGTGTCAGTGTAAAAGTCGAAGGATGAAAATTGCCATGCAGTTTATTTCATTATTTAAGGTTATTTTGTTATAGAACATTCGAAAATACGTTATTTAGGTACTAATGTTAAATTATTTGTGTTTATGAACATTGGAGATATATAATTTTATATCATCTTTACCATATTATTCTTCTTAGTCCTGTCCTATATTATTATAAAGAGGTATGTAGGTACTTAAAGTCTGTGACGTTGCAGAAGGTAATCTCTGTACCTACTGATCTATTTTCAAAATTCTATTACCAATATAGAAAGCCACATGTTTTGTGAATGTCATAGACCACATATCATTACACTTTCGCGGAGGGACAGCAGAGGGAACGGGATCTGAAGTCCACATGGGTTGAGTCGCGAGCAACAGCTAGACCAAAATAAAAGTAAAAGTTTAGTAAAAAAAATTGACATCAGTAATATGCACTGTCATTGTCGAAGTCGTAATAAATGACCATTGAAAAAAAAAACAAGATTCGTCCATTGTTCGTATTTCAACAATAATATAATCATTATGGAAAATTTTAGGAAAACACGTGTTAATGTGAATTGATGTGTTGTCACTAAAAATAATAGACACGTATAGTTACTCGTAAATAGGTAATATATAGAAAACTAAAGAAAATTGGTGGATAAACAGTGGAAAAAAGTATTACCAAACTTTAGGCTATACAAATAGTTGTGGTTACGAGATTGTGTCATATAAATCTTTCTTTTCAGTTGGTCGATCAATACGTGCCTACAGTGATATTAAAAGTAGAATACTACTGTTTAATATTTTTAATACCCTTATGTATTTTATGCCAGATTAGATATCTCAAGTTTTTGGGTATATTCTCGGTATTAGCTAACATCTTGTTATTTGCAACATATATTATTTGCTTGTACTATATATTCGGAGATGAAATATCTTTCTCTGACAAGACAGTAGCAGGAAATCCAGCTAGATATCCAGCCTTTCTATCGTAAGTATACTTAAAATATCTTCGTGCATTTTTTTATACCACATAGGTGGCAGACAAGCACACGGCCCACCTGATGGAAAGTGGTTACCGTGGCCTATTGACTTATGTAGCACCAGAGAAGCCACACTCGCGCTGCCGACCCTGTAAGCACAGAGTTTCTGTGCCGTCAGTGTAGAGGACAAAGCAGGACAAGCCTTTAGTCATCCCACTGACAGCACAAATTATTTGACCTTTCCTTGTACCCTTTCTAGAGCCGGTATACCTACTGATTGGCGAATGAGGCCCTGCGCCTCTAGACAAGTGGTAATTCGTTGGTCGGCGTATTATAGAATAGAATTAGGAATGTGTGGGATCTGAGGTTTATGACATGCGTTGACAACTGTCATATACATGAAATCCCATACATATATCATTCTATTCTGCAATACGCCGGCCAAAGAATTGCCACTTGTTTAGGGGGGCTGACGTACTTTCATTTAAAGATTGGGGTCACACGGCAGTCACTGCCGTAACAGGTAAGACACACCAGGTGGAAAAATTACCGGAGAGGTGTAAGGTACAAAGTTTAGATAGAACCAGGATTAACGTTGCAATAATGATGATCCACATTCCTACTTTAAAAATCACTCTTTGAATGATAAGTAAGGTACGAGAAGTAAGTAAAATATAAAATAAAAATAATAATTAATTTTAACATTTCAGAACTGTAATCTTTGCAATGGAAGGTGTAGGAGTCGTTATGCCAATAGAGAATTCTATGAAGAAACCTCAACACTTCCTTGGCTTTCCAAGCGTGCTTATAGCGGCCATGACTGTAATAGTATTCCTGTACAGCACGCTTGGTTTATTTGGGTACTTCAGATACGGCGATGTGCTAAGAGGATCTATCACACTGAACTTGCCTACTGAAGAATGGTAAGTTAATTGCAAATTTTATTTGTGTATCCCATTTTAACTGTAAGTACCGATTTTCCATTAATTGTTTTAAAACTTGCAAGGAGTATTATTACATACATATACTCTCACAGATAGAGAGGGTAGACAGAGGTGTAACACCCACAATTCGCCGTTATGATTTTCGGTCCCACGTAATAGAGGGCGAGCCTATTGCCGTAAAGCGGACACTTAGTCATGGGCTGTATATTTACCTACTGTCGGATGGAGGAACAGCCGTGTCCTTTAGTATTAGGAGTTTTATTAAAGAGTACCTAATACCAACCGAAATTCCCGCTAAGCCCCCAGATACGTCAAATTGGGGGTGCGGGTTGGGTAACCTCCACGTTGGCTTACCTGTTTCTTCTCCCTCTAGACCGCGGTCCTGGGGAACGGAAGCGGGGAGGCTGGTGCACCCTGGACGACGGTTAGTAGACTCTGACTCCAAGGAGAAGGAGCTCTGCTAACCGTCGACAAATAACCCGACAAGCCCTCTCTAGGGCTAGCGGGCCCAGGCTTATAAAGTCTGCGGTCCTGTCGCTCCCAGTACTCCTCTGCTTTCAGAGGGGACATGGGGGCGACACAAGGATCCATGGGATCCAGTGACGGGCCGGCCTACTGCTTGCGCAGAGGCTGGCAGGCATTCGTGCCACCGTCGGTGTTGGGAGAGTTGGCTGCTCTCCCGCGTCGCGTAACCTCCAGGATATCGACAACGACCTGAGTGCTAGCCACACTTGGGAAGAGGGTATCCTGAAGGCCGCGGGGCTTGCCTTAATTGGCCGGCCCGCGATAAGGAAAAGTCTTAAAAACCCGACAGCGAAGTCGATTAAAACCTGTGGACACCTGGGGAAATCCACAGTATTTACCCCGCTTCCTGGAATGAGCGTCACCCAGGAAGTGTTGTTTAAATCGCATCATACTCGTGGGAACTAAATGGAACCTATTCACCAAAATTCCAAAAAACCAAGCGAAACAGTCTGCGCGGAGGTCGCGCAGCACCACGACGCGGAGGTCGCGTTCCAAGCAGGGACGGTGTCGGAGGATTTCGACACCGCCACTGAGAGGAACAGGGCGAACAGCCCGGTGGGTCTGCAGACAAGGAAATCTGCACCACGGCGGAAGAGGAACCGCAAGAAGAAAATTCTCCCCGCACCAAAGACTGACTCGGATCTGGATCTCACCCTGACCGACTCGTCGTCTTCCAGCAGCTCAAGTGGGGACGAGACGATGCGCCCTCCTCCGTCCAAGCAGCTAGCGGTTAGCCGCCGAAAGCTGCAGGACGGAAGCACCAAAGCCCCCTCCTCACGGGCTCCGACCCCAGAGGATGTGAGGGCGCCGCCAAGTTCCTCCACCTCCACCGTAAGGAGATAAGCAAGATGGCGGCGGAGCTGGCCGAGCTTAAAAAGGTCGTCGCTGGACTGCCGGAGCAGCGGGTGATGCGTTCGGCTCGGCGGAGGCTGGGGGCGCAGCCGGAACGGCCAATGCCGTCAACGCGGCAGCTGTCGCCGGTGCGGTCGAGGTCGCCGCTGCGGCTGGAACCGCTGGCGCAGCCGGAGTTGCCGCAGCCGGAGCCACCGAGGTCGCCGGCGCGACCGCTTCGACCGGAGTCGCCGGTGCTGCAGCAGGCTCGGCCTGCGGACCCTTTGGCGCTCTGCATGGCAGCAATAGCCGCCATGGAGAAGCTTCAGGACGCGGCGCAGGCGGAGCAACGTGGCCTTGAGGTAGCTTTGCATAAATCCGAGGCCATGTTCCTTCATGGACCTCTGCGCACACCACCACCTGGTCCCAGTCTCACAGTGGGAGGCACTCTCATCGGCATCAAGCCCCAGATGAAATATCCGGGGCTCGTGCTCGACGGCCGGTGGGACTTCGGGAAGCACTTCCGAAGTCTGGGCCCCAAATTGGTGGGCACAGCCAACGCTCTGGCGCGGCTACTGCCCAACCTGAGGGGCCCGGAGGACTCCTGCAGGAGACTCTACGCGGGTGTCGTGCGGTCCATGGCCCTGTACGGGTATCCCGTGTGGGCGGACACCCTGAGTGATCGGCACATGCCCCTGCTGCAGCGTCCGCAGCAGAAGTTGGCGTGCCGCATCATAAGGAGGTACCGCACGATATCATTCAACGCGGCGAGTCTCCTCGCTGGATCGCCACCATGGATCCTGGAAGCGAGATCCCTTTCGGCGCTATAACGGTCACGATCCCGAGTCCGAAGAAATTCGGGCCGTGAGATCCCGGCTCCACAGGGAAATGGTGGCGGAATGGGAGCTACGACTTGGGCGACCAGGCGCAGGGCGCGCCGTAGTAGCGGCGGTAAGACCCATCATGGGGGAGTGGCTAGAGAGGCCACACGGCAGCCTCTCGTACCGTCTGACGCAGATGATCACCGAGCACGGGTGCTTCGGAAAGTATCTGCGTCGGATGGAGAAAGAGCCAACGTCCGAGTGCCATCACTGCGACGCGAGCGAGGACTCGCGGCCGCACACGCTCACCGAGTGTCCGGCGTGGGAGACGCCGAGGTGGGAGCTTGTGGCGGCCCTGGGAATGAGGGTTCTCACGCTCTTCACCTTGCTCGCGGCGATGGTCCGCTGCGCGGATGTGTGGGCGGCCGGCGCCTCCTTCTGCGAGCAAGTAATGCTCGTGAAGGAGGAGGCGGGGCGGGAGCGGCAGCGGGAGCGACGAAGGATCGCAAGCCAAGCTCGATGAACGACCTCCGCCCCCCATGAGCGCCGGCCTGGGGGTGACAGGTGGAGCCGCCTGTCACCCTGGCAGAAGCAGGCCGCGGCAGCGGCGCGCCTGGCACGCCTCCCCGTTTTCCGGGAACGAGTTGGGGACTCTGTAGTCCCCACACACCTGAGGAGAGGGCCAGATCGTGAGAGATGGCCCTGGGTCGGCCGGGGTGCGAGGGATATGCCTGTCAACCTCACCTTCGGCAACCAAAGCGACCCACAGGCGGCGTGCGTTTTAGTCGGTTCGAGTCCGACATAACCTCTCCCACCGGCTCCGGTGGGGAGGTATTCGTGGGGATTTTGCGCACGTAAAAAAAAAAGATATTGGAAATGGTCTTGTTTCAAGTACAGTATTGTCACAGTCGAACGAACTCTTTCACTGTGTATTACCTATCATATATTATATATAATGGCCGCGTGGTTTCCGACAGAGTAGAATTTGGGCCACCCCATATCTTCTCATGCGGTGTCGTACAATGCCGGGGTGCGAGGGATATGCCTGTCAACCTCACCTTCGGCAACCAAAACGACCCACAGGCGGCGTGCGTTTTAGTTGGTTCGTGTCCGACATAACCTCTCCCACCGGCTCCGGTGGGGATTTCGCGCAAGTAAAAAAAAAAAAAAAGAGGAACGACGAATTGCTTTTGTTAGAATTGAGTTCACGTTGATGGTGTAATAGCTAGGTTTCGAACCCGGGACCTCTCGCTTTTAAGGTCGACTTCTTAAACACTATGCTACCGACGTTTTACTTGATGCGAAAACTTCGACAAATTCAGCACTGCATAGAAAATAAATGGCAGTGAAACAAATTTTCACACCACTCAAACGTTCAAGTGGAAGATTTTGACCTTACCTGAGGGGGAAGTACTTTAAATCATGGAAATAGCGAATTTCTCTCAAAGGAAATATTCCTGTATTTTAAGAAAGAAACAAAAATACATTTAAAGATTTTCGAAAACTCCCTTACCATTCCCGGTAATCGAACCGACTAAAATTCAAAAAGGTAATTATATGCTATATTTTTATGGCATCAATCGATAGTGTCAATTATAAGGATCAAATCTGTCTAACAAACATGGTGAATTAAATGAAAGGAAGTTCATTAAATCTTAATTTATAAACTCAGTGATAGCAAACACAGCACTTTTACTCATGGAGCCATCAGATACCTTATCTACAATAAAGTTATCTTTGAAACCAGGTACGTTTTAAAATGAGTACTAAATAACTGAACTTCGTTTTCGATTTTGAATGTAACTTTATTGGGTAACTGTATGAGGTTGTAGGTAGAATAGGTAGTAATTTGGGGTGCTTGATTGGAAACCTCCACGCGGTGTACCCTGGGCAACGGAGGTGGTAAGAGAATGGCGGTTTTAATCGGTTTGAGTACGATATAAATACCCCTACTGATTAGCGGCGTTATCTGCATGACAATAAGAGATAAGTAATTTTATTTAAATATAGAATTTTATTGTTCATATCATATGTGGGTCTTTGAGTTAAAGTGCTTTATTTTCTCAAATTTAATTTATAACTTTAGATTTCAAGGATTTTCTTTCATTTAATTTACCATGCTTGTTAGAGAGATTTGATCCTTATGATTGACTATATCGATTGATGGCATAAAAGTACAGGGATTTTATTTTTTAGCTTTTAGTAGATTCGATTACAGGATGTGGTAATCGAATCTACTAAATAATATGATGACATTGTATTTCAATATAAAATAAATTATAATTTTATTTTAAAGTTTTTAGTATCGAATTTTCGAAAATCGTTGAATGCAATTTTTTACCCACCGATCATTCCACTATTAGCAGACCAAACATAATATGACGAGATAAAATAAACAAACTGCGTATGTACCTACCGCAAATTCACATTACCTCCCAACAGAGTCGAAAACTATATAAATACAAAACTGAAAGAAAATATATTAATACTCCGCTAATCAAAGAAAGTACGTTTTACCTCTCTACCGCCAAGTTTTATGTGAAATGAGTTTAGAGGGTATAGGTTCGAAAACATACTAAATCATTTTATTACTTTGGGAGAAGTCGGTCTTAATTTTCCGTTCTTTGGAGACTGCACAGTCTGAGTTTTACCTCAAACCCAAAAGAATCAACACAACTCATAATCAGATTTCACGCTCCAGCAAGCTCTAACCTTCAAGTCTATATTGGCCAATTAGGTAGATCCCACCGGCAAATATGTACGTGTTAAAGTCAATTTAATCGTGAAAAATCCCTTCTATAAGAGAATTTTTGCTACCTCACTTCATATAAACGGTAACTTATTTTCGGGTGAATATACCCTCGGATACGCCGCTCCCACCCCCCACATTTCCCAACCCCCCTTTCCGCATCGGCCAGCGGGTTATGTTTCGAACTCTCGAACCAACTTTAACCGCACACCTTCTCGGGTGTCAAATGCCAGCGCGCAAGGTGGTTGCCCCTGGGCCATCTTCGATTTTGTTGAGAAGACCCCCGGGGATGAGAACCACGGTGTCCTAATCTTGCCCGGAAAGAGTTAAGCGACCTGCTTCTGCTAGGGTGACAGATATATCCATTCATTTAAGTTAAATGTGTTCGCTTTTATGGCAGTTACAAATAAAGGTTAGAATTTTAATAATTACATTTGTTCCCACTCACCATCTTTGCAGACTTTCAGCCACACATCACTTCAACTTTAACCGTAATGTTGAACATTTCAATACATGTGTTTATTTATCTAAAAAGGAGAAAAATCTTTAAGTTACGATTTAATACATTTAACAGCCTATTAATTAAGTATTGAAAAAAGTGAACAGCGAGCAACCTGGACGAAGAGTGCATCCGGTGCACTTCTCTCTTCTTTACAATCTTCTTCTATTTCTTCCTTCTTTATAGTCCAGCTACCGTTATCTCGTCATAGATAGTCCTGTTCGTTGTAAGTTTCGCGAAATTACCACAAATATGATTGTGCAAATGTGCATTACAATACTAAACCCTTAAAATTATAATTTTAAGGGTTTAGGCATTTAAAATATTTTGAGAGACTTTGAAGTTCTAATTATACTTAAATATAGATATAAGGTGTACTTACAAGAGTTCGAAACACGGGCTCGATAAAAATTAAAAGCAAACATCACCCAAAATGTAAAAAAAAACCAAACAATATTGGAAATAAATTGAATATAATCAAAAGGAAAAAAACAAATGAATAACATCAAGGAATGAAAAAAAGTTGAAATATTTAAAAAGTTTTATCGAATAGAAAAAAAAATAGGTTACTATAAAAGAAGTTCGGTATTCATGTGTGAACCTTTTTTCTTTACTAGTTTTTTAATTTGTACCTAAGTCTCAGATGGAGTTTAACTACATAAACTCTAAGTCTGAGACGTAACGTAATATTAATTTTTTTTAAGAATTAATACATTCAATATCACGCTGATGCCCGCGGCTACGCCCACGTTGATATAGGTTATTGCGACTTTTGGGTCTCCAGTTCTACCAAACCAAATATACTGCAGATGTTATGTCTGAACAATACCTTTTTATTCAAGAAAACAACATCAATACTCATTCAGTAGTTTTTGGCATTCATCATAAACTTTTTTTTTTATATAGGACACGTCAATTTGACTTTACCTCGCCTGATGGTAAGCGAATGCAATATTTCAGAAAAGAGGGTCACCATTATATACATATACCATGTTACATTGGTGACTCTCAGCTTGACAAACTCATCATGTGCTTTTTCACGCCCGCTTAAAGGACCCGGTACTCTACGAAGAAGGATATATGTGAGCTGGTAAAGAAGTCGAAGCCTTAATGGTGTGACAAAGAAAAAAGTCTCCGAACCGCTTGGTTCTTAATCGGATATTCTGCACCGTATGCGGGTGACATCTAAGCCCTGCACGTATTGTCTTGTGTAGGAAAGGGGAGGGCGGGACTAATTCACCTATGGTACAGACGGTATAATACTGCCAAAGGAAGTTAACAACCCAGTTGCAGTTGCAGCCAAGGAGACACACCAAAGGCTGATAGCTTGGACAGAAGCGATTTATGCCAAACTCTATCGAAAGCATTGGCGATATGAAGACTAAATGCCAGTGACTCGCCGTGCTTGTCTATAATCTCACCCCAAAGATAAGGTGTTGATGATGTGCTCGAAGACCTTACATAGCACTGAGGTGACGACTATGGGTCGATAGTTGCCTGGGTCTGTGCGATCACCCTTTTAGTGGATCGGCTGTATATTCGTCTCCTTCCAAGTCTGTACTGTGCCCGAGCTGTAGGACAGTCAGTACAGCCACGCAAGCACTGGAGACAACTCCTCTGTACATTTTTGTAGAACCACCACTGGAATACCATCCGGACCACTGGCTTACCGGACATCGAGTGATTGTAGCACTGCACGGACATAGCGTTGACTGATATGGATATCAGGCATTGCGTGGTCACTGTCGGGTAGCGTCTGTGGCTGTGTACCACAATCATCAATTCGGGAGTTGGTCGCAAAGAGCTCGTGGCCCGTGGCCCGTGGCTCGTGGGTCAGGGTTTCATTACGGTTGCGCAGCGGAGGCAGCGAAGGCTGGCAGAAGTTGGCTTGCACGGCTTTGGCTAGTCGCTAGTTGCCACGGTTGCCCATAGAATGCGCCACTAGCCCTTGACTAAGCCGCGTTATGCGCTGGGCATCCGCTCTGACGTAGACCCTCTTTGTGGCTTCGTAGTACGCCACCTTGAAGTGGCCCACATTGGGGTCGTTTATTTTTGTGCAACAGCCTCAGCGCACACGCACCTAGACTAGGAGTGCACCCCGCGGACACCGGTGCATCAGTGTATGGGATATAGTATTCCATAGCTAGACCGATCTCACCGGCAACAGCAGTAGACCTATCTGATGGGTGAGGCAGGAATTAAATTTAAATTTCGAATGTGATATACTAGATTGACACCTATCTGTATAATAAGATAATCTGTACTTTGTCAAACCGCGGTCGCCTAGTGGTATGGGTAATGGACTGCTGAGACGAGGTCTCGGGTTCGATCCCAGGTTTTACCATGGCACACACCAATGACTTTTCGATGCTTTTCGAAGTTATGTGTGTATTTATCGCAGGTTTATAAGTGCCCGGTTAATGGCAATCGGCTCGCCACCTATTACATTGGCACCTAAACATAAACTGGCGAAATGTGGGTGCTAGCACCTCTGCCTACCCCTTAGGGGATATAGGCGTGAGTTTATGTTATGTTATGTTATGTTATGTCAAACATCACAAAACCAAAATAGTCTAAATCAGCCCAGCTGCTCTCAAGTTTTAACGAGACAAAACTTACAGCAATTGATTTTTATTATACATAGAAGATATGTACATATATTATCTATTCGATATCTATTCAAATATCAATTTAATTATTACCAAGAACACTAGAAACCATTATAAAAAGTAATTAGTACCAAAAGCACCAGTTACTAGTATTTTATTTCGACATCACTTTATTTATACTACTAGGTGGCAGACAAGCACACGGCCCTCCTGATGGAAAGTGGTTACCGTGGCCTATGGACGTGTGTAGCACCAGAGGAGTCACATTCGCGCTGCCGACCCTGTAAGCACAGAGAGTTTCTGTACCGTCAGTGTAGCCTTAAGCCTTAAGTCTTCCCACTGAAAGCACAAACTCTCCGGTGAACTCTGGCTATCCTACTTACCGCTGGGAACACAACACGAAGTTATTGTGGCTGCAGTATTCTGTAGGGAGTAGGTACTTGCCCAGCAGGGCTGCTCAATTGTGTCCTACTTCCTACAAAATGTCTCAATCTCTCAATTAGTAGTAAAGTAGCTAAAATTAAAAGTACAATTATTTTTTTCAGGCCTGCAGTGTGTGCAAAAGTGTTTATAGCACTTTCAACTATTTTGACTTTTCCTTTACAATTATTCGTGGTTATTGACGTCTTTAATAGATACACTTTGGCTCGTGTTAAAGATAATCACAAACTGTTGACTGAAAGAAGCGCTAGAATCATAGGAGTTATATTTTGTGGTAAGTATAAAATGTTTTAAGCAGTCTGCTGTCTCATGCGTGTGCACGCTGGCGAGCACCTGTACTATAACTTCGGACGCGACGAACGGACGTGAAGGGGGGGCGTACCTATAACCCAGCCTGCCCCTTGCCGGCTCTCCACTGGGTACACAGGTAGTTCTGGTAGTATCTGGTTTTGTGTATTAATATATTTTTTGAATATTTTTAGATAAAATTTGTACCTACTTGATATCAAAATAATGTTTAGCAGCTTTGTGTGCCATATTTGATAGCTAGGACAGCTGACAACATGGCTATGAGTAAACAAATTTATTTATATTATTATTACTTCCTCAGTGGGCGTCGGCATGGCATTGCCATTATTGGAACAAATCCTCAATTTTGTCGGCGCTTTGTTTTTCTCTATTCTCGGCCTAATCATCCCAGCGGTAGTGGAGACTCTATTTCGTTGGAACAATCTCGGCAAGTTCAACTGGGTACTTTGGAAGAACACCATCATTTTAATTTTCGGGTTAACTTGTTTAATTTCTGGATGTACTGTCACTATTATGGACATCATAAAACATCTACAACAGAAAACTGGGTAGCAACATTGATTTGACCAATTGTTTTAATAAAATATATGTACATATACTAATGAACTTCGTATTATTATTATGCCTTATAGCACATAATAATAAAACAGACATTACTAATAAAAAGGCTCCCCACTGTATCATTAACTTTTGTAAATCCACATAAATATTCTTTGAAATTTTTGTCTACGTATTGATTGAACTACTTCAAATGTATTTAACTTCAAATCAAGCCAATTTATTTATATCCGCCGTGCTCTAGCTACCGCTGGCGTGCCAGCCATTCGTGAACCTAATGGGCTGGTGCGTAACGATAGCAAGAGGCCGTCGTTGCTACCTTGGAAGATGGGTAGGCCTTTGGTGTGGGACGTAGCGTTGACGTAGCGTCGACACTTTTGCGCCTTCACATCTTTCAAGCACAGCAGAGTGTGCCGGTGCTGCTGCTGCATCTACGGAAAATCTCAAACGGCGCAAATACTGTAATCTGACAGGTGATTATGTTTTTGAGTCGTTTGGGGTTGAAACGTTAGGGACGTGGGGTCCAAGTGCCCGTTCTCTATACAAAGACTTGGCAAAGCCGCTGATCGACGCCACGCGTGACCAGAAGGCTGGTTATTATCTTGCACAGAGGATAAGCATTGCCATTCAACGTGGCAATGCTGCCAGCCTTCTGGGTACGTTACCGGTCGTTGATGATGCGGAGGAATTTCATGACGATTATGTTTGTAATTTTTATTTTTATTTTATTTTAGTGTATTTTAGTAGGTACCAAATAATAGTTTTTAGTTTTAAATTTCATTTAAGTATCTATATAGCGCAAGCCAAGCTGCCCGCGTACGAAGGCAACTCGGGCGTCGGAGGTCGATGAACGACCTCCGCCCCCCATGAGCGCCGGCCTGGGGGTGACAGGTGGAGCCGCCTGTTACCCTGGCAGAAGCAGGCCGCGGCGGTGGCGCGCCTCCCCGTTTCCGGGGTCGAGTTGGGGACTCTGTAGTCCCCCCACCCGAGACGAGGGCCAGATCGTGAGAGATGGCCCTGGGTCGGCCGGGGTGCGAGGGATATGCCTGTCAACCTCACCTTCGGCAACCAAAACGACCCACAGGCGGCGTGCGTTTTAGTCGGTTCGAGTCCGACATAACCTCCTCCACCGGCTCCGGTGGGGAGGTATCCGTTGGGATTTTGCGCACGTAAAAAAAAAAAAAAAAAAAAGGTTCTATATAGCATATATTTAATGTATTTCATAAAGCAATAAATAAAAAGTATCACAGCAATGATCTATCAACACATGAACTGACATCCGTAGGTGCTATCGAACAGTATTGTCTGTTTTATTTGAATTTAGAATTTAAATGGACCTCACCTCGTTGCAGCATTTCATATTCGTCTTTAAAATGTTTTATAAATTACTGAAAATGAGATCACAGGAAGGCAAATATTTGCTGAACATCAGTCAGATGAAGCAATATATATTGTAGATGGAAAGATGTAAACATGAAATAATGAATTGAAAATCATAGAAAATCAAATTTAATGCAGTTGGTTTTTTGTTTTATCTTTATATTATTTACATAAATGAATAATTCACCATCCAGTTTTAGTTTTAGATTACAGCGTGGCATGTTTGGAGTAAATTAAAATTAAATTTATAATAATCAATAAATGTTTTGAAAAATACAATATTCATAGACATGGCGGCATGCCAAGACAAGTCACCTCCAAAAAAATACAATTTTTTGGTGATTTCGAGAAAAATCAAATCAGAACAGAAGCATGCAATACCAATGAGTATAACAATATAAGGATGATGCATATTGTGCAATAGCGATGCATATTATGTCTTATTTTATGTGTCTGTTTAATATAACGGTCCTGTTACAAGCTAAACACAGACAGTCGCAAATTGATTATACTTATTTAAACCATAATAATAATAGTGATAGTTATATATGTACAATTATATTGTCTGCTGAGATGTAACTATAGTTGCAATAGAGAGATCTGTGGAATTCCAATTGATAAATATGGTAAATATAATACAGTAAACAGAAAGGATTAACTACACGAGGCTATTATGACAGATTGTTCCGTGCTAATACAAGTACACTACACCTGCAATACAAGCTTACAAAAACAATACAGTATCATAACCATTGTCCGCGCTCCAGTATTCTGCTTTCCATTGTTATCAGCTTAGAGATCTGTTAACCTTATAAAATATTTTTCAATACCACTGACATGATGATTCCTTCAAAATTTCATAATAGGTAATTTTCAAACGAATTCGAAAGATGACCTTATACAGATACCTATAAATTTTCCACGACATTCATAAATATTCCACGACATTCTACACAGCGCTATCTAGACCCATGGTAAGCATAGCTTGACTAGCTTGTGTTATGGGATCTAGAATGTGGATAAACATACTTATATACTTTTTTTTAAATAAATTTGTATGATATTATACATAGAAACATCCAGACCAATGCAAATATAGATATTCATCCACACAAATATTTGCACTGAGCGGGCATCGAACCCGCGCCCCCTAAATAGCAGTCAAATGTCGTCACCTATAGACCCTAAAAGTTGCAAGCAATTATTGTGACCATGATCTTCATCTCTATATGAAATAAATCCTAATATTGATAAATCTCATAATACAATACAATACAATAGTTAAGCAGGACAAGGTTAAGTTGGCATCAAGAAAACTCGGAGTGCTCAACAGGGCGAAGCAGTACTTCACTGCGGGGGCAGCAACTCCTTCTTTATAAAGCACAGGTCCGGCCTCACATGTAGTACTGCTGTCACCATTTTGCTGGAGCACCTGCATACCAGCTTGACCCCTTCGACTCAGTGCAAAGACGGGCATTGAGGCTGCATGACAATCCCATACTCACAGGTAGTGTGGAACCCCTTAGCCTTAGGAGGGATTTTGCCTCACTTTGTGTGTTCTACCGCCTATACAATGGTTTGTGCTCAAATGAATTGTTTGACATGATGCCCGTAGCTACATTCTATCATCGCACCTCTCGCCATTGGCAGGGAATTCATCCTCACACATTGCGACCTGAGACAGTGCGCATTGTGCGGTATGAAAGAAACTTCATCCCACGCACACTCAAGCTGTGGAATGACCTCCCTGCTGCGGATTTCCCAAGCGCCTACAATATGGGATTCTTCAAGAGGGGCATCAGAAGATTTCTTCATGGTCGGCAGCACGAGTGTGACACCCCTGGTGTTGCATACGTCCATAGACCACGGTAACCGTTTCCCATCAGGTGGGCCGTGTGCTTGTCTGCCAACTAAGTGGTATAAAAAAATTATTATTATTAATAATAATAAAAATAATAATAATAATTTTATTGATGACTGTTTGTTTCGTAATAAATATTAGCCAAATTTATTCCTTATTAATTTTTGTATTCGCACTCTGATATACTTTATAATAATAAAATACATAAATGAAATTCTTGAACGACATACATATAACTTAGTTTTCAATTTCTTATTCTTTTATAATGTAATTTCTGAATATGTGCATGTGTAATACAAATCTGCTACTGTTACTATAATTTTTACACCATTAGAATGCTATATTATCGCTGAGCAATATAGACTACTTTTTATACTAAGATTCTTAAGGAATCACGACATACGCAGATGAAACCGCAAGGCGATGATATTAATAAATATAACGACGTCTGTCACTCATCTACACACTCTACTTATTATACTCAAGCCTTTACGTTTGTTCTAGACAGTGTATATATAGTATACTTCAGGGCATCTACCAAGAGTACAAAAAAATCAATCGCTATCGTGAAATTCGCTAGCGCATAGCGTGTTTCAAACTAATTGATGTTACCATGAATGTTGCTTGGTATACAGAAACGTTAACGTAAGCTCTATAGGTTTTAGTTTACTGTTCACTACTTTAATGTGATATTTTATTTCTTTCTTGCTAAATACCGAGTGAAAAGATCATAACCGTCAATGTATATTTCCTTATGCAAAAGGACTTGGTCATTATCTCAGAAACTGTCCGTCAAGTTTATTGTTATTGTGTTGAATCGTTGCTTTGATTGGCTTATTTCTACTTGTTAGTGAGATGTTAAACAAGTGTTCCACACTTCAAAGTGGTATTGAGGTATAAAGCAACAATCGAAATCGAAGGCCTCGATGGCGTCTGCCAAATTAGTACAACACCATGAGTCGGTGCTGTTTTGTGGGATGACAGTCTAAAAATGGTACTAACAACCGAATAGATTTCAATACATTTTTACCTTTCGAAACGTATAGCGCTCATTGTAAAAATTTTACCTTTTTCCGTGACCGCCAAAAGCGCTATACTAATACACTTCCAAGTCGCAGACGGCGCATCAGGCATCGAAGTACATTGAACAATCTTTACCCTTCATAAGCTCGGGTCTGAGAGCCAAGGGGAAATCCTTGGTCCCAACAGAAGCATGCCCAGACAGTGTTGGTGCATCTTGTTCAACTAATCACGATGTGGCCGTCTGTTCCACGTGAGGTGGTCAATGTCTGGAGGGGTTCCTGAAGAATTCCTTTCTTAGGGTTCCTCACGTCAATGGTATGCGTGACAGAACGCGATTCCAACATAGACACTTGATTGGCAGTTCTGGTAAGATGTTACAAGATTTTCGATATATTAACAGTCGGGTAAAAAGAAGCATTAACAAAATTTCGATGCATATAACTTACGTCGACACACGTTAGCGAAAACAGCCTGTATAAACTCATGGTAGAGATACTAATGAGCGGCTTATAAGAGCCACGATATAATATCATTCGGCATTGTAGGTGAGATGTTTACTGTGTCTGTATCTCAGTCTTTGAAATGTATCCATTTGTTTAGATAATTAATGATATAGACATCCAAGACACGATGTAATTGCAGATCTATCTATTCTATTAAATTTCTTAGAATCAGTAACAGTTTTTATAATTTATTGTGCAAAATGTGTGATAATTTATTTTTTTGAAAATATATAAACTACTAAACAAAGTGCGAAACATAATATTCTGTTGATACAAAAAAAAAAACACTATTTATGTATACCGGAGTAAAGCATAAAGTAGGTATGTGTGCTGTCCTTTTTATAATGTCAATAAGAAACTTAAGATAATAATGAGTTCTTCAAGGATTTTATCTTTCTCATAAGATAAGTAAAACTAGCATAAAACGATTTATTACTATAAAATCTCGTCAGTTATACTAAAACACTGTAACCTTCGAATACATAATGTGACTTGCTCATTGAATGCCTTAATCAAACAACCGTGGTCGATAGACCTATAGTACTTGAGGAAGAAGAGTATAAGCATCGAATGCCGTATATTTTTGTACTTGGAGTGTGAACAACCCATAAATAAATAATCATGACTGTAAAAAATAAGAAGGACACAGACCCTGGAGACTACAATCCCTTCGAACATCGGCAAGTGGTTAAACCAAACTCGTAAGTACTTTTGTTTATTTTCGTAGCTCTAATAAAAATGTTGTTTACCTAACATTCGCAGAACTATCAAAAAACCGTAGGTATCTAAACATTTTCCTGTTTATTCAGAACAATAATACTTTTGCAGTAGTAGTAGACTTTGTGGAAGTTTAAGTAATTGATTGACATTAAGGACACAGATCAATATTATATTTATTGCGTACAAAAAGCTTCTTCAGTGTATTATATCCTATATTCAATATCGTCGTCTATTAACTGTAGGTGTCGGACAATTAGACCATTTAAGATAATATAGTTTGTGTTTTCCGGTTAAGAAAACTACCAACAACAATATAAAGTTATTTTTTCCATAACATATTAATTCTTAATTCGTATAGTAATTAAGTATATGGAAGAAGTTGCTTCTATTCACATTTTTCGATCGTAAAAATACCATTTTAAGGTAAGGTTTGCAAACACTGAAACACTTTAAACGGCTCTTCTAGTCAAACGCCGAAGGCGCCTCATGTTTTCGTTATCATCAAGTCAGCGTCATACCTGGTTGCATCTGAAATTTTCTCCTTACTAGATTTTACGCCAATCCACTTTATATATGTCATTACCTACACAAGTTTGATATAGCCATAGTCATCCCATATTCATCCTATATGGGAGTAGGATTAAATCAAAATTGATATTAATTCAAACATTACTCTCTCCCAAACGACTTATCATAGGAGCGTAATAACGCTATCCACTCAACATGTTTATCAATTCATCAAATCATGTCAATGTAATCAGAGAATGTTTGATCAATTTATCGCCCTATTTAATTAAATACTAATATTTTTGCTTCTTAAAATATGACAGTCATGAACAGTCAAATAATGTAATTATTTATTTTCCAGTGATATAAGATCTTTAGCGAACCTCATTAAAGCTTCACTAGGATCAGGCCTACTTGCTATGCCACTGGCTTTTTCGAATTCCGGCTGGTTAATAGGCATTATCGGTACTTTTATTATTGCATTAATTTGTGGACACTGCGTTCACATATTTGTAAGTATAATACCTCTATTATTGTCTGTGTTAGTTATTAATAACCAAAAAAATATGTCTAATAAATATATAAAGTGTAACAAAATCAACTCTCGAAATTTTGAAAGTTTGAGCGGTATCAGTTACAAGGTCCGAAAAAAATGTTTTTTGTTTTTTTGTGTGAAAACAATCAATCTGTAACCGAATATTAGTAAAAAGTATGTCAAGTTCATTAAAAGTTATTATTATAATCTTATTATTTATTTCATATTATAGTATTACAAGTTAACACTAACACGGGGCTGCAAATCGGAATTCGGGGTCTCTCAGATCTTGATGCGCGAGCAAAACTTAGGAAGGTACCCTTGACTATCGTATCGATACGGTATATCGATGCGATGACAATCTCTGCAATCGTTTCCAAAAAGGAAGTTCTCAATTTGATTGGTATCTTTCTTGAATAACAAAGTGCTGTTATTGTGTCTCCAGATATTTTTCTTTTTTTAGTGTAATTATTTGCTCATACCATATAATCAGACAAAATTGCGAGAGTTAATTTTGTTACAGGCTGTATCTCAATGGGAAGAACCGATTGTTGACTAACTTTTGTATCTTGTATTTAGTAGTTATTTAGGTTACCTAGTCCAGATCAAGGCATTTACCCTTGACCTTGGTAAATTATATTCTATTGTCTTAGCCAACTGAACTGATGTTCATCCAAATAATATATAGGTATACTGTTTTCCTTTACTAAATAAGATAACCTAAATAAACACTTTGGCTTCGCTTAGAAATTAATTATTAGCACGTTAACGATTGTCAAGTTCTGTAATTTTACAACCACAAAAATTCAAAGAAATAAAATATTATTTTATATTTCTTCATTTTATACAGAATATTTGTAAACTAAATTACTATTGTATGTAGTTATACCTAACCTACCCAGTTAAGCTAAATTACTTGTATTAGTATTAGATTCACATAATTCTTTATACTAACTTCATGGCTTAGTAGTAGCAAGTATTATTGTTGACTGTACATGAACCAGGTTCGATTCTTGGTTCGGTCAAAGTGCTGTTATATTGTCCCACTTGAAAATTCTTGTAACAGTAGATAAATCAAGATAAATCTCCTTATCTACACTTAAAAAATATCATCGAAAAAAAGGAATTAGACTAACGAATGCTTGCCAAACTGACCACCGTTTCACAAAGTGGCATCGTCCTGAGAAGGCTTCGGCAAGAATCTCAGTGGGACATTATTAAGTATTGCATTCAATATTTATTATTTGATAAGCCTAGTAGAGCATACAGTGCTTTTCCAGTTAGGTTGGTAGTGTAATAGTTCTTGAATTTTATAATAGTCTTTTCGGCGAAATTTCATATTTTATTAAGGTTTTTAAACGTATTAGTAAGTAGATTTTTAAATTATTTGGGTAACTTTTTGTAAACGTGTATACTGCTACCCTACAATGAATAACAAGGTAGTGTTGTAAAGTCTGATATTATTGAATAGTTAGCATATTAGTTTTTTATTAAAGAATATTAGATCCGAAACTACTAATATTCCCTCTAACCCCTCCAGCTAAGCTAAATTGCTTGTGTTAGTAGTGGGTTCACGTTGGTAGTGTAATGGCCAAGATTCAAACCTGGATCCTCTCGATCGTAAGGACGACTTCTTAAACACTAAGCTACCGACGCTTTTGCTTGAAAATTTCGTTAAAATGTCTATCACTTTTAATTTTTTAGGTAGCCACGTCAAGAGGTTGTTGTCGGTTGGAACACAAGCCATTACTTAGCTATTCAGAAACGTGCTACTCTGCATTTGCAAATGGCCCCAAGTTTATCCAGCCTTATGCAAATTTTGCAAAGTAAGTACTTAAACTAAATAGATTTATCTCAATAGAAAACATTAAGTTTCAGATTCATTTTGTTTCAAATATCAAGATGAGATTGTCTTACTCATGAATCGATTAGCAATTAGCAATTTATTGTAATAGCAATGACGAACCAATGATGTAAACCGCGGTATACGGCTCGTCCGTCAATTTCTTCCTAATGAAATAGCAAGTGTATGCCGTGATTAAGCACCTAAAGACTGTTATATTTCAGGCGTTAAAATAAACGTATAAATAATTGTTATTGCATGCTTTATTTGAATAATTCATAGCTTAGTAAATTTTACTGTTACTAATTACATATCATGAAATTTGTTATTTTCAGGATATTCGCAGAATTTGCTTTGTTCTTTACGTACACTGGTGTCTGTTGTATATTCACTGTACTAATAGCGACTTCAATGAAGCAGGTAGGTTTTATATTTACTTACATTATTTTTTTCATTAATTCAAGCTGGTGCATAAATAACCATATGCTGTAACTGTATATGCATTGGTACAAATTGATGACAGTTTGGACACAGACCTACATTACAAATACAAATATAAACAGCTACATGTGTAATATGTTGCTTTTTTCGATAAACCAGGAGTGATTCTTAACGGTAAGCTAGCAATCTGTAATACATACAATGTTTATAGGTGCTATCTATATTAAGTTTATTGCTCTTCTATTATTGTGTTTGACAGATAACAGATATAGAGTGCCTTTATGTAAGAATACTGACATTTTATACTAAGCTCAAAATACATATATATATATTAATCACGCTTTCGGTACATATAATCATGGTTTCGGAGGGTTCAACAGAGGTGAACTATCGAAAGAGATGGGGTGGTCCAAATTCTACTCTGCTGGGTACCACGCGGCTGATATACGATATCAAAAAACATCTATACGATTTTCTGTGAGGACTAATAAGTACTAGTTTTATGTTATTGACATAAGCAACCACATAAAAGTCGTACTATGTTGACATCTGGTATTAGGCATTCAGTATGGCAAAACATTCCGGTGTTTGCAATCTCACAAAGGTCTCCAGAGTCCTGGCAGCCGACCTGCTGATTGTCGAACGAAGCTCTGGCGCAGGTTTTCCTGACGTGGGTGGGATTTCACATTAACCAATTAGCAAATGAAGTAGGTAAGTAAGCAATTGATATATCAATCATTTTTTGTTACAGATTTTGGATACTTACGTCTCAACAGTAAGCCTTTCTGTGGAATTATATTGTTTAATACTTCTAGCGCCACTATGCCTCATGGTTCAAATCAGACACCTGAAATGGCTAGCGCCGTTTTCCTTGTTGGCAAATATTATGCTATTTGCAACATTTGCTATATGTCTTTATTACATATTTGGAGAAAAACTTACTTTTACTGATAAGGTTGCTGTAGGATCATTATCAAGATTCCCTGCATTCTTGTCGTGAGTCGTTTTCATTTTACAAGTTACATCACTTTTAATTCCTATAATGAGAGCACAATAAAAACTTTATAGAGTCAAATTTTTATGGTACAGTGATATATCGGAGAGTCTCTCAAACAATTTTTCTCATTCAACATATAAGTCCGTAATTTTAATTGCTAATTTACAAGCTTTTCATTTCATCATTCAGCTTTATAATACTTTTGGTTCTTCTTTAATTCAGACACAGTGACTAAATATTAATCTTAAATAACATTCTAACAATACAGCACTGTCATCTTTGCCATGGAAGGCATTGGAGTTGTTATGCCCGTGGAGAACTCAATGAAGAAACCGCAACACTTTCTGGGCTGCCCAAGCGTGCTAGTTATAGCCATGACCACGGTGATGATGCTGTACAGCATTCTTGGCTTGTTCGGTTACTTCAGATACGGCGATGTATTAAAAGGAACTATTACATTGAATCTGCCAATGGATGACTGGTATTGATGTTGTTTTATTTTTATAAAAAGTTTACTTACCTTTCAATAAAAAATATTAACTACCTACAGGTCCTCGCTTCTAATCTATTAGTAATATTTAAAAAGGTCTAGATACTATGTTTAATAAATTATAAAAGATAGTGAGAATGTACATAAACATAATTTCTTTTTCAGGCCAGCAATTTGTGCAAAAGTTTTTATCTCAGTGTCTATTCTATTCACATATCCTCTTCATTTCTTCGTCGTCATTGATATATTCACAAGGTACACCGAGCCTCATATCCAAGAAAAATACCGAAATATTGCACAAATTGGGATGAGGACTTTCATTGTTTGTTTCTGTGGTAAGTTATGAACAATTTATATCAATATTTCAATTAGCATGCTTTAGGAGGTGTGAATTGTATCATATGCTCTGAATAGCTACGTTTAGATACCAGTATGATGCGGTAACTACAATGACGTTATAGTATTGATTTTAATCAATAAGCATTGGATGGCAGACCAAGCCGATTCACTACAGATTGTCAATCAGTCATCTATATTTATAAAAATGAATGTTTCTTTGTTTATTGAGGCCGTAAATGATCACGTAGAATTAGTTGTTGTGAAAAATTAAATTGAAACGGCATTTAAATGCATATCATCTATAATGTAACATACATTACTGGCAATTAATTAAATATTTGCTGAGATTGACATTGATGGTTATTGATACTGACAAAATAGTGTCTTGTAATACGAGACGGTACCTATATTTTTCAGCGAAGTATTATCGGCAAAAGAGAAATAGATCAAATAGTAAACACATGTTAGACATGTATTTACTAAATAAACTCTCTCTCTTTACTCTTTATGATAGGTCTGGAAAAAATCAGGCGACCAAATATTTAGAAAATGTCACTTTCATACTTTTATATAGTGGATTTACTAAAAGAAACAATAGTCTTTACGAAACATTATCATGATTGGTGAAAATTTTTTAATTCCAACCTAAAATATATTTTTTATACCAATAGGTGGCAGACAATCACATGGCCCACCTGATGGAAAGTGGTTACCGTGGCCTATGGATGTTTGTAACACAAGAGGAGTCACAGTCGCGCTGCCTACCCTGTAAGTACAGAGTTTCTGTGCCGTCAGTGTAGAAGACAAAGCAGGACAAGCCTTTAGTCTGCCCACTGACAGTACAAATTCTCCAGTGAGCTCTGGCTACCCTACTCACCACTGGGAACTCAACACGACTTTTTATTATAAATAATGTATATACAATAATATTATAAATAATAATGAAGAATTTTTATTATAAATAATTACTATTATTATTATAAATAATGGCGAGGCTAGACAACAAAAGTAATTAATCACAATTATAATTATTACTTTTCAATAATACACTTCATGTTTAATGAAGTGGGTGACGTGGTGACCATCCACACATTAGAAAGACTGTACATGGAGTGGAACTGAATTTTTTCGTACTCCAACAACAGTATCAGTGTAATTATTTTCAACACATGTTTACTTTCTTAGGTTTTATTGTGATATTTTAAACCACGAAATTTTAATAACAAATTTCGTAAATATCAGCATTTTAGCTAAGAAGTTGCCCTATTTTCGATGGTACGCACCATCAATATATTGCTATCTAGCATTATATTGACACATCTGCGCTCGGCGACCAGCTTGCCCCCTTGACTACTCTCAGCTGTGCCCTCTGGTACTCAGAGGGACATATAGGAATAAGCCTCCGAGCAGTCCCTCTACGGGGCCGCACCCGTTGCTGTTGTTTGTAACGGACCGAAACAACAGAGATAAAAGATGGAGCAATCAGAACTCTGAGTTCGCGCATGCGTTCTACACGGACCAATAAGATTCGATTACGTGCTCGAAATACCGTAATGATGTTGTAAAAATGTGGTGGAAACTCAAGGCAAAGCTACTTTCAGTTCTAGAATACCTACAAGTCCTACTACACACCTGCCTTCCCGTGTCCTAAAAAGATGGTAGGTATTTGAAGATCAGCCACGTCGAACAACGCACAGAACTAGCCTTTAATTATTTATTATATTTCTTAGTCATGGCCAGACGTATTTTAATATCCTAGCCAGTAATCTTATGCCACCTAAATTTAAACATTTATACGCATTTTCAGGTGGTGTGGGCGTAGCACTACCGTACCTAGAGAAAATCATTGATTTGGTAGGTGCACTATTCTATTCTACACTTGGTCTCATTATCCCAGGAATCATTGAAACTGTTTTCCGTTGGAATGACCTTGGCAAATTCAACTGGATTCTTTACAAGAACATATTGCTTGTATTATTCGGCATGTTGAGCTTAATCAGTGGTACAGCTGTGACAATAATGGACATCATCAAACTTGTTAATGCTGGACCTGAGTAACACTATTAGACAATTGTATAACAAATTGCTGAACAATAGTGACAGAATAAGAAGTTATTTCATGTACAATACAATATTTTAAATAAGCAATACAATTCTTGTAAAAATACACACCTATCTATACATTATATTAAATAGCAAACTGCATTGTATGCATGAATATGAATATTTGTATTGGTGTGAATGATTCTACGTATAATATGTGTGAATTTACAAAAGAAGTATGTAAGCATGTTTATCCGCATTCTAGAATTCATAAAACAAGCTAGTTAAGCGATGCTTAACTAGGGTTTAGGTAGCGTAGGTAATATGAGAATAATATTCTTTAAATTTTGCAATGCAAGAAATCAGGAATAACATTATATCCGACAGTGTCAATAAAAAAATGTATTCTTTTAACGTACGTTATATTAACTGATCCAGTGGATAATAATAAGTGACCTACTTAGTTGTAACCAAGCTACTTCCATTTACGACTTATAGAGTCCAAACAAAATGGAAGAAATAAAATTGTAAGCTTGCATAAATTCACCGCTGAAAATTGGTAGGTGTCATACATAAACCATAACACCAGCAATATCAAAAGTCCTCATCGTTAGACTTGTGAATTGTTTTTTACTCAAGGTCAAAGCTCAAAATTATTGTATTCTCGAATTTTCTCGTAAACAGCAAGTGCTATCGCAAAAATAGGTTTCGGGCATCTGTCAAAATGCACCTATTAAATTATTGTAACTATAAATGCCAAAAGCGATTTTCTCGTAATACAATTTTCAATAAAGAATCATCGTGATCAGTTCTAACATTTAATCAAGGCTAAAATAATTAATATTCTTTTATTACGAGGATTGAACCCCTTTTCATTAAAATCGTGATCGTTTTTTATATTTGGGAGATTGAGTGTAAATAGAAGGTACATTTATGCGGCTACTATATTTAAAGTAAGTTATTATATATATTATTATATATAAGAAATTTATAATTTTGTTAAAATGAAAATTTCGCCAAAAAGTCAAATGTTTATTTAACTTCAATAGTTTATTTGGTGTTAGGTTAAGTAAGTTAATAAAATTTAAGAAAATTGAGTACAACCCCATTTAGTTAAGTATAATACTTACTAATACAGTATCAAACAATTCAATCCTTTCGGTTGACTTAAAGAATTCGACTGAAAGAATCTAAATCGAATTGAAAGAATTCGTAATAAAGGGGTTTGGATAAAGGTGGCGTCACTTTAAAATTGAGCAGTCATTAATGAAAATAGTATAATATGAAAATACAGTGTTAAGAGACCAAAACTTACTACAGACAAACTTTTCAAAACCGTATCGTGACGTAACTATACAGAGTGGAGTATTCGACCGTCCTTGGAGGGAAACCTAAATACAATTTAATTTACCAGATTTGTTAGAGAGATTTGATCCTTATGATTGAGCTTATTGATTGATGCAATAACTTTTCTTTTTTTTCTTTACTTTTTTTAGTTTAATTTGTAGGAAACAGTACACCGGAGATATCTAATTTCATTAAAAGGAAACATTCCCTTATTTCTAAAAAGATACGAAACTACATTTAAATATTTTCGGAAAATCGTTTGCCACACCCGGTAATCGAACCGACAAAAATCCGAAAAAAACAGCATCCTGTATTTTTATTGCATCAATCAATAACGTCGATCATAAGGATCAAATCTCTCTAACATACCAGGTAAATTACATTAAGGAAACTCCAGGAAGAGGACGTTTAAGTTTATTTAAGTCAGTTCGACTACCGGGTGTGACATTTTAAGAAATATTTACGTAAATGCAGTTTTGTTTCTGTTTAAAAATATGAGAATATTTCCTTTGAGTCGCAATCTCTAGTATTTAGGGTACTTTCCCTCCAGGTAAGGTCGAAATTTTTCACCCTATATAGGTATATCAGCTCCGATATAACTTACAACATAAATAATTTGTTCCTACTAATAATAATTCCTCCGTTTGGGTGCACCGTGTGTTTCTCCGCATCGGTGTCTCTGTGGAGAAGCTGTCGATAGCCTTGGACATCACGGATTGTCTTGCAACAGGAGCGCAGGCCGCATGTCCCGACATGCAAACATTAACGACATTATCCGTCGAGCTCTTGTCACCGCCGGCGTGCCAGCTATACTTGAACCTGTTGGCTTGGCTCGCGACGATGGTAAGAAACCGGACGGTATGTCGTTGATACCTTGGAAGATGGGTAGGCCTTTGGTGTGGGATGCAACTTGCGTCGACACCCTGGCGCCTTCCCATCTTCCAAGTACGATGGACTGCGCATGCGCTGCTGCTGCATCAGCGGAGACTCTCAAACGGCGCAAATATACCAATTTAACTGGTAATTATATTTTTGAGCCGTTTGGAGTCGAAACGTTGGGTCCGTGGGGTCCAAGCGCGCGCGCGCTATTTAAAGAAATAGCGAAGCGACTAATCGACGCTTCCCGTGACCATAAGGCTGGCATTTACCTCGCTCAAAGTATTGGCATCACCATTCAGCGTGGTAATGCCGCCAGCCTTTTGGGCACGGTACCAGTAGAGATCGATGGGGAGGAATTTTTCGATGCCTAAAATTACAGTCTCCCTCTTTTTCTCTATTCCATTTTTGTATATATTGTGTAGTTAGCATAGTTTTATATTAATTTGAAAGTAATTGTATATTATAATAGAATATTTTATTTGTTTGACACAATACAATGAGATGGTATCAAATTTATAGATGGCCGCTGAAAAAAAAAAATGACGCTACTAGTCCATACACAGTTACCCAATCCCCTCCCATATTTTAATAGTATAGGTAAATTGCATTTATGACAGGTACAATGGTCCCCACAAAGAAGAATACATGACAGATACATAAAAATGTGTATACTTATAAACTGTCTCCTGATATACAGGTTGAGGACCTAGTTTGGGAGACAGCCACTGTATGTACCTACGTAACAATAAAATTTATTTTATTTTATTAAAGAATATAAAACGTGTAAATATCCGTAATGACTAAATATGCCATACATAAATACAATTACAAACTAAAGTTATCAATAAAATAATGAACTAACTTTTGCATTTTTATTTTTTTGCGAGTTTTATCGACCAATTTTATCCGGTATAAAAGAACCATGGTGATTCTCTCAACAAAGAAATTTACAGTTATGATATCAAGAATATATAACTACGAGTATTGAAATTAATATAACATCAGAAAGATATATAGTTACAGCCCAGACTTAGCCTCAGATGCATGGCTCGAGTCAACAATAGTGCCCGATATACGGCATTAGGCGTGGAACTGAATACAATTATTGGTGAAATATGAGTGTTAATTCCTCTTCTTAACCCTCCGGGGATAAAGGCGTGATTATATGTATGTATATTCATTGTTGCATGACTGCTTCTATGTCAGAGGTTCGCTTCCCGCTCAATGTGAATATTAGTACCTCAACAGTGTCACAAATGCAGCACAAATATCTATTTTCAGACACTGTAAGCTTGTTGACGTTTTCTACACTTTATTCAGTTGCAGTATTTTGTAAAAAATAACATAAAAATCTAGAATTAATTTATAAAAGATTCAGTCACTAAAAATACAAATTTATAAATAAAAACTATATGTGTACAAACATATAGTTACTGTTATAAAAAGTGAAGCTAAATCTGTGTGGCGGACATGCGAACAAATTGACATTGATTGTCGTAGTCATTGACCTTATATTTAGCACAATTTATTATAGTATATGAATTGACCACATTTCGTTTTAAGAGTTAATTTGGTCAAAAAAATCTATTGCTTATTAACTACATGCTGTAGGTCTTACCGATCCCTTCTATATCCAAGGAAGCTCATTAAAATTTTAAGAACACTGTCATTCAATCAAGGTTTTAAATAAAATTGTAACTGATACATATTTATCGCAAGCACAGATTCTATTAATACGTCTGTGGCGCTACACTGCATTAGTGTTGAGTAAGTACAACTAGTATAAATGTATATGTATATTATTGCGCAGGCGCAATTATATACATATACACCGTATCACTATAGGGTTAGTGTCAGATTGCCCCCCTTAGACAAGTGGCAAAACTTAAATAAAATAGAATTATTTTTGATGATTCTGTTATATTCTAACTAGCTGACCCGACCCTGCTTCACCTGTGGCATATTTTGTAATCCTGTACGCCGCGTGGTGCCCGGCAGAGTAGAATATGGACCACCTCATCTCTTCCCATGCGGTGTCGTACAAGGCGACTAAGGGATAGGCTGTTTAACATCAGACAGATATATATACAGCCCCGATTCAGTCTCAGATGAATGGCTTGAGTCAACAAAAGAGCCCGGCAGACGGCAATAGTCTCACCCCCTATTACGTGGGACCAAATTTAATGATTGGTGAAATTTGGGTGTTAATTCACCTCTGCCTAACCCTCTGGGGATAAAAGCGTGATTATATGTATGTATGTATGTATGTACCACACCGTTGAACCCGTAATTTTTTTGTCTTCGAATAATGTATGGAAATCTGTCAGATTTGTTGACATTTATTCGACACATATATAATTTTTAAATTCGAACCAGTACTTCCTGAGATTAGCGCGGTCAAACATACAAACTCTTTAGCTTTATAATGTTAGTATAGATAACGTTGTAATACTTGTTTAGGGGGCTAGTCTTCTATGACAAGCGGCTCTGAAAGTAAATAAATGTTTAAAAACTGCCACATAAATATAGGCCTCTCCCAATGTGCGCCATTTCATCTGATCTTCTACCGTCCGCATCCAGGAGAGGCCCATATCCAGCAGTGGACTGCAGTGGGCTAAATGATGATGATGATGACATAAATATATAATAACGAGTAAAGTTTAAATACACTAATAACTATTTTTATACTATTTATACTAATTTGCAGTATCGCATAGTGGAAAGATAATCACGTGGAAGTCAGACGTTTGTCGTAACTAATTTGTTATTGCTAAAGCTGGAGCCAAATGCGCAGATCATAATTTGTTACATTATACCAACCTACACTCGTAGTCACTGCAAAACTAACAACATACTAATAATAGGGCGGATACTAATAATAATATGAGCCCCCTTTACTAGTTCCAAACCATTTTTCATATTATTCTTAACATTCCTTTTAAGATTTCGTACTTACCTCAAAAAACTTATAGGATACAATCAGCCAAATCCGTTCAGATGTCTGAGGGCGATTTGACCTACTACCTGTCTATTCCCTCTGTCCTGTTTTTTCGAAAAGGTACGTACCCACAGCAAGAGAACGCAATACAATCCCCGGTCCGTTAAAAATAATTGAATAATATATATAAAATAAAAATATTCGAATTTGCACTAGGAGCTATTTTCGTTCGTTGATGATAGTGTAGAAAGTAGAAAACATTTGTGTTTGAACTGCAATAATCATAAACTCCCTCATCATAACTAACTCCTCATAACTCTTGAGTCTTCTTCTAGCCCCAGGTTCATTATCTATCAAAAGTGATAATTAGGTATAATGGTATTCTTAGTTTGTCGTTTGTCCTGGTTCGGGCATGTAATGCGTAGGGATGAAAGTAATGTCGTAAGGAAGGCACTAACTATGGAAGTGGATGGCTACAAGGGGAGAGGGCGGCCTAAAATGAGGTGGATGGACTGTGTGAATGATGACATGGTTAAGAAGGGAGTGAATGTTGAAATGACTGCAACTAGTCGAATGAAAAAGAACACATGTTGAATAAAAAAGAACACTAATTGAATGGAAAAAGAACACATGTAGCGCGGACTCCAAATAATGTCGGGATAAGGGCACGAGGATGATGAGGTATAATGGTTTTCTTCTATTCTGTACCCGGTGGAGTGGAATAGGGCCACTCCATATCATCCGAGGGTGTCGTAGATGGTGACCCTATACCTAATAGGGTTGTTCTCCATCTGATAGCAAATTTAGAGTACATGATAATGTGCCCGCTATAAGGCTTACCCCCATATTACGTGGGACCGAAAATCAAAGTTGGTGAAATATGGGTGGTAATACACCTCTGCCTACCTCTTAAGGTGCATTTAGACCAAACGAATATAGAGGTAGAACAAATGTTCTATCACCGTTTATACTAAGTGAATTTGACGTGCCTAAAGGAGATAGAATGAATATTCGCTCGTTTGGTCTAAATCCACCTTTAGGGGATTTACAAATGAGAATATACAGTATGTCCACTTACATATCAATTACAAGAAATTAATTACTATTACAACACCGTGCAAAATGTTACTAAAAGATTGCAATAAAGATTAGATACAACTTTCAATTTTAGTTTAGATAGGACACCAAAAGAGACTAATGTGTATGATTCATATGGCGTAATTAAAAAATATTCCTACAATTGTCGTTAACGACGGTACCCATTAAGGAACTAGTAATGAGTGTTAGAAAGTAGTTAACCACCAAAATACGATAAATAAACCACCATTATAGTAGACAATTATCACGGTAAGTCAAGTAGAAAAAACGTAACGAGACGCGCCACGGCTTTAAACACATAATAAAACTAATACAAACAGCCTACCTGATTTAATAATCACTATGTACGTGGTGGGTTTTAATACAAACCTACAAATAATGTATTCGTATAACTATGAATACATTATTCGATGGTTATACAGAGAATACGTAGGCAACGAGCTGATTGGAAACAGCGATTATTTATTTTTATTCTTTTCTATTCTGGATTTATTATTTTCTATTCTGGATTTATTTTATGATAAGAGACGATGAGACTGGATTTCAATAATTCATACTACTACTTTACGCTTCAATTATCCTTATTATTTATTTTAATTAGGAACCTATCGTAATTTTCACTAATGCTGTTTGTTTCAGTGAAAATATAATCAAGTCAACTGTGTTCTTTTCATTCAAGGATTTACAATAAAAGTAAAATAAAATTACAGTAATTAATACGCTCGCCTGTTGCTCGCTGTTTCATGAGGGCAAAAACATATTTTAACGAACTCTTCAGGAATATACTACTATATATAAATGGAGGCACACATTTTTTCAACTCAATGCCTACTAGTTCAACGAAGAAAGTGATAAGATTATTATCGGTTCAATGATTAATATATTTATGTTACTAAAATAAACTCATGTTAATTTATTTTACAGTTAATTCAAATTAAAGTATAAAAGAATAATTATACATCATTATATCTTTATATAGTTGCGTCAAAGATTCCAACTTTTCCGAGCTGAACAGCAGCTGATCAGCAAGCTGGTCAGACAGGACCGCAGCCGTCTGACCTCACAGGTTTGGCAATTCGCCAAACCAGCGGCCAGACGGCAGACAAAAAACTACGTCCGTTGTTTAGGAGGTGAACCGAGTATCAGTTTATGATGGCTTGAACCTTAAGAAGGAGGAGGTAGGACACGGCGGTTTTTCCGCCCAATCGAGCAGTCCACCTACAAAATACCGTGGCCATAATAACTTCGTGTTGTGTTCCCAGCGGTGAGTAGGGTACACTGGAGAATTTGTGTTGTCAGTGGGAAGACTAAAGGCTTGTCCTGCTTTGTCTTCTACACTACTTGTCTGCCACCTAAGTGGTATAAAATAAATCTACGTCCTATAAAAATAGGTGGAGTAAAGAGAATATTACCAAACAATGTATGTATGTTTCACTTATAGTTGATTTTTTAATGAATGTGATTCTTGTTTAATAACAATGCTTAAGTAGGTAGGTAATTACAAGAACTAACTCGCCGATACCATTTAAAATGTAGGTATTCCCTCAGCATCTAAATAAAACATTGTAGTAATGTAGTAGTATATAGGCATTAATCCCATATATACTTTTTCATATTTTATGTAAACTGGCGGGCGCAGACATTAATAAATAGAAAAATCTAAAATAGAGAATATTCCTTTACCCATTTTTCATGTCTCAATAGCGCTCTTATTGAACTAGTTAACGTGACACGAATAATGCGGTTCAAAACTCCAGATTCCAATGGCCCTTGAACTAAATGTCGATGTATGCCAAGTTGGTCCCTGAGCGCTCACGTGTATTTTATATTTATAAGATGAGCATTAGCACACTAGAAATATCATCATTGACTGTGTCGCCGCTCACACAATATGTCGCTCGCGTGCAAATGCATACTATTAAATATATCTAGTACATAAACAAACAATTCTAAATTAAGTAAACCAAGTGCATTCTTTGAATATTACATTTTAACGTTATATTTTGCAGTAGTGATCATGTCGAATAGTTATAACTTAAAGGACTTCAGTTCAACGTAAGTTTTAATTTATTTGATTTTATATAATTTTCGCTTAACTCTGTGTAATACAATACTTATTATGTAAATTAATTCAATCAGTATTTTAATGCTTTCCCCAAAAAAAAATCTCGTAAATGTCTATATGTTATAGCTTGATCATAAAAAATATATTGGTGACTAAAAATCTCGTTATTACATGTATTTAGCCACGTTACCTTGAAATATAACGAAAGTGTCTAAAAATATAAATAATGTGCGCCATGAATAGTTTTATCTATATGTAAATTACCTACTTCCACTTTCATTTCCCGCGTTTTCAGCCCCACGTTCGTTTCTAAATTAATATTATGAGTATTGAACGGTGTAGTAACTAATATTTAATCAGCCACTACACCAATGTCTATTCACACTTTCTTGCTTCAATGGTAGTACTACGTCATGCGTGAAGATATTAATGTAATGATGTATAACGACTTGTAAGTAGGCAGACATACGAAGATGCTATAGGCGTACCTACCTACCTACAACGCATCGTATCGTACCAATCACTTTTATCAAATCAAGTAATCTATTAGTAGTTTCATAATAGAAGAGTATCGCTTTTGTCAGTCTGACATAGAAAGACACTGCATTATCATGTAACGGCTTACAATAATAATAGTATTAATTCGTTGTAATTGCATAGGTAGGCTGACATGCGGTTTTATGTTAAGGAGATTGCACTTGCACATAGAAGCCACATGGACACCCAACTGAGCTAGATATACACAACAGCTGTGTCTAAACAAGTATAATTCGTGTATAGATTCTTGTGAACACTAAGGTTTCCAGAGATAGTATCACTCCTTGCCGATAAGTAGTCCAGATATATTTGTATCGCTCACTGACGATAAGTAGTCCAATCCTTTGAATTCATGACTTTTTTATTACGTCCGAAAAAAATCCTCACGGATACATCCCCGCCGGAGCTGGTAGGAGAGGTTATGTCAGAACCGAACCGACTAAGACGCGCGGCGCCTGTGGCTCATAGTTGGTTGCCGAAGCTGAGGTTGACAGGCATATGCCTCGCACCTCGGCTGACTCAGGGCCATATCTCTCGATCTGGCCCTTCTCGGATATGGGGACCACAGGGTCCCCAACTCGTCTCCGGAAACGGGTAGATGCACAACGCGCGCTGCCGCCGCAAACTGCTTCTGCTAGGGTGACAGGCGGCTCCACCCGTCACCCCCAGGCCTGCGCTCATGGGGGGCGAAGGTCATTCATCGACCTTTATGACCTAAATTTTGTTGCACTTATAGCACCTGAAATAAATCATCTGGGTGGTCAACCGTTGAAATGTAATGCGTTTTAGTTTAAAAATAGAAAAAGAGAAGAGAAGCGTAGTTAGGTAGGTACGCTTCTTATAAATGAATATTTTTACACTGAATATTGACAGAACATGAAGTACCACCATGAACACTCAATGAGAATTTATAATTTTGAACAGTTTAGTGTATCAGGAGTATATATACCTTAACTGAATTTCATAGTTTTTTTTTTTTAAGATTTGGCACGTGCAGACATTTCTGTCAAGAAGTCTCAATGTCACAGCATATTTTTTAAATATACATGCTTTTCCGTTTAAAAATACATCAACTTTCATTGTAAACACCTACCTGAACTATTCGATTTCAGCTTTGTTTACACGGTTAGTATATATTGCTTTCCCATGTACCCACATGCCTTTATTATTGTGATCAAGTAATAAAAATGTCATGATAATAATTTTATTTACAATTTCATTAGATCTACATCATCATATCATGTTTTTTATGAATAGGAACCACGTGAGATCTGCTTCTGCTGCCTGTAAGGGTTTGACTTTATTGCGAGAATATGCTACATTTTGCTATTCAGCTACTATTAGCTTCAGTTGCATCAAAGCTTTGCATACCTGTCTATTTGATATTAATTTGAACTTTAAGCATCCATAAATTCTTTAGAAAATGCTCTTGTCACCTAAAATAATAAAGTTACATTATTTTTACTTAAATTAATAATAACAAAAACGTTCAGGAGAATAATATAACGTAAATACTTTTATTTGAGCGCAGTGAAAGTAAATTGTATTTCAAATTATTGTTAATACAACACTGTTTAAATTAATGATCAGTGTTCGAGAGGATTCATTCACTATCGTCGATTGTTACCAATTTGAATCCATGCCGGCCTGAATGTTCATAATTGAAGTTGGTGTCCCTGAAATAAAAATTACAATTGATTACTCGACAACAGTTATCTTATAGTTTTTACCCGACTGCGACAGCGAAGGTAATACATTAAGCGCGTATGTATGTATGTACCTAGTTTTCATTGTTCCCCTCAGTAAGTCCAATGGCTAGACAGATTTTAGTGAATGAGGTCTGAAATGAAAAATATCCATCTCCCGAGTATAAAAATATACAGCGGATTTTTGTGGCGCTAATGTATAACATGTTGACAAAAATTATTTGTGCTCAAACCTATCGAGTGAGGTATCAAAATGAGTAAAAATTAAAGGAGGTTACAAAAATATAGGTATACCATAGCATAGCATAGCATAAAATAAGTGAATTAAAATAAAAACCCGACTACTGCTGAACAGCCCAAAACCAGTTTGATAGTAGGCTGTACCAATTTGCAAATCATAAACCGAATGAAAATTAATGCGTTCCGCCGGTTATCAAGCTTGTTTAGGTCTTTTCAGTAGCAGTATGGTTTCTTATTTATTTTTTCTGTACTGTTTAGTTAGTTCAATTTATTGTGCAAAATGTTATTGTCTTCTAATGAGTGTGCATGTTACACGGACTTTGATAATAATAGATGGAAATTTTCCCCAATGGATGTGTTATTGAAATACTTCATTTGATCGTTTTGAATATGTGTGAAGTAACCACTACCTAATTAATCGCTCTGAATCCATTTAATCACTATTAGGGAATTTTCAAAAGTTTTACCGCTTAAAACATAACAAAGCCATAAAATGTATTTCAGTTAAATAAATTTTAGTGATAAATCGTCTGTGAGTAGCCGATATTCTTAATATCAAAACATATTAGACATGCATTCTTGTACTTCACTGCGGGGCAGCGACTCCTTCTTTATAAGGCGCAGGTTCGGCCTCACATGGAGTACTACTGTCACCTTTTACCGGAGCGCCTGTATACCAGCTTGACCCCTTCGACTCAGTGCAAAGAGGGCCGTTGAGGCTTGTCGACAATCCCATACTCTCAGGCGATGTGGAGCCACTCAGCTTTAAAAAGGACTTTGCTTCGCTGTGTGTTCAACCACCTATACAATGGTTTATGCTCAGATGAATTGTATGACACATGATGTCCATAGCTACATTCTACCATAACATCACTTGTCATAGGCAGGGAATTCATCCTTACAAAACGCGATCGGAAACGGTGCGCACTGTGCGGTATGAAAGGAACTTTATCCCACGCACGCTCAAGCTGTGGAATGAACTCCCTGCTGTGGTTATGCCAAGCCATTACAATAGGGGATTCTTCAAGAAGGGCATTAGAAGGTTTCTTCAGGGTTGGCAGCACGAGTGTAACGCCTCTGGTGTTGCATACGTCCATAAGCCTCACGTAACCACTTCCCATCAGGTGGACCGTGTGCTTGTCCTGCCATCTAAGTAGTATAAAAAAAATACGGCAAATGTGAAAATAGTGCATTACAGTGATATTTTTTACAATTATTACATTAGGAACTGTAAACAAATGTTTCCAACAAATATTAATGAGAATCCTAATTGGGAATTTTAATGACCAGTAAGTAAAAATAAATGTTTATCTGACATTGAAAGCAATATACGCATTTTTTTTTATCTTTATTTTATGTTTTGTATGACATGTTAGTCCTATTGTAACAAATTATATTATTTACATTTACCAAATATTTCCACACATCTCATAAACACACCTTGCAGCATCAGAATGAGGTGCCGATAAAATACTGTGGAATGAACCTACATTTTCTATTCTTATATTAAAATCTAAAACTAGTTGTTCCCTAGCACTACGATTTCGTTCACACTCCAAGAGCAGATGTTGGACATCGTCTATTATAGATTAGGATAGGAAAATGCGAATCAGCTCAGACGGGACTCGACTCTGCGACAGGGGAAAAGTTCTGACCACTGAGTCACCGAACTACGCCTGAAGCTATCCAAATTTTCCTATACATCCAGCAGTAGTTAGCATTCTAAATGCTTTAAAATTTCATTCTATTCTCAATGTTACAAGAATGATCACCTATCCGAAGATTGGCCTGGCAAGCATTGCTTAACTTTGCAAGCCATCGATCTAATCGTTTACCACATAGCCACGTGCCCCTTTTTTTTTACGTGCGCAAAATCCCCACGGATACCTCCTCACCGGAGCTGGTGGAAGAGGTTATGTCGGACTCGAACCGACTAAAACGCACGCCGCCTGTGGGTCGTTTTGGTTGCCGAAGGTGAGATTGACAGGCATATCCCTCGCATCCCGGCCGACCCAGGGCCACATCTCACGATCTGGCCCTTTCCTCGGGTGTGTGGGGACTACAGAGTCCCCAACTCGTCCCCGGAAACGGGGAGGCGCGCCAGGCGCGCTGCGGTCGGCCTCGAGCCCTTCGCCAAAATTAACAATTCCCACCCAATATTTATTTAAGCGTGTGACATTGATTAGATACTGTGACACTGACTGCGCATCAATATTATACCTGCCTACTAATAAAGTAAAACCTTTAATGGTAGGTACTATGCAGTAAAATATGAGTAGATATGCTCAAGATTATTACCGGTACTTAAGTAGGTATGTGCCTACAAGTTTATTGCGTTTTAATCTACGTATCTCATTTGACTAGTTAGATGTGAAGATTTTTTGCTCACGAGTGGCATTCGCAAATGATTTTATGAGGCTAAATCTTAATATAAACTATGTCGTGATTATAAATACATGATAACAATGTATGCAGAATTAATGAAGAAAAAGGTGATAAAAAGGAATAGTCATAAAATGCGTATGATGACGCTAAAACACTGATTTGTCGCAATGATAGCTATAATAATAATGATACTATTTAAATGGTCTTTATATTATTATACTCGTACTATTTTATATATACTTACATTTTTAATTGGAAGGCGAAATTAAATTATTTTAATAAAAAATGCTGACACATTTTGTTACCTTAGTGACATTTCATATTCACTACTGTCAGGTTACTGATAAGGTTATTATCTGCTACTCAAAGATGTGCTGGGAGAAAACTCACATAGAGTTTTTTTTTAAGCTTGCCTTTGTACATACTTCATGTAGTATTTTTGTGAATGCTCACTGTTCAATAAAGAATTAGTTTAATTAATGAGGAAAATGTCAACTAAAGTCAAATAAACTCATTACTTATTGAGAGTAACATTTAGTAAATATTATTCTAATAGTAGTAGTGGTTAACGCATTGAATAGGCTACCTGAAAATATTGTGACAGCAGAAAACATTAACCAATTCAAAGATAGACTGGACAAACACATAAGTGAACAATGAGATGCAGACTGATATCAGTTGTTTCAACTGCTGGCCTTTTCCTCAATAGTAATAATAATAGGGATTTTTCTAATACGGATCCTTTGGAACCTCACCCCACGAGGTAATACAATAATTATATCATAATAAGGATATATAACGTTTGTTTCAGAGCCGTCATAACAGAAAATGTAATGTATCCGTCGTCGATATCCATAAACACAATCAACACAAGATGTAAACAAAATGATTTGGAAATAAATTCTTATGATCCGTTCCAAAATAGAAAATTAGAGCATCCTAACTCGTAAGTAACCTAGTCTCATAAATTTATGTTATCTACACGTTACATTAATCTTCGTGTTCTATCTAAAACAAAGAATTTCATTGAAATAAAAAATCAATAAAAAATATGACAACCATCGTATGTTGAGATCTTCTTGGCAAGAACAATCTCTCATTCACATACTAATGGACTCGATACTAAATTGGACGAGTCATTTAATATTTTTATGTAAATAAATCTTTATGAAGATTTATCAACAAATGCTTCTTTTGAAACAACACAAGACCAAAAATGCGACACTAAACTCCAAATACATTAAATTTTACGTATGGGTCACTTATATGTCAATTTCCAAATTCACATTACTTTTTAGAGATGTGAGATCGTTTGCAAATCTTCTGAAGTCATCCCTCGGTTCCGGGATTCTTGCTATGCCCGCTGCATTCAAGAATGCTGGCACAGTAGTTGGCATTTTCGGAACTATAATACTGGGATATATTTGTACACACTGCGTTTATTTATTGGTAAGTAACACACAGACAGATGTTATATACAGGAATCTTGTTATAAATAATTCTGATATGAGTCAATCATCTCAATATCGATAAAATAATGATAAGTTTTTTTTTAATACCACTTAGGTGGCAGACAAGCATACGGGCAATGATGGAAAGTGGTTACCATGGCCTATGGACGTATGCAATACCAGGGGCGTCACACTCGTGCTGCCGAACCTGTAAGAACAGAGTTTCTGTGCCGTCAGTGCAGAAGACAAAACAGGACAAACCTTTGGACTTCTCACTGATAGCACAAAAATTCTGCAGTGAGCGCTGACTACCTTACTCACCGCTGGGAACACAACACGAGGTTATTATGGCCGCTGTATTCTGTAGGACGGAGGTCCTTCCCCAGTCGGTCTGCTCAATTAGGACGGGAATACCGTCGTGCTCTACCTCCGTTGGACGTTATTAGTGAGCGATATTGTCACTATAAAGTACTTTTTAACGTTATACGCGTAACACAAGCTTTGTTATAAAAATCATAGCCATTCATACTCCATACTAAGCAAAATATATTTGCCTCCAATCTTAAATCTTCTAAACTCAAGCTACTGATTCCCAAATTCAATATCAATTTATCAATAAGATATCTAAATATCATAATTCGCTAGATTAAATAAAAATAGGAACATGGTATTTAAATAATCAAAAAAAAAAAACAATTCAATGAAAATTCTTTATGCAGTAAATATTGTCATACAGATGATATAGCAAATAGTTGATCAATCATGTTCAGCTAAATCGCATTACAATATTAACAGAATAGAAAATAAATAATTAAATATTTTCAGGTCAAAACTTCACAAGATGTTTCAAGAGTGTCTAAAGTGCCATCACTAGGATATGCTGAAACTGTTGAGGCTGTGTTTGCAACAGGACCACATCGACTAAGAAAAATGTCTACAGCAGCACGGTAGGTATCAACAATATTCTGTTTAAATATACTATACCACTTCTTTTTCCCGATAGCGTGATGATTTAAGTATAGCTTATAACACTCACAAATAATGCTGGTTTCTAATGATAAAAGAATTTTCAAAATTGTTTCCGTAGTTCCAGACATTACCCCTACAAGTCACAAACTTACAAATTTACCTCTTTATAATAATAGTACATAAAATAGACTCTTTATAGTACCTAACGATACCATTCACCTGCTTCCGTTCATCCGAACTTCCGTACATTCGAACTTCCGTACCGCATTCAATCAAGAGTGCCTAAAGGAGTTTTGACTTCATAAATAACATTTTGTGACCGAGCAGACGATCATAAAATGTTTTGTTCTTTATAGATATTTTTTAATAATGCCCAGAAGACCCCCTTTACATGGGACCAAACACAATGATTGGTGAAATGTGGGTGATTACATATATGTATGTAGATATTTATAAAGCTATAAGGAAAATCCTTAACAATTTTATTTTTCATTCAAACTGCGACAATAACCATAAAAGGTAATGAACGAACAAACAAATGTGTATTATATTATATAACGGAGACTATTTTTAATTTTTAAGAATATAGAGTAACTATTTTATGATATACATTATGTTTAGGTGACGAAAAAACTACTTTCTGCTGCAATTCTATTTAAGTTTTTATGAATATCAGTAACAAATTACCTTGGCAACATTGTTACATGAAAAGTAGATGTTTATATTGGCATTGCATCTTGGTCAGTCAGACATAATGATCACATATCAGTACATTATTTTTGTGTTTCAGAATAATTATAGACTGGGCAATGGCTTTCACCATTCTTGGCGCCTGCTCAGTGTATGTCATCCTATTGGTGGCGTCCGTAAAACAGGTATCTTGGAAGACGTTCAACTAATTTTTATCAAGTAAAAGTTAAATCACTGAACATATTTCCTGAAGAGAAATAATCCGATGGAGTTATTTTTATAAATGTATTTTTTTAAAGATGTCAATCTTATTTACTCTCGGCATCAATCAAATATATTAAGCTGACCTTTACCGTATGTAGGTACTTTTCGCTAAAATTGAGCAAGCGTAAATAACGTTCAAGGTTTTACGTAAAGAGAGTACCTTTGATTACAATTTAGAATTCACTATACTTATAAAATAACTAATAAAGTTCTTGGATAGGTATAATGCATATACTGTATTCTAAAACTCCATTCAAGATAGTTCGTTATGGAATTCAAATTTTACTCTTTATGCATTTTTTTTTTTCAGATTATTGACTGTTACTTCGTTGCCAACAACATTAACGAAAATATATACTACTTAATCTTTTGCATTCCTATTTTAATATTCACACAAATTAAGAACTTGAAATACCTCGCGCCGTATTCTGGAATTGCGAACATTCTCCTTGTTCTCACATTCCTAATCTGTTTATACTATATCTTCTCCGACTTCAAGCCCATTGACTCCCAGCCTACATCGGTTGATATTGGAAAATTGCCGCTCTTTATCGGGTAAGGATATTGTAAAAAAAACGACGTTTAATATAGGTACATAAATAATCTTGATATAAGCCGGTTAATCTCTATAAGAAGAGTAGTCGATGTTTGTTTATTTGTATCCCGACTACAGCGAAGCAAAAGGAGGGTTATGATTTTGACAGGCTAAGTATGTGTGTATGTTTGTAGGTTCATCTGTTCCCTCATAGCGCCTTAACCACTAATTAGAACTGGACAAATGAGGTATCGTTAGAAGCATCTTAATCGTCCGTGGTTATAGGCTATATAACGTGCCACTGAATCTATTGTGGCGTCCTCTAGCGGTCATAAATGATAAAAAATAAATTTGAGATAAATATGTCGTGTTTGGTATCAACTGAAAGCGAATTAATTAGCAAATATGTATAAATTATACCTATTTGTTGCCCCAAAATAGTATAAATAAAAAAATAAGTTTAAATCTAAAAGCCAACTACTAAAAAAGTATTAAACAAGAAAGTATCTAGGATAGCCGTGGTCGTATGCCACTTAGTCTAAAAAAACAATACATTGTAGGGAATAGTGGCATACGACCACGGCTATCCTAGATATTTTCTCGTTTAATACTTTGTCAGCGGTCGGGTTTTAGTTTTAAACTTATTTATTATGTTTCTTTATTAACGGGTATAACTTAATATAAACAAGGCCCCACAAAATAGTTCCCACGGTTTGACTGTGGGAACAGAACAACAGAATTTGCTACTATATTTTTATATTTCGCATATTTAAGAATTTTAATTACATTGCATAATTACAATTGGTTTATTAGATGATCTCGAAGCGACTTGGTTTATTTGCCTTTTCTAGTTTCATTTCTAATATCTGCGGGCAAACCATTAAGTAGGTACGGTACTCGTTTGTCAACCTATCTTTTAACCTAGTTTTACCACAACCTTCTAGTTTAAAATATCTTAGGAAAATGAAATACACAACTAAATTGGATGTGAAATTGAAAGGAAAGATGATGGTTCTCGCTCGGGTTATAGTACAAGTGACCGCTTTCATTTTACACATGAACCAAATCCATATTCCTACATAATACTTTTTTCCTTTTGACATATTTCTTTTTCTTTTAGTGCCATGAATGCCTTTTTTGGATTTTTAGTTCAAAACAGCGTTTATTTCTTAATATTAATACTATGTCCAACTTTATGTTGCTTTGTATCCTAATCGTTGTAATTACAGGTATACGTTTAGTAATCACTTAGGTACATTATTACTTTTCCAAATTTAACCTATTGTATTTAACGACACTAGGTGCAAATATAAAATACGTATTCTAAAATATATATTAGTTATGCACAACTGTAATTCGATTTTCGTCATTATTCCAGTACAGTTATATTTGCAATGGAGGGCATCGGTGTAGTGCTCCCCGTAGAGAACACTATGGCTAAACCGCAACACTTCTTGGGCTGCCCTGGAGTATTGAATATTACAATGTCAGTCGTGGTGCTGTTATACATGTCCATGGGGTTCTTAGGCTACATTCGCTATGGAGATAAGGCAGAGGGCAGTATCACTCTGAATTTGTCCACAGGAGAATTGTGAGTATTGGATTTACATTAGCCATGTTATAAGAGGGATTGCCGTGTGGTTCCCGGCAGAGTAGAATTTGGACCACCTCATCTCTTCCGATGCGGTGTTGACTTAGGAATAGGGCTTTAACATCACATAATATTTTTTTTTATATAGACCACGTCAGTTAGACTTCGCCTTGCCTGATGGTAAGCTGAAGGCAAAGTCTCAGAAAAGAGGGTCACCATTACTTACACATACCATGTGACAATGGTGACACTCAGCTTGACGGCCGCATCATATGCGTTTTCACGCCCCGCTTAAAGGACCCCGTACTGTAGGAAGAAGGAAACACGTGAGCTGGTAAGGAATTCCAGGCCTTAATGGTGCGACAGAGGAAAGAGTCACCGAACCGCTTGGTTCTTGATCGGATGTTCTGCACCGAGTGCGGGTGACATCTAAGACCTGCACGTGTTGTCCTGTGTAGGAAAGGGGAGGGTGGCAGTAGAAAAGAGGAGGGTGGGAGCATATGCAGCCCAGACTCTGCCTCAGATGCATGGTTTGAGTCAACAATGGTGCCCGGAAGACGGCTGTGTGCTATTTCACCTCTGCTTAACCCTCCGGGGATGAAGGCGTGTATGTATGTAAGTTGTTAAAAAATTATGAATAAATAGCTATTGAATGATTGATAGAATGAGAAGCTCTTTGATATTTTGTTTTGTAATATTTTAGATAAGACCCGGATCACCCTGGCAGAAGCAGGCCGCGGCGGCGGCGCGCCTGCCGCGCCTCCCCATTTCCGGGGACGAGTTGGGGACTCTGTGGTCCCCACACCCGAGGAGAGGGCCAGATCAAGAGAGATGGCCCTGGGTCGGCCGGGGTGCGAGGGATATGCCTGTCAACCTCACCTTCGGCAACCAAAAACGACCCACAGGCGCCATGCGTTTTGGTCGGTTCGAGTCCGACATAAACTCTACCACGGACTCCGGTGGGGGGGATATGCGTGGGGATTTTGCGCACGTAAAAATAAAAAAAGGGGATTCATCCTCAATGCCATATCAATAATTATACCGAATTGATCACAAATTTTATTGTTGTTGTTTCTTTTCAGGCCGGCATTAGTAGCAAAATTGTCCATCATAGTCGCAATCTTCTTCACGTACACGCTGCAGTTCTACGTGCCGATGGAGATTGTGTGGCGGAACACAAAGCAATATGTCACTGTGAAATACCATAATATCGCGCAGATTGTCATGCGAGCTGTATTTGCCATTCTTACTGGTTAGTTTATTTACCACTAGCGACACGCCCCGGCTTCGCATGGATGCAATGCTGATATTAATACACTACAGAAGAAGTGTGAACGTTGTATCCGCCGGTATCGCTACAAACGCTACGTCCCGCAATTTTTAAATCTGTAATGTCTTCTAAAATATTCATTTAAGTCATATGCTGTCCCCAGATAAAGTATCTGGGGCCCGTGCTCGACGGTCGGTGGGACTTTGAGAAGCATTTCCAAAGTCTGAGCCCCAAATTGGTGGGCACAGCCAACGCTTTGCGCGGCTACTGCCCAACCTGAGGGGCCCAGAGGACTCCTGCAGGAGACTCTACGCGGGTGTCGTGCGGTGCATAGCCCTTCAGGGTGTCTAGTGTGGGCGGACACCCTAAAGGACAGGCATATGCCCCTGCTGCGCGGTCCGCAGCAAAAGATGGCCTACCGGATCATCAGGGGGTACCGCACGATATCGTTCGAAGCGGCTAGTGTCCACGCCGGATCGCCACCGTGAATCCTGGAAGGGCTATACCGGTTTAGAAAGGTGGCGCGGGAGCGGGATCACGAATCCAAGTCCGACGAAATTCGGGCCGTGAGATCCCTGCTCCACAGGGATATGGTGGCGGAATGGGAGCTACGACTTGGGCGACCAAGCGCAGAGTGCGCCATTGTAGCGGCGGTAAGACCCATCATGGGGGAGTGGCTAGAAAGGCCACACGGCAGCCTCTCATACCGTCTGACGCAGATGATCACCGAGCACGGGTACATCGGGCTGCGGCCCGAAGCACGTTGGCTCTATCTCCATCCGACGCAGATACTACCTGCGTCGGATGGAGATAGAGCCAACGTCCGAGTGCCATCACTGCGATGCGAGCGAGGACTCGGGGCTGTCCGGCGTGGGAGACACCGAGACGGGAGCTGGTGGCGGCCCTGGGAGTGAGAGTTCTCACGCTCTCCACCTTGCTCGCGACGATGGTTCACTGCGCGGATGTGTGGGCGGCCGGCGCCTCCTTCTGCGAGCAAGTTATGCTCGTGAAGGAGAAGGCGGGGCGGGAGCGGTTTTAGTAGGTCTAAGTCTGCTACAACCACCCACTGGCAAGCTTCTGCACCGAAAATAGATAAAAGAGGTACGTCTAAGCCAGGACAGCGCCGTCTAGTCTTGACATTAAAATTTTACGATCTAGATGTTTTATTGGGGATGATTTTTTTTTTATACCACTTAGTTGGCAGACAAGCACACGGCCCACCTGATGGGAAGCGGTTACCGTGGCCTATGGACGTATGCAACACCAGGGGTGTCACACTCGCGCTGCCGACCATGAAGAAACCTTCTGATGCCCCTCTTGAAGAACCCCATATTGTAGGCGCTTGGGAAAACCGCAGCAGGGAGGTCATTCCACAGCTTAAGTGTGCGTGGGATGAAGTTTCTTTCATACCGCACAGTGCCCCCTTACTATCATAAGTTATATATAATACCAGGTGTTACCCGTGGCTTCGCCCGCATGGAATTTTGGTCGCGAATTAGAGTTCTCCTTAAAGAAATTTTGAAAATACATGTACGTGCTGACTGAGTTAAATAATAATAATATAGTTTAACTAAATTATGATTGTGTTGTGTCCAATACTAATTTTTGAAAACTTCTACTTACAGTGGCTGCAGCTGCAATATTTCCCCAACTTGAACAAATAATTGGTCTCGAAGGGGCTTTCTTCTACTCGTTTCTTGGCCTCATTGCTCCTTCTATCATGGATCTTATCTTCAAATGGGAGAGAGGACTGGGCAAATACAAATGGATTCTCATCAAAGACGTGGTGTTAATAGTGTTTGGAACCTTCGTGCTCGTGGCAGGAGTGACACAAAGTATCAGAGAAATTGTTAGGACTAAGTCTTAGGACCAACCAGTAAATCATTGTGATATGGGTGTTATTTTATTAGGTCATTGTGTAAATATGGGTAAATTAAGTGCTTTTTCTAATTAGGTTAACTAGCAATATTTAAGTGTAATATGATATTGTAAATTATAATTAATTCTCGAACCACTTAGTATTTTTTTTACCTGGGGCAAAGGGTTGTCAATGCCGTCAGCGTAATGGGTACTTTTATGCTGGGTTCGATGAGAGGCGGGTTAAAAGAATTATTTGGACTAATATCATTATGTTTAGATAATGTGTATAATATTGACCATTAATTTAATTGTTATTGTATTATAGACCTTATAAGTAGGAGATAGGTACTCGCATAACACGGTAACCAGTGAACGGTTTCCGACCGTTTCTGAAGCGGAAAAAACTACTGTACATTTACTTTTATTACTTCAATTTTACTTTAAGCCCTCTTTATAAAGTACAATTCCACGCATAACATTTGCATACTATTTTACATACTTAGGTATATGTAATACATCTGTAATATTCATAAAGGATTAACCTCACCTGTAAGCTGGTACACAGTGCACGTATTTGAGGTCAATAAACGGTTAAGAAAAAAAACCAAGTGGGTAAACTCCAACAAAAAAATAATTCCAAATCAAATTATAATCTGGTCAGCGAAATCTGGAGCTGATGAGTATAAGTGCTTTTTATGGAACTCTGGTGGAAAAGTCTCAATGAAGAAACCTTTCAGCACGGGATTTATATCAATCAATCAATCAATTAACCCGTCGCAGTCCACGTCGTTAAGACACCCGTCGCGTGAGATGGGGCGGTGATATTTGTGGACCACACGAATCTATGTATAATATGTTAATAGTAACTTTATTCCGACTGATAACTAATTTGTTCTTATATGTACAAATGAGTTATCTGCATTTACTTAACGATTATCACAAATCGTTCGATAACTTTATCAATATTTATCTCTAGATATAGTTAATCTATCGACGATGAGACATCTAAAGTTCTTCAGATTCTTTAGTACTCAGTAAGTTTTCTTTCGTATTGGCAGACGGAAATCAACATGGTTCATTTGGTGAGTACAAATTTACGTTTCCATTTAAGAAAAAAATTTAGAAAAATTACTTTCCCATTTCTATCTCTCTGAATTAGCACCGATATTATGTAGGCTTGGATAATGAAGTACAGGAGTGTTACCGACATTAATTCATTTGAGTAATGATGTTTATCTCAGTTAAGTGGCAGTAAATTGGCAGCCCTGTGGGTGCTTAAAATTGTTGTTTAAATGGGTGCTTGCGCTGTTGTTGAGTTTTGAATTTGTTCATAGTCGGACACCAATCATAAAACTATGAAAAGAAAGTAAAATTTCAACATACGTACTTGTAACGGCGTCTTTATGACTTTGATAGAAAAATAACGCAGTTTGATATGCCATACATTTAGAAGGTATAATGATACGTACTTATCGTGTAAAATAATCCTGACACAATTTACACAAGATTTCAACTACAGACAGTAATGATAATTATGAACAATATTTATTTTCACCTAAATTAAGACTAGCTACTACATGCTATAAATTATTAGCATTAAATAAATAAATATTCTACAGCATTCTAAATAACACTATTTAGACTAAACCCAAAGTAAGCCCGCACTCTCTACGTAGCAGTCGAATTGAACGATTTGCCAGTTAAATTGGAAATCGTTTTCTATAAACCTGAAATCACTTGAACACAATAATTCTGTAAATACCAAAACCCACTTCAGCATGAAAGACCAAAATAGGTATCATTCTAATTTACAGTCCCGTATTCTCTGTAACAATACTATCCAGGCAGAGTCACTAGTTTACCCGGAGAATATTGTATTATACTGTATCCGTCAACTAAAATCGAATTCATAAACATTATTAAAGCGGCTTATTCCACTTGACTTTGAAGGATCCCTAGCTTATAACGCAACTAGACTTTCGCCCACGACTCCGCCCGCTTAGATGTTTATGTATCTATACTAATATAATAAAGCTGATGAGTATGTTTGTGTGTTTGAACGCGCTCATCTCAGGAACTACTGGTAGGAATAATAAAAATTCTTTTTGTATTGAATAGTCCGTTTATTGACGAAGGGCTTTATATATCATCACGCTACTACTTTAGGGAGCGGAGCAGTGATCATAAATGTCAACAAATCCGATAGATTTTTTTGTCTTCAAAGAATGTTAGTTATACACTTAGATGAATTTTTTTTTTTAATTCATCTACGGTTATACATTATTTGAAGACAAAAAACTCAAAGGAATGATATGAGGTTTCAATATAAGCCACTGGCGAAGTTGGGGCGGGTCAGCTAATTATACATAAGTATAAACATTTCTCTTGAATTGCTCTATCTATTAAAAAATCGCATCAAAATCTGTTCCGTGGTCTTAAAGATCTAAGCATACATAGGAAACACCAGTGGGAAGCAACTTTGTTTCATACTATGTAGTGACATAATAAATAGTCCAAGCTAGGCCCCGAGGAGGGCCAGATCGAGAGAGATGACCCTGGGCAGGCCGGGGTCCGAGGGATATGCCTGCCAACCTAACCATCGGCAACCAACAACGACCCACAAGCGCCGTGCGTTTTAGTCGGATCGAGTATGACATAACCTTTCCACCGGCTCCGTTGGTGGGAGAGGTTAACAAATCAACGTTTCCCCACTGTGGCCTATAGTATAAAGAAGGGTACTGCAATGCAGTAGTAGTGTGACATTATGGCAATATTAACTAGAAGCAGTAACGTTTATTCTAAAGAAAGACACGAGATATGTTAATTGTCGTAATTGTTGCCCAGTGTCAATAGAAAGATCAGAAATACTTCTTGCAAATTAAGATGTAAGAACTAGTAAGATAGCAAATTATAATATGTCAGATTTTAATTTCTTATCTATCTAATAGCGTACGTTGTCTTATACTTGCGAGATATCTGTGCACCGATACCTGATATAGGTACAAGATAAGCCGTATCAGACGGAAAATCTTAATGCGTGAGAAGAAGTTTTTTTTTATCAGGCGTACGTGTACTGTCCAGTGTTTTAGATCATCGAGACGTGACTTGAATACATCATGCATGATCACAAGGGTTTAGAGATTTATTAACATGACATAACATAAACTCACGCCTATATCCCCGAAGGGGTAGGCAGAGGTGCTAGCACCCACATTTCGCCAGTTTATGTTTAGGTCCCAATGTAATAGGTGGCGAGCCTTTTGTCATTAACCGGGCACTTATAAACCTGCGATAAATACACACATAACCTCGAAAAGCATCGAAAAGTCATTGGTGTGTGCCATGGTAAACCTGAGATCGAACCCAAGACCTCGTCTCAGCAGTCCATTACCCATACCACTAGGCTACCGCGGTTTTACCTAGAATTATTATTATAATATTTTGAACTATATAGTCCCTAACTTATTAAACAAATTACCTAAACATTTAAAAAGTAAAATAAATTGTAGAAATCTAAAAGCTACATTAAAAACCTACCTTATTAATACACTAAAATAATTAAGTAGCTAGAAAATAAAACTAAAAATCAAAGAAAAGAAAAAATCTAAAAGTAATGAAACATCCTGTAAGCAGATCGGTAAGTCGCAGCGGCAACTTATTCATATTGTGAGCCATTGTGCGCTGTAAATTTACCAATCTACCCGCACATTATTATACTATACACTTAAAAAATATTATATTACGAACACAGAACGAAAGTAAAATTATATTGTTGCACTAAACATATGTGTACCCACAATGTAACATATTTTTGTTGTGCAGATTTAATTCTGATATTGTTATACCTAGATTTAGTGCTTGCCTACCTGATGTACAGAATTAATATTATATAGACTCGACGACGAACGTAGTGTACGGACAAACCTTTCTGGTTTTTGTTACACTACTAAGGCATTAGACCCAATGTATTTTTTTTTCTGGTTAAATAAATAAATAAAAATAAAAAAACTAACTCATTTCATTACGACGTCATCTTCATCGTTCTCTGAGCCTTTCCCTAACTCAATTAGGGACGGCTTTCTAGTCTAACTAAGATGACTTCGATATTTACCGTGAAGCGACTGCCATATGACCTCCACAACCAATTGGAAGTTGTGTAGTTAGACCAGTCGGACTTTTTAGGGCTCCAACTACCCGTAACGACTGCTATAGAGGCCACCGGGATCGACGGCTTAATGTGCTTTCCGAGGCACGGTCGGACCGATGCAGATACCCATGTTAATGCACACAAATATTTGCACTGAACGGGGATTCGAACTCACGCCTCCTGTCTAGCGGCCGCGTTCACTACACTACAGAGGCTTATTCATTAACACCTTATCATTATTTATTATTCAAGTCCAAAACATAGGCAGTAAGTTTAAATTTATTAATTACAAGTATGATTATTATACAGGTAAAATTTAACATGAATGAGCACGTACTTTTAATAATACGATAATTAAAATTTTGTTCACAGTTATGGCCCATAATAACGTTGGTCTCGGCAACAATAGCGTTGACAACGCTGCTTGCGCACTTATTATGGGGAGGTAAAGAGAATAATAAGGGCATAAGTGCCACAACACATACGAGTGCGATAGTCACAAAAGGAAGCACAAAGCTTGTGGCGTTAGTGGATCCTAACAAAAAGTACGCACTGCCACTTATACAGCGGGAGGAAATCAGCCATGACACAAGAAGGTTTCGTTTCGGATTACCCTCACCTGAACATGTGTTGGGTGAGTCAAAAGCATAATGGATGACTACGTATTATTTATTTTATTTATTGAACTTTATGCACATGTACATAGGCGGATGTAATGCCATAGGCATTCTCTAGCAGTCAACCAAAGGTGGTGTAGAGATAAATTAGTAGGTGCATTATTAAAAGTTACATTGACTAGATAACACTATACATAACCAAATGAAGAATACATACTTATACTACAATACATACAATACAACATAGAACATAGATATATATGCATAGAAAAATATGTGAAAAGAAAATGGGGCTCCACAAAAGCTCTTCATAAACTTTAGCGTTTTTCCTCCAGAAAATGAGTGTATGTAATATTTACTGAATTTGTAGAACAAAAACTCAACTTAGTGATATACTAAAATAATTTCAAGCTTTAATGGACTTGTATATTATTGTATTGTATTGTATTGTATTGGAGATTGTATAGAACCCGTTATGCTCTACCCACTCCGTGATACATACCATACTATATTCAATTTTATAGTTATTTTTGTCACAACTGTTAACAAGGATATGGTGTATCTTATACATCAAGCACTTTAACATGAAGTTGATAACAAGTGCAATGTGAGATATTCGCGTAAACTTCGGACAGTATCATGGTATATCAAGATTTAAATTATGTATCTTTTTTATCAATAACTGCTCTGGTCATGTAACCTAACTACTATTGAGCGAAGAAGGATCGCAAACCAAGCGGCCCGCGTACTGAGGCAACTCGTCTGAGGTCGATGAATGACCTCCGCCCGATGAATGAGCGCAGGCCTGGGGGTGACGGGAGGAGCCGCCTGTCACCCTGGCAGAAGCATCCTGCGCGCCTTCCGGGGACGAGTTGGGGACTCTGTGGTCCCCACACGCAAGAAGAGGGCCAGATCGAGAGAGAGTGCGAGGGATATGCCTGTTGGTAAGGTGAAGTTACGGTCGGCAACCAAAAACGACCTACAAGCGTTGTGCGTTTTGGTCGGTTCGAGTCCGACATAACCTCTCCCACTGGCTCCGGTGGTGGAGGTATCCGTGGGGATTTTCCTCGCGTAAAAAAACCTAACTACTATTATTTATCTCTTTCAAGGCTTGCCCATCGGTCAGCACATACACTTGTCGGCCCAAATTGGAGAGGATCTCGTCATCAGAGCATACACGCCAGTTTCGAGTGATGAGGAGAAAGGCTACGTTGACTTGGTCGTCAAGGTAAGGTTCATGATTAAGATCTGACCATACTGATTGGAAGAATCTAAATAAGTATTACAATTTCATGAATAATTTCCAGGTTTATTTTAAAAACGTGAACCCAAAGTTCCCTGAAGGTGGTAAGCTGACGCAGTATTTGGAAAACATGAAACTTTTCGATACGATCGACGTAAAAGGACCATCTGGTAAACTACAGTACACCGGCAATGGGGTATTTCTGATCAAGAAATCGAGGCAAGAACCACCAGTTAAAGTTATGGCAAGAAAGTTGAACATGATTGCAGGTAAGTACTATTTGTATTGTGGTTTTAAAAGAACCATTCCTAATTTGGAATTAAGTTTTCTTGAACATCATAACTGTATCTATTACCTAGTAGGTACTTTATCTACTTTATTATCAAAATTGTTGGCAAACTTTGAAACATTCAGTACTTAAATATGATCGATTACTATAATCACAGTGACGACACTGATTATTAAAAATATTGAGTAATATTATATACAATATACATATCAAACATTGCGGTGATTTTAAAATCTTCTCCTTTTTTAAAGGTGGATACTAATTCATACCTAATTAGCAATCAATACATCGAAAATATTCCATATACATACATACATATAATCACGCCTTTGTTCCCGGAGGGTTAAACAGAGGTTTCACATTTCACCAATCATTAAATTCGGTCCCACGTAATAGGGGCCTATTGTCGTCTTTCGGGCACTATTTTGCATCTGAGACTGAGTCTGGGCTGTATATTATATTTCTGTCTGATGTTAAACAGCCCTTATCCCTTAGTCGCCTTGTACGACACCGCATGGAAAGAGATAGGGTGGTCCAAATTCTACTCTACCGGGAATCACGCGGCTATTTCATATCTGCTGTCATTTGGGTCACATGGTTTGTCTTTTGTATTGCCAATGTTTATACTTATTTAGTAGCGTACCGTTAGCCGAACGACAAACCTTCTCTATTAAGAAACTGTGTACAATTTATGGCGGTATAACCTATGATAATCAAAAACCATTGCAGGTATGTCTGCTCCATAGAAAATAAGTGTTAACTAGCATATACTACTGGTAAGGTTGCCACAGCTCCCGTCCCTGTGTTTATTTTCTTACTAAAAAACATCCTAATGATAGCCTAGAACAGCTACTGGCGCATTTCAAATCGTTAATAGAAATAAAATAAAAATGGGACCGCGGTAGCCTAGTGGTATGGGTAATGGACAGCTGAGACGAGGACTTGGGTTCGATACCAGGTTTTACCACGACACACACCAATGACTTTTCGATGCTTTTCGAAGTTATGCGTGTATTTATCGCAGGTTTATAAGTGCCCGGTTAATGGCAATAGGCTCGCCACCTATTACATTGGGACCTAAACATAAAGTGGTGAAATGTGGGTGCTAGCACCTCTGCCTACCCCTTCGGGGATATAGGCGTGAATTTATGTTATGTTATGTAATAGAAATTAGGTAACAACTTTAGTTTAAAATCGTCTCCAGGAAATACTCGACGCTACGGGACTGGTAATAACATACCTACGTCATGACGTTTCGTGACAGTTGTGATATAGTGCGATATTTAGGTATTATCTTTATTCATTACGTGTGATAATGATCAATCCCCCTCTTAACACGTCCCAGTTATCTCTCATATCGCTCAACGATACTCTTACGTCTTATCAGTGACACTCAGATATAACAATCCGAAAGCAGTAATCAATACCAGAAATTAATTATATTTTAGGCTTAACTAATTACAATGTCGTGCGCAATTGAAGTCTAGCAATCGAAAAAACTGGTATGTTAATATCATTGTTTGCTGATTTTCACGTTCACAGAAGGTGATTGTTGGTTTATACCTACTAGATGATTATTCACTAAGTACATAATCTGGTTGTCACATACAACATATTTAATATTTTTCACATTACTAAACCCATTTGGCTGGCAAGGGAGAGCGACATTCAGAAGGATCCCTTAATTTTAAAAAACAATGTACTAACTAACCTGTAATATTTACTGAAGGTATAGATGAGAGAAACTCAAGAAATTGAATCTAAAATCGCGGCAATATATCTACCATAAAAGGTGTGCAGTTGGAAATGGAGAAGGGGTGTGGGACGCAGAAACGCTAGATAATGGATTAATAAATAGTGACACCTATATGCGTAACGCAACTTTGCAACTTTTTCTGGTGCCATTTGTGGAAGCCTCGGATGCCACCGGTAATAAGCAATGCCAAGATGTGATGATGATGATGACTAATATTGAATTTTCAATATCAGAAGAGATAGCTCAGCCGGAACGGGAGCGGCAGCGGTAGCGACGAAGGATCGCAAGCCAACGAAGGCAACTCGGTCGTTGGAGGTCGATGAATGACCTCCGCTCCCTACAACCGCAGGCCTGTGGGTGACAGGTAGAGCCACCTGTCACCCTGGCAGAAGCAGGCCACGGCACCGGCGCCATTCGCCTCCCCATTTCCGAGGACGAGTTGGGGACTCTGTGGTCCCCACACCCGAGGAGAGGGCCAGATCGAGAGGGAAGACCCTGGGTCAGCCGGGGTACAAGGGATATACCTGTTAACCTCACCTTCGGCAACCAAAAACGACCCACAAGTGTCGTGCGTTTTAGTCGGTTCGAGTCCATCGGCTCCGGAGGTAGGGGTATCCGTGGGGATATTTCGCACTTAAAATAAAAGAGATAGCTCAGCTGGCTGAGCAAGTTCCACGCTTAGTATTTTAGATACTGTTAATACCTCTTATTTTAATATCAACTAATCTTTATTTTACAGGTGGTACTGGTATCGCTCCTATGCTTCAACTCGTTAGACACATATGCAGAGATCCTAATGACAAAACCGAGATGCGATTGTTGTTTGCCAATCAGACTGAAGAAGATATCTTACTAAGAAATGAACTGGAAAAATATCAAGCTGGATATCCTGAACAGTTTAAAGTGTGGTACACAATTGATAGACCTAACGAAGGTGAGTGTTTCTCCTGGTCATCTATATTATTCTATATCTTAACTGAATAAAACTTGAGATAGAAACACTGAATCAGGATGATAGCGTGAAATTTAAATTTAATTCACAATATAGTGCAGTTTACAATTCATATTATGTATTATGCCTAGTCGTACAATGTACCAATTGTTAAACAAAACTGCGGATGACGATCCAAATGCAGTGCCGCTGTTCTAAAAAGTCCACATTGAGCAAATCTGCTAAAAACTAGTAATTTATTTTCAGTAGATTTCTATTAAGATGCCTAAAAAATCGTTAAATTGTCATTAATATGAGTCGAATCGTATACTAAGCAGATTTTACTTCGTGCAAATATCACCGCAAGTCCAAATATTGTCCTAATACGATTCCAATAAAGTAACCTTTTTAGACCTAATGAATAAAGCCTTTTAATGTGTCTTTTGAGTACCAAAATCAGTAACACTTTATGCTTATTTGACGTTATAGGTATTTATTATTATAATACAATAAATAAAGTGGTAGTAGTAGTTCATTAATAATTTAAAATAGTTGCATATTACGTAAATGGCGTCAGGAATTTCTGATTATAGCTATTATATCATGTTATACATGTTCAAGGGCAGATTCATACTTAAGATAAACAATATTCAGATTCTTTTATGATATTGCTAAATATTTATCGCAATAATTGTTACTTAATTACTGAAGATAGGTATTGTATATCAGGGATTGAAAAAATAATCGATTTATGAATATAATATCTTGATTACACTTATAGATCCTTTTTGAATCATGAAAATGTGACACAGGAAAAAACTCACCCCCAAAACAAACAAACTACAGCACATTATGATTGTGATTAAATTAATACCCAAATCACGTAAGAACCATGAACAATTTACAACCCTGTCAGATCGATATTTAGATTTGGAGTATTTAAACCTTGCAAATGCCTCTGGAGGCAGATCTTGAACTACCCACAGACGAATTTATTTATTTTTTTATTCCTCCAGGATGGCAATACAGCGTTGGATTCATCAACGAGCAAATGATACGTGATCATCTACTACCTCCATCCGATGACGGCATAGTACTCATGTGTGGACCTCCCCCTATGATCAACTTCGCGTGCAAACCAGCCCTGGACAAACTTGGTTACAAGGAAGAACTACGTTTCGCATACTAGTTGAATTATTATTTCCAGTAGAGCTATCTACTTTAACGATTCCTACATATACTACCATTCACATTACTCAAAGTACTGCGACTTTAGCCATATTGGCTCATACGATTTATTTAATACTTCTCGCCAAAATTGAAGACTGCTCGGTCAGCTCGGTGCGCCTAGACAAAGTGATGTTCCAGTGCAGAATTGCTTCGAAAGAAATTTATTCCTATAGATTTTTATCAATAGATTACGTAAAACTTTGGTGATTTTAAAGTATAATACGAAATTATACTACGTATTTTATTTCGACTTACAAAGAAGCTTATTTCATTAAATTATTGTACTCACATTAATGATTATGTACTTTTCATATATTACTGAAAGTTTCCATTAGTATTACTTATTGCTAATACAATGGCACTTAGTGTAAAGTCGAAACATATTCATGATACAGACGAGTACAATATTGTGAACATTCATTTTAGATTAGATCAAATTGTCAATTATTTTAGAGACAACTTTGCGATAAAGACAAATTTTCTTGTAAAAACAAAACAGCAAAATTCAGAGCGATCGTTATGTTTAACATTAACATTTCTACTGAATGTAAATGTGTAAACTAAAACGGTAAATAGTTATGTAGTAACATTAATTTGGAATAAAATACTGCATAGTTTGTACTTAGTAAAAGTGCATGTTTGAACTTAGGATAGGATTCAGCTTATGATATTATATAATTAGGTACCTCATGCCTAGGAATTCAGGCTACTTATTTATTTTAGTTTTAACAACTAATGAATGTGTGATATTTCGTTTAGTTTTGCATTAGCTTTTATTGTAATGGTATTACCCAGCGAAAGGGTCATACTTAAGATTATATACCTTTTAGATAGGCACTCGTTTTATGTAATGTCATATACCTATGTGTCTGTACTACTAATCTATACACTGTACATAATTCAGCATCTAGGTTTGTAAATAATTATAGGAATATTAAAAAGACTATTTAAAGATGACTCTTTTATTACAAAACATTCCTTATTTGTTGATATACTTATTGTTGGTTGGCTTTAGTTATAAGATACAAATAATTTCTACGTACTTATTTTAGTCATGCTTCAATTAAACCTCGTGTCTATAAAGTGAATTTTAGAAGAAATATTTTTCTTATCTAAAACGCCTAAATAGCAATGTTCTAATGTTCTGTTAGCAATCTTTTATAATAATGAAATATTATAATATGAAATGTTATTGACGAACTCCGTGGCGTAGCGGTAGAGCATTCGACTGCTATGCAGGGGGCGCAGGCTTCAATTCCCGCTTAGTGCAAATATTTGGATGCATGATTAGGCATATTTTCATTGATCTGGGTGTTTATATGTATGCATTTACAAAAAAAAATCTAACTATGTCTATCAGCATTCTAGATCCCATAGCACAAGCTAGTTAAGCTATGCTTACCATGGGTCTAGATAGCGTTGTATAGAATGTCGTGGAATGTTTATAGGTACTTAGATAAGTTTGTTACAATGATTAGAAAATTTACATAGTAAATTGTATCAATATCACTACGTTAGTGGTGATGATTCCAATAAGTTTGAAAATTAAAGATTTATCTAGAACAAAAATATCGTACACAGAAAACACAGGTTCCATGAATTGTATCGCGTTGAGAAGATCGTTAGCGCTCTGTCGTATCGGACCTAAAAATAGTTTCAAGACATGATTAGAGTCAGTAAATATCCAGAGACTTTGCTAAATACCTATAAATTAGGTATAACATATAATTTTAAAAAGAACACACACATATATACATACATATAAACACGCCCTTATCCCCGGAGGTTTAGGCAGAGGTGAATAAACACCCACATTCCACCAATCATTGAATTCGATCCCACGTAATAGGGGGTGAGCCTATTGCACTATTGTTGACTCGAGCCATGCATCTGAAGCTGAGTCTGGGCTGTATATAGGTATATCGGTCTGATGTTAAGCAGCCCTATTCCTTAGCCGCCTTTTACGACACCGCACGGGAAAAGATGGGGTTGCCCAAATTCTACTCTGCCGGGAACCACGCGCCACACGCTAAATGTTTAATAAATAATAGTTAATATTCTTCACGAAGAAACTTTACATAAAATTGCTTCTGTACAAACTGCACGTGTACCTACGTGCAGTTTTTGCAGAAGTAATTTTAGTTTTATATAAGTAGGGTATATCAAACCCATCAGACCTTTGACTGAAGGTACTACTAAACTGGAAATAAAAATATGCATTATCCATATTTTTATTTCCAGCTTATTAGTACAGTCAAATGTATGATGGGTTTGATATACCCAACTTAAATTGAAGCCTAAATAAAAAGATGTGATAAATAACTTTACCTATCTACATAGGTAAGTATGTAATCATTGAATATTTACTTACCTTCAAAACAATGCGATATCGCATATATACAATACAGCTTAGTTCGTCTTACTTCTTGGATGAACAAATCGTTTACTAAAGCTAATGTTGAAATAAGAAAAAAGTAGTAAACTATCCATAGGCAAAAACAAATAATTGAGATCTCGGGAATTAGCTGAAACAATAAAGTGTATTCATGTTAGTATACAGCAATTAAGTTTCTATGTTTTAAACATTTTGTGGACCTGTGTGTAAAAACTAGTCAGATCCACTGACGGACTTTTAATTAACGTGACGTAAGTTAGTAATGAATTAACCTAATGCAACTGGCGTGTAAGTCCATGATCGAAGAACAATGAAAAATACCGTATAGGTGTAATAAGTACATTCATCTGAATCAGAAACACAAACAGATCTCTACCTATTTTAAACGCACTTAAAATTAAATGATGAAGTAACTAATGGACGTTACTTAATATAATATTTACTCATATCAAAGACTACACTACATACATGCGCTGATGCCTTGACTTATTTACCTACATCGTGTTAATTAGATAATAATATTTTTTTATGTATTACCTGGTCACGTAATCCCACAAACATAGCTTCTATTATCACTAGAGTCCACATAAAAGACGTTGCAGCCACGTTGAAAACCTAGAAATATATTTTATTTTATTACTACCAATGCACAACGTGAATTATATATCTCTAGGTATTCTCGTTAACCCGTTCAGCTAAGATTATATTTTGTTATAAAGGGTGTTTTAATTTCGAGCTCGTGCGAGAACCGTGCGATTTTAACCCGACATAGCCAATAACAGTTATTTCTTGTAATATGACACCAGGTAGTCAGTGGTATCCTTTGAGGGTTTTTACTCGTACAAAAAGAAGTTCACTTCAATCCGACATGATAAAACTTACTGTGAAACTAAAAACTTCGGTGATTTTATTATAAGACCTTAATATCTGCTTCAGACTAAGTACAAATTTATCTAAGTTTAAGTTCTCAGTTTCACCAGCAGTAGTAGATGAAATGATTATCTCTTGATTCACATTAGCTGGATGATGTTTGCAGATATATTTGGTGCCAATATTGTACTGTATGATTTTATTTAGATATTTGAGACGTATCGTTACATAATAGATTAAGCTTCCCGTAAGAAGTAAGTCCAAATAGGTAATTAACAGTCCTGCCGCCCAAAAGATAGTGAAAATTGGATATTCAATGTTTAGTACCATATAGGTGAAGAAGCCACATTCAAAAGGAACTACAATCACTATCAAAAATACTATATTCCAATAGAACTGATTGTGTGTTAAATTGTTGTATTTTTTTAATAACAGGATGTCGTCTATTTTTTGAATCATAACATATATTTCGGTAGATGATGTGCTACCGCTAAACCTAACATGGATTATGTTAGATAAGTAAGACGTATACTGCACAAAAATCCCTATTACAGAAGTAACATAGAGTATAGTACTTTTATGGTGAAACTCGTTGTAGTAATATAATCCAAAATAGGAAAAGGAAGCAGTGAAGCAAATGATCCAAATGAATGTGAACAATTTCTGCTCAGTGGTTACAGATGATACCACGTTGTTTTTAATGTTAGTCCGAGAAGAACCTAAAATCGCCTGTGCAATGTGAATAGGAGCGAAACACTTCACAAAACTATCATCAAGACAAAACTGATGGAATAAACGCTGAGGGTGCATTTTATAATAGTCAAATAATACTGGATTAGTATTATTATAGTGGTATTTTTAGGTACACCACACGATCACACGTATTTTTCTTACAAAAATGCGGACAACAGTAATGTTATTTGGTAATGCTGTCCATCAACGAAATTAACTCTTTATTTCTGAAATTATGAATATTACCTATCTAGGGATTACATATAGGTAATGCTGCACATTACACACATAATAGAACTGCTTTCTATTGAATTGACTAAACAATTTTATCAAATAAATTGGTCTCTTAATTGATTAAGCAACTAAAAAGATTTTTAATGCATCCCAAGAGTATAATTAGTACAGGCATGATGACAGAACATGAAATTTATTCCCCGGTTCATATAAATGCCAGTTATCAATAACTCTACATAGTGACTGTTTGTTAACATTAATATAAATAATTATTAAATATGTATTCAGAACATAACATCGAAACAGTATCCGCAGATATTTTAAACGACGACTTCATTGCAATTTTTCGACCAATTTTCTTCATGCAAAAGATCCTAGGTTTGCTTCGTGTCTGCATAAAACACAGATATCCCACGCCACCTTCAACAACTTACCATATCTATAGTATTGCACTTTGGTTTATTAACACGGTGTGTACAATCGAATATGTATTAAATAGTAACTGCAGCAATAGTTACAATTCAAAATATATAGATTCGACGATAAATCTTTTAAATATAATGAATGGAGTGAATGGCATACTTCTTGTTTGTCGAAACAATCTGTACCGGAATAACAACATTTGCCAGTTGTTTATAAAGTTGCAGAAGATAGAAAGATTCCTAAATATGAGCAATGCGAAACAAATGAACCAATCTCTTGCCACCTTTACAATTGTTATAACAGGAACAGCCTGTGCTATGTATTTGATCTTACTATTTTTTTTAAATGTCTTCTTTCTGAAACAAATATGCCCAGTTTCTGGGATTACATTATTTACGAGTATGAGCACATACATTGAGGTAGCTCTGATTTATATCATTATACGTTTTCTTATATTTCGACTGGACTACATAAACCATTCACTACAACAACTATCTCCAGTAGTAAATATGTCTTACGTCGATCCACGAAAGATATTTATTCTGTCAAACTTTGGTGAAAATTTAGATATCAATTCGTCTATTGAGGTAGTGCACGGCATGCATTGTATCATAGATGCGATGTCGGATTTCACCAAGTACTACCAATTCTCGGTAAGTGAATTCAATTAGATCAAAGTAAAAGAACTGTTCCTCTCTCAAACTATATAAATGTATGTTATTTAATTTTATAATAATATATGTACTTGATAATAAGTGTATTCTATATTTGTGTAATTGAATTATATACAAATCAGTACATATGTAATATGTCTGCTGTGCTGTATGTATTGTATATGTATGATATTTTTATTCTTAGTATTTCTGTATTATATGTATTTTCTCTGCTGTTGTACACTTGTCTTTTTACCATCTTTATTAATTATATTATATTGAGTTAAGCTCGCCTTTGTACACCAAGATATATTTGTGATTTTCTTGTGTACAATAAAGCATGAAAGAAAAAGAATTAAAGAATAAGCTATTAGACAAGGTCATCCGATTCTTCCCAATACCACTAATACCAATATCTTAAATAAATAGGTAATGTCTTTTCTGGATAAATTTGCTTTACAAAATAAGATAATTCCTATATCAACTGAAACTAAGACTTTTCATTATTTTTAATTATCAAAGTAAGTCAAAATATAAACAATCAAATTCAGGCCCAATTTTTAACTATTTACATTTCTCATTAAATTTACGTCACTAGCAAGTACGACTTTGTATGGAGCTTTATCGGCTGGCTTGAGAAATTGAATTTTCAAAATCAAATATTTTTAAAACTATTTGTAGTAAGATTATTTATCTTTAGCGTTACTTTATATTATACTAAAGTGATAATTTTTCGACAGTAAACAAAAGTCAAATAGCCTATTGTAATAGCCTAAAGACAAAGATACAAAATCTGTTCTCTATCATTCGTAAGTTTCATCTTCAGATAATGAACTATCCCACTATCTGCTTCTGAGCCAGTAAATAAAAAATATTATATCTATCGAGTCAACAATAGTGCCCGGAAGACGGCAATAGGCTCACCCTCTATTACGAGGAGCCGAAAACAATGATTGGTGAAATGTGAGTGTTAATTCACCTCTGCCTAACTCTTCGGGGATAAAGGCGTGATTATATGTATGTATCTAAGTTTCTAACTGTTAAGAGCGATGTGGAAAGCTTTCTGAAATTTAGTTAGTAGAAAAAAAGCTCTGAAATTAGATAAAAAAAGTTATTCTTAGGATGCTTTCCAGCGATAAATGAAAGCTGTGGTCGGATTAAATCACTTGACATCACTTTATGGTAAATGACCACGGAAATGACTTAGGTACTTATTGGATATGCTTATTGTTTTTCAACAGATATTTTGTTTTACTTGCCAAATGTTGGCCTGGGTTTTAACTTCGGTGCAAAACTTCGTCAGTTCAATGAAAGAACAGGTAAGGTCTTCTTTAGGTACCTACTCACTAGCTATTGTTAACATTTCGTGAGCTGATTCTCTACATATTCTGCACTTCTTTCCAGATGACTGTAGATTTACATCTAATAATAAGTGTAGTACCAGTACTGTTGTTTATAACGTTCATTATGCTCTCATTATGTTTGAAAGCCCAATCTTTATCAACCAAATTGGAAAAATTAAGAACGCTGTGTGTTAATATAACGTCAATACAAAACAATGGTAAGTGGAATCTTGTCAATTTTAAGAGTTTGGCCGAAGTTGCTGCCGAGACGATAAGCTCAATTTATTTTATGTAGGTATACCTGAATCCAGTGGCAGATATAAATAAATCCGAAAATAAAAGGCAACTATGTAGGTACCTACTGTTTTTTGACCTGAAAATGAAACTGAGTTAAAACTAAATTAAACTGAAAATCCAAAAACAAGTTTATTATAGTTGTCCAACCAAAGCCCCCTGGTAGTTTACTACAACAATCATTTTAAAGGTTTTATGTAATATCCATTTTTGATCAATTAATGTGTATGGGTATTTAGAGTAATTAACTATTTTAATTCAAGTAATACTTGTAAAGCGTAACATTAACACGATGTTCTCAGAGCATATGGATTTACCAACACTTATCGTTCTGATATCTTTATTTTCTGTAAAAATATAAGGTGGATGCTGGCATATCAAGTACTCAGCCAATAACATCATTCTTGTTATACTTTAACAGGTAGATCCCGGAAGCAGGCCAAGCAAATAATATTAATTGTGCAAAAAAGAAGCAGCGTATCTATTTACAACATATACACTTTAGGAGCTCGGTTGCCTCTGCACCTGTTGTCAATCGCGGCCAGTTATACCATTGTATTATTCCAGTTTTCTGCGCTATATTAGGCGACACCACATAAAATCAACATTTATAACGTTCAAATATTTATATCATGAAAAAACATAGTGAATATCTTTCAAAAGACATTCTTGATAGACAATTTATTAAATCTTTCAAGCCGATGTACCAATTCCAACTATTGATGGCCTCTAGTCGTGTAAACATTAAAGATTCGTTTGTGACATCGCCCTCATTTGTACAAAAATGTCATTCTATCCTCACAGTAATTGGAATTTTAGCTTTTGACTTTGCAGTAATTCAGTACTATAACTTACTGAACGGAGTAGATAACATTACTTTTAATTACTTGTGCATAAGTGTTATAATTTTGCAGACTTTATCATTTTTTTGTAATGTAATTCATGTACGATTTGTAAATGGTAATGAAAACGCGGCTTTTATTGTAAAAATGCAACAAATTGACAGACTAATGAAGCTAGATAGTAATGAGACTATAACTTCAATTATGTTCCAAAGTAATGCAGTTTCTATTACTTGGGTGCTAGCCCTCTGCTGTGCAATTATAGGAACAGGATTTTTGAATACGGACTACTCAATGTGGTCGCTACTGGGGATCATATACTCTCAAATTAATGTTATTATAGAAATCGTTGCCTGTTCTAATACATTCATGTTTTTCTATGTACGTACGCAATTTGTTAACGGTATAATGTATAATTACATACATCGTGAGGATGGTAAAATTATTTCAATTGTTAATAAAACAATACTCTCTTCATTATGTCCTACAAATATGTTTATTAGGGAACTGGCTACAGAGACACATAATTTTCCGTCCAGTGAAACAGATGTATATCTAAAAGAAATATTACATGGATTTGCATTAAACCAGCAGCTTTGTAAGTTTCAGGTGAGTAAACCCAAAATAACTTCCTAGTCCTATAAAATAGCACATTCTTATGTTATTCCAGACTAGGTGTACCTAATTTATGTCTGTCCAAGCCAAATTTCGTCCACAGCCGTTCTGACGTGATTGCAGTGACGGATCCAGGTGACACAGGGGTCATGTTCCCTCCATGAGCTAGTCGTGTACTGATAATGTTCCTAATAACATAGATTGGATTTAATACAGTAACACACGTATTAAAACATATACTAAAAGATGCTGGCATCATTATTATATAAAGCACTCAACACTAGAATAAATATTGTTCGCTAAATATGGTTGACCGCCGGTGGTTTAAGTTTTAGGGACTGCTGTTAAGCAGAAAGTTCCATTTCCAATCAGAAGAAGCTCAAAAATGGGCTCATACTTTCAAAGGTGAAAGACCATTTAGCTCATTTCATGTTCTTAAACCGGAGACCTTGGACCAGTACGTCCAGCCTATTAATTGCATGTGCTGAAAGCCCTTTCGGAACTATCAATCAATCAATCAATCAATTAGCCCACCGCAGTCCACTGCTGGACATAGGTCTCTCCCAATGTGCGCTATTTTCTCCGATCCTCCGCGTTCCGCATCCAGTCTATCCCAGCCACCTTTTTTAGGTCGTCCGTCCATCTGGCTAGGGGGCGTCCTACCTTTCGGAACTATATCGGTTGTAAAGGTAGTGCGGAAGCAGGGACAGTATTTTTTTGTGCGATAATTCAGGGTCTCTTCGTGGTGTGTAGCTCCCCACGCGGTCACTGAGCGTGCCATCCGCATCGGGATTCCGAGACTCAAGAAATCGAAACACTGAAATCCCAGCTCAGTGGCACAGTTAGGGGGAAGATAGTCTTTGGGATTGAACCCAAACACTACTTCGACTCCTCTCTAAATCAAACCACGGCTACACGAGGGATGACACCCCCCCTAATAGCACCTAGATAAGAAAGAAAAATATTTTATTTGAGTAACGTACAGCAAATAAAACCCAACTGCTGTCGAAAAGATAGAAACAAGTTTATAAGCAGCCTACCTCAACGGAGTTCAGGCCTAACAGCAGCTTTCCTGATGAGGTATGATGACATACGAGAAGACACGGTCAAAAGAAGACTTACTGTGGTAAACCTGAAGCCCTACAGGCCACCAAATGGTCCCAAACTTGAGGTAGGGAATCGGGTTAATAGATTTAGTTATGCTTATGACCACGTACAGTGGGGTGAAGAAGAATGGGCAAGTCATGTTCATGGATGAGTCACGTTTCTTATTATTCACTCCTGACGGAAGGCGAAAAGTCCACAAGCAGCCTGGCGAGCGATGCAGTAAAGCCTGCTTTGCAGAAAAAGTCCAATACAGCGGGGGCTTTGTACATGTATGGGCTGGCATCTCTTCAGAATATTGCACAGAGTTGAGTAATGTCCGGCCACACACTGCTCAGGTCGTACGAGTACTCGTGTACGATATTCAGGAAAATGGTATCAACTTGATGGCTTAACCATCAAGGAGTCTTGACATAAACCTGATCGATCAAACTTGGGATGAGCTCGGAAGGCTGGTCAGACTCAGTCTCCCTTAATCACGCTCAATGATCTGTTCTAAATGATTAAACTATCATGGTCACTAACATTAGTATTAAAATAATCGGGATTGAAATGGAACATAATCGTATATTTAGAATATAGATTATTTTATCATTTTAAAACACATATTTGAAGCATAACTACACAATACAAAACCATGGTATATTTTTTATGCATGTGGTAAGACACTGGTGATAATTTTTTCTTTCTCTTAACTAAAATGCGTATTATTCTAAAGAGAGGTCGGCCGGTCATAAATTATATTTTTTGAGCGTCCACTTCAACTCTATGGGAACGATGGCTAAATCGAATTTTTGGGATATTCTATTTTTAAACACATGTATACAAAAGACTGTTATGATGCTAATATTATATACGTGAACGAGTGCAATATTACATATAACAATATATTGAGAATGTAATCATATTTGATATGGAATAGTATCATGATAAAGGATGGTGGATTTTGATTATAATTAAGGCGTCTTCTTACGCCACACATATTTGTAGGTTCATGCGAGTTTGACTCCATGGAATGATTAATCTTCGGATTAATCTTATAATTGGCACAAAGCATTACAAAATTACATCACAATAGAATTCTATAAAAAATAAAATAAGAGCTCATCTTCACGACGAAAGCGCAAATACAGTATGTTTATACATACGTGCATGACCAGCTGGTTAACTATTGGTTTATTACTGGTTTACTATTGGTTTATTATTTAGTTACTGTATATTTGGTTTACTGTATTTTATATACTTCTGCTATTGTTTTGCATGATTGATATTCTGTAGAATATAATCATAATTAATTATATTGCATGAAGGCATGTTATATCTGAATGTAAACATGAGCTTAAAATTAACTTGCACTGAATTCCTTTGTTGACATTGTAAAAAAATCCTATGATAAAAAAGGACGCAAGCGTCCCCGCTCCCGCGCGGAGTCCACACTGGTATAAAAGGAAATTGGCTGATTTGCGGGGGACAGAGTTTGGTTCGATTAGTAGAAGCGCACAGACCATGCAACGGTTTCATTAAATTATTCTAGCCGTATTACGCCAGTGTAATTTGTGAGAAAGTGGCAAAAGTTCGGTGTGCGGAAACTGTGTCGGAACAACGCGCTTTCTGAATTATTTCGGAAGGTTCCTAATTATTTATATACCTATTCCAATACACACAAATACCAAACATCCTTGAGACGTAGTGTTGATAAGTTCTTGTAGGTAAAGATTGCTTTAAATTTCGGGGCTGAGACTGGCCTTCGAAAGCGTCTCAATACCTTATCTTGGTCACCTAGGTTTCCGTGGTTTCGTTGTAGGAGAGTCTAAACGAAATTACTTCCCATTACCTTAGCTAGTTCACATTGTTGCTTTACACAATTCACAACACACACACACATATAGCTGCAAACTCACCTATTAAGTTGGTAAGTCTTAATAGACCTAAGGTAAACACTAGGGCTCCTAGCTAGGTCTAGTTAGTTTTCTGTTGCTACAGACATAGATTGTAGGAATTCTATAAGAATTATAGGTGTGGCACTGTACATTTAGTTTGAAGTGAATCTGTTACGTTATCTTTGTGTTGATACACAACTTGTATAGAGATTGAGTTGGGGTTTGTTATTTCCACATTTGACTGTAGCTGGAAAGAATTTGCAGTTGAATTATTAATGCCAAAGGCTTTATTTAGTGAGATCTTATTTAACAGCATACGTGCTAAAGTGAACTATTTATGTCCTATCAGAATTACATTAGTAATTCATATATTATACTAGATCTCATCATTTATACCATACTGAGGCCTAAAATAGTAAAGTCATACATTTATTTCCAACTGTTCGGATTCAATTTTGTGGCTCCTGGATCATTTTGATACAGTATTAGAGCAACTCTGATTGAAGATATCAATAAAATTCCAATCAGAGCAGTTTGTAAAGTGTAGCGGTCCATAAACCTGCCAAAACTTATCAAATTAATTATATATTCATTAGTAAATGACAGCCATTACAGCCGTGAAGGCATAATATCTCTTTTCATTGTTGAAATAATATTATATCACATTCAATCATTATTCTAAATTGTTTTGGCATCGTTCATGAGATTCGTGAGGCGTTAAAGGGCTACTACATTTTATACTGGAACCAGAAGCCGAAAACTGAAGGATTACAGTATACAGTGGAGTTTAGTGGAGGTTTTACAAACTGAATTAAATTAACTGTGACGAAGTGGAGGAGAGCCTTGATCTTTTTATCAACGCTATCAGTTCTTCGGAATTGATTATATGTAATCTCGCTCTTCGGGGCTTGAGATTCATATTCTCGCTCTTCGGGGCTTGAGATATTTAATTGATCCGGATCACATATCACAAATCATATATGAAATCTTCGACATTAAAGGCCTATATAAAATATACAGCTGAAAAGATGCCACAAAGTTCAAACTATCAAAGACCTATATTGAATCTAATTTATATCTCATTTGAATAAAATATAAATCCACAGTCTTATCATCATACTATTCCGAACAGATAAAAACTAAGTTAGAATAACGATTTAAACTGTAGTGTCAGGATTATTAAAGTAATGAATGATAGATATTGGGTCGGGGTTTAAAGATTAGGTAAATAGACGATCACAGCTATAAGTATCGTGGGATTACCCCGGTAGTTCCCGTTACAGATTTGGCGCCGCGTGACCAGAATTCCGTTTAATGTATTAAAAATTCTTAATACACCGGAAAGAATCAGGCGATATTACTCTCAGAACCTTATACATATTCAGTTATAAGTTATTCATTAAAATTTCAATTCATTACATTTTACCTAAAATATACACAACGTAGATAGAATAGACAAATTTTTGAAATCCAAAACTGTTAGTAAACAACAAGTTCATTCATTATTTTGAAGCCGACACTACTGTTATAAAAATCATTTGTTCATTCACAAATTTTGTTAAAGTCAGGTCATAAAACTTGGAATATATTGTTTAATAAGGGTCATCCATTATAGTTGCATACAAACTGCAGTTCCAAAAGTTAATATTTTTTTTAGCTTACGCAAGTTACGAGATAGGTACACGTGTTGAGTTAGACGATAGCTGTTAACAGAAAAAAATTGTTGCGCGTTTCACAAACTTGCCAAGTTAAACAAAAAAAGAAGGGTCAATACTTCGAATGCCAGATAACATAAACACAGAAATCTCATATTCAAAAACTTTAGTGTGACACTTCATATTACGTAAACATTAAAAATAATAACAAAGTAACCCAACACACTCAAATAGTCGTTCATTATAACACTTGAGAAATAGGTCGTTACTATCGGGTTTAAAATAACCAATTGGTTGAGTAGACATTTAGGTGATAAAGATTTTGTGAATACTTGACAAATAGATTACGATAAGCATAAGTTATTTAACACTTACATATTTTGACACATTGACACACAGTACCAAGTAACATTTAAGTAGAAGGTTGTTAGTTTAGATTTATTAGCTTGTTATTTGAAGTTTTAAGATGTCTGGAAAAAAATAACAAACGCCGTATGCGTAAGTCAGGTAGCAAGAATCAGGACACACATAGCGCGAAGTAAACAAATCAGTTACTTTCGGAGATTTTGAATAGGTTGACGAGATTAGAAAACGATCGCGATAGCTAGTGGGACAGAAATTAGTACTGTTAGTGAGATGGCGCGTGAAACGATTGTAGTTCAGGCAAAACAGAAGTTACCTACGTTCAATGGCAATAAGACGTATAATCCAATGACGTTTCTAAGGGATTTAAAAAACTATTTAATACGACAGAATCTTTACTGATGAAAGGGCACTTTTATTTGCAATAGAGTCTTTAACTGGGGAAGCTAAATCTCGTATGAATATTTATAGAGATTATTGGAAAACTTTCAGTGATTTTGAAATAGATTTCAAAAATTTATTTTGGAGTTCATCCGAACAAGAAGTAGTGAAAAATAGGTTCATAACTTCTCAATATAATAGACAGGCTGGTAGTATCGAGAAATATTTTTGTGAACATTTAGATAAAGTTTATGCATTATCATTACCATTTACGGATGCGGAAAAGGTTAATACTATATTTAGAAAATTGCCAGACTACGTGCAGGTGGCGTACTTTAGCCGACAACAGCAGATGACAGTCAAGGAGGCGGTAGAGTTTTTACGGCATTTAGAACGTAACATAAACAAAGAAAAATCCGGTAGCTTGCAATCGCAGAGTACAACTGCTAAAATACATGAAAGACCGCGGGGTATTCATGTAAATACAAAACATAGTTCAGTACGTGTAAATACCATTAGGCATAATCCAACTAGTAATAATAGAGATTATCATAACCGAGGTCAGTCTTATAGGGGTTATAATAGGCGTGGTCGAGGTGAAACACGTGGTAGAACTAACTATAATATGCGAGGAGGCGTGAAACCTATTGAATTCAAAACTACGACCGAAACTCAGAGTACAAGTAGCGAAAATAATACTTCACAATCTACTAATAATATCAGTTCGAAAAAACTAAGTAGACCGGGTTGCTCTAACGTCACAAATATATCTTGAAGTTAAATGGTTAACAAAGTTCGAATTAAAATTGGATAAAGTCAAATTGTTAAAGTGGAATTGTTAATAGGAATTTCAATGTTTATAATTATTATTTAAAGAGACAGAAAATCCAATAAGACTAGCTGGACAAGATGAGGTGACATGTACTAAACGACTTAATACATTCATTAATACATTAACAGAGAGTTATCCATTAGATTATGTAGAGCGTTCAAATAGATATTGGATATTGCCAAGAGATAAGTTTAGGATAGGAGGCGTTGGTTAGACAGGTTTTTTGACACAGGGTTAATGTAGACTTTAATTTACTTTAGCTTAGTTGTAGACACATTCAAGTTGAACTATTTTAAAATACCGAGACAGGCAATGACAATCGAACAATAGAACAGATAATGGTTTCAATCGTCAAGTCATGGGGATGTTGTGAATGTTTAAGGCTAACTAGGTTACAAATAATTATTAAACTCTCGTGGAACCCAAATACAACTATGTAAAACTATGTACCTACTGGATATAACACCTTTATGTAACCCATATTTGTAATGAATGAATGAATAAATAAATAAATAAATAAATATCAATTTAGCAAAGTATTATTATAAAAAAGGGGTCAATGAAGATAAGTTTGATATATTTAGAGTTTTACCCTATAGACAGATCTTCGAAAGAAGACTGCTTCTAAGCGAAACAGCTTATTTCAAAGTCTGAGGAGGCGACTGAAATGGAACATAATCGTATATTTAGAATATAGATTATTTTATCATTTTAAAACACATATTTGAAGCATAACTACACAATACAAAACCATGGTATATTTTTTATGCATGTGGTAAGACACTGGTGATAATTTTTTCTTTCTCTTAACTAAAATGCGTATTATTCTAAAGAGAGGTCGGCCGGTCATAAATTATATTTTTTGAGCGTCCACTTCAACTCTATGGGAACGATGGCTAAATCGAATTTTTGGGATATTCTATTTTTAAACACATGTATACAAAAGACTGTTATGATGCTAATATTATATACGTGAACGAGTGCAATATTACATATAACAATATATTGAGAATGTAATCATATTTGATATGGAATAGTATCATGATAAAGGATGGTGGATTTTGATTATAATTAAGGCGTCTTCTTACGCCACACATATTTGTAGGTTCATGCGAGTTTGACTCCATGGAATGATTAATCTTCGGATTAATCTTATAATTGGCACAAAGCATTACAAAATTACATCACAATAGAATTCTATAAAAAATAAAATAAGAGCTCATCTTCACGACGAAAGCGCAAATACAGTATGTTTATACATACGTGCATGACCAGCTGGTTAACTATTGGTTTATTACTGGTTTACTATTGGTTTATTATTTAGTTACTGTATATTTGGTTTACTGTATTTTATATACTTCTGCTATTGTTTTGCATGATTGATATTCTGTAGAATATAATCATAATTAATTATATTGCATGAAGGCATGTTATATCTGAATGTAAACATGAGCTTAAAATTAACTTGCACTGAATTCCTTTGTTGACATTGTAAAAAAATCCTATGATAAAAAAGGACGCAAGCGTCCCCGCTCCCGCGCGGAGTCCACACTGGTATAAAAGGAAATTGGCTGATTTGCGGGGGACAGAGTTTGGTTCGATTAGTAGAAGCGCACAGACCATGCAACGGTTTCATTAAATTATTCTAGCCGTATTACGCCAGTGTAATTTGTGAGAAAGTGGCAAAAGTTCGGTGTGCGGAAACTGTGTCGGAACAACGCGCTTTCTGAATTATTTCGGAAGGTTCCTAATTATTTATATACCTATTCCAATACACACAAATACCAAACATCCTTGAGACGTAGTGTTGATAAGTTCTTGTAGGTAAAGATTGCTTTAAATTTCGGGGCTGAGACTGGCCTTCGAAAGCGTCTCAATACCTTATCTTGGTCACCTAGGTTTCCGTGGTTTCGTTGTAGGAGAGTCTAAACGAAATTACTTCCCATTACCTTAGCTAGTTCACATTGTTGCTTTACACAATTCACAACACACACACACATATAGCTGCAAACTCACCTATTAAGTTGGTAAGTCTTAATAGACCTAAGGTAAACACTAGGGCTCCTAGCTAGGTCTAGTTAGTTTTCTGTTGCTACAGACATAGATTGTAGGAATTCTATAAGAATTATAGGTGTGGCACTGTACATTTAGTTTGAAGTGAATCTGTTACGTTATCTTTGTGTTGATACACAACTTGTATAGAGATTGAGTTGGGGTTTGTTATTTCCACATTTGACTGTAGCTGGAAAGAATTTGCAGTTGAATTATTAATGCCAAAGGCTTTATTTAGTGAGATCTTATTTAACAGCATACGTGCTAAAGTGAACTATTTATGTCCTATCAGAATTACATTAGTAATTCATATATTATACTAGATCTCATCATTTATACCATACTGAGGCCTAAAATAGTAAAGTCATACATTTATTTCCAACTGTTCGGATTCAATTTTGTGGCTCCTGGATCATTTTGATACAGTATTAGAGCAACTCTGATTGAAGATATCAATAAAATTCCAATCAGAGCAGTTTGTAAAGTGTAGCGGTCCATAAACCTGCCAAAACTTATCAAATTAATTATATATTCATTAGTAAATGACAGCCATTACAGCCGTGAAGGCATAATATCTCTTTTCATTGTTGAAATAATATTATATCACATTCAATCATTATTCTAAATTGTTTTGGCATCGTTCATGAGATTCGTGAGGCGTTAAAGGGCTACTACATTTTATACTGGAACCAGAAGCCGAAAACTGAAGGATTACAGTATACAGTGGAGTTTAGTGGAGGTTTTACAAACTGAATTAAATTAACTGTGACGAAGTGGAGGAGAGCCTTGATCTTTTTATCAACGCTATCAGTTCTTCGGAATTGATTATATGTAATCTCGCTCTTCGGGGCTTGAGATTCATATTCTCGCTCTTCGGGGCTTGAGATATTTAATTGATCCGGATCACATATCACAAATCATATATGAAATCTTCGACATTAAAGGCCTATATAAAATATACAGCTGAAAAGATGCCACAAAGTTCAAACTATCAAAGACCTATATTGAATCTAATTTATATCTCATTTGAATAAAATATAAATCCACAGTCTTATCATCATACTATTCCGAACAGATAAAAACTAAGTTAGAATAACGATTTAAACTGTAGTGTCAGGATTATTAAAGTAATGAATGATAGATATTGGGTCGGGGTTTAAAGATTAGGTAAATAGACGATCACAGCTATAAGTATCGTGGGATTACCCCGGTAGTTCCCGTTACAGGATATTTATCATGTTGTATTGTACTGAGTTTCCGATATTTCGGCGATACAATACAACAAGTTTCGGCGCTCTGCAAGCCGCCGAATATGTGGTGCCGAAATATCGGAAACTCAGTACAATATAACATGGTAAATGTCCCGATAACTTTAATACTAATGTTCTAAATCTTGTTTTTTTTTTTCAAGTCACTAAGTTTTATAGTTTAAGAGAAAATTGAATTTAAAAATTGGTATACATACTTTTGCAGGCTAGTGAAGGTAGTGAAGGAAGTAGGTAAGATAATACTTAAATAGATATTTCAAATTATTGTTTGCAGATTTTCTTATTTTGCTGCAAGTTGGTTACGGCATGTATACTGTCATTCCAGTATATACTGCTTGTAGCACAAAATGAAGTAAGTAAGTCAAACATATAGGTACGAGTGACGTAATAAGCACATAGGTACATACTTTTTACTACGTAATTTTTACATAAGAATCAACCTAATTAATTATGAAACCTGATTAATTGCTGTTTCATCTCTGTAAAATTTCATCCAAAACCAGAACCGTATTGGCAATTTTCCTTAATAACTTTCGTATGTTACCTATTTGCAGAAAATGTTCCTAATGGATAGCTTAACGCCCACGCTATTCACTGTAATCGACATCATTGCTGCTTTGATCCTGGTTATACGCTGTGAATCATTCCTCAGAGAGGTCAAAGGCACTAAACACTTGGCTATTACCATCATGTCACTTCAAGTTGATGGTAAATATTTCATCTATTCTGTGCTAATTGTAGATTGTCATATTTGGTATAGACAGGGTGTTTAGTTCAGATGGGGGTAGATAGCTACTTTATTATATTCATAACTTTTTAAGATAATTATTTTGAACCTACATTTACATAATAGGTAGGGGTAAAAAGTTTCTTCGCATTTTTTAAGAAAATTCAAAACATTTTTTAATACAGTTTATTTACATTTAACTAAAGTATGTAGGTACCATTTTGTTGTGGAACGGATCCGGCGGCTGGGCCTTGAGGTGGCTTTGCATAAATCCGAGGCCATGTTCTTTCATGGACCTCGGCGCACGCCACCACCTGGTTCCAGTCTCACAGTGCACTCTCATCGGCATCAAGCCCCAGATGAAATATCTGGGGCTCGTGCTCGACGGCCGGTGGGACTTCGGGTAGTACTTCCGAAGTCTGGGCCCCAAATTGGTGGGCACAGCCAACGCTCTGGCGCGGCTGCTGCCCAACCTGAGGAGCCCGGAGGAGACTCTACGCGGGTGTCTTGCGGTACATGGCCCTGTACACGTATGGGCGGACACCCTGAATGATCGGCACATGCCCCTGCTGCAGCGTCCGCAGAAGAAGTTGGCGTGCCGCATCATAAGGGGGTACCGCACGATTCAACGCGGCGAGTCTCCTCGCCGGATCACCACCATGGATCCTGGAAGCGAGATCTCTTTCGGCGCTATACCGGTTCCGAAAGGCGGCGCGGGAGCGGGGTCACGATCCCGAGCCCGAAGAAAATCGGGTCGTGAGATCCCGGCTCCACAGGGAAATGGTGGCGGAATGGGAGCTACGACTTGGGCGACCAGGCGCAGGGCGCGCTGTAGTAGCGGCGGTAAGACCCATCATGGGGGAGTGGCTAGAGAGGCCACACGGCAGCCTCTCGTACCGTCTGACGCAGATGATCACCGAGCACGGGTGCTTCGGGAAGTATCTGCGTCGGATGGAGAAAGAGCCAACGTCCGAGTGCCATCACTGCGACGCGAGCGAGGACTCAGGGCCGCACACGCTCACCGAGTGTCAAAGCGTGGGAAACACCGAGACGAGAGCTTGTGGAAGCCCTGGGAGTGAGAGTTCTTACGCTCTCCACCTTGCTTGCGGCGATGGTCCGCTGCGCGGATGCGTGGGCGGCCAGCGCCTCCTTCTACGAGCAAGTAATGCTCGTGAATGAGGAGGCGGGGCGGGAGCGGCAGCGGGTGCGACGAAGGATCGCAAGCCAAGCGGCACGCGTACGAAGGCAACTCGGGCGTCGGAGGTCGATGAACGACCTCCGCCCCCCATGAGCGCAGGCCTGGGGGTGACAGGTGGAGCCGCCTGCCACCCTGGCAGAAGCACGCCGCGACGGTGGCGCGCCTCCCCGTTTCCGGGGACGAGTTGGGGACTCTGTAGACCCAACTCGTCCCCGCACCTGGGTAGAGGGCCAGATCGTGAGTGATGGCCCTGGGTCGGCCGGGATGCGAGGGATATGCCTTTCAACCTCACCTTCGCCAACCAAAACGATCCAAAGGCGGCGTGCGTTTTAGTCGGTTCGACATAACCTCTTCCACCGGCTCCGGTGGGGAGGTATCCGTGGGGATTTTGCGCACGTAAAAAAAAAGGTACCATTTTGTTCGATAACTTTTTGCCCTCCTGTAGGTAGGGACATGATCCCACTGCTATAGAAATTTTGGGACTTCTGATCAAAATACCGCGACAAGTGGTTTTGGCAGTCCTCTCGTGATGTTAACCTGACATTGCCTAAAGAATTCTGAAGAGACCGAAACAGGTGGAAATCTGAATGTGCAAGGTCAGGACCAAGCGGCAGATACATTTACACCTCCCAGCCAATTTTTGCTGAGTCGCTAAAGATGTATCTAGACCTCACACATCTTTAGCCTTGGTTTAAAACCACATCCCTTCTGATTAATTCCGGCCGCTTTCTCTCAACTTCTTGCTTTAATCTCATCAGTTGTTCGCAATAGAGTTCAGAATCGATGGTCCTGCCTGGTGGTCACAGCTCATAATGAATAATGCCCTTCCAATCCCACCACACACACAGCATCACCTTGTTGCGAGTTAACCCGGGTTTCGCTACAGTCTGTGAAGCCTGACCGGCCTTTGACCCCGACCTTTTTCGCACGTTCTTGTCGTACGTGATCCGCTTTTCATCACCAGTTATCAGCTTCTTTAAAAATGGTTCGGTTTCATTACGTCGTAATAAAGAATCACAAATGAGTACACGGTTCATTAGGTTTCTTTCAGAGAGGTTGTGAGGTACCCAAATATCGAGCTTTTTATCCAATTTTTTTCAAATGCGCCAAAACTGTTTTATGGTCAATTCCCAGTTCTTCAGCTACGTCGTAACTACTGAAATGCCGATCTTGCTCCACTTTTACAAAAATGGCATCCATTTGATCCGTAATAGGGCGACCAGAGCGACGTGCATCTTTGACATCAAAATTTCCGGAATGAAAACGCTTAAACCAAATTTGTGCTACTCTCACAGACACTGCACTAGATCCATAAACATCTCAAATTTTATTCGCGGCATGCGTTGCATTCTTATCTTTTTTGTAATAAAATTTTGAAATGTATCGAATTTCTTCATTAGATTCACTCATCTTGATAGTACGAAAAACAAATGAAAATTTCAAATTTTCCTAATTTGAATTTGGAATTATGTTCTTTAAAGTTTTAACTTTTAATGATACCAAAACCAGCCAGATGCAAATAGCCAAAGAGATTTTATTACAAGTTCATACATACTATAATGCGAAAAGACTTTTTCCCCAACCTAATATTTTGGCTAAATCATACAGTCAGCATAAAAATATTAATATAACAAAAAATACATGATAAAATACACAAAACTGGTCTTAAGAGAATAGAAGCATGAGCTTCGGTAATGTAATATTAACTCTCATCCATCTATTCATTACAATTCCCGACGTGTAACTGAAATTATTAGTAGGTATTCCCGTTATCCCCTCCAGTTAAGCGAAACTGCTTGTGTTAGGAGTGACTTCACGTCATTAGTGTAATGGACAGAACTCGGGACCTTAGTGCTCAGCGCAAATATTTGTATGCATAAATATGTATATTTGCATTAGTCTGAATGTTTCTGTTTAATATGCATCTAGGTATTTTTTTAAATAAAGTATGTATCTAAGTATGTTTATCCGCATTCTAAATTCCAATTAAATGCTAGTTAAACTATACTTACCATGGGTCTAAATACCTACATAGGTACAATCATGCCTTTATCCCCGAAGGGTTAGTCAGAGGTGAATTAACACCCACATTTCACCAATCACTGTTTTCCGGGCACTATTGTTGACTCAAGTCATGTACCTGCGGCTGAGTCTGAGCTGTATATATCTGTCTGATGTTAAACAGCCCTATCCCTTAGTCGCCTTGTACGACACCGCATGGGAAGAGATGGGGTGATCCAAATTCTACTCTGCCAGGAACCACGCGGCCACATAGCGTTGTATAAAATAATGTGAAATACTTATTTATTCTTTACCTCGTCCTCCACCATGCCGAGCTTTCCTCTAGCGCACGGTACAGCGGTCGCGGTTGTAGGGACACAATACCTACTTACCTACATACCTATATTATAAGCAAACAACGACAAGCCGCAGCACAGACATTATTAATAGTTAGTATATTATTTATTACAGGCCAACTAAGAGATAAAGCGAAAAGAATGTTGAAACTGATTGAAGAAACACCCCCGCGCTTATCGGTCTACGATATGTGGGAATTGGACGCAAGAGTTTTATTGCACATATTTACGCTAGTGTCATCTCTTATTCTTGCACAGCTACAGTTCGTATTTTTGTAACATTCACAGTAGTTAAATAGAAACATTGTACCTACCTGACTGTCTATCTGTTATCAAATTGTACCTACCTACCTTGTTATCTAGTTAGGCTAATTAGGGCAGATACAAATAAATGGTCCTGCTTTTAATTGGGAGTAGTTATATCGAACTCAACATTGACATCGACGAGTTGTTGAGAGTGAGATTGCTTCTGGCATATCCCTCTCGACTCGGCTGACCCAGGGCCATCGCGATGTCCCCTTCGGGTGCAATTATGTGGCCCAAAAGGTTAGTTGCTTATTTAACATTAACACTTCTTCAGTGTGGAATTAAAAAATAAAAATGTTCGTTCAGATCGCAGAATTCACTAAAACTATTTTATGTAGGTACCTACATAATTATTTTGTACCGTATACACTAACTGCCTTAATAAAAAGATTATAGGTACACAGGGTATATACAACGGTTATGTGAAAATTTCCATACAAAATTTTTACATAACAGCTTTATATACCCTGTGTAATTTTTTATTAGTAAGGCAGTGGGTATTTACATTGCGTGACGTAAGTCTCAGTAGACAGTTTAGTTATGAGGGCGACACTGAAAGTTTTTAGAACTGGCCACTTGTAAACGAAATAATAAATCACAAGAAACAACCCCCAAAAAGTCGAAAATAAGTTATGTAAGTTAGCCTTATAACTTTGATAGTATACTATATAATAAGATATACTAGTAATACATATTTTGATTGAAACTGTCACGTCGGGGGATCCTAACTAGTAGAGCACTACGTCATATTATCGAAACGATCCAAGATTTGATATGATACCCATATTGAGGCAATCTTGGATTTGAAATTTGTCATATTGTATGGTATTCTGCTAGTCAAGCCCCTTCATTTGATATCTATACTGAGGGAGTTGAGAAAAAATATGTACTCCGTCAGTTGTATCGGCGGCCATCTTGGACTGATGTTTTTCAAACATAGCTAAGAACACTCCCGACTAATATACCTTTCAAACAAAAAAACTAAATCCAAAACGGTTCATCCGTTCAGGAGTTACGATGCCACAGACAGACACAGACACACACACACACAGAGAGAGAGAGAGAGACACGTCAAACTTATAACACCCCGTCGTCTTTGCGTCGGGGTTTAAAAAATAACTTCAAATTTTGAAAGTGGAACTCTTTACCAATATTATTGTATATGTATTTTATTCATTTGTCATATGTTTACGATTTGGCGGCAAATTAAAAATTGTCCGTGTCACGTCAGCATGAATTTACCTAATGCGAGAAAATTTTCGTGCAATGATTTTTATGACTTTCGATGTAATTTAAGCCAACAAGAAAGTTATGATAGACTTCGATTGGCCTTTCACAATGAAGCATGGGGCTTCATTGTACCTCTGTTAACAACTGGTTTAATGAGTGTAAACGTAGAAGGATGGCCTTCTACGGCGATGACTGAAGATAACATCAGTGTTGTGCGGCGTATGATAGAGACTGACAAAAGAGTGACTTATCAGCAGATTCGGACAAGCTTAGGCATCGGTATGAGTCAAGTGCACAAAATCCTCCATGAACAATTAGCGGTCAGGAAGCTTTGTACCCGGTAGATACCTCATAATTTGACAAAGGCCCAAAAACTCCGTCGTATTGATTGGTGTCGTGAAATGGTTCAAAGATATAACGGGGGTGACTGAAATGCTGTGTTCGAAACACTTACAGGTGACGAAAGCTGGATTTATTGTTATGATCCCGACACTAAAAAAGATGGTGGCCTCGTTCTTCGGAAGGACAGGTCATTACGCAACAATTGCTTTAGAGGATCGAAAAACAGTTACTGCAGAGTGGTACCTACACTAACAATTGTTTGCCACTGGTCTTAGAAAACGTTCGGGACAAACGACCTCGAAGTAGGATCCTCCTTCACCACCACAACGCCTCGTCGCACACCGCCAAACAAACAATCGACTACTTGACGACGTCAGACGTGGAATTACTGGGTCATTCGCCCTATAGCCCCGACCTCGCACCTTGCGATTTTTATTTATATCCGAACATAAAAGAAAAACTTCGAGGAAAACTTTTTATGAACGCCGAGGAAGCAGTGGCTGCGTTTCAAAACGCCGTCGAAGAGACCCCCTAAGGACGAGTGGCCAAAGTGCTTTTCTCAGTGGTTCTATCGGATGCAACGATGTATTGATGTAAATGGACACTATTTTGAAAAGATATAATAAAACTAGTAACTTGCTAGTTTGTTCTGTTTTTGATTTTCTAAGAACTTTCAGTGTCACCCTCGTAAAATCAGATGATTTTGTTAAGATTATGTATATTTAGCGCTATGACCCATCCTCAAGTATCTACCAAAGTTATTGATGATTGATTATGATGGCTCGAATATCCAAAATGGTGATTCCATTCTACACCGTTTTTCAGGCGTATTGGCAAAAAGTTCAAATTCTTTTTCCAACTTAAGATAACGGCATTGACTGTAGTTAGGACTATTACTTAAGGTGATTATGAGACTCCACCCATAAGAGTGTACAGGTGCGGTACTGGCGCAGGCTTTCCTATCGGATTGAGGAGGTCAGAGGCACTCGCTCCTATAAAAACCGTATAAGCCTAATGAAAAGGAAGATAAGAAGTAAGCGGAGACCGAGCTCCGTATTAAAAGCCTCGGATAAGTTACGATGGTGATGATGGTGGAGAGAACTTACAATCGGATTTTCGGAATACGAAAGGTAAAAAAAACTATTTTTATACCAAGATATATTTTATTTCTCTATTAGCATTACATAACAACAACAGTATATATACAGTAACACCAACAAATATTCACTATATTTTGTGATATAATTGTACTACAGTAATTACTTAAAGTACCTACTTACAGTAATATGATAAAACCAATACTTTTAAATGGCGGATCCGACAAAGACGTATACACCGATATTAATTATGTATAATACCATGCCAATATGTAAATATTATAGTCATTTTATTTTTATACACAGTTATACATTTCAACCGTACAATTGAGTTCGACCAAACCTTCTAAGAAACCCTTGACTAAAATCAATCGAAAATGAAACGTGAATATAAAAAGATAAGCACTCCACTCCAGATTCGCAACTTAGCTAAAAAGCACGCTGTGAAAAAAGAACCAACAAATCAGTCTGACATCCTGGGCTTAATCGCTATATCTAATAAACTTTTATTGTCAATTACTAATAAGCTGATCAGTACTTTGATCACAGACACAAACTAATACAACACTTACCTTCCAAATTCAAAATAACTAAGCTAGTCAAGTATTCCCTCTAAGAAGTTAACTACGTTAGATACAGTAGTACAACTTACTATAAAACCTACAGGAAATAAAATCAAGGCGTGTTACCGAGCAATATATAGGTGATGTGCTGGATATCAGCTGATATAACAAGAAAAAAGATCCGTATCCTTGACACCGGATTCGGATCCATTTCTAACGATCCAGTACATTACTGGACATATTTGAATGTTTGGCGACACTAGTTTCTACACTAACGATATTTAAGAGCACTTCCCTTTGATTTTATAGTTTGCTAGTCGCTCTTCCGCCTTCGAAATTCAAAAAAAAAGAAACGAAAACTGAAGCGCGTATAAAGTATGTATTTGAATAACGCTTGTAGGTACTGCAAGAAGGAAATATACCTAGTATGCAAAACGTAATTCTTCCTTATAGTCAAGTTTGTCGAGAGCGGGCTTGCAAGCGAAGTTGATCATAGGCGGCGGTCCGCACATGAGCACTATGACGTCATCAGATGGTGGAAACAGGTGATCACGGATCATCTCATCGTTGATGAATCCAACGCTGTATTTCCATCCTGAAATAATAAAATAAATACCATTTCAATTTCTCATTGTTTCTCATGAGTGGGAATTGGGAAATGAAAAATTATAATACATTAAGTAATATAGTGAACAAGTTATTTGCGATTTATTTTGTGATATTTTATTTTTTGTTCCCAACGTTACGGTTACTTATCAGCAGGCATAGTCACTTTAAGACATGAGATGACTACCATCTTGTTCGATGGTAGTCGTCTCATGTCTTATACACACATCAACAAAGTCTAGGGAACAAGGACATTTCTAGTTTTTATTTAAAAACCCTTTCTTGTAATAGTGAGTGTTTTATATCAATAGAAGGGTATTTTTATACCGTTTTTAATTTTAATTTTAATAAAATCATTTTCATACCAAATTTTTTTTTTTTTTAAGAAAGAATTGAATAGTGCCAATATTGAGTATTACAACCTTCTATGATTAGGCACAAAAATAACGAGGTAGTAAGAAATACAGTAATTAACCGTACTTTAAACGTTTTTAATAATCTGTAGGACCTCCTAAAGCATTAGCAACAGCTCGACAACGGCGTGGCATACTTAGTATGAGATTGTCAATCATCGTCTGTGGAATATGGCTCCATACACTGCGAAGGTGTAAAAAAAGTAGTTCTTCAGTGTTCAGATTTTCCAAAGAATCACTGAAAGCTCTTCTCCCAAGCAAATCCCAGGCATGCTCTATGGGATTGAGGTCGGCAGACTGAGCAGGCCATTCCAACGTCGTCATATTGTGCTCGCTTAACGCATTGACCACTACCCTCGCGGTGTGTGACCGTGCATTATCTTGCATGAACATAAAATCTTGACCGAACTGCTGTCGATGAGGGATTACCATGGGGTGTATAACCTCCTGAATGTATTGGTTTGCATTCAAATTGCCCCGTATCCAAACGAGGTCGGTCCTTCCACCAAGGCGAATTCCAGCCCATACCATGATTGTTCCACCTTGGTAAGGATGAACTTCTTGCGGATTCTGGAGACGACTCCGACGTCCAGGAACTCGCCATATACGCACTCTTCTCGAATCAGGATGAAAACCGAAGCAAGATTCGTCGGAAAACAGAACCCGTGCCCATTGATGGTCGGTCCACTGTAAAAGTGCGTTAGCCCACAATAAGCGACGACCTCGATTTCCACGTCGAAGAGCTGGAACCCTAAGCGGTCTGCGAGAATAAAGATTGGCTTCGTGTAGTCTTCTTCTGACAGTTTGATCCCTAATAACCACTTGATGCTGAGACTGGAGGCCTGCGACCAACTGACGAGCAGTAATCGTGGGTTGCCGCCTTGCGGAATTTTGCAAGAAACGATCTTGTCGCGGGGTAGTAACCCTATTTCGTCCCCTGTGACGTTCGGCAACATCCCCTGTAGACCTGTAGCGTGCCCATAATCTGCAAATTACGCTTGGTTGGGTGTTGACAGCATCCGCTACGTCGCGTTGAGTTCGTCCAGCTTGCAGCATAGCAACAGCCCTTAACATCTCTTCGCGACTTAAATGACGACGTGACATGATGACTACAGTCATAAAAATGCACAAACCATACATAAAAGACGTATTATTGATAATAAACGTTATTTACAATCAAAAAAAATAATTTTTATTTTGCCTCAGAGAAACTGCACAATCAAACACTTTTAAAAATTTTCCCTCCATATTCGAAAATCATTACTTATTTAAATTTATTTTTTAATTTCGAACAACTCTGTAATCTACTTTATTCTATTTTTATTTATTTGCTGCCAGTTATTTGCAAAACAAGATTTACACGAAAAAAAAAAATTGGGGTCATCTTGTTCCCTAGACTTTGTTGAGGTGTTTAGTTATCTCAAAGTACTATGCAAAAACAAATATTGTTTAAATGATGAATATACATAACAGCACCAATTATATTACTCAATGGTCGAGTTCGATCAATTTTGACCGAACTGTGTAGTGTACCGGTATCGGAGTTCGATAGCAAAATCAGAGGTCGCGGGTTCGATTACCGCTTTATTAAAAAGATTGTGTGCAAGAATGGTTTTTTGCATTGGTCTAGGTATTTCTAAATATACTTAAAATGTATGTATTTATAAAAATGTCCGTATCCGTATTCTAGAATCCATATAACAAGCTCTATCATAAAACAAGGTCTAGATTACATTAGCTAGCTAACGGCCTAGAAATTATCACTTATCTATATTGTAAAATCATTGAGAGCCTCTAACAATGTTTCACTACATCGTTGTTGCAATGTTATTCATAGTAGACGACACGGTAACACCCTATTGTTATTCTTTACCTTGATTAGGTCTGTCAATTGTGTACCACACTTTAAACTGATCAGGAAATTCAACTTGATATTTTTCCAGTTCATTTCTCAGTAAGATATCTTCTTCCGTCTGGTTGGCGAACAACAATCGGATTTCAGTTCTGTCGTTGCTATCTCTGCATATGTGTCTAATGAGTTGGAGCATTGGAGTGATGCCAGTACCACCTGTAGACAAGAATTTTATTTTTATTAAAATATTTAATATTATTTAACGGCAATAGGCTCACCCCCTATTACGTGGGACCGAATTCGATGATTGGTGAAATGTGGGTATTAATTCACCTCTGCCTAACCCTCCGGGGATAGAGGCGTGTATGTATTTCCTAAAGGGCCAATTGCCGAAAGACATAAGACTCCCTATAAAAAGTCCTTCGCAATATTGAAACACTGAAGAATGCTCTTAACTGTCATCGTAAACCTTTGAGGGTGCCGTAAGGCGAAACCTAATAAATAATACTGTGGAAAAAGAACAAGTGTACTTTCTTTTTCTCAATATGTATAACAATAAACTCCACCAAATATCATCAATTAGCAGTATACAATCCTTCATTAACTTTACAAAATATTTCGGCATGATACACAATTAATGCTAAAATAGCATTTAAGTATAATATCTGTTTAATCCTCCTAATGGATCTAGCTAGTAAAAATAAAAAAATATAACGAAATTACATTTAAAATGCAAAGATCATTATATTTAATAGTTGTGATGACTGTGGTAAGTTCCACTCCATTAGTCTAATCTAATGTAAGGAATAATAGGCCCATTATTTAGTCATCGGGGTGGAACCAAATAATAAATTAAATTTATATCGATATGTAAGTATCATAAGTCATAACAGAGGTATTTTATCTACAACATAACTCAAGGGATTAATTATAATCACGACAACGCAATAAGCAGGGTAATCATTGAATAAGAGATGACAGAACAAACTGCAAAGTTAAGAGCAACTGTTCCAAAAAGTTTCACCAAGACAAGTGCCTTGATTTATTAGTAGTTTATTAACTGGAAATCCGACGCATTTTGTTTACACGCTCAACTTCGATCATGTATTAAAAGTCTCTTCTTCACCCGAAAGTAAACCTCAGTCGCATCCAATATAGGGCTACAGCCTACCGTACGAAAACTGTATTGGAATACGTTGCACGGTTTAGAAGTAAAAAGCAAAGAAACAGATAGACGTGTAATGGTTGCCTTTATTATAATACATTACTATGACATCGCAATCTCACTAAGTAATCAAAAGGATATTCCTCAATATTCTAGTTTCACCGTATTAAACCAATATGCTAGCTGCTAGATAGCCGACATGAATACCTAATAATAATTATTATTATTACCTACTAATAAATATTTTAATCTAGTCCAGTCAATTAAAGGTGTCGTGTTAGAGATAACAAACATTAAACGTAAAACAATAGATTACCAGCGTCATGATTGAAATGTTCAGATATCAGATTAGATTATTAATCATTTCCACCAGCATGTTGTACATTATAAACAACTGAGCAGTCTTTACAATTTGGTTCATTGTGGTAATAGTTTAAGTTAAAAAGGTTTGATTCCTAAGGCCGTCCGCTGCCTCATATGTGTGCATGCATACAGACGACTGTTTCTTGCAAATTATATGATGCAAATTTCGTGCAAAATACATACGATGTGCAAGGGGATTTGCAATTAAAACAATATTTTCAAAATCAAGTCTATATCACGATACACTGTATATGCTGCTGCGGTCGGCTACGAAATCATATCTTTAATCTGGTCACTTTGGTGTCCACGAAAAAATTATTAGTGTACCGTTATCGTTAATACGGTAGTAAATTTTATTAGTGTTCCCTTATCGTTAATACGGTTTGGTCTTATTTTCTGTCATTAATAAACAGAAATTGGAAGAAAACGAACGCGCGACTGAACGTCTGTCACGGCAAAAGCAAGCGAGTGGGATAAACTCCACAGACACACCACAATCCAGTGGGTAAAGTTACTACTTTGTCCATTGTAGATTACAAAACTACTAATTAGTCAAATTGATACCATGTAATCTTTTATAAATATTTTAGTTTCGAGTCATTTTTGTAGTCAATATCGTCGTCTCACGCAATTCTAGCAGTTACGAGATGCTGTTTGGCAAACAATCTTATTAAGAAAACTGACTGATTGTCAAAAGCGTCATGTCATGATTTTGTACTGTACCTATGATAAATAGCTATTTGTAATGTAATTAGTTGCCAAGAGAACAATATATCTAACGAGAACAAAGTATACCTCTTCTTACAATCCCGTGTTCTTCAAGCGGGGCGTGAAAAAGTATTTGTCAAGGCCGTCAAAGTAGGGACGACCATTTTGTAATTGAAAGCATCTGGTCCTTATCAACTGGAATTTCCCCCTAAGACCTCACCAACAAGGTAAGGTCAATTGACGGGCTGAAATATTAAAAAAATATATATCGTAGGTACCTGCAATCATATTCAATTTGTTGGCCAAGATCTTAACAGGTGGGTCTTTTCTTAACTTCTTGATCAAAAATACACCATTGCCGGAGTACTGTAATCTCCCGGATGGTCCTCGAAAGTCGATGGTATCGTTTATTTTCATGTTCTCCAAATACTGTGATAGCTTACCACCCTCGGGGAATTTAGGATGCACATTTTTGAAATACACCTGGAAATAATTCATGGTACTACAAATGTGAAGCGATAGGCGAGGCCACGTGCTTGTCTACCACCTAAGTGGTATATCAAAATAAATCTTCTACTATTTGGTTTATTTTGGAAGCTTTTTTAAGCAGTCGTCTAAATAATAGGATACGCCAGCAAAATATTTTACAATTTTGCTAACAAACCTCAAGGGATGTCAACATTCGTAGATAATCACAAGTATTTTGGTGACAAATCTGCCATATTTGGCGGCAGGTCTACCTTTTTTAGTACCAAAATATATTTCCCAAATTTAAGTTACCATGAGTGTTGTTGTGTTGAACAGAAAAAGCAGTTAATGTTTTCAGAAACGGAGTTTATAGCTTAAATTGTGCGTATAGGCACAATTTAAGCTATAAACTCCGTATATATATGTATATATAAAGCCGGTAATAAATAAAACCCCAAAACATAATGTTAAAAAATCGCAATCTCATCGTACGTTTCTGTCATCTTTTAATCGCGTGAATTTTTTATATCAACAAAACTGAGAGATTGAGATTTCTCACAAACAAGTCATCATTCCTTGCGTTAGTCTGTAACGACGCGCTCTGCAAACGTCGTCACACCGGTTTTAATTCTATTTTTGAACGAAAAGTTTCGGAACGCGGAGTGAATGACATTTTGACGTATAGCTGTCAAAGCACCTTTCTTCCTAGCGTTGAGGCTGGATGGTCGATATTCATGGCTTCGTAACTTAATTTCAATAAATCTCATAAACATGAGAGTATTTTTGCCTAAAGGATAATAGTTTGTGTCTTCACAACTATCCTCTTGTGGAATTATAGTTTATTTCTGGTGAGTTGTCATTTTTTAATAAGATTCACTTTGTTGGAATTCGCCACGTTCCTAATTTGAAAAATAATTGTTAAAATTCTATTGTTTCAGCTCTTAATCTGAGAATATTATGATTTCTTTTGCTATTGGCATTGTTCCAGCAAATTAAGGCGGTAAGTCGCACAAATTTATAAAAAAATTAGGACCTCGTGTTCATATTGGAGTTTGTTCTAATGACATGCAATTTTGTTACAGGTTTCCAAATTGGAACCGCCTTTTTTTCCTTTTTCTCTTTTTCCTTTGGACTTTTTCTCTTTTTGCCTTTGGATCTTTTCTTTGGACCTTTGTCTTCGGTCATCTGCATTTCCTTATGGAGGGTTTGGACTTTTCGCCTCAAACCTGGATGTACCGCATGGGCTTAAACTGAAAACTTCGCCTGCTACGAGCTTTCTCGCTGCTGTGTTTACATATACTCGCCGAGGGATGCCGTGAGCTTACTTTAATTATATTTTAAATCTAAACTTCAAAATAACCTAAAAATGCATTGGTGACATAAGATCATATTGACATAAGATCATATTGACATAGGATCAGATTGACCTAGCTTATAAAACTCTAATTTTAAATTTAAGGTTAGATATACATTAGGAATGTATCCTTGCAACTATTTCTAAATGCACACTGGAGTGGACAATAAAACCTTAAACCTCACCGTTTGGTTTCATTTAGCTCACCTCCGGCAGATTAAAAGTTTCCAATCTCCGCTGATTATCCTAGGCATGTGTATCTCCAAGGCGCCCGAACTTTTATGGTAATGTACTTACAAACCAATTTTATTTCTATTTCTTTTAAATAGGAGATACAGAGAAAATAAAATCTTTTTTTTTTTATTATTACATCTGGCACTCGCGAACAGGGACATGACAGTGTGCATATATCTTTATTCCTTGTCACCTTTGCATTATTTTTTACCTTATCATGTTAAGAACAGTGTTTTCTTCATGTATTTTACTGTTACATAACTGTGTATTACAGTAAATCTTTGTTATTGTTTACTTTGCAAAACTAATCATACTACAAGTTAGTACTATTGTTTGTATCTCTCAATTACAGGTGAATGTTTCAATTTGTATAACATGGTTATTGTTATAATTGTTTTATCTTATATAGCTTTTGTTTATTACAGGTAAGATTTTCCACTTAGTAATATTATATAATTACTAGTTCTTAACCTTTATTCACATGTGTGAAAACATAGTAATATTTGAATATTTGCTGTTTACCTTAAGTAGACATAAATAATTTATTTTGTGAATCACTAATGCATTTTTATCTTTATAGGCATTTGACCTAAATAATTTTTGCAACAATAACATTCCATTCTATGAGTTTGTTTGACTTTTGAGTTTAGCGTTTTGCTATCAATGCAATTAACTTCATTCATAATTTAATTAACTTTAATTAGAAACTTTAATTGATACTTTAATTAGAAACTTATAGTGTATTTAATACAACTTTTTATTAGATTTTCACATCCTTTTATAAATCAAACATGGATAAGGAAATACAGGTCCCGCCTTTGTTTGAGAATATTGTTAATGATGTTCCAGTTGGTACTTCTACTCATGAGATGCCTCATGTCATGGCTGATTTATCTGAAGTTGTTGATCCATTTTCGAATAGTCGAGGAGCTGGTGATCATAGTCTGAGAGCCGCATCTTCATTTAATATGATGAATGTTTTATTGAATGATAATTTGAGGAAAAACTTGCCTTCTGTTACTAAGTTGCCTGATTTAAAACGAAGTAAGCTTTTGTATGATGGTAAATCGTGCGTTAGGGAATTTATTACTCAAGTGGAAGAATATTTCTTGTTTAAAAATTTTAATGAATATTTTTTGGTTAGTTCATTCTCTGATCTTTTGTCAGGCACTGCGCTTAAATGGTTTCGTAGTGTTCGTATTCGTATTGCTTCTTGGCAGGATTTGAAGGCTGCGTTGTTGAAACGTTTTGATAGAATTGAATTTGATTATCATTTGGAACATGAACTCCGTACTCGTAAACAAAAGATAACTGAGTCATTACCAGATTTTATTACAGACATAATGGATATGGCTAGCCGTTTGTCTATGCCTGTTTTTGATGCTACCCTCATAACTATTATTAAACATAACATGTTGAATATTTACACACCTTTTGTGTTTGGTAGAACTATTTCTTCTATCGACGAATTTATTAACCTCAGCAGAGAATTAGAGAATTTTGTGTCAAGAAAGAACTTGAGTGAGAATAAAAGTATTAAAAAAGAAAAATATTCTGCTCAAATTAGTGCTGTTAAATCAGATGATTTAACTTGTTTAAAATGTAAGTCCTCTGGACATTCTTATAAAAATTGCCCTACATTTCCAGGTGTAATTTGTTTTAAATGTCACAAGCTTGGCGTCACTACGAAGAATTGCGAAGTTTGTAATTCAAATACTGTTCAGTCAAAAAACGTATCAGGTCCCATCGAGCCCTAGTTTTTGATAAAACCTCTGGTGACTCGATGTTGAAAAAATTTAGCAGTGCTCCGAATGAAGCCACTTGTAAGAAAGAATTTAATGAATGGTTGGATTATTTGAAAGTTTTCTTTAATAATATCAGGGCTGCTCCTGTTTTGTTTGTTAAACATAAAGACACTAGACCTTATTTAAATTTTAATATTAATAATAAATTTTATTCAGGTTTGTTAGATAGTGGAGCTTGTAGTTGTGTACTCGGTTCTAATATTCATCAAACATTTTTGCAATTAGGTTATAAATTTAAACCTTATAAAGGTAACGCTGTTACTGCTGATGGTTCTGCACACAATGTTATTGGAACTATGGTTTTACCTATCACTTGTGATAACTTAACTCAAAATGTAGATTTTTTGATAATACCTTCTTTTAAACCTTCAATTATTTTGGGATTTGACTTTTGGTTGAAATTTAATCTTGCTAAAGACTTATGGAATAATATTACTTTTGAATATGAATCCACTACTTGTGTAAATGCAGTTACTTCTGTTTCTGAACTTTCTCCTTCTGAGAAACACGAGTTAAATAAAATTATTTCACTTTTTGAAAATATTTCTTATGAAAAGAGAGGCTTAGGTCTTACTCATTTAGTTAAACATAAAATTAATGTTACTGGTGAACCTTTTAAACAACGTTATTGGCCCCTTAGTCCTGCTAAACAAAAAGAACTTTATGATGAAGTGGAAGTTTTATTAAAGGAAAATATTATTGAACCTTCTAAATCTCCTTGGTGTTCTCCAGTGTTAGCCGTTGAAAAACGCGATGGTGGAACAAGATTATGTTTGGACTCTAGACGTTTAAATTCAGTTACTGTTAAAGATTCTTATCCTTTACCTTACCCTTCTAGAATTTTAGATAACCTTCGGGGTGCTAATTATATAACTACTATTGATTTGTCTAAAGCATTTTTGCAAATCGCTTTAGAAGAATCTTCTCGAGAGAAGACTGCTTTTGTTGTTCCTGGGAAAGGTTTATTTCATTTTACCCGGATGGTGTACGGTTTGACTAATGCACCTGCAGAGTTGCAGAGACTCGTAGACAAGTTGTTTGGACCAGAATTTGATAATGTAGCATTCTGTTACTTAGATGATCTCATATTGATAAATTCTACATTCTCTGATCATTTAGATTATTTAAATAAAATTTATGAAATCCTTAAAGATGCTGGGTTAACTATTAATTTAAAAAAGTGTAATTTTTGTAAAGATAAACTGCGTTATCTTGGTTATATTGTTGATAGTAATGGTTTACATACAGACCCTGCTAAATTAGAGTCCATTAAAAGTTTCCCACGCCCAGAAAGCGTTAGACAATTAAGAAGTTTTCTTGGGTTATGTTCTTATTACCGTAGATTCATTGATAAGTTTGCTGATATTGCTTCGCCCTTAACCAAATTAACGGCCGGAAGCAAGAATTCTAAAAAATCTCTTTTCTGGAATGAAGAAGCTGAAGTTGCTTTTCATAATTTAAAACTTGCATTAATTTCTGCACCAGTTTTACATTGTCCGAATTTTGAAAGACCATTCTCTTTACATTGCGATGCTAGTTCTGTTGGAATTGGTAGTGTCCTGAGCCAAGATGATGATAATGGAGATCAACATCCTGTAGCTTATTATTCTAGATCACTTAATAAATGTGAACGTAATTATAGTACAACTGAGAGAGAGTTGTTGTCAATATTGGATTCTATTGAACATTTCAGACCTTATATTGAAGGAATGAAATTTACAGTTATCACTGACCATGCTAGTTTAACTTGGCTTCTTAAACTTGATAATCCTAGTGGTCGTCTTGCACGTTGGGCTGCTAGAATTTCTCAATTTACTTTTGATGTTAAATATAAAAAAGGTTCTTTACATTTAGTTCCAGATTGTTTATCCAGAATAGAAATTTCTGCTATTAATATTCCTGTAAATAATATTATTGTTATGCCAAATGAGGATATCGTTGATCCTTGGTATAGAAAAATATTTGTAAATTGTCAAAAGTTTCCTAGAAAATATAAAAATTTCAAAGTTGAAAGTGATACTTTGTATAGATTTTGTAAAGATAAATATAATCCTAATAATCGTTTAAATTGGAAAATTGTCATACCTAAAGAACACATCTTAGACACTATTAAATCTAATCATGATGATGTTAATTCAGGACATTTAGGAATTCATAAAACTTTAAATAAATTAAAAATACATTATTTTTGGAAAGGTATGTTTATTGATGTTCAAAAATACATTTCTTCTTGTGATGCTTGTAAAGCTTATAAATCTTCTACTAATCCACCTCATGGAATTATGGTTAATCCTAAGAAAGTTGATAAACCAATGTTAATGCTTTCTATTGATATTATTGGAACTCTTCCAAAAGCTTATTCTGGCCATAAGTATATACTTTCAATCATAGATGTTTTTACAAAATATTGTTGGATATTTCCTATGACTAGTGCTACCACTAAAGTAATTTGTGGGATACTTGAAAAAGAAATATTTCTTAAGTTTGGAACACCTAAAATTTTTGTTTGTGATAATGGAAGCCAATTTACAGCTAAGCAATTTGTAGATTTTCTAAAAAGTTATAATATTAGTAAAATATTTTATAATACTTTATATACACCTCAAAATAATCCTGTAGAGAGATATAACAAAACAGTCGAAACATGTATTTCTTGTTTTGTTAAAGATGATCATAGAACTTGGTCAAAATATTTGCCTCATGTTCAATTAGCTTTAAATAGTAGTGTGAATCTAGCTACAGATTTCACTCCTAATTTTCTCATGTTCGGTAGAGAACTTATTTTTGATGCTTCATTGCACCGTTTTAGTAATTCTTTTGATAACCTCAATCAACTTGATGTTGTTGATAGGTCTTCATTTGCTTTTTCACTTAAATCACTTAGTGATATTTTTATAAAAGTTCAAGCTTCATTGCTTAAAGCTTATAAGCGTAATGCGCGTTATTATAATATAGGAAGGAAGGTCATTTCTTTTGAGGTGGGAGATATAGTGTGGAGGAGAAGTTTTGTGCAGTCTAATGCTCCTGCATTCTTTTCGGCTAAGTTAGCACCTAAGTTTGTTAAGTGTGAAATAATAGATAAAATTTCCTCTAATGTTTATGTTTTAAAAGACCTTAATAAAAACTATACTGGTCGTTATCATATTAAAGACATAATTAAATATTAAAATTATTCTTGTTTTGACAATGTCTATCTTTGTCTTTGGTACTTTGTTTGAAGTATGACCCCACTATGAGGTGATGTTTGAAAGGTTGAGGGGTGTTGAAAGGAGATGTATGTTAGGAACTTCACAACAATTTATTAATTTCAATTTTAGTTTCCTTCAAAAATAACTTAGGTCATTTTAGGACTTGTTATTGTGTAACTCTACTCCATATTAACAAATTGTTCCACATCAAAAGATCTTATATTTTTATTTATCTTTGTTGTATAGGATTATTTTCCTGTATATATTTTTATACACTTGTATATTTAATATTGTATATTTTGTACAAATTTAGGAATTTAGTTTCTACTCTAATATAGGAGTGAAATTTAATATTCATTTTCTACATTAAATTCACTTGACTTATTTCCACTCACTTAGGGAATGGAAAATTAAGTTTCTTGAACTTTATTTTTGTACAGTTCTGGGTTATTTTCTTAGTATTAAGATTCTCGGATTGGACGCATTTTATGCATTTTTTACACACCTTGTTATACCATTTTTTGGGAAACTTGTGTCTTACTGGACTTTACAATTTTTTCTGCTATTGTGTTTCATACACATAGTCACACCTTACGCTTTGCGCACGGGAAGCTGGTGGTGTTGAGCCGGTCGTAATTGTCGTTTTTCTCTTTTTGTACGATTGTGTTTTTATACACATTGTTACATTTTTTATGCTTTGCGCACGGGATGTCGGTGGTGTTGTGCCGGTCGCAAATGTCATACTTTTCTTATGCGGTTGTGCTCAGAAAGTCAGTGGTGTTGTACTGGTCACAATTGTCATATTTTCTTTATATTTTGCTTGTGCTCGGAAAGTTGGTGGTGTTATGCCGATCACAATGCTTATAAATATATTATTACGACACTTTTGTTGTGATTTTGTTTTGACGTTTTGGATGTTGGAATAGGAATTTGAAGTCGGCGGCTTTTCAACCTAACCGACAGTGGGAAAACTTCATTGTTTTTACCGATTTTCTTTCAGATTCGGCAGCGTTGGTGCTTAACCGATATCTTGTTAGTTTCATATTTTTGTTTCAGGAATAGCTGGTATAGAGTCGGTGGCGTAGGAGCTCAACCGCACTTTTGTATTGATGCTAGAAGGCTGGTTAAGATCAAGGATTAGATTCGACGGCGTTGGTTGCCTAATCGATATCTGGAATGGAATTGAGTAGGGATTGTTTAATTTGTTTTATTGAAGGATTTATTTTCACTTTTGTGTTGAAATAAGTTTTTACTCTTTTCTGAGTTTGGTTTCGGTTATTCCATTAAGTTGGATAGTGTCCTTTGTTTCCATTTGAAACTGGAAATTCTTTTTCAACTTAATTCTTTACTTTTCGAGTGTTTTCACATTCTTTGATTTTTAGGAATGCTTTCCCATTCTTTAATTTATAATTATTTCTGCAATACCCAATGCAAGATGCTTTCGCATTGCCTTTTTTGTTTATTGAAAAATGTTGCAAGACATTTTGTCTTTTGAGGTTTTTTGGAATTTTGTTCTGGACTCTCATAATTCTCATCAGAAAAGGAAGTTTCTTTCTTTCTTTTTCTTTTTGGGGAGGGATGTAATGTAACGACGCGCTCTGCAAACGTCGTCACACCGGTTTTAATTCTATTTTTGAACGAAAAGTTTCGGAACGCGGAGTGAATGACATTTTGACGTATAGCTGTCAAAGCACCTTTCTTCCTAGCGTTGAGGCTGGATGGTCGATATTCATGGCTTCGTAACTTAATTTCAATAAATCTCATAAACATGAGAGTATTTTTGCCTAAAGGATAATAGTTTGTGTCTTCACAACTATCCTCTTGTGGAATTATAGTTTATTTCTGGTGAGTTGTCATTTTTTAATAAGATTCACTTTGTTGGAATTCGCCACGTTCCTAATTTGAAAAATAATTGTTAAAATTCTATTGTTTCAGCTCTTAATCTGAGAATATTATGATTTCTTTTGCTATTGGCATTGTTCCAGCAAATTAAGGCGGTAAGTCGCACAAATTTATAAAAAAATTAGGACCTCGTGTTCATATTGGAGTTTGTTCTAATGACATGCAATTTTGTTACAGGTTTCCAAATTGGAACCGCCTTTTTTTCCTTTTTCTCTTTTTCCTTTGGACTTTTTCTCTTTTTGCCTTTGGATCTTTTCTTTGGACCTTTGTCTTCGGTCATCTGCATTTCCTTATGGAGGGTTTGGACTTTTCGCCTCAAACCTGGATGTACCGCATGGGCTTAAACTGAAAACTTCGCCTGCTACGAGCTTTCTCGCTGCTGTGTTTACATATACTCGCCGAGGGATGCCGTGAGCTTACTTTAATTATATTTTAAATCTAAACTTCAAAATAACCTAAAAATGCATTGGTGACATAAGATCATATTGACATAAGATCATATTGACATAGGATCAGATTGACCTAGCTTATAAAACTCTAATTTTAAATTTAAGGTTAGATATACATTAGGAATGTATCCTTGCAACTATTTCTAAATGCACACTGGAGTGGACAATAAAACCTTAAACCTCACCGTTTGGTTTCATTTAGCTCACCTCCGGCAGATTAAAAGTTTCCAATCTCCGCTGATTATCCTAGGCATGTGTATCTCCAAGGCGCCCGAACTTTTATGGTAATGTACTTACAAACCAATTTTATTTCTATTTCTTTTAAATAGGAGATACAGAGAAAATAAAATCATTTTTTTTTTATTATTACAAGTCTCGATCACAAGTCTTCTTAACCTTGGACTCTGGGGTCTGCTTAGTACAGTATCATTTGCCTTGAGTATTTCGGCTATATTGGGAGCGACGCTATATGGGAAGTGGTTACCGTGGCATGAGAAGAGGGCCAGATCGTGAGAGATGGCCCTGGGTCGGCCGGGGTGCGAGGGATATGCCTGTCAACCTCACCTTCGGCAACCGAAACGACCCACAGGCGGCGTGCGTTTTAGTCGGTTCGAGTCCGACATAACCTCCTCCACCGGCTCCGGTGGGGAGGTATCCGTGGGGATTTTGCGCACGTAAAAAAAAAAAAAAAAAAAAAAAAGTGGTTACCGTGGCCTACGGATATTGTAGGCGCTTGGCAAAACCGCAGCATGCGTGCAGCATCCCACAGCATGAGCATGCGTGGGATGAAGTTTCTTTCATACCGCACATTGTACACCGTCTCAGATCAGTCTCGCACAATTCATCTGAGCACAAACAATTGTATAGGCGGTAGAACACACACACAGCGATGCAAAGTCCTGCCTAAGGCTGGGAGGTTCCACATTGCCTGCGAGTACAAGATTGTCGATCAGCCTCAAAGCCCCGAATCACCGAATTACACCGAATCAAAGGGGTCAAGCTGGTATACAGGCGCTCCAGCAAAAAGGTAACAGCAGTGCTCCATGCGGGGCCGAACAGAGAAGGGAGGTGATAGCGATAGGCCTGTAATTGGACGGATATGTCCTGTCACCTTTCTTAGGCATAGGATGTACAGATGCAGTCTTCCACGAGGCCCGGACTTGCCTCGCAGAGTAAGAGAGTGCGAAAAGACGTGTAAGTATAAGGCACAGCTCGGGGGCACAGTGCTTAAGCAACATTGCCGGTATACGATCCGCCCCACTCGACTTCCGAACATCTAGGGACTTAAGTTCCCGCCGCACCACCCATTGCGTGATTTTTACTTCAGTCATAGAAGCACCACAGCTGGGTTAATCGTGGCTCGGCATTCCCATCGTTCCAGTTTGACGCAAAGAGATTACCCAAGTGGTCTGCTTTCTCCTTAGCGCACTGGGCCAGACTACCGTCCGGTTTTTGCAGCGGCGGAACTAGTTAGTAGCCAACCAGTCACATAGTTGTTCAAGTCGCCTCCGCCTTCACCTAAAAACTATTGACACTTAAGACCGACTTTTAACGAGCCGTCCGAAGTATTGACTTATTTAGATACATTGCCTTTACAATTAAAATACGAATGCGACAATGTTCTGACAAATATATCAATAACACGCGAGACCGTATTTAAGGTGTTTAGCGCTCGTATGAGAGGAGCATACTGCATATAACAGCACCGCGACTTGCTTCTGCTAGAGTGACAGTCAGCACCACCCGTCATTGTCACCCCAAGGTCTGCGGTCATGGGGAGCGGAGGTCATTCATCAACCTCCGACGCTCGAGTTGCCTCAGTACGCGGGCAGCTTGGCTTGCGATCCTCCTTCGCTCCCACTACCGCTCCTGCCCCGCCTCCTCGTGTGCGAGCATGTCTTGTTCGCAGGAGGTGACGGCCGCCCACGCAACAACGCAGCGAACCATCGCCGCGAGCAAAGTGATGATCGTGAGAACTCTCACTCCCAGGGCCGCCACGAGCTCCCGTCTCGGCTTCTCCCACCCCGGATACTCAGTGAGCGTGTGCAGCCCCGAGTCCTCGCTCGCGTCGCAGTGATGGCACTCGATGCTCGGTGATCATCTGCTTCAAACGGTACGAGAGACTGCCGTATAGCCTCTCCAGTTACTCCCCCATGATGGTTCTTATAACCGCTACTACAGCGTGCCCTGCGCTTGGTAGGTCAAGTCGTGGTTCCCAATCCGCGACCTGTGGAGTCGGGATCGCACGGCCCGAATTTCAAGAAATATCACTAAGCGGTCACCCATCCTAGTGGCAGCTTTCGTAGCTTTTTTTTATACCACTTAGGTGCTTAACTTAGATTAGCTTAACTCACTGAGCATCATTACAAATAAATCATCGTACATAAATACCAAAAATGTAAATGAACCATATAAGTACAAAAATGTTGACTAATTCTTAGATATTCTTAGCTTAGATAGCGATCATGGTATAGGTACATGCATACTTTTCAGGTAAGTGGTATTAATCTGGTCCGGTTAACCTGGTCAAAACGTCAGGCACGTTAAAGTGCATGTACCTATTGTAATAATTAAAAGATATGTGGTGGCGCTTGGCCACGTGCGGTAATGGACTGTATTGCGGGGATGTAGCTAACTGTTCCATTGACGCTTTACACACAAAGACAGGTGGTCGGGTTGCCGCGGGCGTGATCCAAGCAATGAATGCAACCCGAGAAATTAGGAGAGGATGCACTAACCTTCACGACACACGTGTTTTCATCGCAGCCGGTACACGGATCTTCTCTTCCTTGCTCAGGAGCTGCCGTCAGCGTCACTAGATCACTTGAGGAACACACGAGAGGCACAATCCGATCGGTAAAGGTCTATGAAGCGGTAAAAATGTAACAAATATTAATCATTTTTGAGAGACGCGAGCGCGGCCGTCCTTACGCTGGCTAGTTCAAAGCGAGACTGAGTGTCTATATCACAAATGGCGGACGGAAGCCATCTAGTACTATTCTATGGTTAGTGCGGGAGAGGAGACGGGTATAGAAAGAGTGTGTTTCCACGCCAAGAAATACAGCTTCTACATCGGCGCAACCATTCCCCCCGGCTTGAAGGGTTACCTTCGAAACGACAAATGCGAAACAAATCTAAAGTCTAATCTAAATCTAGGTTTGGGAAATAACAACTAAAATATAAACCTAGATTGGAGCTCGTGCCTACCGCTGGCTAGGCAGAGGGCAGAGGCGAACAAACAACACAACGCAACAGTCTCGACCAAGACGAGACGCGATTAGCCAACAACAAATAAGGGTCTCTTCACGCGGGACCGATACAACAAGCGAGTGCTTCTTCTCCTCGGGTGGTTCGGAAACCGTAGTGGGATTGAATTGACTAACTGGCCACCCATCTAACGCGGCATGAATCCAGGACGGTCCACCAAACCACAACGGGTGATCCAAAATTTGCGAAGGAAGCAATCCACGAGAGAGACAATCGGCTGGGTTGTCGGTGCCAGCAACGTGAAAGAGATTATGTGGCGCCAATTCAGATTGAATTTTTGCCACTCTATTAGCGACGAATGTGTCCCAACGATGGGGCGAAGAGTGGGCCCAACACAAAGCGACTGTTGAGTCCTAAAGCTAAAAAATTACTAATATTAATGCGAAAATTTACAATTATGTCATTAAGCGACACGGAAGTGCTAGTCTTAGCACTGCCATCCAAAACTACACGGAGTTTTAGTAGTAAGCTTATCTTCTCTAATAACTCCGCGGTGCGGGATAATGTACGAAGGCTGGGTCCCGCCAGTGTCCGCAGGCGCAGGTGAGATGTAACCTTTATCTAAATATTCGTTAACAACCTCATCATAGGCCCGCTTCGACTTTGGGGACGCCTGCATCTTTCGTTCCAAACAAAGAAAGCGTTTTTCAGCGGATACACGGGAGCCACCGAGTGAAAACTTGCGGATGGTAGACTCCAGTGGCGGCTCGACGGTGCAACAGAACGAAGCAGTCGAGTGACTAAAACTATCTATAGAAGCGGGTGCGGAACCAATTATAACAAAACCAAGAACTGTTTCCAGTGCGTGCGGAGCGTGGTACGTCGGTCCCCCTTGAACCTTACGTGATAACTGGAGGTGCGGGAGAATCGAAGCGCCGATCAATATATCGACGACTCCAGGAACAGCGTAAGTCTCATCTGCTAAAGGCAAGTCTTTAAATTTCGTAAATAAAGACGTGTCAACCGGGACGGTAGGCAACTGTTCAGCTATTCTATCTATAACGAGCGAATCCATGTCAAACCAAATATTATTATTAAAACGAGATCTAAACCTTGTTTTAACGGTGCCACGAACAGCTGACTGTAAGCTTCCAAAACCCTTCACCACTGAGCGGGTTGAACGCTTATCAACATTGAAACCAAGACGCCGACAACAATCTTGAGTAATGAAATTACTTTGCGAAGCGCCATCTAACAGCGCTCGAACAATGCGCGGCTTACCTAATGCATCAACAATAACAACGCGAGCGGTCGCAAGACACACAGTAGTGAGTGCAGCACTAGCGGAGAACGAACACAAGGTGACGTCATCCGCGGCGGTCACCGGGCGGGCCGGAGCGCGCGCGAGCGCGGGCTGCGGCTGCGGCGCAGGCTGCCGTGTGTCACCGCTCGACGAGCCAACCGTGCTCACATTGGATGCGGCATTACTATTCTCAAAATGAAGCAAAGTGTGGTGTCTCGCTTGACACTTGCGACAACTATTTCTACTATTACATAAAACAACGCGGTGTTTAGTACCGAGACAATTAAAACAAAAATTATTAGCGCGAACAAATTTATAACGATCACTAGGCGACAATTTCAGAAAACCAGGACACCTGTACAGTTGCGAATGATGAGTGCTACACAAAGAGCAAACAGGTGATTGTACATGTGCTGGTGCGGTACTAACATAAGTATGAGTTGACCTCAGTGACTTCGATGACGCATCTACTTTGCGTGCAGAATCAACAACTATCTTCGCGCCTTCATGTTTCGATGAAGAGCGTTGCAATACTTTTATATGCTCGCGAACAAAACCTTCTAAGTCTTCGAACTTAGGAATTTTATTGCCGCGATGATCCGACTCAAACAAACGAATGGTTTCGGAATCTAATTTCCTTAAACCCATATACAAAAATACGAAGTCGCAGAGGTCATCTATCTTTAGGTTCTTTACGGCGCGAACAGCTGACGCGAAAGTATCTAGAAATTTCTCCAAGTTTTGATCGTTACATGCCGTAATAGATTTCAAATCAAACATCTGATCTAAATAGGCGTTAGCTACCGATCTTTTATCCTCATACCTAGCTTTCAAAGTATTTAAAATTAAATTATAATTCTCGGCACTAAACGTAATTCCAGCGCAAACGGTTATAGCTTTACCAGTCAATTTTTCAACGAGATAATGCAATTTTTCGTGATCTGTCAACGAATCGTTCTTATCTATTGTATTCTCAAAACTATCTATAAATAGACACCAATTGCGAATGTTACCATCAAATTCGGGTATTTGAATTGGTGGCAACTTAGGTCGGTCGCGAGTGGGGTTGGGTAGGTCAGCCGGTTTCTCCAAACTCCTAGCGACGCGTTTGATACGACAATACAAATCGTCAAACGACGACAAGGCTTGATAACTCACTGAGTAATCGGGATTCAAATTCAACTCTAAAACGTTGATGTCATGTACTAAGGTTTCGAAATCCGCGCGTAGACTATCTAAGTTTTCTATAGAACACAAGAACGAATCTCTGATGACCAAATCAGAGGTTTTAAGTGCATTATCATAAATCGATTGTACGCGAGAGTAAATCATTTCTTTTTTAGCGTATAAAAGTTTCAATTGAACCTTACCGGTCTTATCAACCTTTGGGGACATGTTTACAATTAAATCTCAAACTAAAGTGCGGTAAACAACAAATATGAAATGACTTAATCCTAGCGGTACAGAGCAGCGAGGCGGCGGGCAGGCATTTACAACTGTGAATGCACGCTTGAACAAACGCGCATAGCAACAAGGTCGTACCTACGCGATGGTCGCTGTCTAGGTTCAACTATTATTTCAGAGATTAAGTATTGCGTAATATCTATTCAAATTAAAATACTTTCGTATGAATTGGAATGAGATGCGAGCGAGGTAGGTACAACCACGTGTCTACCCACGCAGGTATTAGGCAAATACGACGTAATTGAAAAAAACAAAACAAAGCCAAATGCGTTAGGTATTACACTGTGCCTATGCACTAGGGTGTCTAGTATACCTAAGATCTAAGCCTAAATACCTAGATGCGGGGTTTTCTACTAAAATAACTAGGTAATTAGGCGCGGTGCGAAAATTGTGAACTACGACTGAGTGTTGATACGCTACCTAACCTATTTATGTATTAGGTAGGTACAATGCGAGCCAGCGGCGAACGGACAACAAATTCTAAGCCTAAATGTCTGGATGCGGGGTTTTCTACTAAAATAACCAGGCACTTAGGTGCGGTGCGCTTATTCCCATTAGAATAATAACAAAATACGAACTACGGCTAAGAATCCGGCTCGAAGGACCAAAAATGGTGGCGCTTGGCCACGTGCGGTAATGGACTGTATTGCGGGGATGTAGCTAACTGTTCCATTGACGCTTTACACACAAAGACAGGTGGTCGGGTTGCCGCGGGCGTGATCCAAGCAATGAATGCAACCCGAGAAATTAGGAGAGGATGCACTAACCTTCACGACACACGTGTTTTCATCGCAGCCGGTACACGGATCTTCTCTTCCTTGCTCAGGAGCCGCCGTCAGCGTCACTAGATCACTTGAGGAACACACGAGAGGCACAATCCGATCGGTAAAGGTCTATGAAGCGGTAAAAATGTAACAAATATTAATCATTTTTGAGAGACGCGAGCGCGGCCGTCCTTACGCTGGCTAGTTCAAAGCGAGACTGAGTGTCTATATCACAAATGGCGGACGGAAGCCATCTAGTACTATTCTATGGTTAGTGCGGGAGAGGAGACGGGTATAGAAAGAGTGTGTTTCCACGCCAAGAAATACAGCTTCTACATCGGCGCAACCAATATGTGTTATTACAAAGTAAAAAAAATTGGTTCGCAAGCGTCAGATGTAATAATAAAAAAATATGTGTCATATGACAATGAAAGAAGTAAGTGTGTAATCTCCTATTTAAAAGAAATATAAATAAAATTGGTTTGTAAGTACATTACCATAAAAGTTCGGGCGCCTTGGAGATACACATGCCTAAGATAATCAGCGGATATTGGAAACTTTTAATCTTCCGGAGGTGAGCTAAATGAAACCAAACTGTGAGGTTTAAGGTTTTATTGTCCACTCCAGTGTGCATTTAGAAATAGTTGCAAGGATACATTCCTAATGTATATCTAACCTTAAATTTAAAATTAGAGTTTTATAAGCTAGGTCAAAATGATCTTATGTCACCAATGCATTTTTAGGTTATTTTGAAGTTTAGATTTAAAATATAATTAAAGTAAGCTCACGGCATCCCTCGGCGAGTATATGTAAACACAGCAGCGAGAAAGCTCGTAGCAGGCGAAGTTTTCAGTTTAAGCCCATGCGGTACACCCAGGTTTGAGGCGAAAAGTCCAAACCCTCCATAAGGAAATGCAGATGTCCGAAGACAAAGGTCCAAAGAAAAAGTCCAAAGGAAAAAGAAAAAAAAAGGCGGTTCCAATTTGGAAACCTGTAATAAAATTGCATGTCATTAGAACATACTCCTATATGTGAACACGAGGTCCTAATTTTCTATAAATTTGCGCGACTTACCGCCTTAATTTGCTGGAACAATGCCAATAGCAAAAGAAATCATAATATTTTCAGATTAAGAGCTGAAACAATAGAATTTTAACAATTATTTTTCAAATTAGGAGCGTGGCGAATTTCCATCAAAGGGAATCTTATTAAAAAATGACAACTCACCAGAAATAAACTATAATTCCACAAGAGGATAGTTGTGAGGACACAAACTATTATCCTTTAGGCCAAAATACTCTCATTTTTATGAGATTTATTGAAATTAAGTTACGAAGCCATGAATATCGACCATCCAGTCTCAATATAGGAAGAAAGGTGCTTTGACAGGTATACGTCAAAATGTCATTCACCCCGCGTTCCGAAACTTTTCGTTCAAAAATAGAATTAAAACCGGTGTGACGACGTTCGCAGAGCGCGTCGTTACACTATACCATGATCGCTTTAAGTCCTTATAAGATTATTGTATATCATGGAACACGACAGTTTAAAAGTAAATAAACCTTACCTTAATAACCAAGTCGACATAACCCTTTTCCTCATCACTCGACACTGGCGTGTATGCTCTAATAACGAGATCATCGTCAATTTTGGCTGACAAGTGAATGTGCTGACCGATGGGCAAACCTTGAAGAAATTTTTAGCAAGTAATGATATTAGATTTTATATTTTTCAAGACAAGAGGCAACTTGAGCCTATTTATTAGTCAGAAATTGAAATATCGAATTATATATCTTGAAGTACATGGTATCTCTGTCAGAATGGCAGCTACGGGCCATCCAGAGCGATGTGAACCTTTCCATAGTACCCTGACTGATCTTGGATATTTAGAATCATGCTCAAATATTTTTACACAACTTAGGTGGCAGACAAGCCCACGGAATGTGTACAACACCAGGGGAGTCACACCTGTGCTACCAACCCTGTAAGAACAAATAGTTTCTGTGCCATCAGTGCAGAAGACACAATCAAGAAAAGCCTTTGGTCTTGCCACTAATAGCATAAACACTCTCCAGTCAGCTCTGGCTACCCTATTTAACTGCCGGGAAAACAACATGAAGCTGTGGTACATTCCCTTTAAAGTCACTATTCCTGCCTGTTTCCAGTTACACCAGGTTTAACATATATATATTCTATCCCATAATACCTACACAAAAATAATGCTAGTAACTAATACTTATGCTTTCGCTTACCCAACACATGTTCAGTTGAGGGTAGTGCAAACCGAAATCTCCTTGTGTCATGACTGATCTCCTCACGTTCAATGAGTGGCAGTGAATACTTTGTGTTAGGATCCACTAATGCCACTGGCTTTGAGCTTCCCTTTGGTCCATTCTTCTTTTTTGCCCATAGTAAGTTTGCAACTACTGTTGCCAATACTACTGCAGAACCAACTCCTGCAATAATGGGCCATACCTAAAAACAAAACCATTTCACGCATAGTTTGTGGTGTAGATTTTTAGTTTATGTTTAAGAGAGGGCATTACCCCATTCTTTAATTACATAATAGGTGTACCTAAACCTCAGTGATATAATGTAGTAGTTGTAAGCCCATGGTTGAGCCGCTGTGTATAAAATGGATTTTATATGATGTGAAGTTGGAATTTATAACACTTTCTTTAGAGCATCATTATTATTACTATTACTGTAATAATACAGTATTTACTGAATAAAAAGAAATCTTGCTATGAATTACTGTATAATGACTTCTTATCTAAAAACTTCAAAATGTTCCCTTCATTTGTATGATATCTCATGGAACTTTAAAATTTATTTACAAATCAATGCAAATGGAAGACAATATCAAGTTATGAGGATATACTATTGACCTACAACATTGTACATGTTTTTTATTACATTATGAAGGTCATACATACTTGTACATTTTCTATAAAGTCCGTCACAGCCTGTTGTAAGTTACTCATTATTGTTATTTTGTTAGTATGAACATACAATAGAAATCTATTTTTAAACACTATCTATTTTATTTTAACACAAATCACAAAATGATTTTAATTAAATTTCACAAGCGTAATGACAAGCAGATCAGTTCCAAGTTAAATTACCTATATGTAGGATAGTCTAGACCTTGAACTCACGTTATCTCGAGAACTCAACTATAGTAAATTCAATTATTATTATAAGTTTCGCGCGGCGTTCAAACCTACGTATTATAAAAACACAGTAGTGTGACAATTAAGTTTGCTTTCGATGCTTACGTTGCGATAAAACTACACTTCAATAGAATGTTTGACCTGTTTTCTGACTCTTGAATCGAATGAAATACGACACAACATGAATGTAATTTAGGGCTTAAAGTTTGTACTGATGTATGGTATTAAAGGCTTTTTAATGCCCATTAGACCAAATTGCTTGCTTAACCAACCAATGGTTCATTGCATCCAAAAACCGATATAATTCTTATTAGCCTCGTCAACCTTCTGGTTCATGTAAGAAGTTACAGAAATCAAAGAAACGTTATAACATCATAACCTCAATCTCTTTAGTAAATAAAGACAAATACATACCAGTTTCGAGTTTATGGTAGTAATCATTTTCCAAAAACTTTAAAACTCGGTACGGTAACAAAATATGTTAACGTAAATCAAATGATATTTATTTATTGCATAATTATGTAAAACGTTGCGCACTACCACTGCTCTAGTTACTGTAGAAAACTCATTTATATAATTGGTGAGAGGAAAGATTTTTACTTAGCTTATGTTTCTGAGATTTTTACTCGTTGCTGACGACATACGATAATTTGGTCCCAGAATAGTCTGTTTTGGCTAAAGTATTAATTACAGGCCCGTGATTTTTACCAAAACCTACATTTCTTGTTGATTTCAATGATTCACGTATTATTTAATAATATTATTTAGCATAATCGTATTATTTATCGTAATGAACTTAACTAAAAAAAATATATTCTATAAATTATTTCCAGTTTCATTTGATACAATTATGTATTTCAAATTATAAGAATTTCAAATTATAATATTTAATTATATTTAATTTATTGTTAGTTCCTTTTCGGTTTAATTTTGGCGCTTATTCAGAATTTGGTATTGAATGTAAAGAAAATAAAAATTAACATAGTATTTCGATTTCATGTTTCTGCTTAGTCACTTCTGGAATAAATCAGATTCTGAATTTCTCAGGATAATCTGACAGAAAGTGACGAGCGTTCTGAATGCGGGAATATTTTTTCCATTAACTTTCAGTGGTTGTTATAAACTACAGAACGTAATCGTTGAAATCTTCTCATATGCACATATTATTTATTTATCTATATTTCATATTTGTATACTATGTATTGTAACATACTATTTTATAAATGTTGACAAATTACACCAACACTCACTTAGGTATACAACGTGTCCCAAAATTCAACGATAAGCGGGCGCCCAAAGGTAGACCTGCTCATGAGCACTCGAGGAAAAAATTTAATAAAAAAATTTACCTAATTTTTTTGGTTACAAAATAAATTTAGAAATTCTTTGAAAATTTACACCTTTTATGATATTTTGAGCTACCACGTCCACAATTTCTCAAATTATGCTTAAGGTTTTTTTGTATCGGATACCTAAGTAGGACTACTATTCACCATAACTCTTAAAAATACTAAAATGCCCGCAGTTTTTACACAAAAATTTATCAAAATAATATTTTTCCCTTAAATTTAAACAAAAAATTAGATTCACTCTACTTTGACTAATGGTCTTGTAAAAAAAAAGTATGGGCACCACTACGGCAAGTTATTTTTGAAATTGACGCAACTAATTAAGATTCCAAAATGGTACAAAACTCTAAGATAACTAGTCACAAAAAAAAATATACCCACCATTTGTAAACAAGAACCAAAATTCTTAATTTTTCTTGTTTGTAAAAATCACTTTTACTTTATGCACAAAACGAGTCATAAGTTGCAAATTCCTAGAATTTTCATGGAACGGACGATAAAATTTAAAAGTAAGCACTGACCTCTATTAATTATTTCAGGTCAGTGAAAGTAAGAGAGAGAGAGAGAGAGAAAGATAGCGAGAAGTGTACGTTAGAGAGGAGACATCCTGGTTCTCAGCAAATCAGTCTTACGTAGTATTGTATTCTCTTTGACGCTCTGCTCCTTTGTTTACTGCGCACCTTTCCGTATTCAATTGACGTGGCTCTCGTACTAACGACTTTTGGCTTTGCATTTTGGACTGGATTTAAGTGATCTGCAAACTGAACTGACCTTTCATTATTTTGGACTGTGACAGTGTTTTGTGAATTGGACTTTTGGCGTGTATTGGACTTTTGGCGTGTATTGGACTGTTTAGCGCTATCATGCCGCTACCATACACGGCGATGGAATACGCTAACATGCATCTCATTTATGGAGAATGTCGGTGCAATGCTAACGCTGCTAGCAGATTGTATCGCGAAAGGTACCCAAACGCTCAACGATATCCAGATTATCGAGTATTTCTGAATGTGCATCAAGCGTTTTCGGAGGGTCGTATGCCGTCAGCTAGAAGAAACGCTGGCAGACCTATATCGAAATACGATGAAGAAGTTCTCAATGAAATAAACATTGATTCGACTACCTCAGTACGTGCCATAGCTATGGGAACCCAAAAAGTTCAGCACATCGAATTCTAAAACGTCACCGGCTGCACCCATATCATTACAGACGTGTGCAAACGTTACTATCACGGGACTATCCACTGCGGGTCACATTTTGTCGTGTGATGCTTCAAAAGCACCGGGAAGATCCTCAGTTCTTGGACAAAGTACTATAGTCAGATGAATCAACCTGCAAGAAAGACGGCTATCTAAATCTTCACAACCTACACAGCTGGAGCACTGAGAATCCGCACCTGATGAGACAAGACAAATCCCAATATCAATTTAAGGTCAACTTATGGACGGGCATTTTAAATGGAAAAGTGATTGGGCCTTTTGAATTACAAGGAAACTTGAATGGGGACAGTTATTTGAACTTTTTACAAAATGATTTGCTAGAATTACTAGAAGATGTTCCCTTAAGAGATCTACAAAATGATGGTTGCTTTTTTTATACTTTAATTCTTGTCCATCCTAAGGTTGCCTGGAAGAAATCACTTTTAGTGATAGGCCGTCTATTGTGCATTTAACTGTAATTATGTCTGTAAATCTTTTATAATATTGGTGTGCAATAAAGAATTATCTATCTATCTTAGTTTCGATTTTTTGAAGGTTGTTTTTTTGTACCGGGGTTTTTTAAATTTTTAATTTAATTTTTATTTTACACTTTTTAATCTGATCTACAAGTCAAGCCCTACCCATATTGAGGGAGTTGAGAAAAAATATGTACTCCGTCATTTTGTAGTGCCGGCCATTGTGAACAGATTTTTTCAAACTTAACTAAGAACACTCCCGAATAAAATACCTTTCAAACAAAAACAACTAAACTCAAATCGGTTCATCAATTCAAGAGCTACGATGCCACAGACACACAGAGACACGTCAAACTTATAATACCCCGTCGTTTTTGAGTCGGGGTTTAAAAATATTACTTATACTACTATTACGAAGACAGTATTGGGTAGCATAAATTAAATAAGACAAACATGTCGAAATTGTTTATTAAAAACCTCAGTCGTTTTTTACGAGAGCTATTCACAAATAGGTATATATACTACATTACCTACTTTAGATTGTTTTATAAATCTGTCAGTCAAATTAGTCTGGCTAAAATGAACTTCAAAAAAATATTTAGTCTTATGTTGTTAACATTAGTCAGGCACTTAAATAACATAAAATATTCTTACATACTAGCTTACTATTTTTAACGGACGGAAGTAATTTCACAATAAGTTATTATTTAAACGGACAGAAGCAATTCACAAAAAAATATCACCTTTGTAAGTTATTGATATGATACAATGTAGAGGTGTATAATGTATCAATTTAATTTTGACCTTACCTAGAGCGAAAGTACACTAAAAACTAGATAGGTAGTGAATTTCACTTAACGAAACATTCCTTTATTTTTTAAAAGAAACAAAAAGTAACATCTGTATTTTTATGGCATTAATCGATAGCTTCAATCATAGGGATTAAATCAGTCTAACAAACATGGTAAATTAAATGAAAGGAAGTCCATAAAATCTCAACATATATATTCAATGCTAGCAAACATAATTTTACTCATGGAGCCATCAGATACTCAATCAACAATAAAGTTATATTTGCAGCTAAATATTTACTAAAATGAGTTCTAATGACTGAAATTTATTGGGTAACTGTATGAGGTATGTAGGTAATTTTGAGGAGCTTGATCGGAAACTTCCACGCTGCGTACCCAGGGCAACGGAGATGGCGAGAGAATGGCCCTTTTGATGGTTACCTTATAATCTGTTAATTGAGACCTGAGACATCGTGCAATTTTAATCGGTTTGAGTCCGATTTAAATACGAATTTATATGCACGAAAAAAGGAACAAGTACATAATTTTAGTAATTTTATTTAAATATAGAATTTTATTGTTATAATATGATATCAGATGAACCTTTGAGTTAAATAAAGTGCTTTATTTTATCAAAATTAATTTATAAGTTTAGATGGCAAGGATTTCTTTTCATTTAATTTACTATATTTGTTAAAGAAATTTATCCTTTTAGTTATCGATTGATGTCCTGAAAATACAGGTGTAATTTTCCGGATTTTAGTTGGTGCGATTACCGAGTGTGGCAAGCGTGTTTTCGAAAATCTATCAATGCAGCTTTATTCATTTTTAAAAATAAACGAATATTTCCTGCTGTTATTTTTTCTATCTCCAGAATTTAGAGTACCCTCCAGGTTTGGTCAAAATCTTCCACCCTGTATAGCTTACCTACAATATTCATATCACACAAATCACAATATTTTAAAATGACGTGACTTATAAAGAAAACACAATTTAAGGACGCTCGATAGCTCAGCGAACGGAGCATTCCCCCTGCGAGGGAGTGGTCGCGGGTTCGAGTCCCGTCTGAGTTGTTTAACTTTTTTCTATCTTAAACAACACAATTTGTAAATCATAAACTTACAAGTTACGCTATGGTTCAATTTCCAAGTCGCCTCATGATCGGTAAGTATAGCATACACTTAGAAAGTTAGCGAAAGTTTGCGGTGGCGTATATCTTGAACCGTTGACCCTTACCAAATTTTACTCAGTACATACAACAGATCTATGGGCTCCCAACTATATAAATAATACAATAATCTTTTTACCATAAAAATATAGACAGAGGATGCTGCTATCATCATTCATCATCATTTGTAATATAAAATATTTGCATAATATTAAGAATTTCTGTGTTCTACTTATATGCTTAGATTTTTAACATATGAGTGTACAATTAAGTTCATTCTATTAATTTCAATACACCTATTCCCTCATTACAAACCACATTAATAAAAATAAATAAATAATTGTTTACTGGCTCAAAAGAACAAATATTTTCTTAAGACTAAGGCATATTTGATGTTCACATTTTAAATGGTGTACTGGTTCCCAAACTAAGCTGAAGCTTGTATTTTGGGAGTCAGTGCTCTAACGTTGTACAATCATTATGATCTTGGTGAAACATGATGTGTTATACACATTTAATTTAAAGTTGAACTAAGTCCAGTAATTTCATTTATTCTAATAGGTACAATTTACTTTAAATGGATGTTAGTAAATTCATACCTTACTTTTAACGTTTTTTTGTCTGTTTCTTTAAGTTTAAAAAAACAGGTTCACAGGAACGGGAACAGAATTCCACGCAGACGAAATTGCGAGCATTCTTTTTCATCATAGCGTTAATCCCAGTCGCCTCTGAAGCTTTCACCTTAGAGTCTGGGGTTCGGTTTACGAGACCAACTGCGGATTTGGTTGAAGGCGATATCGAAGCATTGCAGCTAGACTAGTTGTTGTTCTTTTTAGGAGTCCCAACTATCCGTAACGACTACCACGGATATTCGTATGCCTAATGTGCTCTTCGAGGCTCAACCAGACCAATGCATATACCCATATTCATCAAATATTTGTATAACATTTGCACTGAACCGGCTCCAGATGAGTCCTGCGTAGCGGCCGCTTTCACTACAACAGTGGCTGTCTTTCAGACGTTCTTACAGACGAAGTTGCGGGCATTAGCTAGTATAGACTAATATTATAAAGCTGAAGAGTTTGTTTGTTTGTTTGTATGTTTGAACGTGCTAATCTCAGGAACTACTGGTTCGAATTGAAAAAATATTTTTGTGTTGAATAGTCCGTTCATTGACGAAGGTTTTAGACTATATATCATCACGCTACTACTACAAATCCCTGAATATTTCATCCTGACTAAAAAATACAGACACATGAAATGAAGTTTCAAAATGTGCCACAAGTGAAGCTGGGGCATGTCAGCTATATATAGATATATCTATTTATTTACTAATAATTTGCGAAATTTGGGTGTAATAAGTTATTGTGGATGTAACAACATATTCAACCATACAGCAAGCAAATGTTTGATGACATTGAATAATCTGATAGTGCTGTTCCAGACATAGCTTGTATTTTAAAACTATGGAATGTAATACAGGTTTACTAATGAATATAAATTTATCAGTTAACTATGGTTAACCACTTGTTCCAAAAAAATAAAATATTAAATGAGACTATTTGTATGCACACATTCTTGTAAATGAATCATTACATAGTTGTTATAAAATAATCCATATTGTAGCTGCATTCAATGTATGTAAAAAGTTTTTATTTATGGTTCATGCATGATTTGTAATAAGAGGTAGTGTTTCTATCTTGTCCTAATTAATTGAATTACCTACATTGAAAATAAAAAGGGTGTATAAGCCCATCTCATAGCCAATATTATCAGCTACTAGTATAATTTTTTTTTCATGGATGGAATCAATTCAAGTTAAAATGATTCACTTGGTAAGTTTAGTGCTAAAATTTACACACAGCATGGCCGTCAGAACAATATTTTAGTGAATAGAAGTACCATACATGTGGGGATTAGTAACGCCATTGTATTTGATATGCTTGATGCGCCATTACATCTGTGATCAAGGAAGCAGAAACACCATGTTGTTTCATCATACCAGTCTCTGAAAATAAAAATAAATCAATTGTCATACATATTATCCATATACTGAATACATTGATTAGAGAAATGTGGGTGTTCATTCACCTCTGCCTAACCCTCTATGATGCAAATGCCTTGTGAAAACTCTATGATGCAAAGAGTTTTAAAGCTTGCTACATGGCTCCCATAATCTTAAACAACAGCCAAAGCTTTAAAAAAACATTAAGCAGGGTTTTACAACAATAAGTATAGAAAATAAGATTATGGGAGCCTATGATACTACCATTTTAAAATTGGAAACTAATATATCTATATTAGTTTCCAATTTTAAAATGGTAGTATCACTAACCAGGCACATTAATAGTCATATTAGAATTTTGTATGCTGACAATTTGACATATTGCTGAATCAACTAAAAGGATAAACTTATTTATGTAAAATTAATGCACAATCAAATTGTAGGTAGCTATCATTAATATTTTTATGAATACTAGACTGTGGAGGTGCATAATGTGAGCAGCACATATAAAAACAACAATGTATTATACGAAAATACAGTACTATAATAATTAGAATTTGACATTAAAAATGTCAGCAGTGTTAACTTCAAATATATTTACCTTTTCACATCAAGTTCTTTAATAGTGTTATTGACATAATTAGCTAGATTCACATCTCTAGCAGCGGGACGGCAACCCTCATATGTGTCAGCCGGTATGTCAGTCCGGAATGCTCTAAAGTTACTTAAACAATCCCTCGTTATAACTTCTTGGGCTGGAATTAAAATTAGTTTTATTGATGTAGAACAATTATTTTAGGGTGTATGGAGCCTCAACAAGAAAAATAAAGCCAGGCCAAACTCAACTATAAGTCAGTACATGTTCTGTACATAGACAGCAATGGCTCATATAAAAGCTAAATATTCCAAACCTAAAGAAATAAAGAGACCTCAGGCTCAGAGGTCCAACGGGTTTGACGCAGAAAGTGCACTTCGCAAAATGTGTAATCGATAAAAAATGAGCATTTCGCATTTGGCTCACTTCTCAAAATGGACACTTCGCAGAACGGGCAATTCGCAGAATGTGCAGTTCTCAAAATGACCACTTTTGAAGTATTATGCGGATAATGTAAAATGGTATGGATTTTTTTTTCATAAAGGTGACAGACGAGCGAGTGCAATTTTAAAATATTAATAGGAGTTTCGTCACTTTAACGTTCGATTTTTTTTTGTCGGGACAAATGTCGTTTCTTTGTATTTTACAAACTATGGTATATAACATAACATAAACTCACGCCTATATCCCCGAAGGGGTAGGAAGAGGTGCTAACCCCCACATTTCGCCAGTTTATGTTTAGGTCCCAATGTAATAGGTGGCGAGCCTATTGCCATTAACTGGGCACTTATAAACCTGCGATAAATACACACATAACTTCGAAAAGCATCGTTAAGTCATTATTGTGTGCCATGGTAAAACCTGGGATCGAACCCGAGACCTCATCTCAGCAGTTCATTGCCCATACTAGGCTATCGTGGTTTTTTACAATGGTATTTAAAGTATGCAATTACTCATAATAATATAGGAAATTACAGTTTAGAATAGTCAATAATAATAAAGCTTATTAGTGAGATATAACTTATATCTCACTAATAAGCACTTCTTATATCATATAAGAAGTGCTAAAGCAAATCTCCTTCTCTTTTTTAGTAAAAATTAGAAAATGATGATTTGACAGTGGCACAATTTATGAGGAACATAATGTTTTTACAACTTTTCAAGTAGAATATTTACGAATTAATATACAAATTGATTTTTTTTATCATTTTCTTAATGACAAATGATTACCATTGTGATTTTTATTGATTGTCAATTATTGATACTTAGTTTAAAAATCTTCGTGACCTATTTTCGACAAAATAGAGATTTGACTTACTTTTTTTACATTTCATTTGATTTTTACATTTCACTAACATGATTCATCATAATTTACTAATCTAAAATGTAATTACCAGTTTTATTTTTGAGTAAAAATAAAGTAAAGAAATTACAATAAAAATAACGTACTATTGTCACACCTTTATATTTTTTACTGTACTGTGAAACATCATAGTTTACGAGTGTAATCCTCTTGACCTAATTTGTATATAGCACAAAACATTCAAATTTTATATAATACTAGCTGTCCTGGCAAACATTGTTTTGCCATATAATGTTAAGGGTGGACAACCCTTATCATTTAGGGGGATGAAAAATAGATGTCCGATTCTCAGACCTACCCAATATACTCACAAAATTTCATGAGAATCGGTCAAGCCGTTTCGGAGGAGTTTAACCACAAACACCCCAACACGAGAATTTTATATATAAGATAAACGAAAACACTAAAACATTATTTTCATTTCCATACCATTTACATTACCTGGATAATATCTCAAAAGTGCACATTCTGCGAAATGCCCATTCTGCGAAGTGCCCGTTATGAGAAGTGCACCAAATGAGAAATGCACGAGTGCACGTTTTGCGAAGTGCACATTCTGCGTCAAACCCGTCCAAACCTCAGATACAACCATAAAAATAATGCTTAGAGGATGATGGTGACTGTAATTGAATTGAGAAATTTAAAATATCAATTAATAACGTTTAACACTCTAATACCTACTAAGTTTATCTAAACGATAATAGAAAGAACATCTTTATATTAAGTCACAGTCTGATTTCTATGATTCTGGTTTAAAACTATAACTATATAAGCAAATTTAATTACCTCCTTTCCTCTCAATTAGTTTTACACAAATATCCTCGGAATCAGGGCAAGGGTTCCCGAGGTAACCTACGCCACGCCAATTAAACGGTTCCATACATCCTGGTGTAGCCGCCGTGCATTGATAACACCACAATGCGAAACCTGGTGTAACAAAAATATTCCAGTTAAGTAGTCTTTCTTCACGGAAAAAATTGTTTGGATGATTCGTAGTTCGACTGAAAAGTTATGAAAAGTTCGGAGGATAATGAAGTGGTCTTTTAAAGTTAACAAGAAATCATGGAAATTACACATTCGCAATACATTGTATAATTTTTATTTCATAAATACAAATGAATTGTATAAATATTGAACAAACACAATAGCCGACAAGTAATCGAATCGTTGAACCACACCCTAGTCTTAATTATGAATTACGATATACTTGTAGTCGTTTTTTATACTTACAGCCATTGAAAAACAATGTTAAACTCCACAACGCAATATAATGCTTCATAGTTAACTTTGTTGTTACAGTTATGTCGATTTTTAAAATTTACCATCGGCGTAAGTACATCACAACTAAACAGTGCTTTTTTTTGGTTGTCTTCTTTTTGGCAGTTGTCTGTCAATCTGTCATAGTCCATAGATGATAGACTAATATACAGTGTTGCCAATGACCACGATCTGGATTCCTCACAAACTTAACTGAAAATCCCCAATTTAGGGATTCGTAAAATCAATAGTCCCCAAGCATTCCCCACAAACATTAAAGAAAAATATAAAATGTAACTATATTTATTAGAAAAATCTTTGCAAATATGCTTTTTTAAATTTCATTAGTTTGTTTTTGTAAATTTCATTATTAACTTATATGTTCTCATCAGCTGGATCAAAAGTGATAATGAGTGAGGTATAATCTATCGTTAGATATAGGTCTCAAAAACGATAAACTTTTACTGGTGTTTTTAAAAATATTATAATAAAATGAAATTATAAGTCGTTCATGATTTTTATGTTCCGTACCTCAAAAGCAAAATATATTTTCTCACTTCATTGTAAAACCCACAGACTAATAAGAGTAAAACCTTTTCCTCGGGAGTGCGTGAAGGTATCAAGTTGAAATTAATATCAAATACTCTGCAACTTCTTGCAGCTGTGAAAAAAAGCAACTTCCAAGTCACTACAATAAAAAAATATAGGTACCTAGATGATGGTCTGTCTGCGCACTCGCGAGTAGTAAGGAATTCAAGACCTATGGAAAACTTCTTGTTGGGTTCGAATGAATTTTAGACATTAATACCATTATGTTCTACCGCTACGCCACAGACGGCCTCTGAGGCGCGGGTTCGATTCCTGGTCAGTGCAAATATTTGTATGCACAAATATTTATATTTGTATTAGTCTGGTTGTTTCTATTTATAATATGTACTTACCTACCTATGTATTTACAAAAAAAACGTATCTAAGTATGTTTATCCGCATTCTAGATTCCATAACACAAGCTAGTTAAGCTAGGTATGCTTACTAGGTCTAGATAGCGTTGTGTAGAATGTTGTAGAATATTTATAATTTATAATTATCTGTTCTCATGAAGTTTCCCGCCAAACACAACATATTTTTGAGGCTCATGTATACTTCTGGACACATCCCTTGGACCTAAACAGCGAGACAAACAAGGCACAGGCGCGCGCGAATGTAAGCTTGGTGAATTTGAGTTCGTCCACTACCGTAGCACCTCATGTATTCTGCAAAAGACGCCATAGAAACGCGTATTGCACGTGTAGAGCACATTTTAAATCCAAGATATATATCTTGAGCAATATGTTCCCAATAAAGAGTTAAATAATCTCTAAAACCTTACTGCTTTGTTACATTTAAGTTTAATCAATTAATATAAATAAAAAAGTACTTATACTTATTGAGTTAAGCTCGCCTTTGTACACCAAAATGTATTTGTGATTGCCATTTGATGTATTATTTTCCTGTGTACAATAAATAATGAAAGTACTTATCACTTATTACTTCTGAGTTCAGTGGGTCTAAAAGGCCGCTCACATGGAATCGTATTAAGAATAATATGAGCTTATATTTTTATTTCGTTTTTATAATTACATTTTCGATAATTATATGGCGGCAATTGCTATTTCATAATATTATTGTTGTAATATCACATATTCTACAAATTAACCTACTTAGTTTGTAAATAAAGTACAGAGAAAATCTGGCAATAACGCGTTAATCTGGTAATTATCATCAGCATATATAAATATTTAACAGTGTGGGATACGCAACTCACAGATGTCATTTACACACACAAAAAGCGTGGGTGCCAGTTAACTACCCTCAGGGACACCGTAACTTATTCCTCTCTCGTCACCCATTGAGAGTAGCCAGCTTGGGTACGTCCTGAGAGAACACTCTTAAAGATGTCCAGGGCTGGGTCTCGTATGGCAGCACTTTCCAGTTTAGTTAGCAGAATAGGGATAGACACGGTGTCAAAGGCCTTACTTAGGAAAACACTGAAACACTTCTACCCATAATCCAGCTTGGAGACTACCGATTCAGAAAGGAAGGCTACAGAAATCTCTGCTGAAAATTTCGCTCTAAATCCAAACTGGCTGTTTGCAATGTGGTTACACTTTTCTAGATAGTCGGTCAGGGCAGTGTTAAGAATAGTCTGTGCTAAGAATTTCTGGTTGCAGTTATCTCAACATTCACTCCCTGCCTAACCATAATCACATTTCATGTCCGAACCATCACTGTGTTCACATTGTGCAGTATATGCACAAGTAGCCTCTATTATTTTGTTTAGTCATTTATTTACGGAAAATAAACATAATACAAGCAACTACTAATTTATAATTTTCCTTTTTTTTGTTAAAATATTTTGTTCTGGGTCGTTAATTTATAACGACCCAGAACAAAATATTTTATTGGAATTCTTTTTGGTTTATTCGCGATAGAGACCAAAACTATTCAAACAAATTTTGAGTCTAGTCATCTAATCTGGGGTGCGGGTTGGGTAACCTCCACGACGTCTTACTTGTTTCTTCTTCCTCTGGACCGCGGTCCTGGGGACTGGAAGCGGGGAGGCTGGTGCACCCAGGGCGACGGTTAGTAGACTCTGACTCCAAGGAGAAGGAGCTCTGCTAGCCGTCGACAAATAACCCGACAAGCCCTTTTTAGGGCTAGCGGGCCCAGCCTTTTAAAGTCTGCGGTCCTGTCCCTCCCAGTACCCCTGTTCGGTTTAATGCTGACACCGAACACGTGATGTGAGCCCGCTAGCGACGCGATTCAATTAGACAAAAAAGTTAAATTATTCAGTGTACTTTCGGTAACCGTCGCGACCGGGTGCACTCACCTAACATTAACAATTGAACAGTGACATCCTAACACTAACATCTCATAATTAACATTTAATTTAGTTCAACATTCAATCTATCATAAAGTGCAATAATTGTCAGTTTATAAATTAACAATCAAACATTTGTCTTCCGTAACTAAAATCTCTTGATTCTAAACCCATTTCCGATCGTATCCCGAACAACCCCTCTGCTTTCAGAAGGGACATGGGGGCGACACAAGGATACTTTGGATCCAGGGACGGGTCGGCCTACTGCTCGCGCAGGGGTTGGCAGGCATTCGTGCCACTGTCGGTGTTGGGAGAGTTGACTGCTCTCCCGCGTCGCGTAACCTCCGCGGATATCGACAACGACCTGAGTGCTAGCCACACTTGGGAAGCTGGTATCCTGAAGGCTGCGGGGCTTGCCTTAATTGACCGGCCCGCGACAAGGAAAAGTCTTAAAAATCCGACAGCGAAGTCGCTTAAAACCTGTGGATACCTGGGGAACTCCACAGTACGTACCCCGCTTCCTGGAATGAGCGTCACCCAGGAAGTGTAGTTTATATCGCGTCATAATCGTGGGAACATGTAGTTCCCACGATTATGACGCGATATAAACATAGGATACGATATAAACATAGGATAGACACGCGATAGGACATGCTAGGTGGCAGGTGACGCAGGAGGAGCGCACCCGAAGGTTCATGGAAGCAGTCATGGACTCCAGCCGCCCGCCCTTGGCGCCGTCGACGGGGTACGCCGGAACGGTGAGGAGAGGTCCCACCGTTCCGGTGGTGGCGAGGGCCCCGCAGGAGTCGGCCCGCAGCCCGTCCGCTACGCCTGCCGCTCCTGCCGCTCCGGTCGCTCGGGCCGCTGTTGCTCTCGATGTGGGAACTGGGAGCTCGCAGGGAGCCTGGGCCAAAGGCAAGGGAAAGAAGTCCCCGGCTCTAGCCTCAGCCCCAGCCCTGGCCCAGACCCCGGTGGGGATTGCCTCCACAAGTACCCCGCCGGAGGGGGGCTGGGAGTGCCGGGGAGGCTACGCGTGCCCCGCTAAACCGCCGTCGCCCTAAAGTTGACGGCGGAGGTGGCTTAGAGGGGCGTGCAGTACGCCCTGATTGTCTGCCTGGGTCGACATGAGGGCTCTCGACATGCACGCCCATCCGGGTGAAACCCATTCGGACGGGTGCTCGGCTACTCGAGATCCCCAGCGCTTCAAGCGGTCCCCAGGATGATGCCGTAGCGGCTAGGCTTCGGGACACGCTAGACGCAGCCGACGTCCGGGTGTCCAGGCCCAACAAATGCGGAGAAATGCGCATTTCGAACCTGGACTAGAGGTGGTGAAGGACGTAGCAATCCGCTTCGGCCACCGTGGACTGGGGGCGGCAGTTGTCGGCTGCTCCATCGCAGTAGCCAAAAAGGCTGCCGACCAGGGGTTCCTCGCCGTTGGAGGCGTGGTGCGGGTGCAGGTCCGGCTCCTGCAGGCTCGACCGACCAGGTGTTTTAGGTGCCTGTCGGTCATCCACGTGGGGGTGCAGTGCACGGCGGCGGTGACGATCGGTGACCGCTGCTTCCGGTTTGGCCAACCCGGTCATACGGCCGGTGGTTGCGAAGCTCCTCTGCACTGTTTCAGGTGTGCAGCGGGGGGCAAACCGGCCGACCACAGGGTTTGTAGCAAGGCCTGCACCGGAGGGGAGCCGAAGCCGCAAGGTGGAGCTCCCTCCACCCAGAGTTGTTCCATAATGGATCCCCAGCTCCGCATCCTGCAGCCGAACGTGGGCCACGGTGTCGATGCTCAGGGTTTTCTGCTCCAGAGCATGGCACAGTGGTTCGTATACGTCGCCGCTGTCGCTGATCCGTACACTCACCGGCCCCTTGGGCCTGCCTGGGTGGTCGACCTGGACGGGTCGGTGGCACTGGTGTGCAGCGCCGCTATGGCTGCCTCCCCCATTGCTGTCATAGCAAGAGAGCATGTCATCGTAGCGGCGCATGTGGAGCAGATTGCGGTCGTGGCCGTCTATTTCACGCCGAGCCTACACCGACGCATAGGGGAATACCGGTGGTCGATGGAGCGACTGACCGACGTCGTCAATGCCTGTCATCCTCACCCGGTTCTTGTGCTCGGGGACTTCAATGCCTGGTCAGTGACCTGGGGGTCCCGGCACACGAACCTACGAGGTAGGGCACTGGAGAGCTGGGCCGTTAATCACGGTTTAGTTCTCCAGAATCGCGGGGCCGAAGCCACGTTTGTGGCTGCGGAGCGCAGTTCGATCATCAACCTTTCGTTCGCAGGCGCTTCGCTGTCGCACCGTGTGCGGGACTGGCGTGTTGTTGTGGGGGTGGAGACACTGGCGGATCACCGATACGTTCGGTTTGATGTCGTCGTCCCCCCCCCCCTCTCCGCGGGTGATGCGCTAGTCATACCGGCCCCACGCGACCCACGCTGGGTGCTTGGGAGACTGAATCGGTAGGTCCTCCTAAAAGGCCTGGCGCCGGATAGGTCTGTCGATATCGATGATGAGGCGGCGTGGTTCCGGGAAGCCATGACATGTCTGCAATGCGGGTATGCCTAGGGCTCCACCCTACAGTCCGAGGCGTCGGGTCTACAGGTGGTCTGCGGAGATCGCGAGGCTACGGCAAGCCTGCGTGATCGCGCACCGCTGATGGACCAGACTCCGTAGGAGGCGTAGCCGCACCGCAGATACGGAGCCCCGAGTGACGGAGCTTCATGTGGGATACAGGGAGGCCAGAGATGCCCTCCGAGCAGAGATTAAGCGGACGAAAGCTGCGACTTATAAGGAGCTCATGAAGACGCTGGAGCGGCCTTACTCATGGTAAGAGGAAAGCTGCGCCCCCGGGCCCCGCCGTTGACCCAGGTTCTCCAGCCAGCTCTGTTCGGCGGAGTGGTCGAATCACTGTTCCCGGCGCGAGCGGAACACGTTCCGCCGCAGATGACTCCGCCACCTCGGTCGCCTGTGGCGCCCAGTGTGGTAATTGATGACGAAGTCCCCGAGGTCACTTGGGTAGAACTGGAGCTGGTGGTGCGAAGGCTTAGAGCCAAGAAGAGCACCGCCCCGGGATCGCGACGGTATTCCAGGCCGCGCGTGGGTCCTAGCTCTGGAAGAAGACGGACTCTAACCCCGACTGAGAGGGTTCCTCAGCGCATGCATGGAGTGGGGCCAGTTTCCGAAGATGTGGAAGACGGGGAAACTGGTTCTCATCCGAAAGGAGGGTCGCCCGGCGGACTAACCGTCCGGCTACCGGCCCAATGTGTTGCTCGACGAAGTGGGCAAGCTCTTTGAAAGAGTTATTGCGAAGCGCCTCGTCGAGCACCTCTCTGGTAGGGGGCCGGACCTGGCGGATGTCCAATACGGCTTCCGCCGGTGGTGGTCCACCGTGGATGCCATCGTGCACGTGAGGACTTTGGCGGAGGAGGCAGTCGCCCGGGGTGAGGTGACGTTGGCTGTGTCCTTGGACATCTCCAACGCGTTCAACACCTTGCCCTGGAGTTGCATCAGGGAGGCACTCGTGCACCACGGTGTGCCTCTCTACTTCCGCTGCATACCTGACGGAGAGAGCTATCATCTACCCAAGTGCGACCGGCGTCGGTCGGCGTGAGATGTCGTGCGGTGTTCCACAGGGGTCGGTTCTAGGGCCGCTCCTGTGGAACATTGGATACGACTGGGTGCTTCGCGGTGAGCTTGCGGACGACACCGCCGTCACGTGCTATGCGGACGACACGCTAGTGACGGCGAGCGGGGCTACATACCGCGAAGCGACCCTGAACGCCATGACCGCGGTTGCTCAAGTAGTGGAATGAATCCGGCGGCTGGGCGTTGTTGAGGTGACTCTGCATAAATCCGAGGCCATGTTCTTTCATGGACCTCGGCGCGCGCCACCACCTGGTTCTAGTCTCACAGTGGGAGGCACTCTCATCGGCATCAAGCCCCAGATGAAATATCTGGGGCTCGTGCTCGACGCCCGTGGGACTTCGGGAAGCACTTCCGAAGTCTGGGCCCCAAATTGGTGGGCATAGCCAACGTTCTGACGCGGCTACTGCCCAACCTCAGGGGCCCGGAGGACTCCTGCAGGAGACTCTACGCGGGTGTCGTGCGATCCATGGCCCTGTACGGGTGTCCCGTGTGGGCGGACACCCTGAGTGATCGGCATATGCCCCTGCTGCAGCGTCCGCAGCAGAAGTTGGCGTGCCGCATCATAAGGGGGTACCGCACGATATCAGTCAACGCGGCGAGTATCCACGCCGGATCGCCACCGTGGATCCTGAAAGCGTGATCCCTTTCGGCGCTATACCGGTTCCAAAAGGCGTGGGAGCGGGGTCACGATCCCGAGCCCGAAGAAATTCGGGCCGTGAGATCCCGACACCACAGGGAAATGGTGGCGGAATGGGAGCTACGACTTGGGCGCCAGGCGCAGGGCGCGCCGTTGTAGCGGCGGTAAGACCCATCATGGGCTAGAGAGGCCACATGGCAGCCTCTCGTACCTTCTGATGCAGATGATCACCGAGCACGGGTGCTCCGGGAAGTATCTGCGTCGGATGGAGAAAGAGCCAAAGTCTGAGTGCCATCACTGCGACGCGAGGGAGGGCTCGGGGCCGCATACGCTCACCTAGTGTCCGGTGTGGAAGACGCCGAGGCGCGAGCTTGTGGTGGCCCTGGCAGTGAGAGTTCACACGCTCTCCACCTTCCTCCGGGGCCTCCTTCTGCGAGTAAGTAATGCTCCTGGGGACGGAGGAGGTGGGGCGAAAGCGGCAGCGGGAGCGACGAAGGATCGCAAGCCAAGCTGCCCACGTACGAAGGCAACTCGGGCGGCGGAGGTCGAGGAACGACCTCCGCCTCCCATGAGCGCGGGCCTGGGGGTGACAGGTGTAGCCGCCTGTCACCCTGGCAGAAGCAGGCCGAGGCGGTGGCGCGCCTGGCGCGACTCCCCGTTTTCGGGGACGAGTTGGGGACTCTGTAGTCTCCACACCCGAGAAGAGAGCAAGATCGTGAGAGAGGCCCTGGATCGGCCGGCGTGCGAGGGATATGCCTGTCAACCTCACCTTCGGCAACTAAAACGACCCACAGGCGGCGTGCGTTTTAGTCGGTTCGAGTCCGACATAACCTCCTCCACCGGCTCCGGTGGGGTATCCGTGGGGATTTTGCGCACGTAAAAAGAAAAAGTCATCTAATCTCTCGTTTTCACCTAAGTATAAAACATGTATTAGACAAATTAGTAATATGTCACAGGCTATAACAGTGTGAACTAAAATGTGTTTTACACTTGTTTACAACTTGTTGGCTATACATACTATATGAACGAAAAAGTATCTGAGATACATGTATAAAACAAGTATTGTGTTTTAATTAGTCTTCTACAAGTCTTCAACGAGTTTACAACTTGTTTCGTGTTGAAAACGAGGGGTTAGTGAAATTAGGGAACATTATAAAAAGATTCCGATGAATTGAAAGTCACTTTTTTAAAGTCGGTAAACCAATAACGCTGTATTCAATCGTGTTTCATGTACACACACAGATAATTTTCTCTATGAAAAATATAATGACTAATCTTCGTCTTCATCAGCTGGAGGAGCAGATTTTCCATACACCGCCTCTCTAAGCATTAATATGTCATCTTTGTTTAAATCGATGCCCATTGTACCAACTACATCTTCGACTCCAATAGTACCATCGTTAGCGATATCTACTTCTTTAATGAGGAAATCTACCTGCCTCTGAGTTAATTTATTACCAGCAGTAAGTAAAAGTGTTTTAAAGTACTCGCGATCCATAGATCCTGTTTTTCCGGGATCAAGAAGTTGTAAGCTCGAACGTAGTTCATCTTCTAAGGCTATACATCTTTGGCGAATCGTCACCATCTTGAGAAACTGTTCGAATGTAATATGTCCTTTGGGATGAGGCGGTCTACAGCAATATACTATAAGCTCTTGAAACTGTTCCGGTGTATACGTTGATAACATTAGAGCTTTTAGCATATATACACACTCCTTTTCTGTAATGTAATTGTCTATGTCAGTATAAGCTGGCGTGTAATCTTGATAATATGCCCAGAGCTGTTCCACTTCTGCTAATTGATCAGGTCGCAAGGAAAATGGCTCTTTTAAATTTTCTTTAGAGTCACTTAAATCGTAAGGGGCTGCTGGATCTGGCGGTGGTGGTTCAACATACGCCTCTTCCTCTTCAACTGTTTCATCAGGTTTTACTTCTTCCTTTTTCTCTTCAGATTTAGTTTCTTCTCCTTCTAATCCTTCACCCATAAGCTCTTCACCTTCACCTAAAACTTTTTCCCCGCCTTCTGTCTCTGTCTGCTCGCCATCTGCTTGCTCACCCTCAATGTGCTCACCTTCCATATGCTCGCCCTCGACATGTTCGCCTTCCATATGTTCACCCTCCACATGTTCACCTTCCACATGTTCACCCTCCACATGTTCACCCTCCACATGTTCACCCTCCACATGTTCACCCTGCACATGTTCACCCTTCACATGTTCACCCTCCACTTGTTCCCCTACTGCAGCATCCCCTTCGCCATCTGCTTTTGGTACATCTTCAGTGGGCTTAGTTTCATCACCTGCGAAGAAACAGGATGACCAATGGAATTTTGAGTAAAACGTAGACGAAAAAAGTTATTTACTGAAACGAAAGGTTTTTACTTGAAATTTGCTTTTATGTAAAAGAAAGTAGGTAGAAAAGAAAAGAAAGTAGGTAGTAGGACTGACTACTGTAGATGTATATATATATATATATATATATATATATATATATATATATATATATATATATATATATATATATATATATATATATATATATATATATATTTTAGAATGCTGGTCACAAAAAGTTTATTGAATTTGAATTTCGAATTGTTCATGAAAATAAAAATGTATACTTGTTAGAATTTTACTCATTTTTAAATATGGAGTGGACACTTAAAGAAGACCATGTTGCAGTTATTGCGTTGCATCGTTGCGGTTACGCGCCAATTCAAATTTTTGATATCCTGAAAAATTTGAATATAACCAAAAGATTCGTTTATCGTACCATCAAGCGATACAATGAAGACTCTAGTGTAGATGACAAGTCAAGAAGTGGTCACCCTCCGTCTGTTAGGACTCCAGCAGTGATAAAAGCTGTGAAGGCGCGAATTCAAAGAAATTCCAAACGTAAGCAGAAACTGTTGGCCCTTCAGATGGGGTTAAGCGGAACCACGGTGAAAAGGGTGTTAAATGAAGACTAAGGGTTTCGGGCATATCGAAGAAAAACAGGACATCGTTTGAATGCTCGTCTAAGGACCTGAGACTGAAGAGATGCCGCGCTTTGTTGAAGCGGTACACGGGAAAAATATATCGGGAAATTCTTTTTTCGGATTAAAAATTTTTACCGTAGAAGAGAGCTACAACAAACAAAATGATAAGGTGTACGCACACAGAGGTGAAAAAGCGAGCAACCGTATTCCACGTGTCCAACGAGGTCATTTTCCATCCTCGCTCATGGTATGGTTGGGTGTTTCTTATTGGGGCTTAACAGAGGTATATTTTTTGTAAGAAAGGTGTAAAAACGAATGCAGTTGTGTAACAAAATACAGTCCTGATGAACCTTGTGGAACCTGTTTCTCATACCATGTTCAATAACAGGCACTGGATATTCCAACAAGATTCGGCGCCAGCTCAAAGAGCGAAGAGCACACGAGACTGGCTAGCGGCGCGTGAAATCAACTTTATCCGGCACGAAGATTGGCTCTCCTCCAGTTCAGATTTGAGTCCGTTAGATTATAAGATATGGCAACACTTGGAGGAAAAGGTGTGCTCAAAGCCTCATCCCAATTTGGAGTCACTCAAGACATCCTTGTTTTTTTATTTTTTATACCACTTAGTTGGCAGAAAAGCACACGGCCCACCTGATGGAAAGTAGTTACCGTGACCTATGGACGTCTGTAACACCAGAGGAGTCACAGTCGCGCTGCCAACCCTGTAAGTACAGAGTTTCTATGCCGTCAGTAGAAGACAAAGCAGGACAAGCCTTTAGTCTTCCCACTGACAGCACAAATTCTCCAGTGAGCTCTGGCTACCCTACTCACCGCTGGGAACACAACACGAAGTTATTATAGCCGCGGTATTCTGTAGGGCGGAGGTACTACCCCAGTCGGACTGCTCAATCGGGCGGAAATACCGCCGTGTCCTACCTCCAAGATTGATTAAGGCAGCAACCGATATTGACATGGATCTTGTTCTTGCTGCGATAGAGGACTGGCCGTGCAGATTGAAGGCCTGTATTCAAAATCACGGAGGTCATTTTGAATAAACTTTATTCTCATACAAGTCTATGGTTTGTTAAGTTCATTTAGGTAAATAAATGGTTACATAATGAAGAAACTTGTCTCAATTAATTTATATTAAACATGTGACAGAATTTATGACCTGACTGTGTATATATATAGGTATATTGCTTGTGTATTGTGTATATTTAACGGTACTGATTTCATGCACTATGAAGTGAATGCTATCGCTTTATATGGGTCACGTAGGTGCATTTCATATAATGTAATACCCTTACATATCTTCCCACTTCCTATTATTTGTTTTCCTGTCCCACTACAGAAATCTCTTACCGCATGATGAGCCACTTATATGCTCGTTTGATATCTACTTGAAAGAATTCGTTAAACAGTGATACTAATATAAAATGTATATTTTAAATAGGTATATTCTCCTTATACGCATATAGAAGTAACAGTGTGATTTACCTTCAGTAGTGACCACATCGGTGGGTGCTTCTTCTGCCATAATTTTTAGTTCAACTACAGAAATTTTAAATTTTAACCACTATCAAATCAGACTGAAAATTTATCACCAGATCGAGGCCGCCTGAACTGTACACGCAGGATAGTTATTAGGTTATCCGTAATTTTATCATATAGACTAAGGCTCTCTAATGATATAACATCTAAAATATCAACAAATTCTTCAAAAAGTTCATTTCTAACATGATTTAATATATTATACATTTATAATTTTTTTCAGGATATAAACATGAACACAGGAATAAGATACCTACTTATGTCTAATAATCTGTCTGACATTTACTTTGATAAAGGTAAATACTTAAGTCAATATGTCATGCGATTTCTTAGCCCAAGAGCTGGCAATTTTTTTTATGTTATTCATTAATGACTGGTGTTGGTGTTAGTGTAAGTAAATATTTAAAATAACATAAGAATATATACCCCATAAGAATATGTCCCACCAAGATCTTCGGCGCCCACGCAAACAGGTAAGAGTCGTTAATATAACATAACCCAAATGTTTTACCAATACCTCCAATGTATAGACACAATTAATTTAATATTTTGTAATAAGTAACATATTAATATATCATAAGTTCATCGTACGAAAACTTTGTACTTCGTACACCGTTATAAGAGGGTTAAATACTTTTCTTAGGAATACCTACTTGACCACGGTAGGTAGGTTGAGTAGGGGGATTTGAAAACCAGACATATGAATTTTCATATTTAGATTTTTAGAAAGCTTTTTGGATTACTTATAAGACTCTAATATTTGGGAATACACGCCTGTAAATCCCTGAAGGAGTGCATTAACACCCACATTGCGCCAATGATATTCTGGCTTATTACTTTCAAGCGGGTACTTAATACAACCTGTAAGTTTACCGATGTATGGAGAACAGTCCTATCCCTTAGTCGCCTTAACCGATACCCACGGGAAAAGATTTAAGTTGCCCTTTTCTACTCTACCTTGGCATTCATTACGACATGGCCAATAATATAGCGTTTTAAATAAACGACCTGAACGATCGAACCGGCCAATTCTTTCTGGATACAGCTTAATAGAGATATCTATGATCCCAGAAAAAGTATACTCTACCATCCATAAAAGAGAGCTACTCCGTTGTGTGAATCTCTTTGCGAAAATTATTACAGTTCTCCTACGTGTTCAGTTATATGCTATAAGGCTGGTAGGTATCTACTTATTAAGTATAGAATAAATAACCGACCTATAATTAAAATGGAAATCATTCTGGAATCTAAGTGTATTAAATATACACACATCAACAAAGTCTAGGGAACAAGGACATTTCTAGTTTTTATTTAAAAACCCTTTCTGGTAATAGTGAGTGTTTTATATCAATAGAAGGGTATTTTTATACCGTTTTTAATTTTAATTTTAATAAAAACATTTTCATACCAAAACCAAATTTTTTAAGAAAGAATTGAATAGTGCCAATATTGAGTATTACAACCTTCTATGATTAGGCACAAAAATAACGAGGTAGTAAGAAATACAGTAATTAACCGTACTTTAAACGTTTTTAATAATCTGTAGGACCTCCTAAAGCATTAGCAACAGCTCGACAACGGCGTGGCATACTTAGTATGAGATTGTCAATCATCGTCTGTGGAATATGGCTCCATACACTGCGAAGGTGTAAAAAAAGTTGTTCTTCAGTGTTCAGATTTTCCAAAGAATCACTGAAAGCTCTTCTCCCAAGCAAATCCCAGGCATGCTCTATGGGATTGAGGTCGGCAGACTGAGCAGGCCATTCCAACGTCGTCATATTGTGCTCGCGTAACGCATTGACCACTACCCTCGCGGTGTGTGACCGTGCATTATCTTGCATGAACATAAAATCTTGACCGAACTGCTGTCGATGAGGGATTACCATGGGGTGTATAACCTCCTGAATGTATTGGTTTGCATTCAAATTGCCCCGTATCCAAACGAGGTCGGTCCTTCCACCAAGGCGAATTCCAGCCCATACCATGATTGTTCCACCTTGGTAAGGATGAACTTCTTGCGGATTCTGGAGACGACTCCGACGTCCAGGAACTCGCCATATACGCACTCTTCTCGAATCAGGATGAAAACCGAAGCAAGATTCGTCGGAAAACAGAACCCGTGCCCATTGATGGTCGGTCCACTGTAAATGTGCGTTAGCCCACAATAAGCGACGACCTCGATTTCCACGTCGAAGAGCTGGAACCCTAAGCGGTCTGCGAGCATAAAGATTGGCTTCGTGTAGTCTTCTTCTGACAGTTTGATCGCTAATAACCACTTGATGCTGAGACTGGAGGCCTGCGACCAACTGACGAGCAGTAATCGTGGGTTGCCGCCTTGCGGAATTTTGCAAGAAACGATCTTGTCGCGGGGTAGTAACCCTATTTCGTCCCCTGTGACGTTCGGCAACATCCCCTGTAGACCTGTAGCGTGCCCATAATCTGCAAATTACGCTTGGTTGGGTGTTGACAGCATCCGCTACGTCGCGTTGAGTTCGTCCAGCTTGCAGCATACCAAAAGCCCTTAACATCTCTTCGCGACTTAAATTACGACGTGACATGATGACTACAGTCATAAAAATGCACAAACCATACGTAAAAGACGTATTATTGATAATAAACGTTATTTACAATAAAAAAAAAAAAAATTTATTTTGCCTCAGAGAAACTGCACAATCAAACACTTTTAAAAGTTTTCCCTCCGTATTCGAAAATCATTACTTATTTAAATTTATTTTTAAATTTCGAACAACTCTGTAATCTACTTTATTCTATTTTTATTTATTTGCTGCCAGTTATTTGCAAAACAAGATTTACACGAAAAAAAAAAATTGGGGTCATCTTGTTCCCTAGACTTTGTTGAGGTGTTTAGTTAGTTATTCTATTTCACTTCTTAAACCTACATATGTTTAATGGCTCCTAAACTAGTTGGAACTGACTCGTTTATTTTCAAGACGATGAAGGTTTCATTATACATGAAATGCAAGCAAGTAAAATAAAACACAATAAAGAGGTCGGATATGAACCGATGCACCGTTTTGTTTCGATCGATGGTAATTGCGCGGTGATTCAGTTATACCTAGGCAACCTTTTTTTTTTTAAAGTTAATAATACTTCCCAATCACGAAACTTAAAAACACACTATTTTTTTCCCCATAATACAAAAACGTTTTTGATTGTCAAAATAATCTAATCCTCAAAAACAAATTTTATATCTATCAAGCAAGCAAGAGATGCTGATGCTGAGTTCTGTCCTGTTCTGTGTACATCGATTTAAATGTAAATTATTGTCATGCGATGTGAAATGCATATAGATCAGTATAGGTGGTGCATGCTTACGCCTATCTATGAAGGTAGTAGTTAAGTATATCTATTATATAACAATACAAGTAGATGAACATATCTAAGCTTTTCCGCACCCATCTCCACTCAAGTCACGCGGTCTAATGTACTTTCTGCGATAAACTAGACCACTTAAGTGTGACCTATGTTGCGTCTTTCAGCCTGCGCAGCAAGGTGTATAACTATTAAGAGCTAGTTCCACGGTCAGTAAAAGACTTGGTAACTAAACGACACAAACGACTAAATTCTAACCTTCCACGGCCATCACTTTCATAAGGCGCATTACGTGCCTTGATTCTCCCGGGAGAACATTCGGATGGTGAGCGGTTGTAAGCGCCTAGCGTGAGCAGAAGTTTTGACGCGTGGTAACGTCGCGCATGCGTTCAGTTTTTAAGAAAAAGTTTTGGCGGGAAACGATTTTTTTTAAATTAGTAATTTGTGCCCAGTGATCTACTTAATTAAAAATTGAAGCATTCTGAACTTTCCATTTAACTCATCGGCTAATAATGGTAAGTATTTTCGCGATATTAAGATTTACAGTACTGCGGGTAAAACCCGACTACAACGAAGTAAGAAGGACGGTTATATTAAATAACTTTATTAAGTTCTGAATTGATTGTCTGGTTGCATTCCAACATTTCCAACTGATAATATACCTAATAATGATATAAAAATCTACTTTACTGAGAGTTACTTAAGTAGATGAGTTTGGTGGACTTGTATATTACCTGTGCCTGTGCAAATAATGTATCCAAAATTTCCTAATATGCTTAATAATTGTTTTAGTAAGTAAGCAAGTATGGGTAGGTATATTCTTGATCCTCAGGAATAAAAGTCTTATCTATCTAGCTATCTAAAATATTAAAATTGATTTCGTGTAAAACCCAGACGTTACCGTTTTATGAGGTTATTATGTAACTTTGCCAATAATGCACCCCAATCAAAAAAACTTGACTTTATCCACTGCTATATTTATATTACTTGCGGAAGATTCCTAAATACTTCGTCATTTTCATTATTCAATTAAATTAAGAAGGCTGTGAAAGTCTGTATCAGTTACGAGTCAGACGTACCTAGGTATGCTAGGAATTATTTTAATAAACATTAGGGCGAGGTTCTTCTAGCTTCGGAACAAGTTTCACTTGTTTATGAGATTATAGGTAATTTCTTAGCTAATACCTACTATGTTGGTGGTAGGTATTTATATTAACATCTTCGGGACCCAAGCTAACCTGTCCCTCTGGTTGGTACCCATGACGATCAACGGACGAGGCTATCGCGAAGGCTTTCCTCGCGCGGTTGAGAGTTCCAGGTACTCACTCTCCGCTCCCATAATATACAAAAGTAGCCAAACATATATTGAAATGCGGACCCCGGGGCTAGAGGTGATAGTCTCGGATGCAACCGGGATAAATTGTTAAGATGATGATGACTGAATTAACATAATATAACTTTATCTTGAATATTCTAAATATTCTATTTTAGGACATTCTACACAGCTCTATCTAGACCCAAAGTAAGCATAGCTTAAATAGCTTGTGTTGTGGTTTCTAGAATTCGGGTAAATATATTTTCCTAAATATATTTTTTGTAAATACAAACATTAGATCATATTATACATAAAAACATCCAGACCAAACCAATAATCAACTTTTATATTCATTCATTTCAAAACATTATTTTCACTGAGCGGGTATCAAACCTGCGACCTCCGTCCTAGCTACCGCTACGCCATGCGGTACACAGGTCGTCAATATCACCCGAGGAGGGCCAGATAGAGAGAGATGGCTCTGAGTCGCCCGGGGTGCAAGGGATATGCCTGCCAACCTTACCTTCGACTACCAAAAACGACCCACAGGCGCCGTGCGCTTTAGTCGGTTCGAATCCACAATATATGTTTGCAAATAAGGTTTTTAATCCGGTCATCACAATATGCAAACATATAATTTAAAAGTGTGGTAGATAGTGTCTCACTCAGTACCTAATCTAATCTTTATGTCATAATTCGGGTAGGAATTAGACAGTCAGCGGAGAGATGGGGAAGAGGAGAGCGAGATCAAATTTCTTTAGCTATTATTATTTATTCTTTGGTTCGTAGAAAGTTAACACACTCTGACTCTTTGGAGGATTTCATATACGGTAGAAATAAATGCATAACGGCCAAGTATTCTGCAATTTATCTACCTACAACTAACAAATCACAAACTTTACAGCCGAAGTGGACGTAACGTTACGTTATCCAACTAAAACCTTCTGAGCAATATTCCAGTCGAAGTAACAATGGACATTTTCTGAAGTTATGATTATACATTAAATTATGATCAGTTTAGCATCAATTCATGTGGAATTCTCAAACTGTTATTGTTAATCGCTACTGTTAACTTAACTAAGAAACTTTCCTGTGTGTCTCACTACATTTTATATCGAATACATGCGTGGTTTCCGGCAGAGTAGAATTAGGGCCACCCCATCTCTTCCCATGCGTTGTCGTACAAGGCGAATAAGGGATAGGGCTGTTTAACATCAGACAGATATATATACAGCCCAGACTCAGCCTCAGATGCATGGCTCGAGTCAACAATAGCCCGGAATACGGCAATAGGCTCACCCCCTATTCCGTGGGACTGAATACAATTATTGGTGAAATGTGGATGTTAATTCATCTCTGCCTAACCCTCCAGAGATGAAGGCGTGATTATATGTATGTATGTACATATATTAGAAACAATATGTTAACTATAATCTATTAAATACCTTTTTTTTTACGTGCGCAATATCCCCACGGATACCTCCCCACTCTATTATATACCTAAGTACATACATTTATGTACTAAATATTTCAACATAATTTTTTCTCGCTGCATGCTATCCTTCATTCCATGGTCCGCAATTTCGTAAATTCTCGATTGTCTTTGATTGTCCTGGTCCCTAAAGATCCTAATTAATTTAGAAACTAGGTGGAAATACGACTGATTGGTTATTCTTTTGTCTCCTCTACTCATTACTTTGGACCTTTCGCAACCGTCAAACCTACCTCACTTTTTCAACTTTACAAAACAGTGCTAACCAAACAATCAAGTGCGTAATACCTCTTAACCGATTAACGAAATACCTCGATAATATTGGTAATTGGACCACAAACACGGAATATGTACAAACCAAACAGACTACCGATATAACATGGAAATGCTATTATAATGATGGAAAATTATCTTGCCATAAGAATTCAGGTACCTACTTGGTATGCATATTATTGTCTGTTTTATTTATATAACACATAAACTCGCTCTCAATTCTAGAATAGTGATTACCCGGTCTACAAATCTCCGAGGAGAGGGAGTTCTTCCGAGGGATATTTGACTGACATCTCACGCTCTCACATTATAGACTATAAGCAACATAACGCTATATTTTATACGATTTGTGAGAGTCCAGAAATCACAGAGTGCTAGCAAATTACACACTACACTTTTTTTCCATTTTATTGTTATCATATTATTGATATTTACTTACCCCATTTTTCCACCCTGTAGGTGGCAATACTCGAGCATCTTTCCTCAAAGTCAAAAATCATTTATTTTGTATAGATCATTAAAACGACACTTACAAAACGTCACAATTAAAAATATATTAACGATTAGTTTAGCAAATGTGTGCCCACTGGTTCGAAACACGGCTTCGACTTCGACCTGAGAAAACTCCGGCAAGACATTAAGCGGGTCTTTTTTAGGCTTTTCAGAAACATTAACCTTACATTAACAGTAACATTAACAACGACACAAAGATCTTTGCAAACCCCTTTTTAGACTATGATCGTCTCCAAGCAGACTTAGATAAAATCATGAAGTGGTCCAAAGACTGGCTCATAAATTTGAATCACACAAAATGTACGGTATTGCACATCGGAAATCGGAACCCCAGGCTTACTTACAAACTTGGCGACGCTCAGCTAGCCGAAGTCAAAACACAGATGGACCTGGGAGTTAAGATCTCGGAGAATCTGAAATGGGAAGACCATATCACGAATATTGTCAAAAAAGCTAATACCATGGTATACCTCACACGGAAGGCCTTTGGAACATTGACACCTGAAATGGCTCTTAGAATCCACAAAATGTATGTCAGACCAATATTGGAATATGCCTATCAGGTATGGAGCCCCTATTTCATAAAAGACATAGACCTGTTGGAAAGAGTGCAGCGTGGATTCACCAAAGTCCCCAGACAGCTGAAGCGGTTGCCATACGAAGAACGATTAGACAAACTGAACCTGACCACCTTGAAGGAGCGCAGAGAACGTGGAGACCTGATTGAGACCTTCAAAATAATCACTGATCACTATGACTTACAAGGATTCAGCAACATGTTCATACGCGCACCGGACCGAAATCGTAGAGGACACAACATTAGACTGCAAAAATCTAGTTGGAATACAAACCCACACAAGAACTTTTTGAGCAATAGAGTGGTTAACACATGGAATAGGCTACCTGAAAATATTGTGACAGCAGAAAACATTAACCAATTCAAAAATAGACTGGACAAACACATAAATCAACAAAATCATTGAGTAGTGAAAACAGTGTAGTGAACAATGAGATGCAGGCTGATATCAGTTGTTTCAACTGCTGGCCTGTTCCCCAATAATAATAATAATAATAATAATAATTTACTTAACGGACAACTAATTTCCATGCTTGTTTATCATCTAAATGTTTTTAATTCTAAGTTTATTCTTAGCTACATTTTTACCGTATAAAATACTCTAAAAAAAGAACTGAGTAAATCTTATAATGATTTACTATTTCACCTTGTATGTTTATGGGTATAATTATTCGTTATAGCTATTAAATTCATAACATATTTGTTTTCAATCAATAGAGTATGTACATCTAATCGGTAAAATAAATACCTGCCTCCTAAGTACTTCATTCATATTCCTATCTTTACATATAAAATATACATCCTTATTACAGTAGGTACCTTCAACAAAAATTCTTACCAGGTACTTATTGTTTCCTGAGGTATTGTTTTAAACTTAAAATGATTTGACCATGGATAAGTAAGCTCTTAAATGTAACAACTGTAATACTTATTAACAATAATAATTATTGATATAATAACAAAAGACAGCCGAATTCCTCTGGCACGCACATCGTGATCATCCTTGAAGTGATATCTAATCGCGATCAACCTTGTCACTCCTATTGATGTTTATGGGTCCAGAAGTTATCGACATGGAAATTAAACAGTACTCACACGTTAATTAATATTTAAGTGGAAGAGTATGTTTTAGCCATCCATCATTATTATACAAGCATTATACCAATCATAAACGTACAAGATGAGATATGTACCTTTTAAATAGGTATATAAGATGAATTATTCTAATTATATTGATAGGTACGGCTCTAATCTCCCAAATTTATCGATATTTGTACCGTACCTCGGGATGCTTAGTCGGGAACCTCCACGTCACTGGACAACAGAGATAGTAATGCCTCTCTCCCAAGAGCACGTGGAGAGCAGGCAAAAGAGTGTGTTAGTTTTTTTGATATTAGTAACGTGTATAGGTACCCACCTAAATTTTACTAAACATACATACAGTCACGCCTCTTTCCCAGTGGGGTAGGCAAAGACCACATGTTTCCACTTATTATGCATCCACTAATATCTGTTATTATAATGTTATAAACAAACACTTCTATTTTATTTATTTATAAATATGATGAACCTCCTTCAACATACCTCAGCGGTAACTTACGGAAATTAATATAGAATCACCGGTGTGTTTTTTTTTTTTTTTTTTTTTTTTTTTTTTATATAGGACACGTCAATTGGACTTCGCCTTGCCTGATGGTAAGCTGAAGGCAAAGTCCCAGAAAAGAGGGTCACCATTACTTACACATACCGTGTGACAATGGTGACACTCAGCTTGACGGCCTCATCATATGCTTTTTCACGCCCCGCTTAAAGGACCCGGGACTGTAGGAAGAAGGAAACACGTGAGCTGGTAATGAATTCCAGGCCTTAATGGTGCGACAGTGTTTACTAGTCGCAGACCTTATACTTAGTTGTAACTAGAAACACTACAGGCCACAGGCAATTCCAAATTGGAACAGTTTCCTGTTCCAATTTGGAATTGCCTGTGGCCTTCCCACCCATACAGTAAAAATAAAATCCTTTATGTGATTACTTCCACCTGTATCCTACAGGAAACCGCAGACATTCTGGTCGCAATGACACTATTGAAATCGTAATTTCTTTGTAAGTGTGATACTATCATTTATTTGTAATGAAACAGACACGAAGAACGTATTTATACCAGCTATCAATTATGGCGTTGCAGCGATGCATGTTTCATTCAACGAATTGCACGCAATATGTACTAGGTACTAATAAAATAGGATCAAACCGAGTAGTGAAGGTCGGTTTGCGCAACAATTCGAACCGCATCTGGCACTATAGTTCGTGGTTCCCATTGTAGATCTGTGACGTGCATCACGATTGCTATTGGTCTATTTCCTCGGATATGTTAGGAACTAGGTTTAACAGATAGGCGGTGTTACGAGGTCCCTTTTACTAGAATTGACGAGAGACCTTCTCTCTCGGTTACAGGCTTAATTTAATCCTACACCCACAACTAGGTGAAGGCGTCTGCCGTTTATCAATGCAATGACGCGTAACTGATGCAACAATTTTTAATCTTCTTATTGTCGTTGGTATTATCTTAAAAAAGGATTACAAACTACCATTGACTAACAACAGTAGTAACTTAAAAATAGTATCTATGGACGGCTTGTAAATTGGTAGGCGTCTTCTGCATTTCATAAATGTAACATCAGTAGAAAATAAATAGCGTTGAGTTGGACGAGGAGGAGGCAGGGCGGGAGCGGCAGCGGGAGCGAAGGAGGATCGCAAGCCAAGCTGCCCGCGTACTGAGGCAATTCGAGCGTCGGAGGTCGTTGAATGACCTCCACCCCGCATGAGCGCAGGCCTGGGGGTGACGCGTGGAGCCCCCTGTCAACCTGGCAGAAGCAGACCGCGGTGGCGCGCCTCACTGTTTCCGGGGACGATGGTCCAGATCAAGAGAGATGAGATTGAGTTGGACGGGAAACTTGTCACGTCAAGACACGATTTACGTAATATATGTGTATGATGAAAAACAAACAAAACAAATATTCGCACAAAAATTCATCATTGTATTTTACCCGACTACGGCGAAGCAAAAGGAGGGTTATGATTTTGACAGGCCATGTATGTATGTACGTAGGATTCTTGTTCCCTCATAGCTCTTCAAGTATTATTAGTAGTTCTTAGAACATAAAGGATAGCCGTGGTCGTATGCCACTCAGTGTAACAAAACAAAACATTCTAGGGAAAAGGGGCATACAATCACGGCTATCCTTGATATTTTCTTATTAAATACTTTTAAGAGCGTGATTTTTCAGTAGTCGGGTTTTAGTTTTAAACTTTTTTTTATTGTATATGATAGGTATTTATATCAATAGGTAAATGGCAAGTTTTGTCCGGGAATAACAGTCCAAATACAGCTAAAACCGATATGAGAATACCTGCTACTCTAAAAAGACATCAACGCGTTTGCGATAGAGCTAATTTCAGCTCTAGGCTCTATACGTAAACGTAAACGATAAACGTTCCAAATGAGATTCCGGATACTATATCTACCCATTTTTCTCACACGCCTAATCAGAGTTATAATATAAATAAATATTCTATGACATTCTAAACAACGCTCTGGACTCAAAGCGTAGTGCCTAACTATTTATTAATCTGTGCCCAAAGTTAGTATCGCTTATCTAGTTTATGTTTTGGTATCTAGAATGTGTAAAAACATTTCTACATACACTTTTGTTCTAAAATAAATATATTGTACATGGAACCAAATAATTCATGCCTACAAATATTTGCACTGAACGAGAACTGAACCCGCGTTCCGTACGTAGCAGTCGAACGCTCTACCACTACGCAAATAGAGGTCGTCAAATTGTCTTATTGTTGCCTAAATCTACTTGAGTGTATGTTGCAAGTTTGAACACAGATAAATTTAATTAGATATATTTGTAATGCACGACTCCGATCATGCAAACCTTTATACATACAAAACAATACGACATTATCTGCCGAAAGTTTACGCGAACAAATACAAATTGGAATAAAATTATTTTTTTAATTGAAATACTTATTTTTATAGGATAGAAATTATATATTATGCATGATCGTACTTACTGTTATTTTGAATCCCTGGCGCAAAAACGACAGGGAGCTAAAAGTTTGACTGGTTCCGAGCTCACACAGTTCACATCTCAGCTACACACAGCACACATCTCCTCTCCGCTTTGAAGGAAATTACCTGCCAGTTAAGCAGCTCTTCTAATCTCCTCTGCGCTTTGGTGAAAACCGGGCTTTAGACTCAAACATGTCCAACTTTTACCTCTATCTACTCTAAAAGTTAGAGTATTAGACCAACGTCTCCTGTGTAACAGTAGACTTCACTACCACCACATTACCTGTTGTTACAACTACGATTTTTACTACGCTTTTACTACTACGATATTGTGAATGCGAAAGGGGTGTATGACTCAGATGACGCTCCACCAAAATTTTTGGGGCCAAGTCAACCTCCTCTTACGTGGCTAACGTTAGAAGAGGTTTACTTACTGATTGACGGACAGTCTGGCGCAGGTTCTAGCAAGGTGAATCTACCTATAGGTACCTTTTTTTACGTGCGATAAATCCCCACGGATACCCCCACCACCGGAGCCGATGGGAAAGGTTATATCGGACTCAAACCGACTAAAACGCACGACGCCTGTGGATCGTTTTTGATTGCCGAAGGTGACACATCCCTCGCACCCCGGCCGACCCAGGGCCATCATCTCTCGATCTGGCCCTCTCCTCGGGTGTGGGGACCACAGAGTCCCCAACTCGTCCCCGGAAATGGAGAGGCGCGCGAGGCGTACCTATATTCTTTGTCGACTGTTGGTACCTATTAGTGTAAATAAAATCTTTCTATTTATTTTGTGCACGTTCTCTAGTCAATAAAACAGTGACTTTCGCCTTCAGTACCTACCTGCTGTATTCTCTGTGAATTGATAATAACGTGGAACAACATCCGTTTGTAATTATTTCGTTTCATTTGAGTAACGGTGCTTAGCATGAATAGGTTTGATTTATGATGTCGTGAATACTTGTTGCACTCGTTTTTAGAAGTTACATTTTACATATTTTGTAAATTAGGCGTATCTTTAACATTTTTAGGTAAGTGGCGTAGCGTGTCGCGACACACCAGAAGCATATCAGGTTCATACATTTAGTATGCTACTTTAGTGTTATGTTATCTGTGGTACGGTTAGAGACACATTCGTAGGGCGTGTCGTGTCACGTACTGGCATGTCGCGGACGGAGCCAAAGCGCCAGAGCCGCATAATAAAAAAAACTGATTTAACTAGTGCGTCAACGTAAATTTTTATACGGCGCAAAATGTAAGGAGTAAATCTTAGATGCTTGGCCTACTTATCCGACTTCACCCGTATCTTCTGTTGAAACCCCGCTCCATATGCCCGTAATTTAGCAATTTTCAAATAATTTATGGGAATTTGCCGGATTTGTTAACATTATGATTACTGCTCCGTGCCTCGATTAACAAGCTAGGTATTTCAGAAGTGTGCACGCTCACCGTCACGATAGCAAGCGACATGACACGCCACGCCACGTAAATATGTTTTCATCTTAACTTACGTATTAATGTGGGTACGAAAGTAGGAACAGAAATAAAGAAACAAATATTTTCATAGAATATTTCTTGTTTACCCGACACTCGTTTATTTTTAAATCGATGATTGCCGTTCATTGTTTTTTGCCGGTTGAACAAATTACGAGAGTAGTTATTGGATACGGAACTTACGTAAGACAGCATAATTTCCAATTCCATGTTACTATTTATGGCAATTCGATGTCGAAGCACCCAACACACAGCTAACACGGAAGTTAATCTCTGCGAATAACTGTGGTGCTAATATTTGTAGATACCTACCTATATCTTCAAATTTCTATATTAAATTACAAATTCTTAGCTTCTAATTACCTTCTAATATCACATATCATCATAATATGTGTGACGTTAATGCATGCCAATATGACTGAAATATGGTGGAACCTAAATGTATTTACCTGTAACCTGTGTACCCATATATTGCAATAAATTGATTTGATTTGATAAACAGTTAATTTTCCAATAGTCAAATATAATAGAAGAACAACACGTTGTACCTATATTTATTTAGGTTTTAAATCCATAAATAAGTGAAATACAATGTAATATTATTAGTAGACAAGTTTAACTTATTCTACCCACTTATGTTGATTTCAAACATGGCTTACTTACTCATGCTTATTCAAATTTTCAACCTTGATCTTCGTGTCTCAATCAATTAGTCTATTGCTGGACGTAAACTGCTCCCAATGCGCGCTATTACCTCCATAGCACCATCACCATCCATATCCAGTTATCAATAGATTGACGTATATTTATTTTAATTGTTCGTTTTAAGTATATTTATGGTCAAATTTAGATTTTTCACTACTACACAAGCAGTATACCTCTCATAAGGCTGCTTCTCTGTTACAACTGTTTACCTTTGCTCTTCAATGTATTCAACCAACTATAAACTGCAGCGAAGCCACAGAAGGAGGGAGTAGTTTTCTGTTCGTTCATTCCAATTCCAATCCACCTACCATCTTAATGGTATAAAAAACTGGTTGCTCCATTCCTAAATATCCTCGTCAAATCAGTGCCTAGAATAGTAAAGGCTTTGAAGCCTGAGCCACTTCTGTAGGTAGATGGGGCCCTACCTACAGAAGTGAGCAGTGTCTATTTTTCAGAAAAGGTAATGATTTAAAGAAAAAGCATTGACTTAGAGACAACGTGTAAGCAAAGAAAATATCATACCACATCGACATAATGTATCTGTCGCAGTGGACGCCTAAGCCGTTCAATTAAACTTGAGCACAAAGTTACTTAAGATTCTAAAACTTACAACTGGATCTCTCTAAATCTCACTAGGATGATGGAAACCAAGATATAATAGTTTTTAATTTAAATAGGTAATATATTATTTATAACCCTTTGCTAAACGTAAATATAAAGTACGCATGTTAGTAAGATATTCAATATGTTGATCCAATCCTTTTTAGAGCAATATCGTTATATAGTCTACGATTTATTGGTGTAATCAACGATCACGGATGGTCTTCCGTAGGCCTATTCATTTTTAACGTGCTCAATTATGAATCAATCGCTACTTCGTGAGTAAAATATCATTATGCGTGAATCATTCTTTGTATCACGAGCTATTCGATTTGTTAATTAAGTAGGTACCTAGCTTTTAAGATTCACGTTGATGGTAAGTAGGTGCCTACCTACCAACAAGACGGATGTATTTGTGAAGAATATAATTAATCATCGCCGAAAATTAAAGCGGAATGTGCTTAAATACAAATATTTTTTGTGTATTTTTAACTTTATAATACCTCTTCTAGTTCTTCAAAGTCAAGTTAGAGGTCAATGCCAACTGTATAGAAAGAAGAAACGTGCTTTTAAGAGTGATTGAGAGTTTATAAGTAGCTAAGCCTTGGCGTTATTATAATCCGGAAGCGAAAAATATAATTTGCTGATAAATAAAATGTTAATAAACAACGAGATCCGGACACAACTCAACAAAAAAAAATATAATTCCCTATTTATCCGGCCACAGAAGGCATAGGAGCGGCCATCCGGGTGCTATGACAACGCTGGGACTGTTGGGAGAGTCTTATATCCAGCAGTGGATAGGTATTGTGTTTATTGATTGGCTACAGAGACTTTAACTGACTTCAAAAAGGAAGAGGTTCTATGTTCACCAGTATTTTTTTCTGTATGTTTACTTATATTTTCGTCGTTTTAAAACGGTTTTTTTTTTCATAATTCATGTAGTTGTGAAAGTTGGTACAGCTATTTCTTGAGGTACCTACATAATAAAGAACAGAATAAAGTGTCTGAGGGTGGGACATGAACCGGCGGTGGAGGAGGAGGGGAATGGTCCCTTTTTCAGTGTTTTTCTTGTTTATAGAAAACATTATTTATCTACATAAAATTTACTACAAATTATGGCTCGACCTTTTTACTGTAGGAGCAATACTTTAATAAATATGAGAGGTCAAATGTACAAAGCTATATAATTCCCGACGAAATAAACTTAAAGTATTGATCCTAGAGAAAAAAAAAATATATAGGATTAATACAAAGATAAGTAAAGAGATATTATTAATAGTTTTCATTAAACTTACAAGCAAAAAAACTGTAAAAGGAACCTATCCCCCTTCCCTAACCGCCTCGTGTCTCACGCTCGGGGACTTTTAGGATATTCATCTCCTCAGTGAGTAACTGTACCAACTTTCAAAACCACACGCATTATTTGGTCTGATCCTCAATTTTCACGTTAATTTAAACGGGGTAATTGGTGATATCGAAGTTCTGCAGTACGACCACTTGTCGAACTTATTAGGGCAAACTATTGAAATTCTATTTATCTTAAACCACATATAACTAGATTCTATGCTCCATTTTTTTAACATTTAAAAGCACGTTGCAAAGTTCGTATTTATTCTCAAGTCTGCAACCTGTAAACCTCATGACAAATTGTTGACTATTGCCCCACTTCGTAAAACAACCACGCAATGGGGAAGATACTTTATTGGTTCTTAGTATCGAACATTAACTCTTGTAATCCTAACTACAGTTGGTACAATAGAACGCTAAAATGACAATTAGAATCCGCTTTGTCTGAAGACACGTTCTAAAATAATTTCTTTGTAAGCTAGGTACCTCTGATAATTTGATATATTGTTGCTGGACGAAGAGAAACAATATTCAATTAAATATCCATTTAATGTATCTACTTAAATTAAACGAGGGCAGTATGCAACGGTGATTAAATAATATCAAAAGAGTCGTAAAATCATTGACGTCATCAATGATATCTTATTATACATACCTAGTAGATAATTCTATCATCATGACGTCAGTGCGAGTATATGTGCGGAACGCTGACTTGAGTTCCACGATTTTTGTTCACCCAAAAAGTACTCAACGTCTCTTAAGAAATTTACACTTAAAAAACAGGCATAGGTACAATATTGTTAAAACTGATGTTAGGTATATGTACTGTAAGTACGTACTGTAGGAGGTAGGACACGACGGTATTCCCGTCCGAATTGAGCAGTCTGACTGGGGAAGTGTCTCCACCCTACAGAATACCACGGCTATAATAACCTCGTGTTTTGTTCCCGGCGGTGAGTATGGTAGCCAGAGCTCACTGGAGAGTTTTCTGCTATAAGTGGGAAGACCAAAGGCTTGTCCTGATTTTGTGTTCTGCACTGAAGGCACTTAAAATCACTGTTCTTACAGGGTCGGCAGCACGGATGTGACTCTACTGGTGTTACACACGTTCATAGGCCACGGTAACCACTTTTCATCAGGTGGGCTGTGTGCTTGTCTGCCACCTAAGTTGTATAAAAAAAACTGTGATACCAACACTTGGTAGTCAGTATAATACGTACTGTAAGTTGAATTGCTCATCCTTACAAATCTCCAAAATTAGCATGTCAATTTTCATTCATAAATCTACTTAAACATCCACTTCTTCGCAATCTACTTAAACCATAGTATAGGTATTTAATGTAGGTTGATTGTTTTATGTTAATCAATGAAAATAAACAAAAGGACCCAAAATGCTACCTTGAGGAACACCACATTAAAAGGTTACTGTACGTACCTACTTTCATTTAAAGAATCACATAATTCGGATGATTTGATTTTGAAATTGCTTTATATAAATCTGATTCAAAAATATTATTATATATACCTATTGTCATGTGTATCCTGTAGGCGTAGGCTAACAAAGTGAATAAAAAAATAAAATCTAATCTAAAACCATACATCCACACTAATAACTATAATCTAAAATATTAGTGTGGATGTATGGAAAAGGCGGTATACTAAGAAAAGGAAGTGGCTTTTAAAGTACCAAGATAATGTATAAATATTTATTTTTAGAACAGTTTCTTTGCGTACCGGTACCTACAACCAAAAACAGCCAAATTAGGTACTAACAAATAAACTTTTTTTCCCAGTCACTCATATTGTACTTAACTACTACGATTGAATGGGCTTTAAATAGATAACACACATCCTTAATTAGACATATAAGAACGATAACTTTTTTTTCAGTACAAAATTGTGCTGTATGGTTGTTCCGACATCTGTGTTACCTCGTAATAATGTAGTCTCACCTTGCACTAATGTACGCATCATATGACTCGATTAAAAATACCATTAACTGAATCCTCGACAGATCTATTTATCAGCACGTAAGGTCACGGCCATAAATGAACCAATTTCGACACAATACTTAGGTACCTACCTACCTGCTATTACAATACCAAAAATTGGAACATTATGTACAATGCAGTTAAACATGTCTACGATTGCGATCTCGATCAGATTTGATTGGCTATTTCCTGGAGTACTTGGTCCGGAATCCCCACGCGGTATACCCGGGGCAACGGAGCGCACAGCAACAGAAGACGATGTTTCGTTCTCTTATTTCCAAGAATATCCTAATACTACTCAGGTTGCTCGGATGCTTTCCACTTGGCCATCTGACTAGCAGAAGTCACAGTGTAGAGCAGGCTAGGGGAGGCCCGGTAATTCGAGTGAAGGCCACATTAGCACTCTTCGTAATCCCCCTCTTTCCTGTGTAATATGTGGAAACCGTGCTTCCCACACTCGAAGGGGCTATCTCAAAACCGTAGATAGACCATGATCAGTAGGGGTACGAGGGAAATGCCTTTTTGGGATAATTTTACACGCCGGTATTTCAGACCCGAAACGGTGTGCGTCTTTGATCGAGTTAAATCCGATGTGAGGATTGCCACACAAAGCACAAAGTTATTTTTCACGAAAATCTTCTTTGTCAAACTGCCAATTTAATCCAGCCTGTGCAACGAATTCATTTACCTTTAAGGTCCATGTAGTGTTGGTTAAACAAAATTAAACGGGCGTTGCAAACATTCATTCCGGTAACCGATTACTGTTTGGTGGGCCCTATGGTTGTTATGGTAAATGCTAAAGAGTTACACAAAACAATTATAGAAATATGCAATATGCCACCATGAATAATAAGTAATTCTTCAGAAATCTTACAAAATAGGTAGGTACATCACTCAAATGCCCAAATACAAATACAATGCTTCCACAATCACAATATCTCTTGACGGGACGAACCAACCCTACTTAAGGCATACCTACCTAGGTACCTAAGCATAAGGTAGGTACCAGTAATAATTCTGTCTTTAGACGTGGATTACATCGATAACTAAGTAATTTAAATTAGGTATACACTTACTTACCTACATTGAAAGCTGTAGAGATAGGTAGGTAACAACTTACTTTCCTACCTAAGCAGTTTAATTTGAAACCAACGAAAACAGACAGTTGTCTATGTATGTCTATAATAATGAGTATATTTTAGAGCCAGAAATCTATCTATAAGAATTATATTACTGTGGTATTACCTACCTAAGTATCTTTACAACAAGTTTACGTTCGTACAAACACTACTAAGAACTTTTTATTTGTTACGACTGTTACGAGCAATTTTACTCAATGAAATTGAAGGAGCACATGTTCTACTCTATAAATTACAAGTAAATACTAAGCGAACTGACAAATTCAACAAATTGTCACATAAACCAAAGACTTACGTCGAAAGTAGGTATATTATGTAGAGTTGACAAACGATATAAATAAATAAATATTCTACAACATTCTACACAACGCTATCTAGACCCATGGTAAGCATAGCTTAACTAGCTTGTGTTATGAAATCTAGAACGCGAATACTTTTTTTTTTGTAAACTTAGATACTTTGTACTTAGATACTTTTTTTTTTGTAAATACATACATATTATACATGCAAATATACATATTCATGCATACAAATATTTACACTGAGCAGGACACAGTAGACACCTTTTCATATAAAGTTCTATAAAAAGGTGAATACCTATATCATTTGTCGACTGTACGTCTAATTAAAACGGTGTCGCACGAGCAAATATATATAAAACAAATATGTTGCCTATATCCTGATTAGACCGTCACCATACACCAAGGCTTTTCAACCTCAAGGCTGCGGGCCACGCTACGGCCCTGCAACGAATTAATAATGGCCTTAGTGGTGAAAAGTGCGAACAACATGTCTCTAATCGATACTACTCTCTACGATTGGGGTAGACCAAACCTAATCCAATTCAACCCCACTATGACACAAGTAACCACATTTCATCAGGTGGGCCCATGCTTTTCATTCACCGAAGTGGTATAAAAAATCACCAACTAGGTACATTCCATAATATCAGGCCCCTCTTCCCCACTGGGCACTATGGGCACGTGCCCAGGGCCCCGCGATCGAATGGGGCCCCCTAGTTCCTGCCAGATTACCAAATGATAACCGATATTTAGGTATTACCGAAAAACATTAATTTTGAAAAATCTGATGATAATGACTTACTACAATACCTACGCTTATTATATTAGCTTTAGTTTGCCGCATGCGGATAGCTATACCTTGTACAACATAGCTTGAACTTTTTAACAGATGGGTCAGTGATGGGAAACAGAAAATATCTATTGGTGTAAAAAATGTGTTGGCTAAATATGTGGCTGTATGTATGTTTTAAACTATTCAAAATAAATAAATTCATTCGTCAATCAATTTTATTGCACTAGACATAAAAACATTGGGTAGGTACCATTGTTTTCAGTTTTTCTATTTAAATTTTACTTCGAAGCAATAAAAACCACTTAAGACTTTCGGAAAATGCTTGAGTCCTTAACAGGTACTCTTATGTTGTGTGTCTATTCTTATGATTATTATCAATTTTTAATATTATTAAAATAAGAAAATATTGTTCGTCGTTGCAAAGTTATATCGATTTCAGATTTGACATCCGTCAAAAAGAAAGATCAAACTAATAAATAAACAGGGTATAAGTACTCCACTCTCTCTCAAAAATGAGTTTTTCCGATATTAGTATATTTAGGTTAATTTAAATACCTATATGTAAGTATAAGAATACAATTAAAAGAAAAATTATTAAATTAAAAAAAGAAGAATTATTTGATGCGGTGTGGTTTATGTCTTTAAGAAACCTATTCGAACGTCATTCGTAATACCAAAGACAAAAAAGGGGAATTCCCGACTCCCGATCGTCGTTTGACTTGACGAACGGGAATTCCCTTCAAGTATTTGTCTGCGATGTTGACGCGTTTGTTTTGTTTGTAGTTGTTAGTTTGTTACTGACTGTGCTTGAGCTCTGACAAAAAAATAGTATTGTTTGATTAAATCGTCGTTTGTCTGTTTTGTGTTAGCGAATATTTTCGTTATAAAATTAATTAAATACTGAATTATAATATAAAATGTCGAAACGGTCATATCCTAGTGGATCTGAAAAAAGGAAAAAAGCTCTACATCAGAAAGAAGTAATTGAAAAGTTACCAAAATTAACATCATATTTTACTACTACTACTGGAGAAACTTCTGTAAGTAGCAATCAACTCATAAATGTTCCACATGATGACTCAGCTCAATTACAAATTGCGGGAATTTCTAAACCTTCATGTTCCAATTTTGAAAAAGAGATTGAATCAGAAAGCGACTATTCCTACGACGAAAGTGCAACGACTTCAGTAACTTCACTAAAACCGACAACTCCAACTGTGTCAATTGAACAGCAGTTTTCCAACACAGAAGAATTAATATCGCACGATCCCGCCGATTATTTTCACGAAAAGTTTGTTGAAATAAATCGCGAAATTTTAATTCGTAAGGGACCAGTATATTTTCAAAATAAAGATTCTGACTTTTCCGAGGCATCCAGAACCTACAAAGATGGTAATAAATTAGTGACGAGATATTTCAACAAAGCATTATTTATTCGCAAATTAAAGAACAATGAAAGCGTCGAAAGAAAATGCTTGCTGTATTCGCCTTCCAAATGCTCTGTATTTTGTTTTTCATGCTGCTTATTTAACCCAACTGATGTTAATCTTTGCTCTCGGAATGGATGTAATGATTGGAAGCATATTAATCACATAATTTTAACACATGAAAATAGCCCAGCGCATAAGCAATCTATGATGACTTATCTGGCACGAAGTAAAGCGGTTGGTAGAGTAGATATAGAGTTATTATCTCAACATCAAAAGGAAGTGGATTACTGGAGAAACGTACTTAAACGGATTGTAGCTGTTGTAAAATTTTTGGCATCGAGAGGGCTTCCATTTCGCGGCGACAATGAAATCCTAGGATCTCCAAACAATGGAAATTATTTGGGTTGTGTGGAATTATTGAGTGAATTTGATCCATTTCTTGCAGATCACTTAAAAAAATTTGGGAATCCTGGAAAGGGTAACATTTCTTATTTATCAGCAAATATCTGTAATGAGTTTATTGAAGTAATGGGAAAACAGGTTCTAAAAAAAATTATAAATGAAGTTAAATCAGCAAAATATTTTTCCATAAGCGTTGACAGTACGCCCGATCTGTCTCATATTGACCAGCTAACTTTCATCATTCGATACGTAAAAGACTGTGTTCCTGTTGAAAGGTTTTTGAAATTTATACCTATTAAAGAGCATAAATCTAAGTATTTAGCGGAGACCATCTTAAATTTTTTAGAGATACATGATATTCCCATAAAAGATTGCAGAGGACAAAGCTACGACAATGCTTCAAATATGTCGGGAAAGTATAGTGGTCTACAAACAAGAATCAAGGAAAAATGTGAATTTGCCACCTTTATACCATGTGCAGGACATTCACTAAACTTGGTAGGTGTCCATGCTGCTGGGTGTGTACCGGAGGCATCACAGTTTTTTGAAATAGTTCAGAAAGTGTACAACTTTTTTTCGGGCTCTACCCACAGATGGAATATATTAACAGAACATTTAGGTTCAAAAAAAGTTGTTAAGAGTCTTTCACAAACCAGATGGTCAGCCCGAGCTGATGCAGTAAGTGCTTTGCATGGGGGTTATAAAAGAATATTAGAAGCTTTAATCACCATCGCAAACGATACTGAAAAGGCACGAGAAACAAGAGACGAAGCCCTTAGTCTGTCTAGAAAAATGGGAAATCTAGAATTTATTATACTGACGGAAATCTGGAGCACCATATTGGAAAGAATAGACAAAACAAGTCATTATCTTCAGAAAGAAACAATAACACTGGACGTTGCAACCAATTTGTTGACTTCACTATATGATTTTATTACTAACCTCAGGGATAAATTTGATAACTTCGAATCATCTGCCAAAGAAAATAACCCAGAATCTGACTACAAAGATCTATCTCAAAGAACAAGACGTAGAAGCTCACGGCTGATTTTTTTTGATGGCTCTGCGCCATCAGTCCAATTGAATGGAAAAGAGCGATTCAACGTAGAAACCTTTCTCCCAATAATCGATACCTTGAGTGTTCATCTAAAACAGCGACAAAGTTCATATGAGACCGTCAGTCAACGTTTTAGTTTATTTTTTCACTTAAAAACTCTGAATTCCGAAGAGATACGACAAGGATGCAAAGAATTTTCTCAAATCTATCACGAAGATGTAAATGAAAAAGAGTTAGAAATAGAATGTCAACATTTAAAAGAATACTTAAAAAATGTTCAGAGTGAAAATGAAGCATCTAACAGTGTACAGGAAGTATATAATCTATTAAAGCAAAACAAAATTGAAGACACATTTCCTAACGTAGAAATTGCATTGAGAATATTTTTAAGTATGATGGTAACTAACTGCAGCGGAGAAAGCTCCTTCTCCAAATTGAAACGAATAAAAAATGAATTAAGAAGTACAATGCTTCAAGAGAGATTAACTAGTTTGTCGCTGATGTCCATAGAATGTGATATTCTCAATACCATAGATTTTGAAGATGTGATTAACGATTTTGCTCATCTTAAATCTAGAAGGGTACCTTTGCAATCAACATAGAATTAATCTAAGGATTTTATGTTAAGCGAGTTACTTTTGTAGATTATTTTTTATATTTCCTATTTTTTTATAGTTAGTAACTAAATAAAAATAAATTTAGAACCTTGTTTGTCTTTCTTTATCTATTGTAACTAAATAGTGTTTTCTCAAGGTCCTAGGGGCCCCATGATCCTAATGTGCCCAGGGCCTCAAATAGTTTAAAGACGGCCCTGCATAATATCAAGTTTTGGGAAATGTCACTGGCTCGCCAACAACATCCGAATTGTATGTTTGGCCCGACTATCAAATGAATTCATGTAATTTATATGCCGTGAGACACTGATCTTCCAGAAAGCCGGGAACCTACTAATAAAACAAACATATCACCTGTCGTCGCGTCTAGGGGAGTGATCATATCATATCAACAATAAGAAGTATCCGACGTTTTAAAGAGCTTAATGATAATAATCAAACTATAAGTGGCGACTAAAGTAGATGAAATATTTGCGCGTCTCATTTTATTTCGCGATCTCAGTGAATCGCGCGGCAGGTCCAATTCAGATGACAACCATTGTGTCGTAACTGCGCCAGCGTGCTCTCACGCCGTTCTACGTCTTAAATGGACCAGCGATAATCTAAATTTTACTATAAGCTTGTAGTTACTATTGTTGGCAGTGCTCATCATAACAGAACCACAGATTAAAGCGCTCAGCCGTCTGTAGTACGTATTTATTTTTAATTGAACCCTCATGGTTGGTTGGTGATAAAAGTAAAATACTCTGTCGCATGTAGGCTGTGATAAAACTTGACGACACTGTTTTGAAATCTTATTAAGCATAATAAATTAGTAATTTTCATTCACATTTTTGATCTTGAAATCTGCGCAAAACTTTAGACATTGACTGTACCTATGTTACTACCGTTTCTATGTACATAACATAACACAAACTCACGCCTATATCCCCGAAAGGATAAGCAGAGCACCCACATTTCGCCAATTTATGTTTAGGTCCCGATGTAATAGGTGGCGAGCCTATTGACATTAACCAGGCACTTAACCTGCTATAAATACATACAAAACTTCGAAAAGCATCGAAAAGTCATTGGTGTGTGCCATGGGGAAGTCTGGGATCGAACCCGAGACCTCGTCTGAGCAGTCCATTACCCATACCACTAGGCTACCGCGGTTTCTATTTACCTATATTCAAAATGCTCAATGTATGTATGTAAAATATAATGTCATACCGGGTACCTCAGTTCCTAGTTGGTTTAAAATTGATCTCAATCCCTTTCATTGATTAAATGGCTCTAAAAAACCACCTACATAGGCCAAACAATCTCCCGTCACAGAATACATAATAGTGCTCGTGCTCACGTTTACATTTTTTGTAAAAGAGTAGGAAGGTGCTAACTAATAATAAAAATTACTAGTACCTATTCTCATTAGCCCTCCGGCTAAGGTCAGCTTTTTTTTTTTTTTTTTTCATTTATTTGCTTCGAATATGGTTACATTATAGGTCTTAAAAGCTAGTGAATACAGCATATTCTGCCCCTTATTTGGCTTGTGTAAGGAGTGGGTTCACATCGCTAGTGTCATGGCAGGGATTAGCACCCGGGACTTCATGATGTCACCACTACCGGCACTTCAAAATTATATAATACTTGTATGCAATTTGCATACCTATACTAGGCTCGTGGCTAAATAAAATACTTAGTAAGTAACCGAGTTTGTTATCACATTGCAACGTTTGGTAGGTACCTAATCGTAGCCCAGTCAGTCTTAGGATGGATGGCCATTCTTACCACAATAAGACCTGAGACCACGTTAAGGTGCCCGGTACTGATTTCTATATCTGGCTAGCTTAGACCCCGAAGAAGACCATGTTGAAGCAAGAAAATAGTAGGGTTATATACTGAGTAAAAATTTTATCTTACTGTTCCAGATGGCATCCAAAAAAACATTCAAGAGTGCAGTCAGCTTTATACTTTTCGCAGTACAGTTGACAACGCAAGTTTCTGCCAGAACGCAGTTCGCTTCACACGTTAGTGTTAATACACCTGCGCGGAGCTTCACGCACGGGGTCGGTGACCCGCTGCCATTGCTGGGTACGCGACACTACAACGGCTACAACAGGCAATCTTCCTTTCGAAGCTTACCAAGTGCGTACCTTTACAAGTATAACGTAATCTTTTAATATAAGTACCTAGCAGTGATGTCGTGTAATTATTGACATAATAAGAGAATGTACAGGACATGAGTAGATATCTACTCATGTGTTGTACAGGCTAGGCATCTTGCAAGATACTCGTACCTATTTCTGTGCCATCAGTGCAGAAGACACAATCAGGACAAGCCTTTGGTCTTCCCACTGACAGCACAAAAGTGTGAGCAATGACTGCCCTACTCACCGCCGGGAACACAACACAACACGAGGATATTGTAGCTGAGGTATTCTGTAGGGCGGAGGTACTTCCCTAGTCGGATTGTTCAATGGGGATGGGAATACCGTCGTGTCCTACCTCTAACGATCTATGGTCAACCTTTGGATATCTTCTATGATTCACCTCTCTTTGAGACCAAAACATGGAGTACCTAGGTACCTATTTACTTAACAGTTATTTCCTCAATGGACCAAAAATGCCAACCCCGGGTAGGGTAGGTACATACATCCAAAACTTGCACTTCCCACCCTGAGAGGAAAACCTGCGACAGATTGATTAGCTGTTGCATTGACTTTCAGATATAGGTACCTATTGGTTTAGGCCTCAAAGATATTGGTAAAGCCACACACAGTGCAGAAAACTTTTAGTAGGAGGTAGGACACGGCGGTATTCCGTAGTACCTCCGCCCTACAGAATACCGCGGCTATAATAACTTCGTGTTGTGTTCACAGCGGTGAGTAGGGTGGCCAGAGCTCACTGGAGAATTCGTGCTGTCAGTGGGAAGACTAAAGGTTTGTCCTGCTGCCTGCAGTGTAGAGGACACTGACGGCACAGAAACTCTTACTAACTGCTTACAGGGTCGGCAGCGCGAGTGTGGCTCCTCTGATGTTACACACGTCCATAGGCCACGGTAACCACTTGTCATCAGGTGGGCCGTGTGCTTGTAGGTGTGATATCTACGCGTTTTTCACTTCTGTGAAGAAAGTCAGAGGTCGCGAGTTTTGACTTGCGCTTAGTGTAAAGTAAAATGTACTTATAAACAGATATAGGAATATGAATATTTACGCCGCGCTGGTCTGGGTTTACTATGTTTATTTCTGAGTATTTCTAAGTACGTATAAATTTGCATGTAAGTATTTACTAAAAATAAATTAGGTATGTTTGTTTATCAATATTCCAGAACCCATAATACAAATAAGTTGTAACTACGTATAGTAGGTACCTAGTCTAGATAGTAGATAGCGCTGTGTAAAAATTCGTAAAAGTAGATGTGTATGGAAGTAGGGCGATGGAGGTACCTACTACCTAAACAGTACCGAATATCTACCTACTGACACTGACTTCACCACGGTTTATACATAGACAATAAATTAATCAATTTCAGTTTCAAACCAAAATCGAGGTTACCCTCGAGTGAAGCCGGCCAGGCCATTTCGTAACGAAGACATTGTAATCCACCGCGACAACAGACTCAACGTTTCTCCTTGGCAGTTTAACAATTATATAGGTAAGTTTACCATACTTAACCTAAACCCTTCCCTCCTTTTCTTGTAACTACCTAAACCAAACCACGAAAATTTTAGTTGAAAACATCCTAGAAACAAGGTAATCTTAAATAGGAATATAGGGTATCTCAGTAAAAGTGCACTTTTTCATTTGAAAATAAAAACAAGTATCTATTTTATGACACAATTGTGATATTTTTTGTATTGTAAAGACATATCCCACTTAAGTATGGAATAAAATATCCGGCAAATGACCCCCACGGCCCCGATGACAGGACATCAGGCCTCTTTTCACGAATTTTTCCACCACATGTTGTCCAGATGAGTTGAGTTCTTTGGGGTTTTGTGAAATCTCAGTTTTATGCGAATAAGCCGGAAGCCCGAAACAATAATTTCTGAGCTCAAATCGGAAATCCAAAGCGTCATCGGTGAGATACAGCCACGTCTCTGTGCAAGTCATGGAAAATTTCATGAAAAGACTAATGGCCCGTCATCGGAACATGTCTTCTTTTACGGAGACACCCGTTATTAACATTATAGAAAATTTTATGCGCTTCCATGGTGGAGGAATACGCTAGTGTGTGACAGCCGTCTTCCTCCACCAGCGGACCCCAGTCTCAGAACTTAAAGCTTCGGATGCGACTGGGGTTAACGCTAGGATGAAGAAGATTTGTATTTAAGTAACTACCTAAATAAGTATTTACACTAAATAATCATAGTAAATCGAAAATTTCAGGTGTTCTCAAGCTAACTTTGGTGAAGTGTGATAGTTACTGTTTACCAAAATTCAACTGAACGTAGGTTGACAATTGAGTAATTTTGTATTGAAATAAAGCTAGATATTTTAACAAATTCTATCGCGACTTAGTTGGTATTATTTTATATTGTGTAGGTACACTATTTTTTATCGACTTGACAAATTTATAATATAACACATACCTTTTAAATATATAAAAAAAACCAACTATCTCAAACATTTTCGAGTTACAGTAGAAACGAAATCCTATTTCTCCATTTCGTAGCGATGAAGGCAAATTCTTTTATTTACAGATGTCACAATACCGGTCTTGCCCGTATCACCTTACAAGGTCGACTCGCCAGATCCTGAATCTCTGTGGCCCGAGGGTCTACTAGTTCCATCGTTAAAACCCCCACACTTTACCAGTAATCGCCGCAGTCAGGTATTGTCAGGTAAAACTTAAAATTGTAAATGAAGTTAGATATTTCATAGTCTTTAACTAGCTTTAGTTTTGGCTTCTAGAATATCAATAAACATACTTAGATTTTTTTGTTAAAGCATACATACTATGCATTCTACGCATACACACAACCGAAATCAAATATTCATATTCATTCACACAAATGCCGAGCGGTGCAATACCGAGCGGGAATCGAAGCCTCGACCTCAGACTTAAAAGATGAACGCTGTACCTCTACGCCACATAGATCATATCTTCCTATGATTACAGCCATTTTTATACAGTGGGCGGCCGGCGCCTCCTTCTGCGAGCAAGTAATGCTCGTGAAGGAGGAGGCGGAGCGGGAGCGGCAGCGGGTGCGACGAAGGATCGCAAGCCAAGTTGCCCGCGTACGAAGACAACTCGGGCGTCGGAGGTCGATGAACGACCTCCGCCCCTCATGAGCGCAGGGCTGGGGGTGACAGGTGGAGCCGCCTGTCACTCTGGCAGAAGCAGGCCGTGGTGGTAGCGCGCCTGGCGCGCCTCCCCGTTTCCGGGGACGAGTTGGGGACTCTGTAGTCCCCACACCCGAGAAGAGGGCCAGATCGTGAGAGATGGCCCTGTGTCGGCCGGGGTGCGAGGGATATGCCTGTCAACCTCACCTTTGGCAACCAAAACGATCCACAGGCGGCGTGCGTTTTAGTCGGTTCGAGTCCGACATAACCTGACCGAACCTAACCTGACCGGATACCTCCCCACCGGCTCCGGTGGGGAGGTATCCGTGGGGATTTTGCGCACGTAAAAAAAATAGCCATTTTTATACAACTTAGATGACAGACAGCATTTTGCAATTTTCGGTATCATAACTGTATACTACGCATCCCTTTCCAGAAGCCGAGGATCCATACTTATTAGAGGGGTCAGAAGCAATAGCAGCAGTAAAGAAGGCAGATCTAAATGGTTATTACTTCCATGACATTCCACACATCAACTCATTACTCGCCAACCAAGAACTCAGGGTAAAGAACGATTTGAAGCCTCATCGGATTGCCAGCATACGTCACACGTGGCCCTACAACCGACCTTAACGCATTACGATCGAATGAAACATTTAATATAAAAAGTACAAATATATATTTGTATACAACTGTCAAAATACTCAATAAAAGTCATTAAAGTTATACACGATAATATAAATGTTTTTATTTATAAAATGTCTTTTAAAAATAATAAATCAGTATCTATATAACAAAATGTACACTATTTTATGTAAACTTGCGTCTCAATTCATAATAATTACATAGAATTAAATCAATTAATTATCCCTTGCTGATATTAAATACCTACTTAGGCGCATAAAGCTTAACATATTAGATTCTTTTTCAGATTTTTCAAAATAATTTTTACACCCTTGTGGTGCATTGAAATTGCACCATAGTCAAAAACTATTTATCATTAACAATAATCTTAAGGTCGTCCACTGCGTTAAGCGTACGCCAAATGCGGGCGCACGATGCAGGCTACGTCAAATCGTGTGACGAGCTGCCAAGTGGGCCACAAAGAAGCAGCGTTGCTATATACATATTTGTATGAAACAAAAGGCAGCGCGGATTCCCGCTATTTATGAACGCTCAAGCTAACAGCCTAAAGCTAAACATCACTTTATTCCAAACCAGTGTAAAAACATTTTGTCATGACGTCATGATGTCATGATGTGATAACCCTTGAATAAAAATAACAAATATAATGAGAAATTACATAAGACTCAATAACAAGGTGATAAACAATATTGTAGGTACCTAAAAAACATAATTTATCTTTTTCTTACATTAAATATTGTATTTTTATTTTTATTTTATGTATGTTATTCATTTCTTTTTAGGTAATAGTTATTAACCCCTTGCCAGTCCAAGCTCACATTTAAATAACTAGCACAAATAAGGCACTCATATAGATAAAACAATGGAAATTGAACAGCTTTCTAGCTAGAGAACATAGCTCTAGAAGCACAGAGAGAGCTAAAGAATAATATAGGAAAGCTTGTTATTTAATCTATTGCTCATATCGAAAAAAAAAGTATGTTATTTATAGTGGTTTTGGTTTAACATAAAATTTTGATTTACCATCTGCCTAAATGCCTATAGCTACACTTGGCACAAATATGTCATATAAATGCAAGGGATTATTGAACAATAAGGTGTAAATTATCCAAGTATAAATTAATAAAAACAAGTAAATATAAAATGGACGGAGTAATTTCACACACCTGTATATGAGTAATGCACCTACATAGTTATGGATGCAAATAATGCACCAGTTTGACAATGGGTATACTTAAGGCAATGATATATTCATTAACAAAACTATATTAATATATTATTAAAACTAAATCAATCTTATAACACCTTGTGCATAATAAATTCATACAGTAAAAGGTCTTCACAACCTTTTTGTCTTTTGGGCAGTAATGAGAATGCATATTCGAGAGACTAAATTCATAAATTCATTTACATATAAGTAGTTAATTTATATTGATTAACTTTTAATTACTTATTTATCTATACTCCATTTGTATAGGTACTTAACTAAATGTAAACAATGTCGATGTGTCTTTTGAACATGTTTTATTTAAAAACACAATTAATATTTTTCTGTTTTGAAACTCATTTTAGAGCCTAAAACCCGAAATTGAATGAATAGTTAGTCAGTTAGTTGGCCTAGTTTATTTGTTTAGTTTGTGTTGGTGTAAAAAGTCGCTAGGTACAATTTTGTTTACCTTCAGTTATGTACCTATCGAATGGAGTATAGTTATGTAATCAGAATCATCAAGCAAGACCAAATGAGGCAATACATTAATTATCTAATTGATTATGCTATTAAACTAACACTTTTTACACACTGCCCAATTGGCCCAACTATAAGTCTGTGTACTAAAATAGAAATTGCATTTTATTACAAAAATATGTGATTCACATTATCATAAGTACAATTACCAATATATTTTTAAAAATAGTATTTACAATTGGAATGTGTAAAAAAGTAAAAATTATATTGCATTATGTTACAATGTTTTTTCATATGTACCTACATACATATGAAAAAACATAATGATTATCAATTTTTCATACTACCTATGTCTTTGTTTTGTGATTCATAAAAATCTCTAGACAAAATAATTAAAGATAGGAACAAAGACGGCTAATGCAAGCAGAAGAGAATGTGATGAGAATCCATTAGCTGCATTGCACAGGTCACCATTACAGAAACACATGTAAACCTTTTTACGATTCCACATAGTGTATGCACATCTTTCTTCATAATCGCTGGGTGGTCTTTGCAAGCACATTCTTTCAGTAGCAGTGCCATAATCTAAAAATTAAAAATAAAAGCTAGAGTATCTCTGTAATAAAGATCAGGCTTAATTCCTTAGTGCAGTAGTAGATACCAGAGTAGATAACAGTATGAGTAAGTAATAATAATAGTAATTCCTTTTTTCAAATTACTTAGGCTTTTTACAAGAATAGCTTTGTTATGTGACCAGCTATTTTGTACGCAAGCAAGCATCAAAGTATCATCGGAATCTCCTCTTACATTAGTGGTCATCTAAGCATATACTGGAGTGACTGCAATCCCAACTTCATAAGGTAAGCCTATGTCAGAGCCTTGTCCATGTATCAGCAGATGTATCACACCCATCAGACAAAGTTTGAATACTTTTGAACATATACAATATTCTTGTATTGTTGAATTGAATTGAATTGAATTGAATAATTGAATTGCTAATATAATATAGGGATAAGTTAAAAAATTACCATCCTGTCGGAATGCACCCACTGTGCCTTCAATTAACTTGCCGCACCATCCAGATGGGCAGGCCACAATATGCAGGCCCACTTCGGCATCTACTTCTGTCACATTATATGGGAATGGATCCTTACAAGTGCCGTTATCTCCGCGAGATCTACATCTTACACAGCGTTTATTTAAACCTGAAATTTACAATTTCATACCAATTATTACAAAAGTAGTTAACCAAATTCACACATTTCAAACATACCTACGTAAATAATTACGTGTCTAACACAAATATTATATCAACAGATTCTTCAAATATTAACAATGAGACTCATGTCACTTAAATACGTACTAAACAATCTAAATTTATTACACTACACATATTAGTGCACAATTTTATTTTACTCTCACTTCACCTTGATATAAATAAACTCGTTTCAAAAGAGCTAAGTGAAAACTTACTTTGAACTTCCTGTATAGAACTTACAAATAGAAATATTGTACACAAAAATAAAATGCTGGAGTTCATCTTCTTATTTTGTAACGAAAAACGTATAAAAATATTAGTAAAACACTTTTGTCAACTTTCAAAACTTTTCATTATTTCGTCAAACTTAGTTTCATAGTTTCATTTCAATCAAACAAAATTACTTAGTAGAATGAAGTGTCTATGACAAATGACAATTGACAATCTAATTTTGACAGCTCAATGCTAATACTTCACTTCACACCCAGGATACACTTCACTAGTGAGCACAGAGTATAAAATTAATGCAATGACTAGTGATTTACCGGCAATAAATATTGAAAGATATCGACGAAATATTTGCAATGGAAATTAATGATATAATTGACCCAAACATTGTCAAAGCAATGAAGAGAAGACTATGATATGAACGCTTTTCTATTATGAATGTCGTTCATTATCGAATATCGAAATCTCGCCACGAGCTAGGCCCTCTTATATACTCTTTGAGCTAGGCCACGAACTACAGGGAGGCAAAACATTTGGGGAGACGCTTATATATTTGCATAGGGCATAGATGGTAAGAGTACAACATTATTATTATTATTTTTTATGTTGAACACACTAGCAGCCATTAGGTTGATGCGTGTGTGTCTCATGATCTGAAGATTTTGTCAAGTCTGTTTTTGAAACTATTAACACTGGGTGCCAAAACAACATTTTCAGGTAGGCTGTTCCACTCTCTAACGACACGGTTAGGTAGAGAGTGTTTCCGAGGTTCAAGTCTGGATCGCATTGTACATAGCTTTAGTGGGTGACCAGTGTGACCACTCAGGTGCTTGTTCTCGTTGAGACTGTATATGTCATGAATGTAATCAATATCATAATAGTCGTGGAGTATTTTGTAAGTTTCGATGACACTTCCTCTGTCTTCGTTTTTCAAGAGATGTAAGGCTAAGGAACTTAAGGCGTTCATCATAAGATTTGTACTTCAATACTCCAACCATTTTAGCAGCCCTCCTTTGTACATTTTCAAGGAGTGAAATATCTTAAATAAGGGATCCCAAACTACATATGCATATTCCAGCAGTGGTCTTATAAATGTTTTGTACAGTTTCACAAATGTTTTTAGTGTGAGACATCTTAAGGATTTTCGAACCGTTATATTTGGTTCGAAAATCCTTCAGTTGAAATTAGCTCTCTTCACAATTTCACTGATATGAGGTTCCCATTTCAAGTCCTTGCTTATTGTGACACCCAAATCCCTCTGTGTTTGCACAGGTGTCAGATGATGCTGTCCCAGGTAGTATGGTTTACAGGGGTTCTTTTTACCTATGTGCAGTATGGTACATTTTGTAGCATTAAGAGACAATAATCATTGTTTAGTCCAATCAAATATGGCGTCTAAATCCCTCTGGATAACTAAAAATTTCGTGTCGTCGGCAAATAATGAGAAGGGTAACTGTAGTGTATTCTACCGTAGTGTCTTCACATGCCGTCTAAAATTATGGTGGCTATTTATAGCATGTGTGTATAGCATGTATGTACACTCGCGCCGCCGACCCTGTACTGTAAGAACGTTCTAATGCCCTTCGTGAAGAACACCATATTGTAGTCGCTTGGGAAAACCATGGCAGGGATTTCATTCTACAGTTTAAGCGTGCAGGGGATAAAGTTCCTATCACACCTAACTGTACGTACTGTTTCAAGTCGTAATGTGTGGGGGTGTACTCCCTGTCTGTGTCGAGAGGTGCGATGATAGAATGTAGTCGTGGGCATCACGTCGAACAATTTGTCTAAAGACATACCATTGTATAAGCGGTAAAACACGCACAGCGAGGCAAAGTCTCTCCTGAGGTTAAATAGTGCAGTACAGGGCATAACTCTGGAGCAGAGTGCTTATGCGTCATCACTGGTATACTCCGGCCGCTATATCCGGCCCACTCGACTTTCAGACATTTAGGGATTTTAGTTCCCGCCAAACCATTCGTTGTGTGATTTTTACTGCAAGCATTGAAGAATCACACCACGGGATAATAGATCACTCGGCATTTTCATCTTCCACAGTCAAATTTGCTGCACTAAAAGGTCGGCTTTCTCCCTGGTACCATGGGTCAGACTTCCATCGGGTTTTAGCAGCGACGGAACGCAAGACGAGCAGAAGTTTTTCTCGGCAGCTTTAGCGAGTGACCAAAATGCACGACTACCAGATAGGAAAACTAACATTACACTGACATAATCGCGAAAATAGAGGATAAAAGGGGAGAAATCGGGGATGATTAATTTGTATAAAAATTTTGTTATTTTTTTAATATATCATGATGAACCTAGTTTGGCACAGAGATGGATTAGAGCTTGGGAAAGGGTATAGGCTTCCTTTTATCGCGAAAAAGTGGTTAAAAAAAATAGGAGAAGAAAGATTGTATGAACGTTAATCATTTTATCTTAAAAATGAAAAACATTCATCCTGAAGAAATAGAGATGAATTAGAGCTTAGGAATTGACATAAAACTGACATAACCGAAAGTGGAAATTAGGTGGGTTAAGAGTTAAGTAGAGATGCAGCTAGGAAGTTGAGAGGAGAGGCGTAAGAAACGCAAGTAATGAGTCGAATAGCGAGGCGAGTAGAGTTTCGAGTACTTTTGAGAGTTCAACTCCAACAGTGACGACTCAGCGCTCAACCCTCTACACTCGGTGCTAAAATTTTCTACACTACGCGATAATCAACATCCATGCGGGCAGATCCGCGGGTAATAGCTAGTTTCATATATATTCAGGTACCTATTGAATCAAACAAAAAATTATTATAGACATCAGTGGAAGAAATAATATTCTCGAGGACCCTGCACTATCACTTGATGTATGAAGCTGGATATTGAATCGCAGTCTCAAGGAATTGAATTTTTGAAACTGTGCAAAATATTCGCTATTTTTTTTATTCGCGGTATGTCTACTGCTATGAATGAAAAATAAATTAATAAGTATCAAGATAACTTAGTTCAATTTTCCCAGTGCCTTGCCTGCCATGAGCTTCTGGTACATTTATACTTGCGTTGCCACACTGAGCTCAGGGCCACTCAGGCTGCCACTGCTGTACTTGGTTGTGCCTGTGCAAATACCCACCGTTGGCAAAACAAGAACAACCGGAAAAAATGTGTCTGCATGATTTTCCGGGACGATGGCAAGCTCTACAAATCTAAAAATGTCCACCGTACAATCCTTGAGAATATATTTCTAATATTTAAAAATATCACTGTCATATGTGATAGATGAGACGAGGCTATACCACATCTATCATATCATTACAGTAATTCTATAATCAAACAATAATGGTATTGAGAAATATATTACATACAAACACAGGATATGACGCTGATAGATCTACAATTTATTATTGCTTCTGAGTTCGCTTTTTGTAAGAAAGCTTGAAAGTAGTTACAAAACCAGAAAAAATAAAATCTAGCATAAAATACCACGTATCCTCAATCCAATAGCTTTTCGTGTTCACGTTTCGAATTACTATAAGATTTCTTTTGGTAGAGATTCAGTGGATCTGCAAAAGAGGCTCTGCGGTGCCAAGCGACACATACTCCTGCGCAATAGCACGTCATAGTCAAAGACAATACAAATCCCAAATAAATTGAATAGCGAATAAATTCTGCAACAACAACATAATTAATTAAAGTGTAATTAGCTGCTGTCTGCGATTTATTCTATATTAAATAAGCAGGTAGGACAATTTGCGGATAAATTAACATTACAAAAATTAATTAAAAATAAAATATACTTTAAAAGTTGTAAAACTAAAGTAAACTGAAAAAAATTCCTTCAATGAATCGGCTGTTTATATTTACTTGTCTCTAGGTACCGTGCTGATCAAATAATTTATTTACCTTGATTTAATAATTTGGATTTAGATACCACTTTTACTTCAAATTGTTTCACTTTTTTGCCATTTACAGAGCATGTATAAATACCCTCTTCATTTTTACTAATGTGTAATATATGCAAGGAATTCGAGGCATCTATTGATATATGTGGTTCGTCTTCATTTTTATTAAAGATGTTTCTGGTTAAATAAAAAAAAGGTCAAAAATCTAAGTGTAGTACTAATATATATTTTAAGTTATAAACTGTAACGTTTTACCCATATAAAGATTTTAACAGCTTTTTATCTTTGAACCATTTTAAATCAGAATTCGGAATGGCTTCATTGCATATTAGTGTTACGTAACTATCTTCCATTACTTGTTGTATAGTTTTGTGCTTAATTTTATTCACGATTGGCTTATGTTCTGCTAAAAGAGTTAAAAGAAATAGTAATAGGTGATTAATTTTGCATTGGTAAATTTTTAATTCATTATAAATTCTTCTAACATTCGGGTTTGTAAATATTATACTTTAAGAAAAGTGCTCTGCCAAATGAATACCAGCAGATTAGACTAATCACGCAGCAAATTCTGAAGGTCTTCACATTTAAGGAAAGGAGAACCTCTTTTAAAAATGAACATATTTCTTTCTCTGCCTGATTTGGGCTATCACTCGCTTCCTCTGGGATGTTTTTAGAAGATCACATTCACACCACAAAACAACGAATATCTACCTCTGTTGAATACATTTTTCAAACTGTGTTCATCACCTTAATGTTTAATTTTTATTTCCTGGTGTATATTATAAGAACGAGTCAAGCTAAATGTCCCGAAATTTATTTAATACAATTTAAATGGCAAGATCTAAGTACTGTCCCGGGACGAAAGCAAAATACCAACTGTTTAACAATATAAAATAAAATAAATAAAAAGAAAGTCAGGGCATAATAAAACAATCAAGGCAAGATTATTTATGCTTAAAATTATATGTGAAAAAGGGTGGCTCAACTACCACCTACCTATCGAAATGGTAGTAGGTAGATCTGAGATGGCATCATAATTTAATACAGAGGGTACGTAGAACGTTCATCACCATCGTCATGGACATCTCGCTGAATACCATAATTCTGTCCACAAACATACATTCCACTAAAGAGGTGGTAGAGAGAAGAGCGGAAAGCGAAAATAACACTAACCTGCTTTTTTAGATATAGAACATGGTTCTTCTGCCTCATATTCTGGAATATTTCTAATGATACTGCTTAATTCGGGGATTATTTTGATAAGCTTAAGTGAACGACAAGGTACATCATAACCATCCATGAAATACGGTATAGCAACACGAGTTAAATTATTTTTTGGCACATTCTGTAATTGAAATAAATTAACAAGCCCTTGATTATATTAAAGCAAAACCACTACACCACTACACTGCAAAAAATGTTATTAAATTTTAGATTTTATTTCTATACCCTTAAGTCAAAAATTAAATGCAAAGAGTTTAATTATAATTTTACATTCACTCTACAAATGGAATTTTTAGCAGTGTTTGTGGTATGACAGTGGTTTTGCTTTAGCAGAATCGAGGTCCCGGTAGAACAAAACTCATTAAAGCTTTTTTTTATAATACCACTTAGGTCACAAACCGTTGGGCACAAGCCATCGAGAATCGAGGTGAGGCACTAGCAGTCAGCCTCGATATAGCGAAGGCCTTTGATCGGGTCTGGCACAGAGGTCTTCTTACGAAGTTGTCATACTATGAAGTCCCCGAGGGACTATGCGAATGGATCGCTAGCTTTTTGTCCAACCGAAGTATCCAAGCCGTCGTCGACGGCAGTTGCTCGGACCGCATGGACATAAACGCTGGTGTCCCACAAGGCTCCGTGTTATATCCGACCCTGTTTCTGCTGCATATCAATGACATCTGTCTGATGGCTCCATACATGCAAACACGGGCCGTGCAAATATCCAGAGAGACTCCTTCTTTATAAGGCACAGGTCCGGCCCCACATGGAGTATTGCTGTCACCTTTTTGCTGGAGCACCTGCTTACCAGCTTGACCCATTCGATTCGGTGCAAAGACGAGCGTTGAGGCTGCTTGACAATCCCATACTCGCAGGTGATGTGGAATCTCTCCGCTTTAGGAGGGACTTTTCTTCGCTGTGTGTGTTCTACCTCCTGTACAACGGTTTGTGAATTGTTTGACATGATGCCCACAGCAACATTCTATCATCGCACCGCTCGCCGTAGGCAGGGAGTTCATCCCCACACATTGCAACCTGAGACGGTACGCACTGTACGGTATGAAAGAAACTTCATCCCACGCACACTCAGGTTGTGGAATGAACTCCCTGCTGCGGTATTCCCATGCGCCTACAATATGGGGTTCTTCAAAAGGGGCATTAGGAGGTTTCTTCAGAGTCGGCAGCGCGAATGTGACGCTCCTGGTGTTGCACGAGTCCTATGTTGTTACCGTGGTTACCGTGGCCTATGGACGTGTGTAACACCAAAGAAGCCACACTCGCGCTGCCAACCTTGTAAGCACAGAGTCTTTGTGCCGTCAGTGTAGAGGACAAAGCAGGACAAGCCTTTAGTCATCCCACTGACAGCACAAATTCTCCAGTGAGCTCTGGCTACCCTAATCACCGCTGGGAACACAACACGAAGTTATTATAACCATGGTATTCTGTAGGGTGGAGGTACTTCCTCAGTCGGACTGCTCAATTGGGCGGAAATACCGCCGTGTCCTACCTCCTATACAAGAAAAAAGAAGCTTCTACTATGAGTACATCAGCACTAGATAATAGTGTTTATACTTCTGAAATAGGCTGATACAAGGTTTGACTATTTGCAGACGTAGATATATTTGAAGACACTTCATACACCACCTTCAAACTTACTTTTGTAGTCCTATTTACGAGACATATACGACATCTCCCGAGCCTTTTACGTTTGCCTTTTTGATGACCATCAATTTCTTTACATTCACTCCAGTTATCCCATAATGTGTAAATACTAAAAAAAAGGCCATTTCGTCTAAATGATATGTACGGTTCTTCTTCTGATAACTTAATTTTTTTATTTACAGGATCGATATAAAGACATTTGTATTCTTGCCATTGGCTGGCTGTTCCTACTTTTGGGCTATCTTCAACATAGATGACTCCTAATAATGAAAATAGTAAAATTATCAAACAATTCCTTGAAAACAATTTAAGCAGATACCTATACTTATTAAGCTTGGCACTAACCCTCGAGAACATATGTGAATTTATTTTCATTTTCAGTACCGTAACTTTTGCATGTATAAATGCCAGAATTATTTGGTTGAAAATAATTAATATTCAAAGTATGGGACAATGCAATGGACACATTTTTATCAGTCTCATCATCACTTATTTCAATCTCTTTCATTGTTTGTTTTAAATGTATCGCTTCCCTTGGCATGTAAAACCACCGTTTAGGATTGTAATCTTCTTTTGTATTACTAAAAACGTGGTAAAATTAATTTCAACAGCTAATTACTAACTTGGGAAGCATCCCGACAAGCTTGCAGCTGAACTATTAAAGGCCACTAGCACCTTCAGACGAATAAAAAGAAGAGCTCCCCAAGACCTCCTCCAATTGTAGATCACGGTCTAGGAAAACCTGCTTCTAATATAGGTGCGCCACTGGGCGCATATCATGCATGTCAAAGTTCTAAAAGTGCATAACCTCCACCTAAAATTCCATTCAGGGGCAGATTGTAGGACCAAGGGAGTTAAAAAAAAATACTAACTAGGTATTATTTAATACTCAGTTTACAGTCTGTGCTAAAAAGAAATTCAACTAAATACTTAATACTGGCGCCCTACTAGCGCTGTATCTTACCAAAAGTGACAGCACAAATGAACAGTGGAGCCATCCATAACGTCAATTACACTTGTATCATTGTTAGTATTACTTAATGTTGAAGAATTTGCAAAACAAATTGTTAATGTTAACGGTTTCCATTGAGTTGAAAATGAAACTTTACAATTAATAATTATAGTAATTATCAAAAACAATTCCATCTCCTTACTAAAATAGTAACAAGTGTTAGTAGGTTAATTGTTCAGATTTAGGTAAAATTATGTATTGTTGTTCGCACTCTAAAATTGTCTAAAATAGTGACAAAAATTAGTGTCGCGACACTGCACTACGCAAAAAAGTCATACTCAAATAATAACATTCGTTATAATAATAATATAATTCACTTAAATTACATAATAATAAGATGTATAATTTCTTCATGCGAGTAAGTAGCTATTTAGGTATTTAGTGATTGCACCATTTTTGAAAGCCGCGATATTCTTGGAGTTACTCGATAGATGCTAACATCATGTGGTACATTATTATTGTTTAGGATTAAAATGTACTTGTATTTTACAATAAAAAAAAATCTATAATAGCATCATATGACTTGTCTGTAGCACTATGGTATGGATTCAATGTAGTAATAATAAAACTGGAATAAACTTTTCTATATCGATATCTATAATTTCATACTGTATCAATCTCTATTATTTCCACAGATTATTTTCATGAAAAAAATCGGTAACTAAACGGCTAGGTACGAACTTCTTTATTTCTGGTTTTAAAATGTTGAAAATGGTTTCATTCTGTAGAGTTCAGAATCTATCAAATTTACTATAAATTTAATGTTCCATGTTTTATTTTATTATATTATTTCCAACCTAGACTTTAGACACAGTTCCTCTGAGCTGAGTCTGCATTTCAGTTGATATCCGAACGCATTTTGTTCTTGGCGCTCTCATCTTCAAAATATATCAAAATCAAATCAATTTACTACATCAACATGGCGGATAAATCAGAAAGTAAGTATTGTTTATTTTATCAATATGTAATGTGATAAAGCGATTTACTACTATTCATTACATCTAAAGAAATACGTTTGATTATTTTACATACCAGTATCTCATGGAGCAAGTTATTGTTGTTCATCTCAGTATATACGATTGAATGTAGTTCGCTAGATTCAAAATTTGAAAAAATTCAAATTTTCAGCCGAAGTGTCATCCAGTTTATTGTCGAATTTGAAAAAATAAAAAGCTTTTTACTTTAGATTGATATGTGGTTTTGATTTTAATTGAACTTGTTAAGAATATTATTTGCTACTTTGCAAGTTATATAAATAATACCTTTAACTTTGTTCAGGAGACCGAGATGGAGAAAATTATTCACCCAGATCTCAATATCGTGTCAAAGAGGAACCAATGGAAATGGATTTTCCCGAAGAGGAGGAAGAGCCACCAGCTTTTGGACCCGCAGCGCTTGGCCTTCACAGAGTTGGTACTAAGTTACCGCCAAAACCTGCACCAAGTGAACCTGTTCAGAAATTGAATGCGCGAGGTATGCCAGCTCGGATTAGAAAGAAGAATCGATTTATATTTGTTGACGATTTTGTCAATACATCACCTCCGCGTCAATCGCCAAAACGAAATGCTAAGATTATAGTAAAAACTCCCAACAAGCAATCAAGTGCTAAAAAACAGAAATCGCCATTGAAGGTTCAGAGAGCCAATGATAAATATGATGAGAAATCTGAACCCATTGGAGCTCAATCACCAGATATTAAATCTGGCCACAGGATAGGCATGCGATTAAGAAATTTATTGAAATTACCAAAAGCTCATAAATGGGTATGTTTTGAATACTTTTATAGCAACATAGATAAAGTGCTGTTTGATGGAGAGAATGATTTTATAATATGTTTAAGAGAATCTTTTCCTCAACTTACTAATCGCAAATTGACTCAAGTGCAATGGTCTAAAATAAGGCGCATGATGGGGAAACCTCGGAGATGCTCTCAGGCATTTTTTGACGAAGAAAGAAAGGAACTTGAGAGAAAACGCAAACTGATAAGATATATACAGCAAAGGAAAGCATCTGACATAAGTGTTAAAGATCTACCTAATGAAATACCAATGCAATTAGTTGTTGGCACTAAAGTAACAGCTAGATTACGTAAACCACAAGATGGATTATTCACAGGGTGTATAGATGCAGTGGATACATCTAATAATACTTACAGAATAACATTTGAGAGGCCTAAATTAGGCACACATTCTGTCCCTGATTATGAAGTTTTATCCAATGAGCCTCCAGATACTATATGCTTGTCTAGTATATCAAAGAAGTTTAGACCAAAAGTGTGTTATGTTCTTCAAGATATATTCAGCTTGTATGAACCTACGAACAATAATGCTTCAGGCGACCCTCTGATTGGCTGTTCAGATATAGCTAAACATATGGATGCTATTGGCAGTTATCCTTTTGCACTTTTAGAAATCATTGTAAAATTAAGAAGAATATTGCTTGCAAAGAGGGATAAAATTAACTTATTAAAAGAATATAATTGTGATGCTGAAAAGAGGAAATCATTTGGTCAAAAGATGCCAGAGGACTTTGAAAGAAAATATGCCGCAGTTGTGATTGATTTAGAACGAATGAACATTGATTTGCAAGATTATATAAATGAAGTACAACAATTTTGTCAGCAAATTGCGCCAGAACCTAGTTTAGCAGCAATGTTGGTTCCTTCCCACTTAAGAGAAATATGCCGTGAAAAGGCCTCATTATTAGTAGAGAAAAATAATGGGCTTGTGAAAGATTCAAATTTAATTGATCTTATCACTGACCTTGTTGCACTTATGTTACAGGTGAAAAGCTTGTCTGATTCTGACCAAAATGCCTATGAGTTAACTGTCTTGCAAGGCACAATGGAACAAATAAAAATGAAATTGGAACCACAACATCAAAAACTATTCCATAGTATAGAAATACATATGCACAGAATTCAAATGGGTTTAGGTCAAATGACACCTAGTAGCTATGTAGCTGGTACATAATGTATTGAAGCTGACTTATTTTATGAATCCTGAATCAGTCATAATGGTGCATATTATTTTATAGACAAAATTTAAATTTTGTGGCAAAATGTAAAAATATTGTTATAAGGAAAGAAGCTTACCTTAGAAATGTAATTTATTATAAATTGGCAGGTGACATGGGCATAGAATATTGCTCAGTGCCATGCGTAAATAAATATTTGTTGTATTTAAATATAATGTATCTAATTTAGAAATAAAACTTAGAAGTGTAATCATTATTTTATTGCCTCTTATTTCTTTACACAAATACTATATATATTACCAAGAAATGGAACCTATTCTTTTGAAGACAGCAGGAGTAATGGAGAAGCTTTTCAAACATCTTTGTTATATTTTCATTAGTTCTCTAAAGGTCAAGTCAACTACATACCTAGTAGTTGTAACGGATCCTTAAATCATCATGGGTATGATTGTATGAAAAAAAGAATGTGATTAAAATCTCACGCAGATGTTAAGGGACACCCAGACTACTACACAGGGTGCTGCTTTGGTGCGTAACCTCCCTTATTATTGAGAATTAAGTCTGTGGCAAAAAAAAGTCTTACATTTAGTGCAGACTATGGATAGTACCAGTACGAGTCACACAACGCACATCTTCAATCATAACTTTTAGTAGGTACATACCGTACATTCACGCTTATCTCATTAAGGTGCGGCATAGACGAAAGATTATCCACGGGGCAGTTTTTGTTCTATTAGGTTCTATTTTTACAGATTAAAAACAACGCTACGAACTGTCGTCTGAGCCGCACCTAAGACGAAGAATACAAAAACTCTTATTTCAGCTTAGGATAGTGTTGCATTGAGAGTCGGTCATTGAAATAAATGGACTTAATACTGCAACACAATATTTAGGATAGACTTAAGATTTATTTTTGCTAGTTACATTAGGAAATAGATGGATACTTGCGGAATTAGAACCAAAATACTGTTTTATTTATTAATAGGCTCTACAAAATACTAGTTTCTTATTATTAAGTAGAATTCCTTACTACAACTAATACATACAATTACATATCTGTATATTTATTTAAAAAATATCATTAAGGCGCATAAAGTCCAATTCGATAATCGTTAGCAGTTGTAAAATGTTTAAAATTACCCATTGCGTTATATGTACTATGTAGTACATATAACTCAATGAAATGACCTAGGTACGAATTTGCATTCCGTGCCTTCGTAGTTGATAAATGCACATGATCTCCAAAAGCACATATCTTGGTATAACCCTTGTCAGGGCGCTATCTTACCGGAGTCTTTTCATGTAAAAGTAAATTTATAAAACCTAGGAGAACCTAGTATATGAAGTAAAACGTAAACAAATACAGCAGTAACTTGCTGCTACTGAATTGAAAAAAAATGAGTTCATGGACTTCATGCCTATTTACAAATTTGGACATTACGCGCACAATTTATAGCAGCAGTACATACAGCTATGGTGTGCGTAATTTAATAAAGTACATATTTGAGGGTGCTCGTTTCAATTCATAATCAAAAGATGAATGCTTTTCATAATTCAAAATAAATGTTGCTAGATATAGAAGTATAGTCCAACCAACAATTGCGTGAACTGAAGGATGCCGACACCATTCCCTTCAATATTGTCAAATCGTCCTAAAATTCTTTTTTTTAAAACTGTATATAATTGACAATGACTACTGTAGTTCTAATTATAACCGTTGCACAGAATTGTTGATCCATCTATAATTCTGATAGATATCTTTGATAATCTACCAGATTTACTCCCATTAACATCATCATCATCATCATTATACAGTCACACTCTTTTCCCAGTGGGGTAAGCATTGATGTGAAGGCTACAGTACATAAAATGAATGAATTACAGCAATTACATATTGCAATTTCCAGAATTATTTATCGGTACAATAATATGGTAGTTTCAACATCTAGATACCTAATTCACATTTTGAATGAAATTTAAAGAGTACAGCTACATGGTATTGATTTTTCATGTTTTGTATTTGTCTAAAGTGGTTAGCAATTCATCAGCTTCTTCCGAAGATTTCACTCTGATTAAAATTGGTGTAGGTGGTGGCTTTGAATCAGGTGTTGGTATGCAAACCATCATGACATTGTTTTTACCCATTCTTTGTGTGGGTATAGCTGAAACTAATATTAGATTGACTAAAATAGTGCCCAAATTTGTATTGGCCCTGACCAACAGCTGATGTTTGCCTGATTCTTCTATTTTCTTTATATATAGTGTACCAACTCCTTTATCAACAAAATTGCCTTCTTTCTTTACAAATATCTTACATTTCTTATCATACACACTATTCTCTTCAACAACTGGTGTGTATTCTACTTTAGGGGGAGTTTCGTCTTCGTCTTCTTTGTTTGGCTCTGCAGTTGCTTCAGTGTTTTGTTTAACATTGGCAAAGCTAAAAGGTTTCCCAATTCCAAATGAAAATGGAGCAGCAGATCCATTGGTTGTAGTGCTTGTATTAGTAGCAAAAGAGAAAGGAGATGATGTAGTGGTCCCAGCAGAGAATGGAGACGAAATAGTGTTCATTGACTGGCTTGATGAAGTTGCCACACCAAATGTGAATCCAGCAGAACTTGTTGTCATTGTACTTGAAGTACTAGTTGATGATGCATTAATTCCAAAAGAGAAAGAGGCTTGCTTGTTCTCTGCAACTTTAGTATTATTCTGAGATGCAAATACAGAATTAGAACTTGGTGATGCTTTAAATAATGTTGGTCCTGTAGTAGGAGTCATAGTTACATTAGATACAGTCTTAGCATCATCAGTTCCACTATTATACTTAGTTTGAAATGTAGTTGTTGTATCTTCTACCTTTTTGTTCTCTTGGCCTGCACCTTGATATTCGTCTTGTATTTCTTTAAGGTACTTTTCATAGTCTTTAAATATTGGTGTTAGTATGCAGAGAGGAGTTTGTTCAACATGTTTTTTTATCCAATCACATACAGATTCATTAAGACCTTTCAGTTTAGAATAATATTTCATCTTAGACTCATTTTTAGTATCATCAGATTTTTTGCCTGTTTCAATTGGGCTTGATTCAGATTTACCTTTTACATCAGAATTTATTGTTGGTTGAATTTTAAATGGTGATGCATTTGAAGTGCTAGAAAATAATGACTTAGCAACATTATCACTGCTAGCAGGTATATCAAATTTATTGGAAGAAGCTAATGTGGTTGTAGTTGTTGATTTTGACAAATCTGTCTTATTATTATCTGCAGAACTTGTTACAGTTTGAATTTTGAAAGGTGAGTCCCCAACAGTAGAATCGGCTTTAGAACTAACAAACATGTTTGAAGCTGTGTTAGTGTTTGTAGAAGAAACTCCAAATAAAGAGGTTCCTCCAGTTACCACAGATGGTGATCCAAAGGGTGATTTGGCTGTAGTAGAACTTGTCTGCAGAGAAAATAAACCTGTATCTGGACTTGTGGCAGGTCTTGTACTTGTAAACAAACTGGATGTTACAGGTGAGTCTATTTTGCTGGTTGAAGAACTGTTATCGTTGCTACCATTGGTCAGTTTTGACAAAAAGTCAAATGATGCCGGCTGTGTTTTCATGAATCCACCAAAACCGCCAAAGACACTTTTTTTAGGCTGAAAAATAAAATAACTTTAGTTAATATATATTCTTCAAGACCATTTATTTAATTATATCTTAATGATCTTATTTCAAAATAAGATGCGATAGTGACAAAAGTGCACTAAGTTATTCAACATATTATATTTTGTTCTTGCTCACATTCAACAATTATGGTATGGTTCTCTTGCACTTGTGCTCAAACTAAGTAAATTCGCCTAATTTCGAGTGACTAGTACCTACTGTATTTACATCTTTTTAACACAATGTACATTATAGTCTGTTCATTATAGGATGATATGTGTGACAGTTCAAAGAAAATCCGACACTTCAATCTGGCACTCTCATATCATAATATATTCTATTTTGCTTTTACACTAACAATAATCCATTATTGAAAGTTATATAAATAATAGTAAATTATGGATAAAATATGAAACCTAAATTATTTTTTCTAAGCATTTCAATTTAAGTAAATCTCATGGTTATGTCATTAGCACAAAATTATAGGGATGTAGTCACTCGATTATCAAATGAATAATCTAGTACTTAAACTGTGTTGACACCATCGAGTATTAGCCAATAATTATTTTTATATGTATTTATAATTACTTATGTATATTTCGCTTTTGGCACCCCTATCTTATGGCGCACTATGGAATTTTAACTTCAATATGAAAAAAGGACCGTGCAACGGCACTAAGGTTTTTTTTTATACAACTTTGGTGCCAGACAAGCACACAGCCCACCTGATGAAAAGCGGTTACCGTTGACCTATGAAACTGTTTCATCAGGTTTCCTTAAATAGTATTTTTAGCTGGGATATTCACCCATTTATCCGAGTTATACAATGATTTGAAAGATTTTACTCAAATGTCTTAATCACCAAGTATATACATCAATGTCATTTTGTTTGGCAGTACCTCGTATGACTGTGTCAGTATGAGTGCCCCACACAGTAGTACTATTATCTATTCTGTGTCCACACCTTGTATGCACTATATGTTTTTCTTTATATTGTTACCAAAGGATAACATCTTAAAATAACACAAGCTGGTACTTTGTCAGGATTCATGCCCAACTGCAAGATAGCACTAGCGATGATGATTTTGAGAATGAGGATAATGATTTAGGTTGTGTGCTTATAAATACATACATAAATATTTGTGGTTTTATTATATCCAAAACGGTAATAATGCCCCATCACTAGTCTTACTCAGTAACAGCTGTCACGCGAATCATTTTATAATGAACAGACTATAGTTACAACCTCGAAAACTTGATTATTTGTTTATCACCATTACAGAATTTTCTATTTCCAGAAATGAAGATAAAACAAATGTTGAAATAATTACAATACATACATTTATGAAAAATAACACAAAGAAACTTAGATTCGTTACATTATGCGACTACTTTAACAAAATTATTAAAGTTCCAACTAACCTCATCACCGATAGCTTGCGAACGTCTTTTTGCTGTTCTGATAACACGCTTCTCAAGAATATTCTTAGATGCAATTTTGAAACCGCTCCCGCTTTCCTGGTCGGCTGAATCTTGATCAGCCGGATCGTCTTGATCCCAGTTCTCGTGATTTAAATCAGTAGTGGCTTGACGTTTTGCCATAATTGTAAATAATGAGCTTTATTCAGTGACCACCTGTTATCGTAGCGAAAATCACCACGAAAATTCGAACATGAGCATGTCAACTTTTGTAATGAAGCTACAAGCTAGATACTACAAGAACAATTTAACAATTATTATTTAAATCACACTGTCTTTATATCAAACATGAATACTCCCACGATATTAGTACTAAACTGGCATCCAATCAATCCCGTACGTGTTATATCCTACACGCTGTAGCCGTTGCCATTGCCGAATGCCGATAAAAAGCAAAGAGTATATAAGATAAAAAGCGTGAAAGCGAAATTTGCATTACTACCTATTTCCTGAATGACAACGAATGTCAATGTGCGTGTAGTAGTGTTGCCAATGCTCACGAAGTAAATTCCCCACAAACCTGGCTAAAAAAATCAATTTAGGAATAAACAAAATCGATACAAATGCTAATCACAGAAAAAAAAGATGTTTTAAGGTTATTCTTCTATCATCATTTTATACTTGATTTTATACTATGGTGTCAATGTTGAGACACCATTGCTCTTAGTTATTTTTGAATATCATTATCTTCATTAAAGAGTAATGAAAAATCAAACTATATCAAAAAAATAGTATAGTAATTCAATGAAATTAAAACAAACCCCAGACAGTCTAAGGGTGACTTCAGTGGGTTCTGGAGGGCCACTAATAGTTTAAAAGGTGGTCCCAGTGTTCCTGAAAGTATAGATGGAATTAATTACTGTAAACAAATTGCAAGTGCGTTTAAAGCGCATTTTAAAATAATTTCAACACTGGGGCTATCGCAGTCGGCCTGTGGTGTCCCTGCTGAGACTGACAGGTGCCCGATAACTAAATTCACGGCCAAGGAGGTAGGCAGTATTATTCGTAACATGATAAAAGGCAAGTCTCCCGGACATCACAGTCTCAGGACTGAACATTTTCAGGCGGCTGAGTGTCACTTGCCGAGAGTACTCTCGATGCTGTACACGTTTTGTATTAGGCACACTTACCTTCCAGAGACTATGTTGAAAACGGTTGTTGTGCCGATAGTTAAGAACCGAACAGGGGATGTATCGGATAAGGGGAACTACAGAGCCATATCACTGGCAACAATAACAGCTAAGGTCCTTGACGGGCTGCTTGACTCACAACTTGGAGGATCCAAGATTAACAGTTTGGATTCAGAAGGGGTGTATCTACTGAATCAGCCATTTTGTGTCTCAAGCATACCGTCAAGTACTACACGGATAGATTCACTCCTGTATACGCTTGCCTTCTTGATCTAAGTAAAGCCTTTGATATGGTGTCCTATGACATCTTATGGAAGAAACTAGAATGTACTAACGTACCCCGAGAGTTAATAGAGATTCTTAAATATTGGTACAGTAACCAATGTAATCAAGTGAAGTGGAGGTACGTCCGTCTGACTCGTACCAACTGCAATGTGGAGTGAGGCAGGGTGGACTAACCTCACCGAACTTTTTCAACCTATATGTGAATGGTTTGATAGAGGAGCACAGTGGCATGCATGTCGGGTGCTATATTGATAGGATAAGTGTCAGTAATATTAGCTATGCAGACGACATGGTGCTGCTGAACCCCTCAATCGGAGCCTTAAGAAAACTGGTAGCTGTATGTGACTGCTTTAAGACACGGTTTAGTATATAACGCGAGTAAGAGTGAGATTGTGGTGTTTACACCGAGAAACAAGAAACTCGATTATATGCCTTCTATATCACTTACCGGGAAAGCTCTTAAAGTAGTCGTTCAGTTTAAGTACCTGGGTCACATTATCACAAGCTCTCTGAAAGACAATGCCGATATGGAACGAGAAAGGAGGGATTGGCAGTTAGAAGTAATATGTTGGCCCGCAGGTTTGCTCGATGTACTAAACAAGTGAAAGTCACGTTATTCAAAGCTTTTTGTCAGGTTTTCTACACGAGCGCACTTTGGGTCAGCTATACTCGTAAGGCTTACGATGCTCTCCGAGTTCAGTACAACAATTCCTTTAGGGTATTGTTGGGGCTGCCCCATTACTGTAGCGCGTCGTTAATGTTTGCACAAGAACGCACGGAGGACTTTTACGCTATACGACGTAATAGAATATCTTCTTTGTGGCGCAGGACACGGGCTAGCTCAAACAGTGTCCTGAAGGCAATTGTTCCTAAAATAGACTGTCCCGTGCTAAAACATTGGATAGGACAGATAAGAAATAATTCAGTCAAATGTAATAAATAATGGAATTTATTTTGATGTACTTAATTTATTTTAAATTTATTTGATTTAATTTGGTTTCGTTTAATTCGATCTGATTTTATTTAATTTGACTTGATTTGATATAATTTGATTGTATTTGATTTGATTATTTAATTTAATTTGATTGGATTTTATTTTGTTTATTTTAATTAATATATTTTAATTTTTTTAACATATACTATAAGAAATGGATAGTTATTAACCAAATGGACTTAATGTTGTCTGATGAATAAATTATTATTATTATTATCGTTGTGACTTCATAAAGTCATTTTAGTTTTTGTATCAAAAATTTGATTCGATCTGATTTAATTTAATTTGACTTGATTTGATATAATTTGATTTGATTTGATTTGATTATTAAATTTAATTTGATTGGATTTTATTTGGTTTATTTTAATTAATTAATTTAATTCTTTTTAATAATAGTATATCTATAAGAAATGGATAGTTATTAACCAAATGGACTTAATGTTGTCTGATGAATAAATAATTATTATTATTATTATCGTTGTGACTTCATAAAGTCATTTTAGTTCTTGTATCAAAATAATAGTGTATCTTTTGTTTAACTAGGCTAGGTTATTAATGATGTAGGCTATTGGTGTTGCTAGGCGTTCAGTAGGGACGAGACAGGGAGACCGCCCAGGGCGCCAGATTTGCAGAGGCAACGCGACGCCCCCCTAAATTTGGAGACTTGGTGACTATTACATAATTAATTACATACAAAACCGTAACAGATGAGGCACGACATGATTTAAGAACAGTACATATATTCAAGAACTATATCCAAATGTAAGGCTTGCATTCCAGATTTTTACTATTCCGGTTACAGTTGTAAGTGGAGAACGCCGTTTTTCAAAACTAAAACTAATAAAAACCTCTCAATCGAGTCTTTCTAATTTGGTTACATTTTCGATAGGAAATGAAATGAAATTAAAAATATTCAATTCAATTTCAATTCAATTTATTTATTTCTAAACAAACATAGCTTGTATTGAAATGTCAATTTTAACTAATAAATACATACAATCAATGAAAATACGCTATAACGTCAAAATGAAATAAAATAAAATAAAATTTTAGGTACAATTAACTACAACTTTACATTTAGTCACAAAAACATTTTAGTCATCATTCACAAATTCTTCCACTGTGTAGTAACACTTTTCCAACAGCAAGGACTTCTTCTTATTATCCGCTAATGTATCCCACCTTATTCATATTGGGAATGGTGGGGTACAATGAACTACGAGTGAGGCGTGAAGTCGCGCTGGTAACGTATATGTTGGCGGTACTGAGGGGTAAGCTACATAACCCAGCAATTCTGGGTGCTTTGTGTCTGTGTGTGCCGGACCGGTACGTGTGGCGCCGTCGCCGGCCGCCGCTGCTGGCGGTGCCGCACGCGCGCACGAACCTGCAGGCCGAGGCCCCGTTCACTCGGGCCCTTCGCGCCCTCAATATGAAATCCGAAATAGTGGACATGTTTGCGGGTTCTCTGAGTGAGTTCACAAGGGCATCTTTGTATGACATTAGTTATAAGTTATAGTTAGTAGAATAGGTTAAGATTTACAATGTACAATTTGCTAACTGCCGCATTGGGGCAACCTGTAATGGTAGTTACATTTAATAAGGAAAATAAATAAATAAAAAAAAAACTTTTTCTTAAAGGAATAGGTTTTATAGACATCAAGCTTTAAGTCACTAGGCAGACTATTAAATAGTTTTATTGCTTGATGTTTCGCACTATGTATCACGACGTTAATTCTCGGATTCAATGTAGCTTTGAAATGGTTCCTTCGAGTGCTTTCACGTGTTACCTACTCTTTCATCTTCCGTTTCATAATCCCTTATGTGTTTTGCAAAATCACTTAAAACCATTATTATATAAAGGCAAGCCACGGTTAGTATAGACAGGTTTTTAAAATGCTCCCTACAAGATTCTCACTGTGAAATACGGACTATTGTTCTTATAGCCCTTTTCTGCAATATAAATGCCTTTTTACAGTTATATTTAAAGCTATTACCCTAAAGCTGAATGCTGTACCTTAACCTGGACTCAAGTAATGCAAAATACACCATCTTTAGGTGGTCAACACTGACTTCATCTCTTAAACTTCTTAGAGCAAAGCAAGCTGATGAAATTGAGCCATCAATGGCATCCAGTTCATCTTTCAAATTTAGTAACGAATCAATGTGAACGCCCAGAAATTTAACAGTATCTACAGAATCTACTCTATCGCCGTTTAGCATAATATTGATAGTGTCGCAATTACGTGATGTAGTTTTAAATACCATAACGCTTGTTTTCTTTCTATTTATTATTAAGCTATTAGCTGCAAACCAATTCTGAAAATCAGTCAGCAACGTATTTATTTTACAGCTCAACAATTCCATACTACCAGCACTGACTACTGCATTTGTATCATCTGTAAAAACTACCAATTGAACATCCGCGTTCAACCGCTTCGTGTAATCTATCATATCGTTCATAAAAACTAGGAAAAGCACAGGTCCAAGGATCGATCCTTGTGGGACATTAGTCATCACGTTATGTACCTTGGATCTATACACCCGTTGACAACCATTTTTATCAATTGATTTAATTTCCACATACATCGACCTATTGCCCAAATATGATTCAAATAGCTGCAGGGCCCTGCCTCTCACGCCATAATATTCCACTTTTTTAAGCAGCAACGCGTGATCAACAGTATCAAATGCGGAACTTAGGTCCAAAAATATTGCAGCAACCTTCTGTTTTTCATTAATTCTTCCTATTACTTCATTGGTTAAACTATTTATAGCATCCGAAGTGCCTACAAACCTTTGATACCCGAACTGTTGCCTGTTTATATTTTGATTTGTATTGAGATGGGACACAAGACGAGGTTTTATTAATTTTTCAAAAATTTTAGATAGGGTTGGCAAGACAGAGATGGGTCTGTAATTCTTTGGATCCATCGCATTGCTCTTTTTGTGAATCGAAACCACTTTGGCCAATTTCAACTGTTCAGGAAAAATTCCAGCTTCGCAACATTGATTGAAAAAGCATGATAGTGGGAAAGCTAATACCTTTATATGATGTTTAATTACTGTAATGGGTATTTCGTCATAACCACTTGAAGTCTTGTTAACCATTCCTCGCACTAACTTTCCAACTTCCTCCGGTGTAATAGAAGAAAAGACCATGTCCTTAATGATCCCGCGACCACTATCGTGAAGAAAAGTATTTGAATCATTGTTTTGTCTGTCATTTGTAGTATATTTATTATTATTATTAAACTGTTCAGCAAATATACATGCTACTTCCCGGGGTCCTCGACCTTTTCCATATTATTATTATTAATATTAAAGTTCTTAAACGCTTTTTCACTAGTTTTGTTTCTATGGCGATTAACAACTTGCCAGATTTCCCTACGAACATTTTTAGCGTTTTCCAATTGCCTTACTACAGCATTTCTTTTTGCCGCCTTAATAACCCTTCTGAATAACCTTACATAGTTTTTTCTATAAGTTAGAACACTATCATTAATACAATGTCCATTATGCATGCAGAGAAATTGTTTCGTTTTGCTATAAACTCTTATGCCTTTTGCAGCCCATGGAATGCAAGTATGTTTCCCACCATTATTTATTTTTCTGATTTTTCCTGAAGCTACTTTTAAATATATTATTAAATTTATAAAGAAAAGTGTTTATTGCCATTGATGACCATTCAGCGTTCAATATGAATTTTTCAAATGTTTCATGACTTCTTTTTATTAAATACTCTTTTTTCTACCCTAATTGTTGCATTCCGTGCAGATTTTCTATCTGTTAATTTTGCTAGCGATAACTCACACATAATACCAGCATGCCCGTCCGATAAACCGTTGTGATCCACATTTATTTCATGTATACTCTGATCGTTCACATTGGTCAAGAAATTATCAACACAGGATGTTCTACTGTTTCGGATGAAAGTAACATTTTGCACAAGAACCTTAAAATCAAAACATCGTAACAATCCCAAAAATTCAGTGCGATGTTCATGTTCCTTGAGTAAATTCACATTAAAATCTCCACAAATTAAAGCCTTCCTGTTGAAAAAAATATTCCAGAACCTTCTCCAGACGCTTCACAAATATATCGAAGTTCCTGTCCTCAGGCGTTCGATAAAGACTACATATTATTATATATAATCCACTATCTACATCCTTTACACAGCATATCTCGAAAGAATCCCGAGCATACAGATCATTTATATGTGAACATACATTGCACTCTCTATTTGCCTTTCCTAAAATAAGACTGCCACCTCGAGTCTTCCCAACTCTGGTGTTGTACGCAACATTATTGTATCCGCTCAAACAAAATAAGGGAGCCGACACCTGGTCTAGAAAATGTTCAGTTATACATATATAGTTTGGTATTATGAACGATTTTATATAAAGCTCAAATTCATCCCTTTTCGAGTTCAAGCCGCAAACATTCTGATGAAATATTTCCATTGAAATATTACTAGAGAACCCATTTTCTCGTATTGTAACATCATGCACATCCTGCGAAGTGCAATTATTATTCACGAAAAAAATCGTCGGCTCTCCCTGTACTAACATCGTCAGGTTCAGTTTGTGTGATAGCATCAGCAAAATTCAATTCACAACATGATTTAAGTTCCATCGGAGTCTGAGTATGCGTACTACGATAATTCTTTATTATACTCCGGCATGTACAAGCAATATTATTCAACTCATGCCTGTAATTAAAATAACTGTACTTAGATCTTAGTCGCAATACTTCCCTATAGAATATACTACTTATGTAAAATTTATTAAAGCATTCACAATTTTCTAAGAAATGTGCATTACTACAGCAATAACATATATGATTTAGAAGATTATTTAATTTATTTACATTCAAATATCTATTTCTACTAATCTCTGTAATTAAAACATTTGTGTGATATATTTTACTAAGCACATAATACAAATACGACTGAAACGCCATCGGGTTACTATCGTGTGCTCCACCCGAAACTTAAATTATTAGGTTTTTCTAATTTAATTCGTATTTTTAGTGACAAAAAGACCCAAAATGTAAAATCCTTCTAAACAAAGTAAAAAAAAAATTGAGAAATAAAAGTCCACAAAATTTTCAAGAAAAATAAAAAAAACATCAAAAGTCAAGAAAATAAATGTATGAAATAAAAAAAAATATTTAGTTAAAAAAAAAAAAATATTTGCTTAAGTGGGCGCCACAATATTTTTGCTCTGGGCGCCACTAGCCCTGACGCCGGTAATGGATATTACCAAAAGCGTACATCATTAAGTACTCTTGGAAAAAGAATATGTTACAGTACCTAGTGTGTCATAATCATTTTGGTCTAATAACAATATGTTCTAATCCAAAAGTTGGAGGGAGGGGAACCGCCTGTAAATGGCAAGCATGGCTCATAAACCATATTATGCACATTATAATATATTTGGACAGCAGTCAATTGTTATTTTGCCATTATTACACGTGCAATAATAGTGTCTGATTGCATTCCGCTCTGCTAGCATTTTATCTATGACAATATAATAATATGTGTAAAATTGACGAGCACAGACATACGTAACTGAAGTCGTCCACATATTATTTATTTTTAGATTCAAATAAAACCTTACGCAGTGGTCCCTCAGCTTTGATTAATAAATAATTAATACAAAATATTCGTGAGGACAAACGCTAACGGAATTCACATTTTGTTTCTTTGGCTTTAAATTTTTAAACTCAAATAAATCGATGAAAGTAATCGTAAGCTATGTTGGTTTACTTTTCAATAAAATTGAATTTATTAACCGTTGTTCTACTATATCACGATATTTTTGATTCTTTTTCATTTATTAACTTCATTGAAAATGTATGTTTCCAAGATTTCTGAACTCTAATAAAACCGAGCGCAGTGGTCTTTAAACCAAGGGTAATAGTCCCTTGACTTTGACGCCATAATAAAAGGTGTAAGCTTTGGGTGTAAGTGAGAATAAGCTCTATCGGAATAGCGCTTTTATTTCTTTGGCCAGCATTTTCAATTTTGGGTCTTAATGAACGATGTTCTTTCTTTATTATTTCGTAATCGTCTGCATGAAAATGTGATAGGGCTTAACGTTCGTAAGAATCGTTAAATTGGTTTTTATAATTCAAGTTATCTACGACAGGTGTGTAAAAATATAATGGTGGATTATAGGCTTCCTCAAAAAGAAAAAAAAGACCAATGACCTGCAATTTTTTACAGCTGTAAAAAATGCAACTTCGAAGTTACTGCCATAAAATATATACCTAGATGAGGGGGTGGTTGTGCACTCGCGAAGTAGTAAGAAAATCAAGACTAGAAAATTCCTTGTTGCCTCATCATAAATTTTAGACATAGTTAACTTTATTACTCTCTTACCTCTTGAAATTTTCTATCAAATTAATATTAAGAAACCCTCAGATATTGCTGCTACTGCTGTTACCGGTGTGATCGGTTTGGGTATGGAATACTATATCCCATATACTGATGTCACCGGTGCCCGAGGAGTGCGCCCTTGGTTCGGGCGCCAGTGTGTGATGGCTGTTGATCAAAAGCAGTCCGCGTACCGCGCTTGGGTAAGGGTGCGTTCCACGCACGATCCCAAGGTGGGCCACTTCAAGGCAGCGTACAACAGAGCCACAAAGGTCTGCAAGAGGGCTTACATCAGAGTGAATGCCCTGCTCATTGCACGGCGTGGTCAAGAGCTAGTGGCACATCCCACGGGTAGCCGTGGATACTGGTGACTGGCCAAAGCCGTGCAGGCCAACTTCTTGACAGAAGTTGGCCTGCACGGCTTTTTTGACGCCTTCGCTGCCACCGCTGCGCTACCCTGATGGATCCCTGGCCCATGGACCATAAGAGAAAGCCAATATGCTGGTGATGGCCAACTCCCGAGTGGATGATAGTGGTATACAGCCGCCGACACTACACAATGATGACTACGTAATACCTGAAATACGTATCAGGCAATGCGATATCCGTGCGATACCACAATCACTCGATGTCAGGAAAGCCAGTGGTCCGGATATTATTCTAGCGGTGGTTTTACAAAAATGTGCAGCGGAGTTGTCTTCAATGCTTACACGGCTGTACCGACTGTCTTACAGCTCGGGTATACTGACTTCGACTTGGAAAGAGGCGAATGTACAGCCGATCCCCAAGAAGGGGGACCGCTCAGAGCCAGCCAACTATCGACCCATAGCCGTTACCTCAGTGCAGTGTAAGGTCTTCGAGCACATAATTAACAAACAGCTTATGTGTCACCTAGAGGATCACTCCTTAATTAATGACCGGCAATATGGCTTCAGGCCGAAACGGTCAACGGGTGATCTTCTAGCACACGTTACCCATCTTTGGGGTGAGGCTATGGACAAGCACGGCAAGTCACTGGCAATTAGTTTTGATATCGCCAAAGCTTTCGATAGAGTCTGGCATAAATCGCTTCTCGCCAAGCTACCAGCCTTTGGTCTGCCTCCTAGACTGTGCAACTGGGACACAAGCTTCCTGCGGGAGCGCTGTATTCGCGTCCTCTGTGATGAATGGGCTTCGGAGTTCTTGCAGATAAATGCTGGCGTACCGCAGGGATCCGTTTTACCTCCTACTCTCTTTCTTCTGCATATCAACGACATGCTGTCTATCGGCAGCATATATTGCTATGCAGACGACAGCATCTTACACGGGAGTTATCACGGACATCCTGCGGCCAAACAGTCTGATATCACGGAAAATAGACAGCTTCTTGTCACTGAACTGGACCGGATCCTGAATCACATTTCTCAATGGGGTTCTGAGAATCTAGTCAAGTTCAATGCCAAGAAGACGCACGCTTGTGCGTTCACAGCAAAGGTATCTTCTTTTCTTTCCCTTCCCACTCTTCAGAGCACGCCACTGCCACTGCCACTGTACTACATCGAGAGCATCATCAAAACAGTCTCTACCATTGTGAGTGAGTGTTCTGATGAGCTCTTTCAACTAATCCCACCCTCTCCTTTCCTACATAGGACAACACGTGCAGGGCTTAGATGTCACTCTCACACTGTGCAGAATATACGGGCGAGAACCAAGCGGTTCGGAGACTCTTTTCTTTGCCGCACCACCAAGACCTGGAATTCATTACCAGCACACGTGTTTCTTTCTTCCTACAGTCCCGGGGCCTTTAAGCGGGGCGTGAAAAAGCATCTGATGAGGCCGCCAAATTAAGTGCCACCATTGTAACATGGTCTTTCCTGAGACTTTGCCTTTAGCTTACCATATTACCTTTAGAGTCCTATTTAAAAAAAACAGTTTATCAATATTACTTACTACTTCTTATCACTTATTACTTCAGAGTTCGTCGAAAGTAATTGTCTGAATTCCCCGCATTTGCCTCACTTGAGCGATATCCACAAATTTCCTAATCGGGTTAAAAATCCCCACAGTTCGGGGAACTTTCATCACATTGGCAACTCTGGCAGTGCTGACCATAGATTGATAAATGATCATAGAACAACAAAGTGTTGCCCATTTAGGTCCTCATTTTTAATAATAAATTAATAAGGCAGTAAAGTAAAGTCCCCAGCTCGCTATTTTCGTCACTTCAAAAGCATCACACATCAAAATCACATTGCGTCCAACATTCGGTCCACAGCAGTTTGTGCGTTAAACAAATGTTTTAAAATGTTTTGTGTTGTCAAAGAGTCATGTTACTTTGACGTTTGATGTCTGTCGAAGCGATATTTTATTTATAATAATATTGTAAAATAAAGTGTTTGTTAAATTACTTCAGTAGACATGAATGACGTAGACAAGAATAAATATATATATGGAATAAGAAAATATAAAATGGCAAACAACTTTTTTTCCTCTCGGTATTTTTAAATCTTCAAAAACTTTTAGTACCTACCTAACATTATTATTTTCGGATAATTCCCAAAGAAAATTGATTATTTTTAATACTGACTAATAAAGTGATTAATACATTATTAGTTTTCAATATCGAATATTTTATAGTATTTAACGACTATTCTTCAAATATTTAAATAATATATTTTTTAGAGAGCAGTTTTTGCCTTAAATGATCAATAGTTAATAGTCCGCGTGGTTCCCGGCGGAGTAGAATTTCGAACACCCCATCTCTTTCCATGTGGTGTCATACAAGGCGACTAAGGGATAGGGCTGTTTAACACCGGACAGATATATACAGCCCAAACTCAGCCTCAGATGCATGGCTCGAGTCAACAAGTGTCCGAAATACGGCAATAGGCTCACCCCCTATTACGTGGGATCGAATACAATTATTGGTGCAATGTGGGCGATCATTCACCTAACCCTCCGGGGATAAAGGCGTGATTATATTGTTACGACCGCCGTCGATATCTCGAAAACTAATAATCGAATCTTCAAGAAATAAAAACGCATTGTTAGTGACGAGGTACTCTACCGATTGGCATAGAAAAATTACACTCTCAAATATAAACAAACAATAGGTAAATATCGAGAAATTACTCGAAGGTCAGCGACGGCGGCAAGATCAAAAGATTAGGTTTTTATCGCTCGCGAACTTTCTAGATAATTCGATCCTCCTAATTGAGAGGTATAAAAACATGCTCGCATAGCAACACGATTCATTCAGTCTTTGAGATCGATAACGAACACAGCGAACTTAAGCGACCGAAGAAGATTCTACCTGCGACCTGAGCAACGACTGTGGACTACTGTGAACTACTGAGCGACTGGAACTGTTGAAGAAGTACTGTGTGTACTAGTGAACTAATTGTCTAGTTTGTGGTGAGCTAATAAATCTCTTCGTTGAGTAAACGGCATTTAATTGTACCCCGTGCACGTAACAATATGTATGATTATATACGTATGTATTTTTTAAATATGGGCATTGAAAGACCGCATAGTTGATTTATTACTTACGGAAATCTAAAAACAAATGATTTGAATTGTAGTATACAAAGACGTCCTTTTTTTGTTTTTTTTTTCCTGTTTTTTATCTAGGACACGCCAATTTGACGTCACCTCTCCTGATAGACACCGGTACTAAAGGTCCTTCAGGGGTTTAATTCCATCCTACACTAAGGCACAACGCCGGAAGCGTGGAATGGGGGAGTGGTGGTCCTTTTCTTCAAGGAAGGTGATAATACTACTGAAGTGGAAAGGACGTGGTATCAACATAAACGGCGAGTACATCACCCACCTTTGCTTTGCCGATGATATTGTAATGAAGGCAGAATCACTGGTAGATTTAAACATCATGCTCGAAGACGTCAATAGAGTATCCTTACAGGTGGGCTTTAAGATGAATATGGATAAGACAAAGATTATGTCAAATGTCCATGTTGCGCCTCTACCAGTGCATGTTGGGGCCTCAGTCTTAGAAGTTGTTGATGATTACGTCTACTTGGGTTAACTGATCCAGGTATGCAATTGCAGCTTCGAGGACGACGTACATCGACGAATCCAACTCGGCTGGGCATCGTTCAGGAAGCTACGGAATGTCTTCTCGTCCGACATACCTCAGTGCCTGAAGAGGAAAAACTTTAACCAATGTGTGCCTGAGACGGATCTGAAACGTCGTCCTTCACTATAGTTCTCCTAAAAAACCACAAAGTCACTCAACGAGCTATGGAGAGAGCTATACTTACTTGGTATTTCCCTACGTGATCGTATCAGAAATGATGATATCCGTAGGAGAACAAAAGTAAACGACGTTGTTAAGCAGAAGTAGGAGAGTAGGAGATAAGACGGACCCCTACGAATTTTCCTGTAAGAACTCTGAAGCCCGTCCATCACATAGGTCATTATTGCCAGTCATTAATTAAGGAGTGATCTTCTAGGGGACGCATGAGTTGTTTGTTAATGATGAGTTCGAAGATATTGCACAGCACTGAGGTGATGTCTATGGGTTGATGGTTGCCTGGGTCTGAACGAGCTGTAAAACAGTCGGTACTATATACTCTTTGGTCGGTACAGCCACGCAAGCATTGGAGACAACTCCACTGCACATTTTTGTAGAACCACTGTAGGAATACCATCCGGGTCAGTGGTTTTCACGACATCGAGTGATTGCAGTACCGCACGGACGGAAAACACGTCTTTTTCTTTATTCCCAAGGATTTTATACAAAAATATACTAAACACTTGTCATTTGTACCATGTAGGCAACAAATCATAATATCAACTCCGTTTGTCAGTGTACAGAAAGTTTTTCACCTTGTTGATTTTTAAATTTGTCGCATTTACTTTGAACCATCTTTCGCTGGATAGACTCTACGTTCATCCGATTTCAAATAACTAATCACGAATATCAATGAAACTGCCATTGGTATATAATATTCAAAAGAACACGACCATAGAGATATAGAGATTCCATGGTTTGTTGTTGGTTTGATGAGCTGGTTGTGGTTGTGCTAGTGAAAATTCTCTTATTAGTCTGTGGTGAAAATGTTACGGTAAACGTAAGCTGGAGACGCAACTTTCATTTCATAAGTTTCTCTGTGTGTAGTGCATGGTTATGTGTAGTGTGTAATTATGTATATACAACAGAAGTTGCGTATGTGTTGTACTAGTACTACATACATATGTATTTTTGTATTGTATGTAATTCAATTGAAATCACCTCGTATCTAAAGTTGTATTTTTCTGTACATTTAACCCAATTTATGATAGTTCTAATAATATGGAAGTGTTTTACTATGTTTCAATATATTTTATAAGATTATATAATCCTCTTAGCAGCGTGTAAAGTTTCTAAAATTGAATTTATTATGTCTCATTGTTACTGTTTGTGAAACATTTGTTTCTTCGGAAACATTATATCCTAATAAATTTCTTGCACATAGCGCAGGTAGAATAATTCAATAAAACTTAGTTTGAAGTGTCTTAAATTAGTTGCGTTAACTATGGAAGTATCAAATGAAATAAAGGAAGATATTCGCAAGACGCAGTCGGATTTGAAACATGCGATACGAATCCATCAGGTTGGTTTTGTGCCTACTTTATTTTTGCTTTCAATACAGTAGGTAATAAATGGTATGATAAATAATGATTTGTATTTTATAGGTTTGGGTTGCACGTCTACAAGAAGATGAACATGTAAGTAACACGCGTATTATAAAGTTCTGAACACGAGTAATTAAAAATGTAAAAGTAATGTAACTTGCGTATTATAAAATTTACAGAATATGCATCTGAAGTCGAAAGTTATGGAAGCTGAAAAAGATATAATTGAAATTGGTCAAGCACAAGTAAGTTTTAATAACATACTCTTGAAATACCTACTTTTATTAAAAAAAGTGATATGTATATCCCATCCACATTATATCTCGATAATGGAAGTATTTGATTCGTTTCCGAAACTATAAGTCATAAGCCTTTTGTCAATTTCATTGTTTAAAGTGTAATACAAAACCAAAAAGTGTTAATACAAAACATACAAGCAACTTTTTTATACATTTTTTGTTATGTTTTACCTTTAATTATTTACTTCAAAGGGGTTTTACACTTAATTAAATAAAATTGAGGTTTCCATATAGTATTTTTTCTTATAAATATTAGTTTATAATGAATAAAATTGAACTGTCTACCTATAAATTAATAAAGTATTTTTTTAACTTGATACTCTCGATGATAGGTACTCTTGATGTAGTTTATGTTATTCAGGTTCATCTTTCCCTAATCTTCAAATGTTATTAAAACATGATGCAATAATGCATATCTACATCCTTTTAAAAGGTTTATCTAATTTATAAAGGTTCATATTATTTTCAATCTTTGAAATTATATTAATATGACAATAAATTTTTATATTGATGAAGGGGTACCTAGGCATAATGAACAGTTTTGGGCCTATATAAAGCAGGAATAGTTCCATCAACTTGATACTTTGAGATAAAAAGGAGTAAACATAGCTACGTAATGGGAGTATAACCTTTTGTCATTTAAGGTTGGAAAATTGCTCGCAATCTTCTGCCATATCATAGTTAACAAGCAATCAATGCAAGCAAAAACAATTGATTATTTTAATTGGAAAAAATGATTGTTGATTCATCTCTTTGATATTTATTTATTCCATTTTTTCCAGAAATTGGTTGTAGAGAGACTGAGAAGAGAACTTGAGTTATATCAACAACGTTTGAAGCAGCGCAACAAACATATTAACATAGAGAATGACCACAAATATGTCGCAACACAATTAAGGGACCATCAGCTACAATTTCGTAGTAGAAATAGATCTGTTTCACTGTTGAAACAATCTGTATTAAATGAGATTCATATAAAAACTGAAAATAATAGTGATGTGACTAAAGAAACCAGTATGTCAGATTCAGAGAATGAAATGAAATCAAGTAATGAAAAAGAGAATTCTAATCATAGCGATAATGATGAAAGAAATTTTTCTCAGTTAGCAAACACTGTACATGACAGTAGAAGCAATTTTGTGAATGTTCTCAAGAAAGTAAAAGAATCTTTTGGGTAAATACATTATAATAAAACAATATATAAGTATGTTAGCATTATGTAATATGATATATTGCAACATATAGTCCTATTTTTTATGGTCCTTTGACATTTATAAGTTGCTCACTCATTTTTAATGGTTATAACTGTAGCTCTAAGTTTATACACCATATAAGGATTACCCTAATATTGGTCATTAGTCATAGCTTTCACACTTCTTTGTTTTTGGAACACTGTTAACTCATCTATAATGATTATTTTAGTGGGAGTAAGCTGACGCATGTACATCAACTTCGCAATGAATGGGAGGAACGAAAAACTGATTCAGATTCATCCAGCCTTGCAGAACTCTCTCCTACACCATCACCTCCACCTTTACCTGAACCTGGGAAGCCAATCACCAAAGAGACATTCTTAAGGTACAGTGTGGTATTTTTAATACATGATCTCTTAATAGAATATTTAGAGAATCATACCATGCAATATTATGGCCATTTTCAGGGATTGGACTGATTTAGTGAGGGGAAGATATAATATCATATAATAATGCAATACACATTCAGCATCATAATAATAGGTCCTTACATATGAAATTGACATTTTGTAGTGGAGGAAAATTAAGTATTATTTTTGTAAAATTTATTTAATTAATCATGGTAGTCGTGTAGCAGCAGTGGCCTAGAGCGATTGACCAATCTCGGTTGTTTAGCAGCTAGTTCTTCCTGCATGGTTTGCAGTTGCCGACAATAGATATCTGCCATAAGGCCAGATTTTAGAAAACTATTAAACGACACTGGCGCTAGTCCACCAACACTTTACACCAAGTAACTTTTTCTGAGTCAATTTTCGTTTAGGGTTTCACCACGGTTTAGCCATTGCGACGAGCGCTGTTGATTATCGTACAGTATCCACTTATCATCGTAAGTATTCGATTTAAAATCCCTTTATTATTCAGTGGAGCAAAGTAACACAGCAGTCAACGCGTTTTTGCAAGTTCCATTCACTCAATCTACGAGTTACCCATTGTGCAATCTTTTTTAATTTTCCAATTTGCTTCAAGTGGATTAATACAGTTTATACACAAATCTTGAAGCCTGCAGCTATCTATGAAGAGAAAGATGGATCCGCTTCCACAATAGCCAATTTATTCGTCATTTTCCACTTTGGTCTACGGCCGTCTACGGCCGTCCACGGTTGGTTTTGAAGGTTGAAATTTCCAGAACGAAACCGTTGAAACCAAAAACGTACCGTACTTTCTTTTGCGAAAGCAATACAGATCAATACAGACAGCGCCGTACAGATTCATATAGCCAATTTATTCGTCATTTTCCAATTTGGTCTACGGCCGTCCACGGCGTTGGTTTTGAAGGTTGAAATTTCCAGAACGAAACCGTTGAAACCAAAAACGTACCGTACTTTCTTTTGCGAAAGCAATACAGATCAATACAGACAGCCTTCGAGCTGTGTCTGCAGCACTGCAGCACGGTAGAACTTGTACTCGTAAATATGCCGGTATTTCATGTTTTCCATTGTACGGTAATAAGCAAAGCCAAAACAAAACTACTGTTTTCATAACTCAAATGTGTACCAGCTAAATGAATTTATAAATTTGAATTTGGAATTTATAATGTAAGAGGAGATATTTCAGATCAAAATGGTCAGTACGATAATGTAAGGACCTTATTATTAATTCCAAAAAATATTACTACTTCAAGAAGTGGTAGTGGTGACCACTTTTTGAAATAGTAATTTTTGTTTTAAGTCATGAATTTTAATAGCGTTATAGTTTTTAAGATTCAGTTTTGATTTGCAGGCTCCTTGGCTTGCTGACGCCATCTCAAAAAGAATTGCTTGAGAAAAAAAGAGGTGAGCGTCGGAAGAGGTCCTCAACAAGCTCAAACCAAAATGAGTTCCTGTATGGAAGCTATGAAATGTTGACAGTAAGTCCTGCAAAGATACTTCTACATATCTTGCAAAAGTTATTTAAGACTTACCTATTAGGGTACTACATTTTAACTTACTAATTTCAGAAAAAGAGAAAATACAATCAGTTTTCATACCTGCAGTCACACAATGATCCACCACAGACAAGATCAGCCAAATTACGTAAACAACAAGGTGAACAGGGTCAAAAGGTAATTGAATTTCGAATATTATTATATTTTTTTTATTTTTGAATTGAGAAGTAAGAGTATGTTTAATTCTCACATTGTATCCTGACCTTAAAAAAACTGAGATGTATTAATATTGTAACATATATATGTTTATTATATGCTACAATAATATTGTTACACTGTTAATATATACGTATTTTTGTTTAATGAATAATAATTGAAGTGTAATTTTCAGCAACCTCAAAATCGTGAAAGTAAGACTTCCCGCGAAGGTTCGCCATCAGGATCCTCGACTGAAAACAAAGGTAAAAACATTAACCAGTCCTTATAATTAACCCGTTTCTTATATTTTTTTAAGCTTTTATTAACTTTAAACTTTGCTCGACATAGGATTCTCCCAATGTAGACCATAGCTCCCCATTTTTCGCCTTCCGCACCTACCCCAGCTAACCCACAGATTATTCCATCTAGCTGGGGGGCATCCCACCTTCTGTCTGCCGATTTCAGACTCACTTTAGGAATCGTTTACTTCAGCATGGAGTGTACCTAGGAACTCCAAAGCACCCAAAAAGCAAATAGCACATTACAAGTAAATAATTTGTTCGCCTAATGTACCTATGTACCTATTGGCGTGGGGACCTTGGATCGTTGCGATAATATGACGGGAGTGCTTCACCAGTTAATCCCCCGACATGACAACGCTTGAATCAAAATATTACTAGCTACATCATTAAATGTACATGCACAACACAATTTATTTTCAACTTTTTGGAGGTTGTTTTTTTTGGCGGGGACTTTTTAATTTTTTAAATTAAACCTTGTCTTTAAAATGTATTTTTTTATTTCTAATTTTATTATTAATATTGTTATATTGGGCAGGTTGGACAAATGGCAAGCCTGCGTGGGCCGCAACTCTGCCCGCTAGTTTATCAGTAGAACCAGTATACACAAATAACAATCACAAAAAAGTTTGTCACGCGTGTGGCCGAAGCGGTAAGTATATGTTTTTATACCTATCGACAAATTCATTTGGTATGTAATAGAATTAATCCAGTCCATTGATATAGTTAGTTTAGCAAGTTCCTGAATATATGCTAACTTAATTACTATTAAAGATCAGATGTAAGTGAAAAATGTTTGTTTCCATGAAACTACTTCAGAAACTGGCTGTTTCGTATCCGACAGTAAAAATATAGTCCATGACAAAGTGTCCGCTTGACGTCAGCAGGTTCGGCCTACGTGGGATCGAAAATAGTTGGCGAAATGTCAGTGTCAATATACCTCTGACCGCCTCTCTAGGGTAGCGGTAATGCAAATATTTGTATGCATGAATATAGCTATTTGAATTGGTCTGGTCGTGCCTCGGAGAGCACGTTAAGCCGCTGGTCCCGGTTGTCATACAAACGTCTATGGCAGTCATTACGGGTGGTTGGAGCCTTAAAAAGTTCAACAACTGGTCCAACTGTAATACTTCTATATCGCCAATGGGTTTTGGAGGTCAGGTATTGCAGTCGTTTCATGAAAAATCATTCAAACCAGCCTAATTGCACTGGAAAAAGTGGACCTCGTACTCCGAGTTGAACGCTTCAAATGTGACTAGTATTAGCGCTAGAACGAAGAAGAATTTATATCATGTTTGAAATTCGTCGTTTGAAGTCATACAAGACGACTAAGGGATAGGGCTGTTTAACATCAGACAGATATATACAGCCCAGACTCAGTTGAATGACTTAAGTCAACAATAGTGCCGCAATACGGCAATAGTCTCACCCCCGATTACGTTGGACCGAATTCAATGTTTGGTGAAATGTGGGTGTTAATACACCTCTGCTTAACCCTCCGGGGATAAAGGCGTAATTATATGTATGTTGAAAATGTGTTGCAGACGTGACGTCACTGCTGGTGTGGTGCGTGCCGTGCGGCGTGTGGCAGCACACGGGCTGCGGGCACGGCGCGCGCTGCGTGTCGTGCGGATCGCCGCTGCCCGACCCCACGCCCGCGCCCGCGCTGCGCGAGCCCGACCCCGACCCTGACCTCACGCCCTGCTCGCGCCTGTTCCGGGGTAGGCCATCTTGTGCTGTATAGCGCCGCTCGCCGCTCACCACTAGACACTCGCCACTCGCCACTCGCCACTCGCCACTCGCCACTCGACACTCGCCACTTGACACTTGACACTTGACACTCGACACTCTAATCTCGACACTCGACACTCCAGCGCGTCCTGTGACCACTGTCTACCGTATTGGGAAGAAGGCTTGATTCTTATGTCGTCGGTCCTGTAAACCCCTACTTACATTAGGCAAAGGCAACGCGAGTCGCCAATAGAGTTGTCGCGATATCGTCAAAGAGTTTCTCCCAACATATTTTAGATTATTATAAAGTATTATTATAAAACCGGAATCATGAGATTTCACGATCGTTTCGCGAAACCCGACATTCGTTACTCTAGCACCCCCGTTTCTCGCAATTTGCGTCATGTCATTAACAACCAGTCAGCAACTCTCTAAAAGTATCGGCAAGATGGCGAATTGGCGGAATAGAAAACGCGACTGAAGTTTCATTAGCAGCTGTGTGTAAGAAGGGCCTAGTAATGGTTCAGGACGAAATATCGTGTAGGTTTAGTAAGTTCCAGTCCAAAATACCCGTCGTTAGCTCCAGTGAGGTGAAGCCCGAGGGGCTGCCAAATGCAAAAAAAATACTAGCATCAAAAACTTGTATATGGTCACTATGTTAACACTCATGTATTAAAAACATTTAGATCATCAATATCTTTGGAAATGTTTAAGTATCTACATGCACATTTTCAGGTTTTCAAACTAAAAAGTAAATACTTCAGACTAAAATACTGAACAAAGAATTATTTAAAAAAAGGATTATATTATTATTACGTAGGCATTTACTGTTTTACAGATAAATTAGCGGAGCGGAAAATTTTACAAGAGAAAAACATAAAGTTATGCGTTGAGTTACGTAAACTGGAAGCGAGAGCGGCAAACCTAAAGGAAAATTTAGATGAACACAATGCCGAGAAGCGTCAACTCTTGGCCGATCAGATAAAGACTCAGAGAAATCTTCAGAAACTTCTAGACTTCATCAGCCAGTTTAAAGAGACTTCGATAAGCATTCGTTCGACATCTGTCAGCGAGTCCGGAAGTGAAATGAGTAAAAGTAATGAGGAATGATACCGGTAAGTTTTACTTAGTATTGCTGTACTCTGTACTTTTAGATGCTCATAGCAGATAACACTGTTTCGTTTGAATTCCTGAAGCTGCTAGAACTACTAACATCACACGGTCCACCTGATGAAAAGTGCTTACTGTGACCTATAAGGCCGTTAGTGTAGAAGACAAAGCAGGACAAGCCACTGACAGTACAAACTCTCCAGTGAGCTCTGGTTACCCTACTCACCGCTGGGAGCAGTTGCGTAGAGATATTGCCATTTATTTTATTGCCTTTATGATTACTGCTTTTACCATGACGATTATTGTGAGATCCTTCAATATATCCCACCGTATTCTTTCCAATCCGGAGTAACATGTGCACTATGTGCAGGACTTATACACTCCTATATACCGGTCAATATAAACCAAATTATAGCAGTGAGGGTACAATAAATCACACCCAGCTCTAAGTTTGTAGTACTCTAGTATTGTTCAAAACACCAACTTAAATGATATCTAAAAAGTCCTCATTGAGCCGATACCTGGATTTTATTTATTCAAGGCCAAATGTTACTAACGGATTTTTTTTTGCGATTTTCAGCAAAATGGTAAGTTTTATCATAAAAGTATCTGAAACAAAGTTGAAGACCTTGCGATTATCTATAAAACTCGATCATGTGCGAGCCGAGTTTGTGCACTAAGGGTTTCTCCACAGCTACTACTAACTCAATCAGAGTAGATTGCGTTAAATTAGAAATTTGATTTTAGGGTACTTCCCATTCAGCTAGAATCATGAAATTTGCAAAGAAGTAAGGTCTTATAGCACAAGTGAAGGGAAGAGTTTGAAAACCGTAAATATGTAGCTACGCGTACCCGTACCGTACTGCTACCGTAGATAGGTGGATTATGGTGATGAGCTACAGGTTTCGATTTTCTCCGCTTTGTGTTATAAGATCTCGCTTCTTCCCAAATTTCATGATTCTAGCCCAACAGGGATTTTATTCTAAAATCAAACTTGTAATTCAATGCAATCTAAATATATTACTACTTTTAGATAAAATACTAAGATATTAAGTAGTATTGGCAAGAATTCGATGACTCAGGACACTACACTATTATTTAGCTTAAATTTGGTCTGCAAATTGGCCAAAAATTTATTATGACCCTATAGCGACTTCTATTCGATAGATAGAAGACACGTTGATATAATTGCTGACATAAAACCACTTTTACCAGTGTTTAGTTTTTGAAATTGTAGCACTCGTTTTTCATACTCAGAATTTGCTAATCTTTCCGAAGAGTCTGGTTTATTACATATATGTATAGAAATATTTGCACTGAGCGGGGATCGAACCCGCGTCTCCTGCGTAGCGGCCGCGTTTACTATCGCCACGCCACAGAGGCTGGCACTGTTCTTTCTGTACAATTATATTTTAGTTCACAACTGTGTTCTCTTCATAAATATTCTGCCACATCATTTAAGTAGGTATATGAATTTCGCATCTCTAACGATTTTATTATTTTGTTTCAGGTAAATGGTCTGATAAGTGTACTTTCTGTAAATAAGATAGTCGTAATCAGTGTGATTCGTGACTGTACAACTGTTGATGAACTTCAATTAGCTCAAAATTTAGTTATAGTCAATATTTTACTTGCCAGCAAGAACGAAAAGAAACTAGCAAGAGTTTGTGATTTCGTCATTTATTTTTAACGAATTTGTAGAAGAAAGAATTGCAAATTGCAGAGTTTTGTGGTAGTTCGGCAATTAGAAAGATTAAATAGATATATTTTTGACCAATTGGATGGAAATATAGCAAAAAATTGTACATTTTTATACAAAAATGATTAATTAGTATTGATCAGAAAATATGAATCAAGTCTTATCAAATTATTCCATGATTAGCCAAACGTGAAGTGTTCAATATTTGATTCATAAGTTAGGTAGATTTATGTAGATATTGTCAGTTATATTAGTAATGAATTGCGTTTTTATGTTATATGGTTGTGTTGAAATCGATTGTCCGTCCTTTTCTAACACAGTAATTTTTAAATGTAGAAAAGGAAGACAACAGTTAGCAATAATCAAACAATGTTTTTATGTAAGGAAGGACTCTGTCCATAAGTTTAATGTATCTTAATTATTCTCTGTGATATAATTATTTTCCCTTGTTGAACGATGGGTACTTACGTGCCTACTTCATGGAAACGTGGTTGTAAATATACCTTATGTAAATAAATATTCGTAAATTGGTACGTATATTCTTTAATGTTCACCTGTTTTATTACCTTACAGGATCTACATTTGAATAATTACTTGTCACGGCAAGGTTTTTTATGCACAGTATTACAAACAATCTTTGTTTTATCTGGTAGAATAGAATCGTCAGAATTGTTTACTCGCAGCGATGTACAACATTGAACTTAAAGACAATTACCGGAATAATAAGCCTCTAAACAGTGTGAGGCAGATGACCTACGCGGACGTCTGCGATAGAGGGTAAATATACTAAATTTATATAGTACGTTTACTTATACTATCCGCTAGTAATTTTTATAATCCACGTATTACTAAGAACAGTATTAATTTAACGTTACGCATATTCCAATAGCTTTTTTCCTCTTAGGACATCCTTACGCAACTCTTCAATACTGTCTTCAAGGAGTTGACATTCATAAGAAGATAGTTTATAGTACCGTTGCATCTCTTTAACACCGTCTTGGTTTATATGAACTAGCCCGCCAAAGTAACCTGTACCAAAGTCGTTATTGTCGACGAATGCGTGAACAGTTCCCTCGATGCCATCTAAAACGTTGAGTACGCTGCGCGTAAACACAAGAGCGCTGTACGCGACCGATAGCACCGGTGCGAAGCCTTTCTTCGCTTTTAATAAATTCTGGTCGGCTTTCCGGAGTTTTGCAGTGAACGCCTGCACTTGATTCTCAGTCATACTTATAAATGGATTGGCTTGAGACAGTAAAGGTATACACGTCTTGTCTGAGCGTCCCCCTATTACAGGAACAAATACTTCACAAGGGTCCAGGCTATTTTCTGTTCCGAATTGTGTCTGTGCGCGTAAAAAGTCAATAGTGGTTATGCCAAATAGTTTCCTCGTATCTAATTCGCCGTGGTTTCGTACTATTTCAGCAGTCATTGGTATGAGGCTATTAATTGGCTCCGTGACTATTCCTACAAAAGGCATAGGTTTTAAACGAGCTATTGCTTTGGCCATAGATTTTATGAAAACTGTGTTGGTCGCAAACCACAAATTTTCCGCAACACCTGGTTTTTGTATAACTCCACCAGCTCCAATAACGATTTCGGAATCGGTTAAAGCTTTCTCCAACGTATCTTCGCCCACGTAACCTTTTACAACAGCATTTGTAGGTACGTGTGACAAATCCAGTGTTACACCGGGGGTTTCCTTTTGTGTGTCGTGAATTATCAGTTTAGTAATGTTGGGTTGAGAACGTAGCAGTAAACTGATGGTTTGTCCAATGTCAGTTGCACCTCCGAGAACTGTTACCTGATGACCTCTTACACTTGTGTATAATGTCTTGAAAATTTTGTTCATAAACAACATTTTGACAGACATTGTGTATAATAACTTTGTCTTTTTGTGGTTAATTTTACATTATTTTTGAAATTTTGATCTTTGGCGTTTATGTGACTTAAAGTGACACCATGAATGAGAAAGAGAATATAATCATGAATGAAGTGGCTGATGAAAGTGACTAAGGATAAACTAAAGAGTATATATTGTATTTTGATGATGTTGTACAGTTTTAAAATCATAAACATTTGCAACCTCTATAGAGTTCGATGTCCGCTATAGGAATAGAAAGAAAGAATAAACTGCGGACAGAAGACGAGGTGCGCAGGTGATCGTCATTATTGCCTATGTCATTAGTTTACATTATTTGTGTGTCCTGGGATTCCATGCCATAATAATTATATTTAAAAAAAATAGCTGTTTATACTTAGTTTCACAAAAACGTTAACGAAGGTCTCCTGAGACAGTAACAGTGGACTAAAAGTATGAAATGGCAAGGCTTGGGACTTTGATGTTCCTCTTAGGAAGCTCGTGAAGTATGTTAGGATAGAGTCAAATTCAGCAGAAGGTAGGACACGGCGGTATTTCCGCCCAGTTGAGCAGTCCGACTGGGAAAGGACCTCCGCCCTACAGAATACCGCGGCTTATAATAACTATAATAACTTCGAGTTGTGTTCCCAGCGGTGAGTAGGGTAGCCAGAGCTCACTGTGTGTGCTGTCAGTGGGAAGACTAAAGGCTTGTCCTGTTTTGTCTTCAACACTGACGGCACAGATACTCTTTGCTTACAGGGTCGCCAGCGCGAGTGTGGCTCTTCCGGTGTTACACACGCCCATAGGCCACGGTAACCACTTTCCATCAGGTGGGCCGTGTTGCGTTTTTATATCACTTAAATGGCAGACAAGTCTGCCACCTAAGTGATATAAAAAAAAATTACGGGCTGTTGACTCTGCACACCCTAGAGGGAAATAGGCGTTAGTGTACGTATGTTCTTTTAGATAATAATCCCCTCTATCATACCATAAACTTAATATATACTACCGGAAATAGACCAACAGCCTCCTCATATCTGCGTTATCAAATTTAAAATGTCAGTGACAGTCAAGTGACAACGACTTTTAGTGAAGTGACATTGTCTGCACTGCAATATCGATTCTACAAAATTGGCAACATTATGTATTTGGTAGTATTTTACCTATATCAAGAAATGATAATAATAATAATAACTTTATTACCATAAACAAACTTTGCATCACAGTTACAGTGTACACATAATAAATATCTTATAGATCAAATGTAAAAATTGTTTTAAGTGATTTATTAGTTGAATCTCTGCCATCCAAGCTAAGATTTAACTTGGGTTATGGATGACAGGACACTCCTCTTAATAGCACAAATTACAAATTACGCACGTTAATTTTGACTTTTTGAGTAACAACAAAGAAAAGAAAAAAAATTTCACACCATGATTACTTGGATCATTTTTGTGTATGTGTGTGTGTGTGCGTGCGTGCGTGCGTGCGTGCGTGCGTGCGTGCGTGCGTGCGTGCGTGCGTGCGTGCGTGCGTGCGTGCGTGCGTGCGTGCGTGCGTGCGTGCGTGCGTGCGTGCGTGCGTGCGTGTGTGTGTGTGTGTGTGAAAGAAAGGAGGAGGTTCCCAATTCGAATGTGTACCTATGTTACTTCAGATCTTTCGACAGGATGCGCCGATTCTGATCACGCTACCTGTGACCAGAAGGCTGGTTTATTCCTTGCGAAAAGGATTGGTATTGCCATTCAACTTGGCAATGCCGCCAGTCTTCTAGCCACTCTCCTAGTTGACATCGATGGGGAGGAATACTTTGATGCCTGAACCTGCAGGATTGTATAGGTATATTCTGTATTGTTCTTATATTCTTTTTTTTTTATAGGACACGTCAATTGGACTTCGCCTTGCCTGATGGTAAACTGAAGGCAAAGTCCCAGAAAAGAGGGTCATATACCGTGTGACAATGGTGACACTGATGGTGATTCTAATTTAGATAACTCCCATGTAGATTATGTAAATAATAAACCATACAGGGGTAATACTCACCTGTGAAATGTCTCTTTATATGGATTATTGATACAGGTAAGGTCACAATCTGATACACAACGTGTAACAATTATTTTATTCTTTATATTATTCCGTTAAAATATAAAAAATTACGACGAATTTTGTTACAAATTGATTTTTTATGACAGTACAGCAGGTTATTTCTGTCAATAAGTTTATAAGTAATAGTTCGTAAAATATAGCTTGATACCTGTGACTTTAGAGACTTCGTTTATAAAGACTGCAACAATAAATTTGTTGTTGGAAAAGTTTTAATTTTTTAAATACACACATCAACAAAGTCTAGGGAACAAGGACATTTCTAGTTTTTATTTAAAAACCCTTTCTTGTAATAGTGAGTGTTTTATATCAATAGAAGGGTATTTTTATACCGTTTTTAATTTTAATTTTAATAAAAACATTTTCATACCAAATTTTTTTTTTTTTAAGAAAGAATTGAATAGTGCCAATATTGAGTATTACAACCTTCTATGATTAGGCACAAAAATAACGAGGTAGTAAGAAATACAGTAATTAACCGTACTTTAAACGTTTTTAATAATCTGTAGGAGCAAATAAAGCATTAGCAACAGCTCGACAACGGCGTGGCATACTTAGTATGAGATTGTCAATCATCGTCTGTGGAATATGGCTCCATACACTGCGAAGGTGTAAAAAAAGTTGTTCTTCAGTGTTCAGATTTTCCAAAGAATCACTGAAAGCTCTTCTCCCAAGCAAATCCCAGGCATGCTCTATGGGATTGAGGTCGGCAGACTGAGCAGGCCATTCCAACGTCGTCATATTGTGCTCGCTTAACGCATTGACCACTACCCTCGCGGTGTGTGACCGTGCATTATCTTGCATGAACATAAAATCTTGACCGAACTGCTGTCGATGAGGGATTACCATGGGGTGTATAACCTCCTGAATGTATTGGTTTGCATTCAAATTGCCCCGTATCCAAACGAGGTCGGTCCTTCCACCAAGGCGAATTCCAGCCCATTTCATGATTGTTCCACCTTGGTAAGGATGAACTTCTTGCGGATTCTGGAGACGACTCCGACGTCCAGGAACTCGCCATATACGCACTCTTCTCGAATCAGGATGAAAACCGAAGCAAGATTCGTCGGAAAACAGAACCCGTGCCCATTGATGGTCGGTCCACTGTAAATGTGCGTTAGCCCACAATAAGCGACGACCTCGATTTCCACGTCGAAGAGCTGGAACCCTAAGCGGTCTGCGAGCATAAAGATTGGCTTCGTGTAGTCTTCTTCTGACAGTTTGATCGCTAATAACCACTTGATGCTGAGACTGCAGGCCTGCGACCAACTGACGAGCAGTAATCGTGGGTTGCCGCCTTGCGGAATTTTGCAAGAAACGATCTTGTCGCGGGGTAGTAACCCTATTTCGTCCCCTGTGACGTTCGGAAACATCCCCTGTAGACCTGTAGCGTGCCCATAATCTGCAAATTACGCTTGGTTGGGTGTTGACAGCATCCGCTACGTCGCGTTGAGTTCGTCCAGCTTGCAGCTTACCAACAGCCCTTAACATCTCTTCGCGACTTAAATGACGACGTGACATGATGACTACAGTCACAAAAATGCACAAACCATACGTAAAAGACGTATTATTGATAATAAACGTTATTTACAATCAAAAAAAATATTTTTTATTTTGCCTCAGAGAAACTGCACAATCAAACACTTTTAAAAGTTTTCCCTCCATATTCGAAAATCATTACTTATTTAAATTTATTTATAAATTTCGAACAACTCTGTAATCTACTTTATTCTATTTTTATTTATTTGCTGCCAGTTATATGCAAAACAAGATTTACACGAAAAAAAATAATTGGGGTCATCTTGTTCCCTAGACTTTGTTGAGGTGTTTATTAATAAGACATTTGTATAGAAATCTAGAACACTTTTTTCAAATAGAACTTGTTATCAAGGAGATACAAGTAAAAACAAAGGTAATTTAAAATATTATTATTTATATTTTTTTTGTTAGCTTACTTCGTAAACTCTGTTCGCAGCTTTGTAGGGATGTGTAATCGACTGGCCAGCGAATATCGATAAAATAAATGTATGACAATTTCATTAATATAAATTGTATAAATGAGTATATCTAATAATTTTTTCACAACAAATTCGTATTTTTTTAGTTTTGCAATACCTACTGCTTTCGCATGCAGCGAACAAGCGGGCGCCATCTTTTTTGAGTGCCCACGCCTTGTATACGCTATCGCTACGTGATTAATATTGTTTTGTCGTTATTACTGTTGCTTTGTTAAGTTTTGTTGTTATTTCTAGTTATTTGTTTTTTTGCACCACAATGCCGAAAAGAACAAAAAAAACTGTTTTGAATAGCGAAAGTCGCGAGTTTGTGATTCGTTTGCGCGAGTATTTTGACCGCGAGAATCAAAATGGCGGACCGCTACTACCATTGGAGCAAGTGTGCAATAGAGTTGCTGACGCTCTTGGTATCGGACGAGCTACAGTGTCTCGAATTAGCAAAGAAAAGTATGGAGAATCGTCAAAGGAGATGGTGGCCGAAGATGAGGGAGGTAAAATATTATCGACTCCTAATAAAAAAAGGAAGAGAGTTTCGCCAGTCACCGAAATTGACGACTTTGATGCTGCCGCAATTCGAAATCATATATATGCGTATTACGCACGTGGTGAATTTCCCACGTTAAAAAAAATATCCGTTTCGCTTAAAGACGCGGATTTATTTAAAGGAAGTCCACCATCGTTGTCCAAAATATTGAAAAAAATCGGCTTTGCTTATAAAAAAAGCGATAAAAGAAAAATTTCAATGGAGCGAACAGACATTGCTTTGACCCGAATTGACTTTTTGCGCAAAGTCAAAAATATAACAGATTGGCATAAAGTGGTTTTTCTTGATGAAACATGGCTCAACGCAAACCACACTGTTTCAAGATCGTGGACAGACGATAAAGCGGAGTCTACCACCAAGGTGCCCGAAGGCAAAGGACAAAGATTAATAATTACTCATGCGGGGACATCGTCTGGTTTTGTGCCCAATTGTTTACTGGCGTTTAAATCAGTAAAAACAACAGAGTACCATGAAGAAATGGATTTTACAAAATTTAAGGAGTGGTTTCTAACTCTTCTAAATAATTTGAGTGAACCACATTTTATTCTGATGGACAACGCTCCGTATCATTCAGTACAAAAAGATAAGGCGCCTACGACAAGCAATCGTAAAATTGAAATTATTACTTGGCTGCAAAACAAAGGAGTAAAAGCCGACAACAGCATGCTCAAGAAAGAATTGCTAAGATAAGTAAGCATTCATAAGCCCCCCACTCCAAGATATATTATAGACGAAATTGCAAAGGAAATGGGCCACACCGTTATCCGTTTACCACCATATCATTGCCATTACAATGCAATAGAACTAATCTGGGCTCAAGTCAAAGGTTCGTATAATCTAAAAAAAACATACATAAAAAGCTTACAAAGAATTTAGTAGGTTTTTATTTGATCGGATACCTTTTTTTTCTAGGTTACGCTGCCAGACATAATGTAGCACCGCCTTTCACAGCAAACAAAATGTTGACATTACTACATGAAGCTTGTGTACATGTAAATGCTGATGATTGGAAAAAGGTAGTTGAGAAGACAAAAAATGTGATTCAAAAAGATTGGAAGCGCGATATTCAATTTGACAACATATGCGATCAAGAATTAATTATTAATCTACAGGACTGCTCCAGTGATGAATCAGAATTTGACTTTGAAGTTGATCTCGGCTGTACACCATTTGACAATTAAACTTTTAAATACCTTCAAATCCATCTTTCATTTCCTTTTTTCTTTCTTTCAATATCGTTAAAATGTATTTTTTTAATAAACTCATTCTATATAAATATTGATAAAATACTAAAGTCTCATACCTATTACATGTCATTCTGACAAACGTCACAGGTATCAAGCTATATTTTACGAACTATAGTAAAAAGCGCTTCACCATATAGTGCACTCTGTCTCTTTCTCACACAAAGGTTTTTATATAAAACTTGTGTATCTCACTCGTACACGTTAGTCTAGATTCTATTTGGTCAATTAGTGCAATCAAATGCAACAATAATAATGTACTGACGGGACGTCCGAAATATATGTTTGACACTAAGAGGTCTTTAGTAGAGATAAAAAAAAATGTGCTGGCAACTTTAAACCGTACTGTCATGGCCTGAACCAGCCTGAACCAACCACTACCAGGCATGGGACACTTCCCTACTTGGACTCAGAACTTGGCGTCCTGAAATTCCAACCAATCAGCTTTTTTTTGTAACCAATCAGAGGGAAGTAGTAGTTTTCTCTGATTGGTTACAGAAAAAGTATACTTGCCTAAAGAAAAAAATCGATTTCTTTCAACAGGCAAACTTCCTTTCCTCTGATTGGTTAGTTGACGTATTTGACATTTCTGCTGATTGGTTCATTTTTCTGGACGCCAAGTGGCGATTAGCGAGTTTGTAACGTTGTCATTTACATGTCGTTTAGCTCCTAGATGCCATATTTGTTTTGAATTACTTTTCAATTTATGAATTTTACCGGTTCTCTACTGTTTTCGTGTTGGTGAAAATATTGTTAACATTGATGATTTCTGTTTTAAATATCTACTGCTTACGTTGAATTGAGTGATTACTCCTCTGTAGTGTTGAATACTGCTAGTTTATTCTGTTTTGTGAGAAATTGACTCCTTGTGTTGTGTGAGAAATTGACTCTTTGTGCGTTGTGAGGAATAGACTGTTTTTGGCGAGACATTGACTCTTACTCTTATTTAGTTTTTTGAGATATTGACTCTATTTTGTTCTCAGGTTTTGATTCTTTAATTCTTTATGTGAGTGTTTGTCCTAGCTATACCTATCAGCTCCGATAGGTTTGTATTGCTAACCGATTATTACACATTATTAAATCATCAGCTGTTGTGAACAGAGCATGTACAGTTACAGCAAATAAATTAAATTTTTCACGTTAAAGAAACTAAAAACGCCTTGTAATGATAATTATTCTTAGATTATGTAATAACGTGAATAGTATAGGCCTAATAAAGAAATTATGAATATTCGTTCAGGAATTTTATTTCTGTTGCCTAAATATTTTCATTTATAAATTTTATTTTATTTCAGTTTCCTAAATATTTCCAACGAACAATCGATTCCAACCGTATGAAACCGATTTTTTGTAATCGGATTTAGTCGATAATTAAGGAACTATGCAGTTTTTTAAGCCTATTTAGCTAGAGATGGCTAAAAAGGCGTATAGCATGTCACGGCGTCCTGACATAGAAAAAAAAATAGCCGAGCCGAGCTCGGTTCTTTTGTTTGAATTGCGCCCTCTTACTCTTAATAATATACTCTTTGCAATACAGTATGGCGGCGATGTCATTTTTAGTTTCGAGTTTGACCGCAGGACTTTTTTCTGGCGTTGACTCTATCTTAAGTAGTATTGTATTCTCTTTGGACTCTATAGTCCTGTACTCTATAATACAAAGTATCATTATAAAACCCGGAAATTGGGTTATGGTAGTGATTACATTCTCTTTGAGTTAAAGTTTCATAACTTCAAACGTCACACTCAAAATAAATGTCCACAAAATGTAAAAGTAACGGTCATATCAAATTTTCAATAAAAATAAAGTATTACACAAAAACCAACTCGCATTAATAGGTATACAATGTTGTATTCATTAAAATTTCATAACCAAAAGTACCACGTAGGCTAAGAGAAAAAATGTTTCACAGCAAATTATCATCCTCGTATTTATTTGTCAAACAATTGAAAAAATGTATCAGTGCAAGACATTCGCCAATACGATACATTAATTTATCTATAATTGGTGCTGCAAATGAAGTGGGATCAAATTTGGCACTACTTCTGAAGCAAAACAATCATGTAAAGAAAATAGATTTATATGACGACGATGTAAAAGTTAATGGAATTGAATTAGATTTAAATTGCATACCTGGAGGGCCTGTTGTAAGCGCATGGAGCGGGGATGATTTATTAGATGCTGCTGTTCGTGGCTCGGACCTCATCGTAATGGTTTACAGAGTACCTCGGAAACAAGGTTATACTCGAGAGCAAATGATCGCTGCTAACGCACCCTCTGTGCAGAAACTTTGTCGTTCTGTTTCTAAAGTAAACCCTGGAGCGTTTGTGGCTATTGCAACTAATCCAATTAATTCTATAATACCTTTTGCGAGCACTCTTCTTTACAAGTATGGGTCTTACAACCCGTTTAAACTTTTCGGTATAACACATTTAGACACTGCAAGAGCACGAGTACTTACTGCAGGAGCTCTTCATGTCAATCCACTAGATGTATCGTTGCCTGTTATAGGAGGGCACTCAGAGGAAACAATTGTGCCCTTGTTTTCCAACATGATTCCCAATACAACGGTTGTGGATCCTTGCAAAGCAGAAACATTGACACGCATAATTAGGAAAGCTGGAACAGAAGTTATTTATCACAAACATGGTAAAGATTGTGCAACTTTAGGCGTGGCAGTCGCTATCAATGACTTCGTTAACCAAATCATAACTGCACTTGCTGGAAATACAGTGGTCGTTAATAGTTATACTGCAAACCCAAGCTTTGGAACGAGATTTTTTTCAGGTCCTACCAAAGTAGGGCCTTGTGGTATTATACAAGCAAGTTGTGGCTTTCAACTTAGTGATTACGAAACGTTTCTCTTGAATTCGGCTATACCACTGATAAATCAAGATATCAGTTTGGGTGAAGATTATGTGCAATGTATAGAGAATGCAGGCTAAGATTGATATTGTTACTTATTTACCTATGTCAAAAATCTATAAAAATAGTACCTAATATTCTAATTGCTATGCGTTTTATTGAAAATATTATTAGAAACAGGATTCAATTCGATCATATTTTTATATTTGTCCATTCATATAGATATTAGAAACTTCTGCAAGCTAAGCGATAATCTCTGTGCGAGTTCACGATTTGTCAGATCAGTGGATGATATCCCACCATTTATTTAGGTACCAATTCGAGGTCTCCAGTTTGTGGACTAGTTTCTTCATTAGTGCCTACACTTTAAGGTCGCCCTTCAATCCATTTTGAAAGAAACCCCATAGTCACATCAATATGACGTCACTTGCCTGATGGTAGGTTTACTGAAGGTTATGTTTCAAGAAATTTTATATATCTGCAGTGACCATTTAAAACGGTGGTCGCCTAACCTGGTAGTTGCAGTCAAGCTACTGTAATCTGCTGAGACCGTCTATTGTATTTATAGGACACCTATGACACTGCACATAGGAGCCCATCTGTTTTTATAAAAAGGTATGGGCAAATTACGGTACGTCTTCACCTTCACCATACAGATGCTTAATAGGTATACCCACCTACATAAATAAAATACGTCATTGAGTGAGGTTGAGGTTTCTATGTTAAAATTCTAGTTACAAGCAATCTATTGAGCGATAACCATCACTAGCAATCATGAAATGACTTTAGTACGGTCATAATATAGGGCAAATCGCTAATGTAGTCCACACCCAATCTGAAACAGTGTAGAGACTATAAATGCTCCTTACTGTGTTGTAATCACCGATTTGCCGACCCTTAACTCTCACTGAAGTTAACACCGTCTGACGCGGGCGTCGTCAAGACTCAAGACCGAAAGACATTAAACTCAATGTAACGCCGCGGCGGGCCCGTATGGCCGCTCAGCGATTATCTTAAAGCTAACCCCGTCGTTACGATCCTTATTTGCGGTTGCAACGCTGAGAACGTTCTCCGCCTGGTAAGTTAAGATCACATGAAATTGTATTGGGACGTAGATTCCACTTCGGACGCATATGGTGAGCGTAGGTACGTTTTTAATGAGCCTTGTTTCACACCCGCTTTTTTGTACAGATATTTTAATGTAGATAGGTTTTTTATAAGTGTAAGTATTAATCGCACCGAATGAGTCCGGGATTTCGTACTCCATTCTAGGATTTAGATGATCTTGACACGATGTAGGTAATACTTTCTGACCCCCGAACTCCGAAAAGAAGCCTACGTCAGAGCCAAGTTCGTCAATCAGCACGTTTGTTCCCACTCAGGGGTACCGGCTTGCAGATGTGGGGTAGGTAGGGCCCCGAAGATCTTGGTAGACCCCATACACCCTGATAAAAACTATTAACAGCTTACTAGGCTTGTTTAAGGCATTAAGGAACTCATTATTTTATTAATATTTATTTATCATTTAAACAATTACATACAGTAAAAATATTCATAAGCATTTACAAAACAACACCTATGCGGTTTCAATTTAAGGAGGCTATCATATTATTCATTCACCCAATAATTAATAAGTCTCATATTTTAAAAGATTTTACAAAGTTTCTGAAAATGATTCCGAGTGCAATTTTTGTAATTTTTCTACCATAAAAATGTTGGCCATATCACATTCTACGTTTAGTGTGAACGCAGTTCAACGCCAGTTCAGTAGTAAGAGGAACAAGTCCCCATAGCAGTTACAATGTTCTCCGAACGAGATGCAACTCAAATGGCCGCTTAGCGTCTCCTCCTAGCCGTTTGTCCGATATTGGACCATTACAACCGAACAATGCACACGTCAGCTTCGATTACACTCCTCGCTATTCCTATAGCTTTGTTTTCAATACCTCATAAAGGTGTATTTGCAGGTAATACGTTCGCGTGCAAAATGTTTAATGAATTTGTCGTTTGGATATTTTTTATTCTTTTATTAAAAGGAGGATCCCTATGCACCGGATGTATTTTTGAAACTTGATTAAGGGTGGAATATTAGACGATCAACTATATCGCTGTTGGAGTTGTCAAACTGATTGTAGAGCCTAACGGGTGTATCAGGGCAGTTAGAGGAACTAGTGACAATTCATGTATGTAATTTGTTTGTAATTATACATATTCGATAGGTAGATATTTCTTATCACCTTGCCTTATTTTGTTTTACGTGCGCAAAATCCCCGCGGATTCCTCCCCACCGGAGCCTGTGGAAGAGGTTATGTCAGACTCGAACCGACTAAAACGCACGCCGCCTGTGAGTCGTTTTGGTTGCCGAAGGTGAGATTGCCAGGCATATCCCTCGCACTCCGGCCGACCCAGGGCCATCTCTCACGATCTGGCCCTCTCTTCCGATGTGTGGGGTCTAGAGAGTCCCCAACTCGTCCCCGGACCTTATCACCTTGCCTATCGCCTTTAGGTTGTGGATGTCATATGGTAGTTGCTTCACGGAAAGTATTAAAGATCAGCTAAATTAGCAGTTAGACTTTTTTATACAACTTAGGTGGCAGACAAGCATGTGGTCCACCTGATGGAAAGTTGTTACCGTGACCTATTTAACGGGTGTAACACCATGGGAGTCACACTCGTGCTGCCGACACTGAAAGGACAGAGAGTTACTGTGCCGTCAGTGCAGAACACAAAATCAGGACAAGCCTTTGGTCTTCCCACTGATAGCAAAAAATCTCTCTAGCACCGAGTACCGGTAAAGCGTTCGGATGCGACTGGGAGGGTCAGATGAAAAAGAAGAGGTACCTATGTAGGTATTTCAATGTATTATAACCGCTCTTTTGATAGAATGAAGTTGCGTGGAACATAGTACGTAGCTAGTTAGTACCTACCTAAGCTACATAAAGGTGGTTTTGTAGAATAGCAAATCATTTTAGGTAGATATAAACTAGAAACAATATTCGAAAGAGAGACGAAATATACATATTCATGCATGTAAATATTTGCACTGAGCGAGAATCCAACCCGCGCCCCCTGCGTAGCAGTCGAACGTTCTACCGCTACGCCACAAAGGCCGACAATAATAATAGTCACTTGATACTAAAAATATTAATTCATTTTAGTTTTTTTTAAGAGTATTAGAACCGAATTACTAATATTCCCTCCAGGTAAGCGAAATTGTATTAGGAGTAGGTTCACGTCACGACTAACTTTCATGAAAAATAACAATGTTGGGCTGAAACTGAGGATTTCATATTCGCAATGTGGGAGCATGGGTGTCGTGCATATGGATAAATATATGCAGGTAAATAAGCATCACGATCTTTTGCTGATCTGTCGTTATTTATCATTCAAATTTTATTTGTACAATTTAAAAAAGCAATAAACGCGATCCTATTACCTGAATGATCTGAAGATGTGCAGTGCTACTTTGTCGAAGTAACCAACCTTAAATATTTCTTCAACATAGTAGATAGTTATGTAAATTTCCGCTCAAGTATGGATACTTGTTCTACAACTTCAAGTTGAAGTGTGTAAGAAGTTCTGCGGACGCGTCTCCCACAAGTCGTTATCTACAAGTTGTTTCCTACACTCGCCACACCAACAATTGCAAAATAGCGATAATTCTAACTACACCAATAAATCACCTCCACCCCGTTCAAGTTTTTTCCCTTGAGGGTGCAGCGCCTTCCACCATTGTTGGTGATTGATCGCACCATTCTGATACTTAAGTTTCAAAACGTTCAGGAACATGTGTTACTAAACTTTCGACAAGTTATCGACACTGATATATGCCGACTCGCGGGTTTAATTTGTCGTTTATCCTAACACGTTTAAAAGGTATCTTTTTATGCCAATGCACATATAATTTTGGAATATGGAATTTCTTTATTTTTTACTTGGCTCACTGCTTCTCTGCTACTCAAAGGTTTGCTGGTAGAGAACTCATACTGACTTAAGCTCGCCTTTGTCTTTGTACATATTTCATTTATATTTATTTTGTGTTTGATCTCTGTACTGTTTGTGCAATAAAGAATTAAGAATTAAGAAGTCGACAAGCAAGATTTTAGAGGAGTCTCCCAAAATAGAAAGAGGTCTATGTCCAGCAGTGGACTACCACACGGTAGTTGATTGATTTATTAAGGTAGGTATGTTTTGTTACCATGTCTAGAAAAAATCCATACAGTTCTATGATAATATTAAACGACCAAAAACTGCTTTGTATAGTAGGTAGGCACAAGTGGGAAAAGTTCAGGCGACACAACCACTCAAGTAACACATATTACCTATATGTGTTAACTAAGTGGTTGTTAATAATAGTTGCCATTAATAATATCTGCGTCATAATAAATATAATTGAGCTGAATGACCGAATTGGAAGAAAGGCAATAAAGTGGAAGTTGCTGACGCCCCCGGGAGCCAGGGCCGATGTTGGCAATTAATTGCCAACGCTAATTGTTCCTAATTTGTACCACCTACATGGCTATGTTATTGTTTACAAAAGATATTTCGAATTGCTTATATGTAGTCATCTATTTATTTTGAGTGATCAGCATCGAGCCGTGTGCTTGCCTGCCTTCTAAGTTGCATAAAAAAACAACATCCAAAAGTCAAACCGCTTGTATCAAAAGTTCTCTTCTTCTAGCTCTCTCACTCCTCTTTTCATGATTTGGTTTATTTCGGTTTACTTGAGCTGATTTTGGGTTTTGAAGACCTGTGAAAATATTTATTCACGCATACAAATATTTGCACTAAGTGGAATCGAACCCGTGCTACTTGCGCAGCAGTCGAACGCTCTAGTTCTACCGTTACGCCACGAAGGCCGCCTTCGCGTGGAGTTATATTATTATAGTGTAAGAAATAACTTACTGCATTTTATTCAAATAAATTAGTGATATTTCTAGTACACAACAAAATAATGGTATCCAGCAATAGGCGCAGTGCCAGTTTTCTCCTCAACTTCCGCCTTATCTTCGTGCGATTTCATGCTATTTCGGCGTATTCATTACGAGGCGGCGCTTCCACACACTGCCAAATGCAATTTATTCTGGTTAAATTGACAGATTGCTCTTGTTAGTACATGATATTTCGTATGTTAACTAGATGTTTCATTTTCTTATTGCCATTATGAGCAAACTTGTGACAAGGATCATTTATGATATTCAATCTTATAGTATATTCAATTATACAAGGGCCAGTGTCTGCCAACAACTTTGAGGCCTAAGCTACACTCCTTGTCAGTGCACCTGCTATCCTTTGCTTTTAGACGGCAGCCGCGGGCGCAAAAGTTGAGATACCTATCAGTCAAAAACTTACTATAACTTCATCTCTCCCTATAGCGATAAAGTGATAGTCTACCCTTGAAAAATTAAGCGCGAAAACGGCGAAATATGGTGTTAATGCACTATTGGCTACCCTTTTGGAAGCATACAGGCGTGTGTGGTATGTTTTTCTTAACCGTTTGGGGAGCTATGACCAACTTTACGTACTTAATGTTTTGTTCGTTAGTGACCATTTTTCAAATACAAATAAACGAAAAAAAACTACGATTAAAAAAACTGACTTCAAAAACTAAAGGCTATAAAATAACATAAGTAATAAAGATAAGAGAAAATTACTGAATTTATAATCTAGTCAAAATAGAAGAAATAAAATAGTCAACTCGCATAAATTCGCATAGAGCTGAAAATTGGTGGAAGTATTAAATACACCATAATACAAGAAATATCATAAGTCCCTTGTAGACTTGAGCATGTTTTAATTCAAGGTCAAAGGTTAAAATGATTGTACTTTTGCATTTTTCTCGTAAAGAGCAAGTGCTATCGTAAAAATTTGTTGGACAAAGTTGTGTCATGTTATTATCTACTAAATTGGTCGTACACTTTTTTTGCGGATTACTATTTCGGACATATCGCAAAGTCATATCCATTATATACAAAGTCATCAACGCAGGGTCTGAACTGCTAGTCCTATAAACTTGAAATATCAAAATAAAGAAGAAGTCGGTTAAAAATATACATTGCAATAAACACATAAAGGTTTATAAAATAAAACTACTCGTTTTTTTATACCACTTAGGTGTCATCAAGCACACGGTCCAACTGAGGGAAAGTGGTTACCGTGGCCTATGGACGTGTGCAAACCACTCGCGTTGCCAACCCTGTTAGCACAGAGAGTTTCTGTGTCGTCAGTACCAAAACTCTCCAATGAGCTCTGGCTACCCTACTCACCGTCGGGAACACAACATAAAGGTTATTATGGCTGCGGTATTCTATAGGGCGTACTTCCCCAGACGGACTGCTCAATTGGACGGAAATATCGTCGTGTTCTATACCTCCTAAAACTATGTCATTTTTTTATGGAACGAAATGGCAACTATTATGCATCGAACTAAAAAAGAATCACGTAAATCGGATCATCAATCTCAGAGTAATCGGTGTACATACATAAATATTAATATTATAAAAATATACCAATCGAATTGAGAACCTCCTCCTTTTTGGAAGTCGGTTAAAAAAGTACTGTTAACATTTTTCTAACAGTAAGTAGACTTGTCTTTTAAGTACGGGGTAATAATACTTACCTATGATTCACCCATCCCTCGACGCGTGTTTTAATAATCGATTTAATTGAGCCAATGAACAATTTAATTAAAATTCTAAAGACAGCGCAAAGCCTGTGGGATGCGGCGCGACACGTATGTTGCGTGTATGTTCGGTAAATAGGTGTTTTACGAAATGTCCTGTTAAAAGAACGCGTCGGTAGCGAGTGCGACTGTTTACTGTGCGATGTAAATTCTCAGTTGCAGCAAGTCTTATACGATTAAGAAAAAATTTGTTACAGTAATTTAAATATTTGAGTGTGTTTATCCGCATAAGTTAACGAGATACTTATATTTCGAGCTTTAGAATCTCGAAATACAAGTATCTCGTTAACTTATGCTTACTTTGACTAGATAGCACTGTGTAGAATGTCCTAGTTTTATTTTGCTTTATCTGTACATTTTAGAAACAAACTGTATTGTCATGCCCCTTTGTGATTTTAATGTCTAAAATAGTGTGAACAACTTGAACATTTTGTTAAGTAGACGATGTATGTGCAACATTTCTTTTTTATAGCTCAATATTCAAAATTCAAGTAAAAAATCAATTTATACATACACAACCATAAACTCACGCCTATATCCCCGAAGGGGTAGGCAGAGGTACTAGTACCCACATTTCGCCAGTTTATGTTTCGGTCCCTATGTAATAGGTGGCGAACGTATTGCCATTAACCGGGCACTTATAAACCTGCGATAAATACACACATAACTTCGAAAAGCATCGAATAGTCATTGGTGTGTGGCATGGTAAAACTTGAGATCGAACCCGAGACCTCGTCTCAGCAGTCCATTACCCATACCACTAGGCTACCGCGGTTACATATATCATTTTCATATAGGTGTCAATCGATACGTTTATACAATAACAAAATGAATTGAATATTTTTAGTATTATGACCTATTATGGGAATAGTACCTATCATTGACGCTATGATAATAATTATGTGTCAGTTTTATTACGTCATTATTTTGAACATTGAGAGTCCACAGACGTAAACAAAGCAACAGTAAGATTTATAATTAAAGTATGTAGTAATGTTTTCGCATTGTCCAAATTATTGCAAGTGCCTGCAACTTATATATGTATAAAAATATGCGATTATTAAAATGTCGGCTGTACAAATGAGCGGTGCGGCGCGCGAGTTATTCAGGTATTTACGGTACGGGTTATTGGAGATCTGACGGGAATGGTGTCTTTCTTCTCTTCTTATTTTGTACTCAGATACTTCGTTGTTTACGTAATAAATTGAACTCATCTATGTACTAAGGATGTGTGAAGTCCGCCAAATCAGATTTAGGTAAGTACGGCAGTATTATAGAATGGGACTTTTTTGTCCGCACCTAGTTTCCCCTTTGGGTCATTGTGCGTGCTAAGTGCGGAAGTAGTAGAAACTTAAAATTAACTAACTAACCCCTCCAGCTGAAATAAGTTGCTTGTGTTTTGTTAAACCTTAGCAAGTACTGAAAACTTCGCTTAATATTATCAAAGTCACACTTTTGGTAAGCCTTCACAAATTACCGAAGACAAATAAATTCGTGAATCTGTGTACCTTTTTTCAATTGGTCAGGCGTGGGCCCGCCGGAGCTAACGACGAAACAGGTTATGAAGATTTTCTTTGTTAAAGAAAATGGCCAATTTCTTATTTTCACCACCTTTTCACCCACATGTAAGGGTTAGATGACACCCTCAAATGGTGCAAACAGTTTCATAAAAAACCAAGTTGTTCGGCGCCTCTTTAACGCACCACAGTCTTACAATTCTTTACCAGCACACGCAAGCGTGTTCCTTCTTCCTATAGTCCTTGGATCTTTAAGTGGGGTGTGAAAAATCATTCGAGATGCTGTCAAGCTGGGGGCCATAGTTGTAACATTGTTTGTGTCTGTAACGGTGACCCTCCTTCCTGAAAAAAAATTTAATGACGAAGAACTTTTTATTTTGGACTTTAACCGATTTAAATTTAATCTATAATTAAGCGTCTGTGGTGTGACAGTGGTTTTCATCATCATCATCATATAATCACGCCTTTATCCCCAGAAGGTTAGGCAGAGGTGAATTAACACCCACATTTCAACAATCATTGAATTGGGTCCCATGTAATAGGGGGTGAGCCTATTGCCGTCTTCCGGGCGCTATTGTTGACTCAAACCTTTTATCTGTGCCTGAGTCTGAGCTGTATATATCTGTCTCATGTTAAACAGCTCTATCCCTTAGTCGCCGCGTACGACACCGCATGGGAGGAGATGGGGTGGGTCCAAATTCTACTCTGCCGGGAACCACGTGGCAGTGGTTTTGCTTTAGCAAATACGAGGCCCTGGTAATAATCAAACTTCAAGTGGCGACGTGAGCCGTTACTGGTAACTCGGTTAACACAGCTTGTGTAACTTACTAATAATACGCACTATTAATTGCATTAAGGGAAACAGAATCATTATGACCCTTGGCGATTGGCTAGTGAGTGCAAGTGTCATGCGCACGCGTCGAGAGTAAAGATAAACCATGATCTCGATGTCGCGTGGCGGCGCGTGCGGCTATATTCCACAACTATAGACCCTCCAATAAATAGAGGTGGCAGCATTTACATGATTACTCTCAAATATTTGTGTTATGTTCTTTACACGACTTTCCAATAAATATATAGGTTTCAGAATTCATATAGGTCTGTATGTATAAAGTTATAATATCTTGATTTACATACATACACATATATATATATATATATAATAACGCCTTTAACACCGAAGGGTTAGGTAGATGTGAATTAACAGAGTAAACAATTATCATGATTTAACAGTTTTTAAACTAGCGAAATGTGGGTGCTAGCACCTCTGCCTACCCCTTCGGAGATATAGGCGTGAGTTTATGTTATATTATGTTAAAATCTTTATACATTAGCAGAGTTAGATGATCAGACGATTTTAATCCTAAGGTATAATACCGCCATCGATTTGGCTGGAATGTTGGGTTAATGTTTGAGTTACCTACTTAACAAAAATCTTACTTAATTAAAATAAATCCACTTTTTAATGTTTTTTTTCTCATTCATTCTTTTTCTTATTAGGTAACGCCATTGTGGTGATAACTTTGCTCTTATTTTCTTTAGGGAGTCCCTGGTACCTACAGCCGGTTAATGTGGTTTCGCATGTTTCTCCAATAAGCAGTGACCGCAGTGAAGGAATGGCGAGGATAGGCTTTCAGATAGATATATTGAAATTTATAGGAATACTACAAAATATATAAGTATGCTACGAATACCGTACAATTCTATAATTTACGAATTCTATATCATAAGTGGTGTGGCAGCGAATGTCGGAACGCGATCATTTGGCACGCGTCGCTTTATCTCCAATCTGTGGGCACAGCTCACAGTCTCGTAGCGGCGCAATCGGGCCGCAAACAGCCGCAAACCGACGCAAATCCCATATAATGTGCCTCATAAACGACATCGTCGACATCAGCCAGCTTTTGAAAACAAGTGCTATGACAGAGCTTAATAACACGATCTAATAGTATAATTAATCCCTAATTTTGGGAACGGCATAAGACGTTGATTTATTAATTGTATGTAAAGTGTCTAGTAACTAACTACCGCGATAGCCTAGTGGTATGGGTAATGGACTGATGAGATGAGGTCTCGGGTTCGATCCCAAGTTTTACCATGGCTCACACCATTATTGTGTATTTATCGCAGGTTTACAAGTGCCCGGTTAACGGCAATAGGCTCGCCACCTATTACATTGGGACCTAAACATAAACTGGCGAAATGTGGATTCTAGCACCTCTGCCTACCCCTTTGGGGATATAGGCGTGAGTTTATGTTATGTATTATGTAAAGTGTCAACTAAAGGTTTTATTATTAGTTAACGCTCCTATGCATAGATAAAGGGATCAAATGAAACTAGATGTTAAATTTTATAGAAATTGAGAACAAGTGTCGGCTGCTTGGTATTCTTAGATCAAAAGTAGGTAATCAAAATTGAAAATTCTTATTTAATTTGTAAAGAACTCTAATGTAAAAGTGCTTTGGTCACACTACATTGTGGTCACCTATCATTTCAGTGGAAGACTGTTGCTCTTGCACGTTGAGAAAGCTTCACCCAGCACCCCAAAGTAAAATTAAATGCCTAAGTCAACTAAACTGGAATTAACGCGAACATGAATGAATATTGCGGAACATAATCACACAATAGAGCATTTATTAAAACATTTCTCACGACACTCAATCGGTAGTTATGATAATCTGTATTTATTTTGCGGCTGCAGATTCGAAGCCAAACTTAATGGTGTGTAAGCCAGAACACATTCGGTCTTATTACAAAACACGGACTAACTCTAAAACCAGGTTTAAATCGTCTTTAGACCATGGTCTAAAGAAATTTGTATTACAAAAAGGGTTTTATTACTAAACCATGGACTATCTCTGGTCTAAAGATAAACCTGCGTGACCCCTAGTTTAACGTTGGTCTAAAGTGTAAATCACAATAATAATATGTCAAACTTGCCATTTTGAACTTAGCCGGTTAGCGTCAGATAAATTCGTTTACTTTCTTATAATACTATGCTCGTAATGGATATTGACGCAGTTGATCTGATGGATATCGCAGATATTAATATCGTGGAGTCATTGGACATACCACGCTTACCTAACAGACATCGTATTCCAGTAAACCCCTTTATCGAACTATCTGAAGAAGCTTTTTATGCAAAAGTATAGGTTTACTAAACGTTTTAAATAACTTGCAATAAATATATTTTAAAGTAGGTATAAAAATTGGGAAAAATTTGATACCAAGTCAGCGCGAACGGAAAAGTTCGTTCCATTTCACGTCCATAGATCTTCCAATATCATACATAACAATGATTGCTAAATAAAGGCATCAAAATGATATTTTATTATAAAATAAAGTACAACTATTATTCATAAAATTGAATTTAATGAAAATGTATTATCTAAATCTTTTTTTCACCATTTTTAGTATATATTATTTATTAATGATGTCAGATAATTTTTGTTTTCGGAGGAAACGGAACGTTGCGATTGAATGGTATCATAATGAACGAACAATAGTTTGAGTAATCTGTGGTTCTTTATTTAAGTCAAGGTCTAAATTATGGTACTAAGTAGTCTACGGATTATTCAGGTTTTGTAATAAGGAGAAGTTTAGACCATGGTCTTGAGATTAAGCCTAGACTTTATAGTTCAGGTTTAAACCTGACTTAATTCCGTTTTTTGTAATAAGACCGATTAACACCAGAATAGAGATTAGGGGTCGATAACACTATGCCACGTCATATTAGTATTATATTACATCCACCATTTTGATTTGTACTTTGTAATGAAAACTATACATATAGTGTAAGTTTACTTTACTAGGTAACTATGATTTACCTTTTTCAAGGCACGTAATACTTTTGTAATCTAATCTGATACTTAAGTGGTGATTAAATTCAAATGTTAAGGTTATATGTACAGAAAATGTGTTTTGGTAAAAGTATTTTCACCGACTGTCACAACCTTGAGTATTTTGGGCATTGTACTTGTATGTCTATTTTATGTGGAACTGACTACCTGGACTGCTACGAGTGCCTATGTTGTAGGTAGTTTGACTTTTTTTTTTACGTGTACAAAATCCCCACGCATACCCCCACCGGAGCCGGTGGAAGAGGTTATGTCGGACTCGAACCGACCAAAACGCACGCCGCCTGTGGGTCGTTTTTGGTTTCCGAAGGTGAGGCACCCCGGCCGACCCAGGGCCATCTCTTACGATCTGGCCCTCTTCTCGGGTGTGGGGACCACAGAGTCCCCAACTCATCCCCGTAAACGGGGGGCGCGCGAGGTGCGTCGCCGCCGCAGCTTGCTTCTGCCAGGGTGACAGACGGCTCCACTAGTCACCCCCAGGCCTGCGCTCATGGGGGGCGGAGGTCGTTCATCGAGGTAGTTTGACTGTGTCTCAATGTACTTACTCCGAATTTATAAATTATCGCAGGTTTATAAGTGCCCGGTTAATGGCAAAAGGCTCGCCACCTATTACATTGGGACCTAAACATAAACTGGCGAAATGTAGGTGCTAGCACCTCTGCCTATCCCTTCGGGGATATAGGCGTGAGTTTATGTTATGTTATGTTATGTTCCGCAAATCTATCAGGGCGGTAAAATGTATTCTATGTTGACGATGAATGCCTTTGAGTAACCAGATAAAGCTTAAACTTAACGTATGTAGCTCGAAACTGCCGTTACGTTAAGTTTGTAAGCATAGAAGCCAGTGTCATTCTTTCGGTAATAAAGAAAAGGTAAAGTAATTTATATTTTTTGTTTACGTAATTGCATTCTGGCATGTGCAGCAAATCATATTCTTTAAGGTAGACCCCATTCATATTTTACCTACGACGACGCTCAGTGACTATTAAATTTACACTGAATTAAATGCACGTTTTGTCCATTGTGCGAGCACGTATTCATTCATTCTCTAAAAAACTTTCTTAACGTGCGTAGATTTATGCAGCGTGAACGCATTACTTTACCCAACTAATTGTATAAAAAAACTGAAGCGTACATTTAAAAATCGTGGGAATAGACCGATGTAATGAGTTGGATCAAACATTGTCTATTTGATATTGTAAAAGAGGGATGTGATTAAGTTTGGGGCTTGATATCCGCATGGAATGCGCAAGACATAATGCACGTTTAGCATAGGGTTGCCACTTGTATTTATTACACTATTTTATATATTTTTATTTATTTTATTCGTTGACGGTGTTGGTTCTCAGTGGAGTAAAATAAGGCCACCCTAGCTCTTCCTAAAAAAAGATGTCGTACAAGGCGACTAATGGATACGGGTATTTGGCATTCGACAATAAACATATGCCCATGACTAAGTGCCCGCTTGACGGCAATAGGCTCGCCCGCCATTGCGTGGGACCAAAAATCATAGTTGACAAAATGTGGGTATTAATACACTTCTGCCTAACCCTTGGGGGATTTACAGGCGTGATTATGTGTATGTATTATTTTTAGTATGTAATGTAGACGGCTCACTTGATTATTAATAGTTATCTATGGATGGTTACAATAAACGTATAAAATGCAACTGTTGCTACTTTAAGTCTACGCGAAGAAGTGAATCCATTCTTTTCCGCTTAACCTTGAACCACGAGTGTCTTGGAGAATATTATCCTTCAAGCATCTTCAAAAATTTGTTAGCGAACATGTTTAAAAGTAGTGGGTACCTAGTCTTCATCCTTCATTATAATTAAACCATTTTTTTCTAACTATCCATAGTGGCAGCCCTATTAATTTGCTGTATCTAGTGGCCAGTAGCGAATGGAACTCGACTAGCATAACAGTAGGGACACACTTATCATTTTACTGTTTCCTAACTCTTTTGTCACACGATTCTCAACTTTATTCCACATCGATACGAATGTTAATGATAACAAGCACTAAAACATGAGAGAATGATTATTATTGTGGTGTAGTTAGCAAGGGAGAGACGTGTGTACGACGTTATAAAATAAAATTGAAGCCGCAAGGGCACTCGACACGGATTTAATTAAATGATAAGTGCGATCTAAGATTAATGTCCTCCTGTACTAAAGAGATCATGTCTAAAATTCTTAATATTCTCTGATGAATAGAAATTTAGGTCAAATTATCTTAATTAGATTTCATTTGTAGAGAATATTTGGAGTATACCGTGGCCAAGAGTACCAATCAACCGTTTTTGAACTGCAGTCAGAGGTCTTCAGATCAATAAGAACAGGTCATGATTTAGTACTTACTTATATTGTTTCTGTACAATATGCTGCTTAAAATTTAAAAACAAAACACGAGTCGTGTAAAAAGCACCTAAAGTTTCAAACTCTCTTTAAATTTCCATCAGGGTTGTTTGGTATGCAGATGAATGACGTCACGTGTATCGTTAAATAAACATTGATCTACAATTTCTTTTTTTTTTAATTCTTATTACGATTGTTATTGGTTTCTTTTAGTAATGAGTAGGTAGTTAAACTTCAGACATTTTCATATGAAGATCACAACTTATTGCAGACAAGATGAAGTTTAGTATGTCCCCGATTCTTTTTCTAATCCTTAAAACGTTTTCTGATACCGGATATTTATTTACGTTATCACAACTACAGTTAACTAAATTATTCACAAAATACCGCGACAAATAATAACAAAATACCTTTTACAAGAAAGCTAACCAGGATTATTGTACGAACAAAGGTACCTTAGCTTGTTTTAATTATATAACGCCTAGCTTAAAACTTTTTATTTCGTAGTGTTGAGAGATTAAACACTTAACGTCGATATTAAGTGGGAGGGAGGGTCTATTCAAATAACTTGAGAAGCATGACTCATGAATCTTATCACTTTGAGCACCACTTTAATGGTCGAGGAGTCAATGTTGAGATGCTTAAAAAAGTTGTAGGTAAAAAAGCCTAACAAGCCACTGATTCTGCTAATTTTATGTCATAGTAAATTATTTTTTTTACTTTATTAATATAATATTTTATGATAAAAATTAAAAGAAAAAGATTTCATTATATTTCATTTACCCTTCAAGATGCCATTTAATTTCACGTGGTTTCTTCTTCCTACAGGCTCAGGTCCTTTAAGCGGGGCGAGAAAAAGCTTATGATGAGGCCGTCAAGCTGAGTGTCATCATTGTAACATGGTACATGTATATAATGGTGATCCTCATTTCTAAGACTTTGCCTTGACCTTACCATCAGGAGATACGACGTCTAATAGACGTGTCATATAAACTCTAACAGCATAAAAGTAGTCTACAATTAAATGACATTGTTTGCAGTGTCAGTGGTGTGACAATAGTTATATTATGACAAAAAATTATCAAAATCTGGGCCTTTTTTTACGTGCAAAATATCCCCACACCGCCGGAGCCGGTGGGAGAGGTTATGTCGGACTCGAACCGACTAAACGCACGGCGCCTGTGGGACGTTGCTGGTTGACAGGCAATCACTTGAATCTGGGCCCAAAACAATGGTTGTCATTCCGCTGGTAGTATCAGTCCTTGTTATAAAGCTCAGAAGGTATTACTCAATAGTAGGATCATCATCAATTTTTGATTGTGATCCTACAGATTACTAAAGTTACAAAATATAATGGAAGTGGTATTGGGTTTACTGTACCTACACTACAGGGTCTAACTATCATTCTTGGGTCCCCAGCCAGTGGTGGTGGTGGCTTGTTCTTGTTGTTGTTGTGTTGTGTTGTTGTTCTTGGTCTTGCTACCAAAAGTTGGGAGGTCAGCGGCAGTCGCTCCCGAAAAAACTGACATGCACATCAAAGCAATAAGCGGACCATGGGCCCCAAATTGTATACTATGGACGCAACTGGGGTACCTACCTCACATCTTCTAAAAAAAGAAAATTATAGTCCAAAGCATACTTTGGAAGTGATTTTCTGATAATTTAGCTGCTGATGATTTTACAATATTGTAGCCTTTCTAAAAAATAAATCTGCAACTAACACAACCTAAAATGGTTCCACAACTTCCACAAGTAATGTTATTGAATGTTTCCAGTACATTTGCTCGCATGTGCGGTTATTCGACAGGGGAGTTAAGTTAATACGTGGGCCGAGGCTGAAGCCGGTGTATTTGTCAACGCGGGCCAACGCAATCTTAAAATCAATTTTCATTTATTCGCGGCTTAGCTTCACTAGCTTGGTGTGCGCCTTATGATTTACACAGAGCTTAGAAGGCATAGAGGCGCTCATTAATATAAAATACTGCAGGTAATTTGTACTTCACAATCGAGAACTTTTAAATTATACTAAGACTGCTCAATCGGAATTCGTAGATCGCAGATATGTGTAATTTAAATAATATAGCCTTTTATGAAAGTATTTTTATAATTTTATAAGACAGTAACACGAGGTTGATTGGAATTGTTATCAAACACATTCTACAACAAGCATGAATAAAATTTTGTACCATATAAGTACTTGTACTCGTGCAATAAAACTTATATTCTCCGAGTCTTTTCCCAACTTTGGCAATCTCATAGCAGTGTAGCTACGAGATAACATAACATAACATAACGTAAACTCACACCATATCCCCGAAGGCGTAGACAGAGGTGCTAGCACCCACATTTCGCCAGTTTATGTTTAGGTCCCAATGTAATAGGTGGCGAGCCTATTGCCATTAACCGGGCACTTATAAACCTGCGATAAATACACACATAACTTCGACAAGCATCGAAAAGTCATTGGTGTGTGCCATGGTAAAACCTAGGATCGAACCCGAGATCTCGTCTCAGCAATCCATTACCCATACCACTAGGCTACCGCGGTTTTTGACAGAGAACGAATAAATAATTTAAAAGATGATCTTGGAACATCTTTTAAGGATTTCCGTACCTAGTTAACATTACGAAATATTTCATTTAACTTCTGTATAACATTTGTGAGTCTACATAAACGTATGGCCACTACTTCGGAGTATAGACGGTCGGCGTGGGCCGGCAAAATCTTTACAAATGTGGGCCGTTATCGTGCAGGCCGATTGACCGGCGCGCCTTCTACCCGCACATTTCTCACTCTGAAAAATAACGGATTTATTTAATTTTATGGCCACGCCGCGTGCTGAATGGACGATTGGGCAGAGCGGTGACGCGCTCTCCCCCGGATCGACTTCATTTGTACTTTTTTCACGTCTTCTGTTTTTGTGTGTTTACTTACGGAGTGTGGTTTTGATTGAATTTGTTTACTTCATTACGCTTTGATATGTTGTTTGCGGTGTGGAACTGCGGACATTGATATTAAATCACACGCTTAAATGTTTGCCGTGGGTACCTACCTAACATTAGTTAATACTTAATTGAAACGTCAGTTAACATCTACTTACACAACTATAATAATTATTATCTTTCGGGTTGGTGGTGCAGTAAAAGCAGGGTTTGATACGAGTCCAGCTAAAAACGTGATGGAGAATTGTGTCGATATGATTAATAATTGCCTCAATAATTACTTATTAAGCCGGACTACATACAACTCCAGAATATACACAAATATTGTAATACTTTTAATAAAGAAATAAAAAAAGAAATAATTTACAACTACTTATAAGTCCCGTGTTCCTTTCTATTATTAATATCTTCAATAATGCTTTTTAATCTTAGCATTAATCCCAGTCGCATCCAAAGCATTCACTTTGGAGTCTGGGGTCCGCTTTACCAGTCTACCTCTGGATTTGACAGAACTTCGATATATTCCGTGAAGCGACTGCCACATAACCAGTTAGACCAGTTGTTGAACTTTTTAGAGCTCCGTTTTTAGACTAACCGTAACGACTGCTTAACCTTCTCTCCGTCGTTGCGGTTAGAACTTTTGCAAATATTTATGATTGAGAATTATACTTATTGGTTCAGACCAATGCAAATACCCATATTCATGCATATCTATAAATATTTGCACTGAGCGGGGATTGAACCCGCGCCTCACTCTAACTCACTACCGTCACGCCACAGAGGCTGTCCTAATATCTTCATTACTAACATATTATATGGCGACCTAAAAGTTCTCTTTCTACACTGTCGGGAATATTACACGAAAAAACTATGCAAAAAAATTAAAAAATTTAAACTATGAGAATGATTACACAAAAACAGACTTGTTCCGATTTCAGATTTACTATTATAAATTCACGCTAAGCTGCTGTGTCCGGTCTCATCAACATGTCCGTCATCAAGGTTCAAATTAATGCAACATAATAGTCAAGGAGCTAACTTTATATCTTCGTAATCGTGGTTTAGTTTTACGACGTGGGTTGTTTATCAACTAATTTGTGGATTAGAGTGAGTATAATGCCCTATCCGAGTACTGTTTACATTTCCCACAGCATCCGTGACTCAACTGTGGGGTATGAGACTGATCTCATTATTTAAATCCCCGTTCATAATTTTTAGATTTGTCACGTTGGTACCATAGATTCGATTCGCACGAAATTTTAGGGATGCTTTTAAACCTTTATTACTTTTGTATCAATGGGTGTCAAATGTTTTTTTTATTCTTTATGCTAGATAACGATTGTGAATATTATAATACCTGCTACACTACATTACTCAAGGGTATGGCTCATTGCGAGTGATATGCCTGTCAACATCACTTTCGGCAACCAAAAACGACCCAAAGGCGTCGTGCGTGTTACTCGGTTCGAGTCCGACATAACCTCTCCTACCAACTCGGTGGTAAGGGTATCTGTAGGGATTTTTCGCACGCAAAAAAAAAGGTAAGTATGTTCAGTATATTATATATATATTAATTGCTTAATTTTTTACTAATACCAATTTAATAATGAAATGGTCACTAATATGGTTAGTTTCAGTCAGGCTATTGACAATCATAGTTTCACGGCAACCGCATTCATAATAAACAACAAATTTATTTTTTGTGTCTATCGCAACATTTGACAAAAATGAATATTTATTTACACTTAAATGCACCGTTATATCAGCTTGTAAGGTTATCTGTGGCCATAGTGACCTCATTTTTTAATTGTCTGCCGGTTTTTTTTGTTTTATTTGTACGTACCTAGTTATTTACAATTGAGATCATGGCGACCTATTGGTTTCTTTTGATAATCTTTCATAATAGAGAAGTAATTTCAGATTATAAACAGTTTTTTTTTATAATTTAAGATTATTTTTGAGACCTTGGCATTGTTGAGTATATTTATTTCCCTTAGAATAGTTTCTTTAAATCATTTTCCAAAACCATCTTCGGGGCTATTCGTTCAGCTCAATCAAGCGGTGCCCGCCAAGAAAGTTCAATGTCAATTATTAAGGTTTTTAGAGTGCGTATTTTTTTTTAAATTATTTATTCCATAATTATATATGTTTAAATTCATTTACGTAGTGTATGTAGGTACTTAGATTCGGTTTTCAATTAATTTTTAATAGGTACACTTGGTATTCTTAAATTATAAAATAAGAATAGAGGAGGCTCATTATAATTGAATGTAACATACCTTCTCTTAATTTAAGGCTGTTTTGAAACAACTTAGTAAACAAAAGTTAGAAATAATTTCCGTAGGCGCCCAGCTTGGACTGCTTAACTTAGCGTTACTTATTGTATTATCATACTAATAGGCTGGAGGAAAATTTGTTTGTTTGTATAGATTTGTTGAGTTTATGACAGGGTGCATAAGTTAGTATGATATTATTACTCCTGAAAGCCCAATAAAAGTGAATATTTGAAGACATGTTATAACAGTTACAATAGTTACAAAAAAATGATAAAAAGAATATTGTTAAACGAAATACTTACTTTTGTAAGTTTTACTTCAGCACTCCTTAGTCCTTATTGTATGATTGTCTGCTAGTTCCTCGAGTACTACTCTGCCAAGAGTATGACTTGTTGCCTTGAGAAGCGGCATACCCACCAATCTGCAGGAGTTATCTGACCGTTCATTACTAGTGATTCCTACAGCGATACCATATGAAAAAATCATATACATTGACCCATTGCTTTTAGTCCACTGGGGTGTTATAGTTATACTAATCAGAGGGAAACTTGACCTAATCTAAAATGTGAGCCAATTCTGACTTGGTAGAACATTAGTTAGAAGTAGAAATGTTTTCGCCTAGGAAGAAGGAGAGAGACGTTAGGTATACCATTTTTACTGCCCGTCTACGGTTATGATCATATTTTATTATTACTTTATCATTATCTCATAGGATGCTCTACATAATGAGGGATATATGTATATAGTTTCAATTCCCGTTTCAGTTTCACAGTCACAAATGGTTAATTATTAGGAATTCCAGTGCACCTACATTTATTTCTGTACTTCATTATTCACAGTATATTCAAAAGTATTTCCTGTTACGTAATCGAATAGGCTCCTAAAGTAATAAAAACGTTAGTAAATTCTGCAGTCGGAGTTAATTCGTGAGCGTCACGTGATACCGAATCAGTTCGCGTGAGTGACTTGAGCTGTCATTAGCGCACTTTGTAAACTGGCGAAAGGTGCTTTCGTTTAATTTATGCAAATTCCAGTTTCGTTGTTTTCTTAGCGAAGAGCCGCTAAGCGCCGCATAATGGATGTGAGCTACTTTCGAAGTGCTAAGCTTTCGATGTTTTTGGAGACGCGAAGCTTTTTGTCTCCGTCTTAAACTCTTAAGACATATTATGGAGTTTGAGAAACTCCAGATGGTGATCCTTCGTAATGTCAGTAGATACAATCAAACATTTATACACACATTTATACTTTATACTTTTCGACAAGTAAGTAGGTCATATTTGTCTATCTCTATACATAACATACATATATATGTATGTTATATATAGAGATACATATATACATAATAACATAAACTCACGCCTATATCCCCGAAGGGGTAGGCAGAGGTGCTAGCACCCACATTTCGCAAGTTTATGTATAGGTCCCAATGTAATAGGTGGTGAGCCTATTGCCATTAACTGGGCACTTATAAACCTGTGATAAATACTTCGAAAAGCATCCGAAAGTCATTGGTGTGTGCCATGATAAAATCTAGGATCGAACCCGAGACCTCGTCTCAGCAGTCCATTACCCATACCATTTGGCTACCGCGGTTGTTGTCTATCTCTATTCATGGAAAGCCAAGTTCATTGCAAACAATATGGTACAACCTTTTTATTCTCACGCCTGTTTATCATCGATAGGTTCAAGATTAACCAAAAACTATGAGATGAGAACCAAATTTTTTATCATTCATGATTCATCAAAAAATGCAATATAGGTACTTAATCATATTCTGTCCTCCGTGTTACTTAACTGTAGCTGTACAGCGATTTCATCGCAAATGAACAAAATTCTCTAAGATAGTTATGTAGGATGTTAGAAATAAAACTTATTTCGCACCATAATACCTACCCGTAGATATCATATTATACCGTTTATTAATTTCTAACTTGATCAACTTCTCAAACCAGAAGACTAATCATCGATTTATCGGGGGCGATCGAAAGCATCATCAGTTTCCATCACAATAGTTCCCAACAATAGCCGAAAGCCGCTCACAAAACGCCACAATAGCAGCCCGTTTACCCCAACAACAGTTCAATGGTAGCTCAATGGTCAGCCGTCGATCCCTTTGTCGAAAAACGCCGAGGAAACAACCTGATAAGAGTGATTAATTGGTTTAAGACGAATTCAATGAAAGTAGCCAACGCCGGCGTTTTTTGTGCAACGGATAAGCTTAAGCTTTAGGTTATAATTCTATTTGGAAAGAAATATTGCTCGGTTGCAGTCTTGGAACTCTATTTCAGTACGCTGTGATTTTATATTCTAGAAAACTGTTTAATTTTTGAGTTTCTTTTTGTTCTGGGATTTTATTATTAAGGAAAAAGGCCATTAGGAGGGTTTGTAGTATTTCAGTCTGTTATATTCTGTAGGTGGTCTAAAGTCGGTTATATTCTGTAGTTACTCAGTTAGGCCGTTGAGATTTTAGCGGGATGACGTAGTCTCTTAACTCAACCCGGGGATAAAACAGGGTCGGAGTAAAGGTTGGTCAGATCACTTTATATTTCCAAATAAAATATTGGTTTGAAAGAATAAATAACTTCTATTGCCTAAAAGTAGTGTTGTGAGAAATCTACATAAGTAGGTAGGTAGGTAAAAATAATCATAAATGGATACATAAATAAATAATAAATAAATATTTCACGACATTCTACATAATGCTATCTAGACCCACGGTAAGCATAGCTAAACTAGCTTGTGTTATGGGATCTAGAATGCGGATAACATACGTAGACACTTTTTTTTTTGTAAATACATACATATTATACAATTACATAATATATTCGAAAATTTCGTAAACTGTTCTATTTTTTTTTTAAAGATATCCCTAAGCATAGCGTAATGAAATTTAATAAAGCACACAATAAAATATAAACAGGTTTCATTTGTCTAGTGTCGCTAAATAGAAATGGAAATTAAGTGCTATTCATCGAAACGCGCACAAGAGAGGGGCGTCAAGTTGTGCCGTAACTATGTCTTTGAAATTGGGCCTTATGAAAGGGTATATTATAAGATTGCAAACCGTCAATATAAGATTTAACTTTTTGTTAGTTCATAAAGGTTGTTTCACAATAACCCTTCCCTAGTTAGCGGATACTTCCGAGTGAGCTGCTCACAAAACACCGCTGAAAATGCGTAAAAGCTTGCTTGATTTGTGAGCGAACATGTCTCGAGTTACTCGGCAATAAATTAAATGTGTATAGAAAATGAATGCGTCAATACGTTCCCCCATCCTTGTTCGGGACGCTCGTAGTGATGTTGTTAAGATTTATCGATGACTTTTGTATCAGACAAGTATCATATTCTACGACTTGTTAGTTTGACGTTTACACGATTTAATTGACGTACGCATGTAGTTTGTTGTAAAGTTCTAATGATAAATGCGTTTCGTAGTCAGTTAGCGTAAATAACAAGTAAACTACGTACGTAATTAAAATTTCTTTATAATGCCTTGTTTATAAACATTTTTTAATGGATTTGATAAATAAAAAGTTGCAGCATAAAACTAATTACATTATGACTGAGAATTAAAATAGTTTTCTCATTTTCATGTAATTAGATTATGATATTAATTTATTTATATGATTACTTAATGCAAAGGTAAATTCTAGAATATGAATTTCAGTATGAGCGGACCATTTTAATTAAATTTAGTAAAATAGTAACTATTTTGAGGTTAGAAGCAAAATCAAATGAAATTAAGTAAAAATTAGTTTGTAACAATGTCCTTAGGTGTGTTTAATGTTAAAGAGGTAAAAATATATCATCAAATATAATAATATAATACAATAATATATCGACAAAATGTCCGTTTACGTGAACAGTTACAATATTACACACATATAGTATATATTACAAATATCGATAGAGTACTCGTCGCCTGAGTGCGTCCTTCGCATCCTTGATTTTTGCGGGCCGTGCATTGAATGGATCGCAAATTGACACAGAACGCAAGGCATTCGCTTCGATTTGTTTGTACGCAATTTAAACGTATTCACCTAAGTGTTAACTTGTATTACCAATTGCTACGCAATCTAAAGCTTTATTATTAAGCATAACTTGTTTTGAGCTGAACAAATAACAAAACAATGACTCATTATCCACCATAATAGCTAGCATTAGTCGTGTGGTACCCGGCAGAGTAGAAATTGGGCCACCCTATCTCTTTTTATGCGGTGTCGTACAAGGTGACTAAGAGATAGGACTGTTTAACATCAGACATATATATACAGCTCAGACTCAGGCACAGATACAAGCCTCGGGTCAACAATAGTGCCAGGAACGGTGATAGGTTCACCCTTTATTAGGTGGGGCTCAAAACAATGGTGAAATGTGAGTTAATTCACCTCTGCCTAACCCTTCGGGAATAAAGGCGTGATTATATGTATGTATGTAATACTAGTATAACTGTCTATCCATATGAATCTTATTGAAATAAAAAAAAAACGAAAATTATATGCCAAAACCGTAGCATATGGAAACATGTGGTCTCTGCCAACCCCGTTGGGAAAGACGCGTGACTGTTACTATATGTATGAAGGTAAAAAAATGTTAAAATAGTAATCTCTATCCTTTGCTTTCTCCAATTTAGTTTCTAGTACTTATTCTTGGTTATCCCCTGTTCATCTGACTTCGGTTATCACTTGGGCCGTTTTCTTTTGGTCTATTATATGGGTGGCCACAGACGACAAAATACATACCTTACGATTTAAGAAATACGTAATTCTTAAGAAGGTAGGTGCAATCAAGCGAGCCAGTAGGAGTTTGTCACTTTAGTGGAATGTAAATAACATCATAGTTTCAAAATACATATTAGCTCACGTCTATTTCCCTCCGGGGTAGGCAGAGACAACAGCCCGCCATATGTCTCTATCCTTACATACCACACGAGCTTCCTCTACTGTTATTAATCCTTTCATGTAAGCCCGCCGGTGTTGAGTAATTCTGACCTGTCCTTTTTCAAAATTATATACTGCGAGGTCGACCGCTTCTGGTTCAAAATAAACTTAGTCTAGTGTATTGATATAAGTTTGACACATTATCAAGTCAAGAATAAATGAGCGCGTGGTTTACGGTAGAGTAGAATTTGGTCCACTCCATCTCTTCCCATGCGGTGTCGTACAAGGCGACTAAGGGATAGGGCTGTTTAACATCAGACAGATATATACAGTCCAGACTCAGCCTCAGATGTATGATTCGAGTCAACAATAGTGCCCGGCATACGGCAATAGGCTCACGCCCTATTACGTGGGACCAAATACAATTATTGGTGAAATGTGGGTGTTCGTTCACCTCTGCTTAACCCTCCGGGGGTAAAAGCGTGAATATATGTATGTATGTAGGAATAAATGATCAGGAAGATAATTAACAACCAGTAAATGAATGATAACAAGATGGAATAATAAAAAGAAATATAGCAAAAAAAAAATGTTACCTTGGTCATTGACTAGCATCTGAAAGGGCTCTTAATATAGCCTGGTATAGAATTACCTACTAATCTCGACCACATAACTTGTGTTCCCGTGGTAAACCGCAACTAGTTTTATATTTCTGAGAGGATTTATACAAAGACACGTTTTTAGCACGATATTTACATTTTTCAACATAGTCATGTATCCCTTTGAAATATAATTAAAACTATTATCGTCCTCGGTAATAAATCATTCTTTATTGCACCCTTTTTACGTCGTCTTAATTGATTCAATGGAGAAGTGCCACCATAAAATGATAACAGGGCCAAGTACCGGTCTTAGTGAAGAAGAATGCATTTATAAAGTTTTTGTAATCGGTGTTATGGAGTATGGTCATGTCTCCGTCAATTATAGCTAAGTTAAGCTTTAATTTCATGTTTCTTTTTAAACATCACACGTTTTCATGTGCACTGTTGTATTATTTATAATTGCGGCTGCATGAGACCTAGCTGTCTTGTAACTGGTACAAACCGGACTGGGAATTATGGTAACGATTTATTTTGCTGCCCGATTAGATCAGGTAAAACGTGAATATTCTCTAATTGTCAGGTTAGTTTGATTTATTTTATTGCGAATTATAAAGTCAGTGATAAATCTTATGCAGATTATTGTAATAAGCGACTTTTAGTATTACAAATTGGAACAGTGAAGTGTCATTCTAATCAATTACTCAGTTTCGCGATACAAAGATATTTATTTTTTTAGCTTCATTTTCTCTATCGAATTTACATTCAGTCCTAGTCTGCTCAGATAATATAATAAGCGATCTGACGTAGTCCAGCGGTATCATATCTCAGTTTCTGGCCAGTTCACCCCGCTTTGCACTCCAGCCAGTGACTTGACTTCTCACTTTGCCTGTAGTAGATAGTATAGATAGCGAGTAGTAATCTCTTCCTGTGGATGTTGTACCTTCAACGCGACTGCGGCGAGTCTCCTCGCCGGATCGCCACCATGGATCCTGGAAGCGAGATGCCTTTCGGCGCTATACAGGTTCCGAAGGGCGGCGCGGGAGCGGGGTCACGATCCCGAGCCCGAAGAAATTCGGGCCGTGAGATCCCGGCTCCACAGGGAAATGGTGGCAGAATGGGAGAGACGACTTGGGCAACCAAGCGCAGGGCACGCCGTAGTAACGGCGGTAAGACCCATCATGGGGGAGTGGCTAGAGAGGCCACACGGCAGCCTCTCGTACCGTCTGACGCAGATGATCACCGAGCACGGATGCTTCGGAAAGTATCTGCGTCGGATGCAGAAAGAGCCAACGTCCGAGTGCCATCACTGCGACGCGAGCGAGGACTCAGGTCCGCACACGCTCACCGAGTGTCCGGCGTGGGAGACGCCGAGGCGGGAGCTTGTGGCGGCCCTGGGAGTGAGGGTTCTCACGCTCTCCACCTTGCTCGCGGCGATGGTTCGCTGCGCGGATGCGTGGGCGGCCGGCGCCTCCTTCTGCGAGCAAGTAATGCTCGTGAAGGAGGAGGTGGGGCGGGAGCGGCAGCGGGAGCGACGAAGGATCGCTAGACAAGCTGCCCGCGCACGAAGGCAACTCGGGCGTCGGAGGTCGATGAACGACCTCCGCCCCCCATGAGCGCCGGCCTGGGGGTGACAGGTGAAGCCGCCTGTCACCCTTGCAGAAGCAGGCCGCGGCGGTGGCGCGCGTGGCGCGCCTCCCCGTTTCCGGGGACGAGTTGGGGACTCTGTGGTCCCCACACCCGAGAAGAGGGCCAGATCGTGAGAGATGGCCCTGGGTCGGCCGGGGTGCGAGGGATATGCCTGTCAACCTCACCTTCGGCAACCGAAATGACCCACAGGCGGCGTGCGTTTTAGTCGGTTCGAGTCCGACATAACCTCCTCCACCGGCTCCAGTGGGGAGGTATCCGTGGGGATTTTGCGCACGTAAAAAAAAAAAAAAAAAAAACCTTCAACGCGACTAAGGGATAGGATACGGCATACGGCATACGACTGTTCTCAATCTGATAGTACTTCCATTAAAAAGATATTGACTGACTACTGCGAAATATAAAATACCATCCTTTTTATTGTTCAACATATTCGCACAATTAACTCGACGTAAACAACACATTTATAATTCTTCAATGAAATAGTCGTAAATAACAAACTGGAGTTATCTTAAGGGCTTTCCTATTTAATGAGGTTTGAAGACGCATTATTATTCTGTTTATGTTTATTTAGACTTTGGGAATTTATCAAAGTGACTAAACTACGCTCCAGGAAAACCATTAACTTGTAGGTAAGTATGATAAATGCGTTTTATTTGCACTATTAATAGGTATCATATTTGAAGATTTATTAGTTGTGATTACACGTAATAAACCGGGATGAATAAGGTCATTTAAAAATAATATAATCTATTTCTCACTCATTAAAACATACAAGATATGCTCAAAAAACATAAACCTGCTGATATTTTGATAATATGAAAAATACTAAGTTTTAAACTTTCGCAGTCCATGATACACCGTGTTTAAAAGTCAGCCTGTGACGACGGCCGGTGTAACCTGGTCCAAACGTCAGGCAAATCAAAGGTATGTATGTACCTATACCATGATCTGGTTAATTCCCGTAAACATTATTGTATAATATGACAAATAGCTGATTCAATAAATTGTAGGTAAAAGAAAGTTCAATAAATAAATAAATAAAACTTAACTTAACTTCACTAACTAAACGACAACTACGAAAACAGTAAACAAACACTTATATTTGTAACTCTACTAAAATGAAATGAAAAGAAAATGCATAAGATACATTTACTTTATTTATTTTTCCTTTTATAACTTTTCTTAATTTTCTCATCTATTCCGTGAAAAAAAACCATGTTATTTAAAGGTGTGTTGGAGTTTATCATTTTCTATCAAGAGCTATTTGTTGTACCTATATGTCATCAAATTATAATTATAGAGCTTAAAAAATTATAGGTAATGTTTTATTTTTCATTAAAATATTATAGGTCATGTTTATTAATAAAATATTATACGTAATATTACTCAATGAAATATTATGAGTAATATTAATTATAGGTATGAGTCATCAATAAATAATGGTTTTCACATAGTTAATTAAAAAGGTCTGAATAAATACAAGCTTATTTATGACGTAGTCAAAACTTTCTTGTTTTTGTTACACTACTAAGGCATTAGACCCAATGTATATTTTTCTGGTTAAATAAATTGAAAAAAAAAAATGTACCTAAGTGTATATTTCAATTATGGTTTACTGAACTTTAGGGTTGTTGCATAAGAATAATAAATAATAATTTATAATTCTTCTAGTTGTGATCCTGTCTTACGATGGGGCAGACTGAATGAGATATCACCCCTGGCGTTTTATCAATAATGAATCACCACCCCAAGCCTCTCAGTTTATAATTGCTAGTTTGTTCACTAGAAATTCTTCCTTATGTGGCAGGTGGCCTATATTTATAAATACCTTTCTAACACTAACACACTTGTTATTGAGGTGAACAATCATTTCGCAATATTAACACATAATAATGCTTTATTTATGACAATTTAATAAATAGTTTAGGCAAATAATTTAAAAAAAAAAGTGTTTTACTGCTCTTTTTTTAATAGCGACATAACCTATTAAAATTATTTTATTACGTATCACTCTAATACACTGTACACATTAGAGCAATGGAGCGATTGTAATTTGATTCAGTATCATTTTTATTTAGGCCTAAATGCAATACCGCGCAAAATCTGCCCACTTACAGAGTTAAGCGTCGTTCTAATTAGATAAGGACGCAAGCGACACACTAGCTTTATGCGAAAAGCTTCACAAGTTCGTAGCTTTCGGACGGGAAAAGGAAGGGCATCACACCCCGCCTTGCACAGGCTGGCGGTACTGGCTCTGTGTGTGGCGGCTTCCTCCCGCTACAATCTGCGCATTCGCTCCGTGGCGGTCGTAGTGGACGCACGTCGCCGTACTACTTGTAAAGGCGACCGCACGCGATCGCGAAAAAACTTTTCAGTGCTGTGAAAAACATTTTTTTCTGTATACGAGAAAATGAACACGATATTTGTGTGCTGTGAATATTTCTAACCGTGCAAAGACTATTCGGCTGGAAGAGTGTTTTGAAGAGGCTAATTACGAGTTGCTAGGCTAATTGGCTGGGCCGGCGTTTCATGAAGGTGAGCCGACTTTTATTTCCGTTCGGCAATCCCTCTAATTGCGTCAATTAGTGTAATGCGGCGACAGGTTTGAAGAGTCGCTTAATGATCTCTACCGCCGGACTCGTGCACTTTGGAAAACTATTAGCCGGTGATGTGAACGCACGCACCAGTTCTACCATTTTTAACTAATTACTAATTAGTTTATTGTATGGATTACGATGCTTATCAGGACCATCCATCTTTTTGTTTCACGATTAAATTATTTTTTTAAATGTATTACCATACTTTACTGTACTTACTAAGTTAGGAAGAACGTAATTTGAAATTTATGATACTGGCCCATATTAACCTTAATTATTTAATTTATGTCTTACCATACCGCATAACTTGTTGGAGTTATTTTTTATAATCATAAAGTTTGAGTAACACAAAGTTGAAAAATTTAAATAATATGATTCTAGTTCTTAATATTTTTGTGATTATAGAACGAGTTTAAGTAGTTCCCTGTATTTGCCCAAGTTACTAAAATAATAAGTTATGTTTTAAATTTGAAAATGATTTGAACATTTTTTTTACTGAAAAATACCATTGAAAAAACTTCTGTCGTTGAATCTGCTATCTAATAAACCATATAATTTATTTTGGGCTGTGAAATTTAATACAATTTATAAACGCTGAATATAATGATAAAGCATGTATGTCAAAACAAATTGTCTGATAAGTTGCTATTCACATTGTTATATTTTGTAATCGTGGTCCATTTCCGGAGTTGGTCTACAACGTCAACAAGACCCGATAACAGCTGGTTAAGGCTCCTATTGTCCGAAACATGCAGCAGAAACTTCGGGCATGTGGAGCAACAAACTTTTTGTACTTTTTTTTTACTAAAAACGAGCATTTTTACTAATATAAAAAATATTTCTTGTAAAGCGTATTTTTAAAGCTTTTGTCTTTAAAGAGTATTTTATAGAAAAGACTTTTAGGGGAAAAAGACTACACGTTATTTTATATTTTATGCAAAAAAATATCAAAGATTAAAACGCTTCATTATTTTTTATGATAATGTAATGCAAAAGCAAGAATTTGATTGACAGTGATATATACTTAAAATGAAATTGTATGTAGGTAACATAATCATAATAGTTAAATATCACTGCTCATTTCTGAGCATGCAAAATTGTTAATTTAAAAATTATTAACTATCACAGTTATTAATTATAACTCCTAACTATGCGATGAGAAAAATACAAATACTTACTACTAGTTTTTTATATAATTAGTTAAAAAAAAAATAAGTTAACCAAATATTAACTGTATATATCGATTGAAGCTTTTTGCACCCGACAAGTTATACCTAATTTAGCATACAGTAAAGTTATTTGTGTCTCGAATAAATTGCAATGACATGGTAAAAAGCATTTAAATCGATAAGTACATTCCGGTCTAAATAACCGGCAGCTAATTGAGTTGAAGGTAAAAAAACTACGTATACTGTAATTTATGAGATCTGCGATACAAATTATGCACTTTGGTGAGGCATTATTAATTAAAACTTTAGTATATTTAATCTTTAGACCACAAAGTAACTCTTATGAACCTATTTTATACACTGGAAGGTTAACACTTCTACATTTACAAAAAGATTCGCAACGCAAAAGATAAAGCCGGTGAGAAAAGCACCTGACAATAAAAACGGCCTCTCTTTTTAGAACGATTTAACGACAGAAGAGGAAATTCGTGACATGTGTAAGAATAGAATCGAAATAAGCTTTACAGTCGCCGTCTAATGGCTTAACACATAATATGTTATCAACTTTTAATAAAATAATAAACTAAAATAAAAATAACAATAATTTATTGTTATCGTTTATTTACGGTATTGAGTCATTTCAATGTAAAACAATTTATTAATTTATGTTCTGTAACTTCCTATGGCGACTGTACTTACATCAACAGAATATGAATAAGTATATGAAATACACAATTAACATGTAAGAATAGAAGCAGATACCAACTATGAAGAATGTATCTATTATGGAGGTACAGACATAAATTACAGAGAATGATTAATAATGTCTCCACTCCTTGTTTAGAATTTTAATTGAATTAAATAAGAATTGGTATTAATTATATTTATTTCTAGTTTGAAAATGATTTTGAAGCAAAACAATGAAAGTAAAAGTTAAAGTCTATACATCTACTTCCATACATTATTTCTTTATTGTCTATAAGCACACTCTTTTAGCATCAGTAACCAATTATAGGCATTGATGGTTCTACATCGGTATGTCCTGATTCCCGGTTACTATTACTATTACTTAACTCTCTGAGAGTAAAATGAGCAAACCCCTCTTGATAGCCGGTAAATGAGACCCGAGACGGCGTATAATTTTAGTCGGTTCGAGTCCGACATAACCACGGTGACCGGTGGGGCTGAAATATGACAGTGGGGGAACTATTCGAAAAAAAAAGGTACTCTGAACGCATCCGATCTTGATTAGTCACGATTTAAATAATAATTAATAATTGGTTTAGAACGGCAAAGATTCTAAAGGTTGTACAATGTTTCCTTGTCACGGAACTCTAAAAACAAGAAAACATCTTTTTGCTATAAAAAGACAGAGCGGTTGTGGCGCTGAGCGCGACATGCTTGTCCCAAAAGCCAATTAGAATCCCGTATCCGGCTTGTTTATTCTCTAATTAGCAAGTTGCTCATTAGAGCTACATCACTAGACCAGCCAGTGTGGCAATGCTTCATTCGTTTTAATTATAAACACTGCCTCCTTCTGTTCATATAATTACCGTGGACAATTAATGGACAACATTTTATTGCTTATCTTACCCATAATGAATGTTTATATAAATGGATTAACGACGCTCCACTTGTTTATCAGTTTTATTTTTTAAAATAAACGTTATATTTTTAAAAATGACTATATAATGTAAGGTTGTTATGCGTATCAGATTTGTTGATTGTTATGTGAAAACTTTATGTAATAAATGAAATAATGAAGCTTGTTATTATCCTCACAAATGTATAAGCGACGACCATCAATAAAGCTTAGTAGTAATCTGATAATAACTCATTAGAAGGGGAAAATAGAGGCTATGGTGTTTGACACATAATTCGTTCTAAAACCAGTCCTACTGTTGGCCTAGGAAAAACTCTTTAAAAAGATTGGAGCACTGTGCTGGAGCTATAAAATCGGATTTAAGGCACTTAATCAAAATTTACTAGTCACAGGCTTTTTTATATATTAGTTCCTTACAGTAATTACCACAAGATACGAGGAGGGCAACATCGAGAGAGATGGCCCCGGATCCGCCGGGGTGTGAGGGATATGCCTGTCAACCTCACTTCCGGCAAACAAAAATGATCCACAAGCGCCGCCGTGCGTCTTAGTCGGTTCGAGTCCGACATAACATCTCCCACCGCCTCCGATGGGTAGGATATTCGCGGGGATTTTTCGCACGTAAAAAAACCTAGAGATAATTATTTCAAAATTATACTGTCGTAAATAATAACGGAATTAAACGGAACCGCATTATAATTAAAATCATTTAAATGTTTAATTACCTACATAATGTCAGAATTATATTTTAGCACAATGGGATAGTGCATACCTATTAATTAAAATTGGCTAATTAATAACGCAAATTTAATTAACGTGGGTGTTAGGAGAAATTAATCAGTGCTGGTTGGTATTTAATTTATTTTATCTGTTACTTTTGACTTTTTATAAACGTTTTTTTCATTTGCCAATTTATAGTTAGTTCTTATGTTTATTTTTCTTCGTAAGTTTGGAAAAATCGTCAGAATTGGTCGATATTCTTTTGATTGAAGGAAAGAAATGACTATGTTTTTGGAAGATGATTGTTGCTACTTACTTTAATAGATAAGAAGAAATTAAGGATACAAAGTAGCGCTTACGACTGTTGTGCACACAATACTAAGAGTAGCGACGTAAGTATGGGAGGGATAGAGTCCTTCAATATAAAAAAATACACTTGTAAAGATGCTCCTGCGCACATTTATCATTTGTAATAAAATTACACATATGACATAGTCAATTTTATAAAAAAGAACTTTAAATCTGGTAGTGTCAGTAGCATATTACAGCTTGTTAATACAAATGCGGGTTACGGTAACGCGTGTCACTCCTCATCATTAGCGAATCATATTAATACCCGTGAATAGAAGGTGAACTACACCCATCCGGCCTCTCCTATTTATTTCACTTTAAGTACCTAATCGCGTTCGCGTTAACCCAGCTTTAAATTATAATTAGCCCACTAGTTATGGTAACGACAAACATTTTTTAAAAGTGCGCGTTTATAACGCTCGTAACTGTATTTTTTATTTGTTTCATTAAAAATAATTAAAGTGACATGTGACCCTCGCTAGGGTTGTTATTAGCGGGTCCTCGGCGCGGGACGCAGGGTCACCGCGCGCACTAATTGGTCTGGCTGCAACCTCCTCTGCTCTGTGCTCTGTACTACAAACAAATTAGCTAGAGAAACGGCTGTTGACGCTCTGTTAGGGTTGACGCATCTATCCGTTTTATATCAGTATGCTCCATTATAAATAAAGAAAATTAGTATTGAAAAAAAACTTGATATGTGTAACGATGTTCTGAATTCAATACATTCCTATTGAACATAACATAACATAAACTTACGCCTATATCCCCGAAGGGGTGGGCAGAGGTGCTAGCACCCACATTTCGCAAGCTTATGTTTAGATCCCAATGTAATAGGTGGTGAGCCTATTGCCATTAACCGGGCACTTATAAACCTGCGATAAATACACACATAACTGCGAAAGGCATCGAAAAGTCATTGGTGTGTGCCAAGGTAAACCTGGGATCGAACCCGAGACCTCGTCTCAGCAGTCCATTACCCATCCCACTAGGCTACTACGGTTCTATTGATTTCATAAAAAAGATTAGATAATCCTTAATTACTTATGTCTCAGTTTAGACTTAAGACAGTTACTTAAAAAAGTTGATATTGTCAGAATTATTTTGGTGTTCATTTTGCAAACCTATTTGAAATAAAAACGAACAGTCTTCATACGACTCATCGATTTAATAATTACATTAATTTTTAAAACGAAAATGTTTAATAAACGTAGTGCACTTAACAAACTACACCGCGCACTACAAACTAACAATAACGCGAATGAAATAAAAAACTTACACTGTTACATTCGCAACTTAATTTAAAAATCCAATATGTTTCCAATAACATACCTGTCAGTGGAGACCTATTGAATTTTGATAACGTTATTTTGATCGTAGTAAATTAAATGGTTTACTTATGAATGGTTTCGTGTTAACCCTATTTGAAGGTCACCCGTAATTAGGTTGTTGGTGTGGCTTATGTTTTTCAACGACGGCCGGGCGACGCTTCCTCTTGTTACTTATTTAATTAGGGCTGCGACGGTTGTCTCATGTTCCCTGTGTACCATTAAGTAGTGTTCCTAAGGTTACTACGAGTTTAATCTTTTTAGAATCGATCATTCTTTGAGAATCTGAGTTTAAAATTAGCCTATTCATTCATTTTATAGATCCATTTTCACGGATTTTCTTGCAGCAGGAGTGCAGGCTGTATGTACCGATATGCCAATATTAACGACATTATCCGTCCGGCTCTTGTCACCGCCGCGCCGGCGCCCGGCGTGCCATAGCTGGCACTTGAACTTATTGTCTTGGTACACGACGATGGTAAGAAACAGGACGGTAGATATGTCGTTGATGCCTTAGAAGATGAGTAGACCTTTGGTGTGTGATGCAACTTACGTCGATACCCTGGCGCCTTTTCTATCTTCCAAGTACGATGGACTGCGCATGCGCTGCTGCTGCATCAGCAGATATTCTCAAACGGTGCAAATACACCAATTCAACTGATAATTATATTTTTGAGCCGTTTGAAGTCGAAACGTCGAAACGTCGAAACGATGCTTCCCGTGAACTAGGGTTAGCCTTTAACTCGCTCAAAGAATTGGCATCGCCATTCAGCGTGGTAATGCCGCCAGTCTTTTGGGCACGATTCCATTAGAGATCAACGGGAGGAATTTTCGATGCCCAAATTTGCAATCTCCCTCTTTTTATTTCAAATTAGTATATACGTGGGGCGCACTATAAATTTCCGGAATGAATATGAAAAAATACTATTAAAGGTACAAAATTAATTTATTGTTTTTCAAAATAATCTCCCTTGGCGTCTATGCACTTTTTCATTCGATCAAACCAGTTTTGAAAACTTTTGTGCCACTCCTCTGTGGTGACCTCTGAAACGTGTTTTTCATACTCCTCGACAGCCTCTTCTGGTGATGAAAATCGTTGGCCGCGTAATTGGTTCTTAATTTTTGGGAACAGATAAAAGTCACAAGGTGCCAGGTCGGGACTGTATGCAGGATGACTCATGAGTTCTACATTTTTCGCCTTCAAAATGTCGTTTGTCTGTCTGGCCGTGTGAGAACTAGCATTGTCGTGGTGCAGGATGATACGGCGTTTACGGTTATTTTTACGGAGTTCGTCAATAACTTCCGGCAAACAAATGGTCGTGTACCAGTCACTATTCACAGTACGACGATTTTCTAAAGCAACAGTAGCCACGTGTCCAGTTTTATTAAAAAAAGAAGCAATCATCCGCTTAGATGCACTTTTCACGCGCGCCACTTTGGTTGGTTTCGGCTCATCTTGAAAGACCCATACGCTCGATTGCTGCTTTGTTTTGGGATCGTAGCAATAAATCCATGTTTCCTCACCTGTTACTATGTCCCACACCAAATTTGACGCACCTTCGTTGAATCTGGTAAGCATGGCACTGCACCAAGTGACGCGGTCCATTTTTTGATCCTCGGTCAAGTTATGTGGGATCCACCGCGAGCACAGCTTTCTCACACCCAAATGTTTGTGTAGGATTGATTGTATTTGACTCATGCCTATTTCTAAGGATGCGCGAATTTCATGGTAGGTCACATGCCTGTCTGTTTCAATCATACGGCACACAGCATCGATGTTTTTGTTGGTCACAGCGGTGGACGGCCGACCATCGCGAGATTCGTCACTGAGATTGATACGACCACGCTTGAATTCTGCAAACCAGCTATAAACAGTCGTCTTGCATGGAGCTTCATCGCCAAAAGCTGTTTCAAGCCGAGCGATGCTCTGTTGAGCCGTCAAATTACACTTAAAATCGTAGAAAATCATACTACGAAAATTTTCCCGAGTTAAATCCATGTTGATGCAGACACACAATTTTTTAAATGACGCCACAAGGTAAAAACAAAAGACAGTCAGATGAAACAAACTGTATTCTACAGCCAAAGAGTTCTATTTTCAAATGTTGTAATACATTTTTAAATATTGTTTATGTAAGTGGCCAGTTCCGGAAACTTTTAGTGTAACCTATGTATATTGTTTAGTTAGCATAGTTTTGTATATATTTAATAAGTAACATATATTTTTTCTATACATTATAAATAAATAACATGTTTACCAGTATAAGTTCTATATTTATAATAAGTCACATCAAATTGTATTAAATAAATGCCTATCCATCCAGTAGTCCAATCCTGGGCAAAGACTTGTCAAAGTATGCCATTCCACATCCTATTATCCTAACTTCATTGTCATGGCGTCAGTCCATGTAGCTGGGGAGCATCTCAATATCCTTTAGTCCATTCGTGGTCTCTACTCTAGGAGTCATTTGCTCCGAGGACGTCCATCGGTCCATCGGTAATAATGGTCACCACATTGTCAATTTTGTTAACTTATTCAGCGAAGGTGGAGGATTGGAAGCAATGGTGCTCATTGGGAGAGGCCTATATCCACCAGTGGACTAAAATAGTCTAATTTATTGACTAATTGATTCTGCGAGCTATATCGATAACTTTTGTTCTTTGTCGGAAACCTCATTACGAATTTACTTGGTGGCTATTAGTTAGTAAACCAGTCGCACCATACGCACTGTTAGTATACATCATAGTCCGGACTCTAGTAAAATAAATTAGTACATGCTTTTTAATATTTATCCGTTATTACACTAATTAAATTCAAGGCCTATTAAATTTAGATATCAGTTAGAGTAGTTTGCTAATTAGCTTATTTTTCACTCAGTATACGTAAGTGATGTTGTGATGAATATTATTGTAATAGTAATTACGTATTATTTACGTTATTGCAGATAAACAGAAGTTCAGAGTTCGTCAGATGAGTTTTGTGCAGATAATTAATATTTAGATGTAAATAATATGTAGAACAAATACTTAATTGATTAGCCACCTTCGTAACTTGAAAAGTGCTCTATAACTGTATTTCGTTTAAAAATATCAATATCACAAGAAATACAAAAAAGGTCATGACAATTTTATAGATGAGAAATAGTTTCCTGTGGGTGGTAGCAACTAGTTCAGTATTTCCAGCGGACAAAGTCACGGGGTCCAATGTGTTTTTTTTAAATATTTACTGGTAATGAATAATGATAACTATTATAATACAATAATATTATTTATTTTTAAACTATCCAAGTTATTTTACAATAAAAATCCCGACTGCTAAAATATCGAAATAAATTTGAAAGCAAGCGGTACCCATTTGCCAATCATAAACCGAAAGAAAATATTGGGTACCGCCTGCTATCAAACTTGTTTCGATCTATTAGACAGCAGTCGGGTTTTTTATTATTTTTAATCATCCATCTAACATTCTAACCTATAATAATAAATAATATGACTATTGAATATTATGACGTCACTATAGAATATTTCGCACCAATTTCCGTACCTTACCGTTTTGACGTTTAATAAAAAGTAATTAATTTGACTGGTTAGTCAAATACCCTATTTACGTAGGACTAACAGTTGTGTGGCAGGCACTTTGGGGTTCAAATCAACCTCACTTGTTAATCGGTGCACCTACTAAATAACAGTGACAAGACTCTGGTGCTGGCTTTCTCCTCGGGGTTAGACGATCAGACGTCTCAAAAAGTCATACTTAATTGTACTTTCAAAAACTACATTAAACTCACTCATTATAATGTTTGAAACAGTATGAAATCTAAAGCCAATAATTGAAATTTAAACTTCCAATTCATCTACAAAATTGGCGTATTGTTTCCCTTTTACATTCTCAAACTTTGTTGTAAACAGAGTACAGCTCCATATGTCGTTGTCCGCTCATTAACAGACAAATGTTCATAAAATGTATGTGTAATTAGAAAGTCGTCTTAACCCCCAGTCCCTCATTAAAGCAACTCTGTGGCCACGAGATAACCCCGGCGTGGCGTGACGGCTGACGCATATGGACAGCTTGGCATACAAATCATATTCTACTTGCGTACGTATTTGTATCAACCTAATTAGGTACATTTCTTACTTAATATGGAGATATAGGAAACGTGAGATTTATTGATCGGGTAATTAAAGTTAAATTACTTTCGTAACGCAGATGAAATACGAACTTCTTTTTTGCACTTCTCACCTAAGAACCCTAAAAAAAAATTCTTGCTCTAAAATAACGTAGTGTAAAGTGACTAATAGCATATGTCACTCGGAGAATATAAACACTGCATTCATCACAAGCATAACACCTTGTGTGCTATAAACATCTTCTTTATTCCAGCGCTCATCCCGGTTGTATCTAAAGTTTGTCTTTTGGACCCCGGGTTTGTTCTCAATCTACGCCCACTACTCTTTTCTATGAAATTGTTTACGGGTGAGTGCACCAGTGTCTCGTCCACCCACCAGCATGTGTCCTGTACACCATAGTTACAGATGAGGTGAATGGGCTCAGAAAGTCTTAGTGTGGCCATATATTGACGGCCTCTGTGGCGTAGCGGTAGAACATTCGACTGCTACGCAGGGGGCGCAGGTTAGATTCCTGGTCAGTGAAAATATTTGTATGCACGAATATGTATATATGCATTGGTCTGGGTGTTTCTATGTATAATATGTACGTATTTACAAAAAAAAGTATCTAAGTATGTTTATCCACATTCTAGATTCCATAACACAAGTTAGTTAAGCTTAGATGTGTACAACGCTGACACAGTTTAAGTATAATTAGAAATCTGTCTAATCCGATAAGAAATCACAGGTGCGATGTTCAGTGAGTAGTTACTAAAATTGTTAGACAAGACGAGATGCAAAATCGCGGTGTATGTTCAACTATTTTCGTTGTTTTTTTGTTCAGTTATAATGAAGATAAATGATACGAATTTAATTAAAAAAGTATATACATATTAATTACTAAGTACCTACATTCTAATTTTTAATAGCTACTACTTCTCAAAGAAATACATTAAGTCAGGCTGTTGTATCTACATAATTATCATTTTAATATCATTGTCAATGCTTCTTCAGAAAAGTATGGGGGGTTCCGTGCTGGTTATAAAATCCCCTGAAATATTTCAGAATTGTCTATGAAGTCTTGATAGAAACTGAATCATTAACTTCCAATGTTGTATTATGCTCAAATGACTAATTAAGATATTAAAATTTGTTGAATTGTCATCCTTTTAAATCGCGATTTAATTACATAGAAGCCATTACTGAAAGTAATTATAAATAATAATAAATAAAAATCATTTATTTCGGACCATCATTATGTTACATATTATGTAATTGGCGATTTTATTCAACTTTTGAATTTCATTTAAATACTTGGTCTATGTGGGTGCTAGCACCTCTGCCTACCCCTTCGGGGATATAGGCGTGAGTTTATATTATGTTTATGTGGTTTCGTTTATCGTCAGATCCATTGAACGTATGATTATAATATTGAACGTATAATTATGGAGAAATTGGTACTTATTGTGAAAAGAACCAAATAGTGGTACTTCGTGAATGTGAGAGAAAAGAACGTATAGAACACTTCTCCAAAGCCTCCGATTTGTTAACAAACTGAGCTCACGAGTAAATAATATTTTCAATCGATCTTGTCGACTCCCTAATTGGCTCGAATGCAAATACTCTGTTATTAGGCAGGTTAATTAAAGAGTTATCGGTCGTAATTAACCCGTTTCGGTACACTACGTATGCCTATGCTTCGTTCGAAACACTACTAATTAAGAAATTCCTCCTTCATTAGCTCAATTAGATTTATTCACGTTAGAAACTTCATAGAATACATGTGTATGTATATTAACACGCACAAAGTTTTTATATAGTCACGCCGCTGGTACTTACAAACATTTTGTTTTTATTTAAAGTAATTTTCAAATACAGAACACGGAATGTGTTTAATGGGTATTTATATTTTTTATGAATGTAGGTCGGCTAAAGTACCATAGTGACGTCACGAGTCGTGAGGACTAAATTATACATAATGTGATTTTTTTATTTTATTGTCTTTTAAATATAGACTGTAAATACAGAATTAATTTATAGCCATATAGGCAAGTGTGGGTTATTCGATTAGTACCGAGATTGTATTATTTATTTAGAATTAAGGTGACATAATTTAATTTATAGCCTGACGAGCTTAATCTCTGCAAAGATTAAGCTAGTCAGGCTATAAATATAATCAAGATGTCTTGTACAGTCAAAACGCTGTTGTTGCGCACTGGGTTTAGCGCACTTATAATCCTGTTGTTAGGCCTTTTTGTTTTTTTTTAAATATAATTTTAGAACCGAAATTACTAATATATCCTCTAACCCCTCCAGCTAAGCTGTGGTAGAAGTGGTTTCACGTCGGTAGTGTAATGTCCAGGATTGGAACCCGAGACCTCTCGATCGACAAGCCTACTCCTTAACCACTAAGCTAACGACGCTAGCCAGCAATAACCACATCCTTTATTATGAACTGTCACAGTTTTCACTAGTTACCAGATAGATATATCGTTGCACCTTAGACGAAGTGGCTGTAAACTAGTTGAGCTGTACGGTCACGGTAAATGAAACATGTTTGTATGCTACTTTTTAACGTACCGTCTACAAAAAACCGGACTGTACACCGAGGGTTCAGTACAAGCTTTTATGTAGATAATTCATCCATAACGGGTATCAAGTTTCGGAGAATATTTATCATTATTGATGTTTATAAATTATGAAAGCATTAACATGGCTCTAACGAAAAGGTATGTTATATTTTTTACACATTATACATTTTTACTTATTACCTTTTAGTAGAATTAGTGCATGTTTTTTTTAAATAAAGTATAAATAACTTAGGAAAATATTGTTCTATTATGAGGAATAAGAATTATTATAAGTGACACTGTCTAACTAAATAAATCAATTGCAAAATAAAATAAAATCAACGATACAATGCATAAGTTTAGTTGTGGCACTCTCAACTCTCGAATACTGTTATTATTTACAATAATATACCCGTTTATATTATAGAGTCACATGGTAACATAAGTAAACTGTATATAAGCAAGTTTAATAGTATTTTTTTCTATTATACTTGTTCGTATTATTTTTTCGTATATCGTATAATTTTCACACTGGTGTATAACCATAAACCATATTATTATACTGCAAGAAAAATCGAAATAATTATGGTTACCTAAGTAGTTTCACCTAAAACACTGAACCAAAACACCCCAAGTTCAAGTAAAAAAAAAACTAACTCAAAAATCCTCTTGGGTCTGATTAGCAATTTGAAAACACACTTTTTAAGAAATATTGCAACAAACTTTTTAAGAAATATTTCTTTTAAATGTGCAACACATTTAAAAGAAATATTTCTTAAAAAGTGCGTTGTTTTAGCCTGCCAAGTCTAACAGCCTCGTTTTATCTTGTATAGAAAGACACTGAGTTGATCCCATAAGTGGATACAGTTCGTTTCTCGGTAGGTACGAAACAAAACAAACAAATATTCTTTGAATTCGATGCAATGAACGAAGAAAGAATATTGAAAGATGTTTTTACCAACATTGCCACGCAGGCTAGGTTTGAAACCGTCACAAATGCGTGAATGGAGCGCTGTGTACAGCCGATCGGAAGTCGTGACCCGGGGTTATCGTTAATTGAGAATGCCTGTTGACGTCAATAAACGTCATTATCGAACTGGTGAATACAAATTAATACTAGTTGTTATTGCTAAAACAATACCAGACACAAAATGTTTTGACTTTTAAATATTTCGATGACAAATTTTGTTCCCAACGACCACCAATGGTAGTTATAACAAATGCAAAGTTTTGTCCCAATGACTACCAGTGGTAGCCGTTTTTAGAGTGACCGTTGGGAACTAGATAAGCCTTGATGAGCCCAAGATCAGGTTAAGGATCAGTAATAATGGGCACAAAATATAGGGTAAAGGGATGCATGAGGGTTCAAAATATATTGAGCAAAGTTTGGAGTTTCAGCTGAACAGAAGGTGCAGTGATCAAAATTCCATGAAGGTGGAGCCGCGAGCATCATAAATTATGTCAACCAAAATTTTGATAAAAATAAATAACAATAAAATAAGATTTTATGAAAACCTGTCATTAAAATTAATTAATTATAATGCTCAACGAAATATGAACATCGTGGAGGTAGTATCAAGCATACAATCTTCTTAGTTTATAACTATAATCTACATAAATCTGAATGTATGAGTTAATAGCTGTGATTAATAAAATACTTCTGAAGTATGAACTAAATCATAACGTGGAAAGTGGTATCGAATTCCGCAATGGAATTATATGGTTGCGTCGTAGGAATAAGGAATAAAAATAAAGTTTTTAAATAAATTCATAGGAGCGAAATATCACAACACAGCATAACTCTGCAATGATTCCTATGGACATATATAATTTCATCCCTGAAACCTTAGTTTTTTTGTAGGTGTCTACTCGTTGGTCGTAAATGAAAAAAAAAATGATTTATGTACATATTTCATGTATAGAACCTAAGTTGTAAATATCTCTTTTCCATCTTGTCAGAATCATAAAATTAGAATCAATTAATTTAGAAATTTATAAAAAATAACTTCAAATAGTGTAGAGTTCACTATTTGCATAACATGAAGTACCTACATACTCAAATCTATTTGAACATCTTGTTTTTATAATTTACAGATCCATTAGTATAAAAGCAATAAATAGGCGTACTTAAAATATTACCTATTCATATAAATATGTTACGTACACCTACTTTACTAAATTGAAAACTCTAGTCACGACAATCAGAAGCTATAATTATAGCTAAGTGAATGGGGTAAAAACAAAATAAATCATCAAGATAAGCTCAATAATGACACCCCTATCATCCATGTCAAGTTTCAAGTGTTCTACGCATGCACTCTCCACTTTTTATACCAACAAAGATATGAAAAAAGTTCGACCTTTTTTGATTCTCTTAAAAGATAAATGGATGTCTCAGTATTCTTTTAATGAACAAGAGATGACAAGCGTTTGTAAAATTAAAGATTTTAATTTTGTTGAGCTTTAAAAGCATTGAACTTTGACGTTTTCTTTAAAAAAAGCTTAATTTATTCGTAAAAATCGGGAAACTGAGTCGTACCAAAAGAAGGGTCCACCGTTTATGGCTCGTTTCGATTTTAGTGCTTTATAAGAACAGTCAAAAGTTTGTAACTGAGGTTTTTGGCCGACAGATTTTATGCAAATTTGGGTATGATGACATTATGTGGGGTCACAAACTGGGTCCACGCTTTACTTCTTTTATTAAGCCCCTTATTTAACTCTCGTTAAAGTAATAAATAACATGACTTTGTTGGGGGTTCATGAGATACTCTATTTTACTGTATCAATGTGTGCGGTAGATTAGTAAATAATTATTAGCAACTTCATCAGCTTAGGTTCCATTACGGTGCTTTCACAATCCATCTGGATATATCAACACGAAAGGTCTCAAAGCTGCAGATCACCAGTCAAAAAGAGCTCTCTCTAAAATGGATATCATCTAGGCTTCGTGTGTTTCCTGGAGTTAGCTGATGTCACCATTTACTGGTCGGTCGCTGGTAGTAGTGACGACATAAGTGCTCAATTAGGCCGTTTTGTTTGCCAACCAAACGCATGACAGCTTGGCTTTTATAAATAAATTGCGTCAGACGAAATTTATGACTTCATCGGGGTTTGCCTGTACTGTTAATTAACAGAAGATTTCATTTTTTCAATATAGCCAGTCTAATAATTTATTAGGCTAATTATATTGGGAAAACGAATTCTTCCGTATTGGGACCATTCACTTTTACTTATATCTTACTAGCCAACAGGATAACAACACCAATTAAAATGTGTAGTGTTGCTTAACTACGATATTACAGAGGTAGAGGTAATTACCTCGTTGAAATATTTTTATACCACTTGGATGGCAGACAAGCACATGGCTCACCTGATGGAAAGTGGTTATCGTGGCCTATGGACGTGTGCAGCACCAGACGAATCACACTCGCGCTGCCGACCCTATAAACACAGAGAGTTGCAAGCAGGACAAGCCTTTGGTTTTCCCACCGACAACATAAAAACTCTCCAGTGAGCTCTGGCTAACCTACTCACCGTCAGGTACATAACACGAGGTTGTTATGGTCAAGGTATTTTGTAGGGCGGAGGTACTACCCCAGTCGGGCTACTCAATTGGATGGAAATACCGTCGAGTCTTAAACAGGGAACTATGCTCCATAAGCAACGTATTCGAGAGAGCCTATTGAAAGCTATCAGAAGCTATGCGAATACATGCTCAGAAAAGTACTAACTTTTACATTCAGAACTTTTACGTAATGACCTGTTTTAGTTCCGATTTTGAGTCAGTTATTAGGTCAAGCTTAGAAATGGATAGTGCAAGAGTCGTTAGCCATTCATAGAAACTATTCATTTCCTGATGTTGTAGTTCACTTGATTCGTGGAGTAGCAAACATCGGAACGGTAACGAACGGGCAGGAACGCGCTCCTCGCTACGGCAATTTGAACGTTCAGTGGGCCGGCGCATATCAACAGTCCTCGAAATTACTACAGCTCGATACTTAGTGCCTGTATAGAAGGTTGTTTTCATTGCCCACTTGATTAAGGATTACACAGGAAATGATTTGAATACGCCATTGTTGATTGAGTAAGGTAACGCCTGTTAGTTTTTATTGTTCGATGTTTGATTTCTAAATTGTTTTGTGTAATAGAAAACGTTCTAAATAGAAAGGGGGTGAAACGAATCAAGAGTTTACGGACTAGTTAGGTACCTATCACAATGTTTAACAACTCTGACTGCAGAAATATATATTTCATTCATTCATTCATTCATTCATAAATTCACGCCTATATCCCCGAAGGGGTAGGCAGAGGTGCTAAGCACCCACATTTCACCAGTTTATGTTTAGGTCCCAATGTAATAGGTGGCGAGCCTATTGCCATTAACCGGGCACTTATAAACCTACGATAAATATTTCATTAAGCGCAAATGTAATTAATGGTCTTGTAACCTTTTCATATGTTTATTGATTATGGTATTTTAAAAGGTATACATTTTATGTCATGTGTAAATTTTCTATAGTTTGAACGAAATATTTAATCAATTTAATACTGTTTTAATGAAATATTTAATTAATATTTTGAACAATGAACTGAATTTTATTGTTCAATTTATAAGCGTTAAGCTATTCGACAGATTAATTGTCTGAACGGATGGTGAGCACCTCGCTAATTGCCAGCAGGTTCGATTCAGGGACTGATGTCCCTTTTCTGTATTTGTCCATTACTTACTAGTTTGTTCAAGTTCGCATCACACAGGGATACTTCTCGACTTTCCTAGTGAGATAGTTGTCTCTTCTATTTTGAGAAGTTTATAATATATATTTCTAATATTAATATTATGTTATCGGGTTCCAGTTTTAAGTGGAACCGATGACAAACACGATCAAGATACGCCCTGGCAACTCCTATCACTTAATTTCCTCTTATCTTACTTCAACAACATTACTTACTTTTTTGTAATATTGACACAGATAAGTACTCGTTCATAAACAAAAAGAGAATTTCATTATAAAATTGTGTTGTACTTGTGTCTATCACCTATTAAAGCGATAGAGTTTCGAAGCATAACAGTATGCAATTTAAACTGGACTAAATGGATGTTGGAGTCAACAACGCGACAGCAACGGCCAACTCCGATCGGCTTTCAATTTTGCGGAATTAATAACAGCACAAATACTAGTGTGCTGCTAACTGCAGAGCCGGTACTGGGTGATCACTCATACGGTATACGACACCAGACGTTACATATTGACGCGACATTTTTTCCGTGTGAACTTAACTTTTTGTTGGCATTAGTCTCGGATTTCATGGAAAATATGACTTCACTCATAACTAAATTACGTAGTAATATTAATAGATGACAGCCTCTGTGGCGTAGCGTTCGACTGCTATGCAGGGGGCGTGAGTTCGATTCCAACTCAGTGCAAATATTTGTACGCATGAATATGTGTATTACCATTGGTCTGGGTTTTTCTTTGTATAATATGTTTACAAAAAAGTATCTAAGTATGTTTATCCGCATTCTAGATTTCATAACACAAGTAATCTATATTTAGTATGGGCCTAGATAGCGTTGAGTGGAATATTTACTATTGTTAATTCTCTGTTCTATAACTTTCGGCACTACGGGCTATGGAGTTTCGGGCCTTTGGAAGGCGTGCGTCGTCGTATTATTATTTTTTAGAAGTTGTTATTACTTATAATTTAATATGACTACCTACAAAAGCAGATAATAGCTTATTTGCGGATTTGGTTTACATAACTAGTTGGATGTAATAAAAGTAGGTATCTACAGTTAAGTAATAGCGTGATTACCTTTATCTATAAACGAACTATTCTACACAAAAATATTTTTACATTCAAACCAGTAAGTAGGTAATTCCTGAGTTTAGCACATTCAACTAAACAAGCAAACTCTTCAGCTTTAGAATATCAGTATAGATATTGAAGATTCCATTTGTATTGTAATTACTAGTGAGACTGTTCTCCGAGTAATAACCGAGTTCTCTAATACGAACGTTGTTTGTCAACGCTTGGACCATTCGTCAAACATCATCGTCGAGTATACTGGGCGCCCAATTAGAACGCTAAGCTGAGCGTAGCTGACTACCAACTCTGGCCGAGTAAAAGCATCTCTAATTATTATTGATACGAGCTCTACGCTCATTCTCTGGGGTTTAACTTGCATCTGAACTTCTAACATGCACGTTGCATTATTATCGACATTGCAATGTTAGTTATTTTGTATATTTTGTAATGAAATAATTAGTATCTGAATATTTGTGGATTATTAGACGTACCTTTTCCGTTATGGAGTAGTTCTTCATCATCATTATGACGCTTTGTAACCAATTTGAACCGAGTTTGGTTCTTTTATACTTTCTTTTAAATGTGCTTATTGGTTTTAGCTGCGACTGCTGTCCAACCTCTGCATCTTGAGAGGTAAGCTTGTGCCAGAGCCTCTTGGTTTTGAAACTGAATAAATTTGTGGCTCCATAAAAACCTGAAGAGGAGATACTTCTTCTAAACAAATGATCTCTTCACTGAAACTAATACATGTAGAAAATGTAGCTACACCCTATTCGACATGCAACTTTGTCACCACGCATTTTAGCAATCCCTCGTCTCTGGTATTGATTTTGACGGCCTGAGTAATTAATTAAAAAGCCAGACGATAAGGGTCACTCCTTCAGGCTCAATAAACGTACTGAATTGAAGTGATCTGGTCGACCTGGTGTAATTTTAACCTAAGGGTTACCTGGGAAATGACGGTGGGGTGATAGTAGTAGCTAGGCTCGGTGCTTATTTGTGTCAAGTTTGCCAAACATAAGCTTTGTAGTGAACATGTTATATTAATAAAATTAATAATCTTTATTGCAGCAAAGAAACACAATACAGACAAACACAGATTGTGTCGATGATAGCTGCAAAAGTATACAAAGAATCAGTAGAAGAGATTCCGGTCATAGTTGGTTCGATGATGCTAGAGAATAGAGATGAAAGCTTTATGTTTATTTAAGTAAAACTTGCAACTATGTTTTTCAGAACTCGTAATTTTTTTTTTATTAATCCTGAAAAGAAAACTATAGAGTATTACAAAGAATCATAAAATTTAGAAAAGTTCTGTAGAATTTTCCATTGCATAGTTTCGAATGTTCTATAATATGTTTTGCCTAGACAGATACGCAAGTATTCCACGAATCAATTACTGGCTACCGGGAATCAACTGACAGTTACAGAATATTTCAGTGCAACGAACATTCTGGTAGTACATTTAAACGAATTACTACTTTAATATCAATTCAACGTTTCAAATTTCCATCCATACTCTTTAAAATAAAAATGAAACAATGCGATGGAAACGGTTCTTAGAAACCGAATAACGTTGATTAAATAAAATTTCCTAGTAAGTATTTACAGAAAGTATTGGTTTAGCAGAATGCATAATGGGCGGAAAAATGTCAAGCGTAAGTGTATTAAAGTTGGGGCTGTTACCGCTGCGTGCCGCGGCTGATGTATGGCGGCGACGGACAAATTGAAAACAGCAGCAAATGGCCCGATCGCGGCCCGCTCACTGAGCCACAATACGCGCGCATCGTGTTTGTGCCATTCCATTTTTAATTGAATAAATCTGTGTATGTTTGGGTTGTAAACAGATTAGAAATTAAAATGTGAATTTAAATAGAAATTACGGTTAATTTTGTAAGAATTTTTTGCTGTTTCTGACGACAAACGAACACCAGTCTAATGTTGTCTCTTTCTCCGAAATTAACTCTAGTGACCTTAGTCGTCAGGTAGAATACAATATTAAATGAGTTTTATTGTTTACAACAACAAATCCACAGAGACCAACAGAGCCACTTCTTCACTCGGATTGTCCCGAACTTAAACATGAAATTCCGTTTTCACCTAAGGACCTGCCGCACATTATAGAAGTTCATAACTATCGTAGTCTCTAATTATGAACAGACAATTAAATTACAAATAGTATACGATGGATTATTTGTAGGACCCCACGGATGGGAAAAATCTCAATTATTTTCAAGACTCAAAAGTCAATACGCCCTATAATTTCTGTAAGTTCTTCGATTTAATTAATTACATTATTTACATACATATTTTGAAATATCTGTTTTTTAATTAGTTATTCATTACTTTCATAAATCTGACTTAAACAGTATAGAAATACAAACGAAACTAAACCAAAGGTTTCAAATGTATAAAAAAGACAACCGTAAAATTAGTTACTAGTCAGTATACCCGAAGGTTATTTATTTATAAGTTCGGAGTGTATAATGTAGAAAGTGTTTTCTGTTAGGATTGTATTCAATATAGAGTTTCATTCGCGCAGAAAATGCTCGCGGAGCGCGAGTGCGGCGCGGTGCGGTGGAGTAGCTCCCTCGTGCCTACCCTCCCTTACACAGAATTTATATTAGTGATACAGAACAACTTCCCAATGGCCTGTAATATTCTACAAGTACTACATTAAAAAACAGAATACAACTTTAAATGATGAATCGTATAAATTAACTTGTCATTGGCTTACGGTTTCAAAGTTACAAATATGGCACTTATCAGGTCTGTAGTAGATTAAACACTACGCACTATGGGGATGTTAGGATAGTGTAACCCTTAAAGTGGTCAATTAATTGACCAACTATTGCCGTGACCATTAATTGACCATGACATTATTTCTTCTTCTTAAATACAAATACGAATGAAATATTATAAGTTGTATTTTTGTATTATAAGTTGTTATCTTGGTGTGATAAACATGCACAGGCTAGACTGGTTATTGATAGGATAAGATAATTACACATATAATTATAGTATGATATTACGATAAAAATATTGTAGGTGAAGAAAAATATTAAAAACAAAAAATGAAAAAACAGAATTAAGTAGGGTGCAAAATTCACCACTTTAAACGGCCAATTCTTGAAATTTACCCTAAAGGAATACCATAAGGGGTGTTTGTCCCTTACAAATAGTTAGATTATATAAATAAGGCGGTCGGAATAGTTTGACCGATAGTGATCTGCGGCCGGCCCTCGCCGAGACCGTCTCACAAATTGAGTGGATTTTACGTAGATTTCTTTACTCATCTTATTATGTTACGTAAACTTTGTGAAGGATAGTTAAATATGATTCTTTTTTTGATAAAGAAACACGTTTATTTTAGAAAGTGTAAAGGAAATACGTATTTAAGGATAACTGCAATTAATTATCTCATAATTGGCAGTGTAGGGTTTCCCGGTATTAGCTGTTCTTATTGCTCGACTGAGTGTTAAGAACGCTCAATAATGGGAAAACCTAAGGATTTCTATTTCATTAATTGATGTTATTTTTTATGACAACAGTCCTCAACTAAAATAATAATAATAATGACATTTTTACTTACAGAATTTACCTCCTACGAGTACACTACAGAGTCATTGCTTTGTGTTGAGTAAAAAATAGATATTGAATAGTGGGTAGGATGAATAGCATCCTATTAATCATTCTCAGACTTTAACTGGCGATCCCAATGAGAATCAAATACAAAATAGCCTTTAAATTTAAACAAATCCTGACTGCTAATTGAAGATTCAGCAAAAAACCTACTGACACGGGTAACTTTCTATAAAGTTTCGAGAAGAAAATACCTTATTACCGAGATAAATAATCATATTAATCAATAGTATCCAAATATGGTTATAACGGCTGTTGTAATGTATATTTTGCAGTGTGGTCCGTTAACGTATGAGGTGGTAAGTCGATAGTGTCGGGTCGGGACGCCTCGCCACCCACGACTTCACTGGTTTCTTGTTACAATTTTATCTGCTTAGTAATACATTACAAATTGATACGATGAAACTGTTGCAGTGTTTTTATTCCGAACATTATTCAATAATCATCACTAATTACAACAATTCAACAAAGTAGTTTTGTATAAAAAATATTGTGTTTTTTTTAGTACTGTTACTAGCTACTTATTTCGTGGAATGATATATTATCTTCTTTATGCTAGTTTACTGGTAAATGAATCGTCTGAAATAAATTCATTTCTAGTAAAAAAGACTTGAATGCGGCGACCGAAATTCGACTAAGAAAATAAGAAATGCAATCTTGTAGTAGAATCAGACAAATAGCGGAATATCTGCAGTGACCAATTCAAATTGTAGGAACTATCGGGCTCCGCGCTCGAGCCGGGGATGGAATCCAATCAGCGAAACTAGTTCCACTGATGCCTATCACTAAACTTTCACATTCAAAGATTTGTTTCTCTAGATTAAATCAAAGGCGAATTACAGTAGCGGCGAAAAAGAAATATGGCGAGTCCGGCCCCGCGTGAGGGCGGGGGTGTCCTGCTGAAATTGCTTTTCAATCCCTCGGACTTTGGACTTGTAAAGAAGTTATTACCTTCCAAGGAGATAGCGGCGGGTCCGGCGATACGGATATATGTCTTTTTCATATGTAATATTCCTTTTTCGCGTTTTATTAATGGAAAATGTTTCGTGGGACAGTGCGGCCAGCTCTCGCCTTCGATATTAAAAAAGGCACTGTCGACTTTGTGCGGCTTCTTTTATGAGATTGTCGTAAAATAGTTTATGTTTCGCGGACGCTCAAAACGACTTACGCCTTCTATGTGTTATCATTTAAAGGATATTACTTGACTATTGTCTTTTACATAGGAAATTCGAGTATCGTCGCATGTGTTAGTCTACATGATGTTATAGTACCTTCCGAATTGATTCATATGAATTAATTAAATATTAATTTTCCAATTGTGTTTCATCTACACTACATAGATACCAGCTACCTGTGTGTTGCTCGTTTGATAATGTTCCCTACTCTAATTAAGTCCACTACACCAATGTTTGGAATTAATTAGTGTATTGTTTAATTGGCATCTCTTGTTATCTGTTTGTTTGGTTTATTTATTCATTAGTGGTGTTTGTGACAGCTGCTGCTGAGCCAGACGCCATTACCATGAATTCTATTGCCATGTGAATTTTGGAAAAGTATTGAATTATTAAATTATGGCTTGCTATAGAATAATTTAATTGTCCGCACCATGAATAGTAGTAGTGTACGAGTATAGACCCAGGCTCATTGATTGCACGTTGTTAACTTCTTTCATGCTATCAAATTTGAATTGATATTCTGAAACTTATTTTCAGTATGAATTAGGGTCTTTTACAGGCTTGTATAATACTGCTCTGACATTACTCCGCAATCTTGAGAATATTGAAATTAATTTTGCGAAGAACGATAGTACGTAATATAGCTTGCTCACCCAACAGGTGGCTGTTTCAAAGATATCGCAGTAGGATCATTTTGATAAATGTTTTACAACCTTTCTATATTTTTATAAGCCTTGGTAACAATATTAAGAATATATTTGCAATATAGATATTCATCTACCATCTCGTATTGTTAAACTACCTGTATTAATTCTATAATCAGATATTATGTGTTAGTGGGCATTGTACGTCTTATACCATACCTAAGTGTTTCTTATGGTTTTCTCACTATGAATTTTTATTTTAAGTTTTGACCACTTCTCTAGAGGAGCTAATCACATCGCAGCATCGCAGTGACCGGTGACAAAGATATAGTTTGTCAGAATGGTTTTAACCACCTAAGACACTGTCTTGGACTCGCTCATAAACACAGGTAACCTCATGTCCGATATTGTGAGTCGCGCGTGGAACAAGGCATGACTGAAGGCACTAGCAATCTGTTTGAGTAGGCAGAAGCGGACAGGTATTTACCCTAGTGTGGGAGTCGTACAGAGTTTCACTATAAATTACATCATAGGATACTCGTAATACAAAATGTGTGTTAGTGACATTACGTGTAAGTATCACTCGCAGCTCAGGGACAATCCGACCGGACGCGCGCATGGATTGATTACACCTGTCCGTCACGATTAATAGAATATTGTGTGTGATTCAAATTGAATTACGCGGCCATTGTCGAATTACCTGTGCGTGTATGTTTCGTATGGACTATTGGTTCTGAATATTTAGTAGCCAATTTAGATCGTGTTAGTATTGTGATTTGCGAATGAAGTTAATATCGAAAATTAATTTTGTATCGTGTTTAGTTAGTTTGATCTCATCCGTTATATGTACTCGTAGATATATTAATTGTCTGTTGGAGGCTCTTTGTGGTTCGCATTCAGTCAGAAGAACTTTTTGAAAAAAAAGGCTTATTATACACTTGTGAACTTTCTGAACTTTGGAAATACATATTCCTAGTATGAAAAGTATGATTGTACGAAAACCTTCTTTGTATTATATTAACACATTTATTATTTAATTATAACATAAATGAATAAGTACGGTGTATCGTCTCTATTATGTGATTAAAACAATATAAAACGTATAATTATACAACACATGATTACTGTAGATAAATTTGAATATATCTACAGTAATCATGTGAATATTACTGTAGATATATTCATATAATTTGAAAAAAATTCATGACTTTATGACTATGTTTCGCTGAAACGTGGTAATATTTTGTGTATGTTTGTACAGTCTGCTTTAGATCGATCTAATTCAATGATTTCTATCTAACTACCATAATTATATATCTTGTCAAATCAATGCAACTGCATTTTATATTTCTAGGATTGGCATGTTTATATTAATCTAACCCGTATTAAGACAGGGCTTGATAAGAATCGATACTTTGCAATGTCATACGCTTGAAAGTTCAGTTGAGACAGTCACGGGTTTCAATCTCATCTTGAATGCTGACGTTCTCCATTTCCATTTTTTTAAATGTTTCGATGTTTAGTTAGACTTCTTATTTTACGCTTCATAACATTTATTCATATTGTTCAGATATATTTCGAGTTGCGTGGGTCATATTCAAAATTACAGTTAGGTAGTGAGAGTGTATACTGGGTAGTCACAACATTTGTGTACTGCGTGTCAATCACCATCATCGATTCTTTGCGCTACGGATGTACCCAAATTGTAAGACATGCATGCCACTAGGATGTAACATGTTGATATAAGCGTGAAGTATATTCGTGAGAATTTTCAATTTTCAAAAAAAAAGAATCGGTTGTGTGCGAACGGACTCTCATTTTGACAGTCCGTAACCCTCGCGGTTTTCCGACCAATTAATCACGAATGTACCGTCGTTCAATATTTACTTAGAGCATTTATGAGTACAGATGCGTACACCGGTGTTTAGCCAGCTGTCTGTTTGCTTGGTCGTATCTCTAATAGCGCGTATTTAATTCGTTTTTCATGTAATTATGGAATGGTTCGGTAGTTATTTGTTAAGTGTTATTAACGCTTGTTTTGATTGTATTAATGGGTATGATAGAGAATATTTTTTATATCTTTTATGTTACCATTAAACGGGTAAACCATAAAATCATAATCTACTGCAAACCATGCTCGCAAATGGTTACTTTAGCTCATTGAGACATACACAATGCTATGTATGTATGCTTATAAAACCCTCCAACGTCAGTAGTGTGTTGAGCGTTACCGAACCGGTAAAAAGATGTTTTGCCCTTTTTAAACCACCCTGCATAGGAAAACCGTCTCTTAGGAAAACCGTGGTGTGAAAGACATTGTACAAAGTGGGAGCTCGCGCGACGAAATTCTTTCCGAACTATTTAGTAAGTGACGGTTCTATGAAGAACGACATCTAACAATGTGTATTATTTTTTGTTTCAGGTAATTTTCAGTAAACTTAACGACATGCTGCTCAAGTGAGTCAAGTTATAAGGGATGTAGGTACGTTCAATCGATGTGAATTATTCAGTAAAAAATGTGGTGTGTACTGCAATCGCATTGTATCGTGAATGCGCGTGATGGAATGTTTAATTTAATTGATGTAACGAAATTGAAAGCAATATTGAACCGAAACTAACCGCAAAAGCTGCGTGATTGATCGTATAATTTGTTCTCGTATTTACGTATGATCTTCGTATTGAGAAATATAGGTTGGTACGATTGAGTGATCTGTTAGTAGTTCCAATGTAAAGTATGGAATTGGAGTGCTTACTTTACCATGAAGTTTAACGTCTAAATGTCAAAGGTGCACTCTTGAACCATCTTGCTCACTTCAAATAAGTAAAATTACTTATTCGAAGCGTGTACAACGTAAGTTGTAACTTCTGCTTTGGGGCCCGTGAACGTCGTAATCGTCATTAAAAAAAAATAAGTCTCTCGTTTCGAATAGTTAACAATGCCTATAAGAATGAAGCAAGCATACATTTAGTAAAGTCTAGTGCATTTATGAGTCTTAAAACAATCACCATCTTGGACTCCCATAAATAGCAACAGAAACTTTGGGATCAATAAAAGAAAAGATCTACAAAAACTATTTTTAACAGATTATGTATATATATGTACCTATACACAAATTCTCCGCCATAAACAAAGCGTAGCTCGTGAAGGCTCATGTAACGGTATACGTCTGTTAGACTAATTTAGGTGGAAGATCATCCTCGTAATTAATCCACTTAGCAAGATCCCACGCGCGGCGGGTCGATGCTTTGAAACTCGATGCTCAAGTTCCACAGTTGCCTTGCTCCTTAGTTACTTTGTTCCTATGTTGCTTCTATCAACTCTAGAGCTCGGTTGGTCTCCCTTAAGCTACGATTAAAGAGGTAATAGATCAAGTTAAGTTAGGCTTTAAGTACACTTGTGACTCGATTTTATGAAGCTGTTAATTAGTTGGACGAATGCTTGCTGAATCTTATTGTTTGGGAGAATTTGAGTCTTATTTGCATTTTAGAACCTACTAGAATATGCTTTTTCAAAACAATTTTTAATTGATAGCAGTGCCTGCAATTTGAACACAGAGACAGAAGACAGCTTCAACAAACGCAATGATGATGATAAATATGATTGTGTCGTTCAATCATCAAGCGTCTTATTATAATTATCCATAAAATAGGTCTAATATCTACACATATACCTGAGTAGGTATAGATACAAAAATAAAATATATTCTCTCAAACAATCGATTTTTGTAAATTGACTGTAATGTTCGATCTAAGTAATAATCGATATAATTCAACCATTCACACATTACGCATTATGTCATACGTAATTTCTTTTGTGCTGCTTTTCTTGTATGAACTATAAAATAAAGTTGTTACTGAACATAGAAAGATATTACTGTAGCGTTAAGGTCCACAATGCTTTTGAGGTCCTTTGGGATCAGAACCATTCACACAATAAAACGTCAATAATGCAATAGCACTGTCACACAATGAGCTATTGTGTGAGTCATTCCCTCTTCAAAATAAGCGTTTAATTAAAAACATACGACCTTTTTTTATTGCCACACTTGAGTATTGAGTGCGTTCGACCCGTTTGGGGGCGCGACTGAATATGAGCTGATTATATTCATTCATCGTTGAGAATTCTAAATTAGGTGAATACCCGCTGATGAATTGATGATACCTTTAGAGATTTTTCTTCGTCATTAGGCGTAATAGAAATGCTCATATTGTGTTATTGACTTCGTTATTAATTACATAATGATGCAATGGGAACTTTGTTTAATAGCATTGTTAATTCGATTGTATGATCGGATACTTACTGGTAATGAAACATATATCGATGATTATTGTTGTAATTATTGCTGTAATTATTGAAATAATTATATAGCAATTAAATGTGCTAAAGACAGTATAGTACTTGGTAAATAAAGAAATATATTTGCTTTAGTAACAGAACACATGACATTTTTGCAAACATAGATAATACGGAAACTTAATATAGCGAGTAATAATAGTAAACCAGCTACTTGACAACCTCTGTGGCCTGGCGGTAATGTACGCGGCCACTACGCAAGAGGCGCAGGTTCAACCGTTGCATTGGTCTGATCGACCTCGGAGTGCACTTTAAGCCGTTGGTCCTGGTTGCCATACGAACATCTATAGCGGCCTTACGGGCACCTCTAAAAAGTCCAAAACAACTGGTCAAACTCCAATAGTTCGATATCGCTTTTGGGTTGTGGAGGTCAGATGGCGAACGCTTCACGGAAAATATCAAAGTTCAGCCAAATCCGCAGTTAGACTGGTACCTAAAGCGGATCCCATATTCCAATTCAAGAAGGGGAATAATAAACCAACTAAAATACCTACTTATAATGGATAAACAGTAAGCTGGTCGATCGCCGTCGACCAATGTAGCGTGACCCTTAGTCGTTTCGCAGTTACCCCAGAGATAGAAAATTGTTGCACCGGAAATCATTTTCACTAGTACAATATCATTAGGTGCTACGAATTAACGTTACGTAAGATAGAATACCATTAACTTAATTAAAATCGAAAATGCACATAGTTATTAGTTGTTTGATATCGGTATAACGATGGGTGGAAATTGTATATTAATTACCTATAGGAAATGAAATTAATTTAGTAACTAATTGGTTTGATCAAATGAGAATAGTACTCAACGTACCTCCGTGAGCCGGCACGCATCGATTTAATCAAATGTCCGTCATGATTCAATATCGGATGCAAATTGTGTTTTAATTATAATTGACCGGGTAATTCTATGAAGCACATGAGCATTGCCGTGAAGTGCTCTGTGTTTAATTACAAACAACTACGGTTTTATTACAAGAAGGTGTAATTGTTTATTAGATTAAGTAATTACATATAAATTGAAAGTTAAACGTTCAAATGGAGTTTCATTTTATATTATTGAAACAAAAACAAAACAGAAACTGTCCTAACGTCCATATAACGTCATCGATGTCTAGCTTTACCGTGAGTTTACACCATACTTAAACCAAACGGGTGGTAAGTAAGTGTTATTTGCTTGCACTGTTGCAGTCTAAGTGTAATACGAGCAGTATAAGTACCCATATTGTTGTACTTCTCCATTCCCAAGACCAAAGTGACGTCTCAAATTATCTTTATGTCGCTGTGGACAGCTTACTTGCATTCCGTAAAAACTGTGAGAACATCAAGCAAAAAGTACGCCCTTGTAACAGTCTCTTGCGCATGTTAGCCCCATCAAAATAGGGTCATTCGGTTGACGTAAACGTTGTGCGTACTGCAGGGCTAGTGACTAGTACGCCATAAAGAAGAATTGCCATAGTCCTAATGATCCAAATTTTTTGAAAGAACTTCTAAAGAGGGTTTTAAGGACTTCTAACATTTTCTAAAAATATAATAGTTTTAATATGTTAGGCATTGTAGAAATTTCGATAAAATGAAGATAGTTGCTGTAGAAGTATTTGCGGTTTATCTCCATAGCTCCAAAAGAATGCGCTCTATTGTTAGTGAAGTGATCATGTGATGAGTTAGACTTGTCTGCAATCTTTATATCTGATTTTATATATCTGATTGCATTATACCTTCATAGGCTTTCTATCAACAAGTACAGATCGTCTGTGACTATGCATTCCATTAAACTTGCCAGTTGTTGTTTGTCTTTAGACCTTATTGAATACAGAAACTTGTCCACCTCGAGGCAAAATCTTTTTTGAGAACACTGGAACATTAAACAATTTATTAATATCGTATCGTATCGTAGAACACAATTACACTATTTGTTGTAGCAATGTCACTTTTCTCACGATACTGTGTTTAATTAGTTAGTGCACAAATATTAGTTACTCAAGACTTTAATTAGAAACTATTAGAAACATATGTAGGTACTTATAAATGTAATCAAATACTTGATTAAAACTTATAAATATTATTACTCATAAGAAAATGTAGTAGGTTTATTGCAGGCATTGTTTGTTAAGTGTTTAGTTTGTTAGTATTCTTAATTATTATTTACTTATTTACGTTTTTACGTTATTTAATAAGACCTTTTTTTAAAAATAATAACCCTTTTTCCTGAGAATTTCACTTTATCTTGCCATCAGGCGAGGTGAAATTATGTAACCGCTGGTTGCGTATTGTTGTTTCTGGTAGTAAATAAAACTTTCAGAGCTCTTTGGGTGTACATATTATTAGAGTAGAGAAAATTTTGATTCTTGGTTAAGTTAAAACAGGTTGTATTGTAACTTCAGTTGTTCAATGACAGTGTGATCAAACAATATCCTTGAGCATACTGGCTCGTATAACCTTGTTAGTTCCACTCGAATTCATTAAGAGTTACTGAACTGTGAACATGCATTAATCATAATCTGATCTAACGTGAGTCCGAGACTAACGAATTAATCATACATAATAATGTCTATTAATTAAATTAATTGTAGGTCACGTTTAACTAGAATACTCAATAATTGTTAGCCACAGTTATATGAATAAAGGATGTAGGCATTTGTTTTTTTATAAATAGATCACACGGAATTTTGGTTGCCATCAAACCGGGACCATCAGCAATAGTAGATTAAAACAGTGAGGTTGACTACCGTGACAAGTCTGCTAGTAATGACGAGTATACCAGTAGTAGATGGCTATTTTTTGACCCCCCAGGGACACAAAGTAATTAATTAATTAAATATTATTATTGATTAATAATTTCTTCATCTTCAAATCTCATTCAACTTTTATACCATGTGTAGACGACCTCACTCATTTTTAGCTGCAGAGTTATTTCTAACGCCAAATTCTAGATCCGACAGTTAACATACAACCCATGACAAAGTACCAGCTTGACGTAAATAGACTCGCCCCCTAGTACGTGGGACCAAAAATCATAGTTGGCGAAATGTGGATGTTAATGTATCTCTGCTTATACATACATACATACATATAATCACGCCCTTATCCCCGGAGGGTTAGGCAGAGGTGAATTATCACCCACATTTCACCAATATTTGTATTCGGTCGCACGTAATAGGGGGTGAACCTATTGCCGTATTTCGGGCACTATTGTTGACTCGAGCCATGCATCTGAGGCTGAGTCTGACAGTCCATATACATATATCTGTCCGATGTTAAACAGCCCTATCCCTTAGTCACCTTATACGACACCACATGGGAAGAGATGGGGTGGTCCAAATTCTATTCTGCCGGGAATCACGCGGCGAGTATCTCTGCTTATCCCTTCGGGAATTTATAGAAACGAATTGAATGAATTAAAAAGATTACATACCTTTCAATCTCGATAAACAGGTATAATGTGTTATATTGACAAGCAAACCCGTGAGTGACAGCTAGTTTATAACATGTTGTTCAATCACTAAGTGTCACATTAGGTATGTGGGCTGGCATTACTCACTGATTAGGCGTGTCAGTAACGCGTGTTATGCACTCAATTAGCCCACAACACGAATTAACCCTTACTCAACTATTCTGAGATTATCCATCTAATGTTATTTGTTTAATACTACTGTGAGATCACGGTAAATTCAGAAGGATTAGAGGTAATCCCATTGCCCGGATATCCGATGGTGTGGTGTTAATATTCGATAGTTCATTTTTTATTTTAGATATTTATGTATAGATCAATGTACTCTAGTAGTAGATTTTAGTACGAGTACATGGAACATTGTTGATAAATGATCCGCATTCTAGAGTAAATAGTTAGATAGAGAAACATCCAGATAGTCGGATGTTACATCCGACTATCCGGAGAAATTACCATGTTTTTTTTAAGTAAACGAACTAAGGTTTGATAATTATTTTTCTTTCAGCTTATTTTCTAATTAATTAACTAACAGAGATTAAGAATATTGATAATCTCATATATATGGTCTTCTGTCAAACATAATAACCCGCTAAATCATTTTAATGGTTATTCCCCTTGATCATATTAAGATCTGAACCTGCAGGCTCATGCTGTAAGAACGTTTCGAACGACCGAACAGATTTGGTAGTTGAATTCCCGTTGAGATTTCAATTGCGCATGCTCTAAATTTGGTGACGTCACGCTAGAGCATGCGCAATTGAAATGTCACCTCGAATCTATCTGTCAAGTGCGTTCGATCGTCCAAAACGTTCTTACAGCATGTGCCTGCTCTGGTCGGTCTCGTAAAAATATAATCCAACAAAAAGCAAATTGAAAGTAACAAAGAACATACTTATGTATTAGTTAACATTAATGTACTGTAATATAATGTACCTTAAGTGACTATAAATTTGAGTCTTAGATGACAAAACTTACTCAAAAATGATACTAATTTAAAAAGGATCACCCACTACATGGATACTCCAATACCCGCCATAACGTAGAGATGTTTAGTTCGAACATATATAAAACGAATCATCGACGATATCAAGCACAACACTATTCATTGTAACCGCATCGGTTAGGCATTGCACCAATAATACGCTCAATTAATTAGCGAGAGACTGACGTGTACCACGTACTTACCTAATTAATGTCCCAGAACCGAGCCAACAATGCCCGTGTTATTATAATACCGCTAACTGCCACTGATTGAGTTACCTAACATAAACATTGTGTTCTAATACAGCCACAATACGTTTTGATTAGCTAACTACTTTGTTGTATCGAGACGCATAATGCGTGACAGCATTACTATAGAATTACTTTTTGTTACTTGGAATTCCATTAAAATACGCTACAGATAGCGTGGAGAATTTCTAGGCTTAATTATTAATGTGTCACTACTTCTAAACTAAATATCTGCTTAGGTTTTTGTCAAGTCGAAAACACGCGGTGATCATCTGGTATTACCAGTATAATATGGGTAAATAGGTTACAGCATCGCGTTATAATTTATTACAGGTATTATAATGTTAAGTTAACAAAAGTAACTTAGTGTTATGTTATAATACATACTTATATTACGTAGGTATTATACTATTACTACAGTATAGCGACTTTTTATGACTTCTACATTTTTGTTGTGACTCAACAAAAATGTTTGTACATTATTGTCGGATTGCATATTTCAATAGCTGAGTCGAGTCACACTGGTCGATTTTCTTACTTCTGATCAATGGATTCAGATTTCCGATATGTTCAGATAACTATGGAAAGTCATCTTTAATAAAATTATATTTTCAACAGGTGTCATAATTTTATTGTTGACAAAACTGTTACTTTATTATGTTATTTTTGAGTTTGGACCTTTCGTTTTTTCGTGGCTTATAAATCGTTTCTCAAAGATTTTTATAACTGTGTTAAATATTATGCGAATGAAGAAGTAATTAGTTTTTTGTGACTTAATGTTTAATGTAAATTTAATTTGATGTAAATGCGATAATTCATTTCAATAAATGCAGTTACTTCAGATGCTCATGAAACATATGCCTATAGGCTTTACGACGTTTAATCATTGTTGTACCGAACACGTACATATTTAAAAAAGGGAGTGTGTCTTCTATACTCAAGTTCAATTTGTCTCAGACAATCACAGCATCAATGTGCTCCAGGACTGTGACGAATCCAGCCGTCTACATAGTTACCTATAATAATAAAGAACCCTCCAGTCCTTTCCATTTGTGTTTACACATTGAAGGGGCGCTATGCAGTAGACAACAAAAAAGCTTGGATGAACTAAATTAAACTGGCTTCACTCGCAGTCTAAACAAACCTTATATTTCAAACGTAGAACACCATTAGTCCGATTTAATTAAGGATTCTTCATAACGAAAATGTAGTCGCAGTTGGTTTCGAATTCTTTTTTTTATTTTCATTCGTTTATTAAAACGCAGGCTTCACACATCATTGGTTTGCATTCCAAAATTTTCCAACGCTTTTACCAAAATACGTGGTCATACGATGCCCGACAGATTCATCTTACTAAGGACCCTCATATAAACGACCTTTATAATTTAATTTAATTAATTTTAGTAACGCGTTGTGCGATGTCAAATTAATATTATTACGAGTACAATATAACGTCAATAAGTCACCTTCGAGCCACGAAATCCGAGGGGCGAAGGGAACAATTTAGCAGCAATTTTAATAATAAGTCGCTGGTATTTCTATTATAGCTGGCAGGCGATCAGGTGGGTTGCCGCGAGGGGTTTAATAACTCACGATTAGCCTATTGGAATCGCTCTGAATGTTTGCTATTTTTTCTATATTGCATGTATGAGAGCTTAACAGAATGGAAATTAAAAATTGTTTGCAGTAGTTATGAAATAGCTGACATCATCTAATCTAAACCAACTGAAGTACTATAAGCAATTAATATAAAAAAAGTATGTAAGTACTCGGAATTTAATTTTATGGAGCAATTTTATTAAAATATGGAATGTAGTGGTTGGTGTTGTGAATATGAAATATTGTTAGATATAAAAGTTGTTTATTAGACCCAGTTTTAAGTTATTTTTAGACACGTGTCGTGACCATAGACTGATCAGGTAAAGCTCATCAAGACGGAATTACGCTCGTCTGAAAACGATCTAGAAAAGAGAGTAGACATCTTGACTGTAGGAAATTTTATTAGCAGGTGAAGGGAAAGACTATGTCATAAAGAACTAAGTAAGAACATAACTACCATATTCCAATCCAACAAATTGATCATCTTAGATTAAATAAGATGATCCAAGATCAATTGGAGAGTTTGTGCTGACAGTGGGAAGACTAAAGCCTTGTCCTGCTTTGTGCTTACAGGGTTGGCAGCGCGACTGTGACTCCTCTGGTGTTACAAACGTCCATAGGCCACGGTAACCACTTTCCATCAGGTGGGCCGTGTGCTTGTCTGCCACCTATGGGGTATAAAAAAATCAATTCGATGTACGATAAATGTATTGTTTTTGCTTGTTAGGTAGATAAAAATGTATTTTAATTTTACAATTAAAATTAATCAGATATGGCTTATTATAAATCATAAATAAGGATATTAAATTTAAAATATTTCACCGCAATAGTTTGGACGCGAGTATTTTAATTAAAAATGATAACGTGTAATGTGCAGTGTGTAGACTCCCTTCATGGTAGGGGTGGTTTTTAATTATTAAAATTCTACGCCGCCGGCGTCTGCCGATATTGCTTTGATATGGGCCTGACGTTGTATTACCGACTATTACTTGCATGCATGGCACTGATTCATCAATTTGGTAAGTACTTTATTAAATACGCAGCCAGTCCAGAGATACCTGATTACTAATTCTTTGACCGTCAAAGATGAATTGACATCCTTGAAACCTAGATACGCAGGCACCCATCTCACAACAACTGCAAGTACTACAACATTCTTTCTAGCCATCAAAGCAAAATAAACCCAGCACCTATTTATTAGGAATAAGTGGGTCATTTATCCTTTTATATAAGTGATTATAAATGATAGTGAAATGTAGGATTTATAATAAATGAGTGAAATGAAATGATATCTTAAGTCTTAAAACAACAACGCATTGTAGAATAGGTAGGTATAGAAATAAATTTAGTTAACTTGTGCGGAATCACAAGTGCGGGATCTAAGTCTTCTCTTTTAATAATTTTGCTGAGACAAATTACAAATTACAAGCATTTTTATATATAGTAACAGTGGGTAAAACGTAATGACTACTTGTAGTTAAATGCGTTCTTGTCCATAGCAAGCATATCTGTTTCAAAAAGAGCAAGTGCATCAACAGCAATGAATATCTTCTGCAATAAGAAGGAATAATTAATATTATGCAAGAATATATTCTGAGATTATATTTGCAGATTTGTTTTACATTTTTATTTAATACGACATCTCAACGGCTTGATGATATTTCATTATACGTTTGACAATAATTCCCAGAAGCATTATCATTTTCAATCAATAGATAACAATGATTGAGTAATCGGCTGGAAAATTCAAGTATTTATTCTGTTGTGAGGGGACTTTTTTTTTGCTTGAATCCAACTGTTTGTTCTGTAAAAATATCAATAGATGTTGCACATATTTTTTTCTGTGCAGTCGCGCAGTCGTATTCAACGCGTTACATGGAGCCTGCAAAATGAAAATAATAACGGAATGTTTTAATTTCCCTGCGAGTGACAGGTCACGTGCTCCCTCCGCCCGCACACCCTTTGCCCCCAACTGTCATCATCACTGCTAAGGACAATTAGCATGCTCATGAGATTAAACAAGAAGAGTGCGCGTGTTTGCTCGATTTTTTTACAACCGGCCTCGCCCGCGGAACCCTTGTCATGTTAGACTCGATTTGTGCTCTACTGAACACTATAGATATCATAATCATGAGTAACATATATGCAAATCAAATGATAATAACAATGAGTTAATAATAAGCGTGGGTTTAACAGCATTATACCTTTCGCATGTGAAGTTTGCTGATTTCCTGCGGGGATCTAATATTGCTTGCATTGAAAAATTTACAAATCTATTTGCAAAAATTTCTCATGAAACGTCATGATAGTTGCAATCTTTGAGATGGTCTACTAGACATTGACATGGCATAACCATAAAATAGAATAGTTAGTTCAGCTGTCTTCGACTTCACGTTGTATTTTTAGCAGTATCTGCTTTCTTTTGTATGTTGACATATATGTACCAAGTAATGCCTATCCCCATGTTGAAATATTTTGGCAAAATACAATTTCTTTGCCTAAAGATTTTAACATTACATTATTTAAATTTTACAGCCTTATTTCAAGGTTAAGAACTTTTGTATTGCTGTCTTAATTATTATATACCTTAATTTCGCTTGCATTTTGAAGTTTTCTTTTATGTTTTAAGATAAATTTGACACTTTACATTAAACCCATTTCCGTATCAGAGAAATTATAGCAAAAATCCATACTTATTATATTTAATTATATTATTTTAAGTAACAGTAGTTTAAGGCTTCAGTTCATATAACAGTTTTCCTCTTAAACTGCTGTTCCATTGTGAAGTGGAGTTTTCTGTAAGTATTTCCCTGTATTTCCCCAGACGGGTGACTCAAACCAAGAATCCCGTTATACCCTACCTCTTGTAGAAATTCTAAATTGCTCAAAGCTTTTCGAAATTTTTGCTAGATATTCCTAATTTTTAAACAGTTGTCACCCGTTGGGACTCGTCCCAGGTTCAAAATACTACAAACAGAAACAAAGTGTTCTTTGTTCGTTTTTCTTTCAGTCTTTGTTTTTTTAACATTGCTATCGCATTCATATTCTTGTTTTTAAATATTATGCGATGTAGTTTAATAATTTGTAAGGTATTCTTGAATGAATATTATATCATAATGTCAATCCCAAATAATATTTGCTTATTCTGTAGTACAAATGAACAAATCCTTTAATTAATTCATAACATGTTCGAATGAGATTCCTTCACGTTTCAATTTAGAGAAATGATTACCAATAAAGGCGCACGAGCGGAAAATTAAATGCGATTGTTGCAAGTGTTAGATTTTCGTGAGTTGGCCCTCGGAACAATGCCTGGATTACGAATTTACTGCAGTCACACTCGCCTGTGTATAAATAAGTCGAATGGAGAACATCCTATTTAATTTTTGAACTATTCATTGTTTATGTTGAAAAACACTACACTTTTGACGCATACTAATCTGCCGAATTGGTCACTTATATTTAAGCTAATAAGTTGGATATTATTTTAATCGGATTATTAAGAAGGAAACAGCGAAATAAAACAGAGCATAATCCGATTGAATATGAACCAATCATCCAATATAAATCATAATTAAAAAATGACCAAACATTTTATTCAGAAATGTTGTAAATAATATGTATGATTGGTGAAATGTGGGTGTTAATTCACCTCTGTCTTGCCCTCCGGGGATAAAGGCGTGATTATATGTATATATGTACCTACATATGTAGAAAATATTCAGAATTTATTATTTTATATTAAAATATGCAAATTACATAAATAAAACGTATAAATAAATCAACATTTGTAAAAAAATGATTTTTTTATTAACTGCATTATCACTCATTTGTCTACATTGCGATCAAGCAGCTTGTAAGTAAATGAGGCGAAGGGGCAAAAGTCGCTTATAATAGACGTGTTGCAATTCGGTCCAATTAAAATTAATTAGCTACAGAACACTGTGTGCAGACCGAAGCAACAAATCAACGAAAGATACAACTTGGGATAGCAATATTCAGGGCTAAGGACGCGGTCCTTGCTATGATAGTCATTTGAATTTGTACGCCTACGACGTTGTAATAAAGTTTTATTTCCACTACCAGGGTTGTAGTTTCATGTGTCCATTTTTATGTAAAATTATATTTTGTATTTTTATTGTTTTGTTTGATTGTGTATGTCTTTACGATAATAACTGCACACTATTGTTTAGTTTACTTACTGAGTACTTTGTTCATTGTTTTTATTTAATTACATTGCAAGATACTTAATGAAATGAAATGACATTCAAAACGAAACTTGGGTACCATTTTGATGAAAGTTCAAGCTAAAGTTCGCTGTAGCACTGGAATAAGTTAATTGCCTAATCTAAATAATCAAACATGCAGCGTGACGCGTGAGTTCGCTTCCAGGGAGTGATTTTCTCGCGATCAAAAGGTCGAGAGCGCCAAGATTTTCAAGGTGTTTACGCGATTCGTTCAACATAGTGCAACAACCTTTTCTACATGCGTTTCTTACGAGATAAGTACAATTTTATTGACCATACCTAAGTAGCTAATTTTAGTTCCGTGCAGCTGGTCGAGTACACATAGGAAGAAACATAATTCTTTGTTCTTTTTTTAAATTTGATATTTTTCTGAAGTAAAATTATATTTTTGTTAGATATTCTAGTATCTTAAAAACTTTAAATTCCAAACATGAAATATGGTATTCATCTTGTTAATATTGTATTTGAACATCATATTACCTTACGCTGTTAAGTGTTTTATTTGAGCTTCCAATTAAAAAAGAAGTATATCCAGTATGGTTTAATGAAAAAAAATAAAAAAATTATGCTATCCGTGTCTGTCACCTGTCACCATGTTATATCGCATTTAAAGCTTTTTTTCTGAGATTTGAGAAGTTTTTAATTCACTAGCTCTGTGCCCACGACCTCGTTACGTAGACTTAGATGTAGGTTTTCTTACGAGATATTTGAATACTATTTCTAAAATGAAAGCAGGCTAAGTTACAACTTATACCAACCAGCCACTTCGGAGATTATCTGAAAATCGACAGATATGCTTTTTGTTTTCTGATAAATACGTTTTGTAGGTACTGGATATGTATTTATAAAGAATCTACACTTCATTATTTACTTGTATAGATAAATTCGTTATTCTAATAACATACGAACATACTAAGTATTATACGTTTAAAAAAACGCTATACGCCTAGTGATGTGTAATTTGGAACTGTTATAATAAAAACAGTTATTTTCGTAGTCAATTTATCATTGTGCCGCGCGGGAGGAGACGTTGTTAATCATATCTGGTACGATTGCCAAAATAACTTGTATTCCTAGTGAACGATGATTTATGATGGTCACGTGTTAATTACAATATTACATATGTCGTGTTTAGGTTACTCCTATAGCCATTGATTTTGTCACTTGTGTTGCTGACTGACCAATGACAAAATTGAACTGAACTTTTGCAAAACCATTTTATTTTTCATAATTTTTTGATTTTTACCGTTAACAAAAATTAAGTTACATACCTTGATCTATTCCGGACTTACTTCCGGGCAACAGTTAGTAATAAATTATTTTCAGACTAACTTCAAAAATTTAAGCATATATTTTCGTGTAGTAATTTTTTGTGTGGCAATTTTAAATCCTTTGCTTTTTACTAACTTCAGCTGAAACATGAAATAAAACAATTAAAAGAGTACTTGATACACGTAACTTGACAAAGGTCACGTTAGACATTGTTATGACCTTTAATAAACTTCTCAGGTGTTGTTACGTATAAAAATCCCAGCAATTCAATTAGCGGGAAAGCAGGGCGCAGAGCGCGGAGGGCGGTGCCTAATAAACATAATATAAATAATCTGTGGCGATAAATCTGCAGCGCTTTATGGCAGGAGTGGGTTGTCACTCCGTCTAATTAGCGCTAGTGGTGCTGTAAGCGTTTTAGCGGTGGAGCGCTTGGTTACGTGCATTGGAAATGGTTCACGCGTGGCTGAGGTGAAAACTTTGTGTAGTGAATAGTGAATAGTATTTTGGTTAGTTTTATTTCAAGATGGAGCTTAAAATGGTTTTCGGAATAGATAATAAATATTGGAGTTACTTTGTAGTTACGAAGTAAAGACTTATAATATTTACCAATTTAGTTCTATTGGTAGACCTAAATACCGAAACAACGAGAACCCTTAGACCTACCTACCTAAACTAACCTAACTAACCTACGTATAAAATGAAAAGATAAAAATGTTAAATGTAATTTTTTATACCATATAGAAATACAGCGCTTCAGCAGATGAATTTCTGTGGCACTTGTCAAAGCACTCTTCATCAGGCTTAGTTAATTATGAGGACATATCAGCTTTATTATAATTACTCATTTTAATGTCGCTGCGCCTAGTGTCTGCGACACCGGCAATGGCCGAGCCCGCCACGTACAAAGTTTTATTCAAAATATTGCGTGAGTGTAACTCTTTCGTTATTCTTAAGGCATGGTTAAGAAAATATAATCTTTACGTCGAAATCATTGACCAAAATAACGAAATAATTATGTTTGTTACAATCTAAATACAAATAGAATATATTCATGCAAAAAAATTACATAGAGCGGGAATTAATCACGCGACTTCTGAAGTAGCAGTCTACCGCTGCAGGCCGTGAAATGACAATATTATTTAATACGTGTTAATAATACTCGTTTACTTTCCCTAAAGGGCGTTATAAGTATAATATCCTACAGGGATCGTGTTACCTAATTATATTAATTGTTTTACTACTAAACACTAATTGGAAAACCTATTATAGTAGGAACAGACATACTGACTGTAATTATTCTTCGGTATGATTCGTTTTAATTGCTTGTTATTATTGTTCGACCTCTCATTAGCTACGCTCCAACTTATACCACGTGAGGTAGTTATAAAATAATTGGGCACCGAATCGTATTTATAAAATGTTATTTCTATATTAAATATTCGGGTAACGGATATATTCGGGTAACAGGTATTTACAGGATATTGAAATCACTTCAAATTATACGGGTACGTACCTAAAATGGCAGCTCAATCAACTTAACGGTTATAGTTGAAACATATTGATTGAGTAGTGTATCAGCGCTTGTGCTAAATAAATTTATTTATTTATTTATACTTTATTGTACACACATATATTACACTAGCACCGCGCCGCGGTTTCACCCGCGTAAATCCTGATCCCATGGAAATATAGGAATAAAAAGTAGCCTATGTTACTCACGAAGAATGTGGCTTTCTAATGAAAAAATAATTATTAAAATCGGTCCAGTACTTTTTGAGTTTATTCGTTACATACAAAAATACAAATCTTTCCTCTTTATAATATTATATTATATATTCAATCAAATCAAATCAATATAGTATAGATTAATATAAAAAGATAAGATGTAATGTACAAAGGCGAGCTTAACTCAAAGTTGAGTTCTCTTCCAGCAAACGTTTATTTTTAATGAGAATTTCCGTGAAACCAGTAAGAATATGTGCATAATAAATTCACAAGAATTTTAAACTTTCAAAAAGTTAAAATAAGTTTACTATATAGGTAAATAGTTACTTCATCTGAAGTTATATAATGTTGCTTCATCCATACAATATTGCATGCAGCCAGCAGATACCGAGATATTCGAAATTAGACTGACAAGACACAGTACGTTTAAATATAGACCAAAATGTACTTAAATTCCAATGTTACAAATGAAAGTCTTGCTTAAAATTCCAACCTAAAAATAAACTTACGCGAATTGCTGGATACGGAAAAAGGGTGTACAGACTGTACAGGGCTTTACCATTTTTAGGGGCCAAAGTAAATGTCAATAGCTATAAGATAAGATTTGCTTGGGCCCTCGTCTATCGTTGATTAGTGCTTCAAAAATGGATGAAGGTCTGGTGCAGGCTTACCTCTCAGTCTTGAGTGGTCAGACGACAGTCGTCACTCCTAGAAAAGCGAATAGTTTATACATAGTCAAAAACTAACATTATCATCATTACAACTCAGTTAGCTAGCACAGTTTCAGTTCAGTGCCTCAACGATGGATGACGCTCTGGCTTACCTCTCGTTGTTAGGAGGTCAGACGGCAGTCGCTCCTAGAAGAGCGAATAATTTATAGGTAATAAAAACTAACATCATCATCATCACAGCTCAGCCGGTCAGTCAGCAAAGTTTCAGTTACATATAAAGCTTGCACTTCGTACCCCGGGCCGGCTTTACTATCTCTCTACCCCAGAGGAAAGCCTACGCTAAAACTTCACTCGGCGTATCAGCATGGTTCTAGGTAAAGTGGGCCCCTGATGATATTGATGGGTTCCTCATATACCCCCGTAATATAAGCTCATACAAACATACATACAATCACGGTTTTTCACCAATCATTGTATTCTATTCGGTCCCACTTGAAAGCCTATTGCCGTCTTCTGGGCACTATTGTTGACTTGAGTCATGCATCTGAAATCTGTAGTTATCTATCTGAAGTTAAATAGCCCTATCCCTTAGCCGCCTTGTATGACACGGCATAGGAAAAGATGGGGTGGTCCAAATTCAGCTCTGCCGGGAAACACAATTACTGTAAAAATTGTGGAGAGAATAAACTTAGTGAATTACAAATAGAGTCGAATTTGGACCACCTCATCACTAGCCTATTGCTAGTGATGAGGTGGTCCTTACCTGCAATTACGTGGGACTGAATTCAATGATAGGTGAAATGTGGATGTTAATTCACCTCTACCTAACCCTCCGGGGATAAAGACGTGATTATATGATTAGATGTAACAAATAGAGTCCAGATCGTCACAGGTCCTGATAACCGAGCGCAGTGAATTATTTGTGACGCGTTGATATGAGTGTTAGGTGTTGTTACGTAACGCAGCCAGCTACAGAATCATCCCGCGGCTGGTATCACGTGCACGCACCATTACCTCCATAATTTAATTAGTTTCGAGTGATCATTTCATTAATAGAGGCGATATTTGGCAAGCGAGAGCGCTCGCCCGCGGCTTTGTCAATTTTAATTAAAGCCCGATAGGTGGACCGAAATGTTGGAATTCTTCATTAATTAGTCCGGCTCGAGATTTCTAATAATTTAATTAATGGATGGAGTTAATAAGCTGGCCATCCTGTCGGTATTCCTGTAACGCGGTACTCACCGACACGTCGCTACTGTACAACATTCAATTTGTTGAAGTATGTGTGCCGAAATGTCGCACCTCTCGGGGCACATACCGAATGTTACATTATTGCTTGATGACTTCATTATTATATAGCTATAACCAGTAATAGTAGCTTGTACGTGGAACTGGGAACTTGGTATTTAATCGAGGTGGAGTTGTTACCTAATCGTATTGACAATAAAATTTAGAATCACGTGTATGATGTTTCTTTGTAGTATATAGGTACATACCTATATTTATATATTTAGAGAAAAAAAAATTGATAACTCTAAGAACCCATAATACAAGACATGCTCATTCTGGATGTAGATAAATAAATATTTTACAACATTCTACACATCGCTACCTGGACCCATCCTAAGCATGGCATAACTAGCTTGTGTTGTGGAATCTAGAATTTGAATAAAAATACTCAGATTTCTTTGTAAATAAAATAAATATATATAATAATAATATAATATATTCCACGACATTCTACACAACGCTATGGTAAGCATAGCTTAACTAGCTTGTGTTATGGGATCTAGAATGCGGATAAACATACTTAGATACTTTTTTTTTGTAAATATATACATATTATACATAGAAACACCCAGACCAATGAAAATATACATATTCATGCATACACATATTTGCACTGAGCGGGAATCGAACCCGCGCCTCCTGCATAGCAGTCGAATGCTCTACCGCTACGCCACAGAGGCAGTGAATTAGATGACACTGTGTGCGATTCAGAATAATGGGTTTTGGGGTTGTGTTTGTCTAAAAAATGACATCATTATATTGTAAAGTTTAATGTTTATATTATACCTTCAACCACCTGGCTCTGATATTGTTTATATTAAAGTGCATGATGAAAAATATTACAGATGCAATACTACAATTTTATTGTTACGCAAGACTTCATTGTCATTTTATAAACGATTCCGAGTTAGTGCCTTTATGCAGTAATGAACAGTTTGCGTTTAAATATACACCAATCAAAACCCAATGTCTCTATAATTTCAGCGAAATTACACACTGTTGTTTTTCTAACAATAGGTAGAAACTGTCATGCAGTAATGATATCATGCAATGTTTTTAATGAATCAGTTTTCTGCGTATTATCGTACGTGTACTTGTTGGCTATGCAACTCTAACAAATTGCACATTATTACGGGTTAGCATGCGGCATTTTCCTTCCAATGACATACAATTGTCCAGGAGCTCTTTGATGTAGAATGTCAGGCAAATTGCCGACTTTTGTTCAATAATGAACGTAGGTAAGTATCGTATTATGTAACTAAGTAAAGAGCAGGTCCCTTGTGAAAATTGTTTACGTGTGTACTTAGCTTACCTGATGAAATAGAGAATTTCATTATGTCTCTCCTTGCTTATGATGTATGCTTGAAAGTGGTTCTTTGTCGAAGCGATTTAACAATAGCTCTGGTTAAATCATATTTTATTTTGGAATTTTGCTGTTTGGCATCTCTTTCCGGATATGGCGTGAATGGCATCTGATAAGATCTGCAGCAACTTGGCTATCTGCAATGGTAACCATCAGTCCTGAAACATATTCTTTTGCCTACCTTCAGACCAAAAGTCAGAAAACTGTATCACTTTTCATACTCTTATCAAACGAACAATTCACTTATTCTTTTAATCTTTTCTAAAAACTACTAAACTCGTGTTCCAATATTAAATAAATATTTTATTTTAGAAATTTTGAAAGGTACAAGGGTATTAACTATTAAGACAGTCCAACGTCCCGTGTAAGTAAACATTAGAGAAGTCATAAGTATACATTTGCTGTATTAGCAACACAACGTCCGGTAGCCCTACGCCCTTTATCTACGAAAACGCTGCGGGCGAGACGACGTCAAAGTACCTCAAAGGATGCTTAATATAAACGTTGGTTAATAAAATGTACTAATATTTACTTTATAGTTCGACTGTGTATAACATCCTCTGGGAAGCTTGGATGTCTATTGTTTGCTCGGAAATATTAGTAAGGCGATTCTGGTAGATTGAGGACGCTACAAGAATACGAGCTTTAATTAGACTTGATTAAATCATAAAATACTAGCGAGTCAATGTCTTGGTATATGAAAAGATTATAGGAAGAACTTGAATGAGAGTGGTGGCAAACTAACATAGGTCAACCCTATGTTTGCCATCACTCTTCTTTTCTTGTTGATGGCACGATATGATGCCATCATGCCTATGTTTTATATTATACCTATTTGGTTATCATAATTTGGAGGTTTATATTATTGTGAGTAGGTACTACCAGCTTAGTTATCTGAACCTTCAACGCTGTATCTTAATTATCGTCGAAGTATAGTTAAAAAAACAATTGGCAGTATATTATTTGAAGCTAATTAACTGAGTTGGTATAAAGGCTCAGAGAATGATGGTAAGTATGTATAGGTATTACGATATTGTACTGTTGCCCTGTATGGGACGGCATGGCGCGGTGTATCAATGTCACCCGTAAAGGTGACGAACGAAATAGTCGCATGCAGCCAAAATATGTTGTGGGACAACATTAGGCATGAGTACACAAAGGAAGTTTGAAAGTATAATCATAGAAAATTACAAGGAAATTTGTTGTTGGTCCCGGTTCCTCCCCTAAGGAAAGTAATTCCATAAGGAAAAATTCATGTGTGTATGTGAACGAGCGGAGAGGTCGGGTTAGGAGACTATACTCGTGCATGGACTATGTGAAAGATGATGTGGTCAGGGAAGGAGTGAATGTTGAGATGACTGCAAGCAAATGTGCATAGAAAAACCACACATGCAATTTTAATTTAGTGAGTCCAATACATTGTCCAAATTACAATATCTAATTACATTTTTTTATTTCAGATCTTTGTTGATGATCTTTGAATAACTCATATATAACATAAACTCACGTCTATATCCCCGAAGGGGTAGGTAAAGGTGCTAGCACCCACATTTAGCCAGTTTTATGTTTAGGTCCCAATGTAATAGGTGGCGAAGCCTTTTGCCATTAACCGGGCACTTATAAACCTATATAAATACGCACATAACTTCGAAAAGCATCGAAAAGTCATAGGTGTGTGCCATGGTAAAACCTGGGAGAGACCTCGTCTCAGCAGTCCATTACTCATATACCACTAGGCTACGTGATTGTAAAACACATGTTCCATAATTTAACAAATCAATAAATAAAGTGCCTAGTTGTACTAATAAAAAACCGCGTATTTTCAAACTATTATGTATAATCTAAAATTTCATCAAAATTATATCAAGGACAGCGTTACGGTTAAAAATTGCAACCAGTCATGTAATTTAATTATAAAGTATAAGTATCCAATAACGAGCTAAAAGCTAAAAGAGTTTGTATTGTTTTCACCACCGGTCCATAACTAACACCCACGTGTCAGTCGTGGGTGTCTGTTTCATTCGTGAAGGAACAATACCAATTACTATCAATGACAATAAGCTTTAGTGATAAATTATTAAAATATCATATTATTAATATTTATATATATACAATAATTAATTTTGATATTCTTTGAACAATAACTCCGATATCACAAAGATATTCACTTCACGGAAAATATTGAAGTTCAGCCGCATTTTAGTTCTGTTAGAAAGCCGATCTCAACACCAATGATGATGATTATTTCAACAGTACATGTAGACTTCTTTTGTGCCTGGCTCGTTATAGCTCTGCATCACCCTATAGTCGACTGGTATAGAATACTTACGGCATTAAGTCCGCCATTCTCCTTTGTACATGACGTAAAAAAAATACCATTTTTTTATAATAATATATCCTTGAATGCGATGTACAATTAGCTTTACATTTACTTTTTAATATTATCTATGCGAAATTGACGTTTGTGTGTTCGTTTCGTTACCCATTCATTATTTTAATTATTGCGATAGAAGTTAAATTAAATATGATAGGTACAAGATTTTCTAATATTAAATAAAAACTAGGTTACCATGGATAGTGTAGTTGTTTCGCATCCTAATCCTGCGGCGGACGCGGCGGGAAAATGGAGGAAATTGAAAATAAACATTTCATCTGCGCCCCGGCACGCACTGCCCAAATTGACAATACAACCAATTTGCCGCCGCGCACCGACCACTTTTGTATGGGAATTGAAAAATAATATTACTCTTTTTTCTACCACTGCACGTAGGCAATCTCAAAAATAAACTATGATTCTTCAACTTCGATGTTCGTCTGCTATTTGGTTCTTGTCACGAAAAATAATAATCAACACATGAATTATTTTTCATTTTATTTTTACATTAACGCTTATTAAGTAAAACAAAATAATTTCTGGCCCTGTTCAAATTACTTGCATTTAAACTACAAGACTTTCTGAGCCGAACTTTTCATTAACAATTATCGCAGTATGGCGGAAACACTTATATCGATGTTAAAATATGCAACAATCATTATGTCGGTATTAAATGTTCACAATAATTAGGTAAAGTGGGTACAATGGTAACAGACGTCTCATTAAGCGGCGCGGGGTGTTATCACAGTCGGCAGGAAGCACTCCGATAGAGTGCTGCTTATTCATTCAGTTTTAAAAACGAGTGCGTTTTGTAAACACGCGTCCCATCTTTCACGTGTCTCAGTGAATACATTCTATTAATCATAATGAAGGTATTCATATTATAACTCACTTAATTAGTAATTACAACGTGAAGAATGTTCTCCCTTTAATTAGTACAATTTAATGTGCGGTGAGTGTTACAGAACTTCGTTTATTAGCAGTGTTATGAACGCACTATTGTGTACGTAGGTAGGTACTGTTGTGAACATCTCAACACTTTTTAATTAAGTGCAGTAGTTATAATGAGCGTCGTCAAGTTCTGCAGACGCTTCGTGCAACAAGCTTTTGCTGCCAATTAATTTGAAGCTTATTGGAAGATTCCATCAGATTTTGCTCTTTACATTTTGTCTGTTATACAATATTTTACGCTAATAAATATTCACGTTATTACTATAAACATGGTAGGTATGACGTGTAGTCATATTACTAAAATATTTCTCATAAGTATTTTGCAATTAATTACACCATATATGGTTACATCTCCGTCATTAAATCATAAAAATTATATACTAATAAAGTTTAAAGAAAATAGCCTTCATAATAATTTAATTAAGCTAGCTAAATTAGTTTGTAAAGTGAGCATAGTTAATTTAATTTAGATTGAGTTTTTTAATAACCCTAATTGACTGATTTAATTACGCATATTACGTTGTGTTGTTGGTTGTTTGGCTAACGAATTCGCTTCTAATTATGACTACCTGTATCTACGTCACATGGGAAAAGGAAACTATTCGTCATACCTACTTTAGAAATAATATTATCATTAGTTTCAATAATATAGTAATTAAAAAAAACGTTTTAATTTATCCTCGGAAACTGCATAAGCGCGCCTTAACTAACGCCAACCGTGCCCTAGGGCACGTATCAAGCTCGTAGATAGACAGTCAATATATATTATTGAGATCTTATGTCATGAGCTTAGATAGGGACCAATCGTTGTATCAAGCGACATATTAATAGAATCAAGAGTCAATAATTGCGATTGGTCCCTACACCGCGATATAATGTTATAAGTAATGTAAGTATTAACTGTCACTCTAATACGATAAATCTGTGATCTTCAGAGCATCCTTCATTTTACAAGTAACTATTCAGTTTAGTAAAACAAAAATACATTAGTAAAATATAAAATTACAGAAACAGCGCAATGGGTGGCCTAATCGCCTTAAGCGATTTCTGCCAGGCAACCTTTAGATGCAAAGCAAAGCAAAAGCAAAGACTGCGACCTAAAATAATGTATTACGAATGAAAAGGAAAACATCTTTCACTGAATGCAAGACTTCGTTCTTAGTTCCTGGCAAGGTTGTAGCGTATGAAAACCCTACTTAGCTTTATAAGTTAAGTAATCGGTATATATTTATCATGTTGTATTGTTTTGGGTATACGATATTTTGGCTGTTGCATGCACCATGATTACGGAGGAACTTGAGTATTGGCGGTGATCAGTAAAAAAGGTTTTTGAGGAGTAATTCTATATAAATCTATATCTATATTGATCTACCCTCTTTCGAGTTCTTTTACTACTATCTGCACTACTACTGGTTTCACTCTCACTACAAACTCGAACCCAATCACGTTCACGACACACGATGCTTAGTGTATCCACTCGCGATTTTATTTTGACTTGTTCGTGGTTTTTTTTTGCAAAGACAGAACAATACAACATGGTAAATATCCCAATTACTTTAATACTAATGTGAGTGACCATGATAGTTTAAATACGCTGCTTAGTCATAGATTACCCGAATTTTAACCCCATCATCTATATAAGTAGCGTATTCAGTAGCGTATTTCAGCTGTGAGGACGTTGAGTCAGTAAATACTATCACAGTTTAAAAATACAATTTCAAATATGGACATCGCAGTAAGTAAGTAACATTCCAAACATTTTTATTACGTTCGTAACTAGCGGTTCTGCGGAACGGCCGGCGCACACGCAGAACGGAATACATTCAGTAATTATTAAACGGCCAGTCTAAATTATAATTAGAGGTAATGGCCGCCACTCGATGGCTCACAAATGAATGAATGTTTAATTGAATGTCTCCCCACAAATAAAAGCAATTTTCTTACAGCCCAGCCCTTAGCTAACGTAATTTAATTAATGGGTCGCATAACTCTGATTAAATAATATCTGGGTTGGGAAAATGTGACCAGTTTTTCTACCACTACGTTTAAATTACTGTTTATTAAGTAATTTGCAGCTGTTTGAAGAATGCATAAATTTATTTTGACAAATATTGAATATGTGTATGAGTATATTGATATCTTTTAATAAAGATGAAATTGCTTCCAACCCCTAATTTTCACAAGTATATTAATTACACCATTTACAAATTGGTAAACGGACGTCAGGGTTTTTTTGTTATCAGTTGAATCGGTGCAGAATGAGCGGATCGTTGAAGGTGCTTTTGATTAACTGCAAAGAGCAAATTTTTTCAAATTAGCCGCCTGTGAATTACTGTTTTAGTACCCAGTTTACATACTGCTCTTATAAATAATTCTCATCTATACTTCATTCCTTGGAATCCCTCACCTCTTCCAATCTGGCGTAATCGATTTTCAACTTAAGTCAATCATAGTCCTATCAAATTGTTAGGATCTAAATAAGATACACAAATAAGTGCAGAAGACTAGAACCAAACTGGTACTAACCTTAAGAATAGTGGTGTGTAAAAGTCAATCCGAGATGTGTTCTATTTTCTAACATGCGCCCAATAACATCACAGACTCTTGGGTGGCTTGAAACATAACAGAGAGAAACTAGCAATCGAATAAAAGATCATAAATAAAACATAGTGAACGGTACGTCCGATAGCTTTTGTCTAATCTAATAAATGTTTAATAAGAATTAGGTAAAAGTGGCACTCCCTGGTAGACATTGGGGATTTTCATTGCATTAAGGGGCTGCATAATGTCGAAATTGACGCTGTTGCCGAACGTGTTCCACCGTTCCATTTATTTCTCATTCGCCATTTGGCTGCTTAATTTAGATATTAAATAAGAATAATAAACCGATATCTTTTAAACGATTCATAAAGTGAACTAAAATGTGTTAATAATTTATCGAAGTGATAAAGAGTAACTAAGTAAGCAATATTTCCACTTAAAGCCCGTATGCAAGCAACACTTATCTAGAAAACAATTTTATTCAATTATATCTGCCAGAAAAACTCGTTCTCTAATAGATAGATTTACATCTCGATTGAATTTTAATTGAGTCAACGAGCGAGTGCACTCCAATAACGGAGTAAGTTAATTATAAAAGGCAATTGATTTAAAAGGAGCCGTGTCGTGGCCGCGGTATGAGTAACAGAAAAAGTTTTCAATTTCACTAAAAGGGACTGGTTTGTGTCTCAGAAGTCTCGTCTGGTTATCGGCTTGTAATGTATGAAGTTACTCGCCGCGGCTTTATTTTATAACTCACTTCACGTAATAGGCTCCAAGTTGCTTTAATTCACTTTGGCCCTCGTCGCGCGAGTCGTTTACTAATTTAGCTTAACAACTCATCTCGGAAAAAATATATTTTAGGCGGATGAAAACATGATATTAATCACGGAATGGATGTCGGTATGTACATGATATTAAATACAAATACTAAGGACAGACAGATATCGTCATAAACTCATCCATAAACATGCTTCATAAATTATCACGACAACGATTTGGAACATTTTACAACGGCTATCAAAGATTCTTTACGATCAATAAGGATGTGACTGCATCGCGACTCATAATTAATACGAAACGTTTGTTTTATAATCTAATAAAAAATCAGCAGAATTTGCTATTGGTGACATTACAACAGCATCGTTACACAAGTTACTTTAATAGGCCTTGTACGTTTAAGTATTCATAAAATGTTTTGGATTTTGCTATGGCGAATATCTGGGCTACAATTAAAGTCTAAGTAACCTGTCACTAATCCACTTCGTTACATCTATCTATATAAGGTTAATTTGCAACCGTACCTTGAATGAAGAGGCTAAGCTATTAGAGAACTTCTAACGAGTACACCATTGAATGTTTAAGTGGTCGCTATTCTATTAACTTATTTTTAATTATTACCATTGCCACGATTAAAAAACGATTTACGTTCTGATTTAATCTGATTAGAAATCGAAAACTGTAGTAATATGTTTATGAACAAAAGATCGTTGGGAGTGCAAGTTATAAAAGACGAGTTCACCGATCCAAATTGAGTTCGACATCTCAAATAGATAACGCGATATCTACCCGTTATAAAGCAAACTTTATAGTTTTGTTTTTGGCAGTTTTGACACAGCTTCTATCTACTTATTTGTTCCTTCAACTGCATCTAACTGAGGTGAAACTTTTAACTTGCCAGACGTATATTCCACCTGAGTATCACTTACTTCGAATGCCACGGGACTTTGTTTATTATCCAGTTTTGCGTTTAGTTATTCTATTGTTATATGGCGAGATTAGTTGTATTGAACTGAATATCTCTCTCTGAATGTTGGTTACTTATTCGATAGTGTCATGAACAGAAATTGTAGTAATTTTATAGAAGTAACAATTACGTTGCTTTGTTAGGAAAATGTTACAGACGTCCACGGTAACATTTTACGAGATCGTCTCTATCGAGATAAGCTGGCGGTATTGTGTCCCTCCTTCAGGACGTTGGGGTGACAGGAGACACCTGAAAACAATAAATACGAAATTGCCACAATAATCGGCCCTCATGATCAGCGCAACGACTGTCAGACAATGGAGCAGATTACGCGATAGGGGTTTAACCGAATAGCAGCTAACTCGATTATGCGGCCATCCGTGATTGTGTTTGAGCCTATTAATGTTTGAATTTCGTTATATTATTGCGGCAGTCGAGTGCCGCAGCTAATCCAATATGGGTTGGTATTAACGATATTCCGCGGCGGGTTGGCGGTTACCGCTCGCGGTGCGCGGCTGATAATGTTTCTCACATTCGAGATCTAATTGCCCATCGTCTACCGTTCTCCTCGTTGAAAGCCTTTTATTGTCACCAAGATAAGAGTTAATATTCTACACATTTGTATTCGGTTTATTGCACTGAATAATATTAAGTTTATAGTATCCTATAAACATAATTTTCTAAAATGAATCCTAACACTGTGATGATATTGTCAAACGGAAAAAATATTTCTCGAACGTAGTGCATCATACCTGCAATTCCAAGAGTTTAATATCAAAGTGCGTGCGAATATCCTTTGTGGAACAGCACCGGATGTGACGTAGGAGGGTGTGAAGTAAAGCGACGCGGCATCCGCGGCCGACGAGCGGCCATACCTAGATTAAAGAACAACTTAAAGGAAAGCAATCTGCTAAATAAGTACAAGTGCAGTTACTACACTGAGAAAATAGCTCTACTTTGTTTTTGATTTTTTGAAGTAACAATATTTATTATAATACCTACTCGTTTAAGAAATAATCAGTATATTCTAATAAAATGCTAGTTAGTTTCAGCCTGTTTCATTTGTACAATTCATGAAATTAATTTTCATTATTTTATGAGTCTCATTATCTCAGAATAGTAATAATGATCTCATTGCTAGTTTTTTTTGAATAATATGGTTTTATATCTATTATTTATGTTTCTCTCATTTGAGGGTAATTAACAATTAAATTACTTGTGTTCTGCAAATTATCTAGTGTACGAAAAAAATGAGTAGAGCAATGTTCGTAGCGGTGTTAGTTGGTTGAATTATTTAGCTTCTCGTCTCGTTACTTTGCGTCGTTTCCGCAGGTGTGGCAATCATATTGTCTCTTCGTCTCATCCGAACGGTGGGAAGAATGCTGGGGGAGATGGGACCTACCGTAGCCCTGTGTCTCCCTCATCCCGCCGCTTATTCTTTAATCTCGCTGATGAATTATGATTAGCGAAGTGCACTCAATCCTATTAGTTGTTTTCTGTCTCGAATAATATCCTAAAAGATTTGTTAAGTTTCGGGTTTTGGAAAGTTTACAGTTTCTAATTATGGACTTAAAAACAAAATAGTGAAAAGTATTAAAATGAAAGAAATAATTCAAATGATTTTTGAGCTTTATTTTTGAATTTCAGTATCGTTTGGTAAATAGCCATTATTTCCTTAGAGAAGGTGATAAATTTTAAGTTAATGGAACTCAATGTGGTTTTAGTCAGTACGAGTTCAAAATAACCAACCATTTCAGACATGATAGCTGGTACAGTTGGGGGTACCGCACTAAAAAGAACGAACAACGTTATGATAAGTTTATAACTATTATTCAGCAGTGAAATGTTTCTCTTCCTCATTACAGCTACACCATAAACTAATAAATTTGCAAAAGGGAGCTATCAAAATCGTATTACACAGACAATTCATCACTTTTGAATACAATGATTTAGCTTAATGTAGTTACCTGACCGAAATGCATTCAAAACGCGCATTAAAATTTGCAGGAAGCCTAACAAAAACCTTTATGGCCCGCACAGAGGCACGTAATAGCTCGCCGTGGGACCACAAACTCCGATTATCCAAACATACAGCTCCCGAAACAGCGCTGTGAAATTTTAACGTATAATTGATTATGAAGTTGGCCACTAATGGGCGAAAATAGTTTCTAATTTGGAGTGTGGTGGCAGCGCATAATTGGTCTCGGACCGCGTCTGTGTTAATCATTAACGTTGGTACAGTGCCGGATGCTGGCTCCCTCGCGGCTCGTGGCGGCCATCCTTCATTTTCTGTCCAGTTGCATCCCAGAGCGCTACTCACTGCAGTCGTAATGCATTCCCATTTTATTTAGTTCACGGACTTATTTATGAAATATAATTATGCTGTTTGGGCTATCGTAAAGTAACACTCTGTCTGTTTGTTACTTTTTAAATCACTGAGCCCATTTTAATCAATTTTGGTACAGAAGTGAGCAAAGACTAATATCAAAAAATCTACCTACATACAAAAAAGAAACTTGAAGTGTCTATTCTAATGTTAAATAGTAGGTATTTAACGTTAGAACAGATGAATAAAGTTTGTGAATTTTCATAACAACTTTAAAAAAATGTCTTTCAGTCTGCGTGTCTAATAAATAATCTCTGCAATAAGAGGTTTATCTTTGTAATAACTAGTAATGGTTTTGATGATGCTACAAATAATTACTTTACAACATATCCAATATTGGTTTACCCTGATACCTACCGATACGTTGAAAAATAAATTACAAAAAATATACAAAATTAAAACATACAATTGTAAAAGCTTTAAACAAAGAACAAACTACCGACAACGACTATGCGTAAATTTTGAATTAATTGATCCTTTTTAAGTCTTCCTAAGCAAAAAAATGTCATTAAGCGGTTTAATGACCACAACATGCTGCCAAATGTTGAGTTATAAAAAAAATGCTACCCAGATTTTGATGAGTAGCAAATTCTTTTTTAGCAAAATTTGCGCGCTTATTTTAACCGAACTGAATAAACCTCTGGTTGTCAAACGAAATTATTTTTGCATAGTTTGTTTCGTCCCTTTCTAGGGCTGACATTCGTTAAATTCTAATTCGTGCGTACTTATTGACGTTTCGAAAGTCACCGTTAATGGAAGGCGTGAGCTTTTTTGCTTTTGCTGCGTCTAATCTTGGTTGGCTGCATTCGCCACGGGTTGTTTCCCGAGTGGCGTAGCGTGTTGCTGTCATCGGTCGGTAATTATTCACGAAGGTTCGCTTCACGGACTGTCCACTTAGCAAAAAATGTCGCATCGATACTTCGGTCGTGCATTACCATTGTATTGTACACCGCGGCACTATACCGTGTTTAATGAATTTGACTTGAATGTTATTGTTGTGCAGCGGTGATTGACTTATATCTAGGTGAAACTAAATCAATTGTTGTGCTATGGTTACTAGTGCAAATGTTTAACTAGCCTTTACGGATTTGCCCTTGTTTAATATTTAAATTGGTATATCTTCGGTTTTCAACTTCTTTAATGTCGTATACCTATATGGGTTTTGATTTTTCATCTAACTATATGTTTTAAATATAGAACACTACATAGTCAATGTCTTAGAGTAAAAATACCTAGTCTGACAGAAAGTATTCTCTGTTAACTTCTAACCCTCTCCTTTCCTACACAGGACAATACGTAGGGCTTAGATGTCACCCTCACACTGTGCAGAATATACCAGTAAGAACCAAGCGGTTCGGTGACTCTTTTCTTTGTCGCACCACTAAGACCTGGAATTCATTACCAGCTCACATATTTCCTTCTTCCTACAGTCCTAGGTCCTTTAAGCGGGGCGTGAAAAAGCTTCTGATGAGGCCGCAAAGCTAAGTGCCACTATTGTAACATTACTTAGTGTCTGTAATGGTGGCCCTCTTTCCTGAGACTTTGCCTTTAGCTTTCCATCAGGTGTAGTGAAGTCAAATTGGCGTGCCCTAGATAAAATAAAAACTATGCTATTGAAGAATACTTTGTATCAGATGTAATGTTTTTTAATAATGTTATGTGTTGAGCTTTAATTATTTTTTGAATTTTGTAATCAAAAGGGAGCATTGTTTTTTATACTTATTATCTATTAATCGTATATTGTGAAATATCAAATAAAACAACGTCACGTAGGTCTTTATTCCAAATTCTGCAAGAGTAAAAACACACAGACAAATTGGTGTGAACAATAAATCAAAGTAAATTAATGTAAGTGCTTGTAATTAATGACGAGTGCACTTATTGGTAACAGCTTATGCGTGTACACGGATATTATTGTCATTACCGCTAATTAGTTGCTCTATGCATGCGAAACTCGAGCACTGAAGTGTATACCTATAATAAACGCGAGCCGCATTTCACATCCAATGCATTGGTACTAGAGAAATAAACCATTGTTATAATATATTATGTGCAATTAAATGATTCGACATACTTGATTAGGTATTATGTATACCTATATAACAGTTAGGTTCAACCAACTCACAACAAAGTTGATTAATTTCCTCTATAGATTAAACAAACAGTCATTGACACGATTGGTCGCTGTGCAGGCTTCCGGGCTATATCCGAATACTATTATTTATGGCTGGCGATCGGACGCACTCTCGAAAACACATAAAAATAAGAATCGCGGGCCATTCGTCATGGGCATTACAATAGCCAGCATTGTTTCAGGCACGTTGGCTCTTAATACCCGAATTCACTTTACTAGAAAATAAGATTGTGCGTTTATAAAAAATGCCCAAAGGTCATAGAGTTGTAATTGGAAGCGAACGTCGCCGCGACAAAATAGTGCGAGGCTGCACCAATTTCCAAATTTAATTGAATTGTATTTAAAATTTTAATTAACCATGACGACGCTGCGGTCCGTGCCCAAGTCATTGCACCTTTTTTTGGCGACACGATCTCAATTACCTATTTTTTGTTATTTTTATATTTATTCGATATTTTAAGGTATATAATTTGCTATACTTCAGTATCGTCGAGTCGTGTTTCACGTTCTCATTAATCGCTTGAGTAGTTGTGCTAATTTTTTCGAGAAATATTACGGGCGATAAATTTCATGGCTCTGGAGTTTATGCTGTAACATAAAATGGACTGAATGAGTTGTTCAGTTCTGAGTCGATAATGTATCGTGACTTATGATTCAATATCAATGGACTTCGATTGGGCCGAACTTGATTTGTTGCTAAGGAGCTTACGACTATTACTCAAACCGGAAAATTCTTTTCTGGCATTCGGTTTACTTTAGGATTTATTATTTTCTACCGAATATCAATGTTCATATTGTTTTGTGAAAATATGAATTACCTACTTAAGTTAAACCAAAACATTTGGTTTGAATTGTTTAATGATTCCAAAATTATTTTTTGCAGTAAATACTCATTATTTTCAAACAATTTCTTTAGTCAAATATAAAGTGACAGCATTTTACTTGAAATGACTTCCATACATACAAAATATTATACACATACATACATATAATCACGCCTATATCTCTGGAGAATTAGGCAGAGGTGAATTTCACCAATCACTGAATTCGGCCCCACGAATTACAAAATATTACAGATAGATACAATAAATAATTATTTCCAAAAAACTGATTTCAAAGTTATTCTACAACTATAGCAGTGTTGTTTGTCTACAGTGCGAGAGGCGTACGCCGCAACAGGCGAGCAGCGGCAGTCCTACGCTGGGGTCGCACATGCTCGCCATGGAGGTGACCAAGGAGGCGCGGGCTTCACCTCTGCCCGCGTCAGCACAGCAACCGGCTTCCGCCACCGCGCCACAACCGCCGCAGCCACAGGTATGCATCATCCTCTTAATAAAAAGTTTTACTGTGAAATCTGGAGGAGTCTATGAAAGTATAATTGCTTAATACTTTTGTTTCGTACCTAATAACCTCTGGTTGCGCCGAAGTAGAAACTGTATTTTTGACACGGAAACACACTCCTTTTATACCCGTCTCCTCTTCCGCACTAACCATAGATGTAGCTTCCGTCCGCCATTTGTGAAATATAGACACTCAGTCTCGCTTTGAACTAGCCAGCGTAAAGACGGACGGACCGCGCTCGCGTCTCTCAGAAATGTATAATATTTGTTACATTTTTACCGCTTCATAGACCTTTACCGATCGGATTGTGCCTCTCGTGTGTTCCTCAAGCGATCTAGTGATGCTGACGGCAGCTCCTGAGCAAGGAAGAGAAGATCCGTGTACCGGCTGCGATGAAAACACGTGTGTCGTGAAGGTTAGTGCATCCTCTCCTAATTTCTCGGGCTGCATTCACTGCCTGGATCGAATCCGCGGCAGCCCGGCCACCTGTCTTGTTTTGTGTGTAAAGCGTCAATAGAACAGTTAGCTACTTCCCGCAATACAGTCCATTCCCGCACTCGGCCATGCGCCACCATTTTTGGTCCGGATCGAGCCGGATTCTTAGCCGTAGTTCGTATTTTGTTATTATTCTAATGGGAATGAGCGCACCGCACCTAAGTGCCTGGTTATTTTAGTAGAAAACCCCGCATCCAGACACTTAGGATTAGATTTGTTGTCCGTTCGCCGCTGGCTCGCATTGTACCTACCTAATACATAAATAGGTTAGGTATCATATCAACACTTAATCGTAGTTCGCAATTTTCGCATCGCACCTAAGTGCCTGGTTATTTTAGTAGAAAACCCCGCATCCAGACATTTAGGCTTAGATCTTAGGTATACTCAGACACCCTAGTGCATAGGCACAGTGTAATACCTAACGCATTTGGCTTTGTTTTGTTTTTTTCAATTACGTTGTTCTCGGCTCGCGTCGTATTTGCCTGGTACCTGCGTGGGTAGACACGTGGTTGTACCTCATTCCAATTCATACGAAAGTATTTTAATTTGAATAGATATTACGCAATACTTAATCTCTGAAATAATAGTTGAACCTAGACAGCGACCATCGCGTAGGTGCGACCTTGTTGCTATGCGCGTTTGTTCAAGCGTGCATTCACAGTTATAAGTACCTACCTACCTACGGTTATCGCTCGCGCCGCCTCGCTGCTCTGTACCGCTAAGATTAAGTCATTTCATATTTGTTATTTACCGCACTTTAGTTTGAGATTTAATTGTAAACATGTCCCCAAAGGTTGATAAGACCGGTAAGGTTCAATTGAAACTTTTATACGCTAAAAAAGAAATGATTTACTCTCGCGTACAATCGATCTATGATAATGCACTTAAAACCTCTGATTTGGTCATCAGAGATTCGTTCTTGTGTTCTATAGAAAACTTAGATAGTCTACGCGCGGATTTCGAAACCTTAGTACATGACATCAATGTTTTAGAGTTGAATTTGGATCCCGATTACTCAGTGAGTTATCAAGCCTTGTCGTCGTTTGACGATTTGTATTGTCGTATCAAACGCGTCGCTAGGAGTTTGGAGAAACCGGCTGACCTACCCAACCCCACTCGCGACCGACCTAAGTTGCCACCAATTCAAATACCCGAATTTGATGGTAACATTCGCAATTGGTGTCTATTTATAGATAGTTTTGAGAATACGATAGATAAGAACGATTCGTTGACAGATCACGAAAAATTGCATTATCTCGTTGAAAAATTGACTGGTAAAGCTATAACCGCTTGCGCTGGAATTACGTTTAGTGCCGGGAATTATAATTTAAGTTTAAATACTTTGAAAGCTAAGTATGAGGATAAAAGATCGGTAGCTAACGCCTATTTAGATCAGATGTCTGATTTGAAATCTATTACGGCATGTAACGATCAAAACTTAGAGAAATTTCTAGATACTTTCGCGTCAGCTGTTCGCGCCGTAAAGAACTTGAAGATCGATGACCTCTGCGACTTCGTATTTTTGTATATGGGTTTAAAGAAATTAGATTCCGAAACCATTCGTTTGTTTGAGTCGGATCATCGCGGCAGTAAAATTCCTAAGTTCGAAGACTTAGAAAGTTTTGTTCGCGAGCATATAAAAGTATTGCAGCGCTCTTCATCGAAACATGAAGGCGCGAAGATAGTTGTTGATTCTGCACGCAAAGTAGATGCGTCATCGAAGTCACTGAGGTCAACTCATACTTATGTTAGTACCGCACCAGCACGTGTACAGTCACCTGTTTGCTCTTTGTGTAGTACTCATCATTCGCAACTGTACAGGTGTCCTGGTTTTCTAAAGTTGTCGCCTAGTGATCGTTATAAATTTGTTCGCGCTAATAATTTTTGTTTTAATTGTCTCGGTACTAAACACCGCGTTGTTTTATGTAATAGTAGAAATAGTTGTCGCAAATGTCAAGCGAGACACCACACTTTGCTTCATTTTGAGAATAGTAATGCCGCATCCAATGTGAGCACGGTTGGCTCGTCGAGCGGTGACACACGGCGGCCTGCGCCGCAGCCGCAGCCCGCGCTCGCGCGCGCTCCGGCCCACCCGGTGACCGCCGCGGATGACGTCACCTTGTGTTCGTTCTCCGCTAGTGCTGCACTCACTACTGTGTGTCTTGCGACCGCTCGCGTTGTTATTGTTGATGCATTAGGTAAGCCGCGCATTGTTCGAGCGCTGTTAGATGGCGCTTCGCAAAGTAATTTCATTACTCAAGATTGTTGTCGGCGTCTTGGTTTCAATGTTGATAAGCGTTCAACCCGCTCAGTGGTGAAGGGTTTTGGAAGCTTACAGTCAGCTGTTCGTGGCACCGTTAAAACAAGGTTTAGATCTCGTTTTAATAATAATATTTGGTTTGACATGGATTCGCTCGTTATAGATAGAATAGCTGAACAGTTGCCTACCGTCCCGGTTGACACGTCTTTATTAACGAAATTTAAAGACTTGCCTTTAGCAGATGAGACTTACGCTGTTCCTGGAGTCGTCGATATATTGATCGGCGCTTCGATTCTCCCGCACCTCCAGTTATCACGTAAGGTTCAAGGGGGACCGACGTACCCCGCTCCGCACGCACTGGAAACAGTTCTTGGTTTTGTTATAATTGGTTCCGCACCCGCTTCTATGGATAGTTTTAGTCACTCGACTGCTTCGTTCTGTTGCACCGTCGAGCCGCCACTGGAGTCTACCATCCGCAAGTTTTCGCTCGGTGGCTCCCGTGTATCCGCTGAAAAACGCTTTCTTTGTTTGGAACGAAAGATGCAGGCGTCCCCAAAGTCGAAGCGGGCCTATGATGAGGTTGTTAACGAATATTTAGATAAAGGTTACATCTCACCTGCGCCTGCGGACACTGGCGGGACCCAGCCTTCGTACATTATCCCGCACCGCGGAGTTATTAGAGAAGATAAGCTTACTACTAAAACTCCGTGTAGTTTTGGATGGCAGTGCTAAGACTAGCACTTCCGTGTCGCTTAATGACATAATTGTAAATTTTCGCATTAATATTAGTAATTTTTAGCTTTTAGGACTCAACAGTCGCTTTGTGTTGGGCCCACTCTTCGCCCCATCGTTGGGACACATTCTTACGGTCTAAGTACTACCAAAGTGAATTCGCTCACATCTTAGCCGAAAATCGCATTGAATGGTACTTTAACACGCCTGCCGCTAGTCATTTTGGTGGTAATTGGGAAGCGAATATTAAAAGCCTTAAGTCGCATCTGTTTCGCGTCATAGGCGAGCAGATTCTCTCGTTCGAGGAGTTGAGTACCGTACTCGCTCAAGTAGAGGCAGTGATGAACACGCGTCCGCTGTGTCGGACTCTATCTAGCGATCCGTCAGAGCCATTAGCTCTGACGCCAGCTCACTTCTTGAATACGACTCCTCTAAAATATTTGCCCGCAATAGATGTTGATGACGATAGAATGCACCTTCTAACTCGTCACGCTCTTTTAGATAAGTTGGTCCAATCGTTTTGGAATCGTTGGAGAACCGATTATTTGCACACGCTGCAGTCACGTCAAAAATGGAATACTCCATCCAACCCAATTACTGTAGGTACGGTGGTAGTCCTTATGACTGAGAATGCTCCTCCTTTACATTGGCCTCTGGGCGTAGTAGAGGAAATTTTTCCCGATGCCCGCGGGATAACTCGTGTTGTACGGGTTAAAACTGCAACCGGATCGTATCTGCGCCCGGTTGTTCGCCTCTGCCCTCTGCCTAGCCAGCAGTAGGCACGAGTTCCAATCTATGTTTATATTTTAGTTGTTATTTCACAAACCTAGATTTAGATTAGACATTAGATTTGTTCCACATTTTCGTTTCGAAGGTAACCCTTCAAGCCGGGGGGAATGGTTGCGCCGAAGTAGAAACTGTATTTTTGACACGGAAACACACTCCTTTTATACCCGTCTCCTCTTCCGCACTAACCATAGATGTAGCTTCCGTCCGCCATTTGTGAAATATAGACACTCAGTCTCGCTTTGAACTAGCCAGCGTAAAGACGGACGGACCGCGCTCGCGTCTCTCAGAAATGTATAATATTTGTTACATTTTTACCGCTTCATAGACCTTTACCGATCGGATTGTGCCTCTCGTGTGTTCCTCAAGCGATCTAGTGATGCTGACGGCAGCTCCTGAGCAAGGAAGAGAAGATCCGTGTACCGGCTGCGATGAAAACACGTGTGTCGTGAAGGTTAGTGCATCCTCTCCTAATTTCTCGGGCTGCATTCACTGCCTGGATCGAATCCGCGGCAGCCCGGCCACCTGTCTTGTTTTGTGTGTAAAGCGTCAATAGAACAGTTAGCTACTTCCCGCAATACAGTCCATTCCCGCACTCGGCCATGCGCCACCAACCTCATATCCTAGTAACCTCATACTGCTCCAGTCAGCGGCGATTCCAAACTTCATCTATTTCTATTTTAATAAAATGTATTTCAATTTATTATAAAAAATTACGTGGCGATAACATTGTATTCAGTATTGGTTCCTTAAGTTACTTTTTTGTTTCATGGTGGTTATTTCGGACTCGAACCGACTAAAACTCACGCCTCTCGCACTCTGGCAGTTCCCAGTTCCTTAATCCACTTCTATTACCATTTTAGAGTTATTAGATTTTGTGGAATTTCTATGAATCGAATATTTTTGTCTTAGATTTGCGCCGGATGCAGTAAAGTGATAACGGAGCGATATTTACTGAAGGCTTTGGACCAGCTGTGGCATGAAGATTGTCTGAAGTGCGGGTGCTGTGACTGCCGGCTCGGTGAGGTTGGCCATACACTGTACACACGTGCCAATCTCATTCTCTGCAAAAGGGACTATTTGAGGTCAGTTTTGCATATATTATTTTACTAAGCAATACATTTGCTTTGTTGTTACGACGTGCGATAGGTACTGTAGCAAGTCAAGATAATGAACGTTATTGAATGAACTTTTAAAGCATTTAGTTTGCTAACCAACAGTGGTCAGAGCATTCCCACAGTAAGGGAAAGATCGCAGGTACGATCCCTCCTGAGCTGATTAAAAAAAAATCCTATCTTAATCAATACTGAACGTTACTAATGTAACAGCCATATTATATAGACACGTTATTGTTTCTGTGAATAATAATCCTGTTGTTATTTAATATTGCCAAGGAGAGAGTACCATTCCAGGCCACATCGTTTTGCAATTGATTTACTAAGAGTACTAAAAAAATCACTCAAAACTTACAGAGGGATGACAAGGGCTAGCACGGCCTTTCTCCAGTCAAACCGTAATGGCAATAAAATGTAACAGGAGTTCTTCGGGCTGTTTCTACGCCTCGTCTACGTCAACCAGTAACCGAAGATCTAGATTTGCAGTTGTATTTAATAAGTATTAAGAATTAAATTTTTGCTTTAGGTTATTCGGCAACACGGGCTACTGTGCAGCTTGCAACAAAGTGATTCCTGCGTTCGAAATGGTGATGCGTGCGCGCAGCAATGTTTATCACCTCGAGTGCTTCGCTTGTCAACAGTGCAATCATAGGTTAGTATTTTGCTAATAGAATTTACTGTGAAATAGTAACTTCATATTGTTCTTGAAATAACCTGTGCTACTTGTGTAAATACAACTTATAGTAACGAAGCTTATACATACGGCCTTCTTATTAACTCTACGGTATGCAACTAAAGTTATTCTTAAGAATCTTCAGACAAACTTATTTATTAATGCAAAACTGAGTTCTACCATCATTAACACCATAAACTACATAAATATATATAGTATACACTACATAAGTATATCGTTTATGGGTAACATAGCTTGACGTATTTATATTTTCACGGACCTCACTGCAGTACCTACCTGAGGGGGTAGCAATAAGGGTCCCCACTTCGCCCCGTAGTACACATACCACACAAACGGACTGTAATGTTCGTATTCACAATATGAAAAGGCTACCTTTCTTAACAATGTAAAACTTAAGTACTGTCTAAAAATCTCGCCTTTGTACTGCATTTCAACCTCTAACTTACACGATAAAAAAAAAACTAAATTGTTTTTACAAAATACATCGCGCTTTTCCGAGAAGGACAAACAATTTTCTACACCATGTGAGTGAAAAGGCCAGAGATATAATGTAACAGCAGTTTATATTGTTTATTCATCTCACGGATACCGTGAAAAGAACGCGATTAAATTTTCCGCTACATAATAAAGTCAAAGGCAAAAAGACAACGATCCTATACGGCGCTCTGTGAACATTTAATATCTACAGACTATAAATTTTGGAGCTTATTTTACGTATCTTCACACTTTTATACTTTACAGTGTGCACAGAATAATAGATATTGTGGATTGGTTGCAATTGAATCGAAATAATTGACCTCTGAAAGATAAGTTACTTGGATTGAGAAATGCAATCCTGTGAGTGCTCGCTCGACAATAATATGTATAGATTATTATTAAATAATAATTTAACATTTCATTGCGTTTAACATTTCATTGCGTTTAACATTTCATTGCGTTTAACATTTCATTGCGCAAGTTGGATTAGCATTCATTCAATCAATCAATTAGCCCATCGCTGTCCACTGCTGGACATAGGTCTCTCATAATTTTGTAAGACTTTGGCCTAAGTACTGTTTCCACACTGGACAGACGGGTTGGTACAGGGTTTTGTTTCGAATTTTCCTTCTCTCGGAGTGATGTCGACTGAATATTTTTCCGTTCGTCACCTCTTAAGACACCCATCGGATGAGATCGGGTAGTGATATTTGTATTATTTCTTAAATCATTACTTATCCAAATCATGGATATGGTTGGATTCTTACTATTTTAGTATGAAAAGTTGTTTCATTCAACCATAACACATTATAAATCAAACGATAGAGGCGAATAATCTTGCGTTTTTAATCCCCACGGATACCCCCCTCCCCCCCCGTAGCCGGTGGAAAAAAAAGGAGAAGATTTTAATGTTCATATTTCTTCATTACTATAACTGCTTCTTCTTCAAAGGTTTGCTGGGAGAGAACTCATATTGAGTTTAACTCGTCTCTGTACGTGTTTCATGTAATTTTATTTTTTTGCGTATGAACTCTGTACTGTTTGTATGCAATAAAGAATAAAGAATTAAGGGGTTATCAGGAATATTTGTAGTTTTGGTTATTATCTAACATCCTTAAAAAATATTTGTTAAGACCGATTCAACATCGTCGATGCATCAAGCGAGCCTATTGCCATCAAGCGGCCAACTTTTATGATCTGTACGATACCCTATACGTTATAGTTACTTCGAGCGACACCCACAGGATTAAATAAGGTGGTCCATATATTTTTCTTCCCCAGAAATCATAATTGCTTTCAATTTCTATTATTTCTTTTTTTATTTTAATTGGATCTCATTAGCAACAGTCGAGCAGGAAAAGAAATAAACAGGAAACTTGTCGCATGTACCTTACATATCAGTATGATTTTTACTCACTTGTACTGCATGGGTGTAGTACATTAATGAGCACCTTATTGGTACCCTTCAACGGTTTCATTGGAAGTGAAGATTGGTATAACGAGCTCTACTGGAAATAGATATTCACAGAAACCATCTATTTTTTAATACCGTAGTATTTTATAAAACAGAACTGAAAAAGTTATAACTATGACAGGTATGAGAGCGCATAGTATAACAGACAAGTAAAGAAGTAATGATCGGTAGTTAACGAATTTCGTGTATTACATACATAATTATACAAGGTATCGGCACTTCTTGCCAATTAAATCATGGAACTTATCAGTGGAACTTATAAGTCTCCGATACCTTGTATAATTATGAATTCACACCGCGATAGTTTAAAATAAAAGATACATACATCATCATCATCATCATCATATTCAGCCACATACAGTCCATTGCTGAACACAGACCTCGCCCATAGATACACACATACATACATAACATATATATTTAAAATCTTTACCCCGTTTACTTATACTGAATTCTATCAAAATCTGATTACAAACACGTAACAAAATGAGACGCGTGCAAATATTACCAACGAACCTTAAATAATTCCTCAAAACAGCATGGTCCCAGCAAAAAGATTTCTTTACTAATCAAAACATATGAATACTGTTCGACTGTATTATTCAATTCAATTGTACAGTGCACGTCGTTGTCAGCCACCTCAGACATCTCACTCCATATTCTGGTCTCACTACACTACATCGAGTCACGTTACTGAGATCCGAGCGACGAATTTATATTGTTGGTCGAGTTCCAAAAACAAATAAGACTAACTTTCTGGCTTAGTAAGATATCTTAGTGGTTTGTTTTTTTTGGTTACTTGACTTATTTGTTTCGTTTAACAAGCTTTTTTGGCTCATTTAATGTATATGTAGAGAATAAAACTTTTATTAATGTTATTCTGTGTCTGGCAGTACCATGTAAACTTCAGAGTAAGGGTGCAGGCGCGAAAACGGCAATTTTCACCGGACTGCGTCCGTTTAAATAATAGAAAGGTCGCGAAGATTGGAGCCGCTCTGAATGGTTTATATGTCACTTGTGAACCTTTCCTGTGTTAGTAGATCTCGCGCGACATTCTCAACGAATTATATATTCATTCGACTGCTTTTAGAATTCAGATTCAACAGTTGGATTCGTATTATGGAAGGGGTTTTGTCTCAGAAATGTGATTTTCAGTTTAACGTATAGGTACATACTAGAACATTAAAATACACTGTACTGTAATTCAATAGCTATGTGTGGAGAAAATGTACGCAGTCATTTCACAAATTAGCCTTATTAGGCTTAATAAACGCGGAGTAACAAGAGTACGGCAGAGCAAACTATTAAATATCACGTACAAATCAATTTCCACGCCGGGCTGAAATCTGAATCCAATTTGCGGGCTGTCCGATCGGAGCGGACGGCAGATATCACAGGATTCACGGGCGAATATCGCTAAACGGCTAAATAATTTAGTAGCAATCTGGCGGCGAGCGGCGGCGGCGGCGGCCCGCGGCGGAAGCCGCGTGCTGCGGATCGCACGCTCCACTTCACGCCGTCAATCGACACACCACCACGTGTGACAAACCGACTTTTGCGATATTATAATATTAGTTCACATTTTGTACTCCTCTGTAAGATTAGAAATAATATACATATTAACCAATACTATTTTTTCTCTCTAATTCTAGGTGGTTAGTTAAAAATCTAGATTAAGGTTCTCAATATAATTTTAATAGATAGAATAATGTAATATCTTGCATTTCTGGATAATAGCATTTATTGTTTATCGACAGAGAAAACCACTGTACACGTCCGTTTAATGTAAAACGTCAAACTTGGCTTGGATGTCATGGGACACAATGGCGCGTCGAACAAAGCTTAACTTGCACCCAGTCATTAAAATTTCGTTTTCCATCTTTTCCATTACGCAGCTGCAGACAAAAAATAGCGAAATAAAAAACGACAAGCCCAAAACAAAAGTCGGGAACGAAGAGAACAGGAAATAAAGTTAATTAAGAGCGGCGAAATCGACTGAGTTGCGGTGGAAATTGGCCCCTTAAAAAAGAGACATTTGTAGCGGAGCTATTGCGCTTAATTTTTGTGACAAGTGAAACAAAAGAGTTGGTAGGGTGGCGGAGACGCGAGCGCGCGGGGAGTGAGGCAGGAGGGTAGATAAGGTCGGCGTTATCACCGGCGGTTCCGGGCGGCCACTGGCGAGTCGAAGGCGATACCTTTTGTTTTGCCACATTGAGGGATGCTCGCTTGCGTGACGTTATCGCGACTCCTTGCTTCGCGCTGACCTTTCCACTCATGATAGTAAATTTTCTTTCTTAGACGTTTTATGGTGGTTGCTTTTGGGTTTCCTTTCATCAGAGTAATGATTTTTACGATTAGATCTTTGACTGAAAATAAATTGTTAAGCAGAATTAAATATCTACTATCTTTTGAAAATTGACTAATAAGATGGTGTTTAGTTGATTAAAAATAAAATTGACCTTCCCTTAGCGCGTCACCTGTGCGTGGTAGTGCTGTATTGGTTCCGGTAGCAACATTAATTGGATCTTCCTTTTTGGAATCAGGATATTTTATTTATACTGATAAACCTACCTACCTTCGAAGGTTTTTGTACCTCACGACATTTATAACTTGAATGGATATTTGGGAATGATAATAATTAATAACTGTCAATACAGTTCTTAAAGGTAGATTGAACAGATAGTGTAGGTGTCAAAATGGAGATGACTACCACGACTTCGGCTGCTGATGATGAATACAATAATGCAATGGGACTTTTTGTTATAGGTTCTGCGTGGGAGATCGATTCTACTTATGCGATAACAAGATCCTGTGTGAGTATGACTATGAGGAGCGACTGGTGTTCGCCAACATGGCGTACAACCCACCACCTCTTGCACATCTCAAGCGACAGACGACACATCTGCCACCACCACCGGTGAGTTACCTTTTTAGGAAAAAGTAACCTTACTCTTGGTATTTAATAGGCGTGTCCCCGCAATTTAATGATTCTTCTGTAAAGAATATGATAATTTTTTCACGTACTGTCTACGTTACTGTCAAGCTGAATCTGAAAACTGGTATTTTTTCATACCTATTTTCCCCATAGTTTTTTCTGGATGTTTTTTTTGGATCTATGTAGTTTTTGTCAAAATGTATTTATGGTATGTTTTTTGTTTATGTTGTAGAAATATCTGTTTGTTATTAATTATCTAGTTTGTATGCGATGTCAATATAAATAAGACCAACTTAATTTAAGTGATTTAGTATTCAAAACTAATTAAATCAATGTTCAACAGACAAGCAATGCCATGAGCGGATTGATGAACGGGTCGGCTCGCGCCGGCGACCTGAACAACAACATGTCGGGTTCTTCGCCTGCATCGTTCGCTGCCCCACCGCACCTCAAGCCCCTGGGGCTCTCGGCGTCCAGCTGAGATTATAGCGCGTGAGACGCGGCTCACCCATACTCAAAGTATCAAAACTAAACGCGTTGCAAACACAAGTTGAACTGAACAAACTTGAGCGGTGGACGTTTCAAATAGACTTTCAGTGTTTAACGCGGTTTATATAAAGACATTCAAATATGACTTTTAACCCGACTTGACGTTCAAAGTGTTAAAAACGAGAAGCAAAGTAAATGCCAAACTGTAGTTAACGTTTCCCATTGTTTATATTAAAACAGCTCGTAAATATAATAACTTACGTTTTAATGTTTTCTTTTGAATAAAATATGATATAATTACATTACTAGGGATAAGTGTAAAGGAGATTTGTTTTAGTTTGTTAAAATATCATCATTTGATCTCAGACCCAATTTTGATAAATTAGGATATAGTAAATAGCATTGAATCTCCGTTTTGTAAAAATTTGTTAAAATTTGCATTATAATGTCTGTCTTTAACGTATAGGTAATGTTGGGATCGAGTACGAATAAAACTGGAAGTTTAGTCTTTTGGTGGTTTATACAGCATTGTATAGCTACTGTACGTATTTGCAGTATACATTTTTTGAATACTTACTGGAATTGTTAAGCAAACCGATAAAACTTTTTATTTCAACAGATCATAGTATAACAATCAACAGAATGATGCAGTGTGCAGTGTGTATGTTAAAGGCTAAATACCAACATTTTGGAAGAACTAAATAGATTTCTGGTTTAGCTAGAATATGAAATTTACTCTACGAAAAAAGTTGATATTTGAACGAAATGAAAGATATTTTGGTTGAATGGCAGCGTGAAATGATGTGTAGAATAAATGTTAGATTGTATAGTTTTCTTCAGAAACTACAATCATTATAGGCTTAACGGTGCATTTTTAAGTTAGGGTAATATTTCAGCAGTTTAGATTCTATTGCTTGGGTCTACAATCTACATTATTGTAGAGCTAGGGTAGCCCGTCTCTTACTAGACTCTACAAAGAAGATAGAAGTCACTATCGCGAATGTGCGTAAGGGACACGCGCGGCTGGACCGCTCAATGTGTGTCTGGCCTAAAGTTGCAACCCTAACGAGCGTGGGTATTAAGACTGCCGAATTGTCGTCTTAGAGGGATGAAATGTATTTTAGAATAAAATTATAAGTGTTACTGTAAATATAAACGTCTATATACATATTACAGTACAATCAAACTTTTTAGTCTCAAATTCTTTAGGTAACTATGTATATTAAATTTAACGATCAAAAGCTTAATTATTTTCATATATTTTTATTTGGCTAAGCCGCGAATGAAAAAATAATTTTATAGATTTTTGAATTGGAATACCTGATTTGTTGTTTCGTTGTATAGCTTGAACAGAAAAACAAAGCTTGTACTGTAAGAGTACTTACTATATTTCTTTGGCAAAGCAACTTCGATAGATGGTGCTCCAGAAATTTGGTTTGGAAACATTTACTGAACAAGGTGAGATTTTTTGTTTTTCTGGTCACGATATATCCTTGTATATTAACTGTTAAGTTTAATGTAGGCATTGTTATGATGTTTGTATTATTTATGTAAATAGCTCATTCACTGTATGTAGATTATTGTATCAAACTATACAATTACGAATATAAAAATTAATTAGTAAAATGTGGATATAATATGTTAACTAAAAAAACATAATTCAAAATAGTTCAAATTAGTTTGCTTAGTGATATTTTAAATGAATTTTTGTGTCGCCTGTAGATGATTCCTGTAATGCCAAAAGTCTTCTATGGCAACACTACTCATGATGCGCAAGTTTACGGAAATTGGGACAACAATTAACTTACGAACAAAATACACTGAATTGTTCCTATATATTGTTTTTATCACTCAATTATAGCCTTATTTGACATTTAATTTGAGTTGATTACAATCACGAGAAACTGGCCATAAGTGTGTTTTTGGTGGCATGTCATGTTGTTTTGTGTCCGATCATCGCTTTTGAACGCGACTGTCCCGTCTTATTAGTGCTAGCCCTAAAACGTCTGCATCGTGCGTAGCGTGTACATGTACAGCTGTTGTCAGTTACCTTAAACTGTTTGCATTTAATTGTGTACAGTCGCACATAATTTTATAAATTATAGCCTTTGAACATACGTATGATATGAGTAATTAAAGTACATGTGCAATGTTATTTAATAATTGTGGTAACGAGTGTTTTGTTAGCAGTTGTAAGTAGAGCAGCTAATGTGAACTTTAAACCTACTTTGTTGTGTAAACAACACTTGAATGTATATGTTTGCTAATTTAATGCGAATATTTTGAGGACTGCTTTAGATGTGAATCTTTGAGTTATTGCAGTTTGTATTCAGTATTTGAAATTGAGGCTGCTAATTATACCGTAGGTAAGTAAAAAAGTGATCGTGAAAAATATCAAGTTATCTATGCACGATTCTTTTCGTGGAAAGAATTGATTTTGGTGTACAATAGTTTCAAAAACATATCGTAAAGAACAAAAAATAATCTTGCACGTTTTATCCATTTGTAATTGTTGTATTTCAATTTTCATGGATTTACTAAATGCAGTGTTATTTCTTTGTTAATTCGTGCGTGAGTTAAGTTTTTAAAATTAATCCGTTAAATCGTAAATATTCGTAAATATCTAGCAGTCCTCAAAGAATTCATTGTTTATATTAAAATATCTTAGTATTATGTTGATGACTGTACAAGCCCATGCATTCCTGTAGTTAACGAGATATGATTATGTAATCAATTGTTCACATTTGTATAAATACGAATGTGTCAGGTTCTAACCAATGATACGACCAAAGATGTAGTTCATTAAAATCTTGTTCAAGAATATTTTTAATCTTTTATTTATTACCGCTGTGCGAACTAGCTTCACGCCGGTGCAATAATAACGCACCTTCCCAAAACAACTTCTTTTATACTAACATTTTCTTGACAATCACGAACCAAAAAATCTCAATTTTGTAGCAGTCGTTCGTAAGTAGTGTGGCTCCTCTGGACACACGTCTATAGGCCACGATAACCACTTTCCATCAGGTGGTCCGTGTGCTTGTCTGCCACCTAAGTGGTATTAAAAAAAAGTAATGCACGTACTTATTTATTGCATATATTTCTGTGATCTTACTTACCTTTGCATCCTATAATGGAATATGCTCTAATATTAAACAAATTATAATTGAAATTTGTTATGTGCTGTGGATTCAAACCCTAGCGGTTTTTTTTAAATATGACACGTCAATTAGACTTTGCCTTGCCTGATGGTAAGCTGAAGGCAAAGTCTCAGAAAAGAGGGTCACCATTACTTACATACCTATACTATGTGACAATGGTGACACTCAGCTTGACGGCCTCATCATACGCTTTTCACGCACCACTTAAAGGACCCGGGTCTGTAGGAATTATTCTAGCGTAGTAAATTGAATTTGCTAGACATGATTCTGCATCTATTGTCTTGTAGTAGTAGGTCAGTTCTCCCTAAACTGACCTAACAAGGGCAAGTAAGTCGATAATAAAGAAATCTCTTTATTATCGACTTAATTTACAAACAGATGTTAAATACTACATTTTAAAAGTATTATTACTACTGTACTATTTAGTAACATCTATGACATAATAGGGGTCAATATAATAAACGAACTGAGGAAAGTAATATCACACATTAAAGCAACCGATGACAGAGAAAATACGTTATCAACTGTTGAGGTTCCGGAAATTCAAAAAGGTGCTCTCTTAGTGGGTGAGAATGGTGAGCAAAGTAGTCTCATATCGGGGACATAAAAATGTCGGCCGAGCCGCCATTGTAGCACTTGCTGATATCACCTGAGGAGTACAGACACTGATTGTACAGTCAGCAAAAGAAAAATAAAAGTTGTTCGTTCTTTGGCACTTCTTTTTTTATTCTACAACATTCTACACAACGCTAGACCCATGGTAATCATAGCATAACTAGCTTGTGTTATGGACGTTATTTCGTTAGGTATGTTAATACGGATAAACATACTTAAATACTTTTTGTAAATACATACATATTATACATAGAAACACCCAGATCAATGCAAATATACATATTCTTGCACACAAATATTTGCACTGAGCAGGAATCAAACCCGCGCCTCCTGCGTAGCATTCGAACGTTCCACCGCTACACCACAGAGGCCGTAAGTAAGTAGTACTGTCAATTTTTACGATGTGTGTATTTTTATAGGATGGTATTTAAACGTATATCAAAAAGAGTACATTTTGTACGACAAAATAATCCAAATTCACATCAAAAATACTGATGGAGCACCAACAAACTACTGCAAGTAAGTAGTTAGTTAGCAACCAACCAACCAATTATAAAAAAATTTACCACAAAGACATAAGGCGGGAGCTCCGCTTCGCTTTGCTCCCGTCTTAGTCTTCTAACCTAACCTATCCATTTCGGGGTGGGTGGTGATCATTCTGAACTTAATTAGATGCACAATCAGTATTTTTACTGAACGCAAAAATATTATTGTTTTGTTGTATTTTTTATACTTACTTTAGTTATAATGTTGCCAAAAAGAAAAAATAAAACTCGATCGAATGAGATAGCAACCTAGCATATTGGTAGGTGGTGCTGAGGTCACTTTGTTGATAGGTAGAGTTTATAAGATTTAAAAAAAATAGTATGCTAACTCTTCAAATTGATTTCTCGGGTTCAAGTCCCGTCTGAGCATTCCCTTTGTCCAATCTGAATCGAGGTAGAGTTTATACTACATATTATAGTAGGTACATATTTACGACAGCGTATCCTTGAAGTGTTAGGTAGAGGCATGTTAAACGATTTTCTGAAATATATCATTTAATTTAATTGTGGAATGTTTGCATTAAATTCGAATTAATTTATACCTTCAACAATAAAGTCAATTGCGTTAGGAACATTATTTTCACAAAAGATTTTTGACTTTTATTAAAGGGACCGAACAATATGACACTTATAGTTTCTACTTGCAAGAACTAATCAGGTGTTTAAAAAGATAATGTAAGAAAACCATGGTTATTTTTTGCTAACGGTACCAAACGTAAACAACGCGCAAAGAGGAGAAAAATCACCCCAATTTCCCGGCACCTCGCCCTCATTGTCGGCTAGCACTGGCTGATAGAATTGTTATCAATGCTATCTTTAATTTCACCAACGTAAATAACCAACAATATTACGATATACTTACATAACTATCATTGTTAACATTAATTATAATAAAGGAGAGCCGAGAAACAATTGAAAACAACTTTAAATGTAAACTTACATACATACATATAATCACGCCTTTATCCTTAGAGGGTTAGGTAGATGTGAATTAACACCCATATTTCACTAATAATTGTATTCGGTCCCACGTAACAGGGGGTGAGCCTATTGCCGTATTGCGGGCACTATTGTTGACTCGAGCCATGCATTTGAGGCTGAGTCTAGGCTGTATATATCTATCTGATGTTAAACAGCCCTATCCCTTAGTCACCTTGTACGACACCGCATGGGAAGAGATGGAGTGGCCATAATTCTACTCTGCCGGAAACCACGCAAACAAAATGTAAACTTAATTGATGTTAATTCTGTAGAGCACACAAAATACTTTACCGACTATTCTAAAGTGCAGGAAAATATAAAAGAGGTAAAACAAAAAGTGTGAAGTGTTGTGACAAACCTCGGCACCTCGGCAGCAGTTCTCGAGCGTGAACACTATGAGGCGCGTGTTAAATGGCGCCGGTTGACGCGACGGCCCGCAAATCTAAAATGAATCCGTTTGGTAAAAATAAAAACAACATGACAACATAGGAAACCTGCCGCACACCACTGATGGCTTCTTGCAATAATTTCCGTTTTCAATAAACACGTTTTTCTTTTTCTTATCATCGCACGAACTAGGATGGTTGGGAATAAATTGAAATACAAAATTGATTGTTGACTTTTCCCGGCCGCTTTATTGCTGTCACAAATAGGAAAGAGATTGAAGATTGCCCCCCGGTAGGCTGATTTGATGATTGTAATGATTTATTATTGTATGTTTAAGAATGTACATTAATTTATTGTTTCTAATATGCTATCATTTTTGTACCTTCCTGAAGAATAGCCGTAGAAATAATTACACAGTTTAGGATGATTTTCAACTTGCTATAATTTGGCAAAAATAAAAGTTGGTAACTAGTTGGTATTCTAGTTTTCCGATTTGTTCATGAATTTTTTGCTACGAACTCAAAGTAGGTTCTAAAGAAACCATAATTACTTGTCTCAAAAATATTCTAATGGGCTTTATTTTTTTTGTAATTAGGCTATAAAACTTTTAAGAAATTAAAAAAGACCCTCCTTATTCTTAGACTGTGCATGTAAAAAACATACACGACCAGGAGGTCTAAAAATGCCACTTTATTGGAATCGTATTATGATAATATTTAGTCTGGCGGCGATATTTACACGATATCAGAATCTGCTCTGTATATGAATTAATATGATTCGGCTCATATGAGTGACCATTAAACGAATTTTACAGAAATCTATTAGATTCATAAAGTTACTCATTTTCAGCAGAAACGCTCAATGTGGCCTTTTTAGACCCGCAGCTCTTAAAGTTTCTACCAATTACTTGTTGAAAAATTGTTTTCTGCCGAAATGAAGCTAGTTGAAAATCAATAATTTTGAATTTTACTTCATGGCTATTTTTGTGTCTATATACATTTAACAATGCTCATCTCCACAATTTAAAACGACAATTGTTACGTTATCTGCCAAAAGAGATTTCCTCTCACAGGTTGCTTTTTATAGATTAAACATGCGGTATAGAAATTTTCAAAAAGGGTTAAAGGTATTTTCAGGGTAGATTTCTCCTAGCATTGGCAATGTTTCTCGGATTAAGTGCAGTAGCGGCGGCTAAACAGGACAGTTTTATTTTACGAGCCACCCTCACAATCTCATCTTTAAATACCTTTCATAACTCCACAATCTCACAAATACTATCAATGTCATGAAACCTTTCAGTCAAGTTGCTTTCATACTCCTTTTTTTTTTTTTTACGTGCGCAAAATCCCCACGGACACCTCCCCACCGGAGCCGGTGGAGGAGGTTACGTCGGACTCGAACCGACTAAAACGCACGCCGCCTGTGGGTCGCTTTGGTTGCCGAAGGTGAGGTTGACAGGCATATCCCTCGCACCCCGGCCGACCCAGGGCCATCTCTCACGATCTGGCCCTCTTCTCGGGTGTGGGGACTACAGAGTCCCCAACTCGACCCCGGAAACGGGGAGGCGCGCCACGCGCGCCACCGCCGCGGCCTGCTTCTGCCAGGGTGACAGGCGGCTCCACCTTCATCGACTTCATCGACGGCTTCATCGACCTCCGACGCCCGAGTTGCCTTCGTACGCGGGCAGCGATCTCTTGCGATCCTTCGTCGCTCCCGCTGCCGCTCCCGCCCCGCCTCCTCCTTCACGAGCATTACTTGCTCGCAGAAGGAGGCGTCGGCCACCCACGCATACGCGCAACGAACCATCGCCGCGAGCAAGGTGGAGAGCATGAGAACCCTCACTCCCAGGGCCGCCACAAGCTCCCGCCTCGGCGTCTCCCACGCCGGACACTCGGTGAGCGTGTGCGGACCTGAGTCCTCGCTCGCGTCGCAGTGATGGCACTCGGACGTTGGCTCTTTCTGCATCCGACGCAGATACTTTCCGAAGCATCCGTGCTTTCATACTCCTCTCTCAAGTTATCTTATTGCAAATTTTCTCCTTTTATTCTTTCTAGAACACTTACGGGCTCACGCCTTCTAAGTCGATAAAGTTATATGAAAAGGTTCGTGCATATAACAATCGAGGAAACTTTTTATTTGTAACTAGCTTTTCCCGCGGCTCCACCCGCGTTGATTACGGTTATTGCGACCAAATAGCCTATGCCCTTTCCCAAAGTCTCATTTACCCGTGTACCAAATTTAATCAAAATAAGTTCATTAGTTTAGGCGTAAAAGCATAACAGACAGAGTTACTTTGCCATTTATAATATTAGTATGGATGCAAGTGCAATAAAATAACCAGTTTTTGCATATTCATCCTCAGATCGACTGTGCCTCCTCTGGTGTTACAAACGTCCATAGGCCACGGTAATCACTTTTCATCAGGTGGGCCGTGTGCTTGTCTGTCACCAAGTGGTATAAAAAAAAAACATAAAACGTAGATTTCTTTGTATTGCGTTAACAACTGAGTATCTAACCAGTAATGAAAATAAAAAGTAGTGTAAGCTACATTTGTACGCAAATGAAATGAATAATATTACTGAATCTAACAACTGAATAAGTCGTTCGCCAGACTGCGAATGTCTCGGTCTAACGCTTGGATTTTTTTGACTTAGTACAATCGTACTTGCAACAAGTGATGAAGAAAATTCAACTTTATTGTAGAATAATAATAAAAATGTAAAATATGTGGATACTAAGGGTTAAATATCTAGTAATATTAGGGTTTATTTTGTTGGATGGAATGAGCAGAAACAAGAAGCCATAAAAGTGAAAAAGGACGTAGTTCTCTCGGTACCAAATAAAACGATCTGACAACCCAATTGGCCACCTAATTTATCATTTTTTTTACTTTAAATACCTCTAAAGTTTGTGCTGTAGTTTAGGGTCTGCTTCTACTGCTGACGGGTCCCCAATCCCGAGAGGACAATCTATGCCAGACACTCATGCGTCATCAGTAGGTGTACCGGCTTACAGGTAAAGTTGAATTGGACCTCGATGATATTAGTGGAGCTCCATATGCCCCACTAACTGATTTGTCTTCAGCACTGACGGTACAGAAGCTATCTGTTCTTACTGGGTCCGCAGTCGAGTGTGACTACTCTGAGGTTGCACCCAACTATAGGTCACGGTAACCACTTTCCATCAGATGGGCCGTGTGTTTGTCTGCCACTTCAGGCGATGTGCATACTGCACCGCGCCCCGCAGCGGGACGCAGAAAAACGGGGCCACGCGTGTGGTCCCGGGGGCAATTTGTATTAAAAATAAAGTTAAATATCGAACAATATAGAAAATAAAAAATAGTATTTGCGAGGGATTTTTAAACTTATTGGCGTTCTAGAAAGGAAAACCAGATATCTTAATAAATAAATTTGGCATTTATACACGTTGTACGAGTATTGCATTACTATTGATCAGTTAGCCTCAAACACCTACACATAAGTCTAACAGCTCTCGATCTAAAATCCTGCCAAAATCACTCGCGTGATGGCAACAGTGCTATACCACGCGTTTGATACAGATGTGGCAGGTACAGGGCACGTGTGTTTTTTGCTTGTACGTGCGTGATCTGCTACACCGCGTGTAATCGTGTTTTCAGTGTGTTGGACCCCACATGTTTTCTATACAAAGTGTGAAAATCGCCTAAGTGTTATAAAAAGAAGAGAGGGCCATCTCTCTCGCGAAGGATATGCCTGTTAACCGTACCTTGGGCAACCAAAAACGACGCACAGGCGTCATGCGTTTTAGTCGGTTCGAGTCCGACATAACCTCTCCTACCGGCTGCGGTGGTGGGGGTATCCGTGGAGATTTCCCGCACGTAAAAAAATCCCAAAGCTCTACTTATTTATCTACAGTAGAAGTTAGGCTTTCGACTGTAGACCTTAGTATTCAGTATTGCGCCGGCCTGGGTGTGACAGGTGGAGCCGCCTGTCACCCTGGCAGAAGCAGGCCGTTTCCGGGGACGAGTTGGGGACTCTGTAGTCCCCACACCCGAGAAGAGGGCCAGATCGTGAGAGATGGCCCTGGGTCGGCCGGGGTGCGAGGGATATGTCTGTCAACCTCACCTTCGGCAACCAAAACGACCCACAGGCGGCGTGCGTTTTAGTCGGTTCGAGTCCGACATAACCTCTCTCACCGGCTCCGGTGGAGAGGTATCCGTGGGGATTTTACGCACGTAAAAAAAAACAAAAAGTATCCAGTATTTAGTAGACTTTAGTATGAGTTTCTCCAGTAAACATCAAAACCTCGTTATAAATACATCTTTAAGTTAAGACTACTTGATTAAATTTCCGAGTAACTTTCATTACAGTGCATGAAAAATGAAACAAAGTGTACCTATTTTTTATTCTTATCGTGATAAATAGCCAAGCTATTATTTTTATGAGCTATTCCCTGTTTACATTCCTTAATGCCCGGTCAGGATGAGTTAACGACAGTTGTCAGTTCTTTTACCCCACGGCTAGGGATTTATATAGGAAAATGGTTCTTTCAAAACGCCCATCTAAGAAGACCCCTCAGCTGACATTAAAACGCGTCTATTTATTCACTCTTACCCAGTCGGGAGACGGGCAAAGGGGTCTTTGTAAAATAGACAGTTATGCCCCCGATGCTCCTATTTTTATTTGAGTTTTAATTATTAAAAGTTTTATGAACTGCTTATTTCTTTTTACGAGATTGTTGAATTAATTCCTTTTGTTTGTTAACTCAACCCTCCTTGTATTATCTAATGCTAAAAGTTACGTTTGTTTTGTGTTAATTACTGTAGGAAAATAAAATTGTGTTGAATAACGTTCATAATCACTCTATCAACTTTAATGAATATGTATATTTGTATGTACACATTGGCAGACGTTTATAATTAACGTAAAACTACATAATATATACATTTGTTTCGGTATTCTCAGATTTAGGTAAATATTCGTACCTTTTAACCATCCATCCTCGATTATCTGGAATGAATTGTCTTGAGTGTCCTATATATTACATAATGTTATGATAAACTCTCCAAGAATCTACATTTTGAAATCTTTAAAAGATTAGGTACCAACACATAGTACTACAAAAAATATTAAACCGTATAAACACAAACGGACGCAAAGATGATTGCTATTCTATAAACTTTAGGGGTTTTGGTAAAAACCAGTATTGTATAACTTTAAAGTTTATGGTACGTGGTATAATAAGTTCACGTCTTTCTCAGGCGATAAATTCAAATAAATATGTTTTATATTCATTTCGATTGACTGGGTATTCACAAATTTCCCGTTATCGCGTCCGCTGAATATCATAAAACATTTTAAACTTCGTAGAGAGATATTGGAGTCGAATCTTCATTCGGCGCCGTGGGTTCGATGTAAGTAAATTTAACTTTAAAATATGCATAACAGTTTTCCGAAGCGATCCCCTTTCGAATTTAAACACATCGAGTCGTATTAAGATACATTTCGATTCAGTGCACTCGAGGAAGTTGGGAAGAAAATACTATTCAGTTTAAAGATGATGCAGTTGCCAGTTTTTATTGGCATAAGAATATAGTTGCAAAGGTGGCTGTGAATTTTCTACATTTATATTGTGTACATTGCAAATCGTTACTGCATTTTAAAATGGTATGGTTATAAAAATATAGATGAAAAAATGAAATAATTCTGGTAGAGGAAGCTTCCTCTTTCAAAATTCGTAAAGATTTCGTAAGTTACTGTGAAAGAGGTAATATATTAGAGTCTATTAAAATGACGAAAAGAAAAATTGCAATAGTATTAATGGTGTGATCAAAAATAAGGTTAAACTTAGAAACAATTCATATAGTTAGGTACATAATTCGGGCTATTAAATTCTAAATTTACCTATTACGAGATTGTGACCGAAGTTTTCTAAAGTTTAATAACAATCTTCCAAGCGAAGACTATAGCTTAAATAACTGTAACATATATATTTACGAGACCAAATTACGTCTAAGGACAAATTGCAAAGGGTTTCTTCTCGTATAAGTTAAATGTACTTAACCACGACTTATAGAATGTAAATAAGGAGCTTCGAAAAGGGACCAAGGGATTTAGAGACAACGATGTCTTCCCTAGATATGATAATTACTTAAACAAAACACTAGATAGGCTACATCTGTATAATATATAGTTTCAGTGAAACTTTACACTCGCTGAAGACGAGAAGAGTCCATTTTGACACTTTGTAGCATTTTAATGCTGCGCTTGTGTAAGAGATTTCGGGTTTCATTTCCAGGTTGTGGAAAGTGTTTCCAGTTCACACCTGTATAATCATGTCTAGAAAAGACAGTAATAGGTTCGTCACCTCAGATCTACGAATAACATAGAAGTATATTGAGCGCTTGAACCACGGGTGTACCAAACAGTATTCTGTTGATTTCTTACAGAATTATAGTACCTTTAGCGGACCTCAGTGTACCTTTAATAGAATTCAGTATATAGGTACAATCGCGGTCCAAACGTTTAGACCCGCGGGTGCACGGATTATTTCATTTTTTTTTGTTGGTTTCATAATATTCCTGCTGTGAACCTCAGCGTAATTTCAATGAAATCCAGTATTTATCTTTTTTTTATATAGAACACGTCAATTAGACTTCGCCTTACCTGATGGTAAGCTGACGGCAAAGTCCCAGAAAAGAGTTTCGGCCTGAAGCCATATTGCCGGTCATTAATTAAGGAGTAATCCTCTAGGTGCCGCATGAGCTGTTTTTTAATTATGTGCTCGAACACTTTGTACAGCACTGAGGGGACGGCTATGGGTCGATAGTTGGCTGGCTCCGAGCGATCCCCCTTCTTGGGAATCGGCTGAACATTCGCCTCTTTCCAAGGCAAAGGCACTGTACCCGAACTGTAGGACAGCCGGTACAGGCGCGTAAGCATTGGAGAGAACTCCGCTGCACATTTTTGCAAAACTACCGCTGGAATACCATCTGGGCCACTGGGTTTCCGGACATCGAGTGATTGCAGCACTGCACGGACATCGCATTGCCTGATATGGATATCAGGCATCGCGTGGTCACTGTCGGGTGGTGTCGGTGGCTGCGTACCACAATCATCGATTCGGGCGGTATCCGTGGGGATTTTACGAAAGTAAAAAAAAAAAAAAAACAGCTTCCGCGCACTCGCGCCCGAACCAAGGGCGCACCCCGCGGTCACCGGCACAATCCGATGGGTTCTTACCTTCAACGCAGCGCTCAACCCACAGAATGGACGCAAAATAGTCACGAAGTCCATCCCAGTCCGCTGACGAGTAGTGCCAGAGACGCCGCTTCCCCTGCACGGGTCGTGGGGGCGCTATAAAAGGCACCGTGGAACAGACCAGGCAGTAGTCGGAGTTGCCTAAAGCGGTTCGCACCGACACACTGTACCGGTCCGGGTTACTCGTCAGCAGAAGGTCTAGCAGAGAAGGTGCTAGGCCCGACCTTCTTGGTATCCTAGTAACCTCGTGCACCATCATTCCTCCAAAAATACCATTTCGGCATTCGGAAATCGCTCCTGCGCATCATCTGCCGCCTGACGCAGATATTCAAAGAGTCGTCTCCGCATCTCCTGTATGGGAACGGTAGAGGAACACATAGATCTGACTCGTAGGGCCATGGTCTACGTGTACCCAAAGGATAGAGAAGATATATATAAAACTGTTTAACAAAATAGATTGGATTTAAATTAAAATATAATAACAATCCAGAATATACCTATACAAACCTGCAGGTTCAGGCATCAAAGAATTCCTCCCCATCGATATCAACATAATTATTTACCTTAAGATAATAATTTTCGTATTTTTTTAAATAAATTAATCTCATTTCGATATTTTTTCGAATTGATTTCATTTGTCATATGTGACTCATAAATGTGGGGCGTTAATTTTCTTTACCACGTTAATTGAGTCATATTATGAAAACATAAAAAAACAACAAACACCAAGAACCTATAATCCAGTCAGAACAGTTCGATACGATATGGAAATAAATAGTTACACATGGTCCTACCAAATTTATTCCGGGATCTCACAAGTCCAAGAAAATTTGTCGATATTTTCTTGAACCTGCAGCTTCACCCACAGACTGTAATCTCCCTAAAGACTTCCCATCTCAGGTAGCTTTCCAAGATCTTCAATTACTTCTTCAAGTAATTTGGAATATTCTCTCCACAAAATGCCAATAATAAACTCGTACGAAAAAGATGCACTGGGTGCTACGTAAAATTAAAAATAAAGGACCCGTGGCTAGGAAAATAAAGTAAGTTTACAGCTGAGTGTAGAATGTTTGAATAAGCATTTTGTTTAGAATATATTTTATAATGACAAATGTGCTAGATTTTGTAATAGGATCGTTCAATAAAAACATTACCTTTATTTTCAAAAGTATTATTCTTTGCAAGTTTTTGTAGTGACACTGTAGACATTTCTGTATTAAGTAATAGATACTCGATTGCGTCAACACAGTTTGTACTAGATTCTCCATTTGATTATCAAGTGACTACATCCTTATAATTTTGCGCTTGTGACATAACCTTCTATGAGCGCGGCGGTGGCGCGCCTGGCGCGCCTCCCCGTTTCCGGGGTCGAGTTGGGGACTCTGTAGTCCCCACACCCGAGAAGAGGGCCAGATCGTGAGAGATGGCCCTGGGTCGGCCGGGGTGCGAGGGATATGCCTGTCAACCTCACCTTCGGCAACCAAAACGACCCCACAGGTGGCGTGCGTTTTAGTCGGTTCGAGTCCGACATAACCTCCTCCACCGGCTCCGGTGGGGAGGTATCCGTGGAGATTTAGCGCACGTAAAAAAAAAACCTATGTGCGTAATTATTTGGATTTACGTTAATTGAAATGTTTAGAAAACTTAATTAGGTATCATATTTTATCCATAAATCAGTTATGCATTATCATGTTATTGCATTATATTTATGTAAATATAAAAATAAAAAATATACAATAGTATTATTGTCACTGAAAAAGCGAAATGGAATATGTTGTGATAAGAGGTGTCAATTTAACGACGTTTCAAAGTTGATGCGTCGGATTTGCTTTGGACTGTCACGCGAATCATTCTATAATGAACAGACAAACTCCTGGAAAAGAATATTATATCTAGCAATATTTAAAGTATACTAGCAAAATATAAGTAATGCTTCTAATAAAAATTCATGTTCATAATATTTAAATGCCTTCAATACGGTCTGGAAACTTGTTAATGCTATTAGAGCAAACTACGGAGGCGTTAAGCCTGCCTTACTTAATTCTACTTATTCGCAAAACTTCGACATCGCCGTCGTGCTGGTACATCTTTTGAAAATAGTGCACACATTTATTATGTGGTAAAGGGGAATTCAGTAGATAGTTCTTACCAACTATTCTTTTTACCAACCGGTCTTATAAAAAACTCATAGTAACTATGACAATAATTTGCATTTCATTTTACCTTTCGTTCAAAAATAAAATATACCACATTTTTGGAAGCTTCCTCGTTTAAAGTACCGAGATATAAAAAAGGTCTTGTGAACTGATAATATATCAGTTCACAAGACCTTTTTTATATCTCGAAAGGTAGTTTACAAACATACTGCAACTAACAATAAACGATAATTTTACCGTGTAGGTATACTTGCTAAAAATAAACGATAATTTTACCGTGTAGGTATACTTGCTAAAAATAAACGATAATTTTACCGTGTAGGTATACTTGCTAAAAATAAACGATAATTTTACCGTGTAGGTATACTTGCTAAAAATCTTCTCTTTCGTTCCCGTTAGATACATTATATTATCCCCTCTGTCTCACTAGTTCGGTGACTTAGTCCGATGACCGAACTTTCATTCTCAGTAATTCTTTTTTTTATACCAATTAAGTGGCAGATACGCACACGGCCCACATGGGAAGTGGTTACCGAGGCCTATGGACGTGTGTAACTCCAGAGGAGCCATACTCGCGGTGCGGACCCCGTAAACACAAGAGTTTCTGTGCCGTCAGTGTAGAAGACAAAGCAGGACTTGGCCTTTAGTTTTCCCACTGACAGCACAAATTTTCCAGTAAGCTCTGGCTACCCGACTCACTGTTGGGGACAGCACGCAGTTATTATGGCCGCGGTATTCTTTAGGGCGGAGGTACTTCCCTAGTCGGACTGCTAAATTGGGCGGAAATACCTCTGTGTCCTAACTCCTTCAGTGATGAAATACCACTGCACTAGTGAGCCATTTAGTCCAGGTAGAGGTGTACCTCTTAGAAATTTGTTATCCTGCTGCCTACTTTTTCACAAAAAATATATTCATGAATTCTGCAGAGGTCTGATCATTATGGACGAATCATCTTTTTCCGTCTAATTTACGCTGTTTCCACAATATGACACCTTTATCAAATCTTTTCATTTCATCTTCCTTTAAATTTGCGAGCATTATATATCATCGTTTAACACGTTCAATATTGTATTAAATGTAATGAACAGACCTCTGCAGAACTAATGGTATCAGGGTAACAGAAATTTCTAACATGCCTGTTCATTATAGGTGATTAGCGTGAAAGCTGTTACCGAGTAAGAACAAATGATGGGACATTGATTAAATCAATTTATTTTTGGATTATTAGTTACATACAGTTTTGGAAACAATAAAATCAAAAAATATTTATTTATGTATTTACTAGCACTCAACGTACATAGGTATCATGATATCATCATCCTTCTTCTCCGAATGTCCATTGTTAGTGCATTTTGCAAATTAATAATTTTAATTCTTGATCACACATTGCATCAAACGAGGTAGGTAGGTTCCTACTATCAAAACAATTGACGTCGATACGCCACTTATTGATTATGGTTGGTTAAGATTTTTGAGCAAAATCCATCAAATCATTGTACTCGTCGTATTACTCTGGTAAATGGTCACCCATTCATATCCCGGTTAAAAGCACTATTTAAAAATTCACCGTCAAAAGTGCAAAAAGACCGGGACGTGAAAAATCGAAATATACATAAATAATTATAAATACATTTAAAAATAATTATTACGTAGTAGCTAATCGATTGTGTTAACATAGATCGAATGCTAAATTCCCCATTTGTTAATCAATTGACTATATAAATAAATAAAATAAAACTTCCTTGTAATTTTACGCTTGTGACAATTATTTGGATTTACGTCAATTGAAATGTTTATAAAAATGAATTTAGGTATCGTATTTTGTCCTAAAATCAGTTACGCATTATTGTGTTAATACATAATATTTATTTATTTATTAGTTATTATATACTTCATTGTACGCAAATTACAATATTCATAATACCCGGTTACCATACAAACATCTATGGCAGTCGTTACGGGTAGTAGTTGAAGCCCTAAATAATCCAACAACTGTTCTAAGTGCAATGCTTCAATATCGCCTTTCGGTTGTGTTGGTCAGGTGACAGTTGCTTCATGGAAAATATCGAAATTCAGCCAAATCCACCGTCTGGTAAAGCGGACCCCAGACTCCGAGATGAAGAGAAGACATTAAACGGGAGACGCCACGGGCTGGAGTACAGTTGTTTTACACTCTTTCGTTCTCATACGTCATCGTATTGAATTGAAATTTCGAGGATACCATTGTATGCTTTTTCATAAAACATTCCCCAGAACCAGACATATAATTTCTTTAAATTCAACTCCAAATAAATACGGCCTTTTGACCTGTTAATCACATTCACGGTCAGATATTTTGCAATCCATTAATAACAAGAAATATGCACAAAATTGACAGCTAAAATAAATAATTACTACAAAATCATTACAAAAAATAAAAATTTATTGTACCTTTAAATATTGATAAAATAAACTTCAAATCAAACATGCCAAAATTAAATATCCAAAGAAAGAGATGTGGTTTAATACAATGGTATGTCCGGAGCTGGTCCGTTTATGTACTTGAGCTTCAACTTTTGTTTTTCTGTTTATGCGTTCCTCATTACGTACCGATTCTTTACGCTCTTTAGGCCAAATTTTAGTTTCCGCAAATTCTTCGGTTACAGGTACACTGACTAGATACCGCTGTTCTATTGTGGTTCGTCGATCTTCTATGACTGAATCTGAAACAATTTGCTCTGAAGTGGTTTGCTCCGAAGTAATTTGTTCTAACGTAGTTAGTTCTGTAGTAGTTGGCTCTGTAGTAGTTTGCTCTAAAGTGACTATCTCTGAAGTCGTTTCATCTGAACGAATCTGATCTATAGTGGACTGATATTGTTGGGTTGTTATAGGTTCTAGTTTTTCATCAATTTCTATAGGTTTTTCAGTTGTAGTGACTATTTCTTCACTAATACTCGCAGTAGTAGTTGTTTTTAAAGTGGTAGCAATTATCGTGGTTGTCTCAAATTCTGCCATTGTTTCACTAGCATCAATTGAAGAAGGAGAATCTTTATTGGCTACATCACAAATTTTAGAGCACTGTTCCTCTTCACATTTATCCTCCGTTCCACACGATATGAAATTTTCCCAAGCTGATAACACCTGATACAAATGTGGTTGCTTGCAGTTATTGTCTATGTATGTCTGTAGTCCCATTACTTCAGATTCACATATCAGGGGTCCGCCACTGTTGCCCTATATGAATTACAAACAAATTTTGAGACAGTGGAAAAAAGTAAAATACATGATGCTGTTTTATTTATGCAATAAATGATCGGAGATACTTCGCAGTACTGAAATGTAGCACTTCGCAAGCGAGGTTGGCTAGGGCCCCGCAGATCTAGAGAGCCCATGATATACCCATGAAGTTGCCTAAATATAATTATTTGTTGATACTGCAAAGTATCACTACAAAAAAAAATACATATTTTTTTATAACCATGTTATAGTTTAAGGTGGGGCTTCAGCACGGCCAGGGTGTGAGAGATATCGGCCGTGGTGCGAGGAATATGTCTCAATAACCTCAGCTCCGGCAATCTGCGGTCCATATAGTCGGCGTGCGTTTTAGTCATTTCAAGTCCGACATAACCTCCCACACCGGGGCCGGTGGTGTAAATATGCGTGGGGATTTTGCGCACATTAAAAAAAGGTAGATCTTCAGCATTACAGTGTATATGAAGTGTAAAATTTACTTACCTGACAGAAATTAGGATCATAAACACTCTTATTTTCGTCACTATCAGTGGCGCATGCCATGGTTTCGTGAAGGAAATTATGACCACAGTTCAAAATCGAAGGAGGTAGCAGCTCGACTGTTATTTGCATTAAATTCCTTTCTTCTGTCCAATTACCATATTTTTTCTATAAAAGAGACAATTATAGTTTTTGAATGTTAATCTTTTAAATATGTGTACTGGTTGATATAAGAGTGATTTTGGTTTGGGTCGTACAGTTGGCGTCAAAATTAGCTCACCAATTCAATTAAAAGTACTGGTTAACTACTTAAAATTTTATTAAAAATTCTCCATTCTAAGTATGAAATCAGCGACTGACCGTCAGTATAAGAAAATAAAATACTTACAGCATATACAAGTATGGTACAGGTTTTCTCAATGTATTCCGATCTATGGTTTAAAACCGTATTGAACACAGCCGATGTCAAGTTGAATGGTAGCAACGTCTTCATTAAAGAGATGTCAGTATGCCACCACTGCGTAGCGCTTTGATTGTACGGGCGAACTATTTGTATAATCTGGAAATATTTTTTATGGTTATAATTATGGTTGCACACGTGCAAGAGGGTTTTGAAAATATTACACGATATTAGAAACTCAATAGTAATTTGGTTCTTGATGTGTTTAAAGACTGATGCTGGTGTAGAATTGTTAAATTGTATTTACGAGGCCTGGGAAAATAAGCACGATGCATTAGGTGGCCTTCGATTGCGTGCACCATGACACATTAATCAGGAAATTAGAACATTATGGAATAAGGAACAAGTCTCTCGACCTTCTGACTTCATATTTGAATAATAGAATTCAGAGGGTCGATGTTAACGGTACACGTTCAGTGGGATCTGTGGTTTTGATGGGCGTTCCACAGGGTTCAATACTTGAACCATTTCTATTCTTAATTTACGTTGAGCTTCCCTACTACGTAAAAGACAAAAATAATATCTTATTTGCTGACTATACGTCGTTAATTTTTAAAATTAAGAAGCACCAAAATAATTATGTCTCATCGAATGGTGCAATCACAAGAGTGATACATTGGTTTAGTACAAATCTTTGCCTTAATGGGAACAAACCTAAATGTATAAAACTTACTCTACCTAATGTTACACAGGTGGAAACCAATGTACAACTCAATAGACAGGTGTTGAATCATGTGGAATCAACAGTGTTCCTGGGCTTGAGTGAGTCCCCATAGTGCGGATCACATATTGATAAAATACATGTCACACCATTAAGGTCTGGAATTCATTACCAGCTCACGTGTTTCCTTCTTCCTACAGTCCCGGGTCCTTTAAGCGGGGCGTGGAAAAGCAAATGATGAGGCCGTCAAGCTGAAGTCACATGGTATGTGTAAGTAATGGTGACCCTCTTTTCTGAGACTCTGTCTTCAGCTTACCATCAGGCAAGGCGAAGTCTAATTGACATGTTCTATATAAAAAAAATTGCCAGTTCGGCCTCCTACGCTGTAAAAAAGATTAGGACCTTGACAAACGTGAATACGGCTAGAATAGTATATTTCAGTCATTTCCATAGTATTTTGTGCTACGGAATTCTCCTTTACGGTAATTCTGCACATTTAAACAGAATATTTGTGTTACAAAAACGGGCTGTGCGAGCCATTTATAATTTAGGCCCAAGAGTCTCCCTCAGAGAAAAGTTTAAAGAGATAGATATTTTAACCGTAGTGTCACAATATATTTGCAAGAACCACATGTATGTACGGAAAAATGATTCAAAATTCTCCAGAGTACAAACAAAAATTTTGAAACATTTTTATGTTATGCCAGTCACAAGACTATCATAACATAAATACCAGACACAAAAACCATCTTGTAGTCTGTGGTTGTCGACTTAAAAAAATTAGTCATTCATTCCAGGGCAACTGTATACGCTTTTTTAACAAGCTCCCTAATGAAATTAGGGATTTACCCGTGTATAAATTTAAAAATATAGTTAAAAGTAAATTATGCCAGAAAGTTTATTATAAAATCCACGAATACTTGGATGATAAACAAGCTTGGAAATGAGCTGTTCGCTCAACTATGCTACTCAAGTAAATTTTTGTATTTAGCTTAAGTAGACAGTAGAGAGAGAGTATATGTTTGTAAATAGACCAAAAAAAAGAAATGCCCGCTGAGTTTCTTGACGGCGTCTTCTCAGGTTGGGGTTTCAAACCGGTGCCGGTGGTCCATTTACTAAACTGATATTCATGATCCTTTTTTGTTGACGTTTTGTAAGCTCTGATAAAATGGTCGATACAGAATGATTTTTAACTTTAACTTTAGAAGCTATTGTCACTGCCTACCCAGACGGGAGAGTATGCGTATTATTACCTCTCGTTCTTGCTCGTCTTCATCTTCATTTAAAGTGAAATTGGCATCGATAGAGATTGCACCAGTTCGGGCTAGGAGCGTTTTCCGTGGGAAACCTTTGGGACCATTAGTCAGAATACTAGGACCAACAGCAGAAGTAACTAGCCAGTCAGGCCTGATAAGTACTGCACCGCGAAGAAATCGTGCTCCAGTTCCATCCACTACCGTTTCGTCAGGGTAATAAATAAATGCCTGGAAATTAGTACAAATGAGTAAAGGCGAGTTTCTTGATCAGGTTTAAAAGAACACATTATTATACAAGTATATGGATCATGTGTCAAAGCCAGTTGCACCAATCATATGCGTTTATAAAGTCATAAGCCTTGATAGGTTCACACTTATTTCATAAGAATGTATGTATAGTCTTTACCATAAAAGGGAACAGTCCCCTTTTAACTTCTTGTTCACCTTCCGCATATACTTCAACACAGAACGAAAATGCTGTAAAATAATCAGAACATTTATTTGTGGAACTAAGAAAATAAATAATTTACAACTATAACGCCATAGAATAAATTACCGAAAGATAGTGTAATTAGAATTTTAGCTTTCATATTTGTAGAAAACAATCATAAAGAATTATAAGAAAACTAAATGACGTTTTACCGTCAAATACATTGTTGTTCTGACACTAGAAATTTCAAAAGAGGAATAGATTATTTTCTTTTTATTGTAATTGTACTGCCAGGTTAAATATAGCAAATTAGGTTACCTTTAAAAGTATTTAAATCCGTATTGTTGTACTAAACGCCATAATTCTTTTTAACTCTCAGGGTCGTAAAAATCGAATTAGTCGAGTCACGTCCCTTTATTTTTCTCCGTTATCTTTGACAAAGTTACGGCAACTCGATTTAAAGACATTAATCAGAATATCATCCAAGCCAAGATGTATTATCCTCAATAAACCGGCAAGAATGACTTTGCGAATTTAAAACGCGTGTTTTACAGATAACGGCGAAGGATAAATCCGGGGAACACCTAATTATTCATGTTAGGGGTGTTTAAGAGTGCGTATTAATACGCCACAAGCGACGTCGTCTCTTGAAAAATACGCTAAGAAGATAAAAAATGCAGTATATTTTAAAATACCGTTGACGGAACATGGCTTGGGCGGGAACCGTGCGCTGCGCCGTGCTACGGGAGAGCTGTGTACGTCTTCTCAGTTTTATTTCAAATGGGATAAACAAATAAAACATAGAAGGGGAAATTTAGACTTATGAAATAGATTTGTTTACTAGTATTTTTATCAACTTGCATTTACATTTCCAATTCCATTGATTATCTTATGGATTTTAATACATGTTAAGTTCCTTACAATGCATTGAGCCCAATACAGTATGTTATCATAGGTTGATCCTGTTCTAGATCCTCCACCTTGTCTTGGCATGTAGTAATCTCTGTATTGGTGGATATCAGCGCAGTTAACATCAACAACGCACAATCTGTCTTGCCTGTTACAGCTTTCTAACGTATCTATTGAGCACAATTAAATTACTACTTCAAAACAGTAAGAGTTTGTAACATTGCCTTTAAACGAACTGGGAAGTCGTATCAAAACTGCTGATGCAGCTACGTCAATAAGCAGTCGTTGAAAAGGTTATTACATATCCAATTTAAGAAGACCTTCCCTTATGCTCTAAACAAGCCGTCGGTGTTCTCTTAAACTTCTTGGTCATAACGGCAGGGAGTCTCAGATTAAGTTGGACTCTTTATAATGGCCCGAATGAACGGGGAACGTGTTTTGGCGGCTTCTCTCAATTGCTTTACACTTCATCCTTTATTAGCTGTGAAAAGAAAGAATTCTAATAAATATATTAAAAACAAGTTGGAATATAACATTTATAAATAATCTTATATTCGATGTCCTTCGTGGTTATTTTTTATAACCACCCAAAAATCTTTGAATATTCGGGATTTTATACTTCATGATTTAGTATTTTAAACATTCGATCAAACGAACATTTGGGTATTTGTTTCGTACATCGGCATTATGAAATTCGGGATAACGAACTTCGAGATTCTGATATTTATTTTAACCAATAATAGTATTTTTATAAATTATTACTTAATTATTTGAGTGGCACAAAAATCGAGTTAGATGAATTAAAATATTTTAGGAACCAAATTTTGTGATTTTATACTTCATAAATATTGTTACAAATTGAACAGTAAACTTGTAAAATTGATTAAATAACTAACATTTATTATTGTTACTTGCCAATAATATTTGTACATACTTGCAATGCCTTGATTTTTGTCATTTTGCATTAATAAATTTATTGAATTATTATGAATGTATTACTCTACCTTCAGTAAAACTACTTATATGTAGAACTGTGAAACTCAAAAAGAGTCTTCAGACCAAAAAGATTTTTATTAAGCTTTTACCAGTGTAAAAATAAGGTAGCCGCGTGTTTCCCGGCAGAGTAGAATTTGGACCACCCCATCACTTCCCATGCGGTGTCGTACAAGGCGACTAAGGGATAGGGCTGTTTCACATCAGACAGATATATACAGCCCAGACTCAGCCTCAGATGCATGGCTTGAGTCAACAATTAGTGCCCGGAAGACGGCAATAGGCTCGCCCCTATTACGTGGGACCGAATTCAATGAATGGTGAAATGTGGGTTTTAATTCACCTCTGCCTAACTCTCAGGGGAAAAAGGCGTGATTATATGTATTTGATATGTATTGAAAATAGATTATATTTATTATGTGTACATATATGTCATCGCTGATGTACGTATATGTATGTACTTTCGAGAACTTTCCTAGTTGGTAAGCTTCGAAAAGTTCGCAATTCTGACTTGCAAACGGTGATATGAATATTAAACGCTTGAAGAATTAGAAGATTTATACGACAATTCCTGAAGTTGGGACCTCCTCGCGCACTTAAATGAATGTTTAACATTATCTGCAGAGTTTTAAAGAACTTGAGCCTCTTAAACAACTCGTGAAGAAACTTTAATAGAGAGAGTAGCTCTCGGGCGATTAATTCGGGAACGTGGAAAGGTGGACGGGAATTCGTAATATGAAGGGGTGGAGGAGGTAAGTACTCAATCGGTGCATCTAATGGAGAAAATGGAACCCTTTACTTTATAATTATTCCAATATATTCTTAAAATGTTGAATGATGCAAAGATTTCATAGTTAACTGAAATGTATTATGGTCATGAATGGTATAAAGTTTCAATGGAATTCAGGTATGTTATGAAGTTTCTATGAAAAATGAATTAGGTACATTTGTTAATAACGCTATTTATGTGAAATCATGGGCGAAGTCAGCCTCCAGCCTAGAGGGAGATGTCAGATTTTATTTATCACATTGTCTTCGGTTGTTTTGTCATACACCTACACAAATACCTTCATGAACCATTAGGATGTTTTCATGATCTATGATTGACGTGGCTCCTTCAAAACAATAACATGTTAAATATATATAAAACTTTTTTAAAACTAGCTTTTATTAAAAAAAACAACTGGACTAAAATAAAAATAAAAAATAGTTTTGTGCTTGGTTATACTGACATGAAAAGCTAAAACAAAGATAGTATGTTTATGTGCAATAACTTTGATAAAAAATACTGTTTTGAAAAGAGTTTTATTTACTTTTTTTATTTTTACCTAAACTCACGCCTATATATATCCCCGAAGGGGTAGGCAGAGGTGCTAGCACCCACATTTCGCCAGTTTATGTTTAGGTGGCGAGCCTATTGCCATTAACCGGGCACTTATAAACCTGCGATAAATACACACATAACTTCGAAAAGCATCGAAAAGTCATTGGTGTGTAACGTGGTAAAACCTAGGATCGAACCCGAGACCTCGTCTCAGCAGTCCATTACCCATGCCACTTCTTGTTTTAATATTCTCAAGTAGCATCAGAGGGCTTGCCAAGACCAGTAAAATGCGCCCAAACTCGATAGGTTTGTCTTGTGTAGTTTAGGAGTTCCTATGGGGTCTGAACTCTGAAGATAGAGTAGCAACACGTTACTTCAATATACCCTATTATTTAGCAGGACAAAACAAATGAGTCCTAACTCGATAGGTGTTTACCTTATTTCCAGTTCTGGATACTATGAAATACGAGAGTTTTTTTTTTATACCACTTAGTTGGTAGACAAGCACACGGCCCACCTGATGGAAAGTGGTTACCGTGGCCTATGGACGTTTGTAACACCAGAGGAGTCACAGTCGCGCTGCCAACTCTGTAAGTAGAGTCTCTGTGCCGTCAGTTTAGAAGACAAACCAGGACAAGCCTTTAGTCTTCCCACTGACAGCACAAATTCTCCAGTGAGCTCTGGCTACCCTACTCACCGCTGGGAACACAACACGAAGTTATTATAGCCGCGGTATTCTGTAGGGCGGAGGTATTTCCCCAGTCGGACTGCTCAATTGGGCGGAAATACCGCCGTGTCCTACCTCCTTGTAAGATTCTGTACTTCAAAAGGAAAACACAGTAACTCTTATTAGTATGACTTGGTTGTGACTATTTCAAGCTGATATATTATTATTTTACAAGATAGATCAATAAGGGGTCATAACCAAAATGGTCTATCTAATAGGATGACGGTACTAAACGCGTACCTATGCTAAATTTTAGCTGAATTAGATAAATTGAAATGAACGAAAAATAGTTTGCTCATTTTGAACGGATAAATTGCCTAAACACACCATTGAAATAATTCAAGTTACATCATTTTGCCAGATATTTCATTAAAAATTAGCGCAAACGGCCCCGTTTGTGTTTTTATTATGCTTCGATTAGTGATTAGTGCGAGTCATACACTGTCTGATCTATACCCGGGGGGGGGGGGGGGGGGGGGTTCTGCCCTCGTCACACTGTCATAATTAATCTTTTATTTTCTGTATTTATTATTTTTGTTCGCAGAATACATCGTATTGAACGTTTATTACAATGCCATATCTGTTTCGCGTGCTAGATATACATATTGATTGGTACACTGTGAGCGCAACCAGCTATTGTCCACGCCGTCATTTTCCGATGTTCCGTCCCGTTCTATTGTGCTGCATTTTATTGAATTTGATTTACGCGCCAATTTTTGTAGGCTTCGGTTTTTATTAACTGACCTCGGTGCCGATGTAAACTTAATTGAATCCGGCAACAAAAGGTATCGAATGAAAAGAGCGTCCAGCGGTGTGCGATGCAGATTAAAATAGGTTTTTCCGAATTTGCATGGGTTTTAAGTTACCTACTCGATATTCGATATTTTCACTGTGGTTGAACTATTGTATTGATTTTATGTTTGTGTGAAAGCATTCCAATATAATTCAAAACTCTCTGCTCCCTTTTATTCGACATGTAAATTCTGCCCTCGCATTTTTTATGTCCAGACATTTTTCTTGCTATATGAGAATCACATATGTATATAATAAGTGATTCATTCTTTATCATTCTGTATTTAGCACCTTTGAAATGTAACCAAAACATAATGTTCTCAAATATTCAAACACCTTCAGAGCTTGAGTTGAGCTCACCTAACTTTCAATGTCAATTCAATCAATCCTATCCCAGTCCACTGCTAGACATAAGCCTCTCCCAATATTGGGAGGCCCAACTTACATTACAAAACTACTTATGCATAAAACAAATCTAGATATCACATTATTTGTTGTAGTTTCTGAAGTTTTAAAACCGGCTCAGTTTATACTTTACTCATAATATTCTGCAACAAAAGCAAATTATTTACTGAAAGGCCGTAATCTAAGTTAATTATCTAAAATTCGGTCGTATTTAACGTCGTTTCAAAACGAGTTTTCACAATTGGAGCTGAGTCAAAAGAGCCTTCTAAAGGAATCGCAAACACAATTAGGAGCAACTTGTTGTTGTTGAAATTGTCATGGAAAGAGTGTGCATGACACGTGGCTTCCCGCGCATATTTACGTCACTGCTGATTTTTAGCAATTTTTATGTCAAACCATCAATCAAACCTCTGTACGAATAGTGTAGTGCATTAAGAGTTAATTTCTCAATTAATGCACATCTCTGATCTCACATTGATAAAAAATTATGTGTATGATTTAAATAAATATATTGTTCGTCAAGAACTATCTGATACTGACTGTACTTATGTTTCTGAACCTATTGTGACACAGAGGATTTTTTTAGTGCAGAAGTGCGATTATTTTTTCGAATGAAATATATCTTAGCTATAAGAATTTGGGTGGTTTCAGGCGAAGGTTCGGTGGCTCTGTGGTCAGAGCGTTCCCCCTGTAACCCCCGTTTCAATATTTCTCAATCTCTTAATTCAAAATTTTCTCTTAATTAAAACTTTTTTTGGAAGTTAATCGATTTGAAATATAATGATATTGGTATTCTTGTTCCCTTCCGAATATATTTAGCAGATTTATTTTTTACAATAGGTATTTCATAATCACTGTATATGACGTTTATAGTTGTTAATCAATTAACTAAAAGAATATAAGGTTATTTTTATGCAAAATCTCGAAAGAGCAACATTTTTCAAGGATGTAAAAAAGGTAACAAATAATATTTACGCCTCTATGCAGATGGCGTGTGCAGGCCGCTAAGCTCATTATTATGATTGTACCCTATAGAGAGATACAGAATCAAATCAGTCGGAACAATGGCGGTGCAATTAAACTCGCGAGGGGAAACGTCTTGCAGTCGAGAGATCTTTTCCTACAGCTCTACGGTGATTTTTTGCTACAGATATTTATGCCTCAAAACTCAAACGCGAGACTAGGGTTAAAGTTGCTGTATTAGAACTGCGAGGGTATTTAGTGAATGAGGTGTTGAGGTCTCAAAAACATCATACACGAGCTGGTATACTTTAACGGTTGAGGTTTCCTCTTGGGCCTCTTGGGATCGAAGGTAACTCTCATAAAATTCGATCGATATTCAAACGATGTTGATTTAGGGGTTGTAGGAAGAAAATGACATAAATTAGGTGCATGTTATTTGTGCCCTCTTGGCGACTACAGGCTTGCCCTACATTACGTAGGACTAAACATCGAAATTAACGAAATGTGGGTGTTAATATATACCTCTGATTACCCCATCAAGAATTCACAGACGTGTTGTAAGTATGTATGTTATTATATGCCATTTTCAAAAGGTTGCAATAGGTAGTCTCCACTGCCTATTCTGAAAATCGGTTATAACATTTCAATACTTAAGACATAATATCAAAATGAATAAGAATAGGTCCCACGTCACCAAAGGTGTCGTACAATTCACATTACAGGCTAGCTGAGAGAGGGTAATGCTGACCGTCTGTGACTTTTATTATTTTAACCTTTTTTAAACGACTTTCTCCATTACCACCCGAAGTATTATTTCTAAATAGTATTTACTTCTAGAAATGTTGTTTACATTACTATTATTAGAAAGGAATGTATGATAGAAGATGACGTATGAAAGAATTTCTTGAATACCTTTAGAAAAAAATACTACAAACGTGTTTTTGCGTGAGAAATAAATAAATAATAAATATTCCATGACTTTCCATACAACGCTGTCTAGACCCATGGTAAGAATAGCTGAACTAGCTTGTGTTATGAAACATACCTAGTTGTTTTTTGTAAATACATACATATCATACATGGAAAAATCCAGATCAATGTAAATATACATATTCTTGAAAATAAAATTTTTGCACTGAGCGGGAACCGAACCCGCGCCTCCTGCGTAGCAGTCGGACGTTCTAGTCAAAATTACTTTTATTTTACATACTAGCCTTCCACCCGCTTGGATTCCTTATCACTGGTTCTACATAACTGATTGCGTGGTTTTCAGTAGAGTAGAATTAGGGCACCCCATCTTTTCCCATGCGGTGTCGTACAAGGCGACTAAGGGATAGGATTGTTTAACATCAGACAGATATATACAGCTCAGACTCAACCTCAGATGCTCGAGTCAACAATAGTGCCCAGAATACTTTTTTTTTTATATAGGACACGTCAATTGGACTTCGCCTTGCCTGATGGTAAGCTGAAGGCAAAGTCCCAGAAAAGAGGGTCACCATTACTTACACATACCGTGTGACAATGGTGACACTCAGCTTGACGGCCTTATCATATGCTTTTTCACGCCCCGCTTAAAGGACCCGGGACTGTAGGAAGAAGGAAACACGTGAGCTGGTAATGAGTTCCAGGCCTTAATGGTGCGACAGAGGAAAGAGTCTCCGAACCGCTTGGTTCTTGATCGGATGTTTTGCACCGTGTGCGGATGACATCTAAGACCTGCACGCGTTGTCCTGTGTAGGAAAGGGGAGGGTGGGACTAATTGGAAGAGCTCATCAGAACACTCCCCATGGTACAGACGGTAAAATACAGCCATGGACGCAACATCTCTACGCAGCTGTAAAGGTTCTAGGGTGTTCGTGATCTCGGGATTCCCAATGATGCGGACCGCACGTCGCTGCAACCTGTCGAGAGCATCTAGTAAGTACTTTGCTGAACCATCCCAGAGATGCGAGCAGTACTCCACACAGGAGCGAATTTGTGTCTTGTATAGAAGACACCGCTGCTCCGGCGTGAAAAATCGTCTCACTCTGTTAAGAACTCCGAGTTTTCGTGAGGCTGTTTTGATGATGCTTTCGATGTAGTTTTTGTTATTCAGATTGCAGCGAACATCCATACCTAGGATATTGAGATTGTCCTGTAGTGGCAGTGGCGTGCTCTGAAGAGTGGGGAGGGGAAGGAAAGAAGATACTTTTGCTGTAAACGCACATGCCTGCGTCTTCTTGGCATTGAACTCAACCAGGTTCTCAGAGCCCCATTGAGAAATGTGATTCAGGATCCCGTCAAGCTCAGTGACAAGAAGCTGCCTTTTCTCTGCGATATCTGACTGCTTGGCCGCAGGATGTCCATGATAACTCCCATGTAAAGTGCTATCGTCTGCATAACAATGAACATTGCCGGTAGACAGCATGTCGTTGATATGCAGAAGAAAGAGAGTGGGTGATAAGACGGACCCCTGGGGCACGCCAGCATTAACCTGCAGAAACTCCGAAGCTCGTCCGTCACAAAGGACGCGAATACGGCGCCCCTGCAGGAAGCTAGCAACCCAGTTGCACAGCCTAGAAGGCAGACCAAAGGCAGGTAGCTTGGAAAGAAGCGATTTGTGCCAGACTTTATCGAAAGCTAGATTAGAAAAAACATGGCAGGTTTCGCCGTCTCTAGGTGTTGGTGGACGGCGTTGAGGTTTGCATGGAGCCCACAGATGTTAGTGGACTCCACCTCAAATAGCAAGCTTTTGGGAGTGTGACGAGCCGCTGTGTTGCCTATTTCTCTGAATTGCGCTGCCATGAGTTTGGGTGGGAGAAGGCGTGAAAAAAGAGGTGATTGCCGCCGCAGCACCGTGTGACAAAGCGCGGGATATTGGTTTTATCTATGAATGTGAGGCATGGCGAGAGCCGACGCGCCGAACGGAAGGGCCCCCGTACCCCCCCGAGTATGGTCGCCGAGCTCCCAAATCCGGTCACCAACCGGCACGACGAACCATATCGGGATTATGCGCGGCCTGATGAGGCAGCCTCCCAAGGTGGTTAACCCCAGTTGGGCCCCTGTACTATACCGCGGGCGGCCAGCGGCACCACCGTTTCTACAGGTCTCCCTGTTCGGCGCATCGCCCCGCGCCATCCCCACTAGACTACGCCAAGACCCACTGGTCCCACTAGTGCTGCGACAACCACCACCTCTGCCCGGCTATGCACTTGCTGACCCCTTAACACAATTCAACCGAGATTGAATTGCTATGGAGGGTTTTTCGCAATAGTGCACGGTGGTAACTACCCGGTCGAAACTTGAGACAAATTTGTGCCACCAAGTTTCTACCACCAGTAATTATTGGTGAAATGTGGGTGTTAATTCACCTCTGCCTAACCCTCCAGGGATAAAGGCGTGATTATATGTATGTACGTAATATGTACTTAAATTAGAGACTTGAAACTTTTTTTTAATGTGCGCAAAATCCCCACGGATACCCCCACCACCGGGGCCGGTGGGGGAGGTTATGTCGGACTTGAAACGACTAAAACGCACCCCGACTGTGTGGGCCGCAGGTTGCCGGAGGTGAGATTACCTGAGACATATCCCTCGCATCCTGGCCGGCCCAAGATCATCTCTTATGAGACGGCTCTCTTCGGGCGTAGGGACCACGGAGTCCCCATCACATCCCCGGGAATGGGAAGGCACGCATCGCGCACCCGCCGCGGCCTGCTTCTGCTAGGGTGACAGGCGGTTCCACCCGTCATCCCCCGACCCACGCTCCTGGGGAACGGAGGTCAATTAGAGACTTAAGACTTAAAATCATACATTTATTTATTAAATACATATTAAAAAACCGCATCAAAATCCGTTCAGTATTTTTTGCGTCCATTGCGAACACAAATTTCCAATTTCCAATTATATGACAGTAAGTATAGTTAGATAGATATTCTCATTCCTGTTACTGACTATTAAAACAATACCTATTGTATCATATTCTAATTTAACTTAACCAATACAAACTGAACCATTTAACCATAAGACTGTAGACCCAAACCAACATTGTAACAGAATTAAAGTCAAACTCTTTCATTGTCGGCACTAATGCAAATCCGCGTCTGAATACAGTCTGTTTACTTCTTTGCCCCCTTTGTTTCAGCTGTAACGAGCAGAAAAAGGGCCCATTCAGAACATCCGAACCTAATTACCCAACCCTCGGCAACAAAGGAGGGGTTTCTAATTAACGATATTATGTCAAATAATTTGTTTGAGACGACGTCTTACTCGGTTTGAATCGTGGATTGGATTAAGTTTGTTCATGGCTCACTACGTTAGCTTTAGAAGAAAAGCTGAGATGTTGAAGTGGATTTCTGTTGATGAATATTGGGTTAATATCGTGTAATTATAATTGTTTGAAGGGGTTATGTGAATTGTGCTTGTTTTAAGAAATGGGAAGGGTGTATAGGTCTCACAAAGATTTTCCGGGACGATGCCAATACTAAGTACACCTGCTGATTGACGGACAGGCTCTGGCGCAGGTTTTCTTCATGAGGTTGGGGATCAGATGGCAGTCACTCATATAAGAGAAGAGTAGGAGAATCGACCCGAACTCCAAAGTTCAAGTTTTGAATGCAGCCGAGATTAATGCCGTGATAATGAGTTGTTTTAAGAATTTGCACCAACCCGACTAGCTAGAATAGCTACAAAGTATCCTCTAGACAGAATCAGGTAGTTATGTAACAATTGTCTCATTGAGCTGACCTGAGCTAAACTATCGGCGAGCAAAGACCCTAGTGAAAAGTTATGCATTATTTCTTTTTCAATTCAATATTTTTGAATTCATCCATACGCTTCTCAGCATTAAACTGTACATCGCGAAGTTTCTAAACAATATCACACGTAGATTGACATTGTTTGCGTTCTATTGGACGAACTTTTCACATGTATATGTGGCAACAGAGGCTATGATAAATGCCTCACGTCATGACGTCATCCGAACACTGGCTTTTGCATCGTTAGCTGAGTATTAGCAATCTGTCATTGCTAACCATGCATTTGTCATTACGATCGGGTAACATTAATTGGATTAACGTCATCCACGTAACTGATGTCATATTGCGAACACCTACGTAGTCAAGTAGGTGTAATGCCGTGTACATACCCACCGACCAAACGATTGCATGCTCACTTGCTTTCGCTATGCGTGTACACATAGAGTAGTAAGGAAATGTGATCTAACTTTGGTTATCAGTGGTAAACCACAGTTAACGGCTATTAGGACACAGGTAACGTATACAGATTGATAACATTCAGATCATAAAAATATTTTATATTTCCAAAAATAAAAAAGTTGCCATTGCTACGTTAATAATATGTTAGATGTATAGTCTGCGTCAAAAGCGATACGATGATTCGTAGCAACGTGCTACGATGCTGCATGCTACGGTTCATAGAATGTAACCGTAAAACTTGCGTCATAGTACGATACCAGGCGTCTACGTACCTGACTTAGATAGGTATTTTTTTCTGTACAAAAATAACTCTGTTGAATGAAATTTTAAAGCATTTAGTATGCCAACTATTCAAATCGATCGATCGATAGAAAAACTTGGATCAGTTCAGGCGGGTTTCGCCGTCACCGTAAGACGGATATATGTATAGAAGAATTTGGATTGTTCCGTCGAAGGTTCTGTAGCTTAGTGGTCAAAGCGTTCCCCCTGTAAGGTAAAGATCGCGGGTTTTCTATTTCTTAATCGATTAAAAAGATAACTCTTCTGCGTCTATAACGCTAGTAGTAGAAGATATAAATATACTTTGAACGCATAAGAGACAGGTTGCTTACCGCGCGTTACATAGCAAAAATAAATATACAAAATAGTGTGTCCACACTGTAACTGGCTATTTGCTAAAGTCCATTCTCAACCGTCCGCATGTAATACCGTCAGTCCTAGGATATCAAAGGGGTAGGATTAGCAGACATTTGAATGCGAGGCCCGCGTCTCTGCACTAATTGAGTTAATATTTGGTTATCGGCGGCGCGCACTCGCCCTCGCGACTAATCCTACCGAATTAATGACGTGAAATTTATCATTATTAATGCGAACGCCATTCTCGCAGCACCTGATTTTACGCTGCGTTCATATGACGGCGACTATGCGACCTCCACTATGGGGCAAACATGACTAATTGCTCCTCCTGCATAGTTACAAATTACATGTAATAGTTTGTAGGTTCGTCTAGCGTTTGTAATGTTTTACACTATATCTCATCAACGGTTCCATGTACTTCAAAAAATTAGGTTGTAAATAATAAAACCATAATTATTCGGTTCTGAATTTCTGTATCTCATCTACTTGAATGATCACATTAAATTATGATGACTAAGCAATCACCCTAGCCATATTTAACGCCATTATTTTCTTCAGACTCGGTGTTTCTTAGTTTTGTCTGTTCGGAAAACGATCGAACATTATATCTTTGAAGAAAAAGTTTTGAAATTATAAGTCTTACTCCGCTAGCATTACAGCTATGTCATAATCATATACTTTTTTTCTTCTGACATGATAGAACATCTTGAATAGAGTGAAATGATATTATTTTTAAACTATCGCGGTGTGAACTCATAATCTTACAACGGGTCGGGACTTTTCGCGATTAAATCATGAAACTTACTATATCTGCTGACGTTATCGTTACGACTACTTTACATGTTGTACTGAGCATGAATGTACAGCTAGTTCATTTGTTTAATCTTATTATTTCCGCACGTCCATCGTTCATGTGATACATTTTCACGTAATTTCCCGTACAATTTGATAACAATGGAAAGAAAACGTGTTGTCTTGTTTGTTTCACGTGTGAACGCGGCTCGGCCAACTGCATCGTCCATTCAATTCGACAGTTTTACGACCGAAACCACGTTTATTCGCACGTTTCGCTCCGTTATCGCTTTATTACAATTTTTTATAGCTCCACTAGTTCATATTTTTGGTTATACTGAGGGATTAAGGTGAATGAGATTAAAGGCCCGGGTTAAAAGCACTGGCGGATTAAACGAAACTATATTATGAAAGTGAGTGCTATAAAAAGTTTTGCGTAAAATTTTATGGAATTCAATACATTTAAATGGACACATTAAAAATATTGGTTTATAAATGGCGAACTTGTAAGCTGACCTAAATATGAGAGTAAGATTTTCCGCGCAAGGAAATACGGCAAAACGTGGGGAGATTCCGCGTGTCTTTTTTAATTTTGCTGCAATCTGCCAGTTCAATACTTATAGGTTTAATAATCTGCTAATTTACTCATTAAGTTTTCAGTTCGATATTTTAATTATGGAAAAACACTCAATAGTTTTGTTGATTTATATTTTTTTTTATAATATAATAAAACATTTATTGCAAAAATATTACACAGCTGACAATAAAAATAACATACATTTTATAATCAAAGAGGGCTTCAGGATACATAGAAAGCCATGTTCAGGACATTTGAAACTCAGCCTCCTCTTAAACTAGGGAGAACCCTGTATCTTAAGAGACAGTTTTCATCACGACAATTATACGCGCCTGTGTGTGTGTGTGTGTGTGTGTGTGTGTGTGTGTGTGTGTGTGTGTGTGTGTGTGTGTAGCCTTAAAAGTACAGTTATGAACCAGCATTCCATATTTTTGGTATTCTCAGAAATAAAAATAACGAAAAAACCAGAGTAAGAAGGAAACTATAGCATATTACACGTGTAAAGGACTATTTGATACATTGGCCCTTTTGAGGCGTTTTTAAAGAAAAAATGTTTTTATAAAAACTAACTTAAAAAGGTCAATGTGCAGAAAAAAATCTCTGTTACATGTTTATATAAAACATTGTAATAAAAATAAATAGAATAGTTGTCTTAGCAAACAAGCAAAATTTCGTCAACTTCGGTTTAATCAATAAAAACTATACCAAATTGAAATTTTAGAAGCTTCTTCTGTAAATTAGTCATTTGGACATTAAGCCATCCACACGACCCATCGATATATAGGATCTTTAAAGAACCCATGACCTCTACCTCTCAAGACCTATGCCTTAGTTATAGCCACTACCCTTTTTTTAACACATTCACTTTTATTTACACTTTGTCAGATCAACATGACAGTTGTAATTTGACCACGTGGCCTGCAATAATTGGGATCGGTATCACCTATTCTAGATATAACGAGCATGCTGGTTGATACAAATTGTTGATCAATAGCTTAAATTCAAATGGTTGAAACGGAACATACATTGTCTAGAGTTGCAAAACATTTTCGTATGCAAACAGTCGTTACCAAGCGATCAATGCACCATCACATCGGTATTCGGTAATCAGACGGGATTGATTGGACACGATTGACGTCAAATTACGATCGGTGGCAATGACGCGCGAGTACGCGCATACGGACTACGCTAATGAATTGGCATGCAATTGGGACTATGCAGATGGTTCGATTTCAAAGTAACTTTTTTTGATTTTGACAACGGCCTTTTATACAGGCTAGGCAGAGTTCGCACTATTTACTTTCGTTTAAAGATAACACGATCTTGAAAATAAATACCGTCGGCGGCTTATAGTTGTGATGACGGAGAAAGAATACAAGTATCACAACCCCATCTCATCTAACGGGTGTCGTAAGAGGCGACTTAAGTAAAACATCCAGCGCCCAGTGTGAAGTCTCCCAACATTGGGAGTTAGTAGAACTCCCAATGTTGGGAGACTTTAGCCTACTGTTAGTAATGTTAATAATTTGAATATTTTTAGAAGATAATTTTTTTGTGAATAATATTACTAATACTCCCTTTTTATATACCACTTAGTTGGCAGACAAGCACACGGTCCACCTGATGGAAAGCGGTTACCGTGGCCTATGGACGTATGCAACACAAGGGGTGACACACTCGCGCTGCCGACCATGATGCTGAAACCTTCTGATGCCCATATTGTAGGCGCTTGGGCAAACCGCATCAGAGAGGTCATTCCACAGCTTGAGTGTGCGTGGGATGAGTTTCTTTCATACCGCACAGTGTGCACCGTCTCAGGTCGCAATGTGTGAGAATGAATTCCCTGCCTATGGCGAGAGGTGCGATAATAGAATGTAGCTACGGGCATCATGTCGAACAATTCATCTGAGCACAAACCATTGTACAGGCGGTCCCTCTAACCCCTCCAGCTATGCTAAATTGCTTGTGTTAGGAGTGGGTTCACGATGGTAGTGTAATGGCCAGGATGCGAACCCGGGACCTTTCAATCGTAAGGCCGACTCCTTAACCACTAAGTTACCGACGCTAATGTGTCCATCTTAGGTCGATGTATTCTTTTTGTTCAATCTAGCTCAGGTATCTGGAACTTGTCTTCTCCTTCACAATCTTACTGATTTGCATCAAGAATTTTTTTACAGAATTAAGTTCTAATCTTGCTATTGTCTGACTGTAATTATTGTAAGCTGCGTGTGAGTTTAAATTTTAATTAAAATATCATAATTAAATTATCTATTCCTTCGATTGAGATGCAAAACGGTGTACTAACAGACAATAGACCTTGTAACTTGGGACAAATTAGTCCTAGTTGCACGTGACAGTAGAATATTGATTGTGCGGACGTCGGTCGCATAATGACGTCACCCCACCCGGTAATTAACGACTGATTAACGCACAATTAGCCCACTGATCAATGATAACACATGCTGGCGGAACTAGAGAGCGTAGCTGAAGATAATGTGAACATTTATATAAGTAGCAATAGACCCCTAGCACATTAGTAAGGTATGTTTACCTACATTTATTCATATTTAGAGAAAAATTTACAACTTTTTATTTAGATTGAAAAAAATGGAATGTTCAAGACGAGACTTGAATCTTTTAAAAGTTTCGTACTATTTTATTACAATTTTGTGTATAGAATAAAAAAAACTGATGAACCTTTGAGTGAATCTAAATGTTGTACAATGAGTGTAATAGTAGAATTTTTGCTTACGACGTCCACGGCTGTTACAGGCATTTACGCGGTGTTGCTTCGAAGCAGTTATTAATACGAATATCGTTGTGATTTTGAAAGCTTTATAGTTGATATTAGAAAAAGGATGATACATATATATACCCAGTAGAGTTCACCCATTCGAGGTAACATAGACCAATTTTACCTAATCTTTTAATCGCCTGAAGGAGGCTGCTAATATAATAATATATGTGTCCAATGCTGATAATATAATATTTTCAAAGTGAACGTTTAAATTTTATAATTAAAATATGCTTGAAACCTTTAATTCGCGTATTTTGCATTGGGCATTGGCGCATACCAATGAATAATCTGATCAAGAATGTCAGTATGTTAACATATCACTTATTACATTTTGGAATTTAATTAAATATCTCACATAATTTTGTATAAATGCGTCGAATAATTATCCACGTCTGTATTGTGTTTCACATAAAGTGGGCATTAATTAATTTCGGGACAACAGATGGATTACAGAAGCAAGCGGGCCGTTTGAATTTGTTTATCGCACGGCGCAGAGCTAATGTCGTCACACGGGTCGACAAACACTCGCTCTGTCTTGAATTAGAGGAATTAATATTTATTTAGCGAAAGGTACAATATTGCATCAACAATATAATGATAAGCTGGTTTAATGAGTAGCTTGACCCATGTTTAATTTGGAGAAAGGGTATGTGTTGATTAATCAAACGCCACTTGCTCAAAAACCTGCTCGCTCGGAGCAGGATGCTGAGAAATACTAATAGTATTTTGAAGTGAAGGTTTTTGAAGTGAAAGTAATTTTTCATTGACGATATGTAAAGCGAGTAGGTTTTAGCTGAATTAGTGTCGCAACATATTCTGTTTTGCACAATCATGCACACAATTAGTGTTTCCAAGATTTCGGTGTCATTTTTTTTTATATACCGAAACGTATACCAGATAATAATATATGTTGATTGATTCCTCATTCAGTATTTACTCGATCAACAAGTTCTGGCTTGTTGTATGGCTGCTTCAAGTATGGGTCTATCTCAGTAACTAATTGAAGTCTGAATTCCATTTCCATAGCAGTCTGTTCTGTTACGAAACAGATTAAGATAATGCATTTCACTAGCACCTAGGTGACTTTATTGGCTGTGAAGGGTGAGTACGTCCAGCCCGTTAAAGCGAATAGACAGAAGCCCATTAAGCCTCCATATATCACATAGTAAGTTATCGGTTCAGTTAATTGTTGAGACGGGTAGCATGTTCCAAAAACATTGTTCAATTCAGAGCTACCGGGAGCTGGAGCAGACGATGTTTTGAGTTGAGAGTATTGAAGATATGTGTAGCATTTTTTCTTTTAGCCTTTATGAGCCTAAGTGTAGAATAAATCAATCAGTAATACTTAATACTGCGGAATAGGTTTAATTATAAATTGACATTTAAGGTGCTATACGATGACAAAGAGTAATATTGTTATGTCATATTTTTTTATACCACTTAGGTGGCAGACAAGCATACAGCACACCTGATGGAAAGTGGTTACCGTGGACATGTGTAACACCAGAGAAGCCACCCTCGCGCTGCCGACCCTGTAAGCATAGAGTCTCTGTGCCGTCAGTGTAGAGGATAAAGTAGGACAAGCCTTTAGTCATCCCACTGACAGCACACATTCTCCAGTGAGCTCTGGCTACCCTACTCACCGCTGCGAACACAACACGAAGTTATTATAACAGCGGTATTCTGGATATTTTTTTATCTAGGTTACGCCAACTTGACTTCACCTCGCTGCACCATTACAGACACTAAGTAATGTTACAATGGTGGCACTCAGCTTGGCGGCCTCATCAGATGCTTTTTCACGCGCCGCTTAAAGGACCCGGGACTGTAGGAAGAAGGAAACACGTGAGCGTGCAGGTCTTGGTGGTGCGACAAAGAAAAGAGTCTCCAAACCGCTTGGTTCTTGCTCGTATATTCTGCACAGTGTGAGGGTGACATCTAAGCCCTGTACGTTTTGTCCTATATAGGAAAGCAGAGGGTAAGATTAGTTGGACCAGCTCATCGGAACACTCACCATGGTAGAAACGGTAAAATACAGCCTAGGAAGCAACATCTGAGGGTGTTCGTGACCTCAGCATTCCCAATAATGCGGACCGCGCGTCGCTGCAACCTGTAGAGAGCATCTAGTAGGTTTTTCGCGGAGCCATCCCAGAGGTGCGAGCAGTATTCCACGCAGGAGCGAATTTGTATCTTATAGAGAAGACACCGCTGCTCCGGCATGAAAAAACGTCTCACTTTGTTGAGGAGTAAAAGTTTCCGCGAGGCTGTTTTGATGATGCTCTCGATGAAGTTTCTGTTATTCAGTTTGCAGCTAATATCCATGCCTAGGATATTGAGATTGTCCTGCAGTGGCAGTGGCGTGCTCCGAAGAGTGGGAAGGGGAAGGAAAGAAGATACCTTTGCTGTGAACGCACATGCCTGCTTCTTCTTGGCATTGAACTTGACCAGGTTCTCAGAACTCCATTGAGAAATGTGATTCAGGATCCGATCCAGTTCAGTGATAAGAAGCTATCTTTTTTTCGCGATATCAGATTGTTTGGCCGCAGGATGTCCGTGATAACTCACGTGTAAGGTGCTATCGTCTGTATAACAATGTATGCTGTCGGTGGACAGAATGAGCAGCTTGTACATAGCCTCACCCCAAAGATGGGGAACGTATGCTAGAAGATCACCCGTTGACCTTTTCGTCCTGAAGCCATATTGCCGGTCATTAATTAAGGAGTGATCTAGGTGACGCATGAGCTGTTTGTTAATGATGTGCTCAAAAGCCTTGCACAGCACTTAAGTGTCGGCTACGGGCCGATAGTTGCCTGGGTCTGAGCGTACCCCCTTCTTGGGGATCGGCTATACATTTGCCTCTTACTAAGCCAAAGGCACTGTACCCGAGCTGTAGGACAGTCGCTACAGCCGCGCAAGCATTGGAAACAACTCCGCTGCAAATCTTTGTAGAACTACCGCTGGAATACCATCCGGACCACTGGCTTTTCGGACATCGAGTGATTGCAGTACCGCACAGAACTACGCGTGACCAGAAGGCTGGTTATTATCTTGCACAAGTTATTATTGGTTATTATTTCTATTCAACGTGGCAATATATGGCATTATTTATACAGAACCAAGAGTGACTCCCTTGATGTTGCACACGTCTATAGTCCAAGGTAACAATTTTACATCAAGTGAGTCGTGTGCCTGTCTGCCACCTAAGTGGTATAAAAAAAATGCTGAAACTTTTTGTACAACAATGATTGTACAAAGGCGGACTTACCGCCACAGGCATTGTTTACCAGTCAACCTTAGGGTGATGCAGAGATATTTATATCAAAGGTAGGTGCACAAAATGTTCTGGTGAGAGATTTTCCCAGTTTGGTACAAATAATAATTTTATGTAATAAAATTTTTGTTAATTGACTAATAAAAAAATATTCAAATATAAATATATACAAACATATATATATATATATGCAGACACAAAAAAACGCATGTTGACATAAACTGTAAACTACGGGTTGTTGTAGAGCTGGTGTGCTCTGGTCTTGAATATAAAATGGTTTGTGGACATCCTGATTTCCAGAGGAAGCGCGTTCCATAGAACAATAGACTGGACTAAGAAAGAAGAGTGGACAAGCCATGTTGCGTGAATGGAACAGTGTAGGAGTAGGTTATTAGACGAGCGTAAATTTTTGAAATGGTTAGAGCCGAGTAAGTGGAACTGAGACATAAAATAAGCTGGGGCATTGGGAGAATTTAGTAAGGTATTTATCAAAGTGACAGGCTCTTAGACTACGTCGCCGTCTTATAGGCAACCAACTCAGCTCAGTACGACAAACCGAAACGTGGTCATACTTCTTAAGATTGTACACGAATCGAATGCAATTTTTGAGAAGTCGGTCAAGTTTATTGAGCAGATCTGTATTCAGGTCGAAATAGCATACATCACCATAGTGAAAGATAGAAAAAATTTAAGTCTGCATAAGCATTGTCTTGGTTTTAGCCGGAAGAATGTTTTTAAGGCGATAAACAGCCCTTAGTGTCCCAGTCACTCTCTGGCAGACGTTAGTGAGTTTAACCCGCCAACTCAAGATTGAGTCGAGGCCAAAGTTCTTAACACTAAGTGTGACAAGAATTATTTTGCTATCGAATATTATAGCCGGCATTATCACGTCCTTCAACCTTCGCATCATGTACATGCTGCCCACTATAATACTCTGGCCTTTGTCAGGGTTAACGTCCGTCAGTCCAAACTACCACACCAGCTACTTATAAAGGATGAATCTGTTATCCACAGGGGCTTTGCTATACAACTGCAGGTCATCAGCATACAAGTGATACGCACACTGAAGATCAGAGGTTATGAAGTTAATAAATATGGAGAAAAGAAGAAGCGAAAATATATCGCCTTGAAGGAGCCCAGAGTCAAGATTGAAACTGACTGCTGGCGGCCCTGAAGATATAAAGAGAATCAATCCAGGTCATCAGATGAGATTTTAATATGGGCAAGGATCGACAAAAGAATGTCATGGTTCACACAGTTGAATGCGTTGAAAAAATCTACAAAGACCATCACAGTAACCATAGTCTTTTCCATGCCATCCCTGATGTTACCTAACCACTTTAGAAGTGCAGAGTTAGTGCTGCATCCAGGTCTGAATCCGATTGGAGAGGACTTAATATGTCATTGCGATGTATAAATTTAGACAACTGTCTATGCACACATGCCTCCAACACTTTCGAGATCGGACGAAAGTGGTTAGGAAGCGAGGGATTAGAAATTTTGGGAAGAGGTATATATATATGTCATCAGTTACGGCAACAGTTTATTTTACAATTTTTTTTAAATCATAGCTATTATTTTTTTATTGTTAGTCAGTTTACTACACCCTACGTGATATTGTTCTGAGCGTACTATAAAAATAATCTAAACTTGTTCCATATTTCAGTTGGAACATTTCAGCGGTTTGAGCGTGATTGGGTAACAATCATCCCTTAAATTTATAATATAAGTTAGTTTCAGGTAGATTATATTAAGCACATAGCTTATCAAATAACTCTCGAGATATCACATACATCAAAGCTGTAGGGTCTGGCTGCAATTCTTCAATGAGGTAAGAATATTCCGCACGCGGTAAGTGACACCTGGTTGTAATATGGTAAGTGACTGTTAGTATATTACGTTATTACCTACTATAGGCTAGATTTTATTTTTAGCTGTGATATAATGGGATTAGTTTGAACTTCGAATATACATATTTTAATTTTTAATAGGTCCGCGGTTGACCACAACCTTAATAATTGATAAATAATAATATAGTCGAGGATGGTACTGATGTACCTAGAAACCTTGTATTGCATAACATTATATGTAGCAGATATTCAGTAACTGAGCTTAAATGTGTTAGTAGGTACAATTTGAGTGAAATGTCGGGTATTTAATTATACTTCACTCTTTAAAATGAACAGTCTTTATTTTAAAGTTAGTTTGAGGTAGATAATAATATCTCTTTATTGTATATTCACAAGACACACAGTACAGACAGCTGGCACAGTTTGCGACATATACATAAATGACACTGGCAGCATTATCGCATATGGCAAACTTGTACAGACCATTCGCTGGAAAGAATCAGTGAATAAAAGATATCAAGTAGCAAGGGTATGATTATCCAAAATATAAATTAATGTATGTTTGAACAGAATAGATAATAATACTGACATGACAGTAGGTACAAATAAGGTATGCAGCTACTTACCGTTTTACTTCTGGGGTGATAGTAGTAGCATTTATCCGGGGAGGCACGGCTATGTTAATAATTTTCTCAAAGACATTCCCGGCGTAATTACAACGTAACGCTTTGTTAACTCTTTAAGGTGCTTCAAATTTCACAAATTACTTGCTTGGCATGTTTCAAAGAATTCCTTCGATAAAATATTTAGAAAATGTAACATCAATGACGTTGAAAATATAATTTGCAGTGAGCATCTAGATACTTTCTGTTTTAAGAAGAACATCTAAGATTTCTTAAATAGATATTTATTAGATTCTAACAAGCCGGATCGAAAAACTAAAGACTTGGATTAAGGAGTTGGAGGCAGGTGTTTGGTAAATAACTTAAAATACCAACATGTGTAGTAAAAACGCTGTGACTGTAGCCCAGTATCATGTCGTTCGAACTAAAATAAATTAAAACTGGAGGAATTTGCGAGAATATCAGTAATTTCGTACATTTAACTCATATAATTTTATAGATAACAGCTTGAAGTCTATTGCTAGTAATGGTAAATACTTTTATTAGATTAAAACCAGATTGACTAATTATCGTGATTGATTTTTTTTAATATAGAACACGTCAATTAGACTTCGGCTTGCCTGATGGTAAGCTGAAGGCAATGTCTCAGAAAAGAGGGTCACCATTACTTACATACAGCATGCGACAATGGTGGCACTCAGCTTGACGGCCTCATCATATGCTTTTTCACGCCCCGATTATACACCAACGCTTATACATAAACGCTTATAAAACCAAATCAAAATCACACGGTTTAATTTCAAATAAGCACATTCGTATTACATGAAGAGATGTTATCTATGGGGGGGTTTTAAGAAAAAAGAAAGTTTGTTTACCACGTCAATGGCAGACAAGTACAATCCAGCTGATTAGTAGCGGTTACCGAGGCTTATGGACGTATGCAACATAAGAGGCGTAATATTCGCACTGCCGACCCTGTAAAAATCTTCATACCTTCTTGAATAACTGCATATCGTAGTGTCTTGATACAACCACACCAGGGCGACCCTTTCAGATCCTGTGCGTGAGTGAAATTAAGTTTCCTTGTTACCATCCTGCCATTTAAATCAATGAAACAATCATTGCAGTCCACTGCTGCATATAGGCCTCTCTGAATGTTAGGATACCTTGGCCTACTGTTTCCACGCTGGCCAGACAAGTTTTATTTAGAGTTTTCCTTCTCTCGCAGTGATATCGGCTGCGAAATTTTCCGTTAGTCACCTCTTACGACACCCGTCGGATGAGAAGAGGTAATGATACTTGTATTCTTTCTCCATCAACTGCCATTTACCTAATTGTTATGAATTGTATCAAGATAAATGCTCAATAATAATTCGTTTTTCTTTATAAATCCTGCCTCATACGTGTTGTCAACTCTGGGAAAAAGTCCAAGGCATTGTAGTCGGTCCCTATTGTGCTATCAATTTATGAATATTATTATATTCACATGGATAGCTATAGGTTAGGTGCAGGGTACTTATGCAAAGTCACGTGGTTAGATCAGGACCAGTGTGGGTATGCTTACAGGTAGGAGGTTATGCTCTGTGAGTAAAAATCCTTCAATATAATTGTCTTCTAACGTATCATATAAAACTCATGATCCTAAAGTACACATACCCAGAGAGCCAGACGTACATAGATAGCCAGACGCTAGTATCTTAAAATTAATTCAAGGCTTAATTATGTCAAAAGTGTAGCCTAGACAAATAAATTTTAAATTGCCATCGAAGGTAACAAATTACTTGATAAAGTATCCTTAACGACGATACTTCAGCTCACTCCGCCCACCTGTCATGGTTTTTCGGTCCATGAGGGCGGGTTTGTGAGTAGGCGGGGCGGTGGGTAGGCGGTTGGACGCCCACTTGAGTGCCCCGCCCACCCGCTGATGCTTCAGTCGCCAGCGAAGCGTCGTCCGAGATGATACTGTCGAAGGTTGTTAGGTTGGGTAGGATTCTGAATTCACTCTGCATATTGAAAGTGTGCACCTATAGTTTGATCTAACTTAGCTCGACATATTATGTTAAAATGGAACCAAAATATAATTAGTAGATATTAATTAGTTATTCAGGTATATAATTCTGAAAAAATACTGATCTCTTGACAGCATCTTGGTCACTTAGTACAAGGGCTGTGTGCCGTCGTCGGGTTCGATTCCCAGGTACGAAAAAATGCTATCGAGCTTTTTACTAGTAATCCAGTAATATCCAGTAATACCCAATATGAGGGCCATTCAATTTCTTCGCGTAAGTGCAGTAGAAAGTGACTAAGGGATAGTTAGGGGTACTTTTTTCATCCGACAATATTTCTCAGTGACAGTACCTAATCTGGAAACTTATCCGATTAGACTAAAACTTCGCCACGCTTCGAACGGCGAACTTCTTTCATCGTATACACGAGCTTTATGGAAAAGTCGGGTAAATCGTACCGACTTTTAAATTGTACCACCTCTAGATTTTTCATTAGATGACACTTTTTTTCTACACTTGTAACACCAAACTATGTTTTAGTCTTGCCTCTAACTCACCATTTTAAGTTGAAATCTATCGAGATTTGTGAACGGTAGCGTAAAAAAACAGTTGTCGTATGAATTTCATGTTAATTTTCATATTGGTTTGCAACATACTGGTTAGGCATACTGGTTTGTGAAGGCAACAAGTAATAACATGTGATTTAGATAAACTAAAACTAAACAGTCTGCGTTAAATAATTGCAAATTTAAACTAAATTTTCATGCATTTGCGTGGTGTGACTAGGTTTTGACGTTATGTCGTTGCATTGGTTTAATTCAAAATTTACCTTGTTCGATACCATTTAGATACCGTTTACATTTGCAGTAGTATATGTATGTGTATGCAAAATTTTTGATTTACAATAGAAAAAGTAAAGGAAACTAAATACACGCAATACTGATCCGACATAAGTTTTTACGTAGTATTTTACTATCTGGTACAATTTAAATACCTATGGTACAATATAATCTAACGATGTGCTAAATTGTACTGGTTGCAGACTTCCGTAAAAACTAAATTTTATCTAACCTAACGTAAAGGAAAGACTTAGTTCTTTTGTCATTATGATAATCAAGATAATGAACATCATTTTGCATGCCTATGTATCTTTATAAGTGCTTTTATAAAACTAAATATCCGAGTCCATGTCAAAATTGGTTAAATATAACTGACTTTCCCATATCAAGAGGTACTAATATACTAGTAAAATATCGATTTATGATTTTTATGAAGTTATTGTAGACTATTTATACTGTAGATTGATGGCACTTGGTGGAATTTGTTGTTACACATATTGATAACTCACTTGTACTTTTCCACATTACTTTATTGCTTATTACACCTGACCGGTTTCGCCTTACGGCATCCTCAAAGGTTTATAATGACATTTAAGAGCATTCCTATTAGAAACATTGCGACACTCAAACATATTACACATGTGGGTAGTTGTAAAATTATGTATACCAGTATAAATTTTTTCCCCAAAATATAGGGAAATAATATATATGTGGTCCTAGATATATTTTGAATTTATGAATTATTACTATTATGTATTTAAGTTATAATGTCAATTAAAAAATTATATAAAATTATAAGAAATACTTATAAATGTTGAAATACTAATATTGAAAATTAAATAATGTCAAATGTGAATAATGTCAGATGAAAATTAACAATGTCAAATGTGAATAATTTCAGATGAAAATTAACCATGTCAAATATTATGTCAAATTATACCAAATTAAGAGATTAAACCAAATAAATAGTTATGTACGGTCAGGTGTAATAAGCAATAAAGTAATGTGGAAAAGTACAAGTGAGTTATCAATATGTGGAAGTTATTGTAGTTTAACTATTTGCAAATTAGCTACAGATCACCAAATGGTAGATTTATGTAGTTTATCCTATCAATCCAACAATTCAGCCTATCACAATTCAATGCTCCGCTGTTCGCATTTAGTCAACCCCAGTCACCTTTTCATCAGTCCTTTTTTGTCCTATACTATCGTTATAATATACCTGATACACTGACTAATAAATAAAAAAATTACATACATAATGCGTTACGAAATTTCTTCGCATCATCATCGACCGGTAACGTTCCCAAAAGGCTGGCAGCATTGAAATGTTGATTGACGATGCTTATCCTCTGTGCAAGATAATAACCACCAGCCTTCTGGTCACGCTTAGCTTCGATCAGCCGTCTTTGTATAGAAAACGGGCACTTGGTATCATTACCTCGAAATTAATATCGAATGTATGTTGTGTTGCATTTGATATTTACGTGCTGGTAACTCTTATCCTCCTTTGTCTTATTTCTCTGATTATCAGTGCTGTTCCAAACATTCATACTAACCAGTGATCGGTTATCAATAGATAGTTTTTGCCTTTCACCATCAACTGATTAGTTCAATGAAAATATTTCTTGTTATCGTTTGCTAAAATGAAACTATAAGTATATTAACTTTTTCCAAAAAAATAGCAAAAACTTTTTAAAAGATTAATTAATCCGACATCTTTAAAAAAAAGCTTGACTAAATAAAATGGACGACTGCTTTATTAATGCAGTTCACAGCGATTTCTTTCTGAGTTGTTATCAGGCCCGTATTTCAAGTTTAATCTGCAATGATTAATTAAAATGTCAGCAAAGGGCGATCCGCCGCAGTATACATCATAATACTGTCTTGCATACTTTATTTCAATACAGAGATGCATTTAGAAACAAAAGCAAATAATTTCACTTTTTATACAGAAGACAAGGTTTTGTAAGCATTTTATTTGAAAAAAAAAAGAAAATATTATGCAATCATTAAATTGCTATGCACTTTCTTATTTCACCTAAAGCATATAATTAGGCTGATACAGTGAAATGGGTGGTCCCTAGTGTCACAAAATAGAATTGGGGGTCTTAAATTTTATAAAGAAAATTCTTTATTTATGACTCCAATGTTAATTTTAAAGATTACATTACAAGTTTAAATGTTATTTAACATATAATAGCAGTATTATGATTTTATGATCTATGATATAAATATATAGTCACACAGACTATCACAGTCACACACTGCAGAACTTAGGCCTCTCCCAATGTCGAGAGGCATCGGCCTAATGTTTCCACCTTGTCAGACGGGTTGGTACAGGGCTTTTTATTCGAGTTTTCTTTTTCTCGCAGTGATAACGTTTGTCAATTTTTTTTGTCATCTCTTACGACACCCTTCGGATGAGATTGAGTGGTGATACTTGTATTCTGTTTCCGTCGTCACACGAATGCTTAGTATATTCAGGTCTAATAAGTTTAGCCTGTCTAACATTTTAAGAATGCTTGTATTAAGATTATTTCTACCTAACACAAATCTTTTCTGAATGCAGTCCCAGCAGTGAAATTAGCAAAAGTAATTCATTAACCATTCGCAAAGATTGTGCTAAGTCCTTTATTTCAGTGCGGGCTTGCAGCGGCTTCAGCGAGCATTTTTAATTCCCCGGCATTACCATTGTCTACTGTTGATTTATGCCTGCCAAGTCGACGCCCTACGCAAATAAACCGAGATAATGGCCCTTTTTTAACACCTTAATTAAAATCTACTACTGTTAATTGATGTGCAAAATTACGTGTCTTATTTTCACAGAGTTTTTTTGCGTGACTTTAAATAAGAATATACTTAATAAGTAGCTGTAGACTATGGTTCCACTCGCGTGAAACATAAGTATATAAATAATTGTTTTCTTGCATGTAGTTGTCAGTTTTCTGAATTTTACCAACGTACTCTGAGTGATGCAAGTAGGTTTTCTTATGTAACTTTAATGTTAATTAATCATTTATATTTTATTTTATTTATTTCATAGCATTATAGCGTTAAACTGTAATGACTACATCCATATTGTTTATAATTACGTAACATATAGATCTGATTACTAAAGTATACTCTGTTTATTATGGGCATCTGTGCCAGGACTAGACAAAATAGTCTGTATTCCAGGCGTCAGCGCTTCTCATTTAATCAATTATCAATTAATATTAGCATTATTTTGTATATATTTTATAAGTAATTGCATTTACATATATTTTATTATAATAGGGATGGAAACTATATGAACAAGGATAGATAAATAGAAAATGAGGTACATAAAATTAATATTTAATTTACCTTTGTCTTTTTAAGGAAATCTTTTAGCTACATACGATTGCAGTTAGGTTACATACAATTGAGTATTTGGCAAATTTCGGAATCCTATTTTAAAAGACGCAGAAACTTATTTAATACTTCTTGCAATTCATCATTTTCCCGTAACACCTTATTAATTAGATAAAAAAAAGTAATAATAAACGTATATGTATATGTAATTATGAAAAAAAAACGCACTTTACAAACACAAAAGTGCACGGAAGACATTCTGCGTGTGACGTCCTTAAATAATATCTACGAAGAGACCAACCAACAAAAATTTCCATTACGTCAAGTCAATTTTTTATAGATACGTCATGCAAACTGTCAAAAAATTTATTTCGTAAAAATAATATATTTAAATTCATATTTTTGTGAAATACATTTCTTATAGTTATTATTTACGCATAAGCTATCATATCCAATACATTTTATATTATTTTGTAATAGTTGTAGTAGTAGAATCTCTAGGGGCTTTTATCACGACCGTAACATTAACAGTATAGTTTTCTCCCAAACTTACACTTATGTCCACTCTTCAACTATTTCTCTTGATTTGACTTAACTTAGATTTTGTGAGATCAAATGCCATCTAACACCTCAGCTTCAAAAGGAAATCTTGTCTCAGAGCCTAGTCTATCATTCAGCAGGTTGGTATACCAGCTTTCAGTTACCCTCATACCCCAGTGGAAACAGAACCAATTCCAAAAACCCTGAGTAATTGAGACCTTTCTCCTCTTTGAAATCGGTTATAAGGATTGTTTTGTATAGAAGCATGTGCGAAAAAAAACAGTTGAATGTGAGACAAGAAACCATATAGGTAATTACATGTTATATATCACGGATCCAATGTCCTAAGATAACCTGTTTCTATAAATCGGCAGTTGGGTAGTTCCTGTGAGTTAATGGTGGCGATATAAGGTCGGGCAGAACCCATCTCTTTCATCCTTATCGCTGCGGTGTCTTCACAACGTAGCACCTTAAGCTAATGCTTACCTCCCTATTATGCATTTGTGTTTTTTAGAGATATTATTATATGTAGAGAGATTAGATATGTAGATTATAATATAATATAAAACTGGTGAAGTGCGGGTCCGTACAAAAAATAATTGATGCACATATTACAATGTTACATAAACGGCAATATCTTTTTATTACATTAACTTGAAGTTTAACTTTTTCACAGTTTTATAAAATTGCAGTCTTGAGTATGCGGTATTCATTACAACTTAATCCCTCCACACATTCCCGAGAAAAAGGTTTTGAGAGACGGACAGACGCTCAACGAAGTGATGCTATTAAGGTTCCGTTTCTTTTGTTCTGTGATAAACTGACGAAATGTGGGTGCTAGCACCTCGGTCTATCCCTTCGGGGATATAGGCGTGCATTCATGTTATGTTATGTTCTTTTGAGATACGGAACCCTAATAATAATGACTACAAGTGGTACTTATACGTCCTTTACCCAGTTATACTAGTAAGATTTTGCATATGAATTAAATCCTTTTTTATATCACCTAGGTGTTAGACAAGCACCTGGCCCACCCGATGTAAAGTGGTTACTAACATTTACATTATCTACGGATTGTTAATAAGTGATCAAACATAGGTTTAGTTTTTCAATGACACACTGTATATGTCCAGTCGATAAAGGAGATACGGTTGCATTTTTCATATAAAGTTGTATGTAAGTTGTATGCAACCGTATCTACTTTTTTGACTGTACATATTCACTGACAATTAATATCAACTCAAGTTTGCAGTAAATCTGAATCTATCGAGGTCAGCTCGGCTATGCAATCATAATTGTGGAAAATGCTAATTTAGCGCTAATTAATTAGTGGGCAAATACTGCCAGTATTTTGATTTCGGCATTATTATAGAAGATTATATACATTATACAACAGTCACCATCCTCATAGTGATGTCCCAGTTGCATCGACAGTTTGAAGCCCTGGGTCCACTTGCTGTTTATTGATTGATAGGTAGGATGTTGGTTTTTCTGTCTCCCAGCCCAGAAATAAAAACCGGTGCCAGAACTTTATCCATAGTCAGATCACAGATTAGCAGGCGAGGATAACTTAGGTTCCAAAGGTATTCGTAAGGAATGGACAAATTCCCTCATCATCATCATACATACATGACTAATAGGCTCATTCTGTTACAAGAACAAAACAAATGCATTCAAAAACAAAGCTATAAACGTATAAGCCACATTCCCCTTAATCGCAAACGTTTCGTCATCAATTCATAGTCGCAGTGAGTTTCATTTATATCCCAACGAATTAATTGCCAGAGCAAGGGCTTTCAGCTCCAGCCCCATCGACGTACAGTTTACCAAGCACGTGAGTTCTCGAGGGCCTGTGTACTAAAACTGCATCCTAATTATGGCGCATTCAAAGTGGGCTGCCAATTTGCCGCCGGTTGAACTCCGAGTGTGCAAAAACCCTAATTAAGGTAAATAATGTTTATAATTAAAATCACACTGGTTTTTGAGCGAATCAAAGCGAGATTTCAAACAGGCGATGCGTGTAATGCGACCTCTTCACCTCACGGGTATTTTTTTATTTGTACTCCGGTGTCTTCTTTACGTTAGAAGCGAGGTTCGTTTTATGAACTGAAAGAATGAAGACACAGTTAATTTTTAATTAGCTGTATTTACGAAATGTTTCTGTTTTCACATGCACTTCATTCCGAAGTGTTTCAAAATTTTTAATTTTTCTGATAAGGCGTATGCGATGGTAGAAGTATTTAAAATATTCTCCGTTCACCATTTTCCGAGAGATGCGTTGCGTTCAAAATATGCACTTTGTGTCCTGGGGTTTGCTCATAATTTTTCGATTGGCTCAATGACCTCCCATCTCCATCAGTAGGTGTATGCATAGTTGGTATAGACTCGACAGTCTTTAGTGCTGCCCAACACACTCTCACAAATACAATTCTTTCAATATACACGCTGAAATACAACCGGTTAGTTACAAAATTTAATAAAATTTACATTATATTACAGATGTATTTGTAGTTTGTAAAATACAAATAGCGTTTGTAGCATAGAAATGCTGCGAGGCATGGCTATAGCATGTGTTGTTAAATAGCATTCCCAGAGCATTACAGGTGCACCACACTTCCATTTTACTACCTGATAGCCTGTCTGTTTTCATTAGATCGCTATTTGTTTTACCTTTATGTCTAACTTGTGAACGGTGTTTCATTGAATGATAAACATTAATTCATATAGATTTAGATCGGAAAAAATCATAGGAAATGTTACACACTAATTAGCATAATAATTGCTACAAATTTCATTAAAGTTCCCTCGTTTCATTGTGAGTTTTGAAGGAAAAATATGTAATTATAAATGTGAATATATTATGAATATGTAAATAGACAATTATTAGCATTATTTGATACATCGTGACATAAAGGTATTCACATACATAACTAAGTCCTCAGGTACGAGTCACAATAGTTTAGTTGCGAAAGTTTAGGAGGAAGTTTCAAACGGAAACCACACAAAGATGCTATTGATGACGACATGCATATACTTAGTCTGGCCATAAATACTGTTACAATTAAAATAAGAAATATATTACATTTGAATTTGGAATCTGTCATTTTTATACGATTGTTCATTGTGTTTTCTAATTTTGGCGCCAATACATTGTACAATATTTTGCTTTATTAAAATGGAGTGGGGTGATAAAGAAAACCGAATCGCTGTGATTGCATTACACAAAGTTGGTATGGAGCCGAATGTAATTTTTAAAACTCTCCATACGCTTGGTATTAGTCAAATTTTTGTATACCGGGCTATTAATAGGTACAATGAGACCTCCTCTGTTTGTGACAGAAAAAGATCTGGCCGTCCACGTAGTGTTCGTACGAAAAAGGTGGTCAAAGCAGTAAGGGAAAGAATTCGAAGAAATTCTGTCCGAAAGCAAAAGATTTTATCTCGGGAGATGAAGATAGCACCCAGAACCATGTCGCGCATTTTAAAAGATAACTTAGGACTTGCAGCCTATAAGAGACGCACTGGTCATTTTTTAACTGATAATTTAAAAAAGAATAGGGTGTTAAAATCGAAGCAACTACTGAAGCGGTACGCAAAGGGAGGTCACAGAAAAATTTTGTTTACGGATGAGAAAATCTTTACAATTGAGCAACATTTTAACAAACAAAATGACTGTATTTATGCTCAAAGCTCTAAGGAAGCTTCCCAATTAGTCGATAGAGTGCAACGTGGGCATTATCCGACTTCAGTGATGGTTTGGTGGGGTGTTAGCTAGGAAGGAGTGACTGAGCCATATTTTTGTGAAAAAGGTATCAAAACATCGGCACAAGTGTATCAAGATACCATTCTTGAGAAGGTAGTTAAACCCCTTAACAACACCATGTTCAATAACCAAGTATGGTCCTTCCAACAAGACTCAGCGCCGGGTCATAAAGCTCGGTCCACGTAGTCTTGGTTGGAAGTGAACGTTTCGGACTTCATCAGAGCTGAAGACTGGCCGTCGTCTAGTCCCGATCTCAATCCGCTGGATTATGATTTATGGTCAGTTTTAGAGAGTATGGCTTGCTCTAAACGCCATGATAATTTGGAGTCCCTAAAACAATCCATACGATTGGCAGTGAAGAATTTTCCCATGGAAAGAGTGCGTGCTTCTATTGATAACTGGCCTCAACGTTTAAAGGACTGTGTTGCAGCCAATGGAGACCACTTCGAATAAGCTTTTTATATTTTAAATTGTTTTATATTTATGTATTAAACTAACACACTGTAAAAGTAATAAATATTATTTGTACAACAATATTTATGGCTAGACTAGGTACATATTATGTATTATTATTGTAATTACTATTTGCGGAAATAGTTACAGAAATGAATTTAAATTAATTTCTCATTTTGTATTGTCATTTTATTTTGGTGTTATGGAGTGAAGCCAGGCTGGGAGGTCAGACGGCAGTTGCTCCCAGTATAGCCAAAAATCCAAGTCATGTCATATTAAAGTGAACCTTGGACTTTAAGGCCTTGACCTCAGATGCGACCGGGACTAGCGCAAGGATGATGATAAAAAAATGTTTTCTATAAAATTCTACTAATTGTTAAAACACGCTTCAAACATTTCTATAAAGTTATTCAAGGTCTGATTCCGAGCTCTGTAGTACGAAGTAGTGTTACACAGCAGCAGACGTAGAGCGTGCCATGAAATAGGTTTGAATATGATAATTTTGTTTATTATTCTGATTCATTGCGGTTTCTCAATGGCACCGTTTATCTGTATTCAAGTTTAATAAGCAATGTATATCAAAAATGTAAATGTATAGTTTTAGATAAATGAGCGGATTGTGGGACAGGTTTCTTTTATTTCTAAACATTACTTTTTAAACTTCGATAAGGATAGACGGCATCATAGAGAAAACGTAATGAATTAAAATAATAAACAAAATTATCATATTCAAGTTTATTTCATGGTACTCTCTGCAACTGCTATTGCTATCTGCCGTCGGCCTTGGAATCATACCTTAATGGTCCCTGGAGTCCAAGACTATAATATTTACGTAATGGGTCACTTTAACTATTTCAGTGCGATCTGCTGAAATTAGGATTTGCTAACTCTTATTATTAGTAGCAAACAATAAAATAGTAAAATATTAATAGCATTACGACATAAACAACAATCTATTTCTATAAAATAAATTTGAACAACATACTAAAACAACCCACTGTAAGTAAAATATTTTCAAGTAAGTCTAAAATCACTTAACTTGCAATAATTAACTTTATTTACATTTTGTGTTCTGGAAAATACAAAACCCTTACTAAGGGTAGTGTTACATTCAGCATTTTGGAGAAATAAAAGAAAGAGTCACCCGTAATGTTTGATTAAAATGTCCGGTATTTTATTAGTGTTAGATTTTTTTTTTTATTTATATACTTTTTTTATTCTGAAATACTTAAGTATTAATGCTGAAGCACATTTAGTATTGTTACAATATAAAATTAGATTCTTAAATTTTATTCACATTTTGATGTTATCATGTGGTGGCGCGATTCTCATGCCACCTGAGCTAGTGGACTGTATTTTGCGGGGGGTGAAGCTAAATGTTTCATATGACACTTTACACAACAAACAAGACAGGTGATCGGGTTGCCGCGGAGGTGGTTTAGGCATTGAATGCAACCCAAGAAATTAGGAGAGGATGCACTAACCTTTATGACGCCACGTGCTGTCGGAGCCGGTGCACCGGTCTTCTCTTCCTGGCTCAGGAGCTGCTGCCCACATCACTAAATCACTTGAGGGACACACGAGAGGCACAATCCGATCAGTAAAGGTCTATGAAAGCGGTTAAAATCCAACAAACATTATTCATTTCTGAGAGTCGCGTGCGCCGCCGCCATTGTTTTTCTAGTTCAAAGCGGAAGTCAAGATGCGGCTATTTTGACAATTGAGCGGGACGAAAACTATTGCTATCTCACTTTAAAGGTAGTGCGGGAGGGAGATGGGTACAGGAAGCGTGTGTTCAGTGTCAATGATTTGAATTACTACTATTGAGCGAAAAAAAATACAAATTCTACTATCGGCGCAACCATCATGTATAAATAGAAATTTATTCGTCAAATTAATACAAGATGTCAAAATTGTACAACAAGCAATGTACTAATCCACCAACCCGTACTTGATCGCTCCCGGTGCAAAAGTGCCCATAACACTTGCTGCGTTGGAAGGTGATGGCCAGCCTTTGCACCAGGACCAGAGATACTTGTTCCTGGTCATTCTTGGTCTCGTTTTTTCACGCAATTTTCACGCGAAAAATGGCGTTTTTCACGAAACCACTTAAATAGTTTATTTTGTGTAATACAACGATCGAATGATTTTTGTATGTTTATGCATTCTATAATATTCTGAATATCAGAAATCTTAGAACAACTTTATTTAATTTTCACTAGAAGTTAGAATAGTTTACCGTATACTTTGTGTCTAGCGATTCTCCATTGTGAACCAAGCTTAACGCGGAGTGGTTCCGCCGGACGTATAATTAAAACCATCCTTTACTGATTTATCGCGTCCACAATTTATTCCTTTATCTTTGTTCGGACCACTAATATATCTTTATTCAGCTCTGTAGATAAAATTAGCAAATTTGCTCGCTACTCCACTTTGCTTCTTGTTTCCCTTCTTCGTGTTTGGGTAAAGGATTGTAAGGGTTAATTTTTTACAGTGAGATTTATAGAAGTAGGCGGTATTTTATTTATACATGCATAAAATTTTAAATAATTTATGTTGAGAAAATACAAATTTAGTTAAAGTAAAATTATGAGATTGACATGCAGACACACACACAGCACGGAGAGGAATCGGTTACCTATGACCTACATTGTGTTGTGATAGACATTATTTTGAGATTGACTTTTCCGAGTGCACATTTTTGAGTATGATTGATTGTACTCAATAATGTGTACTCGAAAAAGTTAAATGATAAGCGGTTAAAACATTGTATGGACACAGTATTTGTGCAGACGCAGCGATTTCGATCGTAACATTGAACGATCGATCGCCAGTACTCCCATAACGCGTGGCCGTTCACTTGTGGTCTGCCTCAACCCTTCGCCTATATAGTCTGCTTCGAGATTCACCATAATTTAACCTTTCACCAAATCAAAAATAAAATGATACTGAAAAAGAAAAGGATTATAACGATTTAACTCATTATAAAAGTAGACCAATAGATGTACTAGTTCAAACAGAAGCACGTGTTTATTAATTATAAAGGAACGTAAAGCATTCGCATTCAGTTTTATTAAACCCGTTGCTCGGTTATTGCACGAAATACGCCGCAATAAATCTAAAGGGCGATTTATTAAATTTTTCATGAACCTGGCCATGTTTAGTACTCGATAAGGAGATTAATAATTCACAAGTTTACGGTGTTTAGCGAGGCTTTGTTGCATGGCTGCGCGTTATCGTTGCGATCTCGCTGTGAAATGGCACCCTGTAAATGCATCTACGACTTAAATATACGAATGGTGGATAGGATATTTTACCACAATCGTGTGAAAAGGTCGTATCCAAAGATTTTACTTAGTTTTTATGGAAACGACTAATTATTCTTGCGTAAGTCCCGGTCGATTCGAAACCTTCAGGTATCGTTGAGTTCGAGATCCATTTATTTTATGAAAATAATTGCCATGTCTTGAAACTGCCATATTCAGCTCTAGCGTAGGTTTCCCTGTCAGGGTTAGGGGGCAATCCCAAAATAAAAACTTGCGCTAGAAGCTCGTCTGTGTTGGCTGTCTGTCCCCGCCAGCTTGGTAGGACCACATACACAGACTTTCCTCTAAGGGTTTGCATTTGTCAAAAGGTCTGTAAAATAAAAATAAAACTATATCATGAAAAGGAGGAGAGTAGCGGTAGTAGCAGGCCCCTCTTCCCCACTGGGCACTATGGGCACGTGCCCAGGGCCCCGCGATCGAATGGGGCCCCCTAGTTCCTGCCAGATTACCAAATGATAACCGATATTTAGGTATTACCGAAAAACATTAATTTTGAAAAATCTGATGATAATGACTTACTACAATACCTACGCTTATTATATTAGCTTTAGTTTGCCGCATGCGGATAGCTATACCTTGTACAACATAGCTTGAACTTTTTGACAGATGGGTCAGTGATGGGAAACAGAAAATATCTATTGGTGTAAAAAATGTGTTGGCTAAATATGTGGCTGTATGTATGTTTTAAACTATTCAAAATAAATAAATTCATTCGTCAATCAATTTTATTGCACTAGACATAAAAACATTGGGTAGGTACCATTGTTTTCAGTTTTTCTATTTAAATTTTACTTCGAAGCAATAAAAACCACTTAAGACTTTCGGAAAATGCTTGAGTCCTTAACAGGTACTCTTATGTTGTGTGTCTATTCTTATGATTATTATCAATTTTTAATATTATTAAAATAAGAAAATATTGTTCGTCGTTGCAAAGTTATATCGATTTCAGATTTGACATCCGTCAAAAAGAAAGATCAAACTAATAAATAAACAGGGTATAAGTACTCCACTCTCTCTCAAAAATGAGTTTTTCCGATATTAGTATATTTAGGTTAATTTAAATACCTATATGTAAGTATAAGAATACAATTAAAAGAAAAATTATTAAATTAAAAAAAGAAGAATTATTTGATGCGGTGTGGTTTATGTCTTTAAGAAACCTATTCGAACGTCATTCGTAATACCAAAGACAAAAAAGGGGAATTCCCGACTCCCGATCGTCGTTTGACTTGACGAACGGGAATTCCCTTCAAGTATTTGTCTGCGATGTTGTGGCGTTTGTTTTGTTTGTAGTTGTTAGTTTGTTACTGACTGTGCTTGAGCTCTGACAAAAAAATAGTATTGTTTGATTAAATCGTCGTTTGTCTGTTTTTTGTTAGCGAATATTTTCGTTATAAAATTAATTAAATACTGAATTATAATATAAAATGTCGAAACGGTCATATCCTAGTGGATCTGAAAAAAGGAAAAAAGCTCTACATCAGAAAGAAGTAATTGAAAAGTTACCAAAATTAACATCATATTTTACTACTACTACTGGAGAAACTTCTGTAAGTAGCAATCAACTCATAAATGTTCCACATGATGACTCAGCTCAATTACAAATTGCGGGAATTTCTAAACCTTCATGTTCCAATTTTGAAAAAGAGATTGAATCAGAAAGCGACTATTCCTACGACGAAAGTGCAACGACTTCAGTAACTTCACTAAAACCGACAACTCCAACTGTGTCAATTGAACAGCAGTTTTCCAACACAGAAGAATTAATATCGCACGATCCCGCCGATTATTTTCACGAAAAGTTTGTTGAAATAAATCGCGAAATTTTAATTCGTAAGGGACCAGTATATTTTCAAAATAAAGATTCTGACTTTTCCGAGGCATCCAGAACCTACAAAGATGGTAATAAATTAGTGACGAGATATTTCAACAAAGCATTATTTATTCGCAAATTAAAGAATAATGAAAGCGTCGAAAGAAAATGGTTGCTGTATTCGCCTTCCAAATGCTCTGTATTTTGTTTTTCATGCTGCTTATTTAACCCAACTGATGTTAATCTTTGCTCTCGGAATGGATGTAATGATTGGAAGCATATTAATCACATAATTTTAACACATGAAAATAGCCCAGCGCATAAGCAATCTATGATGACTTATCTGGCACGAAGTAAAGCGGTTGGTAGAGTAGATATAGAGTTATTATCTCAACATCAAAAGGAAGTGGATTACTGGAGAAACGTACTTAAACGGATTGTAGCTGTTGTAAAATTTTTGGCATCGAGAGGGCTTCCATTTCGCGGCGACAATGAAATCCTAGGATCTCCAAACAATGGAAATTATTTGGGTTGTGTGGAATTATTGAGTGAATTTGATCCATTTCTTGCAGATCACTTAAAAAAATTTGGGAATCCTGGAAAGGGTAACATTTCTTATTTATCAGCAAATATCTGTAATGAGTTTATTGAAGTACTGGGAAAACAGGTTCTAAAAAAAATTATAAATGAAGTTAAATCAGCAAAATATTTTTCCATAAGAGTTGACAGTACGCCCGATCTGTCTCATATTGACCAGCTAACTTTCATCATTCGATACGTAAAAGACTGTGTTCCTGTTGAAAGGTTTTTGAAATTTATACCTATTAAAGAGCATAAATCTAAGTATTTAGCGGAGACCATCTTAAATTTTTTAGAGATACATGATATTCCCATAAAAGATTGCAGAGGACAAAGCTACGACAATGCTTCAAATATGTCGGGAAAGTATAGTGGTCTACAAACAAGAATCAAGGAAAAATGTGAATTTGCCACCTTTATACCTTATGCAGGACATTCACTAAACTTGGTAGGTGTCCATGCTACTGGGTGTGTACCGGAGGCATCACAGTTTTTTGAAATAGTTCAGAAAGTGTACAACTTTTTTTCGGGCTCTACCCACAGATGGAATATATTAACAGAACATTTAAGTTCAAAAAAAGTTGTTAAGAGTCTTTCACAAACCAGATGGTCAGCCCGAGCTGATGCAGTAAGTGCTTTGCATGGGGGTTATAAAAGAATATTAGAAGCTTTAATCACCATCGCAAACAATACTGAAAAGGCACGAGAAACAAGAGACGAAGCCCTTAGTCTGTCTAGAAAAATGGGAAATCTAGAATTTATTATACTGACGGAAATCTGGAGCACCATATTGGAAAGAATAGACAAAACAAGTAATTATCTTCAGAAAGAAACAATAACACTGGACGTTGCAACCAATTTGTTGACTTCACTTTATGATTTTATTACTAACCTCAGGGATAAATTTGATAACTTCGAATCATCTGCCAAAGAAAATAACCCAGAATCTGACTACAAAGATCTATCTCAAAGAACAAGACGTAGAAGCTCACGGCTGATTTTTTTTGATGGCTCTGCGCCATCAGTCCAATTGAATGGAAAAGAGCGATTCAACGTAGAAACCTTTCTCCCAATAATCGATACCTTGAGTGTTCATCTAAAACAGCGACAAAGTTCATATGAGACCGTCAGTCAACGTTTTAGTTTATTTTTTCACTTAAAAACTCTGAATTCCGAAGAGATACGACAAGGATGCAAAGAATTTTCTCAAATCTATCACGAAGATGTAAATGAAAAAGAGTTAGAAATAGAATGTCAACATTTAAAAGAATACTTAAAAAATGTTCAGAGTGAAAATGAAGCATCTAACAGTGTACAGGAAGTATATAATCTATTAAAGCAAAACAAAATTGAAGACACATTTCCTAACGTAGAAATTGCATTGAGAATATTTTTAAGTATGATGGTAACTAACTGCAGCGGAGAACGCTCCTTCTCCAAATTGAAACGAATAAAAAATGAATTAAGAAGTACAATGCTTCAAGAGAGATTAACTAGTTTGTCGCTGATGTCCATAGAATGTGATATTCTCAATACCATAGATTTTGAAGATGTGATTAACGATTTTGCTCATCTTAAATCTAGAAGGGTACCTTTGCAATCAACATAGAATTAATCTAAGGATTTTATGTTAAGCGAGTTACTTTTGTAGATTATTTTTTATATTTCCTATTTTTTTATAGTTAGTAACTAAATAAAAATAAATTTAGAACCTTGTTTGTCTTTCTTTATCTATTGTAACTAAATAGTGTTTTCTCAAGGTCCTAGGGGCCCCATGATCCTAATGTGCCCAGGGCCTCAAATAGTTTAAAGACGGCCCTGGGTAGTAGTAGTCTTAAATCAATTCCTTTTTTCTGTTGTTGGTCTCGAATGAAGAAGTAGATCGTCCGGTGCAAGTACAATAAATAAATAAACGAAAAAAGGTTCAAAGTCCAATCCACCTTAACGTATCCAGGCTTCAGGTTGAAGGTTGCAGCCAGTTGCAATGTTATGACACCTAATATACGTTAGACACGCGATGTGAGTGGTTCACTTCACCACTATTTAATGGTCTGCTGAAATGGTTGAGCGTGTTGAATAGCCGATTTGCGATTGATGCTATTAATCTACGGTAAAAAGTTATACACTCGCATTGTACACAATCAGCAATCTTTTCTTTTTAATGTGCGTTTTAACTTTTAATTGCCATTTGTGTTGATTGTAAAAAGGGCTTATGTAAGTATTGAGTTGCAATTTTTCAGGCATGTTAACTTACTACATTTTTAATTTTTAATATTAAAGTATTGACATGGACATTTCACTGATAAAATTTCATAAGCTACTTACACTACGTAATAGTGATATCAGTCAATTAGCCTATTGCAATCCACTGTTGGAAATAGGCCTCTCCCAATATTGGAACTACTGTTTCCACGCTGACTAGACGGTTGGTATAGCGATTTATTTCGAGTTTTGCTCTCTCATTGAGTCTGCATGCTTTTCCGATAGTGGTCCCTTACGGCATCCTTTCGATGAGATGGGGTGATGATGCTTATATTTTTTCTTCGTCATCACACGAATAATAGTGGTGATATAGTGATGTTTAAAACAGGTTTTTGTCGCTTGCCATTACCCTGACCTGTTCATGAGTGAGTATGAATAATAATAAAAAATGACATGAAACAAAATGAATAATTTCAGAAGGCTGTTATTGTAATAAAATACATTTACTGCGCAATTATATAGCAACCAGTATGCACAGGTAATAAATATTCGACGTGTTAACTAGTTTACAGATTGTGACAATGCAAAAGTTGTTAATTTCACATAGGCTCCCGTACGATCACCCGCCGACGAATGTAACAAACATTTCATTTAAAGCAGGCTGCAATTACGATGATATTTCTGTAACATATGTTTGGACTTATAACATTTATTGATGAAATATGTAATTGCACTATCACCTACAAATACATAGGCTTCAACATATACTTAGTAACTAGTACCACGGTACAAGAATACGGTTTCCGTATCTGTCAAATTTCAGTTTATCTTAAAGAATCGCTATAAATACAAGTAATATTTGAGTTGATTTTTTGTTTTTCCTTACAACATGTATGTGAATCGTTTTTTGAGATTTCTGTCATTTCTAGAACTCACTGCCTAATAGCCACTAAATATACATAAAACTGTAATATATATAGAGCACTCTTAACATATCTCCAACGGTGATTGACTGGTTTCGTAGTTACCTGTTTGGTCGCCGGCAGCGTGTATGTGTCAAAGAATCCGTCTCCTCTTGGTGTACAACAACCGCTGGTGTACCACAGGGCGGCGTTTTATCTCCCCTACTGTTTGCAGTTTTTATAAACTCTATCACCGACGAACTATCTTCTTCCTACCACCTGTATGCTGATGATTTGCAGATATACTCTCGGGCCCCGCTGGACAAACTGGCGATAGCTGTCAATACAATAAATACTGACCTAACATCGATATGCTGCTGGAGTGCCTCGTACGGTCTAAAAGTAAATCCATGCAAGACACAAGTCATTATTGTCGGGAGCTCCAGGTTGATTGATAAAATAGATTGGTTAACCCTACCTCAAGTGACTTGCAATGGAACAATAGTCCCATATAGCAATGAAGTAAAAAATCTGGGGATCGTTATTGATAGTCGCTTATCCTGGGGGCCGCATCTCCTGGAACTAAGGCGTAAAGTATTTGCAGCGGCAGGGTCCCTGCGTAGGTTTCAAAATTTTCTACCCACTGCCACTAAGACTGCGCTTGCACAATCTATTATTTTTCCTATTCTCGACTATGCTGATGCCAGCTATCTAGATCTCACTGAAGACCAACTTAACAAGCTCGAGAGACTCCAAAATCTTTGTATACGATTCGTATTTGGATTACGTAAATATGATCATGTTTCAGATCTTCGAAAAAAGCTCAAGTGGTTACCTATACGCTTTCGCCGGAATGCGCATATTCTCTCCTTACTATACAACATTTTATTTAACCCACTAACTCCTTCTTACCTGAAACAGCGATTTGAGTTCTTACACGACACTCACTCAAAGGTTTTGAGATCATCGGAGAATCTAAGGTTGAAAATACCGAGCCATTCCACCAACTTTGCTGACAAATCCTTTTCGGTTCAGGCGGCTCGGTTGTGGAATGCTTTGCCAGTGAATGTCAGGCGAGCTCAGTCCTTGCCTGTGTTCAAAAGACTCGTCAAGGAATACTACCTGTCACTATGAAAGAGTGGAATGACAAGGTAGAATGAAGTATATCTATGTTTGTGTTAATGTATTGTGACTTTTTCTAAGATATATATAGTGTGTATGCTTGTGTGTATGTATAATTGTATTTACCTATGGCTATTGTGTTTTCTTTTTCATTATTATTATTTTATTTTCTTTATATATTCTCTATGTACACCTAACTGCCCTAAAATATTCTTCTTCTATTTTCTTATCTCCATCCTATGGTTGCCTGTAAGAAATTGCCGCAGAGCGATAAGGCCGCCATCTGTACGTACCACGGAACTTGTATCACTTATTCTAGTGTAATGTGTAATTGGTGTACAATAAAGACGTCATTATTATTATTATTATTAATATTAAAAAAAATGTTTACTACAAATAGCAGCTACCCACGTATACTTCCACAGCATATATTTGCCGAACAACGAACGGTCCATTAATCAATTTTTGCATTTTTAATTCGCCCCTCATTATTTGCCCGTGAATTCATTTCATCGTTGTTGCACTATTTTAAAATGTAAGCTGGGCGGCTCAAAACACACATTTCCAAGTAATTCACAATTTATCATGTTGACCTGCAAATGAGCAAATATTTTTCATTTGTTTAAACACCGGTAATTAATGTATGTCGTGCTTTTATTAAACTGTGGTGTGTGTAATAATAATGATAAATGCTTTGACTTTAAACTGTTAATAAATAAGCTATTTCGAGTTTACTGTTAAATGTACTAATTGAGGTTGCCTGTACACGTATCTCCTTTGTCGACTGTAAATAGTCAAATGTATCAAACAAACCGTAGCAAAATTCCACTGTACATTCAAGTATCAGGCTTCAAGTGTCGTTCACAATATTGCATGGACGCACTGCTTAATATTGGTAGAAACTCTGCTTGTACTTTTTTATATTTCACGTTTATAAGAATTTGGGTACACATATTATTGCCTAATGCAGCTTACCCTTTAGTGGAGAATGAAGCGGTTCAAATATAAAATATCGCAAACATTTGCGCTTTTAGAACACTTAATGTTGTCGATCAATATTATATTATGTAGAAATGAAAGAATCTTTAAGCTTCCATTTATTGACAGCTAGTAAGACCATCACTACTTACCAAAAATAATATTACCACCCCCTATTACGCGGGACCGAATTCAATGATTGGTGAAATGTGGGTGTTAATCCACCTCTGCCTAACCCTTCGGGGATAAAGGCGTGATTATATGTATGTATGTATATAATATTCGCAGGGAATAAAACGTGAATTAATTAATGAGTGAATAAAAATTAATTAATAATACTTCATAACTTATTTAATACCAAATATTCACAAATCTTTAGGTATCATTAAAATAATAGTGGGACATTAAAACAATCATAATCAACTTTCATGACGCTATTCCAATAAAAAGTGGACCGTAATAGTGCCGCCTTATGATATAAGTATAACATTTTTATTAAATTTAAACGGTTTTCGTGTTTATTATAACTTTACCTCCAACATATAAGTTAGATACACTGAATTTTAAACGACCACCGTTTCCTACTTTAAATTTTTTTAAACGGTTCCTCTTTGTAATTGATAAAGGCAGACGGCTACCGCCCATGACATGTTGTATTTATGCGAATTTAAAAGCTTCCGACTCGCGGAGCTTAAATCAGAATTAATCCCGCGTTTTTTGATCACCCCTGTCGAAAATTTAATGGTCGTTATTTAATAATCAATTTGGAATACATTTTAGACTGCGCTGTGTAATATCGAGGTAGATGTGTAATACGTGAATGTGTTCATTCTGTATTTGAAAATGGACGATGTATGAAAGCACGAAGTACAGAAGATTGAAACTCAACATATTTACGGAGTACAGCACAGTAATTATTGTTTGAAGAAGATTTTGGGAGGATGTATCGCATGGAAATTAACTCGTGAAAATTAGTAGTAGTAGATAACTAGTATTTTTTGATAGCGTAAAATAAATTATTATCACACTGCTTATCGCTATTTATGATAAACAGATTCATTCTCTTCTATCATAAAAGTGTAAGAATACTTTCACGTTCATAGCTTAAGGTGAGTAAGTACAGTAAAACTGAAAGTTAACTCCCGCTTCGGGAAATCGTTGCGCGAAACTTTCTGACAATCTTTATATAACTTAGCTGCATAGATTATACGAGATCCCAGGGGCTGTGATCACAATATTTTACTCGAAGTATGCGAGTGCTTGTGTATATATTATTTTAACAGCAGTTTATAAAAATATAGTGTGCAGATTTTCATATTATCCTAATGATAACATTAATTCGTACATTTTTAATTCATGATATTGAAATTTTAATCTTCTACTGGCGAATGTAATGGCTTGAGTTTTATTATGAATAGAAATATTCCTTTTTTATAGTATGTTATTAAGTTGTTGATGTTCATCCAGAGCCTTTTTTCCGTTTCCGAAGTCGTCAGGTTCTCCAGGTTCAAGTTGTAACGGTTATAATATAATCAAAAATAGGATCAAATTGTGTTAGGAGTTGGTTCACGTCGGTAGTGTAATGACCAGGATTCGAACCCGGGATAACTCGATCTTAAGGTCGACTCCTTAACCACTAAGCTACCGACGCTTCATAAGTACATAGATGTAAGCATAAAATAGGAGAAATACAAAAATGGAAAAGAAGAATGCATAAAATCACCCTACCGCAGGCTGGTAAAATTCTCTAGTATCGATAAACGACAGTCCTATTAGTGCAATAAGACTGAACCAGAAATATATTCTGTAGTTATATCCTAAGCTGTGCTATTACTAGAAGACATAGCTATATAAGTCATGTGGTTAGGAACACCCTAGCATTTGCATGCACAGATAATTATGCCTACGTGTTCAGTACTGATAAGTTCACAGAGTAATCATACGCCAACTCTAATCCTGCTCTAAATACCTTAATAATCATGACAACTTGTTTCAACGTGGGCACAATGCTAACTAGTCAGACGCAACTTTAACAAAACACAAAGATAACATAACCATATTCAACCACACATGGCACGCAAAAGTGAATGGTATGATCACTGACATAAAGGTGTTATGCTTTTACGTCAAAAGCAGAGTTAATTTTGTATTTGTGCACCCAAACTTAGGCTAACTTGGAGCTGTCAAATTTGTTTAGCGGTGAGGGAGGCCCGCTTAAGTTGCAAGGAAGCGCCGCTGGCGTATAACTAAGTGCTTACTTACCTACAACTAAATTGTTACATTTGAGTTGTAAAATTAATGCTGCGATTTATGTGAGGCGCCAAAGTTATTATTGGTTCGGTACATGACGCAACTGCTCCCCTGTTCAGCGGAGATTATTAAACTATTGAACGAATTGTTCACTGTAGGAAACCCCTCAGAAATAGTTGTTTGTTTACGATAACTAGGCGATGAGAAACGATCGTGTTACACAATAAGCATTACTCCGGATTCCCTGGTCAAAGTTCGAGAGAAGCCTTGCAGGTGTGGTCGAGGGCTAATTACAGCAAGTTAAAAAATGAAACGTAATTCAATATGTTTTTTTTTATACTGAAAGTTCGTTTCTGTTTGTGAGTCTCGGTATATTGAGTTGCTCGACTAATTAATTCGGTCTTGGATAACTGAGAAAAATAATTGAAGGTATTAATTTTATGGTAAAAAGTGACTTAGCAATTTTACGTTACTAGAGAATTAAAATCATAATCATTTAATGTGAACCATTCCTTACGGTCCCCACGGTACTTACAAGTAAATAAAATTAGCACTGAGAAAGGAACATACATAATAGGGATATCCCTATTATGTATGTATTTATATAAGTAAAGTACAACAGTATCATGCGAAAATATTACATCTTATATATGTCTAACTCCATAACGGTGACATTTCCGAAAAATAAACAGACAAGGTATACACTGAAAAAAAAAAAAATATAAAAATTTAAGCTCATAGTCCTTCAGCTCAGGCTCTAAGTGGAAGAATCAGTTATAAAAAAATGTCTAATGATACGTAATTATATTTATTTATAAGTGCCATCCCATGTCTTACCAAAAAAAATACGATAACTACAAAATTATGTAATATATTTAATAATAGTGCCCGAAATACGGCAATAGGCTCACCCCCTATTACGTGGGACCGAATACAATTATTGGTGAAATGTGGGTGATAATTCACCTCTGCCTAACACTCCGGGGATAAAGGTGTGATTATATGTATGTGTGTATGTATGTATGTATATTTAATAATATAATCAAATATGTCAACATAATTTAAATCATAATCTCTCCTATATTTATTTTGTTGCATGTATCGAAAACCAATAAATTGTACTGTACCAAGTGCCATAAACTTATATCAGGCACTAAATGTAATGTTATGGGAATATAAACCGTTACACCCTCAAGCCGATGGTAACGGCCTTACTTTTTGTCGAGCCTTTAACTAATAAAACGCTATGATAAGCTGTATTTGGAAACACCTGTGCTGCGTTATAAGAAAGAAAACTTATTTTTAGTAGCACTCCTGAAATAAAATAAAATGTGACCTGTATTTATTAAAAATATTTCGCGATTTTTATCGTTTATTGATTTTTTTAGTCACTTCTGTTCAGAGTTGAGAACCATTTCAAAGTTACATTACTAGGAGATAGGTAAGAAACAGCAAATTTTCCAGAATCTGATTGAGTGGTGTTATTAAATCCTTACATATTTTACGAGCTTTCTTCACTGTCGTAAGATTTAACCTTTTAATACGAACATCATCAATTTTACCTGTAGTGTATTTTGCATAGTCGATCGCGGTTCGCCTGACAGTATACTTGTATCTTACATACCTGGACAATGAGTGCCTTTTACAGAGCTAAGTATGAAATGATATATACATATATATAATATATATACGTAAGATCACGGTTTTAATTTCCAAAGGAGATGGATTCGCTTTCATACATTCTTAGGCCTAAATGTAAAAAGTTGAGAGTGGCCTCAACTGAGAGCTGTATATATTATTAAACCATCCCTGAAAAATATTGAATCAAATTCATGGAATTTAGTTTTAAGATTTCTCGTCTTCCAGATGTTCAATTGAGCTGTTTTTTCTATATTTTGAAATAGAAAAATATACCGCTTTGTTTAAGTCATATCTCAACTCATTACAATTTGGCCAAGAAATCCCCTCTCCTTTCCTTCATAGTTCTCTAGGTTATCATTTTCAGCAGTGATTTATTTAAAGGGAACTTTCGCACATTCGAGAAAATGAATAATAACACGGAAAGCAACTTTTTTCGCGCCATTTTTTCTTGCCTATGATTTAGTTGTATAGTTCCACAAACAATATAGAGCGAACACGTGTTAACAGCGCCATAACCGTGTGAGTTAACTGCCGAACTTAGGGCACTTTATGAAATATGACGCAGTGCGAAACGACCCTTATCGCCTTGTTGATTTTGTTTTATGTTACGCGTTACAGTATTAGCTTGTAGATCTTGTGGAAATACTGTTTAATGATTGAATGATACCAAAAAATAGCCACATGTCTCTTTCTCTGTGATAGACAGAGACAACACTGTCCACTGTACTCATGTTTGATATATTAACAATACTTGTTTGGTCTAGCATCCATGTAATATATAAAATTAAAGGAATGTTCTTCAAAAGTCAAAACAGGGCTAGTTCGTGTTCTAGTTGGTGTTTAGTTAGTCATGTAATCTCATAACGTGTTTCTACTGCATTTTTATGACATCGAATAAAATGAAATTTAAAAATGTCTCCTTTAATTTCAACCTGACTACAAGCAGCTTGAAAATAAATATCAAACTTCCTTGTCCTCATATATTTTCAGCCCCGGGGTCATAGTAGACTCCACTCGACTTCTAAACTTACATGTGATGTAACAATGGTATAAGTGTACCTGTCCTTTTTCAATTACGTACCGTAAGATATCAAAGACGTTGTAAGTTTTGTGGCAATTTTCATAAGAGATGGGGTAAAGCGTAGCCCGGGGCGACACGTCTCCGCTTCAAATCACTTTGTAGTTAAACGGACCTTTATCGAAACAGGACTCACTGCGTACTGGACAAGGGTACAGCCATAGTGCGTAAACAGACATGTAAGGCAAATATTTCATTCCAATTTTGGAGTTTAAAAGGAGCGTTTGAATTGTGTTTTTTTTATTAAATTCATGTTTATTCGTACTCTTAATTATTTGGGTATAAAATAGGATATCACAATAAGGTTGTAACTAACTCCTTTTTTCATAAATAAATCAGTTATAGTGACTTAAAAGAGATATTTATTATGATAAGTCCATTACATAATTTACAAAGTTATGTCTTAAAATTATAGGAAGATAGAAATGACAGTACTAATGAAAGTACAAAACTAAAAAACAGTATATGATACGCACAGAATAAATTAAAACTCATTTAGGAGTACTTATAAAAATTAAATGAATATTTAAATAATTACGCTCCAAAGAATATTAATTTTACTGAATATTATGTTTTTACTGAAATATAATATAGTGAAACGTACATAGTTACGTTGTGAGGCGCCGGGCCTCAGTGAAGATGTCGCCGCGTCGCCATGAATAAGTGTAGTGGAGCGTGAACGACTTGACAGTATCATATCTGAAGGAGCTCCTCTTTGGACAACAGGGTGGACGGCAAATGAAACTTTATTGAACATTTTTCATTTACTTCGAAAGCCCCATAAAATATTATATAAGAAGGGAATGGTAAATAGATAATTCGTAAAAAAAAGAGTATAAAAGAGGACTTTTTAGACTCTGAAATTACATATATGATTTATATTTCCTTTACAAATGACTTATTACAGAAATACGTAGCAGTGGCGAAAATTTTCAATTGGGAAACCGGTATAAAATAAACTTACCTCTTACAGAACGACCATTACTATTTTGTAGGGAGGTTTGGATGTTCAAAATTCAGACACTGCATTTCACATTTGTCAATCAGCAGATGTATCATACAGATGAGGTTAACTAGGGAGTTTTAGGAGGTAGGACACGGCGGTATTTCCGTCCCATTGAGCAGTCCGACTGGAGAAGTACAGAATACCACGGCAATAATAACCTCGTGTTGTGTTTCCGGCGGTGAGTGAGTGGGCCGTGTGCTTGTCTGCCAACCAAGTGGTATAAAAAAAATAGGGACTCAAACCAGTCTTGGAGGTCCTAGCTATTCATGCTTCAAGTGGTCATTATTCCTTACAAGGAGCGCTACGTGATTTAATTCATAATAGATAAAAGTGAAAACATAAGACACACTTAAGAACAACTAACATTTATTTGATTTTCGCGCATCGAATCGCATCGCTTAAAGCTCACGTAGGAGAATGCCTTTAAGTATTTAACGTACGTATTTCAATCATAAGGTAATTAAATTGGGTTTTAGTAGATATGTCACAACGAAAAACATTTCTATTCACATTAGTCCCTGCATAAAATTCCTTTCATACCTCGAATATTTATGACAAAGGAAAACGCAAGTTGTATGAAATAAAATGGCTAAAACGTGTGCGATTTCCGTGTTCGTCCACATGAGGACGATTTCCGAAATGTGTTTACAATGAGGAACGGACGCTGGACGCTCGCGACATATTTCATTATTGCAAAGAAATGCCAAGTGACTCCATAAAAATGGAATGAAGCAAAACTGTACAATCCATCACAAAAATGTTATTTACGAAACTGTTAAATGGTATGAGTGATTTTACATTACAAGAATACTTAAAGTGTTTTCAAATAAGTTCTAACTGTAAAATCGATTTTCTTAAAGGTACATAAAATATTCTATTATAATATACAATTACTTACAAATTTATATAAAACTATGCTAACTATACAATATATACAAAAATGGAATAGAGAAAAAGAGGGAGACTGTAATTTTAGGCATCGAAAAATTCCTCCCCATCGATCTCTACTGGTACCGTGCCCAAGAAGCTGGCGGCATTACCACGCTGAATGGCGATGCCAATTCTTTGAGCGAGGTAAAGGCCAGCCTTATGGTCACGGGAAGCGTCGATTAGTCGCTTCGCTATTTCTTTGAAGAGCGCGCGCGCGGTTGGACCCCACGGACCCAACGTTTCGACTCCAAACGGCTCAAAAATATAATTACCAGTTAAATTGGTATATTTGCGCCGTTTGAGAGTCTCCGCTGATGCAGCAGCAGCGCATGCGCAGTCCATCGTACTTGGAAGATGGGAAGGCGCCAGGGTGTCGACGCAAGTTGCATCCCACACCAAAGGCCTACCCATCTTCCAAGGCATCAACGACATACCGTCCGGTCTCTTACCATCGTCGCGAGCCAAGCCAACAGGTTCAAGTATAGCTGGCACGCCGGCGGTGACAAGAGCTCGACGGATAATGTCGTTAATGTTTGCATGTCGGGACATGCGGCCTGCGCTCCTGTTGCAAGACAATCCGTGATGTCCAAGGCTATCGACAGCTTCTCCACAGAGACACCGATGCGGAGAAAAACACGGTGCACCCAAACGAAGGCAAGTCGCAATGCGTCGTGTCGTCCAACATTGTTCCAATGTTGGGCGAAGGAAGTGCCTGGAGCCATACACCAGATTCCCATTCACCCACAGCCAATAGACGAGCGCGCTCAGCAGTGCTGGTAGCTGTACTGATTAAATGTTTTTTAACACCAATACTGAGCGGCTCATCCCATTGCCTTTGGGAAGATGGGTTGGCGGGCATGGCGGTAGTTGGACAAGTCATTTTCCAAGCATTTACAGCTTCGGCCTTACCGGGCACATCCGAATTAATCAGTGAAGGAGATAGAATTTTCCTGACTAATTCTTCAGTGCCATAGACCGACGACAAAAATGCTGGCATACTTACATCTGCAATTTTGCGAACGAATATTATGTATATTTTATGATCTAAGTATAAATTCTGAAAACTGACCGAAATGTGCCATATTGTGTAAATAATGAAATAACAACTGATAAATCTTGATACAATTGGTTTAAAATGTTTTTATTTCTTACCAAATTAACTTAACTTACCAAATTGTATTTGTAAAGAAAACAATAATGTATTTTTTAGTTTATGATTATTTCACACACCAATTAATAATAGCATAACGTTTACATTTATTATTTTAATAACGCTATAAAGCTGGGTTATTGTTTACATGTTAATTATTTAAATTTAGTTATTGTCGCTTTTGCATAGTACTTTTATACATTGGTAACACGTCATGCGTGCCAATACCTTCACATTAAATTTTACATGGCAGTAGAGCTGCTACGTTGAAGTGTTTGAATCCCACTCATTGTCACTCACGCTTCCCGTGACCATAAGGCTGGCGTTTACCTCGCTCAAAGAATTGGCATCGCTATTCAGCGTGGTAATGCCGCCAGCCTCTTGGGCACGGTACCAGTAGAGATCGATGGGGAGGAATTTTTCGATGCCTAAAATTACAGTCTCCCTCTTTTTCTCTATTCCATTTTTGTATATATTGTATAGTTAGCATAGTTTTATATTAATTTGTAAGTAATTGTATATTATAATAGAATATTTTATGTACCTAAACTGAATAAAGTACTCATTGTATATATCTATATGTATGTTTCACATTGTTATGATTATTTAAAGTGCAAAATTTATCTACATACATACATATGCTCACGCCTGTTTCTTCCTTACATACTTCACGAGCTGCTTCTACTGTCAAAATATATATATATATATATATATATATATATATATATATATATATAAAAGTGAACGTACACAAAATTATGCTCATGAAATAAATCTTTCGGTTACAGAATATTATTTTTATCCTTAAAACTTCTGTAGAGGACTGTACTGTTGAGTAGACGTCCACCCTCGACTTCCGGTCACTATATAATAAAGTTATTCTCGTTCTTTCGATAAACTTCACTTTGTCCGCCGATAAATTACCGGGTCACATTCGCGGAAGTTGTCCCGGGGTCGCCAAATATTGGCTTAACTTGAAGAATGGGATGAAACGTAGGCCCGGGATTTGATACGAATTACTCTTTATTTGTGATTGCAGATAAACAAGGTTAATATGATGTTGTCTTCTCATATAAATTGACTGGTGAACAACATTAACTGTAATATACAATAATTTTAGCAGGAATAGACGCTCTTTATTTAAGTTTATACATATCTTTTAAGCTGTAGGACGTTTCGACTAGGTTACTTTTGTTATCCTGATCACGTTAGTTCCCTTTATCATTAAATTCAATTTGCACCCAAATGATATTGGACTCTTATTCTTCTTTTTCGTATTTTGGTTTAGAAGTCCAGAAGTTACAGTCTATCATTCCAGATTCTAAAATAGTGGTCATACATTTACACTTTTCTTTTTACGGAGTTTTAATTTGTAGAAAAAATCGAACGAGTATGTTTAGGATCACGATTAAATTTTTCACTTTCTGTAAAATATGTCCTATTAACCATAAAGTAATGTTGATTAGTTCAAAATAAAATGCTGTAGATATTTTTTTTCATAGTTCGCTTTGTGGTGCTCCGTGCTAAATTGGTCGGTGTGGCATGGACGCGTAGCGGTTTGGCGTAGACGCCGCTACGCCACCCGCAGCAGTTACATAGAGTTACTAAATTCATGATACTGACATTTTTATATTATATGTTACATAACATTACGTTTACTATAATACTACTAAATTAAATATAATCCTGATTTCACTAACAAGACCTTTCCGTGAATTGATTGTAGAAAGTTTAGTTCGTCCGAATTTATATGTACATCTCTACTATTTTTGACGTTACGATTGCAAACATATTGTACATGAAGACCAAATATTAAAACAATATAATTTAACCTAACCCTAACCCTTGGTGCATTGATAGTGAACGCGGTGCATGAAATTCAGAATATTTCTGTAAGGACATTTTCAATAGCGCTCCAAAAATGCCCGGTTGATGGCAATCGACTCTCATTAGTTGACGAAATACGTATGTTGAATGTTTACTGACCTGATTTTATTGACTCAGATATTTAAAAGATAACTTTTGAACACAGTCTGTTAGTGTTACCTTGTCTATTCATTCGTAGGTATATTGTTTGCGGGAGATATTCCTGGATCTGATGGTGCGGCACTAATGCCGTATGAATGAAATTTACTGTCAATATCTGAGGCCCGCATGCGGCTTTGTGACGCAAACTGTCCTCTTTTATATCCACCATTATTCCTCTTTTTATTTTTCCCTTTGCATTTTTCAGTGTATTTATTTATGAGTCGCCGGTCTTTTATTTTATGGATCCGGTTTCATTGGCTATTTGGATTCTATATCTGCAAATAAAATATTCGTAGATGAGTTGTTTTAATTTAACTGTGCGTAGTTTATGATTCGGACAGTTTTACCGAATCAACAACTACCTATTAATATTTTTTTGTAAATAAAAATATTTTATATTTATTTCTCTTGTCTGTAAAATTTATCAAGATGTATTTGCTAACAGGGTTGTATGAGGCCGTATAGTCGGCAGGGGAGATAAGTATAAACCTTTCCATATAAAGTGGTGCAAACTTCACCTGTGAGTCAGTACACCTACTATTGGACTGATTAGGCTATGGGGCAAAATTTTCCTATCTAAGTTGAAGAGGTCACATGTCAGGTGCTCCTGTATTCTCAGCCAGAGTATTTCATATAAATTTAGTTACTTACTACTCTAGAGACTGTGTTATTCGTGTACGTGTTATTCATAAATTTTGTCTAAATTATTATTAATTGCAATATCATTGTAACGCTAACATTCCATAAGAAAATATAAACATTCATTCTTATTTATATTTCTATGAACCCAACCTTTATCTGAAACACCGCTCACCTCAACTGACTGTTAAATAATGATCCTGAAACCCCACACAGTAATAAGCACCCCTATAATTTGTCCGGGATTATCGTGAGACGGCGAGGTGAATCCCGGCGATTAGTCACAAGTATCGCGGGATGAATTCGCAGGCGACGCGATCCCGGGCTTATCTTCTGTAAGAACGAACCGCTTGCGAATACTGATTTCAAGTTTCTACCTCGATTAAGTATTCAGGTGAAGGCGAGGAAATATCCAAATGTTGTATTAATGTTCTTCGAGATAAAGTCATGAAGGCTTTGTTATAGTATTTATCCAAATATTTGTATGCATGAATATGGGTGTTTGCATTGGTCTGGGTGTTTCTATGTATAATATGTATGTATTTACAAAAAAAAAAATATTTAAGTATGTTTATCCGCATTCTAGATTCCATAACACAAGCTAGTTAAACTATGCTTACCATGGGTCTAGATAGAGTTGTGTAGAATGTTGTAGATTATTATTATTTCTCAGTACCTTGACTCTCGGGACTATGGAGTCCCGGGCCTTTGGAAGGCGTGCGTCGGGCTGAAGCCAAGACGTAGAGGCCCTTTTACGAGAATTTAATATGCTAGGAATACACACACATGGCGGATATCATCCCCGAGCGCACAATATGATACACCGGGAGATGGTCCCCGCCATGTGCAGAGACTATTGCTGTGCGGTGCTGTGGCCGCGATGAAAACTAAATTATGGGCTATGGGATTGAAATTGGGTGGGCTGGTGAATGGGCTATGGGGGGAGACTAACGGACGCCTGCCGTGACAATAAGTCTCAAAATTGTAAAAAGGCAGGCGGTGACTTGCCAACTCATTGCATGGGCTCCATTAAAATAGCCACATATAGTGCGACCATGGAGCAACATCCGTTGAGCGGCTAAGGTTGTCGAGAGGTGAGTCTGCGAGGCGCAAGTTCCCGGTATACCAGTCAGCGTGCCCCCGGCGTTATGACATTTTACACTTCCAACCTGGAGCATAGGTTCTGCTCTTGCAACTCCACTCGTGGCCGGCCAATAAAGGCAAGCACACAAGGTGAGGGGGAATAAATCCTAATCCTCGGGAGAATCGGGGTACGTGGTGTCGCCACGCACCAACAGCTCGCCACAAGCTGCCCCTGCGGGGTTATTATTATTATTATTATTAGATGTAAAGTATTAGATATTTAAAATGTTAGTATTGGTGCTAGTGGAATATACACCGATCAAGAACCAAGCGGTTCGGTGACTCTTTCCTCTGTCGCACCATTAAGGCCTGGAATTCATTACCAGCTCACGTGTTTCCTTCTTCCTACAGTCCCGGGTCCTTTAAGCGGGGCGTGAAAAAGCCTATGATGAGGCCGTCAAGCTGAGTGTCACCATTGTCACACGGTATGTGTAAATAATGGTTCTTCGCTTTGCCTTCAGCTTACCATCAGGCAAGGTGAAGTCTAATTGACGTGTTCTATATAAAAAAAATACACCTGAGCATAATTATAATATACTATTAGATTATTATATTAACTTCAAAAATTGAACAGAGGTGAATTAACATTTCACCAATCATTGAATTCGGTCCCAAGTAATAGGGGTGGTCTATTACCATCTTCTGGGCACTATAGTTGACTCAAGCCTGATCTGGGGCTGAGTCTGGATTGTATATCTGTCTGATCTTAAACAGCCCTATCCCTTTGTCGCCTTGTACGACACCACATGGGAAGAGATGGGGTCTTTTTATACAACTTAGGTGGCAGACAAGTACACGGCCCACCTGATCGAAAGTGGTTACCGTGACCTATGAACGTGTGCAACACTACAACAAAGGCGTGATTATATATAAGCAGTGGAAGAAAATTTGAATTTGACACAAGTTGTGACATTTATGTGATGTGACATAATATCAATGAAAGAATTAATGTTATGTCTAATATTATAAAATAAAAAAACAGTAACGCCTGCGTTATAATTAAATAAGATACCTACAGCTAGCAATAAATATACTTCAAAAAGTATTGATTAAGGTGTCGTCTTTACGATCAAGAAGTCCTGGGTTCGAATCCATTACACTTCTGATGTGAACCGACTACTAACACAAGTTATTAAGCTTAGCTGTAGGGATCAACGTCCATTTCAGTTTATAGCATTAAATAGTTACTTTTTTATACCACTTAGATAGTTTCATATTTTTTATTCCAAGAGAGGGTTAAACACTACGTGAAAAATCCATGAGAACCTGTGTTTTTTTATACCACTTAGATGGCAGACAGACACACGGCCCGCCTGATGGAAAGTGGTTACTGTGGCTTATGGACGTGTGCAAAACCAAGGGATTCACACTCACGCTGCCAACCCTGCAACAGAGAGTTTCTGTGCCGTCAGCGTAAAAGACAAAGCAGGACAAGCTTTTGGTCTTCCCATTGACAGCACAAAAACTCTCTAGTGAGCTCTGGCTACCCAACTCACCGCCGGGAACCGCGGTATTCTATAGGCTAGCTGAATACAACGCACAAGATACAGCAACATTTTCGACAAAAAAAATTAATTTTACTTCTCATGCAATTGTACAAAAATGTATAAACCTTTTTGACTCTAAAATAAAATAAAAGAGGATTGCAGTATAAATTAACCCACTCAAAACTCACTTTCGTTTCTCTGTAATTACAATATCAACAGTAAAATTTCCCCAGCGGTAATTCGAGGTGAAGCAAGTGGGTTGAGCAATTAATTCTGTCGCGGCGTCGGGCGCAGGTCGGTTGCGGTTCGGTGCCCGCTCGACGACCCCTGTCTTTACCGCGTGTCGCACTTGCCTCAACGCATCTTACTTAGATATAATTAAAGATTATGCAGAATTAAATTAGTAACGTTATTTATGTGTATAAATTCTATAAATTATTAAAATGGTAGAACTTAATACTTTACTAAACTTGACATAATCATATACAGGGTAAATTTATCAAAAGGGATTCGATGACCATATCCGAAACTATGTAACTTACCACAATAAAATTATTAATAGCAATACTATCGTAAGGTGTAATAATATACTGTATGTGTTTTTTTTTTCAAAATTAATGGGTTCAATTCCCAGCTAGGATTATTGGTTTTTCAAAAATCTAATGATGAGGTTTTAAGTTTCATCAAAATCGGGCTCGTCACTCGTTTGAGCATTTTTCGCTATTTCTTATAGTTCCGGATTTGGTCAATCAAGACCTTTCCAAAAATTCATGTATGTGTAAGTACCTACTCACGCTACACACCTAGGAATAAACACACGATATTGTTATAATATAATATATCGATATTGATAATAAGAGTATGTAACTGCAAAAGGAATACACACATGAATATGAACATTCATGTGTGTATTCTCTGATCTCTGACCTCTCAGAAAGATCGTGTGAAATGGAGAAGAAAAAATAAGAAAGTGAACTCCGGGTTACGAGGTGAGGCTTCAAATGCAACCGTATCTCGCTCGCATTCTACTCTACACCTAAGAGCTTGATTTCTAACAAGTGTCTATGAATAATAGTGTTTCTATAGATTTATAAATAACAGCCTCTTTATGTTCCACACGAACTATGTTAAATGTAAAACCTCTTAATAAAACTCTAACCCGTTGAACATCGATATCGGCAAAGCTTCCACAGGCACGACAATTATGGCGCACCTCAAACGCGCACCACAATTAATTCTGACTCGCGTTCGGCTACGGTGTTTGCTGTCCAACACTGGCACAGACAGGAATATCTTACACTTCGACTTGAGATATAATCGTATTATCGACTACTGAAACTTTATAACACTTTTAAACAACAAAATCTACTGTGTTTTAACTATAAACTCGAGTTAGTCATAGTTAATACCTATTTATGATGAATACTGTAAACAAGACATTAGATTCACATATATTATATCAATATCCTTATAAGAAGACAATAGTTGTCTCATCATCATTAAAACTTTCAAAAGAAACTAGAATACATTTGTCATGGTGATAGGTCCATCGGGCTATGGCTGACAACGTAAACATTTCTAGTTGCGAGAATGAATACAACCATACTAAAGATAAGTATTTAAATTATGGTCGCTATAGTAACAAAAGTAACTTTCTTTTTCCAGTTCTAATCTATCTTTTACTTGAGAATTTCACCTATAAAATTATTTGCTCGAATGCGAAAACTGAAAACTGTCCGAAGAGATTATGATAACGATCAATTAAATTCTGGAGAAGCGGAATTATTCATCCCTTACTCTTTTGAAAATTAATTGCAGAACCAATTAATACGGCGCCGAACTACATGTGTGCCCAAAATATCAATTAGCTGGGCCCCGACACCACGAACAAAAGATATAGCATCCCTAATGAATTCGTAATCTCCGTAATCTGTTCAATGAGAAATGGCGTTTTCCAAATAGCGGAGCGCGCAAACAAATTAAACCTTCGCAGCATCGCCCAAAAATGAATTTATCACGTAGGACGGCAGGACGGGTCGCCTAACTATCCATTTGTACCTCTTGTTTGAACAATACGGGTGCTGTGTGCCTATATCGACAGTTTTATTATCATCGGCGCCAGTTTTAGTCAATATTTATGTGTGTACTGTCGATTATGTTCGACAGTTTTATGTGTATAAACACTTGCAAAGCATAAACGTTTTACTAGCTTATTTTTTTACTTCTTGATCGTAATGAAGTCAAAAAGAGGATTTCGATTTAGTAGGTTGTGTCGTGCATGTTTATTTAACTAAGGTATATAAGTAATAAATGAAATTATTAATTTAACGTGTAATATCAACGTAAACTTTCTGATTAAATATTTATGTAATATCATCACACTACAATATAATCAACAGTACATTGTCTAGTTTTCATATAAAATTCTCTAAACCCCGCAAAATACGACAAAGTGTGTGTATGTCGTGTTCCGTGGTAGTCAAACCAGCAAACACCACGCGAATTTTCGAAGTGTTTTACCCATGCAAGTGTTTTACACGAATCATATAATAGAGAGTAAACTTGCCTCTACTCTCCATACATGTAAGACTCAATTAGCTGACTAAACAGTTGGCGGCATGGTGTTATTTTTTTTATAGGTATACTTCCTCGTAGCATTGAAGAGCCCCAGGTTTACTATGATATAAAAGATTGCAGATACCGAAAGGAGAATCGGTACTGCCGTCAGAAAATGGATGCGACAGAATTCGCATCCATTTTCTTAAAAAAAAAACTTAAAAAAGAGTACACTAAAATGTGATGATAGAGTTCTACCTTACCATATCTTTACCAGTAGTTAATAGTTTTTTTTTCATAACTAGCATAGATTTCTTTGACGAATATATCCCTACACCCTCGCAGTATTCAGAACCGAATTACCTGATAATAATGAATATAATGGTTTCCATCAGGTGGGACTTGTGCTGCCACCTAAGTGGTATAAAAAAATGTTTTCATATGTTCATCAAGTTCCGCTGTATGGTTATCATTGATTATTTAGAAATGGCTAAATAGTAATAACTATAGTCACTTCTGTGGTCTAGGGTTCGACAAAATCATTTTCTATCGAAAGACCCCAAATTCCCACATTATCCCTATTAGCAACATAACTTGAGCATTAATATTCTGATATTAAATTTTGAAGTGACCGCAAGGATTCCTCAGCTATTACCACCAAATGTTACATGTTTGTCACTGCGAAATCCTACGTCCGAATATTTTAATTTAATTTGAGTCCGGTATAGCCGTTGGCAGATGGTGCCTTCCTGCAATTAATATGCGCGATGGACACTGTCAATCCAAGCTGAATGAAAACACTCTTTGTTTTCCTAAGTTGTGATAGCTATTTTGTTTAGGAAAAGAGATACTTGGTAAATGGATAAAGGATTATTTCAGTGTACCTACTTAACAATTATCCGTTCATTCTCAAGAATTCAGTAGGAAAAGGATGTCCCAAAATTATTTTATTATTTATTTTATTTATTTACTTTATTTTTATTTATTTTTTATTATTTATTATTTATTTTATATTATGATTATTTAAAAAACTGTATCTTAATAAAGAAAAAATAGTTTATACGCGTTGTGGTCAAGCTAGTTAAGCCATGTTAAGGTATGCTTACTTTGCGTTTAGGAAGCGTTGTGTAGAATGTCGTAGAGTATTATTTCATTAAAGACATTCACCCTCTTTTAAAATTATTGGTATGAATTTATCACATGGCTAGGTTACAAAGTAAGGTGGGTCTTATGACCTATTGACACTACCAGCGATATTTCCATACCCCATAATGTAATATTTAGTAAAATCAAGAAACCTGGACGTAAAGTGCAACATCCGCTCCCCAACTTTAAACTAAAGCCCGAAGGAGCTCGTTATTCCTTCTGTAATTTATTTAATTGCTCTGTGGCGGTAATTATTCATGAAATTACGGCAATTACGTCTCTGGAAACAATTATTTATTGTGCAAACTTGAGTCCTAACTCACATTTTATTCCATAATGCATCATCAGATAACCGGGTGGACGGAACTGTATCGTTACTAGCAGAAATAACTGTAATTTGTTACGAAATAATAATATTGTTCTATGGTTTTTGCTTGCATAAAGTATGAAAAATTATCTTAGCCATCTTGTTCCGTATTTTTAATAACCAGTTTTTTTATGCTCTTAATTGATGACACTTGGTGGAATTCACTTGTACTTTTTCACAGCATTTTTTATTTGTTATTAGACCTGACCCGGTTTCGCCTTACGGCGTGCTTAAATGTCATGTAAACCTTTATCTTTAGTTTAATCTTTATGTTTTTAGACCGAATGATCCTACTAATATTATAAATGTGAAAGATGATGCATATTTGTTATTCAATCACGCTCAACGGCTGAATAAATCTGGCTGAAATTTGAAACATTGATAGCTTATAGTCTGGAATAACACATTGGCTACTTTGTTTACCAGTAATGGAGGAATAGGTTGAGAATTCCACACTGACGAAGTCACGAGCGCCATCTAGTTAACAATAAACGATAGCAATGTTATAATAACAACAAACGATTAATCAAAATCCTAAATTACAAGTAGTAGTAACAAGATGTTCCGGTTAATGAGACGCACTGAGAGTGTAGTTAGCGACATGTGGCGGTGGCTAATTTGACTACCTACATGTGTACTTGTGGATATACATGCTCACTGATTGAGAGGCATTTCAATGGTATTCCTACTCTTATTGGTTATTTTTGTGTGAGTTGTTTTTCAAGTACGAAGAAAATAAACAGTGATTCTAGAAAGCATACAATTTCAATTTATAGGGTTATGCCATTATACTTTTATATTTTTTTTAATTAAAAAAATGTGAATGTTTACTAGGTACGAAAATCATTCCATCAAACGAAGAAAATGACTAATAGGACTAGACTTATTGCACCGTTGATTTGAGTATACAGAATGAATGATTACTGGATGCAAGATACATCAAGCATACGACAAATGATAGTGAATATTCATTATCATGATCTATACCTACCTTGGAAGCAAAAAGATAGTTAAAGTAGCTCGTGAATTAAACCTTTAATATCCATGAGATAACATTTTACTAGTTGCAAACTATATCGGGAATATTTTAATATTTATTTAAACTAAATAAAACAGTGTGAGGATCAAACTATCGAAGCGATAGGAATAAAAATCCCATCATGTTTACTCTGCGACAATATTTTGGCGTTGCAATCTAAACACGTAACCGCAAATTGTAGCGCCAAACCCGGCCGCCCTAAAAAATTTAAAAAGAGAACCGCTGCTGTCATATACGCGATATGGCTCGCTTCCAAACACCGGGGCGAACGGAGGTGAGGTGAGGTGGGCGGGGGACGGGGACGTCCCCACATGGCCAGTTAGTTACGCCGCGAATTATAGGGGCCATTACGATTCATTAAGGCCAGTTAGGCTTAAACCGGTGTTTACCCACGCACACACACTCACACACGCACACCAGCTTCCGTTCGCAACAGTTGGCATTGTTTTAAGCGAGCTAGAAAAGGACGGCACATACGAGAGGGTTGCAATTTGAAATTTTAAGCTACAGAAATGTGGGTGTAATTAGTGGCGGACGTAACGAGCTTAGGGTCTTGGGCACTGAAGTGTGAATTTTTGATTTTGGTCCTCTCGGGTTTTAAGATAGGAATAGTTGGTCTGGAAGAACATCGGCATAAAGATGTACTCTCATGCAAACTTTTTACATGTCATACCTTATAAAATCTATGAAATAAATGTAAAAGCAAAAATAATAATTTCGACTAGACATGTAATGTAAAATGTCGTCATTTCTTAGCCTTTTCTCAAATCAGTTTGAATCGACTTTCCAGTCTAACTGTGCAGCGGTTGAACATCAATCAGTACAGTACCAGTAAGCAGTATAATCATGATCATCTTAATATTATTCTCGGTTGCATCCGGCGCTCACTCTTGACCCCGGGTTCCACTTACTGTTTCAACTTTTTTTTATTTGACTTAAACTATTTTTATGGGAGCGACAACCCTTTTACTTCACAACCCTGAAAAGAAATGCTTCGACAGAGTTTTGTTCGTTATTCTATCAAGTTATTGTTATTATATAGTCCATTCAAAATATGTTATAGTAATAAGTAAATGCTTATTTAATATTTTTATATAGGACTTGTATGGGGTGAGCAGCAACCTTATTCGAGCTGTGAAGTCTCTCTATGAGGACTCCAGAGCTTGCGTGAGGATACATGGGTCATACACTGAATGGTTTAGTATCCATAAAAGGGGTTAGACAGGGATGTGTAGCGTCACCATGGCTGTTTAACTTATTCATGGACAGTTGTTTGCAAGATTTGAAAGATAAAGAATGTGGTTTAAGAATGAAGAATTTACTCGTCAAATGTCTTCTTTATGCTGATGATCAGGTTTTACTGGCGTCATCGGCAGATGAGTTGCAGGAGATGGTAACAACTATGCATGAAGCTTTTGAGAGGAAAGGAATGAAAGTGAATGTTAGTAAGACAAAAGTTATGGTTTTTGAAAGAGATGAATGTGTGACAGAGTGTAGGATTTGTATAGATGGAGAAAAAGTGGAACAAGTGAATGAGTTCATATATTTGGGAACATTGTTTACGAGAGATGGAAAGCATGAAGAAGATGTTGAAAGGAGAGTGATGGCTGGAAATAGAGTGAATGGGGCACTACACAACTTTATGAGCAGCCGGAAAGTGTCCGAAAAGGCACGACTGGCTGTACATGGAGGAGTATTGGTGCCGACTCTTATGTATGGTAGTGAAAGTTGGGTGTGGCAGAAAAAGCATCAGAGTAGAGTAAATGCAGTAGAAATGCGTACGTTGCGAAGTATGTGTGGCTTGACCTTGAAAGATAGAGTGAGAAATAGCGTGATAAGAGAACGATGTGGAGTGATAGAAGATGTAGTGATGAGAATTGAGAGAGGAATGTTGAGATGGTTTGGTCATGTTGAGAGAATTAATGAAAGAAGACTAACGAAACAGGTGTATGAGGCGAGTGTGGATGGTACCGTCGGAAGGGGAAGACCTAGGCGCACATACCTGGACCAAATCGGGGAAGTTTTAGAAAAGGGGCAGGTCAGGAGTACTCTAAACCGACGAGCATGCATGAAGAATGTAATGAGAGTGAATGAAGCGAGAGTAATATGTCAGGATCGTAGCAAATGGAGATCCGTGATCTCTGCCTACCCCTATGGGAGACGGGCGTGATTTTATGTATGTATGTATGTACTTGTCAATTAGACATCGCCTCGCCTGATGGCAAGCTAAAAGAGGGTCCTTCTTATTTTAACTGCTTCTCTGCCTCTCAAAGGTTTGCTGGGAGAGAACTCATATTGAGTTAAGCTCGCCTTTGTACATATTTCTGATAAATATCTTTTTGTGCATGACCTCTGTACTGATTTTGTGCAATAAAGAATTTAAAAAGAAAAGGTTTATCATATCACATATACCACGTTACAATGGGAATGGGGATACTCAGCGTGAGGATCTCATCATATACTTTTTCACACCCCGCTTAAAGAACCCGGGACTGTAGGTAGAAGGATACACATGAGCTGGTAGTAATAGTAATAATACAAATAAGTAGCTGGTAGTAATACAAATAAGTAGTAGTCCAGGCCTTAATGGTGCGACAAAGAAAAGGGTCTCCTTATTGTATTTTAATATAATATTTTCTAAAGCTTACGCGAATATGTCCAAATAAATCACGATAAGAGCCGATATCCGATGGTTTTATTTCAATGCATTGGAATATATTAAATAATAATACAGCAGATTGCAATTTTCCTATAAACTATATATTGACTACTATTTAACCATAAATAGGTGGGTGAGATATTTTATTCATCGTTGACTATCAGATGGCGACTTCGCATGTAAATGGGAGGCTATAACCAAGTCCGTGGCTGGAGGCTTGCCAGTATTGACACTATCGACTATCAGGCGTGCTACGAGCTCAGCTACGGCGTAGCAGTAAGTGATACGGTCCCATAATATTTTACTGTTATTTTCATAAATAAATGTGTGCAATTATTAGCACAAAACTGTTTTATGGTTTTTTATTCCAAGAGAGGGTTAAACACTACGTAAAAAATCCATAAGATCCTGTGTTTTTTATACCACTTAGGTGGCAGACAAGCATACGGCCCACCAGATGGAAAGTGGATACCGAAGCCTATGGACGTAACACTGTAGAAACCTTCTATCCTTCTTGGAGAACACCATATTGAAGTGGTGATGTGTGGTGTTACGGTAGTTTTCGACTGCTAAGTCAGAGCTCGTAGTTTTAATTCATATATTAATTTCTAATAGCATAAAAAATCAAAGTTGCGCATCTATAAGACCTTTTATCACTAGCCTATTTAAAAAAAGTCTAACACGTAAAGCCACCAAGTAGTTAATATATTTAATTATAACACAGTAAGCTGTAATTTTTAAACTTGCCTTCTATTTTCATTGCTACAAACACATAGTAACTCTACATTTCGTGTTGTTACTGCACGAAGCAAAAGAAATTCTTAGCCTATTAATTATTCCAGGACCGTGTTTCATGACATTGGATTTGTTATTTCTATAAAAGAGTCTAGTTAATGAAGATATTCTAAAACTTTCTTTATATTGTTTGCCAGCTGAACTAAAAAATCTAGTATCAATGTATCCTATTCAAAAGACAACTCGTCAAAATCGCAACAAAACGTCGTGTAAGCATGGCATAACCCGATCACGGTGAAATTCAATCGAACCTTTGACTCAATCCAACTCAATCACTTTTAGCCAAAGAAAACTAGACCTTGTAGCTTTAGCACGAAGGTTAAAGGAAAATAAAAATAGGCTGGTAACGGTAGCATCTGCCAATTTGTAACTGGCTGCAACTAGTCGTTGGTAAATATCGACGCGCATCGTTTACCGATGCTTTTGACAGTTAGAAGTATGGAGCAAATATTCACTATTTGTATCTACAAATGCAACTTTTTTTCATTTCATTTGTTGTTCTGCATCTTTTTTATTTTCAAGTATTGCATTTTATTTATTGTCATTCAGTAATGCATCGTTGCAGAAATTATAATATAAATATGGGTCAATGTGACACACATCTTTGGGATCTAAGCTAACTTCATCTACAACTAAAAGACGTAGGTAGCAGACCTATACACCGGTTATTTCTCAGTTGTAATTTTTGTTTCAATTCAGCTTATGATAATAATTAACCATGAATGCCTCATTAAGACGAAGACTCAAACCAAACTCAACGTATAAATTATAATTGTGAATAACTAAAAATACTAAAAATTCTCGCCGTGATCAAATCTATGTTATAAAAATTATTCACCCACATAAAGTTTATTTTTACATATCTCTTTGTTAAAGTTCATAAGAAAAGCAAACCAAAAAGGTCAAAGCACCGAAACCCTATACGAAAACAAATATTAACATAAAAATCTCCAAGTCTACTTAATTGTCCCAAGCAATTTATTTTCGAAGCCAGACACATTAACAAAAACCGTCCGACGAATGAAGTACGAAAAAAACGCACATAATCCCGGCCCAACTAAGCCCAGGGGCTATCTAATAACATTTATTACTCGGCTTCCGGTCCCCAGTGTCCACTTCCGGTGGCTGATAAACGGTCGCCATTTTTGCCACCATATTTATTTATAGGTGTTCGCTGGGCGATAATGTCGATACGCCTATACGTTACGGTGAACCAGCATCCGGAACGCAACGAACCATTTGCGTTCCCATTATAAAATCATCATTAAATTAACTATGAATTTATTTTATAATTAATAGTGTTTATTGGTAATGTTCGACATTATTAATGGTTATTACTATTATATGGATTAGTGCAACGTATAATACACATACGACGGCTATGCTTTGTGGCTTGTCGATTAATGGCATACAGCATTATGTAGCTTAGTGGCTTGTAATACGTTGAGGTGGGTAGGTGAATAACTGAAAGATAACTCAATGTTTTTTTAGTATTAACCGTGTATTAACACGGATTGTATATAGCTGCTTTTTAGGACTGAATGTACTTTTTTCATCGAATGTTTTGTCAAATAGTGAAATTAACTAATAAGAGTAGTGAGAAGTGCATTATTTTTTTTAAATGATACTTAATCACACTTTGAAAGAGACGCTTAAAGTATTTCAAACCATATTAGTATTAAAATTAGAATTACATGCGGTAAACCCCCACGGATACCCCCCTACCACCGAAGCCGGTGGCAGAGGTTATGTCGGACTCGAACCGACTAAAACGCACGACACTTGTGGGTCGTTTTTGGTTTCCAAAGGTGAGGTTAACAGGCATATCCCTCGCACTGCGGCTGACCCAGGCTCATCTCTCTTGATCTGGCCCTCTCCTTGGGTTAAAATTAGACTTTATATCAAGTAAATACAAATTACTATTGATCATAAAAGTATAAACAAAGCTGACTGATCATAAAAATAATAACAAAGTGTCTGAAGCAATCTTGGCTCTGTACAGAACAAACCTCCCCTTAAATCTTTGTAGAGCGTCTAATATTATCCCAATCTATTGTCGAGAACCAAAAGAAGCCATTAATAATATCGATGGGAACTAGCAAGTGTCGGCGCGATTTATACGATTACAACTTTTGTGCCGACCGTACTCGGCGCAACTAATGAGTGCGATCACGGTTATAAATGATCACATCTCATTGAACATTTGTTTGTTAGCAGTTCTGTTGAGATAATATACTGCGACGGACTCGTGGTACAGTTGACTGACTTCCGATACAGACAGTTTTATTCGTGTCTTAGTGATAGTATCTATGGGTAGTAGGTATATTGTTTGTAGGCTACTGTTTACTTATGATACGATACTGTTATTATCTTAAAATTGCTGTAAATAAAGTAATTAGAATTGGTCTAATCATCTAAATTTGACCAAACACATATATGTACCTATATTCACGCCTGTAAATCTCCGTAAATGTAGGCAGAAGTGTATTAATTATTGAGAATTTAGTGGGAAAAGTGGAAATTAACCTTGTTTCATGTTTTTCTTTCATGTAACTACTAAACAAAGTAATTTGAAAACCGGATAACATTTACGCTTACTGTATTATGATATAATTTCTCTTTGAGTTTTCACTCTATAGATGTAGGAAAATAACTTACTGGCACTGTCCTGTTAGTAAGTCCATATAAAAAATCAAGTTAACATTACAAGTTCCGGCTAGAAGTGCTTAGTTAACTCCTGTGTTGTATTCACATTTAAATAGAGAACTAAATATTATCACACAAATAAACCGTACTCATGTCACAGTAGAACATCGTGTTTGTTTGAAGTGGACAACAGAATCCCGAGCATAAATCGCGAAGAGCCGTTCCTAAACACGGAGAACGCCCAAGGGAGCGCGGCGCACATACATCATGCTCGCTACTTGAGACTAAACCCGGCGGTGGCTTATACAGCAGGATGACAATCTTGCGAGTATACAGGAACAACTATTTTATTTAAGTTTCAAATTATTATTATTTTTTTCGGAATTTGTGTTGAAACACATTAAAAGGAATGTTAAAAATTCTACTGTTAAAATATTTCAAGGAGGTTTTGAGACTTGTTATGTTAAATAGTAAGATTGTAGTTTTTATTGCTTGATTTGAATTGAGGCCTAGAAAACAAAAATATTGGAACAGAAAGCTTTTTTCAGCTGCTAAGTTTCAAACTGTTCTGTCAAAAAGAAAATCTTATATTTAGGAACATAAGAAACTAGAGAAAACGTGAAGCATGGAAAAAAGCAATTTTTATTGATGCAATTATTAACTAAGTAATATCTTAGTCTTAAAACTTTTTGTACAACATTCTACAGCATCAATAAGGTATTGTGAAAAGTTTGTGAAGCGAATTGGCAACAAGAATTTGATATACAATCTCATCTTCCACTTAGTAGACAACGTTGTAATGGAAACTGTAGAAGTACTGATGACGCAGCTACAAAAGCAACGGCCAATAACTAAACTACAACCATTCATCAAGATGATTAACACTCGATTATCCCATAAGGGATAATAACATATTAACCAGTGTGATAACTTAGTAGATGCTGGTAATAATGGCGATATGTGGATTGTGGATCTAAATCAAATATTAGTAAGTGTATATTACGTATCTAATCTTGTATCTACTTTTGATCTATTACACTTCATGTGTAATATAAACTCAAAATGTTTAAACTTAATTTTTTTATATTAAATAATGCATAAAACATGAAAAAAAAATATATTTTTTGTGTTAAGAAACTTATAATTGTAATTTTAAAAAACCTTAGAAGAATATTACAATGCTCCAATTTTGATTAAGTGTAAAAGTGAAACTAACTTACCAGTTACTTATTGTGACGTACTTCATACGCAAAAGAAGTACTCATAATGCTATAACCACTTAGGTAACAAGACAATCTGTAGTGTTCTAATAATAATTAACCTTACCTCTCTACAGAGGTTACCTGAAGATTTACGGTGTTCAGCCAGGTGTGCACTCTCTCGGAGGGATAGCACCATCCATCCCGCGGCCGCAGAGGCTCGGGTCATCTATCGTCCGCCCACCAACTGGCCCTTGGCGGACATTAGCCGGCCCTTGTCTTTGCCACTTTGATTTACGTGCCGCGAAAGAGATCAATCGCCCGGAGGCAGATAATTTGTGTTTTGATAAGTCTGTTTTTCTTTTTGCGCTTTGTACATTTGTGCGAAAGGAAATACTTTTAATATATAAGTATGTTGTTAACATTCATATTAATAATTAGCTTTTGCAAATTTGCAAACAAAAACAATTACACAATTTAAATGGGCTAATATATATGAACATATGCTGTAATAAACTAGAAGTGAATAGAAATAGTGATTGGATTGAAGAATATACCTTGGGATGCTTATCTTAGACCTAAATCGCGAGACAAACGAGACCCTGGTGCGCGGGTATTGTTATGTTCGGTGAATTTGAGTTCGTCCACTGCAGAAGAGCCCCGTGCTAGGTGTCTTTTCAGGACATCAAAAGACACCTAAGAAACGTGTACATTTTGAGCATATTTTAGGTTCAAGATATTTGTAATCAATCCCCAACTGTCCTGGGGCCCACAGCTGCAGGAGATAAGCAGAAGGGTGTTTGTTTCTGCAGGATCAATTCGGAGGCTGAAATATCTACTGCCGATTGCCACAAAAATTGCGCTGGTAAACTCTTTGCGCCTCTCTATTTTGGATTATTCTGATGTCAGCTACTTGGATCTGACCGAAAACCAGCTTGACAGACTAACGCAGACTATAACGTCTATATATGGTCGATTTATATATGGTCTGCGCAAGTTCGATCTTGTATCACGGTTACGTTCGCAGCTACAGCGGTTACCCATTAGAATGCGCCGGAACTCAAATATCCTTTCCCTGCTATACAACATCTTGTTTAATCCTTCAACACCTTTCTACTCAAAAGATCGCTTTCAGTTCCTTTCCGATACGCATGAGAAATGTTTAAGATCATCGAGGAGACTAGTCCTAAAGATGCCAAGGCATTCCACAGGGTTCTTTGATAATTCTTTTGCCATTACAGCTCTACGCCTGTGGAATGAACTACCAATGGAAATAAGACGAGCTTAGACGTTAATGAAATTTAAAAGAATGGTCAAGGAGCACTATTTGTCGATGGTGTCACTTGTAACATAGTATATCATCATATATGTTTAGGTATGTTTATGTGTATTTATGTGTATATGTATATGTGTATAATTGTATATGGTAGTGTATTGTATTTATATAATTATTAAGTATTTTTAAGTATATATATGTTTATTGTATGTGCTTATTATAAGTATGTATAAATTACTAAATTATTTGTTATTAAACGCCAACAACTCCCAAATACTCCAACCAACATACATTTCCATCCAAAGGTTACCTGGAATAAATTGTGTAAAGCGATAAGGCCGCCCTTTGTACTGCTCTTGTATTCACAATTTCTGTAACATGAATATTGTAATTGGCATACAATAAATAATATAATAAAATAAATGTACCGAGCAATATCTTCGAATGCGGCCACAGAACATAGAAAAGAAAATTGGCCAACTTGTACTACTTCCTCACATATGGTTTTTTGGTAATATGGTATTTCTCGACACCAACATTTCGCCAAGATTTTTTATTAACTATAGTTATGGGTGGTGAATATGCATACTGACATACTGTCGTCAAATATGTGCTTCTATCTGACATACTATTACTAATGAACACCTAACAGAAAAACCTAAATTGCTATGCGCAGCTCTAGAGTTGAAATATGAATCTAGTCCGATTGCACAGTGATAGTCGCTACTACTGTACATCTGTACAACCACTTGAATTTGCATTTTATGATATGGAATAAAATATCATAGACATTAATCTATTCCAGCTTTAATCGTCAGTGAAAGAAATGATTTTTTTTCTAGAATATTCTCAAAGTTTTTTTTATTTAGACGAAAAACGACGGGGTGATATAAGTTTGACGTGTATGTGTGTGTGTCTGTGTGTTGTGGCATCTTAACTCCTGAACGGATGAATCGATTTGAGTTTGAAAGGTATATTAGTCGGGAGTATTCTCAGCTATGTTGAAAAAATTGATCCAAGATGGCAACTGCCACAAAATTACGGAGTATAATTTTTTTATCATCTCCCTCTATATATTCTACAATGAAAACATATGCTTAAATATTCTACACTACGCTATCTAGACCCAAGGTAAGTATAGCATAACTAACTTGTGTTATGGAATCTTGAAACGGATAAATATACTTAGATACTTGTTTTGTAAAAAAAAAAGTGTTGGTTAGCCCTTTAACTTTGAAATACCTAGCAAAAAGTTGATTCAAGCGTTGTCATATCCGGGGACCTTAGATCGTACTGGTAATATGACCGATTGTTTTGGTGGTTGTTTTTTACCTTATGCTAATATTATATTCGTAGTATACGATACCATTTTCATCTAAGTTTTAATAGAAGCTTGTCAGTCTCCTAACTCCTAAGTCCATTCCATACCATAATTTTTGCAATTAGCCACAGTCACTGTCTAGATCACAAATGGTACAAAAAGTATACTACCCATAAATTAAAAATCTCGATAGCTCGGCAGTTGTCTCACACAATTTATAAACGTCAGAACGTTGACTGCCGTGAAACCTCCTGATTCATAATTAATGATAATATCCGGCAGATGGGGATTTTTCATCCAGAGAGAAAAATGTAGCTCGTCAGGAAAAATAATAAAAAATACCTTTGTGATGTTGCCAGAATGAATAAAAAATAAAATGAGTTTATATTTATATGTTAATTTGTAAGTAATGTTTTGACTGTCTATATTTTTTTGTTTTTATATGGTGCCATATACTTGTTTAGAGTTTTAATTGTAGTGTGAGTAGAACTGTTACTATAGAACAGATTAACCTACTCTAATTAAAAATAATGCCCCAAACATCCAGTAACTGAGATAATCAATACCTAAATCCTATCATTCATTCATTATGTGTGTTATAAAGTCATTTTTCTCCAATAAATATCTATTACATATTATATTATCTGTGCTATTACGAAATAGTGTTAGTCAACAGACATTTGTTCTTACAAACCCCAGGGATCATTTAGAGCAAATAAAAAATTCAAAGCGTTTCATTTGAGTCTTGTCCAATTCCGCGTGACATCGGCTTCTGTGCCAAAACGGAAATACAACCTTTGAAAAAAGAAGTGCACGCAACCGGAAACGACGGCAGGAAGACGCCGACGACAGCGCCGCGTCGCCCGCCGACCGAATTAAAAATTAAACGAGGATCCGTTTCCGGATACCGTGACGTTTGTTGTGTTTTTAAGGGTTATTGCAGACTTTAGTAAAGACTATCTGATTTTTTTTCACTAATCTTATTATAAAGTTCTGAATATTTTTGTAACTCAATCACATTCAATCGTAGGTAGGTACAGGTATAGAAAATAGTTTGGAAAAACATTCAGACTAGTTTTAACACCGGGTCTAACTGGCTATTCCTTGAGAATGGGATCAATTTAAACATACTATAAACGTGAAAGTTTTTTAGTTCGTTTGTTAAGTGGCTAGAATTATTCAGATGTCATGACGTGAATGAGAACATAGTATTACACTTTTAAGACTTTTAGTTATGGTTAGAGATTTCTTAAAATAAATACTTCAAATGTTGACACACACTCTCTCTCTGTTGGTGGAGTAATCGCCACTCTTTTCTGGAAATAACAATAACGAACTCTATAGCTGTATAATTACAATATGTGTAATTTTAAATTATCTTGTTTTCTACACTGTTCTGGATATTTTAGATGTTTATTTGCAGCCATAAGCACTAATTAGGTAAATTTTTAATAGTTGCTACTTGTCATAATTTTGTACGGTTAGCTTTTACAAGATCGGCTACCCCAACCCCGAGATACATCTCGTCCTGCATCAATGAACAAGTGTACCGGTGTACAAATGAGTTTGGTTTGGCTCAAACATTCTTAGTGAGGAACATACTCCAGGCAAAAAGCTAGATATCAATTTGGCGACACGTCTAGAATTTTTTAACATGTTTTTAGTTAGTAGTTGGTATTTTCAATTCTGTGGCTAGGTAGGAAAGCGTTTGACTCCTTTATCAGAGGTCGTAGTATCGATTGCCTTTCAGAACAAATATTTGTTTGCATGTATAATATCGTTGAGACTGCGTGGTTGGAATACTTTGGCGGACTGATTGATCTACGCGAACTTATTTTCCTGTTGACGACTGCGTGGTCCGAAGCTTTATCCGATCTTAGCTGTCAATAGACTGGGGTTAATCTGAGTATGAAATAGTAACTAACACGCACAAATTAATAATAAAAATAGAAACACAAAGTTACTCTATTCTATCACACAGGTGCAAAGATTTTAAGAGATACAAAATTCTGTTGAAAATAAAGTCTAGAATAAATATCATTACAGGTGTAGTATTTGAATTACATTGACAACAAACATGTCTACCTCCAGGGACACAGTATTGATCGCGAGCTCGATTGGAGGTACCATGCTTATCTCCAATTTAGCTCTATGTGTACATAACTTGGTAAATATGCCGTTATAGTTGTGTGTGTTAGAGGATACCTCTACATAATCACGTTGAAAACTTTCATAATGTAATTCTAGAAGTTTGTGTTTGTGTGCGTGAATAGCTTCAGTCTGGCCTCTTGTACAGAACAACACACATAGACACGGTCGTGTACTGGGCGCGCACACATAGCTTCCTTTATGTTATATCGAAACTGAAGAAATGTCTCACTCTGGTCCTTTCAGGAGAGTATCTTTGTGGGCGTGTCGCGAAGTGGGCGGAGACTGAGACGGATACTCCTTGAAATCCTCTTTTTTGTAACCTCGCTTGGTATCTAGGCAAGCGACGTCCATAGTAAGAAGAGCTCTGACACTTCAACCGAAGCTGTTTTTCATGGTGTATTTTAAACATAGCGCGAGTCATGGCAGGTCGTGCTTGCCTGGTCTTGTAATGTGAGCAGGGAAACAAAGCTTGGAACAACTTTAGTCGTTATCGCGCTTATAAAGTTCTCGAGACAATTCAGTTTTATGGGGTGTTTTGCTTGAGATATTTTTTTAATTCTTACTGTCTAGATGTTTACAGTAGAAAAATAATATCATGTTTTTTTTAAATTAATACGCGATTTTTTAAAATCGGAAATGTTATAGTTCAAATTCAACTGTTACAATATTATTATTGTTAAAATGTATTATCCTATTGAGGAAAACATGGCAGGGATGTCATTCCACAACTTTTTAAGCGCACTATAATATTATGGCAACTTATGGACGTTATATTGTTGTGCTATATTATATCATTTGTATAAAACTTCTTCTAGATGGTATCTATCCTGGATGGCTTTTACAAGTACTGATTAGCACGCACTACAATATTACTTAATATTCTCGTTTAATTAATGTTATTAAAAATTGTCAGAGCTTGTAATGAGAAATTAGCTCAAATTACATTTTCCAACTGTATTATCTACTTTAAAACACTATTTAGCAATTGTTGGAAGTGAGTCTATCTCGTTTTGATTCACTGGCCCATCTCCGTTTGACTCGATATACTTCATAAGAGTAGCAACAGTAAGATTGATAGCATAGCATAATGCGGCGTTGAGCTTATCTTACGTAGGGCTTCGTAGAAATAATAGCGAAGCGAGGAGGAGGATAATAGTCGCCATAGAAATAATACCGACTGACGATACTCGTAGATACTACTTTTGATGGATCGGATGTCTTGTACCTACATGAACCGATAGATAATTTATTAATAAAGGTTGCAACTACTTACTTAACTACACATTTATAGAATTAGTATAATATTTCAGATTAATGCTTTTATTTATTCATTTATTTGCATAATACAGTCATAATAAGTTGGTCACTAATAATAAAATAAGTACAATGTTAATATTATCACCAGTAATGGCATGCAAATATTTACTTGCAAGACATTTATATTCAGAAATACATTCATCAAAATTGTTACAATTTAAACCTATTTTGTATTTAAACTATCATTGTCACTCACATTAGTATTAAAGTTATCGGGATATTTACCATGTTTACCGTGTATAAATTCATTATGTTCAGTATTCATAATTGTAATGGGTATATACCATGAATATAGCAATTTTCCAAAAAAAGTGCGGCATTAGGAAGTCGTATAGCGTTTTAGTAATTTGTTTTATTTTATTTGTTATACTTCTAGGCTTTAAATTTACAAACTTAGCACTTACTTTACGATAAGTATGGAAATACAACTTTCGCAGTTAGACTGGAAAGCCAAACCCAACTGAATTGGGCAAAGATTCGAACGATGAAGAGATACTTATTAAAAAATGCCAAAAATCCCTCGACTTTACATAACAGTGAGATCAGTAGCTTATCTACAAGTGGAAAACCACTGAGTGAGTGAGGGTCACCGAACTTTATCTCCTACCACTTCCTTTGGCACTCACGTTGTACGAACAGGAAAATACCCGTACAACATAATAAAGACATGAGCCATATAATACGATGCTACGATGAAAAAATAACACAAGCGATTCATATTTGTAGACATAGTGTTGACTTCAAGCGAACTTTAACTATTATATAATCTTATTTTTAAACTATCGCGGTATGAATTCATAACTATATAACGGTTCGGGACTTCTCACGATTAAATCATGGACTTTCTATTTCTGCCAACTTTCGGATGCGTTTCTTCATAGGCCAGAACAAGCGAACCATTGCAGAGATGGTCCGAGAACATATCGCAGCTGTGAAAAAACGTCAATTCAACAAAACAGCAGTAGCAGAACATATTGAGTCAGATACTAATCACTGGATTGAGCTTCATCAACCCAAAGTCCTCTCCAGTGATCGTCACTACTATTCACGGATTGTGCGTGAAGCCATTGAAATCAAAAATATAAAAATGTCAATAGGGAAGATCCGCAACGTGGAATACTGTGATTAAGATACTAAAACCGAAAAACACAGTGCCGTTAAAAACTGACATAGTGAGTGTGGTGAGTCACCAGCCTAACCGTTCATAATAAAAGTAATGGTGGGTAGGCGCACAAAAAATTTTCCCCGCATACCTCTCGACGCTCGCAAGCTAGTCAAGTCATGACCACGGGTGCTGCAACGCATCCGAAACGTCGGCAGAAATTGTAAGTTCCATGATTTAATCGTCAAAAGTCCCGAACGGTTGTATAACTATTATTTAATCATAAAGTAGCCGTATCTGTACATTGCAGATATTAGAGAAAAACTTGAGTGTTGTTAAATTAACGATTAGCTGAGCGTATTTTTAAATAACGTATGAAAATCTTCCGGATTTGTTGATATTTATTATTTATGCCCCCTTGAGTAGTAGTGTGATGATATAGGTATAACCTAAAATATATATATGTATATATATATATATATATATATATATATAGCATCAATAGACTATTCAACTTCTTCTACTACCTCTTAGCGTTAATCCCAATCGCATCCGAAGCCTTTCACCTTGGAGTCTGGGGTCCGCTTTACTAGTCTAAATACGGATTTGCCAAAACTTCGAAATTTTCCGTGAAGCGAATGGCATCTAACCTCCACAACGCAAACATACTATTCAACAGACAAAATAAATCAATTGGAACCACTTAGTCCCTGATATTAGCGCGTTCAACCAAACAAATAAACTCATCAGCATACATATAAATATAAGTATTGATTGTGAATAAAAAAAAATATGTCTGTGTGTTTATTCGTGATGGGTACATGAACTACTGACTGGATTCTAATGCAGTTTTTAAAGGTCTTAGTCAAACTTAAAATCTTACGTTAGTTTAACCGCAATCGATAGCGGGTGATATTGGGGGCATAGACAACTTACTAATAAATATGGCACTAAGGATTATAAAAACATTTAATTGCAGCATTCAAGAATTAATCAAGTATTCACATTCAGATTCATTTATTTATAAGAATATTGTATAAAAATGGTTACAAAGTTGGTTCTACATAATATTCTGCTGTCTCCGACATAAAGATATTGAAAGGTTGCAATACAAATTTAAATAATGTCAGCATACAATTAATAATAATTCCTCGTTTAAATGATATAGTCATAATCATAACTAAATCTTTTACGCTCAATTTGTACTAACATAGAATAAGAGAAATATAACTAAACTAAAATGAGTCTGTGTTATTTAAATAAACAAACATATTATATTATAATAGAAGTTATATAATTACAAAATGTCAAATCATAGGTTATACAAATCAAGGTTCACAGAATAAGTCAATTTTAGACTCAAAACGTTCGCTTAGGAAGTCTTTCTTGGAATAGTAAAATTTAGTCAGAAGGAATTGGAAAATTTTATATTTAAATGTCTTAAGCTTTAGAGTATTAAACTGAGCGGGTAGTTTATTATAAATTCTAATTGCCATGCAGTATACATTATTAGTAAATATTTGAAGATTGTCCTTAGGCACATGTAACTACAATCCATATTCATATCAAAATTTTGCATGTGATTTGGTTTCGCAACTACAAATAACTGAGCCATTTCTAGGCCACGTCACATTACATCAACCCCTCACTGATATCTAAACACATTCAATTTAACACTTACATGCCATTACAACAAATTATCGATGTCACCTACATTACATTGTGAACTCAACCCTACGAGAGCTATTTACGACGTGCGTTTGTGTGCGTACCATGTGTGTGTCAGCATAGAGGTAGGCATGTGTGCGTTATCTGAAAGATTCCACTTCATTTCCCTCGACCCGCGTATAACGTCACATGTTACTCTGTTATGCGGTGTATTATACAAATTACGCGTACTACGCTTAAAACGCAGAATTACAACACTGTTTTATACCTATACTTATGTATTTCAAAATCAATCAAAATATTAAAGCCCTGTGATGGTTAGAACATTTACTTACTGAAAACACCGACGGTTGTTATTCAGGATAATTTGTCAGTTTTGTTATCATATAATATCCATTCGGTAAATGATATGTGAAGTGAATTTCATGATAGCCAAAAAAAGTCCCTAAAATACATCTCCGCGGTCGAGCACACATTTTAGTACAGTTTATTGTTAATAAAGTGTTTAATCATCGCCCTACATACATTGAATTGTAATGAATTATGTTATTGTATTAACGCTAATCAGCTGAGAAACATACATTCACAGATATTATTTTATAAAAGACCATCCAAAATAAAAATAAACAAATAATTAAACGCCACAAAACAAACAAAAACAGGAAAAACAAGTACATAAAAAGAAAATATCACAATAGCGGATAGCAAAGCGCAACCTTCTCCGTGTAATGAAGCCGTATCTTTAATAGCCGCGATAAGGGCGCTAAATGTTTGCGCACACGCCAAATAATAAGCGCCTCGATCATTTGCGAGGGGAGACTGACGAGAAAAAAGAATTCGAGCCTTTTGATAGCTCCCTTATCGATGATGGGAATGCGGGAATTGAATAAGGTCGTGTTGTGGCCGGATTTTCATTTTTGCGTTGATGATCATACATGTAATCTGGTGGTCATTAATGCTTTTCGGGTGTGTACATATTACCAACCTGGTTATACGGTGGATTTAGAAAATAGGGTATTATGTGATTTCATTGACTGAGTTAGAGAAGTGATTACAAATAAGTTC